>JAHKGY010000007.1:0-2400000 GCA_020736865.1 Ganoderma leucocontextum
AACCTAACCCTAACCCTAACCCTAACCCTAACCCTAACCCTAACCCTAACCCTAACCCTAACCCTAACCCTAACCCTAACCCTAACCCTAACCCTAACCCTAACCCTAACCCTAACCCTAACCCTAACCCTAACCCTAACCCTAACCCTAAACCCAAACACTACTCGACTGAACCCACACCGAACATAACCGGTGGGTATCACGTGGTGCAAGGTCAATCGACCAAGTCACATGTCTTAATCACCATGTGCCTGTGCACGTGAAGTTTCATTCAGTCACATGAGATGTTCGGCAAGATTCATATCATGTGATGATCGGCTGTGCCGACATCAAAAGCTTTCATAATATGGACCGCTTCGGTCCAATCAGAGATAATGTTGCGAGAAAGCAGGTCAACTGCGTTCTCGCAGCATTTCCCGATCAGGTAATAGTCAAAAACTGCGAGCGCAGGCTCCTGCGTTCGCAACAATCTCGATCGGGATTAGTAAGCGACACCACGCGAGACATTAATCATCCTTAAGTCCGCGTACGAATTAGTCATTCTGAGAACGTACTAAGGACCGACCCCATGGGTCTTACCTAAGACAGTCCTGATGAGCCATATATAAGGCGAAACTAGGATGGCAGTGGAGTTTCTCCACCGCCTAGTCGATTGTCTTCGCCTATTCCCCTCACACACTACCTCGTCGCCCGCCGACAACTCGCTTCGCTCGTCGTCGTCGTGCTCCCCCTCCCTAACCCTAACCCTTCTCGTACACTCCTCGGTACCGCGGAACATCCCTTCGATTTTTTCGACAACAGATAACGTAATTCCTGTATTCGGCCACCTCATGTCCACTTCAGAAGTCGATGTGCCCGTGAACCTTATAGCAAAGTGCCAGAGGACGTCAAATTCTGTGAATGAACAATATGTTTTCTACCACTTGTGTTCCAGCTCCACATATGTTCTCACTCAATTGTGAATGGCGGTTGTCGAAGTCCTCACCACCCAAGTGAGTGTCTCCAGCAGCAGCCCCGACCTCAAAATACCCTCCTCGATGGTCAGAAGCAAAAGTATTCTTTCTCTGTTCTGCCATCAGCCAAGTTTGCACTCGCAAACCCAAGTCCACGGGACAGTATTTATTGCAGTACGTCAGCTAAGCACTGCACTTGGTCGCACTCCATGCACACAGTGTGTCCGTCCTGGACGGACGCCTCTGGCCTGACCGACTGTGAACTTAAGACTGGCTTCATAAAGTAGCTTCGCAAACCACCGGATTGTTAATCATCGCCTATGATGGGCAGAACATGAAGATATGGGCACTGGTCTACTATGGGCACTAGTCTACGAATAATTCGGCCGGGTAAAGACTTAATGATCAGTTGATGCATCAATTAATGCACCCAATAATACGGGTATGAGAACGAAGCAAAAGGGATAAGTACTTTATAATTACTGTGCAGGCCAGTTGGCATTCGCAGTATGAGGCAGGCCCAACATCTGACCTGTCCGTCCGGGACGGACACCTGCTGACTCCCCTGCCCCACCCCATACTCGCCGTCCGTCCAGGACGGATACTCCCGCTCTGCCCCTGCTATCCTTTATATTCCTGGCCTTAATCTCTTCTTATCTTCTTTACTAGCTCCATCACTGGGTATAAGTCCACTTATAAGTCCGGTTCTTCATCGCTAATACCGAACTCCTTACTCTTTTACCACGTCCGATTTACTCCTGTCTTTATACGGCACTGGCGCTAGTGGTCCCTCGCTTAGCAGGCTTGGGCCATGTGCTTAGCGCTGGCTAGCCGGTCGCTTAGCGCTGTTTAGCCGGTCGCTTAGGAGGGCCAAACCCTACCCTAGGGGTTATTTCGTCCCTAGGAATAGAGGGCTGAGATGTTCCCATAACCCTGGCTCTGTTATTCAAGATGGAGTATAGCTGTGCCTCGCGCATTTATATGTCAGATGGGGACATATCCTAGGCACATGTGGTATGTTGTTTCAAGGCATTTGGCCTAGCCCTTGGCTTGCGCGAGGCCTTTCTCTGCTGCCATCCAGGGTTTTACTCAGCAGCTTGCAAGTGCTGTTGGCTCTGTTGTTCAAAATAGAGCATAGCTGTGCCTCGCGCATTTATATGTCAGATGGGGACATATCTTAGGCACATGTGGCATATTGTTTCAAGGCATTTGGCCCAGCCATCGGCTTGCGCAAGGCCTTTCTCTGCCTCTAACTAGTCTTCTATTCGATATAGAGATTCTATATCTTGCTCTATGTCTTTGATCTTACAATCCCTAAACTTTGCACACTGATATATTAGACTAGTCTATATTTTAAATGCATGCTTCACACTATCTCTGGTTATTTCTTATAGCTATTGTTCCTGGTCAGGTCAGTATTTACTAGCACTCGGGCACCTCAATGTCCTCTTAACATTTCTATAATATCGAGCAAGATGAAGGTTAAGCTGCACGCTCATATATTTCTGCTATAGTATGAGGTTCTTAGGTTTACCTATCTCCATAATCCTGGCCCTAAGCCCCTTAGGGACTGGCGCGAGGTGGCGCGAGGGCTCTGATGGCTCATTCTACTTAACAACTTTCCAGCGTGAGGCACTTTTTAGGTAGCCCTGGACCTCCCGCAGGTCCTCTCACAAGTTTGATGTTGATACATGTGCTCATTGTGGTGCAAAGGGCCTCGCACCAATATTTTATGCCATTTTTGAGAGTTTTTATTAGCGCAAGGTCTATTGTCCAGCAACCAGCTGAAGCTCGGAGGTGGGGCGAGCTGGTATATTAGGTGCCTGAGGACCATGGCTAGCCCATGCAAGTAGTTTCAGTCAGTGTTCAAACATTCAAACCTCAAGGTCACTTGCGTAGCTCCGATGCTTTACAAGGCCAAATATGGTGCGAGCGAGTGTGGATATGGGGTACTTGTCACCTTGGTTTTGTTCGCACTCACAACCACAGATACATCCATGCCAGATTGACAACCCGCTGGATACATCTGCTGCACTGACACTTCTCTCGCATTCACTGCAAGGTTTGGTAACCGTCTGAATGCGCACGGGAGCTCACACTGCAATATCACCATCAAATGTCCAATAAAATACAACGCTACACTCACTAATACAAAGTGATGATCAATACCTACTGTACGACGGCGGCCGCCTATCCGCGTCCGGCACCCCGCTGCTATATACCGGCGTCGCCGCGACTGTGCCAAAGCTCGACCGTCTCGGGGATGACCCCAGCCCGCCTCGCGACACGCGGAACGTCGACCGCCGATGATCCGGCGTCCGTGGGAGGTACTCCGAGCTCGGCGGGGGGTGGTCCCACGCGTACGGCAGCACAGAACCCTCAGCTTCAACCAGCTGCATGCGTGCGGGGGGCGGCAGCGCGATGAGAGCGGTGGTGGAACGAGGGGAAGGCGTGGTCGCGGGATAGAAGACGGTGTGCGATCGTGACTGCGCCTTTTCGTCCACTGGGGGGTACATCGCGAGCCCACCCCCATATCCCGATGCGCCCGTGGGACTACCGAACGTTAACGTCGCAGCCGGCGACTCGGCCCCGTCTGTATGCGCGTCCCATTCTGCCGTACTAGTGTTTGGAGGGACGAGTGCATGAGGAGGAAATTCGACCATCGTCGCTGTGGCTGCATCCGATGAAAATGCTGTTAACCGTGCAGGCAACAAGATCAGCTTCCCGACGAGAGCAGGAGAAATATGACGGCGTACGGTACTGTATGAACGTGCTGTCACGGTTGCGTCTCCGCCCGGCTTTCCGCCTCCACACGTAGTACAACACACCACCCAGCCCCAGTGCGAACACAATCACAAGGACGATCGCCGCGATCTCGCCCTTCCCTATCCAGCGTGCAGCCGGCGAGTTTGCGTTGCCGCTCGAGCCGGTTGCAATTGGCTGCGCTGTCGAGCTCGAGCCAGCTGCAGTAGGCTGTGCGGTCGAGCTCAAGCCCGGCAAGCTGACGGTCAGGCCCAGACCACCACTTGACAAGGAGATGAAGACGCCGGACGCAGACCCGCCAGATGAATGAGTTGCCCCGTGATCCGACGCGGAACGAGACGCAGTTTCGCCGGCGAGCGAGGGAACGAAGGCCGTGGGCGACGTGGTTGTCCTCGTGTTCACCGCTGTTTGCATCGCTACGGGCCTTGTGCTTGTCTGCCTCTGCGTTGGAGTGTCGGTTGTGCTCTGAGCGGCGGCATGCTGGGCAGCGGTAGTGCTGATGGAGGTGGCGGTGTGCGTTTGTGTAGTCTCGCTGGCCAACGTCGCGAGGTGCTCGCTGAAGAAGGACTCAGATATGCCCGAGGTGTAGAGTCCCGCCCAGGGATTTGTGTGGCCGTAGGTGCCCCATCTCCATTGACGATGAACGACGACCATTGCGGCGTCGAGGGGGGGGTGGGCCCTCGTGGAAGCTTTGGGGCAAGCGGATGTTTGCGTGTGGGGCACCAGAGAAGGAGGACGAGTACTCACGAAATCAAAGATCCACACAAGGGGCCGCTCGAAGAAAGCTTCGAAGGAGACGAGAAGAGCCAACTCCTCCCTCCAGAATGAAAGTGAAAAAGTAAAGGAGTGTGAGGAAAACCGGCGGACCAGCAGAGGGAAGACCAATGGGTCTGGGAAGGAGAAGGGAGATGCGACCGCCCCGACCGCTCCCATCCCTTAGTATCATCCTCCCAGCAGCATGCGCGTCCCGTCGCGTCGGTTTGGGGTAGAGCCTGCAGTTGAATACGACAATCAATCAGTACGGGGGATTTGATCGAAAGGTGCTGTGATCATAATCTACGCAAATCCTTGGGAAACGACGCACCTTTCAAGACCGTTCATCACAGACTCAATGGAGAGAAATCAACATGTCGATGTCATTCCCCCCGGTCAGTGTGTGTATAGGGTCTGCAGGAAGTGGGCTCTGTCTAGCAAACTGCCAGCGGTCGTGTTGATTCGCAGCTAGACATTTGAGGTCGCGACGAGGTGAGTGGACAATCCAAAGGAGAGCTGCCGTACTCACTGCAGCAAGCTGTGTATATGAGCATTCGATGGCATTCAGTAAGGATTGGCGCATTATGAGACGAGGTTCCGAACTACGTAATAGCGGTCGACGATCGCAAAAAAACAAATGTGCCTTGATCAAGCCGACATATGGTGAGATATCAACGTGGGTACTTTTATCTTTGCGACTTACTTCCGTCCGGGATGCCCTTCAAACAGATATCATGAAGAGCTAGTTGTAACTGAGGGGGATGGCATTGGATCTCGGCGTGAGCACAGATCAACTGCAAGGTCGAGGAGAAGGAAGAGGAAAGACATGGCAAAGGCGCTTATAACGAAAGGCTACTTGCCGCTCGGCAACCGGTACTTATTTAGCCCGAGACCAACATGCCTGTCGACCATACGCTCATCCGACCGTCAAGACATGGCTGCTTCTACACGATCACGTCGATTCTGACGCACACCGTTTGGCCGATGAGAGCACAAGAGGCCTCGAACGGCTCATCCACCGCGTCGGCACCCGTCTCCCTCTTTAGCTAGGGTCAACGCGAATATGTCAAATCCCCACTCGCACCTGCATCCAGTACTCCTTCCTCTCGACATCTTCCTTCTCATTCTCGACGCGGTCGCAGAGAGCCGCGACCCCCCAAAACTGCTGTGCTCTTGTGCTCTCACATGCCGCTCCCTCCGCAAACCGTCTCAGGCCCGTCTCTTCAGAACTCCCACCCTTTCCACCGAGCGCGAGTATGCCAGCTTCGCACAAGCCCTCAATCGCTCTCCTCACCTCTCTTCCTTCGTCCAACACATTCAGTTCTACATAAGCCGCATCATCGACGACTTGCCCCTCCAGCCCTACATCGTCGCCTCCCTGAAACATCTCAAATCAGCCAGCTTCATCGTGGTCCAGGTCGTCCATTGGCGCCAAACCCAAGAACGAACATCGTTCGTGGAGCTCTTCGACGTCCTCAGCCCAACGCTCACCCGTCTCCACCTCACCCGCCTCCACTTCCCAGACTTCGCAGAGCTCATCGCGCTCGTCCGCTCCTTCTCCAACCTCACCTATCTCTCGCTTGTGTCCTGCAGCTTCCCCACGGGCCCGTATACACAGGGCATCGACTTTCCAGCCATCAAGCTGCACTCGCGCCGCGCACACAGCTTAACCTCACTCACGGTCCGTCCCCTCTCTGCAGGCTCCTGCCCCCGGTTTATGCTGACCACGCGGACACGGACAGCTGCACCAGACGTCCCTCTCGGACCTCTCCCTCCTGGCCCCCGCCTGGGGTGACAACGTCCGGCACTTGGAACTCTGCCCTAGGAAAGATCTCACCAGGTTCGAGGGTGCGCACCGCATCCGCATCATGACGCAACGGCGCTCGTACTGACATCGTCCGCGGACTGGTGGCACATTCCTCTCGCAGGTGCAGCAGGGATATCCGCGCTGCTCGCTCTGGAATCGCTCCACCTCACGCTCTACAGGGGTCTCCATCCCCTCGCACCCTTGCTCGCCCACGTCCGTTCCCCCGTGTTCCGACGTCTCGTCGTCCAGCACCACGCGCACAAGGCGAAACGCGACGCCGTGCTCGCCGAGATCAAAGCGCTAGAGCTCGACGCGATCCTGGCCCCGACGGCGTTTCTGCAGCTGGACGCGGTCGACTGGACGCTCTTCTACGAGTCCCGGGACCATCGCAGGGAAGGCTGGCAAGGGACGGACGAGGAAGTGCGGAAGGGCTGGGCTCGCGACGTGGAGGCGCGGATGCCTGGCTTGAGGGATCGCGGGCTGCTGGCGTGCACGACTGTCAAAGGTGCGTTGCGGTCTCGCTGGCTTGTTGTTGTTGTCATTGACGTCTATCGGGTTGCTCCTACTTAGAAAATTGGTGTTCGTATTTGTTTCCACGGTAAAACGTTGCTACTCTTTTCCCTGGAAAAAGTTCATGCGGCCGCATGCGTTCTGTCGAGGATGCCATCCATATCTGCTTAAGTTGGTCGTCTCTGTTGCGTGCCAGTCAGTTGGCAGTCATCCCGCAACATCAACAGAGAACGACGCTGCTACATGACGTTTGCCACGTTACCCTGCGCGGTGTTGTTGATGACGTCCTGCCGGATGCGTCGCTCGTCACGCCGCTGTGCACGCAACTGATCCACACCTCCACCCTTCCGATTAGGAAAGGTCTGCAGAGGTGCAGTTTTGAGTGGGCGGGAGCCCTAGAAAATGCCTACCACAACGCACGATGCCAGCCCACTAGCCAGCAGGTTCAGTCCTCGGGTTCACAGTCTCGCTAGCCAGCTATTTCGGACGTGCGCAAAACATGCCAACCCCGTCCGCGTCACCCGCGTGCGATCTCCATCTCACTGCCACACCATCTCTAACCTCCATTGGGGACCGTGGATCGCGCCCCTAACAGACCGTGAACCGCCCACCAAGGGACCTTCCAGAAAGTCAAAGGCTGCGGTAGACAGTCACGGGGCACGCAAAGGTTCGCCTCTTTCTGCACATCCAAATGGCGGATGCGTATTGTCCGAAGAGATACTGAAGTAAGTTCAAGGCGACATTCACTACATACGCGCACGCATCTCATCGGCTTCACAGGCTTCTCCTCTCACGCCACAGCTGTCCTAGGAATCAGGATACCTGAGGTCTGATCCCAAAGGCCGACTTCGACTCATACCCCACAAGTCTCGGCGTGACGACGGACTGACCCTCTCCCTCTGCAACGTTCTCATTCATCCTGCCAAGTCGACCTGCACAATGACTAGAGCAATTGGCATCGATCTTGGTACCACCCGCACGTAAGTCCAGCGTTGCAAAGATATCTATCGTCATACTGTGTACTAACATACCATTGACCTCAGGTGTGTCGGTATCTGGGAGAACGATCTTGTCGAGATTATCACCAACGATGAGGGAAACCGCTTCACTCCATCGTATGTCTCGTTCACGGATAGCGAGTATCTGGTCGGCGATGTAGCAATGCGGAACACCACTCGCAATCCCCACAACACGGTATTCAACGTAAAGCGACTTCTCGGCCGCAAATTCTCCGACCCAGACGTTCAGGGAGACATCGCCCAGTTGCCCTTCGACGTTTTTGAAAAGGACTCAAAGCCCCACATCCGGGTCCAAGATCGCGGAAGGACGAGAGAGTTTGCAAGTCTCGCATCACATGGAACTGCTCAGGAGTTGCTGACATTGACATGTTTTCAGTCCCCAGAGGAGATCTCATCCATCGTCCTCGCCAAAGTCAAAGAGGTCACCGGCCTTTACATCCGTGGAGTTGTCACCTCCGCCACCGTCGCTGTTCCGGCGCATTTCAACCATTCTCAGCGTCAGGCTATCAAGCGTGCCAGTACCATCGCAGGACTCAACGTCCGGATCATCAGCGAGAGCAGCGCATGCGCTATGGCCTATAACCTCAACAGCAGGGCCCCTACCGAGCGTAACGTCCTCATCTTCGACCTCGGTGGGGGATCCTTGAATGTGTGTATCGTCGCCATCGAAGACGGCATCTCCGACGTCAAAGCAACAGCTAGTTCCCCGCATCTCGGTGGCGAGGACTTCGACAGCCGTCTCGTCAACCACTTCACAAACGAGTTCAAGAGAAGGTACGGCAAGGATCTCTCTGGCAACGCACGTGCCCTCCTTCGCCTCCGGACCTACTGCGAACGTGCGAAGTGTACCCTCTCCTCCTCCTCACGGACAACCATCGAGATCGACTCCCTCTGCGACGGCATCGACTTTGCCACTTCCATCACCCGTCTCCGCTTCGAGGAGCTCTGCGAGGACCTGTTCCAGTCCATGCTCGATCCCCTCGAGAAGGTCCTCCGCGACGCAAGGATCGACAAGGTGCAAGTGCACGAAATCGTCCTTGTCGGTGGCGCCACCCGGATCCCCCGCATTGCGACCCTCGTCTCCAACTTCTTCGACGGCAAGCAGCCCTACAGATCCCTCAACCCGGACGAGGCCGTGGCCTGCGGCGCCGCGATGCACGCCGCCATCGTCGAGGGGGACGCCTCCGAGAAGGTGCGGGACCTCGTCCTCCTCGACAGCGCACCGTTCTCGCTCGGGGTCGAGGCCGGCGCGGGCAGTGGGGCCATGATGACGCCGCTGATCGCACGCAACACGACCGTCCCGACGCGGCGCTCTGCGGTCTTTACAACCCACACGGACGACCAGCTAGGGGTCTTCGTGCAGGTGTACGAGGGGGACGGTGCGCGCACCACCAAGGACAGCCACCTCCTCGGCCGGTTCGTGCTCTCCGGCATACGTCCGGCCCCCCGTGGCGTGCCACGGATCGAGGTCACGTTCGATTTCGACGCCAACGACAACCTCGTCGTCTCTGCGACCGATAAAGGCACCGGGAAGTCGAAGCGGATGTCCATGACGGACGAGCGGCGGGGTTTATCGAAGGAGGAGATGGAGAGGATGAGTGCCGAGGCCGAGGAGTACTATCGGGAGCCCGCCGAGCGGCTGGCTGCGAAGAAGGGTCTCGAGCGGTACGCGTCCAGTGCGCGCGCCGTTGTCAAGGAGCTCGAGGGTGCTCTTAACAACACCGCTTTGTGGCTACAAGGATCGCAGGCAGCCTCAAAGGAGGAGTACACGCAACAACACCAAAGAATCGAAGCAGCAGCTAGCACCGCCATACAGAAGCTCTCCGCCTTTGCGAGTGCGGATGCGGATGAATCTTCTAGAGTGCGTGTTATCGACGAGAAATACCTGCGCAGCTGGCAGATTGCACGCACCTAGCCCTGTGGGATATGTCGGTTTTTGTGAGGTTCCAGAGCGTCGGATGCATGCATTGTAATAGTCGCAGTTACCCGGGGTATACTACCTTGTCGGAATAAGAGCGTTCTCAGGCTGTAGACGCGGAGTAACTCATGGGTCTACCTCGCAAGACACTCCGCATCATCCAGGTTCCGGGGCCTTCCCCCCCCCATCGCGATCACCATCTTCGCTAGCCCGAGGGCCAATGCATGACGTCAAACACCTCCGTAACTCTCGTTGTGCGAGACGAAGTCCATTATGTCCTTAGGTGCTCTATCATACTATTGTTATCGCTAATGGGTCTACGAAACATTGTCCCATAATTATACACTTTCCAGACCCATTGCAAAAGGGCGAGAAATCCAAACCCAAGCCTGTCTATCGAACATCCAACTACCACCAAGGGTGACAGTCCACCCCATCCCATGTCCACACCTGCTTCGGATCGCCCACGACCGTCCGCGCATATTGCATCCACGCGCCGTCCCACACCTTCTCGACGAACCACTTGACGTGCCGCTCGCGCAACACCCACTTGTGCCACGCGTAGTACCGCCAGACGTACCCGGTTACGACGCGCGGGTTGGCGTATATCCTATTCAGCCCCATAACTCGGCGAAAGTCGTACGGGAGAAGGAACGACTCAGACGAGTAGCACTCGCCCTCGACAGATGCGCGGAAGACGAGAGGGGGCGTCAGCGCGGGGGACGGCCCGAGCTTCCTGGCCCATGGGTGCCCTGGCGGAGGAGGAGTCTGCAGGGGAGATGTCGAGAGTGTCCGATTGCTGCGAAGGCGGACGGGGAGAAGTGGGTCGGCAGGGAAAGCGACGATGCCGTTCCAACACGTGAACACGGGGACGGGCTGCTCGTTCTTCATGGCGTCGTAGCCCGCCTCGTCGAAGAAGTACGGCCAGATGCCGGCGGTGAGGTGCCCGAGGCGGTCGCGCAGGACCCACATGTCGTACGCGCCGAAGTGCCCAAAGTCGAGTCCACAGGCGAAGTCGTAGTCACCGTCGCGGGTCTCGAGGAGCTCGATCACTGACTCGGGCTCGATGAAGATGTCGTTGGTGAACAGCACCTTGTCGTACCCTCCGCCCGCAAGCAGCGGCTGAAGGGCCTGGTTGCGGATGGCGGCGAGGAACTCGATGCGGGGGTTCCACTCAAGCTTCTCCGGCCTTTTGAATGTCTCTTCCTGGACGAGAATCCGGTTCTTCACCCCGCGCCTGTCAAGCTCGTGCGCGAACTCGAGGAGGAGGTCAGGGGAACGGTCATTCGAGTAGTTTTCGACGACGGACACGAATACGTTGTCCGGACCGAGATAGGTGATGGTGTCGAGCATAGTCTGTGTCCAATACGGAAGCACCTCTTCGTTCTGGTGGAACGCGGCCGCGATGAAGATCTTCTCCCCGCGCGCGTAGCCCTGTCGACTCGGGGAGGGCAGTGCGAGGGCCCTGCGCAGGGCGGGACGAAAGCGGGTGTCGCCCGGGTGCTCGTAATGGGTGTACGAATAGTACCCTGCGAGGGCGATGTAAGCGTAGACGGCGCACTGTATGACCAACCAAGCCGTGCCCGAGCTCGGTAGCTGGTCGCACGACCTGCGTTCCCGTCCGCGAGGGCACCTCCCCTGCTCCGTATCCATCTCCTCCTCCTCGTCAACCCGCCCGTTGCCTATGTCTCCGCCGTCCAGCACCATGTAACCCGCCGGCCGCTGGCCTGTGCTCTTCCGCCTCTGCCACGCGTTCCGACCTGTCCAGAAGGACGTGCCGAGCCACAGGAGTTGGACGCCAGCGAAGAGGGGGAGCGTGATGAGAAAGGCGATCCATAACGACCAACCTCTTGGGAAGCCGGGCTGCCAAGTGCCGTGTAGGTGTAGGAGGAGTGAGTTGAGGACGACGGAGTAGAGAAGAGCAAAGGAGATGAGGGGAAGTGTGACCGGGAGCTTGATGGCGGCTACGGCGCAGCGCCCGAGAACGCGGAGGACGACCTGTGCGTGTGACCAGATTAATATTAATATTGGCACACCGGCACCGAGTGTCCGGTCATCCATAGACCGGTGGTTAATGTTATGCAACATCGCAGGAGGCCTGCGGCGTGGAGGCGGATGAGGAAGAGAGCTGTAAAGAGGCGAGACAGGGGACAGGGCGAACATGAACCTTGAAAGTACGCTTGAACCTCTCCCAGACTCCGCAGACGATATCATCGTTCGAAGTTCGCACTGCGCAGCTCGGCCAAGGCGTTCCTAATACTTATTCTCCCCCCACTAGTGCCGAACATTCGGCTGCCATACGATGGGTACTCGGCCTGGGTCGGCATGGGACTAAAATATCGCTCGACTGTGTTCGACCGTCTCACTTCTTCCCTCGCCGCCGTCATCGTGTTCCATGAGCAGTCTTAGGGTAAGCTCACGGTAATACGCCTCACCCGTGGGCTAGCAGAAAGCAGAGGAGCATCTCATTAGCGTGAATATACCATACAACCTATTAAGCCCTACTCCGACGTCTCATGCATCGTCCTCGCCCAGCTCAGCCCCGGACCCCAGCAACGTGACCAACCCATCGGCATTCTTTACCTGTCCGAACTTCAGCTCTTCCAGCCCGTGGCTCTCCGTCCCGAACTCCTGCCTCCCAATGATCTGCTCGTCCGACAAGTTCTCCAGCCGAACGAGTTCCCGCCGGACGTACTCCACCAGCGTCGCCATCAGCTCGGGGTACCTGACATACTTGTCGACCTCTGCGGGCGGGTAGTCGTGTACACCCGAGCCGTCATCCCGACCCTCTTCCACCTCGTACCCGGCCTTCTCCACCGCCTCCACCTTGTCGACTGCGCCGCCAGTAAGGTTGATCGTGCGGCGGTAGAAAGGCGTGTCCTCGTCCGCGCCGTCGGACAAGGGGTAGGCAATGCCGCGCGCTCCACGTGCCCCGAGGAGATTCCGCCAGACAGCGGCCGCGAGCTCGGCATCGCTATGGACGAGACCGTAGTCGAAGGACATGCCCATCCCCGCCCATTGCTCCTTGAAGATCTTCATCTGTCGCGTGACAAGTCGTTCGGGCGTACTTCCTTTTGGACGGGGTTTTCCCTGACCGTTCGCGACGGTGTAGAAGTTGGACGGGGAGGTATACGGACGGAGGTTTTGTGGGGGCGCGATGGAGCCCGGAGATACGGGCTGGAGGATGGTGCGGACGCGGTCTTCGACGTCGAGGAAGAAGTGGTCAATGAGACCTTGGACGTAGTTCGTGCCAAGGGGTGCGGGGAGCGCACGTAATCGGACGGTGAGGAGCCAAACGTGGAGGTTCGTGATTGTGAACCAGGACTGGAAAGTTGGTGGAAGATGACACTCTGCAAGGGGCAATAAGGATGGTCAGTAATCGACGTGAGATAAATGAAAGACGCCGCGCATGTGAAAACACGCCCAGGAACAGTTGCGATACGCGTTCGCGACGAGTCCCGGATGGCCAAACACCACAGGATGCAAAGTCCGGCCAGTCAGAAGGGTCGCGCAGCCAAGAGCATTTGCAAGGTCGGACGAAGACGAGGATACGAAAGTTTCTTGCAAGCCTAGATAAATATCCCGCAAAAATGCGACAATCGAGATCCATTCGAAGTGCACAGACGCGACCCACCCAAGGAAAAAACGCGCACCACGCAGAACTGAACGAAGCGCAATTCGCGAAGCAACGTAGACAACATCTCGACGACCAGTGTGCTTGCAGCTCGGGATGGCAAGAACGGCCAAGGATCATGAACAAGCACGCACCTTCTGTCCAAAATACGCCCTCCTCGTCCGGTCGCAGTGCACAAAGGTTCGAATACATCGCGAACGCCCTCCTCCCCGCGTACTGCTTTGCAGTCCCGTACCCCATCAGGCTGATGAGCTTGAAGAACGCCGCACGGGCCATCGGGTTCTCCTTGACCCTCTTGGTGAGCCATGTCTGCGGCGGGGGTAGGACGTCCTTCGGGAGGGGATCCGACCGTGGATTGGGTGTCGAGGGTGGAGGGTGCTGGTGTTGTTGCGTTGTCAGGGCACGAGCATGACGAGCATAGGGGGCAGTAGCGGACAGTCTAAGCCTGTGCGCGAGAACGGAACGAGCAACCATGCCTGCCCGTCGACCGAGCTTTTGGGAAAATGGGAGGGGGGAGGGGGGCCAAGTGTTACTATTAGTGTAACTCCAAGCAGGATTCGAGCGGTGACGAGCAGGAAACGTGACTACAATCTTGGGCGTCTACATGACTACTGGGCCTTCCCGGGCTATCACTCCTCGGTTTATCTCTCTTGAGTCGCCCCGTTCGGTCGAGTATCACACAATAGCAGCTAAATCCATTCAATCAATTTCACCCACATGAATCATGATATTGACATAGATTTTTACTTCAGATTCCGGCCGGGACACACGCTGCATGCAGCGCCGTGAGTGGGTAGATCAACAGAGGGATGAATGGATAGAGCGGAGAACAACACTGCGCGAACAGCAGAAGAGAAAAAACCCTCGTTCACCATCCACAGAGAGCCTCGAACGGGAGCGCAACAATGTGATGTGCGGGAGGCCGCGAGGGAGATCATAGAGAAGACCGTATCGTGGGAGGTGGGTTCTCCCTGTTCGTGTTCGTATTCTCCCGGATCTCACCTCGTCTGGTAATCCTCAGTTGCAAAAGTATCCCTTGGAGCAATATCCAGCCCCATTCGCTGGGAGGCTCTATCTTCCACTGCGCCACATGGACGACGACGACCATGCGCATATAGTACGTGTGCCCGCCCATCGCTCACCCTCGGGCGTCAGGTCCGAGTTGTGGCTGAATGAGCTTCCCGTTTGCAGGCGAAGTTCAAGAAGGGCGAGGACTTGAACTTTCTTGTCCACCACTTCTACGACCAACGGCCAGACCGCGGCTTCGAGGGTGTGAATTTCGTCTCCCCGGTTGGTATCGCGTCCAAGCGGTACGTTAACCAGTTTTGTTCAGTCTCTACAATGCTCATGGTTACGACTCGCCGTGATGTTTGCGGTCGACTTCGAACGTCTCAGGCACGAATTCCTTGGACCTTGCCCATTCGTCTCGGGTTATCAATTCGACGAGGAGAGCAAAACCGCGCGCATCGAGTGGTGGGATCCGTATATCAACTTGAAATGGATAGGCGGGGGCACATGGAAGCTCGAGGTCTACTTCGACGAGGTCGTCGGGGGTTATGTTACTCGTCCGCGAGGCGATTTCGACATGCACGTCCCTGATCTGCAGCAATATCTCGGCTTGAAGTCGTGATAGCCTCATGGCTCTGCGTTGATATGATGGCCGAGTGGTAACGATGTCAATCTTCTTTTTTTCCTTGCGCCTGGGTTCAAACCTGGCTCGAAATTGTCTCGTTTTACTTATGTGCAGCACATGGGTCGATAGATACATATTATAGACAGCACCAATACAGAGCAGTACATCCTAGACAGCTACAAATATGGACGAAGAAAACTTCTGGTATACCATGACCGAAACGTTAAACGCTCATCTTCATGGCGATGCTCGGATGGGGGTCATAACCCTCGACGATGATATCCTCGGCCGTGAATTCCTCAATGTTCTCCACGGACCTTGCCCACCTGAGCTTCGGAAATGGGCGGGGTTCGCGCTCGAGCTGGGTGCGGAGGGCATCGACGTGGTCACGGTAGACATGGGCATCACCGAGCTGGATGATGAGCTCGTGAGGTTCGGTACTGGTGACATGTGCGACCATGTGCGTGAGGAGAGCGTAGGACGCGATGTTGAAGGGGATGCCGAGGCCGAGGTCGGCAGAGCGCTGGTACATGAGGCAGGAGAGCTTGGGTTTGGCGGTGGGGTCATCGGTGGGAGGAAGGTGAACGTAGAATTGACACATCATATGGCAGGGAGGGAGGGCCATCTCGGGTATATCTGTGAGGTTCAATAGCGTCAGTGTAAGTCTAACCAGCTGGGAAGACGTGGGGACGCACCTGCAGGATTCCAAGCGCTAAGGATGATGCGTCGGTCCGTGGGGTCGTGCTTGATTTTGCGGATGCACTCCTGGAGCTGATCGACGCCCTTTCCGGAGTAGTCTGCATCGCAGTGTTCGTACTTGGCACCGAAGTGGCGCCATTGGAAGCCATAGACGGGGCCAAGGTCACCCTCGCGTCGATGACCCAAGCCGCGCTTCTCGAGGAAATCCTTGGAGCCGTTGCCGTCCCAGATCTTGACGCCCTTTGCGGAGAGAAGCTTCGAGTCTGTGGAGCCGCGCACAAACCAGAGAAGCTCCTCTAGGATGCCACGGAGGAAAGTTCGTTTGGTGGTGAGAAGAGGGAGGGTGCTGTCTGCGAGGGAGAAGCGGAGGTGGGGCGGGGCGAAGATGGAGATGGTGCCGGTCCCTGTGCGGTCCGGGCGGACATCGCCTGTGTCGAGGACGGAGCGGATGAGGTCGAGGTACTGGAGCTCGTCGTGGGGACGCGCTGACGTCTGGCCGGGGACGGTCATCGTCGAGGGCGGGAGCAAGAGCGCGTTGTTTCTCCCCGTTGACGCGTCCCACTCTTTATCGCGGGCACGATCACGTGGCACCGACGCGTCTTCACGGCGCTTGTGGTTTGGCGCGCGCCTCTCGCAAAGTCTGGCACCAACTCCCTCCCACCGCCGCCCTCCCTCTTGTCCTCGACGCCTGCAGCCACTGACGACGACGATGCCCCCTTCTTCAAAGCCTCGCCAGACTGCCACTCGTTCCACAAATTCCGCCTCCACTGTCTCCCCCGATGACCTCGCCGACAACCTCGCCAACAAGCTCACCATCTCCCATCCCAAAGGCAAGGCCAAAGCCCTCACTCCAGAGGCCAGTCTGCAGGAGCGCCAGGCTGCCGCAATGCGCGCCGCCAATGCTGCTTCCAAATCCCTCTCCGCCGTCATCGAGTCTGGATGGAAGGCCTCACAGTCCAAGACATCAGACCGTACCACCGCTGCATCCGCCACCAAGGCAGCCACATCCGCCCGTAGGGATCTCACAACCCTTCGTTCCCTCAGTTCTGGAAACGTCGACATTGAGCGTGCCGCATCTAGTGTGGTTGCAAAGCTCATCACCCTTGACATGGTGCGTCGTCTCCCACCTCCTACCTGCCCCATCTCCCTGACCCCAGCGCAAGTATAACGCCGCCCTTGGTCTCCTCCAAGATATGCACGCACCCCTGATCTCCCTCTACCTCACCACTACACCTCGACCCGCACCGCCCATCCTTGATCTCCTTGCGCTTCCTCTGCCCAACGACTCCATCTCAGACCTCCATCTCCACTTGATATCTACCTACCTCTTGCACGCAATCCAGATCCTCTCACACACTATAACCGACCTCTCCGCTTTTGTCTCCGCACTGAACGACCTTTCCAGTCCGACACTTCTCGCCTGGGCACCTGCCTTCTCTAATCTTCCCGAGAAACAGCACGACCACTTCTTCACCCGCGCATACACAATCGCTTCTCGCCTCGCTTCATCTGCTGCTGCCCCTTCCTCCGCTGTCTATTCTCTCCGAATCTACTCGCTTCTCTGTCTATCTCACACACGGCCATCTGTCATCGCCCCCAATACCTTCTGGGAGCAGGCCGTCAAGTTCACCGCCATATTCGCGAACACCGACTCGGTTTCCCCAGACGAAGCCGCCCAATCCGTCTCCGATTCCTGTGCGCGACTTGTGGCCGTCGCCGAGAAAAGGCAAGATAGGGCCGAGTTCATGACTGGCGTAGCGTTTGCTCGGTTCGGCGAGTACTGGAGTCGCTTCGCCAAGCAGGTGAGTGCTTTACTTCATTTAATCACGGTTTCATGCGCGTGGTGGTGCATATAATACCTCGCGCTCTTATTGTGGGTTGCAACCCCCACACTCGTGAGAAGCAGGACCGTGTTCCACTTCAGAGTCTACATCGCCTGTTCAATGGGCGTATGCGCCTTGGGGTATCGCATACGCCATGTAAAGCCGCCTCCTACGTACTCAGGTTACTTTATGACATGCTATATCCTATGCTTACACGAATATCTACCATAGGCTGGTGACTTGCGTGCACTTGAACAAGTCGGCCAACTTGTACAGCCAGCCAAGGATAATGCCCAGGCAGACGAAGACCGAGACGTCATAGAAGCATCTCTACTCGCCACATCACTCGCCCGTGCCCTCGCCGTGTTCGAACGTTGGGCAGGTGCGTTAGGCCCCGCTCTTTCGTAGCTTTGGAAATTGACGTTTCCTTGCAGATCATACAGATAACTTCGCGTCGAAGCTGCATGAATTGACTACTGTCATTAACCGGTGCGGACCCTCCCTTTCGCAAAGTGGAAGTGACCACGACCGCGTGAAGCGTGGACTGGAGAGGTTGCGTCGTGCAGCGGTGAAGGTGGTCGAGCCGTCGCAGGGGTCTCCGGTGACCTTCCCGCGCGAGGTCGAGAGTAGTGCGAAGGCAATCTTGGAGCAGGTCGTAGATGTGCACACGGAGGCGATCACCCAGGTAAGTCTGCTTCAATTCGTCCTGGCGAGCCGATTTTCACATATCCACCATGTAGCGGAATGCCTTCACGCCGAGCACCCTCACGCCCGCTCTCGAGACCCTCTTCACGCTCGCACGCGTTTCGTTCGTGTTGAAAAACCCAGACAGCTACGCCCCAGCCCGCGCGCATCTCGCGCGCGCAGCGGCGCTCCTGGCCGACGTTCCGTCATCCAGACCTTCGGTTTCCTCTCTAGCCCTCGCGAATTACGCGCGTTGTATCTCGGTGGTATACCACTACCTTGGGAGTCAGCTGCATCAGAGTGGCCGCCACGACCATGCTGTGCCATTTGTGGACGAGGGATGCTGTCTCGGCCAACGTGCGCTGCAGATGTACCGCGCTGCAAGGGCCGAGGGGGGTGTGGATGTCGACGGAGAGGACAAGGGCAAGGAGGAGGCTTGGAAGCTCCTCGAAGAGCAGCTCTACAGACGATGGGAGCTGCTGGCAGTGTGCCACGCAAAGACTGGCGATCGCAAGGTAAGCTCTGCCATAGGCATATGTTGACTTTCGAGAGCGTCATGAGCTGACCTGGGATCCAGTCCGCGTACGAAGCCTTCCTCAGTAGCATCAACGCCTTCCCCTTTGCTCAACACAAGTTCGTCGAGCTCGCGCGGACTGCTCCCGTAGCGCTTTTCGAGTCCAGTCCCGCGCTTAAGCAGCTCGGCGCGCTGCTGGACCGCGTCACGTATATTGCTGCTTGCGAGCTGTTCCAGGCCCCAGATGCTGTCTCCGCGTCGTCCTGGTTCACCGCTGGTGCATCTAACTTGGGCGACAATGACGCTAAGTGTGTTATCGGTGCGCTCCTGGAGCGGCAGGTCAGCGGCCTAGAGGAGAGCAAGTGGAAACAGGGCATCCAGAGCGTCCTCCGGCAGCTCCTCGATGATGCGCTCGAGGTCTTTACGGCGGCGGAGCGGCCCCTAAGGCGAGCGCGCGTCCTCCTTAAGAAGCTGGAACTCTCTTACCACTCCGGTTTGGCAAGCGCGGAGGGGAACGATGATGTGCTGCAATATCACAAGGAGGCTCAGTCGCTCCTCGTTCGCCAGGTATGTTTCCTTACACAATGTGCTTGCCTGACGTGTATCGCTCATCGAACTGCGTCGGCAGGACTTCGCGCTGGACGTTTCGCTTGCTCAGTTCTCATCCGAGCTTCTGGCTTCGCTCCATCTCTGGCTTGCGGTCCACGCACATCGCACGCGAGACCCAGCGCAGTCGTCCTTCGTCATCTCGCACGCTGAAGAAGCATGCAAAGTCACTCGCGCGATGATCCCAGCTCCCGTTTCCAGGCAGTCCCTTGGACGACCTTCGCAGGGGGCTGGCAAGTCCCCCAAGGACCCTTGCATTCGGCCGATAGAGTCCCAGCTACCGCGGAGAACTACGAGAGGGAAGGCAGCGGCTGTCACAGCGACGCGTACGAAGACCGCTCCCCGTGCGACGAGGGCGAAGGTGCCGCCTGTTACGCCAAAGAAGCGGAGGGCGTTGGATCCGGTCTCGCTCAACGCGGCAGCAACAGCTGCGACTCCCCCGAAGGCGACTGCGACCGGGCCCCAGGGCAAGATGGAGTTCGACGACTTTGTGAAGTTTATTGCACTCATTCGTAGGTTTCTTTACGCTGGGTGGCATGATGTCAGCTAATGCCTTGTGTAGGTATGGTGTCTCATCTTATCGGACTCGTCGGACATGTGCTCGTCCGAGTGCAGCTCCTCAATGCGGCCAGGAAATTGAGCGAGCGGCATGTCGGGATCTGTTCCGAAGGTAATCCGAGTCGCAGCACGTCGTGTACCATGCACACCCTAATCCATGCTGTGATTCTACAGTGTACGTCTCTTTGACGATAGACACTGCGCACGAATACGTCAAGCTGGGTCGAGCTGAGAAGGCTGCCTCCATCTTGGCCCATGTGCTCCCCGCTGTGCGCAGCGGCTCTCTCCCTTCCGATGTCGTCATCCTTTTCCTATTGCGATACTCCGGGGCACTCGCGGCGGCTGGCGAGGTGCTCAAAGCGTGAGTCGTCCGACTTCCGGGGCTGTCTTTTGTCTCATTAGTTGACTGTGTCTAGGTCGATGGCGTATTGTGATGCAGTGTCCGCTGCCGCCGACTCCGTAGCTGCAGAGTCAGGTCTGCCAACAGCCCAACGCCTTCGAGTACGAGCCGTGCTTTTGGAGCGCGCCGCCCAAGCCGCTTTGTCGTATGCGGCGATACAGGATGCAAGGGTAAGGATTGTGCTTCACCTCCCGCGAGACTTTACTCACGTATTCTCTTTGTAGGATGATCCCACCTCAGCTATCCAGGGGCTCACGCAAGCGCTTCGTCTGTGGAATCGCGCTATTGATACCATCTCTCGCCTGCAGCCCTCGACACCGAAACAACCTACCGATGACAACCCCTTCGAAGTGACATCTGAGCAAGCCGAAGACTCGAAGAACATAATCCAGGAGCCGCGAGTTCTGTCTTCCCGCGCATCAAGTCCTCAGGTTTTCTTGGACTCATCTGGGTGGCGCTTGGCTGAAGGTCTTCTTTCTACCCTTCTGTCGCTTTCCCAGGCCTACGCCGCGCGAGGGTCTGCCCGGGAAGCAGAGTTCTTCGCGCAGCAAACGAAGGACTTGGCCGAGTCCTTGCACGCACCTGTCATGATCAGCCGTGCTGTAGCTCAGCAGGGCGAGCTTCAGATCCAACTTGGTCTGCTCCAGGAAGGGCATCAATCGCTCATGCGGGCTGCGGAACTCGTCATGCACCTCAAGGGCCCAGACGCGGCGGAAGTCCGACGGCTGCAGGGACGCTATAGCGTACTGAGCGCGGATTCAAAGGGTGCCCAACAGTTGTTCGAGGAGGCGACTAGCCTGCTCGATGAGCTTGGGAATATGTTTGCCGCTCTGGATGGCATTAGTGGGTACGTGGAACCGATATTTTTTTCAACGAGACGGTTATATGAAGCAGTGCGAACAGGGCGAGGAAGTCTTTGGTGGTGTCTCCGAGGGCGTCGAACGCGCAGATGTCCGAAACTGTCTTGGCACCGACGCTTCTCGCCAGAGTCCTGAGACATCAGAGTGCGTTGCCGTCTCCATCTTCGTAGAATCGCACCGATTGACAACATACACGTTGAATAGTTTCTCTCCTACACGATGTCGGCGAAGAGTACACGAAGCTGTTGGAGCGCTTTGCGAAACTGCCGCATAACGCAGAGGCGAAGGTTAGCCGATCCTTTTACCAGGCTTTGTCGCTCTCTAACTTGGACCGTAGGCGGAAGAAATCGCTCTGAGAGCCAAGCTCACCCTCGACGAAGTGTACTCACGTTTCCGAGCGGACATCTTCCTCAGCTCACTCGCGGAATCAGGTACGTCTTATCATGAGTGCCGAGCGGACGATGTATTGATTGAAGGCGTAGCGATGACCATCCCGATGGGAATGTCGGGCGATGTCACGCCGTCATCCGCATCCCAAGACATGTTGGAAACGCTTGCCACCGCCGAGAAGCTATTCTGGGAACACATGGGTTATGTCGCGCGTAGAGGGCACGTTTCATCTGTCCGCGAGGCCGCCATATGTCTGGCTTTGATCAGGGCGTTCCGCACGAGTCTCGGACGTGGAGATAAGTATACGCCGGTATTGGCTGCTCAGCTTCTAGGTTGGTGCTAGTATTACTCTTCTTGCGGCACCCTCTGATCACCGATGCACAGACGCTTCCACTGTGACGACTTTGCGACGGGAAATGGTCGAAGTTATCCGTCACAAATTCCTCGACCCAAACGCGACCGATGATTTGCAATGGCCCATGATCACTCCTAATGGATCACCGCTCCCTCCCACAGCCAAACCACGACAACAGACGCGGTTTAGCCACCCGAGGTTCCCCGAAGAGGACGACCAGGACGGGGAGCAGGTTGACGACCTCAACCTCAAGTCGTACTGGGAGTCCATTGCCGAGCGATACGAGGCTCAGTGCTTCGAATCCCAACGCATGTCCATCAGCCAAGTCGACGCATTGCCCCCTCACTGGACTGTCGTCAACGTCAGCATCACCGAAGACAGGCATAGCATGTTCGTCACTCGCCAGCGTGCCGCCCAGAAGCCACTTATATTCTGCTTGCCGCTGAAAGGACGACGAGAAGGCCAAGAAGACGAGCACCTGACATACGACGATGCCATCAGCGAACTGAAGGAGATCATAAGGCTCAGCGACGAAGGAGCACAACAGGCTGGCGGTGTCAGGAAAGATGACAAGGCCGGTCGTGTCGCGTGGTGGAAGGGTCGCACTGAACTCGACAGACGTCTCAAGGAACTATTGGCTGATATCGAGTTCTGCTGGCTGGGAGCGTTCAAGGTTCGTCTCGCGAGCGTTATGTGCGTGTGAGAATCTGATGAATCCGTCCCAGACAATCTTCTACCCATCAAGAGACCTTCACTCCGATGACCTCGCCTCCCTCCGGACCCGTCTGGACGCCGTCTTTAAAGGTGGCCTAGTATTCCAGGACAAGAAACCCAAGATCCACCTTGGCCTCGACGACGGCCTGCTCGAATGCTTCTCCCATCTCCCTCCTTCATGCCGCGATGAAGAACTGGAAGATCTCGTCTACTTCATCCTCGACCTCTACCAATTCCACGGGATCCCGGTCGCCATTTCTGAGGTTGACATGGATCAGGTGACTGTCGAGTTGCGCAACGCGCTGGAAGAGCATTCGGCGCGAGTGATGGCCCGATCCACTGACGAAGACGACGATGGCCACATTTTCCTCGTGTTGGACAAGAACGTTCAGGGCATTCCCTGGGAGTCTCTTCCTGCCCTCAGAGGAAAGAGCGTGAGCCGTATACCGAGCGTCGACTTCCTGCTCGATCGTCTCGAGTTTGCCCGCTGGCAGAAACATGAGTCGCAAGACGTCCCGCTTGATCGCGCAACGATTGACCCTCGCAAGACTTACTTCGTGCTCAACCCTAGTGGCGATCTGAAGGGTACCGAAGGCCGCTTCGTCGACTGGCTCAAAGAAATGAAGACCGCAGGATGGGACGGCATCGTCGGCCGTCCACCAAGTGAACAACAGCTCCTGGATGCGTTGACGAACCGTGATCTCGTAATGTGAGGTTTTCGTAGTTCCCAGTACCGTCTTGACGTACTCAATCTTCTTGCACGCAGCTACTTCGGGCACGGTGGTGCCGAGCAGTATGTACGTTCGCACAAAGTCCGTCATTTACAGCGCTGTGCAGCAACGATGCTCTGGGGATGTTCCTCTGGGACGTTGAAGTACATGGGCGACTTCGACCGTACGGGCACCCCTTACCACTACATGCTCGCGGGCTGGTGCGTCGTGTCTACCTCATCCGTTTTAACGTGGTGGCTGATAGATGCTTCCTCGAACGGCCAGCCCGACGCTCGTCGCGAACCTTTGGGACGTGACGGACCGCGATATCGACAAATTCTCGCAGTCCGTGTTCGATGCCCTTCGCCTTACCCCCGGTCCTGTCAAGCAATGGTCTCCCGAGGGAGAAGATCGCTCCACGTCCGTCGTCAAGGCAGTGGCTCGTGCCCGAGATTCGTGCAAGCTCAAATACTTGACTGGTGCGGCACCGGTCGTATACGGGATACCCTTCTATCTGTAATGGTTCCGTTTTATCCTCATGCTGTATCTATACATACTGTGTCTATGGGAATCCGTGTTGTCCGATTTGCTCAACTTCGTCACACCCCCGGACTCTGAGGTAAGAAGTAATTAGTTGCCACACAAAGTCCAATTTGCCGCCACCATCATAAGACGCAGCATCCGTGACCCGCACTGGAAAATGCGCACCTTGTTCTCCCTCACGACGAGAGCGCTGAGAAAAGGAAAACCTCGATCTGCAGCGTAACGATACATGTAGTGGTCTGTCGGGTTCATTGGATGAACTGTCGACGCCGACGCCGACCGGATCGTGGATGAGGCGGGGACGCGAAAGACGGTCGTATTACTGTCCGCAGCATGGCCCACGAACACATCCAAGTTGGCTGGAAACCTATCGCCAAGGTCAGCGACCTTCGACCATCAGCGAGACCAGGGAACTTGGACTCACTATACTTACCGAAGCTCCCCATAGCCTTGAGCGCGAGCAGCCGCCGGCCAGACAGAGTCCAGACAGACGTCAGACGTGTGAACCCGGTGCACGTGGTATACAGCCCTATACCACCGCGAGCCTAAGTATGCAAATCAACACAAAGACATCGAATCAGATCAGTGAGTTCGTACACGCCGGCCAAGCTCCCGGACAGAGGAGCTCGGAGCTCGGAGCTCGAGCCCGGCCTCCAAACCGAGGCCCGCTTGGAAGATGCAAGACGCAACATATATATATAAGTTAGTTATATGCCCCGGGATCCGAGGGCGGTTGGCACTTGTAGTACATAAGCAATAAAGTAGGTTACAACCAAGCAGCAGCAGCTTCGCTATAGATACAAGATACACGGGAGAAGATAACAACATCCTACGGCTGCCCCCCAAAGCCCCCCCTGGTGTGCAGGTCAGACGGAGCGGCGCGGCGTGGTGTGCGCAGCGCGCTATACGAAGTTGGCCTTCTCGAGGTTATGGCGGAGCACGCCGTCCCGGACTGTGTGGGGGCAGAGGCAGAGAGGCCCGAAGTGAGCGTCTGTGCGAACGGGGGACGGGCTTGGCTTACCCGAGGTCAGCGTCGAGGCTGTAGCTTTGGTATCCTGCAGCGAGAGCCCGTCAGCACCCGGCATGCGCGCAGTACAGTACAATACGATGTGCTCACGATGGCCGTCGTGACGTAGCCGTAGAAGGGCCGTCCCACGTGCGGTGAGTATTCGCGATGTTGATCGCGGAACTTCTTGTGGAGGTCTGCGAACCGAACAGCGACGACGTCAGCAGGGGGCCGAGAGTTGTGCGCGCGCGCGCGCAAGTGCGAACTGCGTACATCGCGCGAGCGTCAGGGCGGTGTTCTCGCGCTCGGCGAAGCTGGGGAGGTACTTGTTCACCCTCGCGCCGTTCGCGAGCTTCTTCTCGAGCAGGTCGAACTTGTTCAGGAACACTGCGGGTGCAGACACGAACGTGAGATGATGGCGATGGCGCGATGTGGTGCCCACGAGGGGGAGGAGGGACGTACAGACGATGATGCACTTGGCGAGCAGCTTGGACTGGACGATGCCCTTCCACAGCAAGAACGAGTCTTCTAGCCGGTTTACCCGGCGGTCTTCCGCGAGCAGCTCGTCGAAGCACGATATCGGCGCGAGGAACAGAATCGCATGGGCGTCGTCAAAGAACGGGAACCACGCCCCTCGCTAAAAGACAAGAACCCATGAGCGCGGGGCATGCTAGTCCACAAGGAGTGCGACGCACGGATGTTCTCGAGCCGCCGACATCGTAGATCATCCATTCGCGTGAAACCTCGGTTGCGGCTGTCGAAGATTCTAACGTCAGGCGGGACGTATTGGCGCAGGGACACGGAACGGGAACACGGAAGAGTGCACGGACCGTAGCTCTCCATGACGAGCTTGTACTCCTGGACGCCGATCGTGCGCAGTCGTGAGCGGACGACGTCGTTGTCTGAGGGCTGGTAGTCCCGCTGTGTTATGCGATCTATATCGTTGAGAAAGCTGGGCACGAAGTGAGTAGGTCGTGCCCCTGCCAGAAAAGAAAGAAAAAAGGGCACAAACGCACAATCCCCCGGAGAGCTCCATGCGGATCTTCCTTCGGTTGAGCAAGTCGCGGACGACCGGATCCTGCCAGAGGGCGATCATGTCCTCTGCGCAGCTCGCGATGATCTCCGTGGCGTTCTCGAGCTTGGAGCCGTCGGCGGTGGCCCTCGCGCTGTCTTCGGACCCGGCGATCCTGTAGTATGCGGAGCGGACGGCTTCGCGCCAGGTATTGTTGGCGCGGACGGAGAACTCGGTAGGCCGGCGGCGTGCAGTGCCGTCGATGAAGGGCGCGGCAGCCTCGAGGTCCTCGGAGGGGGAGAGGAAGGTGTCAAAGGGGATGTCCTGGACGATCTCGTGGGTGGCGGCGCCGATGAGCTGCTTGAGGTCTGCTTCGACGCGGCGGAGGGGGCCAAGGCGGAGCTTGAGGAGGGCGTGGGTATGGCTGAATTGGAATGGGGATGGAGGGGAGGGGGTGGGGGAGTCGACGGTGTCGGGAGGGTGCGGGGGGGAGGTGGAGGACTTGGACATCTCTGCGTTGAGGACGTCGAGAATGTGGTTGATGGAGCGGACGAGATTGAGCTGGATGACTGCGCGCCATGACGCACGCTCGGCCTTCCAAGCCTTGGGGGCGAACGCGAGCTGGAAGTCTGGGACGAGAACAGTCAGCGACAAGCTTCGAGCAGCGACTCACGTCCTCACTTTTCAGCGTGGTGGATTTGCCTGCAACGTGAAGAGAACAGTCAGCTGATGCCCTCCCACGAAGAACCAACATCTCAAAAACGCTAAATTGTATCCGGCGGGAACGTTAACAAAGTCGTCGGCGCGCCGGATCGGGGGGACCGTCGTCTGAATGCGGCCACTGGCGGGAAAACGTTTTACAGCTCGGGTGATTCCTAGCATTGATTTGTTTGCAAGGACGCCATCTGTGAGACAGCGGAAAGGGCGACTGTCCTAAATACTTCTCGCGGGTGTCTCGAACGAGGACGGCGGGGGGCAAGGATAGCGGACAACCAAGGATGCGGCGCCGGCACAAGGCCCATTCCCCGCGAACAAGGGTGGCACAAAGACGGTGACCCCGCGTCTGCAGCCAGCGGTGCCTCAACACACACAGGATAGAACCGACGAGGACAGACAGCGGCAATGGATGGAGAGGGGAAGAGAGGAAGGGGACGTACCGGATTCACTCTGGCCGAGGAGGAGGAGCTTGAACATGCTCTTGTGCGTCTTCCACGCTGCCCGGTCCCGCTTGATCGCCTCCTCAATCTCGTCGTTGACCCTCTTCGCATCCGCCTCCACCCTCAGTCGCGCCGCCCTCTCCCCCGCCGTCTCTCCCGGCGGCGGCGCCATCGCGGCAGCCAGCGGGTCCTCGGGATCCAGTGAACGACGCGCGCTATACATGACAGAGGTCGACGAGAGCGGCTAGGGGCGAGAAGAGAACAGACCGAAGCGGGATGGGAAAGGGAAGGATATATGCGGCCCAGGACAAGTCAGGCCTGCCAGGACTGGGAACACCCGCGCCGCGCCCGGCGACTAGCTCCTCGCCTCACCCCAGCCGCCACCGGATTTCCATCCTTCCCTCATCGTTTTCCCCTCTCCACCTTTTCCTTTCTTCCTCCCCTCTTGAATTTTCTCTTTCAAATAAACCCTCCTCTGTCATCCCCACCTCCGCTCCTCGGCCAATTTCCTTCTGCCCACCTCGTCGTAAGTACGGCTCACGCGCATCAGACTGAGCAGGATCACCAGGTCTCGATCGCGTGGGGACCTTGATCGCCTCTTGCCCTGACAACTCCAAGATCTCCAAAGCTTAAGCATCATCATTCCTCCCCCCTTTCCGGTCAAACCTCCCGCCCGATCATTCCTCTCTTCTTCAATTTAACTTCAAACGTCGATCCTCCCAAACTCCACCCCTTCACAACCGTACAATCGGTACCCGTCAAACCGTTGAACCACCGCAAATCGTCCGCGCAAAGCACAGTATCGAACCCTCCAGTTTATCAATTCCAAAACATTCGCAAGAACAACCTGACTACACCCGCCCAAGATGCCACTGCGTAGGCCGTAAGTAAGTATGAGTCGAGTCCCATCCGTCCGCACCAACCCATGCGTGCACATCACACTCGCCTTCGATATGGACCCGCCCGCCCATCCAATCCGCCCATTTCCCCAGACCGCGTAAACAACTCCCCGCAACAACCCCACAAGTACTTACCCTCCCCGCCGGGTCTCACATGCGTATAGATGCACATGCTATTATTGATGTGGAACTATTGACCGGTGCGCCCAGGCAGGACAGTCTACTCGGTGCGTATCTATGCGTCCCTTCTGGCTAAGTAATGTTTGCCCTCTCTGTGGTCATGGTCACCCACCTCACAGGAATTTAGTAAGTACGTCCGGGGCGCAAACGCGCGCAACTCCGGCCCGACAACGACGTCGCAATTCGATCGGGGTATCCCAGGTCTATGATGTTGCCATTCGCTGCCACGGGTATAGGGGTGCTCAAACATTGGCACTGGGCAACCAGGCTCAACCGTAACCTACATGCAAAAGGCTTCCAAACGCTGAGGCGAGTTACATAAAACATTGACAATCGCTCGTGATCCTAGGACGAGCACCGGAGGTTAGTCTTGCACTGCATACCTCCTTAAGTGCTAGGCTGTACAAGGCGTGCTCAACTTCTAATATTCATTCCTGCGATTGGAGTTGTAGCGCCTACAGTAGTACACAAGTGCCCGTCGGCAACCGAGCGCAAGGCATGCGCAGCGCGCAGTGTCCCGCCCTGTCGCGTCCCGTTGGAGTCGGCATTAGCTCCCGCCACCGTCCCGCCACCTGCAGCTTACTCACCGCCCAGGCCCCCGAGTGTGGCGGCCGCGCACGCTTTCGCGTAAATTATGTAAGGGCGATCTGTTCAGATGTTTTCCACTTTTGTACAAGTTGTGCACTAAGTACCGTTTGAAGTTCCTTGGTCCAGACTCCAATACCATCGTCCGTGTTCCTCGCACCCTCATTAGGCTCCAGCCTTCCTCTCTCTCTGATCGCGCGCTCTAGACCGCGCTTTGAGGCCTGACAGGGCCAGTGACAGTCACGCTGAGGTTAAGTTGCCTTATAATGCAGCGCCTCCGAGATATTCAGGTCCTGAACCAGTTTTGTGACTGTGGACCAATCGCGGTCACAATCAGTCGAGGAGCTGGCAACGTTTACTTAATCCAACAAAGTTAGCGGGCTTCGTTAATAGATTGCGTGGACAGAATGAACAGCATACTCGACAACCCGCAAACCGACGTGTGCGAGCCAAGTTGAAGGTGTGAGTACACAGGCTGAGACAGCGGCCTGACGGACGTGGGTTCTCGGAATCACCAGGGCCCGGTCGTTCATTTTCCTTTTGCTCTACAGTATCATCGATCACAGGCTAACTTGAATGCCAGACGGATCCGACCAGACAATGTTACTGAGACATGCCCTTTTGCAAACTCATCGAATCCAATAAGTACAACTTCTCCGAGAAACTCCTTCCGTGGACAAGTCAATGCGAAACAGATAGCGTGATCCACGAACAGAGGCAGTACAAGTGTATATACAGCGACAGACGGTAACGCTTGCATCCGCTAGGTAGGGGATATCAAAGTCGGTTGTGACAGAGGCGGGCGGGAGAGCATCATGATATCGATATCGTGAATCGTCTACCCCAACCTACAGCAACGAATCGAGTTTTGAGAGAACCTCGAGCACGCCAGCCACGAGCTCAAAGCACAAGTCCTCCTCGCCTCCGTGCATCTCCTTCTTCGCCTCCTGCACGAGCCCCAACACGACCTCTCTCGAGCTCACCCCCGCCCCGCCCATCCCAATGCGCGACGCCTCCCTCCTCCGGCTCCCCAGCCCGCTCCGGCTCTCCCCCGAGCTGCTCCCAAACGGCCAGCTCGCGAACTCGCCCAGGATGTCGTCGCACCGCTGGAACGCCGCCTCGCGGTCCTCGTACGTCAGCCGCCCGAACGCGTTGTCGAGCACGCTCGCCGCGTACGCGGCGCACACCAGGCACACCGCGCGCATCGCGCGGCACTGCGTGCCCTCCTTGCCGAGCGCGGCGGGCGGCACCGCGGCGGTGGTCGACGTGAGGAGCGCGACGACGCGCGAGACGATGCCCTCCTTGGTCCGGACGTCCGCGACGGGGTGGGTGGCCATGTCGAACAGCAGGAAGTTGCGCTTCTCGGTCCGGAGCACGCCCTTGTCGACGAGGCCCTTGGCGAGCCGCTCGCGCACCTGCTTCAGCTGGAAGCCGATCTTCATCACGTTCCACGTCTCGCCTGCGGACGGGCGCGGACGGGCGGCGTTTGGGGTGGTTCGCGCGGGGGAGGGAGAGAAGGGCGCGAATCAGCCTGCGTCGCGTGAGCATCGCGCGGGAGCGCGCGTGGGGGGCTGCCGAGTCCCTAGGGCCCGCGGAGACTGAGGACTCACCGCTCAAGAGGTCTATCCAGCTGTTCACGGCCATGCGCTCCGTCAACTCCTGGCTTTTCATCATCCGCAGCGCCTCGTCGAGGATCGTCTCGCCCGTTTGTCGGTCGTCGACGACCTCGACGAGACGTTCGGCGAGTGGGAGATGTCTTCGATTTGAGTCCTTGACGAGCGCGATGCGACGTCGCAGCGCGAGCTCGATCAGGATGCAGCCGCGGAGTGCGTATGAGATGTTGTCATTCCAGAACGAGAGGTATCCCTAGAATTGCGCGGTTTGCGGTGAGCTTCCCATGCGAGACTGGGCAACAGCATAGCGCTGTACGGTCGACCGAAACGGAAGAGCGAGACGAAGCGAGATGTCCGAGGAGTCTGGGAGGTGAAGGGCGCAGATGCTTGCCCGTGTTATCTGTACGCGGCGAGATTCTACGCTCTGGTCATCTCCCGTGAGACGAAACAAGATGCTAGGCCGCTCAAGTCGCGCAGTGCGGCGCTTCTTCCGCCGGCGTCCAGTGAGGCTCGGACAGGACGGCGTATGCGAGTATTACAACGATCGTCCGTGGGAATCATGGTACACGGAGTACCCAGGGATAGCGTGGATAGGGGGTGCAAGTGCAGGCCAAGACTCACCTGTTTGTCCTTGAGCCCGAGAAGGAGAACCTCCTCCATAATAGTAAGCCGTGGCGGCTTGCCCCCTAGCCGGGCATCCTCGTCTTCGCGCTCGAGGTCTCTTGGGTCATAAGCTATCTTGCTGCCGCCTTCGAACGCAGAGCCGGCATGGACGGAGGGTGAATGGAGAGACTCGCTGCGAGAGATAGATCCGCCGCCGTTTGAGGCGGTGCCGTTGAATCCCCAAGAGTTGTCGACATCGTCGTCGCCAGTGGGGATAGAGGCAGGAACACGGCGACGAGACAGACCACCAGCAGAGCTCATCGCATGAAACAGACGGGAGGGGGTGGAAAGCGAGAAGTAGATTGGAGGCAACTTGGGACAGCGAGCTCGCACCGGACTAGCAGGCTGAGGCTGCGGGTGGCGGAAGCCGCTCATCTTGACGCCCATACCTCATATATGCGCAGATGACCGCCGTTTCTTCGACGCTTGTCATCGTCTCCTTCCTCCCGTTCATCGTCCCGAACTGCGAGTTCAAGGCACCAGACGGTCGGCTCGACATGTATGTATTCCTACCATCGTGAGCGCCCTTCGCTTATGGCCATCATGTCCTGTCGGCGGCTTTTGTGGCACGCTCATCTTGTGCATGCAACAGTACTCATCTGCGGCGACTCTGGCCCATTTCTTAGGTCATTCCGACCATCTTATGGGGAATTCTGCACGCCAGGCAGTCCATCATGCTCCTAGCAACATCATTGCACGCATATATCCACCTCCTATAGACCGACTGCCCGTCGAGATCCTCAGCCACATCTTCCGGCTTCTCTGGCTCGAGACCGGCCCTCATCCCAGGCTTGACATCGAGTCTTGGCCTCGCTATCATCCGATTCACCCTTCTGTCATATATGTCACCCACGTATGTCGCAGATGGCGCGAGATTGCCCTGGACACGCCTATCCTCTGGAGCCGGATCGACGATACCCTCGCAGACCGCATGCTGGCTTTCCTCCAACGGTCTCGATCTGCGCCTGTTTCCTTGTCCACTTACCTTGCACTTCCACATCAGGGCAATGCCGGCGCAATCGTTGCCGCGGTACTCGATTCTTGTCGGGAACGACTACGTCGCCTCGACGTCAGGCTCCACGCCTACGATATTTTCACACACTCCCGCATCGACTTCGCGGCGTCGAACCTCGAGTGTCTCACCATACAATGCGAGTTATACGATGGTGTCGAGATCGTTCATTATCCGCTACTACTCCAGGGACAGACGACATCTTTGAGGGCACTCGCTCTTCTCCACATCCGCCATTGGCTCCCTGCCAATCTTTTCCCGAGCCTCGTCCACCTCAATATCTCATACTTCTACATGGAGGAGCTTCCGCTCCGCATGCTCTCACATTTTCTCGCCGGTTGTCCTCGCCTCGAGACCCTTCATATTGGCGAGGTCTGGAGCTATCCCCTCCTCGACTTGGACCTCACGCCCCCTGTGCAAAAAGTACATATGCCCCATCTACGCAGTATCTCCACCTGTTGTACCACGCTCCAGACCGCGTCTCACATACTTTCCAGCCTCGAACTACCGCCAAAGACTCGGATCCGGATCCACAACGCGCCCGTTAGTGCGCACACGACCGTCGACGACAATCGTCTCCCATCCTTGGCCTTCATGCAGCCTCTCACGCGCCTCGAGCTCGCCGCGAACAACACCACTCTCTACCTAGTCGCCGAGGGAGAAGCTGCAGGCATCTGGATACAGGCGAAATGGGAGGGAGGATCGCCAAGTGTCTGGCGCGCGTGGCTCCGCCAGCTGCCCGAAACGGTCCCGCTCGCCTCCGTCAGAGAGTTCCACGTCTCGCTTGTGGACTGGAGCATCCTGCCTGGACTCCTGAGCTGCATGCCCACCCTGTCGACGCTCGGGGTCATGGCGCTCCCGGACGACCCTACACACCAGCCCATGATATCCGCGCTCCAGTCCGCGGTCGAGACCCCGGCGTTGTGCCCTTGGCTCTCGCGCTGTCCAGGCCTCTCGACTCTCAGCGTCCAGTGTAACACGACGCCGGACGTTGGTGGCATCGTCTCTCTAATGACCCGAGATTCCCGGCGATTGTCGCGTCTCGTCCTCGACTTTCCAGGCGGTGTCTCCCCCGAGCCATTTCTTGGGAAGGTCGACGAGATCGAGATCGGCTGCGGAGGCATCTGCATCTGGAAGAAGAGGAGTGGGTGGGACGTCGAGAACGAGTATTGGCGGCTTCCGGAGGAGGACGAACCGCGGTGCGTGCTCCCGTGGACCGCCGCTGCGTTGTAGTGCGCCGCGATGTCCGTACGGTACGTATGTATCCAAGTTGTGGAGAGGGCTAGTGGGCAACCCATCCCACTCGTCTGCGTACTGTCATTGAGCTGCGCTGACCAGTCTTCATGTAGATCCATTTGGGGGTAGAACTGGTTTCAGCCGTATGGATTCATGATCGTGTTCCGATCATGCGTGGACGATGCGAGACTCTGCGATTGCGTAGTCTTAATCCAACCGTTACATCCATTGTGGATCCGCGGGACTCTCGTTTAAATGTATTGCTCAGTGTCGGGAGGTGAGCATTGATCGGAACCTCCCGGTTAGCACACGAAGTTCGCGTGTGCCTATTCATTTCTAACCGATGCTGACGTCCTCGGGGTGTTTAATAAACAGGCCGCGGAGAACTCGTTCGTCCCAGCAAGACCTTCACAGGCACGACAGAGTGTCGGAAACCGGGTGAGTAATCTTTGCAACCGTGTCGTCCACTTCGCGGGCTGATCGGGTCTATCTGCCCATGTAGGGCGGGCGTGACAGTGGAGATGTCCGTGCATCGCGGGCGCAAGCGCAGTCTGCGTGCAAGCCCGATTCGGGGAGTGGATCGCGGACGTGAAAGGTTCGTGTTTGCGCACCGTCAACCTCATTTCCGTTAAAGTTGCTGCCCGCTGGCCAACACGTGTGTCGCACGCCCGCATTACTGCCCCTTCTGTTTCTCATGAAGACCGAGCTTCCATGGTATTGGGGTGCCTTCTTTGACTTCTCGGTAGCGACACTGTCTCTTGAAGCCGTCGCGTTCACAGAGCTCCAAGACGGTTCACGACGAATTCGCTCATCGCCGCGTGAAGATGATTAATGTGCAGGCCGGGATTGGTTCTCAAGCAGACGTCATCGCGTCGGCCATGGTGAAAGAAAGCCAGAAGTTGCCAGTTTGGGAACCCCGCCATCGACGTAAACAATGCATGCTCCTCTTCATCGACGCCTGTGCGTTCAGTCTGTTGGAGGTCTGTGCCTTTTCATGGTTTCAGGCATGGTCTCCATCGCGACTGCGCACTTCGACGGCTACGGCTTCTCCTTTTTCCTCTATGAGGTCAGCTGGACCGAGCGTGTTATGTGTTCGCGCCGATCCCAGCAGACTGTCGCAACGGCTTATCCGTATCAAGATCAAGTCTTCAGCGATTGGTTCATCGCTGGTTGGTCTACACGGAGATGGAGGTAGAGTGGGTTGGGGACACGAGGCAGCACAGGGCAGCACGAGATGTCGATTCCTGTGATCGAGAGGAATGCTGTTGCGGAGCCGTCCAGCCCCGCCGGTTTCTCATTGACGAACGGTACCTTGCAGGCTGACAGGACACCGTGAATCCGGTTGCACCATGTGCAACGCATGCCCCGTAGCTGACATCACCCAACGGAGCGTGTTCATCGTCTTCTGCCACAACCGTGATAGTGGCAAGATCTCGCTTCTGGGGAGCTTGTACGTCTTCCACTCGATCCCGTCACGCTATTCGCACACACAGGCTAACCTACTCTACTCCGCGAAGGCCAAGGACACACAAGCACTTACTCCTCGGCATCCGGATTTGGACGGCTAGGGATGAGTATGTTTTCTCGAGGATGGTGTAGGATCGGGAGACTTCCTCGCTTTCGCGAGATCGTCAACATCATTCAGGGTGCGGTGCGCCATCCGGCTTCTGGAACACCGTGGTGAGTAAGAGTCCTGGGAGTTTTGTCTTTCATTAAACCGGCGTGACCTCTGTGCTTTCCGGGCCGGAGGGGACACCTACGACCAACAGTCCGAGTAGCTATCGTCTGTTACGCTTTGCTAGAACTCCCGAACTGCGCGCTGACTCTGCACTTTCTCAGTCGATGGGTACCTGGACGACTTACCTACACCTCCCGACGTCCTCCGCAGCAGACCGCTGCGATCCAATCATGTTCGCGCCCAGATGTCGACGGGAATGCCGGCAAATAGTTGCGAGTTGTCACAAGTCACGGGCGGTGGTGACGGTCTGGTGAACGCGTCGTGTGCGTTTCTTCGCGTGGGTGGGAGCGGAGAAGTCTTCTGATGAGAGGGACATTTTGCCTCCGTGCCCCTTCTCTCCCGGACGTCCGCGTTCTGTCTGGCATGAGGCCGTCTCCTCGGGAGTGATATTACCTTTCTTCCCGCGGACTCTTCTTTCTTCTCGACCGTGAAGACCACCGCGTGTGCTGGGCATACGTCGTCCGCTTTCCGTTTATCCCTCCTTCAGCTCCTTTCCTTCAGCGCGTCTCCTCTCTTCGTTCTCTACTTGTAGGACCATTCAGACACAGCCAGGATTCGCTCTTCCGTCCACCACGATGCACGCCGCAAGACCGAGACCCGATGTGAGCACTCCTTAGCCCTTTGTCCTACGCCTCGTGTCTAACAAAGAACCTTGTGCCACCAAAGCCGAGGATGTTCCTCAAGGATTTCGACACCCCTGTGGACCGTAGATGGTCAGAGCTCGTGCCGCCTCGTACTGCCCTCACATTCGCTGCGATTTGGGACGAAGATGAAGGCATGGTCACGTTCTCCGGCGCGCACCTCTTCGATTCGGAGACGGCAGAGAAGGGGTGCCCAAACCGCATGACGAGCGACTCACCTTGCGATGTGCCGTTTGGGGACGGCGAGTCGCAGGTCCTCACTATCAACGACAGGTTCGCAATTGCCATGTCTGGGTCGTCACCCAACTGCCCCGGGTACGCCCCTCCCTCCGCAGGTGTCGATTCCTTGGCTTTCGCTCGCGATGCTATGGACACCGAAACCGCCATGGATTCGCGTTCATGCCTCGGCTTTGGCGGCCGTCGCGCCCCTCCGGGAATTCACTACACGCCTGATAGCCCGGCAATCGCGTCCTCGATGGCGCTCGCGTCTCTTGCGAACATCCCGTTCCGAAGGACGTTGATGCACAACCATCACCCGTTCGACCGCTCAAACCGCGATTCGCGTACGAGCTGTCCCGAATTCCGTGTCCAGACCGATGACGAGGTTGGATGCGAGGTGTACGAGGACAGCGAGAGCAGCGACGTGACGGACGAGGGTTTCTTCGAAGATCGCCGCCTAACGACCGGGACCTTGGGGTCCGCGCCTGTGCTCGTGGAAGTCAACCTGGTACGTCTCCGCGTCTGTCTGACAGTTCTTTCCCATGCCCTAACGTACATTGCATCGTGACAGTCTTCCGCATTTTCCGTCACTACGACCTCCACCGACCGTTACGTCGAGGTGGACCACCCGTCCCAAGCTGAGGCCTACTCCTATGAGCAACGGTCGCAACGCACGCATTGCCAGCGCCAGAGCCAACAACCGTTGTTTAAGGGGAAGCCCAGCAGCATCAACTCCGAGGCGGCGTGGTCGACCCTACGCGACGTGGAGCGCAACATCTGCTTCAACGTCCCGCTCGAGTTCGGGCGCCGGCTGAAGAAACAACGGTCTCCGCGCCGAAGCCCGACCCCTCCCGTGGACCCGGCAGAGGTCCTCGCGCGCCAATACTACAACCACCTCCCATCGCCCTCCTACGATGACGAGTCGGACGTGTCCACATGGAGCGGGACGCACGGCAGGCAGGGGTGCGTTCCGAACATCACCCGGCCGCTGACGCCAAAGGGCAGCCTGAAGCGCGGCAAGTCGCTGCTCAACCGCGTCGTCTCCGGCAACTTGAGGAAGAGCGAAGGGAAGGACGATCGGTGGGTGTACGTCGAAGTCGAGCACAAGGTGAAGCAGCGGATGTGCGCAGTCTGCGTTTAATCGGTAAGGGGTGGCTCCGGGTTGGAGAACATGCACGGTGGTACGGGGATATGAGGGATGGCCACACGCGGCCATCCTTCGGTCTCCCCCGCCGCGCACGCTGGAAGTTGCATCGACGGGAGCACGCTGCGCTGCCCCTGCCGCGTGCCTCCCTCGTTTCGGTTTTTTTTTATTCATGGTATTCTCGGGACCTATGCTGCATTATTGCTTCTGCTTACACGTTTTCCTGCTTCTGAAGGCACTGCATAGAGCGTTAGGTTTTGCGCAGTTCCACCTTGTCGATCGTTGGGTACAGTATGTGGTCTTACATTAGGAGGTCCGAGGCGATCTCCCCCCACACTCCTTGCGATACCCTTTTTCGTCCTTGCGTCGATCTCCTCCATACCTACTTATGCCATGGTCGAGCCAGTCGAGCCAGTAATCTCTCTCCGTTTGCTCCCGCGGGCTCCTTCGAAATTCGCGCGCTGTACTACTACTGTTATCCTTGACGTTTTACCATGTATAGTATACGTATACTGCCTGTGCCACTTAGACGCGAATGTACATCCAGATACCGGTCTCCTCGCTGTACATATCATCATCATCATCATCATGTATCTCCCATGACACACGAAGCTGATAACGTGTTTATCAGTACTTACCTTCCTTCCATCCTCATGACACGCGCACAGCCTGACCTTCCGACAGCCCGAAACGTCCCCCATAACACGAGGCCGCACGCAAGCAGCAGTACGATATAGCAGCACCAGCACTTTAGAGAGCGTCATATGTATGCGTTGTACGTGTTGGTTGGCAAGCTCTACATATGCTCGCTTGCGAAGCCAAGTAGTACACAGCAGACCCGCACTGGCCAGCGCGACGCGACGCCCTGTCGACAACGTCCCCCGGGCCAGGCATGACTGACTCCCTCGCCTCCCCCCTCCCTCGCGAGTCGCGCTTCTGCTTCTTGCGGCGCCAGTACTAGTGACCGTGCACACCTCCAGGCTCCAGGGAGCGGACTCGGCGCCAGCGGGACGTACGGTGACAGACACTGCAGCGCCGTCGCGGCGCGCGCGAATGATGATGTGACGATAAGTACCAACTATAGCTAGTAAAACACGGATGTATGTATGACAACAGAAAAGGCGGGCGGGCGGGCTGCTGCTGCCGCTGCCGTGACGGTCCTGGTGAAGCCAAGACATGGAAATGGGAATGGGAATGAAAAAAAAAACCAGAAGAGAAAGAGGCCCTAAGCGTCGGCATGGCATGAGAAACGGGGAATGGGAAAGAAGATGCAGATGCCCGACGGCGAGTGAAAACAAAACGAGGAGGGGAGACGGGAAGACGGGGAGAGATGGGCTTGGGGCTGAAAGGAGCAAGGCAAGCGATAAACATAGAAAAGGAAACAACGGGTGACACACAATTAGGATATCACGGACCGGGGGAGATATACGCAACAGAGTCAGAGTCAGAGTCAGACAGACAGACAGACAGACAGACAGAGACAGGCTCGGACGGACAGAGACAGCATAAACACAACAACAGAGTACACGGGGAGGGAGTGTGTGTGTGAGGGTCCGCGGGCATCGGGGACGTCTCGAGGATGATTGTGTGGACTGCTAGTGGGGACGCCGGGCGAGGGGGCCGGTCCATGGAAAGCGGGAGGAACGTGAAATCGGAATCGGGTGTCTATACAGCAAAACGACGACGGCGAGCGGAGTCGCAGCGACGGAGGGGGCGGACGCGGGCCCGTGAAGGCATGGAGCACGGATGCGTGCGTGTGTCTTCAGGAGGGCGAGGGCGGTCCAACAGCTCGGGCTGCCAGGCGTGGCGGAGGGTCGCGTCACCGAGGGTAGTAGATGTCTTCCTCCCACGACTCTGCGGAGGGGGCGTGATGTGTTAGCCAACGCAACGACGACGCGCGTGCGCGGGGCGGAGGGAGTGGGAAGCCGGCGAGACGCACCTTCCGTAATGCTTCGCCACCCAAAGTACAGGACGGCGACCGCGGCCGTCTCGAGCAGCGTCGCGACAAAAGATCCGTCGATCTTACTCGACGCACCCTAAAAGTGAAAGGCGTGAAGGTCGCGGCGTGAGAGACCTGGGCACGGATGATTCCCGGGAGAGAATGGGGCGCACCTTGCAAATAACCTTGCTCAGCAAGAAGAAATCCAGCTGGCTGAGGACAAACAAAACCGCAGCCAGGACGTAATACCACATCGGGCGCACTTCATTCAGCATCGCGAGCACGACGTAGGTCATGGTCACCAAGTATATGATCGCCGCGCTGCGGGGTATGGAAGCGGCCATGTCAGGAAACGGCGCGAGAACGGCGTTCGCGCTCATAGTAGTGGAAAGTGGACTCACGCGGCTGGCCAGATGCTTGTGAGCACGAAAAGCGCGATGCTGCTCAGGCTGGCTGGCGGATTCGAGGGTCCAAACACACTCGTGAAGGTGAAACCGACATCGAGGGCGATGTATGTCGTCGCAGCGAAGAACGCGACAACGAAGAAGTTGAACGGCTACCGCGTTGCGTCAGAGATGGCTCATGCACAGGCCGCGGGCCCCTGTGGAGAGAGCGCGGATGGAGCTAGGGCGAAGCACTCACCAATAGCGAACTAATCGTGCCATCCTCGACGAGCTGCGTGCTCACGATCGCATTGCCGAGCAGTGCCCAGAACGTGGCGGCGACGAATCCAGCGTGGATGGCGGTGATCGCAGTCAGTGCTGTGGAGCCTTGCTCGAGGAAGGAGCCCGTGGATAAGAGCTGAAAGGGGATTGTCAAGAAGTAGAGGGCCAGGAATATTCGGAACTCGACCCGACCTGTGAGGGTGCGTGAGAACGAGCAGGAGGAAACATACTGCGGAGGGGAAGGAGGCAGTGGGTGGGCAGGGGAGTTGCGCCGGAAAGCGAGAGCAACAAGACAGACAACAGATACTGCGAACAACGACATAGTTTGGAACGCTGTGGTGCGACTGACAGCACGCTCGGTGGGTCGAACCCCACAGCCATAGGCGGGGCAGCGCTGCGTGGAAAGCAACACTTCCGCGAACAGACCGCAGGTCATGTTCATTTGCATGACACGAGTGTTCGTGGCACAAGCGTTGCGTAGAGGGGGAGGTGTGGTCTGCGAGGGCGTCGACTGCGAACTGCTTCCATGGTGCTACAGCGATACGCAGGGTGTAGAAAAGCGGCGGTATTGGGGAAGGAGAGATGGCGGCAATAAAGGGAGCATGGGGACAACGAAAGGCGGTGAAGCGGGATGGGGGAGGGGAGGGATGGAAAGCAAAGAGTGACTGGAACTCACCAACAGCAGCTCTTCTCCGAGTTGTCCACACGATCAGAAGCATAGCAAGAATCATGCTCAGCCCGCACGCAATGATGTTGGCAATGTTGGCAAGTGAGCCGTCATGGCCACCGCGAAGGATGCCGCATTCTGGATTGATGCCAACTGGTGCGGAGGAGGCATTTGCAGATAGGCCGATGAGGGCAGAAGAGTTATGGTGTTGTAGCTAGGAAACGCAACACAGGTGGATGCGTGAGTTGGGAACGCGGCGCAGGAGGAATGAACGGACCTGGCGGTAGAAGAGATTACACCATGGATATGAGGGGACCTGATGGCAGAGGGTCTCAAAGTCCCCGAACTTGGTCATGCCGACCGAGGGAGATTGTGTGTGGAGGGAGACGAAGGAGGGTATCCAGGACGAGCTGAAGAAAGAGAAAGAAAGAGGATGAGAAAATGATGTCGATTGTCCACGAGGCACGGCCGCATCATCCGCCACCGCGCGCCAGGCCCACCATCATTATCAATCCCAACATACACCACTCACCTGTTTCCCGAGCACTGAGCAATTGCAAGTAAGTACTCGCGATGAGTCCGTCGTCGTCGTCGCGGTGTGGCCAGCAGTTCGCGTCGATGGTGGAGGGTATGCAAGTAAGTCGTTGGCAACGGCGATCGGATGGATACAGCAGCCCCTATTGTGCCACTTTGTCTCACTTTGCCTCCTATTCAACGCCTTCCCAAAAGTCTACCAGACGTCGGCATTCAAACATGTACAATCCGCACCTCCGCGGCAAGTCTAAGCATTTCCGACGTTCTCAATGACCCCGACTCGTCGTCGGGTATGTATGCTTACTCTTACTTCTTTCCAGACATCTCACGACCTCCTTCGGACCTCAGGCGGTCTTTATCGCCGTCTCGAAGGCATCCACCGGCCCAGAATGCATATTAGACATCGTAGCCATGGTAACGTCCACCTTGCATGTCCCCGCTGATTTTTACGCTAACCACGCACATTCCGATGACATCGTGAGAGCCACGACACGGATCGCCTTCAGCTTCCAAGCAACGAAGGGAGATTCACCGGTCTGCGTCGAGGCTCGAGGGAGAGGGCCCGAACTATCGCGGAGTCGGCGCCGACCGTTCAAACCACTTCGCCGCGCCGGCTGGTTTGAATCGCAATGCGGGCCCCATCTGGACCCCCTTGGAACGTGGATACGGGATCGGAAGGCTTTCCGGATGCATTGATCGCCGCCATTCCATTGCGACCAGCACCGCGGCGGTAGGAGTACGGTGATCGCGCCAGAACCAAGCTCGAGCTTGAAGGGAACTGTCCGCGCCATGCCTTGACCTCCGCAGCGCCGGCACAATCACTCATGGATTGCCACCGTCCGGATCCATCTCAGTGTTCGTTCGCACTCCATACCACTGCTCGGCACCGCGCCCGTTTCCGAGTAAGTGCATAATGTTGACTTGTTCATGAATGACCGAGTAGTCTCCGTTGCTGACCTTTATCGGGACGAAAAGATGATAGTCGATCTTTTCAATGACCGAGTCAGCCGCACCTCACCTGGTGCGCTACAGTCGACCCATTTCTGGCACCAAACCCAACTAATAGGCTCCTGCAGTTCCGGCCCCCTGTGCAAGTCATTCGCGCGAGAGTTGCGCGCAGCTGGTGAGGATTTCTGGTTCGTCCTTGCGGCTGCTGATTGGACGAGCGACGCAATCGTCAGGGCTCCTGTGGAAGCGATGTAGCGAAGAGGTCTGCTCAGCTGCCGATACCTCGGAGGGTGATGTGCGGGAACTGAAAACGTCGTGCCAATCTGGACGCGATGACTGGATCAAGGCCGCATGGTTATGGTGGACCAGTGAGGCACTGACTGACTACCTTTAAAAGGCTGTACTTCAAGCTTCAGCCTTGGAGCCTGGTGTTGGTGCATATGGTATATATCCTGAAGTCTGAAATGTTTGTCGCTCCGTTCGAGATACTATCTACCCTCGTCTGACCCAATCCTTCGCTCTGCGCGCGGATGATTTGAAGTTACTAAGCGTCCGGCCGTGCTGTCGTCCACTACTTACCTGGCTATCCCACCGGCAATAATAGTCGACTGCCGCTCGCTCCCACTAGGGCCATTCATCGGTGCCGGCATTGCGATCCAAATGTACGTATTCGCTACCTTCGACGTAGGCCAATTTTCAACGCTTCTCGAGCGGCGTCGCCACTTATCGTCACCTCTTCTCGCTACTCCGCACAAGTCCCAAGTCCCAAGTCCAAGGTTTGCCGTTGCTGACTGTGCGTCGGAGGTATATCCCACTCACTAGTGTCATTCTGTCTGGGACAGCAGATGCGTCGACTAGTGATGACCGACGCGCAAGTTTCCGCCCTCATTCAGGAACTCCGCGACCTCGACCTTTCGTCCAAGCCTGCGTTGCAGGACCTATTGAGGCGCTTGGAGCGTACGCGTCTTACTGACCGAAACGACGCTGCGCGATACCCCACGCCGCCGCCGCCGCCGCCGGAGGGCTATCAGGTGGACCTCAGCGAGAAGGTACACATGGCTTCTTCCGAGCTTCTTTCCTCGAAACACACACACCATTGACCACCAACGCTGGGCGCGTCGTAGACCGCACTGGACTCCCAAACTCAACGCAGTCCCGGACGTGGCACAGCCTCGGAGCCTGAGTCCGCTTCGTGGCGTTGCCACCAAACCCAAGACCCATCCAGGAGTCAGTCGCACGAACTCGGGGTTCCGATGCGGTCCGTGTTCGCTCTGAACACGGCGGGTGCCGCAGCTCGGGCCACCGTAAAACACTTCGAGTCTCGCCGTCCTCACGTTCGTACGGACGTCGACGCCGAACATGGCGAACACCGAACGGACCCGGGCGGCGTCGATATCGAAACCCGAAGAGGACAGTCGAAAGGAGGATGCGATGGTTGAGGCGCTCGGGCTCAGGAAGAGCAAGCGTCGGCGTACGCGGGTGGAATAGGCGGGGAAGTGGGCGGGGTCGCGATGAGTCGGTTTCAAGTTGTCGCAATGATTTCTTGTGCTGTGGCCCTGAGCTGCTATGAAAGTTCGCGTTTTCGGCAGGTATTTGTTTTATAGAACATGGCGAGTATATGTTAGTAATTAAAGTCAGCCCCTTCAGCCTTTGGATTACCATTGTCGCCTGGTTGGCAGTACCCTGGTAGATGGTTCGAAGAGAGTGACCGGCGGCCACTACTATATATCAGCATAAGGGCGATCTCGATAAGGCCTAATGGTCTAGAAGTATGATTCTCGCTTTGGGAATTTCTCACATGCGAGAGGTCCTGGGTTCAATTCCCAGTTAGGCCCTTTCATTTTATGCTTGAACGTAGGCTCCGCGTTTCGCGAGACGCTCTGTGTCTTTTCACCTTTATATGCGTATGTCCGTCTTCTAGATTACACTCGCTTCCACCAACATCGTTTTCCACCGCCTGATTACCATGCATGATATCCCCCGCTTACGAAGAAGCTAACAGGCATTGAATATCAGCGATATAACTTGGAGACGCATGTCATTCAGTCAAGGACTCACTCGCTTCCGGTGCAGAACGAGCTTGCATCGCTCGCGAGCCAAACAGCTACTCCACGAAGCTCGTCGGGGCGACCAACCCGCCCGAGCGGATGTTGCTCAGCCCACGCCTTCTCCGCCTCAGCCGTCGATATGAATCGTGCTATCATCCTGTATGAGGACGGACGCGGCTTGTGTAAGTATCTGTAGTATCTCGAGTAGTAACGGCGAAACGAAAAATGAGAGGTGCGTACGGCGTTTTGATGGCGCCAGGGCTGATCGAGTTCACCCGGATCCCTTTCGGGCCCAGCTCGCACGCCATGCTACGCGCCATTTGGAGCACGGCCGACTTGGACGTGTTGTACGCCGTCCACGCGTAACCCTACGTAGCGGACAAGGAGCTCAGGATTAGGACGCTGGATAAACGGGCGGTGAGTTCATGAATTCGTACAACCTACCTTGTTCGCCGCGTGCCCGCTGACGCTAGCCAGCATGACGATGCTCCCCCCGCTCCCGAAACGCTCCATCTGCTGGCCAGCCGCTTGCGCGGTGAAGAGCGCACCGTTGACGTTCACGTCGAGGACCTGTAGAGGCGCAACTGGGGTTTTAGTTCAACTTTGCCTTGCGCGCCGGAGCGCAATGCAATGATGGCCTCGAGCTCGCCTCTTGGAACATTTTCGCGGAGTATGTCAAGCACGACATCTCCTCCGGCGCGAGCGTCCCCGCCGCAGCGACGCACGCGTCCATGCGCCCCTCCCGGTCCCCAATCGTCTTCCCGACCCTCCACATCGCTTCCTAAGTTAGCGGTAACGGCGCGGTTCATGATCACGGTGAGAACCGTCGGCTGCTGCTCCCTTTAGCTGATCACACTCACCTGATCCCGCACGTCCGCACTGACGTATTTGAGCCTCGCCTCCGAGTCGTCCCCGCGGCCGCCCGGAGGAGTCTGTCCCCGCCGGTCCAGCCTCTTCGCGAACTCGCTCACCTTCGCCCACTCCTGGCTCGGCGTCTTCGGCAGGTCCACGCAGTAGACGGTGCGCGCCCCCGCCTCGACGAGGGCGAGCGCCATCTCGAGCCCGATGCCGCGGTTCGCGCCGGAGACGAGCGCGACGCGGTCCGTGAGCGCGAACTCGTGCGTGAAGATCGTCGGGGCCAGCGCTAGCGTCCCCCAAATGGTCAGTCGTAGTAGTAAGCACCCGCGGGAGGGAGGACGGGCGGACGGATGGACGTACTGTCACGCTTGAGGGGGTTCGTCTGGTGTACGCGGGCGACGCCCACAGGGCCGTAGGACGGAAGTCCGGTGAGGCGGCCTGGGGAGTCGGCGGTCCGCAGTAAAGTCGAGGTCGAGAAAGATAGCGACACTGGCATTGGCATGCCACCAGGTGGCGGGCGCGCTCTGACTTGCGAGCCGATGGCGCGGCGGATGCCAGTGCTTGCAACTTTGGATAGGGAGAGCATGGTGTAGAGAATATCGATGTCAAGGAAGCGCAGTATGATGAGAGGGCCGTCGTGCCACTCACTGCCTATAAATGCTCCCGATGGCCGAGTCTCTGGTCGATGTCATATGATCGGGAAGACGAGCGTGAGCATTCAGAATTCCGTGGACTCGAATCTCGAAGAGAAGGCAGGAATGTAAACGAGAGTTCAATATATATCTCTCTCGTCACGAGTCGCGGGGGAATCTGTTCGTGGGGGCTCCGCCCCCGCATCCTGCACATGGCACATCCGGAGCTTCTTGGTTCACAAACGAGCATCACGGTTCCGAGCGGCAGGCACACCTAGCTTTCACGAAGGCTTCGATATTCAATACTGTACGTTCCCCGGACTGCAAGCGGCGCCGGTGTCTCTGATCGCTGAGCCAGTCGTGCGCGTCGCAGGCCGGGCGATAATCTTACACTGCAGTCACCTCCCTTCCCTTATCGCCCAGCTCTTCTCTCACCAGGCAGTGTGGCCCCACTCACAACGATGCTGCAAGACGCGTTCAGCCGAACAACTCATTAATCGTGCGAGCACCGCTGCGGGAGGATACTCACTCGCTAACCTGTGCAAAACGAGCTCGCGTCGCCCGCAAGCCATGCCAACGCCCCACGCAGCTCATCCGGCCGCGCGATGCGTCCAAGTGGATTCGCCGCCGTGTACCTTTCTGCATACACGGGATCGTCCAGAACCGCCGCCAGGCTATTTCCCGGGGAGGACACCGTATCATAGTGGACAGACACATAGATGAGCTCAATCGGCACTGACCTTCTCTTGATGATACCAGGACTTATCGAGTTCACCCGGCGAATACGATGCGAGCCCAGCTCGCAAGCCATGCTGCGCGTCATCTGCAAGATGGCACTCTTGGAGGAATGGTATGCGACATCGTGGAAGCAGTGGGGCTACTCAAGGAGACTGTCAGCCGTGGACGGAGGGAAGGGGCGACGCGGTGCACGGTAGAGGGAAAAGACTGTTAGTACAGTAGCTTACCTCCATTGCGACACTTCCACAAATGCTCGCGATCAGGACGATGCTCCCGCCGTTCCCGAAACGTAGCATCTGTCGCCCTGCTGTCTGTGCGGTGAACAGAGTGCCGCTGCCATTTACGCTCCGAATCACCTGTCACGCACATCATATCCCGCGAATCAGCGGTCATGCTCTGTCAGGTTCTATGAGCCACCGTACCCGTTGGGCTGATCTACTGCTGGGATAGAGGCAGCGCACTCACCTGGTCAGTCACGTCCTGGCCGATATACTCCAGCCTCGTCCCGCCATGTCTCAGCCTGCCCACGAAGTCCCGGAGACTTTCGTCCATTTCTCGCCCGGTTCCTTCGGAAACGGGATGATGGTGACGTACACGTGTAGATGAGGAGGATGGGGGGCTCGGATTCCAGGACGCGCGCAACGCCGACAGGTCCGTACGCAGGGAGCGGTCCAGTCAGCAGTCCTCGTGGGGGCGCGGGCGTGGGGGGAGGGGGGGGGGGTCGAGAACCCGGGTCAAAATAGGGAACGCGCGATGCATGCTCATGGTCTGTGTGTAAGTTCTGAGATGTCAATGTGGTGGGGGCTTCGGGAGGGAGGTACTGTTCTCTAGATCTGACTATACGCCACGCATGTAGATAGAGTACAAAAGATTGCTCTCGGGAATATGCGTGCGCGGCGACCTATGATAGGCCAAGTGAGTGCCGAAAGTAACTTTATATCGGGTCTTGCAGGGAATATCCCAAATGGGCAAGGGACCTGTGAGAACCCGGTGGAAGGCTTCTGATGCTAAGGAGGAGGTAGACCATGACGAGAAGTCAAAGAGATGTAACATTGCCGAATAGGGCTGAGGAGTATTGGCGGGGTGGGAGGTGGGAGAGGGCCTACGGTGAGGAGGCTGCGGGCGTCGCGCGTGCAGTCTGGTGGAAGCGAGGAGGACGCGTACGTGCGCGTGGGCGGTCGCTCTCTCACTTGCGAAACGACCGTGCGATCGCGAATGCTTGCGATTATTCGGAAGGATGCTGTAGGGAAGGCCGATAGCGAGGAAGCACGGTACAGTATGAGAGCGGCCGTCACGCGCCTACCCATGAATTCCTCTGGTTGGCATCATCTATGGTGAGTAAAGATGAGCGTGCCAGTGAGTGTGCGCGGACAAGAGAACACAGGGATGCAGAAGAGTTCAATATCCCTCGCCACGAGTCACGCGCGTATCCAAACGTGCACACGTATCCGGAGCCGAATTCTTGGCCACTCGTCGTTCCGAATGCCAGGCCTTTCGGCCAGAGCCACAACGATGCGCGCGCCGCACGTGACTCTAATCCCAGAGCCCGCCGTGCATGTTGTAGGCCGTACGAAAAGTATTCCTTATCGCCAGCTCCTCTCGTCACCAGGCAGTATGGCCGCCACTGACAACGATGCTTGAAGGCGCGTTCAGCCCAGCAACTTAAATTTACGGGCACGGGCGAAAACACTCACTTGCTACCGGTGCAAAACGAGCTCGCGTCGCTCGCAAGCCATGCTAGCACCCCACGTAGCTCATCCGGCCGTCCAATTCGTCCAAGCGGGTTTGCCCCCGTGTACCTCTCCGCTAGCGCAGGATCCTCCAGAAACGCTGTCATGCTGTTTCCGAGAAGCGTACCGAAGGAGAGACGAGGGTGAGTTCAAGTTCCTTGACGGGACGGTGCCGCGGTCGAAGCAGGTCGTGCCTCGGCGGATGTACAAGCGATACCTGATCAGCAGCAAGAATCGCGCCAAGGGTTCCAACGGCTGACCTTGTCTTGATGAAACCCGGGCTTATCGAGTTTACCCGAATACGGTGCGAGCCCAGCTCGCAGGCCATGCTGCGCGTCATCTGCAAGATGGCACCCTTGGAGGAATGGTACGCGATGTCGCACACGTGGGGCTGTCAAAGAGGCGAGTCAACCGTGGACCGAGGAGAATAGAAAGAACTTAGCACTGTGCAGGTACCTCCAATGCGACGCTTCCGCAGATGCTCGCGAGCAGGACGATGCTCCCGCCGTTCCCGAACCGCAGCATCTGCTTTCCGGCTGCCTGTGCGGTGAACAGGGCGCCATTCGCGTTCACGCTCATCACCTGCCAGTCCATGGAACGCCGTATCAGCGGCCAAACTCTGTGTGGGGGCGGATGCGAGAGACACGGTCATACTTACGCTTTGAAAAAGCTCGCCGGAGTAATCGAGCGCCGACGTATTGCCCCCCGGGGAAAGGGTACCCGCAGCGGCGACGCAAACGTCCATCCGCCCCTCTCTATCGCCTATCCTCTCCCCAATCTTCCACATCGCTTCCTGTGCGTGCGTTCTCTCGATTACCCCACCCCACCCGATTTGACCCCACAAGAGGGAACGCACTCACCTGGCCCGTCACGTCTTGGCTGATGTACTCCAGCGTGCCCACGGAGTCGCGGACCTTCGCCCACTCTTCGCCGGGTCGCTTCGGAAGGTCGACGCAGTACACCTTCCGCGCGCCCGCTTCGGCAAGCGTCAAGGCCATTTCGAGCCCTATCCCGCGGTTGGCACCTGTGACGAGCGCGACGCGATCGGCGAGCGAGAACTCCTTCGTGAAGAGAGTCGAGTCGGCCGCTATTGAAGGTCAGCTCAGCATGGTCCACAAGATGGAACGGGGACGTACATATCGATGTGGATGTTGTCGAGGTCGAGGATCCGGACTCGGACTCGGACTCGAGGACGCGCGGAACCCCGACAGGTCCGTACGTAGGGAGCGGGCCAGTCAGGCCCCCCGATGCGGCACGAGTATGAGAGGATGCTGAGAACTTCAAGCGAGGCCGACGGGTCGCCTGGGACAAAACAGTGAAGGCGCGGGTTAGCATGTAGTTTATAAGATGTCGATGCGATAGGGGGAGGCTGTCGTTTACTGAGCGCATACCAGAGTTGTCGGACGTATATATACCTCAATCATGTAGCTCCCCGGTCCGACGGTCCTCGGGAGCTGTGAACAGAGGGAACTCTGCCAGATCAGGTGCAATTACCCATGACAGCGAGTAGATCGGTTCATGAGTGTTCCCCGCCACCCACATACGGGAATGTTTGGTTCGTCCGTGAGCCTTCGGTGGTAGACGACGTAAACTGCGACTGGATAACAGGTTCGCATCTGAAGTGGCAGTGGCGCTGGAAGAGAGGAGATATCGAAATAGGCAACACCGACCCCGATGTCCGGTAGCGGCCTGCCTCCGAGCCCCCCCGAAGTTGAAAATCCCCTTCAACCCTGGACCTATGAACGCAATGCAGGTCAATGTTGGGACACGAACAGCTTGTTCGGACTGGACCATCAGGTCTATTTTGAACTGTGTCTGAGGGGGGCAGTCATATGCACATGTGTGTGCCGTGCTTAATCAGCCCCGCGATGACACCATCTCTCGTCCTCTCACAACATTCTTGCAATCGCCCTCGCTCTCAGAGCTATATAACCCGCCCGAATCCCTGCAGACCCCTTCATCGAAACCTTTGATACAAACGACACTCACCATGCCCGAGAGAATCACCCTCTACACAGCCAAGGTACGTCCCTTGTGTTCGCGCGGCACCGACATTCACAACTTTGGTTCGATAGATCTGCCCCTTTGCGCAGAGGGTGAGCCCGCGTATATCCATCGCAGCGACCGCATACTGACCTCAATCCTAAGACGGAGATCGCCCTGCACGAAGCCAAGGCCAATTTCGTAAGGCACGAGATCGACCTCCAGAACAAGCCCGAGTGGTACGCACCCAAGGTCAACCCCGCCAGCAAGGTAACGTCCCATCCATCCATACACATATACTGTATGCGTGCCCCCTTCAAAGCATGACGCCATCCCCCCTCCCCTTTCCCATGCCCCAGGTCCCCGCGATCGCGTACGGCGGGCCCGAGACCGCGTCGGACGACCCCTCCCCGCAATCGACCAAGCTCGCCGAGTCGCTCATCCTCGTCGAGTTCGTCGCCGACCTCTTCCCCGCCGCGAACCTCCTCCCCGCGGACCCCATCGCGCGCGCCCAAGCGCGCTTCTTCATCGACGCCGTCGGCACCAAGTTCACGCCCGCGTGGTTCGCGTACCTGCAGGGCAAGGGCACGCTCGACGCGCTCTACGACGCCGCAAGCTTCTTGCAGGGGCTCCTCCCGCCGACGGGCTACGCCGTCGGGGCGTACTCGGTCGCGGACGTCGCGATCACGCCATTCCTCGCCCGGGCGCGCGTCGCGCTCCTCAACGAGCTCGGGGCGTACCCGGAGGGCGAGGGGAAGAAGGTGCTCCAGACGCTGACGAGCGGCGAGGGCAAGTTTGCGCGGTTCGGGAAGTATTTCAACGATGTGCTGGCGCGGGAGAGCTTCAAGGCTACGTTTGACGAGGTACGGCTAGTGTTGATGTTCGTGTGAGCTGCCGCTGATATGACGCTTTTCAGGCGTACGTCACGGAGAGGTACAAGGCTCGCTTTGGCAACTTGAGGAACCCGCAGTGACTAGCTGAGACGAAGCTGTAATATTACCTGTACGAGTACGCGATGAGTGATACGACAATGCATGCAGCGCGAGCGCGAGCTCACCTCGAAAACCCTTCCCCGCCCCGCCCCCCCTCCCGGTTTGATAGTACAACACGATAATGAGAACAGAAAGCCGATAAAAATACACGCACGATCCGAACCGCCACGCTTCTCAACCTGGCCTCGTATCCATGCTCTCCACGTCCCTCCCCTTCCCCTTCCCGTCTTCCGCGGCGCCTGGGTCGCCGCCCACCGCTTCCAGCATCGCCTTCATGTCCTCCGCCCGTCCAACCCCGTACGCCGCACCCACAGCCGCGCCCACCTCCGCGCTGCCCTCCGCGAACGCCGCGCCGTCCTCGCCCACCTGCTCGCCCCTCGCCCTCTCCTTCGCGCGCTCCATCAGCTGACCCACCGCCCAGTTCAGGTAGCCCGTCTTGCTCGTCTCCCACGGCCGCTTCCCCGGCTCGGCCGCAAGCGCCGCGCCGCCCGGGTCGAGCGGGTCGGCGGGCGGGAGGGCGGACACTGCGGTGTACATGGCCTGCAGCTCGTCCGGGAGCGCGAGGAGGGCCTGCATCTGGGGCGCGCGGAGGAACGCGAGGCGGTCGAGCCGCGCGCGGGCGTGCTTGACGTCTTTGGAGGATTTGTGCACCGCGCGTGCGAAGAGCCGCTTGAGTTTGCGTTGCTGTTGGGCGAAGAAAGCGACCCGGATGAGCGTTCCGACCGGTCATGAGCAGTATGTGCGAAAACGATATGTGGAAGGCGATTTATGCGGTGAAGCAGGTTAGGAGTCCAACGGCAGTAGTTCGAGAGAGGGGGGCGGGGGGTGTAGACAACGCTTAACGGCGGAGGGACGCAGTTGAAAACGAGAGGCGACCGGGGGCTTTCGCCCACAACACACACAAAGAAAATAAGGGAAGGAGACGAATACAGGATTCTGACGCACCGCATGCACCTTCCTCCTCAGCTCGTCGAGCTCCGCTAATAGCTCGCCCTCCCTCTCCGGCTGGTCCGCCGCGCCGTCAAGGTCGAGCCCCGCCTGGTGGGGCGCGACGACGGGGAGGTCGGCAGGGACGGCGAAGATGTTGCGCATGGACCACGCCTCGAAGAAGTCGAACGCGACGTCGACGTGCGACTCGAGGAGCGTCTGGAACGCCACCAGGCCCTGCTCGATCTCCTGCGTCGGGTCCCAGTCCGCGTCCTTGTCCTTGTCCTTGGTGTTCGAGCTGGAGCTGGAGCTGGGGGGTTTGTCGGCGCGGGCGTCGGCCCAGCGCTGGAGGAACTGCTCCATGGCGTCGACGGACTGGCGGGCCTCGTCGTTTGCGATGTTGATGATGTCGTCGAGGAGGAACTGGGGGATGAAGCCGAGGAGCTCGGGGAGGAGAACGGAAGGCACGGTCGGTGGGGGCCCTGGAGGGCCTGGAGGCGCACTCGCACTCATCGTCGATGGAGGCACCGAGTGTTGTAGGTCGTCGTAGGGAAAGGGTGCGTTACTGGTGGGGGGAACGGCGAGTAGTGGGCTGTACAGTAGTGGGGGAAGAGCAGCACGACGTGACAAGGTCGCGTTGACGCGTCTGCAACGCGTCGCGTGACGATCTGTCACGCCCACGTACCAGCTTGTCCCGAGAGGTGCCAGTGGTCCGACCTCTCCTCCTTGAAGGAATCGCCGCAAGCGGTTACTGTAACTTACGACTGTATGTTTGATCATGTACATGCATTCCAATCTGGTTTCCGTTTCCTTCTCGCCCTCAAGACATATCTACGACCGGCCGCGGCGCCTTCCTTCCAGACGGTTTCACATCCTTGTCCTCCACCGTCCAATTCCCCCCCGCAAGATCCGCCGAGTCAATCAGCTGCCTCCTCCCAGCCGTTGGATAATACGACACGTCCAGCGGCTCCCTGCTCCCTCCCACCAGATACACCATCTCCTCTCCCCCCGCCTTGAATCCGTGCGCCCTCCGGACCCCCGCCTTGAACCCGACAAAGTCCCCGACCCGCACCCGCTCCTCCCTCGGCACGACCTCCTGCGCCCGTCCATGTGTCTCTCCACCCTCCCCCTTCTCAGCCTCCCCAGGCTCGTTCGGCTCCCACACGAGCAGCCTCGCGTCCTCCCCCGCCTGCAGAACGTAGAACCACTCGTCCTCGTGCGAGTGCCAGTGGAGCGTCGTGCTCGTCGCCCCCGCCGGCAGCCGACAGTAGTGCACCCCGAGCCTCGTCAGCCCGGTGCTGTCCCCCAGCGAGACCTGGTACCGGTAGTTGGCGTCGTCGATCGGGTGCGGGCGATGCTCGAGCGCGGAGAGCGGCAGGGAGGACGTGCGGACGAGGTAGGGAGGCTTCTTCGCCGCCTCAGAAGAGGATGCCATCGAGGTTCGAGGTGTTGTGTTGCACGTATACAGTGCGTGGCGACTGCTGGACCGGTCAGAGGTGGGTCGCGCGCAGTGGTAAGCAGGTGGGGTCGCTTAGAGCCGAGGTTTGGACTCTGTGAACCCTTGGCGGAGACTCGCGGTTCTGGACGAGCTTTTATATAGCTCTGGACTCTGGAGAACCTTGACTCTCGGCAACCTGACGAAGAGCCCGACGGCCTGAACCAGCTGCACATGCATATAGAGGAGCGAGAATATATAAGTCCCGCTATGTGGGATCCGGGGCAGCCGTCTCGTCCCGGTCCGTCCTACTATTAGTACAGACAGGCACAGCGCTCCATGAAAGCTTCATGCCTTGAACAAGGCGAATGTCAGAGTTGTGCCCCGGGCACGGAATGCTGGGGTACAATTCAACCTGTCCGCCGTTTGAGAGCTCTCGACGTTCACCGGGGATGGAGAACAGATTACATCTTCCGCCCTGTGTAACGTCAACAACCTCCGAACGCGCGATCATACATATATTGTACATTGTCGGACAAGCATACACATAAGGATGCCCATATCCGATCGATATACGACTCATATGCATGTTTCCCCGACTTTAGCCCGCTTGAGCGCACGCACCAACTCATGCGCACCAGCAGGGCTTGGGGACATGTCCTGGCGGCTGAGAGCCAGCCCGTGCGACGCGCCTTCCTCTCCGTAGAAGTCGTCGAGGACTTGGGCCGCCCCGGACATGTGCGCAACTTTGGCACAGGCGGCATGGATATCGAGGAGAGCCCGGCTGGGAGGTGGGACCTCGACGCCAGAGTCAGGGGTCGTGGATTGGCGGAAGCGCGCCTGGGGACGGAGGCGGATCAACGGGGCGAGGAGCGGGTTCTGGAGGTGGGTGTCGTACGTGTCCGCTAGCACGTTCCCCTCGTCGTCCTATGCCAGTAGTGAGAAACGAGGCCGGTGCCCTTCGTTGCGACGTCAAGAGGAGGGGGACGTACCGAAGAGGGTGTCAGCCACAGCTTCAACCGGTCGAACATTTTGTGCGGTGCGTGGTCGGCCATGAAGGCATTCGCCGGGTGTTCCGCGTCCAGGTTCGGGAGCACGGTCAGGATGTCGACCCCTGCCAGGCGAGCGAGGACCGCAACCGGGGAGGACGCCCATCGCAGCTGAGAGGGGGCCGCATCACATGTCACTGTCAGTTGGGGTCGGAGGGGAGGGGACCGGAAGGTGCGACGACGCCGCTCACCTTGTCCCGGGCAGCTTCAGTCATGCCACAGATGCCTTCCGTCGAATCCGACAGCGGCTGGCTGATGATGTGCGCCACCCGCAGGTATCCGCCTCCACGAGATAGCTGCATTGTGTAGGGATCGATCTCGCCCCGCTCCATGGATGCAATGTCCAGCTTCTCTGTGAGCGCGCAGCTATGGTGATCCCGAGGGAGAAGCTGTATACGCATTGGACATCAGTTGTACGAAACATGTACAGCCTCTCGCGTGCACCGTACCTTCTTTGTCAACCATTTTGGAGTCAGTCCTGTGGTCTGATCGTCTTCGCCTTGAGCAATCGCGTCGAAGGCAAAGCAGGGACTCTCGTCGATCGGCGTAGGCCCGCTTGGATTGGTGACTTTCAGGCGGCGTATGTATAATATTCAGTACTCGATGGCTCCAGGTGAAGTAGAGAGTCCACGGATCAGCCCAAAGATATAGACGTGTGCAAGGCCCGCAAGGATTTCCGGATCGCCCTCGCAGCCGTTGATCTCGCGCGCGACGCAGTCCCGGCCGACTCGGACTCCGTCGTTCGGTGCGTGGACGAGCGCGTACCCGAGCGTCCGACCGGCCACCTCGGGACTGGTCTGCAACATGACGACGTCGACATCGGGAGAAGCCTCCGCGAGTTGGTGCGAGGGCTCTAGATCTGCCCAACTGGCGGCGCGTTCGAGGGTGACGCAGGAGTCGAAGGCGGTGTGCCAGCCTGGATGGGTGATTGGGCTATAGGGGTTTGGCGGAAGGGGCGTCGGCAGCAGCTTTGGGGTCGACGTTTGCATCTTGCGAGGCGACGATGCGACGCGTCCTGTACAGAAGTGGGCGCAGGAGAAGAAGCGGGAGAGATCTCACTGGCTTGAAGTAGTAGATAAGGGTCTACTAGGGGCCCTCACGCGGTTTTCGTAAGCATACATTGCGACAATTGTATACCTGCGACACCGTCCCCTTGGTGGAGTATCAGCGCGGATGTGGCAGAACAGGGCGGTCCGAGTCGTGATGCGATGGAACCGCGCGTTGTGAGAATAGTCTCCTTTCTGTGCGTCATTGGGGAATGTTCAGTGAGTCTAACAGACTTCAGGGACCTATAATATATGGAAAGGAGTGCATCAGTTAAAGTCTTGGATGAGAGGAGCTCGAGGGTTAACGTTCCAATTGCCGACCCGCCCGTACTCACCTAAGTTATCGGCCCTTCTCGACGGGTACTCCGCACGTCTACAATGTATACGTGATTACACGGTTCGTGCTCGTCACGACCTGCGAACGCACGATGGGGTCAGTGATCACGGTCCAGGAAGAGGTCGAAATACTGGTAACAGCTGGGAAGCACGTACCTACCTTCGGTGAGGAACATGGTATATACATAAGGATCGATGAAGTCACTGGGGTGTTGAAAACTCCAGGATGTACATGCAAATGCCGGACGGGCCTCACGTATGGATGCGTGCGCGACTCGTGACGAGGGATTCTGAACTCTCTTCCACATTCTCGAGTTCTTTTTGTCCATGGCATGCTCGTCACTTACCACCCATGAAGAAGGCCATCCAGGAACATTTATAGGTGGGGGTGCGACCCCCTCCCACACGCTCTGCATCTCCCACCCGCCGTTCATATCGACCCTCCCTGCAGCATGCATCTCTCCAGGTCCACAGTCGCACGCGTCCGCGCGTTCCCTGCGCAAGTCCGAGCGCGACCGCCCACCCGCGAGGGCCACAGTCCTTCTCGACCTCTGCCGCTCCGCGCACCACCCCAAGCCCCCTCCCGCCCTACGGCTCCGTCGGCGTCGCGCGCGCACTCCAAGGCTCTCCCACCACTGCATGTAAGCCCCTCCCCTCCCCTCCCCTCCCCCTCCACCGTTCCGCGCGTTCGATCCTGACACTCACGACGACTCCGGGACGGGAACGGCCCTGGGGCCGACGATCTTCGCGCACGAGTTCTCGCTCGCGGACCGCGTCGCGCTCGTCTCGGGCGCGAACCGCGGGATCGGGCTCGAGATGGCGCTCGCGCTCGTCGAGGCGGCCGCGCGCGCCGTGTACTGTCTCGACCTGCCGAAGACGCCCGGGGAGGAGTGGGTGAAGGCGAGCGAGTACGCGAAGGCGTTGGAGGGGAAGACGGGCGGGGCGGGGCGGCTCGAGTACGTGAGCGCGGACGTCATGGACCAGGTGGGTTGTCAGTGTCCGTGGAGCGTATGAGAGTCTATGAGGATAGGTGGTGGTTCTGACTGAGCCGGGCTGCGTGATTTTGTTAGGAAGCGATGTGGAAGTTTGGGAAGACGGTCGGGGACCGGGAGGGATGGATGGATGCGTGCGTTGCCGCGGCGGGCATACTCCCGAAGATCGAAACGCCTTGCCTGACATACTCTGCGAAGCAGTTCCAAGAGGTGAGCTCGCATCGCATTTCGCGCAATGTAGATCTGCGACTGGCCGGCGCCATTATTGTAGGTCCTCGACGTGAATGTCAACGGTGTGCTCTTCACCGCGCAAGCGGCCGGCCAGCAGATGGAGCGTTTCGGGAACGGAGGGAGCATCATCATGATCGCCAGCATCAGCGGACATGGGGCGAACAAGGTAGGCTATGTTCAGGCGTGGATATTGTTCAGCCGAGGCAGAATTTTGTGTTTCTTGGTAGGGCTACGAATGGGTGTCGTACAACACGTCCAAGTCGGCGGTGCTCCAAATGGCACGCAGCATGGCGTGTGAGCTGGGTCCGAAGCGGATTCGAGTGAACTCTGTCAGCCCTGGCTCAATCAGAACGATGTGCGTACTCATTTCTGCTTGCTCGTACTTAACATGTGTAGAGAAGGCGTTGACGGGCGTCCATGACCGTACAGGTTAACGAAGGAGTTGCTGTCGTCTGCTGAAATGGAAAAACAGTGGGCCGAGCAACATCCGCTCGGGCGGGTTGGTCGCCCTGACGAGCTTCGTGGAGTAGCGGTTTGGCTGGCGAGCGATGCCAGTTCGTTCTGCACCGGAAGCGAGTGAGTGTTTGACTCCGTGACATAGTACGTCTCCAGGTTGTATCGCTGATGTCGATGCCTGTTAGCTTCTTCGTAAGTGGGGGATATCAGGCGTGGTAGCAGTGGGCAATGGATCAAAAGGATGTCAACGCATCATTCCGTTTTCTAATGTTCTTCGAGGCTGTAAAACACCATGCGAATGCTTGCTGTGATATGAGTCTGGCACCAAGACACAATTCGGTCCTGTTTTGAACTTTACGCCAGGCTTTGCAGATGGCGGCCGGGGTCTGTACCCAATTTGGGAGGCCGCAGTTTTTCCAATGGCAGTTTGAAGCGAGTATGTTTAGGGTCGACCGAATAAGCGCTAAGCATGGACGTCATATCACGTGATGAATGGGGGTTTCAAATTATGTATCGCGCCGTAAGTCGCGCGACTGGGACTGGGACGGGGCTTGTCCCCAGCGACTGTCACTCTCCTCCAGAGACCTGCCAACACCGTCCTCCGAGCAGCCTCCGAGTCCACGTCTTCCTCATCCGCCCCTTGGCTTCATCCTTTGTCCTCGGCATCGCCCTCACGGCCAGCGAGTCGTGCCCACAACGCACGCATACAATCCGCCCCCTTCAACCCCTTCCACCATGTCCGATTTCGCACCCCCGCCCCCGCCCCACAATATCGCCCCCCACATCGCGCCCGCAGCCCAAGGCGATGGCTTGGGCGTCGTCCCCCAGCCCGCAGAGGACGCACCTTCGCCCGCGCCCATCACCGAGCAGGAGGTCGGAGAGTATCGCGAACAGGACCGCTTCCTCCCAGTGCGTCCCTTCCCGCCCTTGTTCTCTCTTCCTCCTTCGGCCGTTGCTCATCTCACTTCTGCTCTCTCCCCCCCTCTCTTCCCTGTTCACGCATCTCCGCCTACACGCACCTCCTGCCCCTCCGATTGCCCCGGCGCCATGTGGAACAGATCGCGAACGTCTCGCGGATTATGAAGGGCTCCGTGCCGCTGACAGCCAAGATCTCGAAGGAGGCCAAGGAGTGTGTGCAGGAGTGCGTGTCCGAGTTCATCTCCTTCATCACCTCCGAGGCTGCGGAGAAGTGCCAGATGGAGAAGCGCAAGACGATTGGCGGTGAAGACATCCTCTACGCCATGGCCACCCTTGGCTTCGAGAACTACGCGGAGACGCTCAAGATCCACTTGGCCAAGCTCAGGCAGGTGCGTTTCTTCGTCCTTTCCCTCGCGTTTTGTTCCTCTTCGTGTTTTTCCGCGGTTGAAATGATACAGGGGGGCGTAAAGCGTGCTGACAACGGTTGGGTGGACTTTGTGTGCAGCATCAGGCGACCCCGGGCAACTCGCGCAATGTGGAAGGGGTTGCAGACGACTGACTTCTGAGGGAAAAGGATCAATGGTGTATGCGGACTCAGGCCGGACCTCTCTTGTGTGTATTGTATTCTCTGTAGCTTTGCGTGCTTATCACTTGCTTTCCGGTCCATGACATGTGCCCGACGTGCCTAGCATCAGACCATCCTCGGCATGCCTCCATCAGGCAAGACCGATGCTACTCACCGCCAAGGAATCGAAGGCGTCGCGCATGGAGTACGGAATGGGTATGTGTACGGCATACATCTGGTCATGTACCGGACGACGGCTGCCTGCAGAAGCAAGCAATCCATGATACGTGTGCGAAATGCCGGACGGGGTCTCACGTATGACCACCAACGCGACTCGTGATGAGGACTGCTGAGCTCGTTCTTGCGGTCTCGTGTTCGCGACATGTTCACGCGCTCACCTTCCAATGCCAAGATCACGGAGGACGTACGGGAGGATATAGGGCAGCGACGGTGGGTGAGCGGGTGTGCGAAGCAGCGCCTCCCATACCGCATCATCATCCTACCCTAACTTAGCATGTTCAACAGAGTCGCGAGCATCCGGCCACTCGTCTCCCAGTTCAAAGTCGGCGCGCGGCCGCGTACCCTCCCGGCCTTCTCGACCTCTGCCGTACGGCGCACGGGGGGCAGCAGCCTCACGGCCCCCCCGCCGCCGTACGGCCCCGTCGGCGTCGCCCGTGCTCTCCAGGCGGGCACCACCGCTTGTACGCCCCCGCCTCTCTCTGCCCTTCCTCCAGATCGGCGCGTATGGACGCTGACGATGGTTCTGGGACCGAAACAGCGCCGACGATCTTCACGCACGAGTTCTCGCTCGCAGACCGCGTCGCGCTCGTCTCGGGCGCGGAGCGGGGCATCGGGCTCGAGATGGCGCTCGCGCTCGTCGAGGCGGGCGCGCGCGCCGTGTACTGTCTCGACCTGCCGAAGGCGCCCGGGGAGGAGTGGACGAAGGTGAGCGAGTACGCGCGGGCGCTGGAGGGGAAGACGGGCGGCGCGGGGCGGCTCGAGTACGTGAGCGCGGACGTCACGGACCAGGTGAGTCGTTCATCGGTGTCCGTGGAGCTCGAAGGGGGGGGATAGGTGGTTCTGACCCATGAGCTGGGCTGCGTGGTATTTGTGTTAACTTAGGAAGCGATGTGGAAGATCGGGAGGACGATCGGGGATAGGGAGGGGAGGCTGGACGTGTGCGTCGCTGCGGCGGGGATATTGAAGCCGGACAGCCCGTGCTTGACCTACCCTGCGAAGCTGTTCCAGCAGGTGAGCATGCGCAATGTTCTGTTGCTGTTTCCGCGCGCGCATGGGGATCGTGAAACCGCCTTCGCAGGTCCAGGACGTGAATGTCAACGGCGTGCTCTTCACCGCGCAGGCGGCGGGCCAGCAGATGGAGCGGTTCGGGAACGGGGGAAGCATCATCATGATCGCTAGCATCAGCGGGCACGGCTCGAACAAGGTCAGTTGATAATATTCATTACCGTGTGCGGGGCTCGGCACGTAAGTAGACTGACGCGTCGGTTTGCTAGGGCCATGAGTGGGTGTCGTACAACACCTCCAAGTCGGCCGTGCTCCAGATGTCGCGTAGCATGGCGTGCGAGCTGGGCCCGCAGCGGATCCGCGTGAACACGATCAGCCCCGCCTACATCAACACAAAGTGCGTGTGCATCTTGAGCTTAAGTATACTTAGGGAAAGAAAATCGGACGCTGACCTGGCATATGCAATGATGCCGCGTCTGCATATTGGAACTCGCAGGATGACGGCACAGTCCCTCGCTGAGAATCCCGAGGTGGGGGAGAAGTGGGTGGCGCTGCACCCCATCGGGCACATCGGTCGCCCGGACGAGCTGCGGGGCGCGGCGGTCTGGCTGGCGAGCGACGCGAGTTCGTTCTGTACTGGAAGCGAGTGAGTGCTTTTCGGTGTGCGGGCATATGGGTTCGAGCTTTGGGTGACTGACTTGGACGTCGTCAGCTTCTCGGTGAACGGGGGGTACCTCGCGTGGTGATCGGGCAGTGGTGAAACTTGGACGGTGCTGAGGGTGGTACGTTTTTTTCTAGTGTCTGGAGAGGGAAGCATGAGCGCTGAGACGTTGAGGTGCGACCCTTCTTTCAGTTGCAGTGTCCCACCGCTCCGTAGAAGACGGGGGTAGCAAAAACATCCTGTGCGGTCAAGAGGGACAAGATTCGACTTGGGCGGAGGGACGATTCAGAGACCATGTCCATCAACACAGCCCCCTTTCAGAAGATTGGAAGAGTGTACTTACGTTCTGGAGTGTACGAGTACGTTGGTGCCATATGCTTGGACGGATGTATGGAAGGTTACAGCAGATCCTGAAATGGATGAGACAGCAACTTTTTTGCGCGCCGGTTCGAAAGTTCCAGCCTATCTTCCGAGCTGTCTTCCGCGCATTAGGCGCCCATTCCCTCCTGTGCCTGTCGCCTCCCAGCCTGCTTGCGCAACACATACTTGCTTATCTGTCCACCATTATGGTCTATCGGGCAATCAGCATTGATCTCAAAGAGTGCGCGCTACGACTCTGGGACACGGGATGGGAGGAATCCGACATCTGCGAGCTCTTCTTGGTCTCTCGAGCCAGTCTTCACCGCTGGCGTGCTCTCTTCGAGGAATTTGGTACTGTTGCTCGCCCCCCACCTCTCAGCGGTCGCCCACGAATCATCACTCGAGCTGTCCTTACTGCAGTCCATGTACTTCTCCGTGCACATCCGGATTCGTACCTTGACGAGCTGGTATGGTGGCTCGCCATCCATCACGACATCGCCATATCCCGCAGTGCACTGCACCGAACCCTCACCAACGCTGGTCTCACACACAAGCTTCTGCAGAAGATCGCTTCCGAGCGGAACGAGGGGCTCCGGGACGAGTGGCGGGAAATGATAGCAGCGGAGTTCTTGGGAACGGGGGACGAGCTCGTGTTTGTGGATGAGACTAGTAAGAATGATCATACCTGTAGCCGTCGATATGGGTATGCGCCATCTGGAACCCGAGCGCAGGTCAGGGCTGCCTTCGTGCGTGGTGACCGGTACTCCCTCGCCGCGGCTTTGACGAAGGACGGTTATATCGCTACACGAGCCATCCCGGGTTCATTCGATTCTGGGGAGTTCTACAATTTCATAGTCGAGGACGTTGTAAGTGTCTAGAGTTCCTTGAATACTCTCTCGATCTCACCAGTGTGTTCCGAAAGCTTCCCCAGATGGGCGAATGGCCATTGGAGCCTCGATCTACGCTAGTTCTTGACAATTGCCGCATTCATCACAACGACGCCCTCGCAGAGGCTGTTCGTAATGCAGGTATGTGATGATATTACAATTCACCAATCCTATTTGTCGTTTATCATGGTAGTACAGGCTGTTTGCTACTCTATCTCCCATCATACTCCCCCGACCTCAATCCGATAGAAGAATCTTTTAGCACACGTTCGTAAAATCAATTTCCACTCTTTATTCGAGATCTCACAGCCCTCGGTAGTCAAGGCATATCTCCGGCGCCATGGCGTAGATATTCAGGCAGCAGACGACCCCATCGAAGCCCTGCTCGAAGCATGCGGATGTATTACGCCGGAGATGGCGGAGGGTTGGTTTGCACACGGAGGGTACATAACCAAACAGAACAGACAGGCGTGAGGACTCGGAGGCAAGGTCACATGTATGAATCAAAGCCAACATTGTTACATAGCAGCGCCGCAGAACGACAGAGCAATATAGTATGAGGAAAGCATAACACAGAAATGACAGGATTGCGAGCAAGCAGCTCCGAAAGGAATGGACGCGGAGTAGTGATGGTGGTAGCTCATCCACCTCATCTTCTGAAGCCATGACCGAGACTTGGAAAGAGAGGGAGTACAATGCCTAGCGATGTCCAGCGATATCTAGCGAGGGCTTTCACTGGAGCGATGGAGGTATGTAGCAAGTTCGGAACAAAGCGAGGAATGCTCATGGGCGCCTAATGCGCGGAAGATAGCTCGGAAGATAGGCTGGAACTTTCGAACCGGCGCGCAAAAAAAGTAGCTGTCTCATCCATTTCGGGATCTGCTGTAACGTTTTGTACACTATGATGATTGTATTTACTGTAAGCCAATTTTGAATGGCAAATTTGACATACGTAAAAAGGGACGCGGGTATTTGGTAAGCGGTGCAGGTGATTCTCGGCATGGGTTTGTTCCCGACGCTCTCCCATACTTTATCCTGCCATCCCAGGCTTCAGATTCTCCCTCCTTCGCACTCAACACTACCTCGTCTATGACACGCTCGGGGGTGCTGCCACGACCCCGTTGATCGTCCTCACTTCCACGACGAGCGAACCCTACTGCAGAGCACTCTCCAGCACCTTCTCCTGCTCGACACAGTGCTCTCACTCACCCTCCCCCCCCCTGCCACGATGGCAAATGTGCAGTTCTCCTGGTCCGACTCCTTCCAAGCTGCTGTCTCCTCCTGTCTCCCCTGCTTCAAGCACTCAGACCCTGCCTCCGACTCCGAGGACGCCCAGACGCCCCGCCCCCGCAATCCCGCGTTTGCACACGCGATTCCCCCACCGCGCGCTCGCCCAGACGAGCTCGAGGGCCTCCTCGCCGACGCATCCGACGACGCCGATGCGCTCTCCCTCCACACAAACCCCGGTGAGCGTCGGGTGCGCAAGAAGCGGCGCAAGCAGCCCAAACGCATTCGCGTCTTCGGCTTCGACCTCTTCGGCCGCCCACCTGCGATACAGCTCCCGGAATCGGACGACGAGGACAGTGCGCGGCGGGGCAGCGGGATCGGGAGTGGGAGCGGGAGCCTGAGACCGGGCGGGGGAGAGCGGATCCGAAAGATCTCGTCGTCCACGTTGGACTCGGATGCTGCGCCCCTAGACGCTTCGACGATCGAGGAGCTGAGCGCTGCGCGGCACCCGGGGGCGCTCGCGCAGGAGGAGGAGGAAAGGCGGGCGAAGGAGGAGAGGCGGCGGAAACGGCGGGAGAGGAAGGAGCTCAAGCGCGCGGCGATGGCGCGGGCGCTGGAGCTTCAGGCCAACGGCGAGGAGGACTTCGAGGGCTTCCAGGTGCGTCTACGCTCCAAACTTTGACCTGTTGACTTCGCCCTGACCCATCTGTAGGGAAGCGGTGTGTTGTATGGGGCGACCTCGCCCTTCAGCCCCAGCGTAGGCTCTGGAACGGGCACGGTCTCCGACTCGATCACGTCGTCCCAGCAAGAGTTTGGGCCGTTCGCCCATGGCCAGCCCGTCGAGCCCTTTGACCCCGACGCTGCCGAAGCTGCACGGGAAGCCGCTGAAGCCGAGGCGGACGGCGCGGACTTCGGCGGGGAGTCCTACACATCTCGCCCACGCAAGACCAAGAGCAGGTCTTCGCACGGCACGGGCACGATGTCCACCTCGGACACCCGCTCGTCCTCGAGCCGCGGCGCCGGGTCCCAGGGGTACACCCCCGTCCACCCCGGACAGGGCGCCGCCCCATACAACCACCAGTTCCTCGCCTCCCTCCAGGTCCCCACGCACATCCCGGGCATCCCCCGTCCGCCGCTCTCTCCGCTCTCGCAGGACGACGACGCCGCCGCCGCGCCCTCGTCCCCAGTGTCGCCGAACGTGACGGAGCGCAGGAAGCGGCGCAAGTCCAAGCCCAAGTCCAAGTCCAAGTCTCCCGCGGCCTCGCCCTCCATCTCCACCTCCTCCCAGTCTGCCACCGCCACCACCGCGACCTCGTCCGACCTCACCTCCCCGCCGCCCTCCGAGCTCGCGCACCCCTCGGCCCCGGCCCCGCGCATCGTCTCGCAGGACGATTTCGAGGGTTTCCCCGGGGATTTCAGCAACGGGGAGATCCCCGCTAGCGGCGGCGCGATGGTCGACTTGCACGCAGCAGGCGAAGACGAAGACGAAGCGGGGGCGGGGGAGGAGGCGGAGGCGAAGAGGAACGCGTACGTGCCTGTGGCTGGGTTCCCCAGCACGGGCTTCCGCCGGACGGAGTCGAGGACCGGCGACGCGGGCGTGTTCCTCGCGCGCCGCGGGGACGAGTGAGTGAGGACGTTCACGCTCATATACGCATATATATATATACGTATGTGCGGCGCTGAGCTGAGCACCGAACGAGTGAGCGAGCGAGCGAGCCCGATAGACGACCATCGAGCTGTCAAGCTTGCAAGATATACATATCGTCTCGACTCGACGTTGATATATATTCGCCGCTTCGGCAACGGCCCACCACTGTGAAGGATTTTTTTCCTGCACTGCACTGCACTGCACCTTTTTTCTTTTCTTTCGCACTTCGTACGTGGCACTTGTACTCACGCGTTATATTTATATGATGACCTCTCCACGACCTCTCACGACTACGTAGCTATATAGGCTACTTCTACTGTACCATTCAAATTCGCTTGTATTTCTTTCTCGCTGAGATCGAGGCTCGCCATCCCATCCATCCCTATGTAACTGTGATGTGCTGTGCTGCGCTCTGCGAGTCCGCATCCGCAAGATAATAATACTCCGTATCCTCATTCTACCGCCGTGACACCGAGGTGTGTGTTGAACCGATTATCAATGGCCTGACCACGTCAGAACGACATCATCCAAGTATGCGTATATATATATGTGCGTATGCGTAATTATTACACGTATGGTAGCGCGCGCCGCGACGGTATCGTGGAGGTCGTCACAAGCGCAACATCATCGGGAGTGAATACCGTCCGGACCCATCAGATGAAAAAAACAAAACAGTGACGAACGATGAGGGCGGGTGTGGGACGAGCTCATGGGCACGCCGGGAAGGCGCAGGGGAGGAAGGGAAGGGGAGGAAGGGGAATCTCTCACTCTCACAGACCCATGGCCCTGCTCCAAGGTCGCTCAATCATTTGTCTCGTCGTTCGAGTCCAGCAAGCTGGGTAAGAGAGAGGATTAGGCATGAGCAGGCGGACGGCGGCGAAGGTTAAATGGGGAATGGGGGGACGCGCCTATACTGCTTCATGAGCGAGCACTCGCCGCCGTTCTCGAGGTCGATGTTATACGAATAGAAGTAGCCCTCCGATGAAAGGACCATGACCTGCGGCATTGTCCTGCGGGTCGGCGGTGGTGAGTGAGGTTAGCTAGCTGCGAGCTGTGGTGAGACTCGAGCACTCACCCGCTCAACGCGGCGATACACCGCGCGCCGCTGGTGGGTAGCCGGAGGAACGCAAAGTCTCGTGAGGGCTCCCACATCTCCGTGAGCGTGTTTGGCAGGTACCCGCCGACGGAGGACGTCAGGTTCTTGGTGAGATGCAAGGACTTCCGCCGCAGTGTCGACCTAGAAGCAACCGAGTAGGGGATGGGGGTATGAATAGAGATGTGAGGGAGGGTTGAAAATGAAAATGAAATAACGCACGAAACGCTGCTACCCTTCTTCTTCTCCGCGTACGCCTCGTACCCGCCGTCCAGCCCCTGCGACCCCTCTCTGCTGTCGATAGACCCCGACGGGCTCGACGGGCTCTGCGCGCCGACGGCGCTGGGCCCACCGCGGCCCTGGCCGAGCTTGAATATGTGCACGGTGTCGTGCGCGGAGGAGACGCAGAGGAGGGAGGAGACGAGGTTGAAGTTGATCGAGTATATGCGCGCCTCGCGCGTGCCCCTACGGAACTGGTAGAGCTTCTCCGCGCCGGGGATGCTCCAGACGCGGATCACGGTGCCCTTGTCGGACGCGGTCGCGAGGAGCGTGCCGGCGGCGTTGACGGAGAGGAAGGAGATGGGCGACTTGTGCGCCTGGATGACGTTCGCGACCGTGAGCGAGCGCGTCGAGAAGAGGAGGACGTCGCCCGTCGAGGCCGCGGCGGCCGCGGCGGGGGACGGGCTCGGCTGTTGGTGGGCCGCGGACGCCTGAGAAAGAGCAGGTGAGGGGACGGGAGACGGGTATGCGAGGTAAGAGTTGTCGGCGGAAGGGGAGAGGGCGACGATCGCTTCGGAGGACATGGGTACTGGAACAAACGGGCGCAAGGCGGGGGAGCGCACTCACCGTTTGGGTTGGGGGTCGTCTCTATTACGTGTAGGAGCTTCATGTTCGAGATGTCGTAGATGTAGATCTCGACCTCGAGGACGATGACGAGCGTCTTACGGTTGAGCTTGACGGCGAGAATGGAGGATGGGAAGAGGAGCTCGCAAATCATGGATTGCCTCTATATATGCGGAGTGGGTCAGAGAACGGTCCACATACCGAACAGGATGGGTGCCCAGGGAGATTCACTCAGAGCGTGCGCGTTATTCAACGCAGGATCGCGGTACCAGAGAACGGGGCCGGAAAGGGTGTGTGCGGCGTGGAGTGTTGGGAGTTATACATACCTTTGTGTTGACGATCTGTAGTTTCCGCGGACTAGATTGCGGTTGGTCTGCGGCACCGACGAGGGCGAGCAAGGAGGTACAGAACAGCATCTCCACGGTCCCTCGCGCTCCATCATCTGCTCGCGCATCCTGGCATCAACATACAATAGAGCGGTGAGAGGAGGGATATACGCACTCATGGTGTACACTCGTCCGAAAGGATCACAATTGGTTATGCTATAACCTTTCTTCGTGCCCACGGAGATGCACCTAGGAACGTCGTGAGCATCGTCCGAGAGATAGCAGCTGTAAGTAGTCGTACGTAAAGTCTTGGTTGAAGTTGGCGAAGAGCATGTTGGGGTTTACACGCTCGGCCATGGTCGATAGAGATGACGTTCCGAGCGTCGGGAGATGGTCGTGGTCGCTGCCCAGCCGGTCACGCTGTCCCCGCTGAGCCGAGGGTGACCAGAGTGTGACAATGTGTGACTTTGCTCCGTCACGTTCACGACGCATCCCGTCGTCGGCGGTCCCTCTTGTTCTTCCTCCGCTAGCTGGGCTCTCTCGCACATAATCTCCTATTCATTCGAATGTCTGCACGCGATACCACCCTGTCTACTTCTCGCGCCTCTACTCCCCATTCCGATGACGATCCTGGCGACGTCTTGCGAATCCAACGCGAGCGGTATACCGAGCGCATCCGTGAGCTTCAGCGCGTCCCGGAGCAGATTACCGAGGCGTACCGAGATGCATGGCAGAGGTTCTACGTCTGGGAGCCGCAATATTGTGAGGGTATGTTGCGGGGCTTGCGGGACGTGACTCCGTCGCAGTCGTCTACCGTCTCTTTTAGTGATTTCATCTCGGACTCCTTCGATCTTTCTGATATGGGCGACTCGATGGAGGAAGAGGCGGACGACGACTCACTCTCGTACCAGCAATGGTTTGCCGACGACGAAAGGTCGATATTCATCTTCGGCGTTGCAGAAGAATTCGTAGTCGGCTCCCGTCGCCACTGCTTTACGAGTTACGCCTATGCGAAGTACGAAGCCTGCACGCCCGCGCTACAGAATATCAAGCACGACCTGGACGTGAGGATCCTTCAGTTCATCCCCTACGCCGACGAACCTGGCTTCCTGCGGCGCATCAAGAGCTATGCCCGGATGCACGCCATCTTCGCCTGGCAGCACTCCTGGTATGACGTCGACTGTAAGCTCCTTGTGCTTCACTCTCATCCATCGATGATTTTTCTGAACGTCCATAGTCAAGCTCATCGCCCTCGAAGCCGTTTGGCGTTTGTACGACGCGGAGCTTTCTCTGGAGACGATGGACCGATTCCCAGTCGACTTCTTCCCCTTGGCTGGCGGTCAATCTGGCCTGATCGCTTCCATGCATCATCGGTATGTTTTCTTACTCACGATTTGTCGATCTCTTGTTTGTATTTTAGTAAACGTACACGATGTGTTAATATATCCAGCGACCTCATCGATTGGGGCGGCTCGGTTCCGTCTACTCAGCTATCCGATTTGGGAAGACCTCAGTCCCCATTTCTCGGCAAGTCGGTTGACAACATGACGGCCATGTTCTGTGCCAGCATGAACTGTGTTGAAAGCTTGTGCATGCTGCACCGTGAGTGCTGCGGTAGGCTTCAAGCCCACCATTGTGTCTGACGCAATCTTTACAGGGCCACATTACCCGCCATTTGACTTGGACTCTGCAGAAAGCCACAACAATCTCAAAGAGGCTCGAGCCTGTGGTCCCAACTGCTTTCGCATGGCATATGCTGAGCAATTTCCTGTGTGTTGCCCACCTTCTTTAAGCAGCGCAGTTTCCTGACTTCCTTGGTAGGAGAATGAATACTTTGCTATCAATCAAGAGATACATGAGGCTCTTCAATTATTCCCTCATCAATCCAACTGCAAGCTTGCAATATTATGCAAGACTACTTGCATTAATGTAATATGTCCTTACATCTCCCTGCATGCTACTAACCTAGACGCTCAGGTGTTTGTCCATAGACAATTTGTTCTTCCAGATGACAGCACCCAAAATTCCTTTCTACCTAGGGATTCAAATGCCTGGTCAGGGAATATGCTTCTTCTCACTTACTGACTCTTTACCTCCACTTACACTGATATATAGGTCAAGCTTCTGCATTCATCCAGGGCCATGCACAACTCAGGCAGGATGTCTGTGTGCAAGAAATAATATACCATGCCAAAAAAGATGCAGATGTCAATGTAATTTCAATTTTATGAACTTGATATTTTAGTTGTTCTGACTTATAATCAATGCCAGGTCCTCCACAAGGATGCCAATGTAATAACTGTGATGATGAGTGCCCCTGTGCAAAAAGCTTTAGAGAATGCAATCCTGAAGGTTGCAAACCTAGGTGAGCATGTTATTTTTTTAAAATCTTTATATTTAGTTCATTGACAATGAATCCTTCAAAGTTAGTACCAGATTATTACCTATTAGAGTTGTTAACATGATTTTCAACAGAAAAGAGCAAGTCAAAGAAGAAGCATCAGTGTTCAAACACCATAGTACAGGCAGGCAAAACAAATGTTAACTCTTCTATTTTTGCCTAATCTACTATGGTTAGCTAACTGCATTTCTAATATCTAGAGACTGAGGGTAAAACTAGGTTCCTTTGGATTAGGGTCCTTTGCTTCCAAGGATATTCCACAACCTAGCTTGCTTGGAGGTACTTCTTTACTTTTAATACTGGATCAATCATTTAACTGATTTTCTTTCAGAATATATCTCGGAGGCATACCCAACTTCTCTTCATTCAGAAAAAGATAAAAGACAGTCAGTCTTGACTCCTCAATGACTCAAGGATATTTTTCTATGACTGATATTTATATGGCAGAATTGATCTAGCAATAGGGAAGATCAATAGACAACGAGGCCTCAACTATCTTTTTAGTATGGACCAAGACAAGAATAATACTTTTGATGCTGCAACAGTTGGAGACCCAACCCGCTACCTAAACAATCCTCTCCCAGGTGCTGAATCTAATGTCTATGCAGCAGGTAATGACTGATGATAGTTAGAATCTCAGATTATATGTTAACACCCTCTTAGAGTGTATTATAGATGGAGATTGCAAGATAATCTTTCAAACTAGTGGGTAACATTTTCTCCATCTGCAATTTAGGATGCCAATCATTATGTATAGTGCATGGGCAGGTAAAATGTGATGAGGAGCTCCTGCTGGATTATGGAAGTGACTTTTGGATCAAGGATCTCCCAAGTGAGGATGAGGAAGATCCAAACCTGTGATAATTTAACACCTACTATACAATGTCTATAATATGCATTATTCCTCTGCTCCCATTTACCATCCCCAGCCAGCTTGTTGAAGAAGAGTATTGGTGATCTTCTCTTGTGCTTGTGTTGATGGTATGGTGCTTGCTCCGCTGCTGAAGAGCCATCAGAAATTTGTTACTTGCATATACAGACACAAGCAACAAAGCCTACCCATAGAAGCCCTTGATCAAGTTCTCGACATCTTCAGGAGGCATCTTGATGTCTGTAGATAACATGTCCAAGTCCTCAGTCAGTGCCAGGGAAGCACCCAATGTATGTCAATATCAATGATCACGCACACTTCTGGGGGTCTAGGCGGCGCAAACACAAATGTGTCAGCAAGTATTCATACGAAGATGGGCAATTGGTACACTCACTCTTGCTAAACTCCTTCCCGAGGTTCCGCTGTATGAACCTCTGCAGTGATGGCACGACCAACTTTACAGCCTCCTCCGCCACCGTCGCCCTCCCATCCGGATCATCCACAAGCACCTTCGCCATCTGGTGCCGCTCCGTGACCTCGTCCAGCAGTTCGAAGAACCGGTTGAACTTCTCCTTGACCACGCTCTTGCCTTTGTCCTTCTCGTCGATGAGCGTCTGCAGCAGGGGCGAGAAGTTCGCGTCGAAGTAGCCCGCCTTGGCGATGCGGAAGTTCGAGTTGAGCAGGTCCTGCGTCGGCCGGGAGAGGATCGCGGTCACGTCCGAGCGCTCGACGAGCAGCTGAGTGCGGAAGTAGGAGACGTTGTTGAGGAGGAAGATCGCGCCGAATGCGGGACGCTTGCTCATCCGCGAGAGCGTGAGCAGCGCCTGGATTACGCCGTTCACGACGTCGTCTGCAGGAACAAACGTGGCAACGAGATCAGAGTATGCGTCGTGGTCGGGGTTGGGGATGACGCACAGGTGAAGTGCTCCAGCACCGTCGTCTCGTCGACATCAGTCGTCTTCGTCTTCCCAGCCTGCGTGCCCTCACCCATTCTCCAGTTACCATCGCCGAGGGTGAGCAGTGCCGAAGCGGCAGCGCCTTGCACCGCTAGCAACCGCTCAAGGTACCGGACAGTCTACAACAAATTGTGGGAAACATCGCCATGCCGGGCTCCAGGTAGCAAGACGTACCGATACTGTGAACTCCGCGAGACCAGTTCCGACTTCCCCGCCCTTTCCTAGGCCGGCCACCCGAATATCAGCCAAGAGTTCGGGGAAGCTCCGCAGACATGACGCGCGAATCGAGTGTAGGCCCTCTTTCAGTTCGTTCTCCTTTCTGTCCGCTCGCCGCGACATGACGTCGGTCCACCGTGCTTGCAGCAACGTGAGCGATGAGTAGGTGGACAACGCGAGGAAGGTGTTCTTGTTCAAGTTGCGCTTGATCGACGACCCGAGCGATCCGAGCGTGGACGTGAACAGTCCAGTCAGAGGGGAGATGAGGGCCGAATATGTCGAGCTGAGGGCATTTGCGGCACTCAAGGGCGCCAGCTCGAGGAGGAGGTCGTACTCCTCCTACGATGTCGTGGTATGCTGATGAGATCAGGTATACGCGAATCCGAGTGGGGCGAACGCACCTCCGCAACGCCAAGCATGTCCTCGGCCCACTTGCCTACCTCCTGGCCAGCAGCGACCCCGTCGATTGTCTCCGCTCTGTCGGTCACCCGCTTCCCAAACGTCTCGAGACACTTGCGCACCCACGCGCCGCGCATATCCCCGTAGCCCTTCTGCGCATCCTTCAACGCGGACTGGATCCCTGGCGCAGCTGGATGTGATGGATGTGTTGCGGGTAGGGGAAGGGTACGAAGAAATGCGACGAGCGGTCGCACCGTAACGAGGAGCTGTGCGGGGAAGGGAACAGAAGCAAACTCGGCGCCGCCGGGAGGTACGCCCGACGAGCCTTCCGCGACAAGTTTCGTATAGAGCTGGATAAGTTTCTTTGCGCCGCTCTCCACAAGACGCGCCTGTTCCCTGCGAGTTAGAGGTGACCTGGCGACGTTAGCCGAGGTTCTCGTACCTTGTCCCGAGAATCTGCGCTGTTGAATGCGACGCTTGCATTCATACGCTCCAATATCTCGGTGTAATCAGAAAGCTGATTTGGTTGTGGGCTTCGTTATGGAATTGAGAATCGCGAACACAGAGCGATGACCAGAAAGGTGCTCACCCGCGCAAGATCAAGGCCTCCTCTGCTGCAACTCCTTCATGGTAACTCGCAATCTCATCAATCTTTTGTAGGGCACTCTCGATGTCTGAAACACTTCCATAAAACAAAGAACATGGAACGATAAGCTGACATACGCACTATTCGACCTTCTCGTGAGCAATTGTGTTGAGGTGTACAGTGGGAGGATAGACTTCTCGAGTTTGACCAGCCGAGCATCGAAGCTGGACAGGATCGCTTCCAGAAGATAGAAACAGACATACACATTCGGAGCATACTACTACTCACAGGTCATGCGCTGGGATATCTGCCTAGTCTTGTTGAGGTTCTGCTCGAGCTGCAGAAGACGTCATGCTGGGATCCCTGCGAACTGGGCTGCAACACGCACCAGCTCGATTTCCGCAGTCTCATCATCCATGGTATATCGCACACAAGGCAAGGGGTATACAAAGCGTAGTACACAATAAATCCGAGGAGTAGAAATCCAAAGTGAGCAAGGGTAGGGTCGCTTGTGACGAGTGTAACGATGAAGCTCCGCTGCAACGGCAGGTTTAGCTTGAGGCTCGCTGCAATGGAAAGCCTGGTGGACAACGATCACAGCTAGGCGGGAGCAACCTGAAAGCAACACACGACGTGAGAGATGCTGGGGAGTGGTAGAGGAGGGGCCGAAGCCAGGTGCCACCGAGGAGCAGCTGTACGCTGGCTGTATGCGCGCCAATATGACCACTTGCACATAGATATTGCTGTTTGCAAATGAGATGTCGTCGGCGTCTGTGCGTGGGTTTTTTTCCGCCGCCGTGCTAAGCGACTCGCTTAGCAGTTTACTACCCGTCCTCGACTTCCACTCGCTCTACTTCCCTCATTTCTTGACCAATCTACTCGATTTTCGCTGCCAAATGCTCCTCTCATCTCTGGCTATGTTGTTCTAGAACTGGTTGCTGCCATGAGTCTCCCTGTCGCCGACTACACATCCTCCGCCACTTCTCAGCCGCTCTAAGCACCCAAGGAGGAGTACAGAAGGAATGGGTGTAAACGGAAGGAGGGAGAGGCTCTTTTTCGATGTACAGTATTATCGCCGTATGTTTTCATCTGTGTCCTTGAGAACCCCTGCTTGTCGCGCCGTAATTCCGCCCTCCCCTTCACCCGCTACTACTTCGCGCCTCTCCCCACCGGTCCTATGTTCATTTTCATCTTGTCTCGATGATATATAGATTCAATTCATAATGTTTGGTCCTTTCGGAAAGTTTCCTCGAAGGAACTTGCCATTTCTGAGTCCCCTCGCGCGAGTGTCCACTTCATAATGCTCGCAGGAGCCAGAGACTGTTCACCAACACGCTCCCTCAACTTGACAGCTCTCGTGCACACACACGATACATCCCAGCACCATAATCAATGTAAAATGGACATACACCTTCATTTGGAGATGTAACCAAGCTACGTAGGGTACCGGTAATGCGAACCGTGTGTCGACCCGGGTACCCAATCCACAGAAAGACCATACCGGACTCCATAACAACTCATCGCAACATTGAATCATGCCCTGCAAACCATGACAGCCCTCCTGCCTACGCTCCGACCCCTCTACGACCTGTCGTGGTGGCTGAACAGAGTGGCTGGCGACGGTGCCACTTGAAGCAGAGAAACTTTGAGGCAATTGGTTAGATCCTAGTATTCCTAGAGACGATGTGAAGATAACGCAAAAGAAAGCGAGGGAAACGAGGGGAAACTGAAGGAAGTATTGCGGATTGAAACCAGGAGAGGGGAAACGCGGTCGGTGAGCGAGCGGACTTGGGACAGGTGCGTGTGTTGTCGGCGACAGGGGGACTCATGGCAGCAACCAGTTCTAGCACAACATAGCCAGAGATGAGAGGAGCATTTGGCAGTGAAAATCGAGTAGATTGGTCAAGAAATGAGGGAAGTAGAGCGAGTGGAAGTCGAGGACGGGTAGGAAACTGCTAAGCGAGTCGCGGCGGAAAAAAACCCACGCACAGACGCCGACGACATCTCATTTGCAAACAGCAATAATGCATGCAGGACCATGTCGCAGTCACCAAATTGACTCTTTCCAACTCACTCGACGAACACCGAGTTCCGACGTCGGCTAACCGTTAGTCGAGTCACAACCCCTATCGTGCGCAAGGTATATAGCTGCAGCACCGGGCTCGAGAGCACGGAGCTCAGCTTTGTCGGACATCCCATCATACTCCCCTGCAGCACCGTCCACCGACGTCTCGCCGTCGCCACTTCCAACACCCCTGCTCTGCTTAGTGCTAGTCTACGCTCGGTATACTCCATCCCTCCAGGCATTCGCGTATTCTCGGTGGGTCAGACGGTTCTCGACGACAAACGTAACAGAAAGCAGATTATCATGGCCCCTCCCTCGGACTCCCCCTCTTCCGCTCCCCTACCCGTCGGTGTACAGCAGCTAGAGCCTTCCGAAGAGCTCAAGAAGCTCTTCCAAAACCTCAAAGTCGATCAAGAGGACCATGAGCTGATCGACTCCCTCAAGGCGCTGTCCAAGGCGTCCCCGAAGCTCGTCAAGTCGTCCGAGTATCAGGCTCCTGGGGATCCCAGTATCTTCGTACGGAGCTGGAAGATGAACGAGTTCAAGTACCACGACATTCCGTCCCCATTCCCAACGCTCGCGCGTGGTCTCTTCACCCAAGAGATCAAAAACTCATCTGGGAAGACGAGGCATCGTATTGTGGCGCGAGGATATGACAAGTTCTTTAACATTGGCGAGGTGCCCTGGACAACGGTGAGTGCTAAGTCCTAACGTTTTGGATGATTTTTCGTGTGGACAAGGTAAATGCTGTTGTATCCTACCGTTGGCAGCTGAGATGGGAATATGATTCTCATCCCAGTCGCCAAGGTTCAACGAGATCGCAGTTGTAGTCGCGAATGATCCCCGCCTTCTCCTCGAGAGCCGATGACGAATACGCTGAAGAGGCTGGCTCGTCCTCAGTTCGTGGATTCTTGGTGCATACATGCCACTAGGTGCACGTGTCCGACGACCCACGATCGTAAAGAGTCCACCGTTTCCCTTCTCTGAACATGAAATTGTGCTTCGGGGATGACCACTTTCATGAGCCAGGATCGTTTCACAACCTTTTCTGCCGAGGACACGTTGACGTCTTTGTCTTTGTCGTCCTTCATTCCGTACCACCGGGAGATTCGTATGTCACAGACCTCTAACCTTGCGTGGTGCGCGTTCCCGCTGAGCACTGTTCGTCCTCTCGCTGCATTACGTATGGGTATAACGTACCACCTCAGTTCGCTGGGATTATTCATGTATCGGAAATATGGCATTTCTGGCTGCGCCGTATGAATGAATACTCTACGTGAGCTATGCTGATTTCCTTCATTAGTGGGCTTCACTCGAATCCCATACGGCCCCTCCATATACCCTCACGCTCAAGTCAAACGGCTGCATCATCTTCATGGCCGCCCTCACCCCAACAAAACTTCTCGTCACTTCAAAACATTCCGTCGGGCCCACACCAGGCGCGTCCGGCGCGGAGTCCCATGCGCAGGTCGGCGAGCGATGGCTCCGAAAGCACCTAGAAGCCGCCGGCAAGACTGAGGAGCAGCTCGCACAAACGCTCTGGGAGAAGGACTGGACCGCCGTCGCCGAGGTACGTCTCCCAGCATCCTCCTCCCTCGATCCTCTGTGTGAGGCTGACCGAGATATGTTCACGCAGCTCTGCGACGACTCGTTTGAAGAGCATGTCCTCCCCTACAGCGCCGACAAGACCGGCCTGCACCTGCACGGCCTCAACACGTGCACGAAAGCGTTCCAGACGCAGCCGCAGTCCGTCGTCGACGCCTTCGCGCACGAATGGGGCTTCATCCCGACCGCGTCCACCGTCCTGCACACGATCCCCGACGTCAAAGCCTTCACCGAGCAGGTCGCGCACTCCGGGCAGTGGAACGGGGAGGCGATCGAGGGCTTCGTTGTGCGCACGCACGTGACCGCGCCGCCAGCCAAGGGCGACAAGCCCGCGTCGCTCTCGCCGTACCCCGTCGGGTCGTCGTTCTTCTTCAAGGTCAAGTTCGACGAGCCGTACCTGATGTACCGCGACTGGCGCGAGGTGACGAAGACGCTGCTGAGCAAGGGCCCGAGCGCGAGCAACGTGCAGAAGGGCAGGCTGCGCCGCCCGGAGACGAGGCTGTACGTCGAGTGGGTGTGTGCGGAGATCAAGCGCGACCGGAGCCAGTTCGAGAGCTTCACGAAGGGAAAGGGCATCATCGCGACGCGCGAGCGGTTCCTGAAGTGGATGGAGAGCGGGGCGGGCAAGAACGCGCTGGGCAAGGCGGAGGAGGTGCCGGCGACGACGGCCTCGAGGAAAGGCGTCGTTGTGGACTTCACGAAGGGCAAGGTCATTATTGTGCCTGTGGCGATCCCTGGTGTCGGTGAGTCCCAACGCTCATGCGCGGTTGACGTTTTCCGTCACCGTGCTACGTGGTGTGCCTGAGAAACTCACGCGGAAGCATTGCATTGCATGTGTCGCGCAGGCAAGACGTCCGTCGCGGTCGGGCTCCAGCACCTGTTCGGGTTCGGGCACGTCCAGAGCGACGACATCACCGCGAAGAAGGCCGCACCGGTCTTCATCAGGAGCGTTACCCAGGCGCTCAAGAGGCACGACGTCGTCATCGCGGACAAGTAAGTACATCCTCTCCTCCTCTTCATCTCCACTGTTGGTTGAGGGAAAACGCTGACTCTGATTCTGCCGCGCGCAGGAACAACCACCTGAAGCAGCACCGCGCCCAGCTGCGCGAGGCCGCGAGCAAGTTCAGCCCGCCCGCGCACCTCCTCGCCCTGCACTGGCCGCTCGACCTTCCGCGCGCGATGGTGCATAGGATCTGCGGCGACCGCATCCTGGCGCGCGGCGACCGGCACCAGACGCTGCACGCGGGCGCGCACGAGAAGGTGCTCTGGCAGTTCCTGGACAACGCCGACGAGCTCCAGGACGCGGAGGTGGACGCCGTCGTGGGCATGGACGTCGAGGAGCCGCTCGAGGACGCGCTCGCGCGCGCGGTCGGCGCGGTCGTGAAGTACCTCGGGAAGGAGCAGCCCGACCACGAGCGCATGGGCCAGGCGCTCGCCGCTGCGCGCGCGTACGAGTCCCGCTCGAAGGGCGGGAAGAAAGGCGGGAAGGACAAGGGCAAGGCGGAGGGCGACGCGACGCCGCCAACGCAGGACAAGAAGACCGCGACGCCCCGGTACTACGGCATCCTCGCCGAGGTCGACCTCCAGAGCGTCGTCGCGCCCGCGCTCGAGGGCGTGCCCTCCGAGGCGCGCGAGTTCTGGGAGAAGCTCGTGCAGGAGAAACGCGTGCAGGCGCGGCCGCACATCACGCTCGTGCACTCGAAGCAGTTGGGGGTGCCGGCGGAGGGCGCGCTGTGGGCGCGGTGCCGCGCGGTGGACGCGGTCGAGCGCGCGCCGCTGCTCCGCTTCCGGCTCGGGCACGTCGTGTGGAGCGAGCGGGTCATGGCGGCCACGGTCGTCGATCTCGCTGTGGACGAGGGGGACGAGGGGGGGGAGGAGGTGGCGGCGTTCGTGGGGCAGTTGTCGGACGAGGTTAGGGAGCGGCTGCACGTCACGGTCGGGACGCGGGACAAGAACGTGCCGCCGGTGGAGGCGAGGGACTTGGTGGTCGAGTGGAAGCGCAAGGGGGACGGGAAGGCGGGGGTGTGGGCGGCCCCGCTGACGGACGTGTGGGTCAAGGGGCGTGTCAAGGGTTTATTCCAGTAGCTACCGGCGAGGGAGTCGACGAGGCCGCGTGCGTCGTTTAGGCTCTGTGCTCGGTAGTAGATTGTCGGCAGCCAGGAGGGGGGGTCTGGGATGGACAGCGTGCACAGGACGGTGGAGAACACATGGCTAACTAAGTACAGCTGAGTAGTATGATTGTCAGTACCATGGCAGACTGGAAGCACTGTATCGATAGAAGAATGTACAAGCATCGTTCATCGTCGCTGTGTTACTTTGTGAACCTCCGATTGAGTCGATTGGGCGATATCGATGAATGGTAGCGCTCTCTACAAACTCTGAGACCGCGCTAGTATGAGACGATCGATTAATGCTGCCTTTTGGACATAATGCATAACCACTTGTACTCGCGGGCGATGGTAGGCGATGGTAAGTACCCTGATGGTGTGAACGGTTCTGGTATGAGACTACGAATCTACGATGGTACCATGCAGCCGTACATTTGGTTGGGGTCGCACGCGGGGTCAAAGTAAATGTTTCTAGCACAATACTTTAATACGTAACGTAACCTCCAGCAGATGGCCGTACATACGTTCGAACAAGGCCCGCCAATTGCCAACGCCGACTCGTGGCGTGTGACCTTCACTGCGAGTCGGATTTGCAAGAGAACCATACAGTGGGTGTCAGAGGATTGACATGGAGAGCGGATCTAACGGTACCTTGGTGGCGGCGAAAAAGACTTGGCTTGGGCATGAGGAGTGCATGCGGGTCCAAATTCCGACAGCACGGGCAGGTCAAATATTGTTGGTCAATTTAAATGTCCGGCGAGGACCTGCAAAGACTTTGACTTTGACGATGATACCGTAATCGATATCTATGAGGTCGTCTCAGTTGCTGGCGATCATAAGTAAACGACGGTTCGTAGGTTGGGTGTCCCCCGAGACGCACTGTAGTTTATCTGAAACGGATTGAGAGGAAAGAAAGTCATCGTCGGGATCCACGTGAGTGGGATCAATGTGTTGAATGAAGGAAGCACATGAGGGGAGATTTGATACATGTCGGAAAGGAGGACGAGGAACAAATCAGTCATTGACTTGTGGACGAGGGAGAGAAGCGTACCTTGATTCATAGATCGAGAATCTGGGCGGCGGGATCTCCGAGTCTATGCCTTTGCTGTATGAGAGTCAGATCGTTGGGGTGCATCTCCTCCGTGCGGCCATGCCGGGTTGTCGGCACCGTCGCCGTTGCTTGTCGGCCAACGCGACGCCGTCCGCGCGATCCAGCTTGCATCCAGCTCGAGCCCATCGTGCGTCGGGCAGTGCGTCTGTCGACGGATCTCGAGACTTGAGTTCCCGCGGGAGAAAGCGCCATCACGGTGGACTCGACTGGCCACACCGCGCCGCAAACTGCGCTTCCCGCGTCGTTTGGGGCAACACCGCGAACAGTAGGGTAGCCAGGACATCCATCGCAGACGACAACGGCCATGCAACCCAAGGGTCGCTTGTTGCGGGTAGAGGGTGAGGCGCTGCTGAGATGGAGGATGATGGGGGAGACAGCGTGGGTGATGGGCTCACATGAGCGAAAACAGAAGCCTGGACGACTCGACGTTTGGGAGGACCACGCCGGGTGGGAGAAGAGGCGTATGGGGCAAGCCGACTACTGTCACGCCCGCATCAGTTGCACCATGTGCACCCTTCCCCCTCCCTCCCAATCCGTCTTATCGTCCGCCCCTCCGAAATATAAGTCCCTGCCCATGGCTCGCCTCCCTTCCCTCCGAGCGTCCGCCCCGCTACCAGCCCACCCCTCCACGCACCAGACAGCTCTTTCTGGGTCGCCATGGTCAACTTCCCAGCGTGGTACACGTACGTTCCTTCCTCTTCTCTCTTTCTTCTTCACCAATGAACATGTCTTTCCCTACAGCACGCCAATGGCGCAGGTCGTGCTTGTCGGCATCACCTGGTGAGTCCCCTTCCCCACTTCCAATTCAACTTCTACTCACCCCACCTCCGCGTCCAGTTTCGCCACAGTCGGCATGTTCAGCGCCGTCTCTAACCTCGGTGCTGGAGGTCTCAGCGACGTCGCCCTTTCCGACACCGCCAACGGTGTCCTCTACGCCTGTTTCGCCCTCACCGGTCTCATCTCCGGCGGTATCACCAACTGTAAGTCCCATTCGCACATTCTGTCCGATCCGCAGTCCCTCTTCCTTACGCGCTCCGCCCTTCGACAGTGCTCGGTCCCCGGCTCACCCTCTTCTTTGGTACTCTCGGCTACGCGCTTTACGTCGGCTCCCTTTGGTGGTACGTCTATCGCTTTCACTCCCTTCTCGCTCAGATAGTCTCTCCCCTTCCATTTTCTCCCTGCGCCCACCTGACAGCGTGGAATCCGCTGTAATGTGACGTCCTTCCCCCGCTCTGAGACGCTTTCTGTCTCATTCTTCACCCCGCCCCCATTTCGAGGATCATCATCAACCTACGCGCTAGATACGATTGTCGTTTATCATCCCCAGACCCTTTTCATTTTCCCATGTTCATCACTTCGTGGAACATGTGTTGATGTCCCTTTTCTGTTCTCCTCTCTCCAGTTACCAGACCCAAGGCACCGGATGGTTCATCATTCTCGCCGGTGCGCTCCTCGGAGTCTCCGCCGCCCTCCTCTGGTCTGCGCAGGGCTGCATCATGATGTCCTACCCCCTCGAGAAGGACAAGGGCAAGGCCTTCGCCGTCTTCTGGGCCATCTTCCAGTTCGGCTCTTTCATCGGCTCCCTCATTGCCCTCGCCATCAACATCCGCTCAGGTGGTCTCTCTGCCGTCTCCACCTCGACGTACATCGTGAGTCCTTCGTGCTCCGCCTCCAGAGCGCCGGGTTCTGCCCGTGGCAGAAGGTGCCACCGTGTTTGCAGCGAGCTAACGAAACATGGCATCCTCGCAGGCGTTCTTGATCATCATCTTCATCGGTGTCGCCTCCTCGTTCTTGATCCTGCCCCCCAACCAGGTCATCCGTTCCGACGGCACCATCGTCAAGCTCGAGACCGCCTCCAAGCCCCATGAGGAAGTCATCGGTCTCCTCCGCCTCTTCAAGGATTGGCGCATGCTCGGTGAGCAATCTATCTCCGGCTCTCCCTCCCCGACGCCACCCCACCGATCCAATCCCGCGTTATCGCGGGCACATGCTCACGCGACCCCCCTCCCACAGCGCTCATGCCCATGTTCTTCGCGTCCAACTACTTTTACGCCTACCAGGGTGCCGTCAACGCCGCGGTTTTCGACGGCCCGACCCGTGCACTCAACGCCACCCTCGAGGGCGCTGGCGCCATCGTGGGTGCGTTGATGATCGGCTACCTCGTGCTCGACCTCAAGGGGTTCCACCGTCGCACGCGCGGCTACTTCGGCCTCATCGTCATCGGGGTCCTGTCGATCGTCGTCTGGTCTGTCGCCCTCTCGTGGCAGGTCACGTTCGACCGCTGGGACGTCAGCGCGCTCAACCCAGACCGCATCCCGTTCATCAACTACCACGCGTCGAACTACAAGGGCAAGGCCGCGCTCTACTTCTTCTGTACGTGCCCCCATTCTCTCTCCGCCTCTTCTCTCTCCGATACTGACCTGGTGTACACGCGCGCATACAGACTACTTCGCCGACGCGTGCTACCAAGCGCTCGCGTACTGGATCATGTCCGCGCTTTCGAACGACCCCTTCACCCTCGCCCGTTACGCCGGTCTCTACAAGGCGATCCAGTCTGCCGGTGCGGCCGGCTCCTTCGGCATGGACGCCGTCGCGACGCCCTTCCTGAACGAGCACCTCGCGTCGTGGATCATGATCCTCGTCTCGCTCCCGCTCGCGTACCTCGTCGTGCGCTCCGTCAAGGAGACCAACTACGAGGACGAGAAGATGGTGTACGTCGACGACGTCAAGACGGCCGCCGCCGAGGGCGGGCAGCACGTGCACGCAGGCCCCGAGTCGGGCAGCATCGAGAAGCACAGCGTCGAGGCGACCAACTAAAGCGTGTGACCTCATCCGCGTGCTCGCGCATTATGTCTATGTTGTCTGCTGTTGGTTGTTGTTGTTGTTGTTTCCTGGTATGAACTCTGGCATGCTGATGTTTTGGGTTTCGGACGTGGACACCTAACGACGACCACGACAAACCACGACGACGACGACGACAATGACACGTACATGCCTTCTCCACATGCCTTCTCCCCTCGCGTGCGCGAGCGAGCGCGCAACTGCGATTTTTTTTTTTCACTTTCATGTTCTCTTCGCACTATCTTATTACTTATGGGGCGCGCCGGCGACGTTTGTTTGTGGTACTGCACCGCAGACGGCAGACGCGCCGGCCGGCCTTGCAATTGGTGGAACATGCCTTGTAGGATACGATCTCGACCTCCCATACTCAAGTTATTTTATTTTTCGTCATCTCCATCTCCTCCGCCGTCTGCGTGTGCTCTCGTCCGTCCGTCCGTCCGTCTGTCTGTCGGGGAATGCGATCCTGGGACCCGGCCTCTCGGCTCTGCTGCCCGGAGGCTCAACCAAGTTCGGGTGTCAGGTTGCGAAGCGAATGGCAACTGCAGGTTCAACGAAATCAGCACTTCCCTATTACTGTAGCCTCCCACCCATGGTCGCCGTGTGCTGGCCATCGGCGCGATCAGATTCGTATGTTCAAAAATCAGGACCTCGATCCGGGTAATTCGGGCTCGGTTCGACGAGATGTACTGAGTTATTACAATTTACAGTACTGGCATGCTGTACTTACGTGTCTGAAACCAAGCTGATATCGATCCTGGCCAGCCGTTGTGATTGAAGATATAGTAAGTACTTGGCCGTCCGGTTAACTATACGCATATGTATCGAACACATTGAAACCGCGAATCATGACCGCCTTTTCGCAGCAGCGGCGATTGGTCGTCACTCGCCGACATCATACAGCTTAATTACTTGAACGGGTGGAATTCCAACTGTGGAACATTGCGTGCTGCTGCTGCTGAGTAGGTGCTGCTGCTTCGCAATCCTTATCACTCGACAGGTGTACATTCGGTGTACACCACGCCCAAGTACAGTAAGTAATCGCAACCTATCCCAAAGAGCAGATCGGAGCCAGATCCATCGAAGTACTCACTTTCTGGTTGCTGTACCGCAAGTCTGCCATCAATCCAACTTTCCCATGGCGATGTTGCCAATGACTCCTTCATCGCGTCGGCTCCGAGGCCTCAGGCAACCCATGGGCCATATCCATCCTCGTCCTGACTCTCGAGAGACCACCACTTGATCGTGTCCAGCGATGCCACCCCAACCCCGTCCCTCCCGACCCCGCCCCAGCGCCCCCAGCTCTGCAAGCAAGCCTACGAGCAGCCGCAAGCCGGGCGGGGGACGGCAGCGCCCCCTCGCGCAGCTCGACACCAACCCCGCCTCGTACTCCCGCACAGACCCGTTCAGCGCGCTCAACGCGCTCCGCTCCCTCCTCTCGCACCTCCCCTCCCGCCTCGGCCCCTGCCACCTCAAGCTCGCGCCCGCCGAGCACGCGCTCGCGCTGCACCTCCTCGCCGTCGTCGAGCCCTTCGTCGGGCTCGCGCCCTGCTCGTCGCGCCGCGTGCTCGCGCGCCAGCCGACCGAGGTGCTCGACGCGATCGCGTTCCACGTCGAGGCCCAGCGCGACCTCCTCGCGCTCGCGCTCACCTGCCGCCGGCTGCACGCCGTCGTCGTCCCGCGGCACGCCGCGCACCGCCTCGTGCGCGCCAAGGCGAGCCAGCTCGCGGTGTGGCACCACCTCGCGGTGCACCGCGCGCTCGCGCGGAACGTGCGGCGGCTCGAGGTCCTGGACGAGCGCGCCTCTGCGGACGAGGTCGTCGTGCCCCCCGGGATTGGGGCGACGGACACGGATCTGGAGAGCACGGACGACGAGCTGGGGATGCACGCGAAGCAGGAGCGGTTCTTGGTGAGCGCGCTGAGGCAGATGAGCGCGCTCACGGCGTTCAGGTGGAGCTGCAGCCATTCGCTCGTCGCGTTTGAGCGGGTGTGGCCCGTGCTGGTGCGCTGTGCGCCGGGGTTGAGGGAGGTCGAGGTGAACGACAACTTGGTGTTCCAGGCCGTGGAGGTCGAGGCGGAGACAGCTGGGTCCGAGGCGCGTGCGGGTGGGGCGAGGAAGCAGCGGCAGGTTGTGGTATGTGCTCGTACTCGCTGTGCGTGCGATATACCATCCAATGGAAGCTCATGCGTGACCAGCTCAACGACCTCACCAAGGTTGGTCTGCATGGTACGAAGAGCACGTTCGGCTTGTCGAAGAACCCGGACCTGTCGCGCATCTCCGCGATGTTGCACAACTGTCCGAACATCCAAGTAAGCTCACTGCCTTCTTTGAACATTGTGGGAGAATACGCGCATTGAACGAACGAGCCTCTCCCAGGCCCTGGACATAAGTTACGTCCCGCGCCACACGCCCGGGTTCTTCAGCCCCGTCGCGGACGACTTCCTCCTCTGCGGCCGCTGGGCCGCCCTCCGCTCCCTCACGCTCACCAACCTCTGGTGCACCCCGCACGCCGGCCTCGACGCCGCCGCCGCCTTCCTCCTCTCGCACGCCACGCTCGAGGTCCTCCACCTCGACGTCGCGTTCGGCACCGGGGCCGGGACCGGCGCAGGCGCAGGCGCGCTCGCGGCGTTCAAGTTCCCCCGAACTGCCTCCCGCGCCTGCACGAGCTCAAGGCGTGCCGCGAGCTCGCGAGCGCGCTCCTCGCGTGCCCCTGCCCCTGCCCCGGCGGCCGCCCGCTCGCGACGCTCAAGGGCGTGCGGCTGAGCGGGTCCGCGGCGCGCGACCGCGCGTTCTTGGAGAACCTGAGGGCGGGTGGGGACACCGTGAGGAGGCTGGAGCTGGCGGGGTGGAACGAGATGGAGGACGTGCGGCGGCTGGCGGAGTGCGTCCCGAAGCTCGTCTGGCTCGACCTCGGCAAGCGGGGGGGTGGGGCTGGGTCTGTGGGGAACACGAACGCCGCGGGGTCGGGGGCGGGCGGGAACGGCGGCAAGCAGGCGGCGAACATCTCCACAAACTTCGTAAGTACGAGACTACTAGACCGGTCCACAGGATGTCCGCTGCGCACGGAAAGGCATGTGTTGACGACGAGCGGACAGGTCGAGTGGGCGAGCGTCCTGGCGCAGATGCCCGAGCTGACGACGTTCCATGGGCTCCGGTTCTTTTACGAGGTCGCGAGCACCGCGATTCCTGCGGACGGCGCCGCGCCGCTCTCGCTGTCGGACCGGAGTCGGGTGCGCAAGAACGACGAGGTCGCGTCGGTGCTCGCGTGGAAGTGCCCGAAGTTGCGCCGTCTGGACCACTGGGACGAGGGCTCCGGCAGGGTGATCGTGCTCGTCCGCGATGCGGAGCGGGTGAGGTACGAAGTCAGAAGGACGTTGAAGGTGTAAGTGTATGCGCAAGGAGGGGAGGGGGTGATTCGACCGTACCCGCGGCTGGTAGCGAGGATAACGCTGGAGACGGAGACGATGGTCAGTTTCAAAGGCCATGAAGTGACATACTGAGGCCATGACGGGACATACCCTGTGCTGACGATGATGGACATGGATATACCTATGCATTAACTATTGTATGCCTACATCTCTGGCTGCGCAGACTACAGTCAAAGGCCCGACCGTTCTAGGATTGTCGCACTTGACGATGGGACAATATATACTGTACAAAATGGAATTTGGAGCCGGTCACAACAGCTTTACGTGCGCCCAACGTACGGAATACCAAACGGCAAATCGACCCAAACACGACCAGAGTCAAGCAACGTCGTCGTGCGTCGCCTCGCCCCGAGGGGACCTTCCTCGAGCTCCGTGCCCGGCTCAGCATCATCATCGATCACTTCGCCAAGAGCTTCTGCATCCTGATGCTTCAGCGCGTCCTAATGTCCCCCAACGCATCAGCGAGCTCCCCGCACGCAACCCATCCAAAATACGAATACGTACCAAGACCTCCTGCGGGTACGAGAGCAGCGCCCCGATCTCCAGCCATCCCGCGACGACGGTGGGGTGCCGCCTGGCACGGAACTGGACCGCCCGCAGCGTCTTCGCCATCTGCTCCCCGCGTGCGCCCGGACTGACGAAGACGAAGCTCCACTTGATCGCCGCGCTCGCGTTGGGCATCGACCGCCGCACGAGCTCGATCACCCTCCTCACGGTCGACGACACCACCTCGCGCCGGAAGTTCACCGTCGTCTGGAGGATCGTCACCCGCGTCTGGCCCTCGCTGATGACGAACGCGTTGATCCACGGGAAGCCGCTGCCGCTGCGGAGCAGATAGAGGTGATTGTCCCGGGGCACGACGGACACCGTGTCGGCGGTGACCTCGTCGCCGGCGAGCACGAGACCGGGGCCGAGCGCGAAGGCGGTCCCGTCGGCGAGATGGCAGGTGGTGCTAGGGCCCCCGGCGGATGCGCACAGGACGTCGAGGATCGTCGGCTCGTACACAAAGGACATGACCTCAGGCTGACGAACCTTTGAGATCCTGGTGATCAGAGCGACCTGCTCGTCTGTCGTGCGCCGACGGAAATGCGTCGAGAGAAGCCGGTCGAGGAAGAGGGTGGAGATGGCGTGGTGGAACTGCGGGCCATGGGCCATAGGGTTGGAGACATCGTAAGGCTTAGAAACGTCGAAGAAGCGGTTGAAGTCGAGGCCCTGTCGAGGGGAGGTCACCGTCTCTGTCTTCAACGCGGCGACGAAGTCGTCCACATTGTCAAAGATATCGTCGGGCTTAAGAAAGGTCTGGAAGTCGTGTGCGGGACCTTGGGCTGTTTTGCGGTTGCCGTCCTCGCAGAAACACTGTCTAATCGACGGGCCCAGGAGAGCGAATGCTTCCAGCGGAGAGTAGTACACGTTGTTGTTTTTCCATGGATGAGGCCCCCCTTGTTCATAAAAATGCCTAGCTGGAGATCAATACTAGCCAATGACCATCCGTTTCAGGTACTCACTGAAGTTTGCCCACTTCGCCTCTGGCCCAGGAGGACAGAACCCAGAACTTAGCGGAGTCTCTCTCTTCCGTCCAACCATGCCATCGACAGGGCTGCGGCGACGTCGCCTGAATGGTGTAGCAAAACTGAGATCGGGTGACGAAGCTGTGAGGGGGAGACTCCAGAGACTCGTTGGAGTCCACTAGTGCTAGAAAAAACTTGCCAGACTCCACGTCGTGTTCAACTAGATGCACGGTCGGATACACCCTGCACCCCGTCGAATCACAGAAGTAGTACTCGGTAGGGCGGTTACAGAAAGCGACGGGGATATGTTCCTTCAAGGCCCTCGCAAACGCGTACCGGAGGAAACGAGATTTGCCTGCCAAGTCTGTTGTCAGGGGTAGCCTGGCCGACATTGCTCGAGACGCACCGGTGCCGGGCTGACCAGTGACCACGAGCCCTTCATAGTGCTTCCCGTGGTGTGCGTCCTTGATGAAGTCCCAGAGCTCCACATATTCGTCCCGCACCACGATAATTTGTTGTCCAAAGCAACTCGGCGGAGGGCACGTGAGAACGGTGAGGCCATGTCGTTCTGCCGTAAAGTCTTCAGAGCGAGACCAAAGGCGATCGTATGCATCCGTTATCCAGCCAGGTATCTGTTCATTCATCGTTATGCGCGATTGGTAGGACGTGCTGTCAGTGTAGCGGAGATCGCAGACGGTGCGGTACTGGTGCGGTGAGGACGAGGTTGAAAAGGGGGAGCTGTTGGCTCATATGACGTCCGCCGTAAAGACTCTAGATCTGAGCCACGAGTGTATGCATCTCAGATCCGGTACTTAGGGTACCTGTTCGTCCAGAACGCAGTGTGTCCGCTGTTGGCTGCAGTGCCGAATGGGCCAGGATTCGAGGATGATGGACCAGGACCGGGATTCGAGGATGACGAGGATCCAGATGAGCCTGAGCGAGGAGCACGCAGGAGAAGGAGATCCACGACGCTACGGCGTACTGACGGTGTCGGCCGTAATGGTGCAGCAGCATGTGCCATGCGGCGTTGGTGAAGGCGGGGCGTGTGCGTATGGCGGAGCGACAGGATTGACCGCGGGGACTTTGAGAGGGGCAGGGGGGATCCGATTGGGAACTTGCAGGTGTTGCTGACGGAGCGGAGGGCTGCGTTTGCGGAGGCGGGGTGGTACGAGAAGTACTCCAGTAGTATACATATGCTGGAGAGAAGGAAGGCGTGGGCGGACAGCTGGCGGTTCAAGAATTGAGGGAGATGGTGACTGGAACTCGGAAACTTATAAAACTTATGGCCCTGCCTGGCCGCAATTCTGCGTCGGACTCGCTCGATCGTATGTTGTGCGAGGTGGCTGCCACTGGCTGGAGAATTGAATCCTCACCGTCGTCACCCAGACGCTCAGGCGCTGTTTGGTTCTGTATGTACACTGGCAGCGGGGTGTAGCAATCTGTAGCAATGTGAAGTACGCGCCGCGACGAGACGTATCCTGCCGCTTGCCAGTGGCCACGACACAGGGTCCCATCTCATACCTCTTGTCACAACCGGGACCGCAGTGACAGTTTACGCCAACTCAACACAGGCGAAATTATATAGTTGGCGTAAGTATTTCGTTCAGCGGCTTCTACACCACGGTAATTGACCATTTTCAAAGTACAGTAGTTCTACGCATTCATTCACAGCAAGGCGGAAGGAGTCGTCGTGATGCCCGGCAATTTCGGCGCTGGTTACTACCCCAGTGATGACGAGGAGAAGGAGATCGAGCTGAGCGAGCGCCAGGCATTCGCACGGGCTCAAAACGACATGTAAGTGCAACTTGTCCAGCTCACGGCACTCCGCCGCGGCAATCACGGAATCTCATCTCCACAGGGCGTCCAACAGCGACTCGGGGTGGACAAGTACGCCGGAACTCATCACGCTCATCCGCAACTGCCGCAGCGACCGCTTCGCCTCTCGCGCCGTCAAGAAGTTCGCCAAAGGCAAGCTCGCCTCCCTATGGTCCCCCGACCTCGCGTCTCTCACGCCCGACCCGCTCGAGGGCGCCCTCGACGTGCTCATGGCCGCCCGGTACAGCAATCTCCCCGGAAACGGAAAGGTGGCCAAGCGCGCCCTGTACGAGCTCGTCCGGAGCCCGGACCTCCTCCGCTTCCACAACCTGATCGACCCGCCCACCGAGTTCTTCCTCAGCGAGCGCCAGTTCTTCCACCTCTTCCTCTCGCGCGAGTGGCTGCAGGTGCAGTGGAAGGAGTTCGTCACCGTTCCGCCCGCAGTCCTGCGGGGTCCCTGTCCCTCCTCCGCTGCCAGTGCCAGCGCCGCGTCCGGGTCCCGATCTGCCAGAACGCGCAACGCGGACGTGTGCACGGCCGCTCGGCGCAAATGCGCAAAGGGCTGGGCGGAGACGGTCGGTTCGAAGATGCTCTCGGAAGAGTACCGGTACGACCCAATCTGCTCGCTGGACGCGCTCGCCGAGATGGACTGGGCTAGCGATGGCGTCTGCACGGAATGCGTCGAGAGGCTGGAGGAGACGTTCGTGCAGAAGAAGGCTTCGCTGTGGAAGGAGCTCGATACGTGGATGGGGTGGGCCGAGTACGACGAAAGGGAGGATGCCGTGGAGGTGACGCCTTGGAGTCGTGTTTGGCCGGATGAGGACTCTGGGGATGAGATACCGGTCGTCGAGGAAAAGAAGAGGAAGGTCGATGGCGGCGACTCGGACGGTGACGTGAAGGTGGATGATGGGGAGGATCCACTCCTAGTCAAAGCTTTGGCCGAAAACGCGAAGCGGACTCGGAGAAAGAAGGTCAAGGTGGAGGCGGCGAGCAAGAAGGTGCCGCGGTCCGATACAACTGGGGAGGCGACGGGGTCAGGAACGGCAATCAAACGCGAGAACGAGGCAAGCCCTAGGAAGGAAGGTCAAGCGGTCGGAAGAGGCAAGGGAGCGCGGGGAGGGCAGGTCGGTGGAAACGCGATGGCACGGGCGATCAACGCAGTCATAACTCAACGCGTAAGCGAGAACAAGGTCAACGGCAGCTCCAGAGGTCACGGAATGCAGACTCGGAGCAGTAAGCAGGGCAAGAAGAAGAAGAAGAGCTAGGCTCACTGCCGCAGCGAATCGCCGTCAGTACTGGTAGTAGTCGGAGGTTGATATATGCCCTCTTTTCGCTGATACTAAGACATCTCGCGAGTGCGAGGTATCGTAGTATCGTTAGGGTATGACAGAGACGAGGGTGCCAGTGGCACGACTCCGAAGCAGTGCTTGCCAAACGGATTCAAGTAGGCTACGCGTACCCATATATGAAGGGGAGCGAGAGGACAAACGAGCGGGCGGAGAAGGAGGGGAAAGTGCGGAAGAGTCACGTCTTCATGTTGGGCCGGTTCAAACGGTTGGCCGTCCCATATATAAGACTGCATCACTGAATTCGGCGCGTGCAATGTATCCAAGTGTTAGGTATGCGACATCCATACGCCCGGCCTGTTCAAGAATTAACGATAGTATTGACGGAATACAACACATTAGTACGGGGTGTACTATCATGATCCTGGGCCACATACACAACACCAAAACGAATGGTATGGTACTTCTGCCGACGGGCAGCATGCATGCAATAAACAGCCAACGGGCTGGCAGAGGCCCAGCAAATCTACATCTACAAATGCTAAAGATACAACAGCGACGTCGAGCGGGATCTACGAGACACATGCATACATGCACACCTCACCATGGCCAGTGTACCCAAAAACCCTAAGAATCGACAAACTCCGCATCCGCATCCAACAAGTCCCACCCCTCCTCCTCCTCCTCCTCCTCCACGATCCGCTCCGTCCGCACCGCCCTCCCGCCCCCGCCCCCGCTCGTCCCGCGCGCCTTCGCCCGCGCAGGCGTCGCCGCCGTCGCCTGCAGCAGCTGGCTGAAGTCCAGCCCGAACCCCGCGGGCGTCGGCGGCGCGAGCGCGAGCAGCGGCGGCCGCGTCGCGTGCGCGCGCCGCCCGAGCTCCGGCGAGCAGCACACCGCCCACAGGTTCCCGAGCGCGTCCCCCGCGTGCGCGAGCGGCACGTCCACCGCCTGCGTGTGCGCGAGGTAGCACACGTCGTACAGCAGCATCGCGAGCGCGGCCGTGAACGCCCCTCCTGGCGCGGACGCGTTCGGCGGTGGGGGGTCCGCGTACGTCGAGTCCGCGAGCGTCGACGAGGACAGCGACGATGCGCGGTGGGCGGCTGTTGGGGCGGTGGGGGAGGACGGGGGGGACGTGGGGTGCGGCGTTGTATGGGAGCGGTGGGAGAGTGGGCGGCCGGACGAGTGAGGCTTCGATGGCGATGGGGAGGGAGAGGATGGGTGTGCGGCGGAGGTTGGAGGCGGCGCGGAGGAGACGTGGAGCGGCTGCTTCGTGGACCACCGCGCCCATCCGCCGGACTCGCCCCCGCGGACGGCGCCGATCCACGGGATGCCGACGCCCAGAAGACCGCTGCCCTTTGTTGGGCCCAAGGGAGCAGTCGTCGACCGGGACCACACGACCTCGAATGGGAGCTTGATGCCGAGGTAGAACGCAAGCAGCGTTACGAAGTGGATCGTGTGCGTCAGGACCGCGTTGATGTGGTCTGGAGGGTAGCCTGCGAGACTGGACGTGAGCCACGAAAATGCGGTAGTCGCAATGCATACTCACGACGGATGTCTCCTGGGACGGGCAACACCAGCCCTCCGATCGTCCACTCGCCCTTTGTCCCCGCTTTCCCGCCTATTGGCGGCCGCCCACCGACCTCGACTACGCTGAACACTTCGACGAGTTCCTGGACAAGCCCGGACCGTGCCCTAGCTATGGTGTCCGACAGCACGGCCATCTGCCCCTGCAGATCCTCCATCTGCCTCGCGACAGGGTCCACTCCTCGTGTCGGTATCGGCGTCCCGTATGGAGCGCTTCCGGCGGACACCGTCCGGCCATGTTGTCCAGAAAGGAGGGACGGGCGGGAGTAGCTCTGAGGTGGCGTCGTCGCGGGGGCGAGGGGAGAGCGAGCCGTTTGAGGTGAGGACGACGTGAAGAAGTTGGCGCTGAGAGGGCGGGAGGAGGTGGATAGCGGGCGGGAGATCGGGGATGCGGCCGGGGATGTAGAGGACTGAGAGGAGACTGAGGAGCTCGGGCGATGAGGTAACTGCCGGCCATTCTGCGCCGAGGCTGATATTGGTGCATGTGGAGGTGAGACAGACGGAGATGGTGAGGGCGTAGATGCAGAGTGGAGGAAGGCAGTAGCAATGGCAAGAGTTCGTCTACGAGTTGTGAGGGTGTTCTGAATCTTCTGGACCCGGTCACGCACTGTTGGTGTGGAAATAAGAACGCACAGGTGAGCGAAGGATGTAACAGTGACGTACGATCTTGGTTGGTCGCCCTGAGTTGGTTGACTCCCTCCCAGATCTCCTGTACCCTCTCCTCTCTGCCTCGGACTTGAGCTCGGCGTAAACGTGCTGGATCTACGATGGTCTTAAGGGAGTTCTGAGCGGAGGCTATATGCGCATCTCGGTCTGTGGAAGCGTGCTGCGTTTGTAATCGAAGGGAGAGCAGGCTGGAAGGGGTTAAATGGACACTGACACCAACGGACGGAAAAGTGGACGTACTGTTGCTTCAAACAATTTTCGCAGTAAAACTGGCGTTGCCTAAGCTCACAGTTCTGGCACTCCATGCACGATCCGAAGATCGTTGGTTATATGGGAAGTGGGTTGAGCGGACTGTTTGGTGCGGAATGTACTGAAGAACAGGAGGAGTACTAATGTGATACACGGAGGATGAGGTTATTGCGGTGAGAGAATGGTTACGGATGTGCAGGCAGTCCGAGCCACCGGTCACCGGGAGAGGTCAATCGTGGTCGAAGAGAGACCAGTAACTTACTTGTCGAGGATGACTATCCCGTTGTCACGCTTCGGGCAGAGAGCCGCGTATGGTCACAACCATAACGCGTTACGCGACGCGCAATAGTAATAGTAGGTCACCCCTTTCTTCGCCCCGCCATCTACGACCGCCGACACATCCCAGTATTGGCACTCAACGATGGCTATCCAGGCTCCCAAGTGGATGCACCAGCTTCGTGATCAGCTCTGGGATGGCTCAGAGGCGTTCACGGAAGAACGCCATGGCCTTACCGTCGTCACAAGCTTCTCGCCTGCAGTCTTGGACAGGATTGTCGTCGTCCGGGAAGAATATCTGCAGCTCTGGGACCACCTCAGGGAAGCACACGAAGGAAAGCGCCGTGGCGGGCTGGTTCTGACCGGCCATCCGGGTACCGGTGCGTGAAAATCATCTTGGCCAGGCTCATCATTGACGGCAGCCTCATCTGGCAGGGAAATCTTCCTTCCTCCGTTATGCCTTCACTAGGGCCATGCGCGAGAAGATTCCGGTCGCGTACTGTACCTCACGGGACGGGTATTTCTACTGCGATGAAAACGGGTGTGCTCGCTATCCGCTCGCCGGACTTATGACCCTCCACCACATGGGCGAGGGCAAGTTCTTTCTTGCACTGCTGGACTCGTCCTTCAGTCCTGTCACGCCGCCTGCAACCTTCCTTGACAGATATCAGAGGTGTTACACCGTCCAAGAAACTCCACTGGATCCAACCCGCTGGCATGGTTTGGCGAAGGAGAGAGAAGCAGAATTTTGGATCATGCCTTTCTGGACGGAAGATGAAGTCCGAAAGCTCCAGTGAGCACTAGGGGTGATAATTCATGCACTCTCATCACCTTTTTATGCAGGCAATGCTATGAGGAGGACGGTCCTCACCCGTGGACCGACCCCGACGGGTACTACTCTCCCCTGGACGTCTTCCATCTTCTAGGCCCATCAGTTCGACAGTGCTTCGTTGAGGGCGGCAACAGGAAAACGCCTCGGGGCCCAGCAATAGACTTCCAGCGACATGTTGACCCTGACGCGTTCCTCGACAACCTGGACGCTGTCATCACCGCAGTGCATCGATCGATGGACGCAGCTTCTCCTGAACACCCTGACCTCTACCGGCTCCTCTTCGCTTATAAGCGTCATGACCTCACGAACCCCATACGCTACCCAGTCTTGTGCTACAACATCCCCACCCTCCACCTCTCCAGGGTTCTCTTGGCGACCTTCCGTCAGCGGACGGACGACGAACAGGTCGCCCTGATCGCCAAGTTGGCCAAACTCCCTCAAGTCATGTCTTTCGTCTATGAGCCGATAATACTCGACGTCCTGAGCTCGCCCGACGTCCCTGCTGCTGTCGCCTGCCATCTCGCAGACGGCTCCACCTTCACGCTCGGGCCTGGGCTCGTGCTCGCCGGCGACCAGGTCACCGCCGGCGCGTCCATCGTCCCTCGCGACAACCACATCTATTTTCTCCGCAACGGCCTCCCGTGGCTGAGCGCAGTCGTCATCAGCGAGGACCAGACGCGCGTGACGATCCTCCACACGACGGTGGCGTACCGGCGCAAAGTGGTGTCGTCGGCTGTCAGCGCGGTGATCAAGCTCCTGCGGCGGTCGCTGCCCAACACTCGCCTCGCCGCGATCAAGTGGACGCTCATCTTCGTCAGCCCAGGCGCGAGCGGGGAGGAGATGGCGAAGAAGATGGTGAAGGTGAAGTTCCGCAATAGGGAGCAGCACCCCGCTGTCGCCGCCGGGTGGCTGGAGATCGGAGCCCACCTCTCCGAGTCGTACCCGGAGAAGGTCTTGGTAAGTCACGGTGTTTCGATGGTGTGTGTGTGCGCACGCGCTGATACTCCATTTGGGCACTGGTAGGACGAGCTCAAGCGCCGCGACGCAGTTCATCTCGACGAAGTGGTCGATGACGATCCTGAGCCGGACATGGACGAAGACCCTCCGGCTTGAAAGCGACCATGGCGGCTTTCCCCTATCTTATATGGTATTTTGTGTTGCATGGTACTACTGCTGTAGTTGCATTCTTACGGTATACGTAATTGTCGCTGGTGTATTGAACTGTATACTAGGCCATTGGAATTCCTGTCGTGTGTCGTTGGCGGATTGCCGATCAAACCGCGAGGATGCACCCCCGAAGCTCTAGCTTCAGAACGTAGGTGTTCATTACGATAGATACAATGCATCCCCGGGGTTTGATTGTACATTTACGCGCCGGGGCAAACGTCATAAGCCTTGTTCCGGATCCACTCATGTCGGTTGCACAACCCACTACAGCGTAGTAGCCGGTACCTGCGGCCAACGTCAGTGGGGGCACATCAGCAACGGCAGAGCTGTAGACAGTTCGCGCAGGGCTCCAAGGCATATTTAAATTGAATAACATTAGCATACTTATTGCAATGAATGCTGAGTCGGAAGTCGACAACGTAAATGAGGGTCCGATCGATGCAAAGGGACGAACGCCCACAGAGCTGAAGCTACAAGTCCAATTTCGAGAAGTCAAAGAGGAGACGAAGAAGAAACGATAACGGGAACACAACGCAGCTCAAGAGATGGTGCGGAACGCGTCGAATGGAATGGGCTTGGTTTCTGAGAGGGAAAAAGTGGAAGGACGAGATGGCGAGAGCAACATCGAAATCAGAGTTATACAACGAAAGCGAAATACATAGTAGATGCATAAGTTCAAGACGCGAGAAGGGATGAGATGCATGGGACATATATGGGAGATGCACAGCGGACGTATGCGTCGATGGCGGGAGGGGTTGGGATAGATAATAGATGATTGAGATGCAAAATGCGAGGGTGAGTGAAATGCGAGACGGACATGTATCGATACAGATCTCGGATGGGGGATGGGGGATGGGATGAGGGGGTATGGATGCAACGAAGCTGCATGCTGTACTCAAAGCAACACCGTCCATTGACAGCTCAGATGCGTCATCTACACTGCGAGTCCTTCACTTTCCTCTTTCGAGGAAGGGAAAATGAAGTTACGCAGGCATGGCGCTCATGCGACGCGTCACCTTCACCTTCGACGTTGTCGCAGTAGAGCTCGTGCTCGACGAAGGTGATGGTGCCGAGTTTTCCTTCTCCGAGGGCTCATCCATAGACGGAACTGACGGCAGCCGCTGGAGCTTCTCGATCTTCTCCTGGCTAGACGTCGACGAGCGAAGCTTGGAGGGTTCGAGGATCGATGCCGAGCTTCTCCGTTGTTGGATGGGGGCCTTGATCGTGCTCGGGGTCCCACGTACAAAGGAACCGGAGGGAATGCGGGTGGGCGTGGCAGCGTTGGCCGACTGGCTGCGGCTCACAGCGGGAGTGGGAGGAGGCCCCATCGCGCCGTCGATGGTCCGCTTGGATGTGCTTGCACTGAGGGTGCTCGCAGGACCGTTGACACGAATGCTCTTGCCAAGGGCGGGCTTCGTGAGGGTAGAAGAAGTCTGGCTGACCCTCCGGCGATCCTTGATGGCACTGTCGGTGTCAGACAGAACGGAAGGTGGGCGGGTGCCGGCGACGCTGGGAGTAGCGAAGATGGAAGATTCGCGGCGGGTAGCTGGTACCTTGGCGGCGGAAGCAGGAGTGCCTCCAGCCGTACCGCGGACGCTCATGCGCCTCTTGAGCTGAAAGATACGGTGAGTATATGCGCCGCTGTGAAACGTATAACAACGTACCAGCTCGAGCTCCTGCTGTTTCGAGTCCAACGCAATGTTTAGCCCGTTCATGTCGTCCTTGTCCTGTGCTCGTTGCTTCTGCAGCTGTACGAGCTTCATCTCCTTGTCCGCGCTCCCCTGCTGCAACTCGAGCACCTGCCTCCTCAGCCGCTCCATCTCCGTCGTGAGCGCACCCACTCTGTCCGTCAGGCTGCCGACTTGCACGTCGTGCTCCGCCTTCTCGCGGACCATTGACTCCATCGCTGCGCGTGACTGGACCTCACGGGCGACGACGTCCTGGAGTGTGCGACTCTGTTCGTTGACGATCCGCGCATGCTCGCGCTTCATCTTCACAATCTCGTCCTGCGCAAGCTCCGTCTCGTTCTGGCGCTCGGCCTCTTTCCTGTGGAGCTCGGAGAGCTCTGCCTCGCGCTCGCGAAGCCGGGCCTCGACGCGGGTGGCGCGGTCGAGCGCGAACTTGTGCTCCTGGTCGAGGGCAGTGACCTTGTCCTCACGCTCGCGCAGTTCCTGTGTGAGTTCCTCGGCGTGCTCCTGCTCCGCACGGAGTTGGTCCTCCAGCTGCACAAGCGCGTCAGCATAAAGCCCGTCCTTAAATGCGTACCACCGAGTCTCACCTCGGCCAGCTGCTTCTCCAGGTCCTCCCTTACCGTCCAGATCTCCTGCACCTCCGCCTCAAGCTCGTTCTTCTTGTTCTCCGACTGCGTCCACTCATCCTCCATCTCCTCCATCCGCTGGGTGAACTCCTCGACGTCCCGCTTCGCCTCGTCCTTCTCCCGCTCGGCCTCGGCGATCCGCTCGCTCATCGTCTCGGTGTTCCGCCACTGCGCCTCGAGTTCCGCCTTGAGCACGCCTAGCTCACCGTCCTTCTTCAGCACTTCCTCCCTCGCATCCGCGAGCTGCGTCTCGAGGGTCAGTTGGTCCGCCCTGAGCGCCTCGTTCGCGGCCGTCAGCGCCTTCCTCTCGTCCTCCCACCCGACGGTTGAAAGCAGGCGCAGGCGATCGCCCTCCTCGAGCGACATCGCCATGCTGATGTCCATGCTCTCCATCTGCTCCTGCGCACGGGCAATCCCGTCCTTGAGCTCCTGCTCCGCCTCGTCTCGCCGGCTCAGCTCCACCCTCACGTCCTCCAGCTCCGTCGTGGCCGCTTGCAGCTCCTCCGCGGTCGTCCGCTCGCGTTTCTCCCAGTCGCGCTTCTCGCGTTCGAGCTCCTCGATGCGCTTGTGCAGCGAGCGCAGCGCCATGTTGGACGCCTCGTCCAACATACTCCGCTCCATGCTCTCCTCGCGACTCCGGTCGACCTGGTCCTCGAGCGAGTGCGAGTAGCGCTCGAGCTCCGCGATGCGCTTCCGGTAGCCCTTGTTGAAACCCTTGCGCCGCTCGACCTCTCGCTCGCCCTCCTCCATCCGGCTCTGCAGCATGCGCATCAGCTCGTCTTTGCCACGGAGGTCGACCTCGTACTGCGCGCAGAGTTCCGTCTGGAGCGCGAGCTGTGTCCGGAGCGAGAGGATGAGGTCCTCCTCGCGCGACGCCGTCCGGTTGTGTGTCGTCACGACCTGCGGTGGCGTCGGGGGCACCCCGGTGCCAGGTGTGTAGTATGCCCTCGCATGTGCCCCGAACGGATCCTTCTCCGGGGACCGCGGCGGGGTCTTCTGTGGCGGGGTCGGGGCCTTGAACATGATGAGCGCGCTAGACCCGCGGTCGTCGATGTCCGCCTCGGGCGGCGGCGGCTCCTTCTGCGCGGGCGAGCTGGAAAGGAAGGAGTGAAAGACGCTGTCGCTGTACGCACGGCTGCGGTTCTTGGGCTTGAGCGAGCTGCGCTTCGAGTTTAGGGAGATCGGGGAGTCCTTGCCGACATCCTTGATTGAATGGAAGACGGTTTGGCCGAAGCTGAAGGATTGGCTCCGGTCGTGCATGCCTGACGGGGACCGGCTGTTTGAGGGGGTGCTTGAACGGAGCTCGCCGTCGACCTCCGCTCGCATAGCGTTCGCCGACGTATCCGCATCCGACGAAGGGAGCTCGATGGCACTATCGAGCAACGGTGGGTTGTCTTTGCTGATGGGGATGGGCGGCAGGTCGAAATCCTGCGAGAGGTCAAATATATTGGTGTCCTCTGGCAGTGGAAGAGGTTTTATAGATGATGGCGGAGGCGGCGAGAAGACATCCTGGAGAGGTGGTCGTGAAGGCGTGCTACTGCTCGTCTTGAATCGCGCACCAAACGATGAAGGTGAGGGATCACTACCGCTACCGCTCGCGTTGGATACGTCGGGGGTGATAACCTTGTACGCGTCGCGGGAGAAGAAGCGGACGCTTTGCCCTGTGCCCGGCGTCTGGCCATCACGGAGGATTGAACGCAACGAGCCGAAGCGACCATCGAAGGTCGGTGTTATGGGGGTGCGGGCAGAAACGGCAGAATCTGGAGGGCGCATAGAATCTTGTGACCGACGCTGTTGACTTGAGTCTGTGGATGCTCGACTGATGGAGGATGCGTCAGAACCTGCAGCACGAAATACATTAGCAACATGATTCTTCGAACGTGATGTGTGCGGGACATATTCATGTTATGCACCGGGGCATCGACCGGCGGAACACCGTGCCTTATGCTTTTCGTGTCGTGACCAAAGGCCGCGGTTGATAACAGGTTTTCCTGGACACGAAAGTGCTCAAACTAGCGAAGTGGATCGCAGGGTACCATGTGACCGATGGGTAAGGTAAGCTGACACAAAGCTGATAGCAGATCTGCGGCCAGGACTGCCCAGAGGGCCTTACCCTGTGCACAGTATCTCATCGTTATCGTGGATTAATGTATGCCGTGGCCAAAAACCACTTTATGTCACGACGAGCAAAGACGGATGGCCTAAGTGAGATTATCTTTTAAGAATATTTTACACCACCTAACGTATCGATAGCATCTCTCCGAGGACAAGAAGGGGGACAAAGGTGCGAGAGGAATGCAGAAGACCCGTTAAGGGACTCAAAAGTCCCCCCTCGGAATGGGCTTTCCCGTCGCATGTACATGCTTGTTACACCGACCTCATAGCATGTAACAGGCATAGGACAAGCATCAAGCACCAAGCACCATGCAACACTGGTGTAAGATTGTGACTTCGTCAAGACGCAACATGGCGTCTCACAAGCCCATGCCTCCTGCGAGGCTGCATGCATATATGCACTCCCACGACAGCCACCATGCAATATTCCGTTGACACCATACTCATGTCGTTTGCACGTCAAGATTCACCGCAACATGATGACACATGCACGGAGGTTTCCCAGGCCGTGAGGAATGCTCCGTTGGCACCCAACACCCAACGCCGTAGACAGAGAGATAAACGAGGGGAGGAGACTCACTGATAGACATCGTATGAAGAGAGGACTTCACTTTCTTCAGATGGGGTATCGAAAGCTTGATGGGCAAAGTGTTGGCGTGCTCGCCGTCCTGGAACGTCTTCGCGTTCCTCTTGAAGATGCCCCTCCGCCCATTCTTCGACGGCGAGGCAGGGGGGGAAGGGGAGGGGAAGGGGATCTCGGTCGGCTCGTGGAAGTTGGAGAGGTTTGGATGCCGGTCGAAGACGGTGTTGAGGACGGTGTTGGAGGAATGCCTGTCGTCGATGGGAGTGTTAGGCTCTTGTGCTGGTGTCTCTGGACGCCTGAGTGCGCTGCTGATTTTTGACCACATGCTTGTCGTCGTCTGGTGGGTGGAGATGTGTGTCGCCTCGGCGAGGGAAAGGGGGAGGGGGTAGGCGAGGATTATAGCGAGGGAAGCGGGCGAGACGACATCAACGTTGAGAACAACCGAGGCTTGTTCGCTTTCGCGCCTTGGCCTCTCAGGCGCGTTTGACACGTGATCGCGTACCTCAACCGCTTCGAACTTCGGAGCTCTCACGCCGGATGCCCGTGGATGCGCAGCTGCAGATGTTCCAACTTTTGCTCAAGCCTCAAACAACCTCGATTAGTGATCAGTTCAGGAAGTCATTGTTCCCATTCAAACTCTATGTATTCGTATACGTACATGTACAACCGCTTCTCTGCCATTATCCGAAATCTCCAAACGTACACATCGACATAATGACACTATTACATACACAAGCATAGACTTCAAACGTACTCGCAAACTCACGCGATAGGCCGTCCGAACAGCGTGCGAAACGTTGCTGACCCGACAAGAGACGTTGACTTCCTCCCCTTACGCCCCTTCTGGGCCTCCTCGCTTCACGTCATTCAAAAGTCCAGATCCTCCTTGACAGGAAGCCGGCGGACGCGCTCGAGCGTCCACGGTCCGCCCTCGAACCCGCGCGTCATCGCACACCCCGCGTGCAGCTGCACCTTGCGCAGGTTCGGGCAGTACCTGTTCCACGGGATGACGAGGTTCTGCAGCTCCTCCTCGATCGACTCGAACGAGTCATCGAACAGATGCTTCGGCTGGTCGGGCACGTAGCCGCCGTTCCGCGGCATCTCGTACAGCTCCAGGGTGTGCAACTCGGGCAACTTCACCAGATAGTCCGGTGCGAGCGCGACGAGGAAGTCCTACGTCACGGGAAACGAAGTCAGAACAAGGAAATGTGCTAAACAAAGAACAAAGCGCATACCTCGGTCGGACCTGGTCCGTCATAGACTATCCTCAGCCTCCGGAGCTGCTTGAACAGCTTAGAGACGGCGGAGATAATCTCCACGTCCCACCCCTTGCAATCGAGCAGGAGCATCTTCAGGTCGCGCCTTCTCTTTCCGATGCTCGTCAACGCAGTGATCCCTTCCCTCGCCCCGACCCCAAACTTCATCAGGCCCAACGCCTGCAACTTCCGCACCGCCGCGACGAGTTGCGCGGTCTCCACTGGGGCCGCGAAGCGCTCCAAGCCAGCAGGCAACGCCTCCGGGGCGATCGTGATCTGCGTGGGGACGAATATCGGCGTCGAGATCGTCTTCAAGCTCGTTGTTTGCACGCAGAAGTGGTATAGATGCGCGTCCGGAAACGTGCCTTCCCCCCCAAAGAACGCAGGGGTCTTCTCGCCTACGCCGGAGGAGCGCTTCTGGACCACATAGATGTGCTCGAGGTGGATGGGGATTGTCCACCCGCGTGCCTGCGCGTCCAACGAGTTGAACACCGCGCGGAAGATGTCCGCGGACGCGTCGATGGTGAGGCTCCGGAGGCCCTGCGCGGTGCATAACGCGAGCGCGTACGCGATGCTTTCCCCGGCGACAAAGTGCTCAAGGTGTCCGTCGATGTCGCGATCAGGCACCCGGGAGCGACGCACGCTCAGCATCGTCAGGTCCGTGATGGGCAACTGTTTGTGCTTCATCGGTTCCACCATGCGGGTCTCGACCGCGCAGCGCTCGATCTTGAGCGTGCGCAGCCTGGGCAGGCTGTGGATGAGACTGAAGTGCGCGTCTTGGACGGACATGTCCGCGAACGTGAGGGAGGCCAGGTTTGTGAACTGGTTGATCTTCGCGAGCATCATTTCGTGCAGCAATGGCGAAGCGTACATACGGTCGAAGCGAAGGAGGGTTTCGCGAGAAAAACCAGCCATCGAAATGGACTTGTCGAGGTCCACGACGCGCCCAAAGGATCCCCAGCACGCCTTGTTAACGCTGATGGTGAGAGACCCCACAGAGGGCTCCATGTTTGGGAACTCGTTCCAGACAGGCAAATCTTGCGCGACGTGCTCCGGGGTGCGCCAGACGATGTCCCGGTGTCTCGCGCGCATGGTGAGATCCCAGAACTTGTTGCAAGTGGCGGCAATGCCGTAGAGATCGGTCGAGTTCGGGATTTGGTCGAATATGTCGAGCCATACTTCTGCAGGGAAGTTGTCTGCAAGGGACTCGTTCACCGTTTGGTTGTCCATATATGCGGCTGGTATGAATGGTAGTGGTCGATATGCGTGCCACTGGCCATTTACCACGGACTGACGTACCTTTGATTGGCAGTTACCTGACACTCGTGCTCGATTCTCCTGGACACAGCTCAAGATGGGAGTGGCCACAATGAAGGCAGGGATAAGAAGTTGGCTACGAGAGGGATAAGGAGGTGGTGGTGGTGGTGTGTGGTCAAGAGGCAAGGAGCAACCCTGACATAATGGCTCCGGACCGTTAACTAGAGAAGCGCCGAATGCTGCGGAGCACCGCGGCAAGCCGGCCCGGAACCTAGATAATACACATCAGCATTCTTCACCGAATCGCATCGAGAGGCTGTAGAGAAAGTTGTCCGAGCTGCACGCCGATACAACTTGTTGTCTGCGGCGGGGTAGCAGTCGTTGTTCAAACGTACGGTCCCGGATGCCGGCAAGCGAGTAATGGCGCTTACTGGGTAACTACGAGCGTGTCCCTTCAAGCTGCCGGACTACACCCCCAACCCAAAGATTGCTGCCCGGAAGGTTTGCCGATCGAGCTTAGAAAGAGATTTCCGCGCGACATCAAATCGACATTCAGTTTAACGCCTCATGTACCTTTCCCGTCGCGAAATGTCATACAAATCATCCGGGCGAGCTGCCGACAACGTCCTGCCAACCGACCTCGCTCCAAGGTCCCACGTCCTGGGCGTCTCGTAGTTACCGAGCTGAGCCGAGCTGTGAACAAACAAAGCCAAGCCACGGCACGGACTTCGTGACGTTGACCGCTGGCACCCTCACTCTTCTCGTCTTCGTTCTCCAAGCTCCAAGTCCAACATCCGTCAAGTGTCGACCTCCCAGGGGCCTTCAACGTATCTTCCTCGAGCTGTGGACTCCTCTGTGCTGGCATCGCTTGGTCTGGGGCCGGACCTTTGGGCTGTCCTGTGTGCTGGTTGTCTCTCCTCTGTCGACGTCATGACGTGTCTTCGCGCCTGCTCTGTCTGAGACTGTCTCTCTGGTTCTTGGGTGCTCTGGCCCTCCTGTGCTGCCAGCTTTGGTTCCCGCTGTGATTGGTTCTCTTCAGCTGGTGCTCCTGTCGTCAATGTCGCTCTTGCTGGTCCCACTGGCAACCGGGGTCTGTGTCTTGACCACATCATACTCCCCTTCCCCGCCCCGCGGTCACCACGCAATCGGGTAAGTTCCTTTTTCACCGTCATGCATGTATTTGTTGTCCTGTACGTCCCCATCCCACCACTCTCTCCCCTTCAGCGGCGTTAATAGTATTGCTGTATGTACGTACTGGTCTACTATATACGGTGTCATAGAGTATGTGTGGAATATATTTTGTCTCGCCTTTCATACACTTTAGTCGGATGTCGCTGGCGGTGGTGAGTAACTGGTAAACTGGAAAGCAAAGCAGCGCGCCCTGGCCCCTCCCCGACAAAACGTCTGGACAAGGTCTGCCAACATGTTAAAATGAGGTCAGACCGTTGAAAAACGGTTATTTAATTCCCTTCTCGATGCTTCAAATGATATGATTCCGTGATCAAATTGATGAAATCGCCAACTGCTTCCCAAGCCTTCCGATCCGACCTTATGTCAACGTTTTCTCAGGTTCACGGTGTAGCACTCAATGTGCTGGCTGTTTCAGAGCAGAGCACTGGGCCCGTAGACAGTCTTTGCGTGCATGGCAAAACGCGGCTGTTGATACAAGCTTAAGGCTCGTGTACAGATATACATTTGCAACGTGCTAGCGCGTCCCTTCGAAAGCAAGTTCCCGTATATTCCTAAACACCCACATTTTAGAAACAAGCAAAACCGAACCGATAGCCGGGAGCGCAGTCGCTCGACCGCCTAGCAGCCGCTCGGGACGCTCGAGTCGTCGTCGTAGTCCGCCGCGTTGACCCCCAGGCCCCTGCTCGCGAACGCGTTCCACAGCAGGCACTCGTTCGCGCCCGCAAAGCGGTCCGCGTCCGCCTGGATCCACGCGTCGCGCGCGCTCACGAACGTCGGGTTGCACGGCTGCAGCGCGAGCGCGTCGACGAACAGGTGCAGGTACGCCACGTTCCCCGCCGTCCCGCCCGCGTCCGTGCGCGCCGTGTCGGCGAACCCGTGCGCCCCCACGAGCGCCGCGTACACGTTGTGCAGCATGTTCGCCCACACCTCGCCGATGTTGTGCACCTCGTCGAGCGTCTTGACCGACGAGTACCGCAGCGGGTTCACCGTCGCCGACGTCGAGTACGGGTGGGTCCGGATCCCGGCCGAGTCGTCGATCACGTACGCGCCCAGGATGAAGTCCGGGACGGACGAGTTCGTGTGCGTCGTCCACTCGGCGAACGCGTCCGACCAGCCCTCGCCCATCCCGCCCGCTTCCGTCGTCTGCAGGCAGCGGCCCGTGCCACCGCCAGTCATGCGGTTCGTGAGGCCGTGCGTGTTCTCGTGTGCGATAATGTCGTTCTCGAGCGCGCCGTCGCGGTCGGGGCTGGTGAGGTCCCAGAGGAACATGCGCATGTGTCCGCTCTGGCCGTCTGGGGGCGTGGAGAAGTCGGCGTTGTCGGTGCCCGCCGTGTCCTGGACCGAGACCGTGACGCGGTCGTTGCCCTTGCCGCCATTGCCGAAGTTGTCGGTTTGGAAGTTGAACGCCGCCTCGGTGAACCCGTACTTGTACTGGATGTCGTGCACCGAGTTCACGACGTAGAACGCGTTGACGCGCGCGGCGTTGACGTTGGTAGGGTCGGAGGGGGTGATGGTCAAGTCCGCGGGGTAGTCAAAGACGAGTCCCGAGCTGGATTCCGAGGTGACGGAGCTGGTGCTGCCCTTGTACGCGATCGCGTTGTTGCCAGAGGTGGTAGTGTCATCGCTGCTGTGCCAGCCCTCAGGAGAGGACGTGGTATCCTGGGGATCGGTGAGGGTCTCGAAGCCGTCGGTGGGGTACTCCTTCCAAATGGGGAGGACATAGTACGACGCCTTGTTGACGAAATCGGTGACGGAGACGAGCTCGCCGGAATGGGCGTCGACGAAGGCCTCGAACCAAGTGCCAGCAGCCTCGTTGCGGACCTGGAAGGTGTGGACGAGGGCGGCGGAGTTGTCCTCCTTGGCGAAGTACTCGAGCGTGGGAGCGGGGAAGTTTTCCGCGTCGAACTTGCCGTTGAGCTGCTTCTCAGCAGTGGCGATGGCGTCCTCGGCAGCGACGGTGGGGTTCGAGTCGGCCACCTTGGAGACCTGGATGAACGAGCTGCCGAACGCGACGACCTTGTTGTCCTTGTTCAAGGCAACGTTGGCGACCGCGTTAGCGAAGGGGATGCCGTTCGTCTGCTGCTTGAGGTAGACATGGCTGGCGTGCTCGCCCTCGAACGTGGAGCGGATGTGCACAGCGTCAGAGTCAAGCTTCTGGCGCGACTGGACGAAGGCGACCGCCGAGTCTTCGAGAGACGCGTCGGCGCGCTTGGAGAGGGGGTGGTCAATACCCTCGCCGAAGGTCTAGAAAACAAGGGCGGTCAATGGTCGTTCGTTGGACGGTACAAACACCGGAACATAACATACCTCATAAGACGACTGGGGGTGGTAGGACTCAAGCTTGAAGTCCCGTGAGATCTCGCGAGTGCGGTGGGTCGCGTACTTGGAGGACGCGGGGAAAGGGACCGCAGCCGAAGTGCTAGCGCAAAGCACCGCAAGGAAGACCGAAGCGAAGACCTTGTTAAAGGAGAACATGGTTCAGCAGGAGGTCCGGGTGAGTCCGTGAACGGAATGCGGTGGTGCGGGAGTACGGGAGAGTGACTGAGACCGATGAAAGTCTGTCCGAGCGAAGACGGGAACGAAGTCGCTTGGAGAACATTGGGAGCAGTCGGCCCATCCTTTATACCTCTGGACGGAAGGCGTACTGGGAGGCGTCAGAATGCGACCTTCTCCGACATTTCGCCATCGGGTCGTGGCGAATCCGAGACCGAACGAGATGCGAACCACACGAACACAAGGATGCCGTGCACGTCAGATAGCGACCAGGCAGGACGAGGAGCAACTTGGCGGTCACACGAGCTCAGCATGTCTACTGAGTAAATGCGACAACGATCTCTTCGAATGCTGTTCCACATGCAACAATGAGATCGGACCATCCGTCCATAACGTCAGATGTTGCTTACCCTCCCGTCAGGCATTATTTCTGAAGACAGCGCTCGTGCATGGCAGTCGGGAAACCTATCATCTCAGTTCAGTGGTATCGGCAAGCATCAGAAGGCGGTTGCACATCAAACTCCGCGCTCACCTTCACCCATCTCAACCGGGACGTGTTAAATCGGTAACCTTGAGACCATAAAAGGCGACTTCTATTCACTTCAACCATACGTTCTACGCGTGTCCTGGCTCGTATCTTGCCGTCCACCGGTGCGGAGAGTGCGTCTATCCTTCGACCACATGCTCATAGCGAAGTTGCACACCTTCGAGAGATGCCAAGAGACCGAGTGAATTGCTCAGTGCAATGACGGCAACGGTCGATGCAACGACGTTATCGTCGCCGTGCCCTAGACTTCCGACTAGCGTGTGTCTACTCAAAGACTTTGACCGCCCTTCTAAGGCGAAGTTCGGATACACGACCGCTAAAAGGTCGGCACTAGAAAGTCCTTGGAGATCAGATCCCAGCCCGAAGCAAGCGAGGCCATGGTTTCTCTCACCGGAAGCAGCATTGGACGCTTCTGCGCGATCTCGAAGACGACGGCCACGTGCCAGCATCGTTCTTGCTTGCTCCTCATGCTGCGAGTTCTAGAAATCATGTTAAAAGCGGTCAGCACTCGACGAAATGCTCTAAAGCTCGTGCGATGCTCTGTGCTGAGTAGACATAAAATCTGGGTTCTTCTGGAACCCAAATCAACCCATATGCACGGAGGGGGAATCACAACACTCACCCAGTGACCGTATCGCCTTGAGAGTAGATGATGCCAAGCCGAGTCGGACCACCAAAAGCATCCGTGCATTCGAACTTCTATCCGATTGCCTTTCTGGACCCTAACCGTTAACGCCTCAAGAACTCACTGGCTGTCCAGGTGCGTGCATATTGCATGGCAACGTGCATCGGAGCTACAGAGACAGCGATTTGCCCAACTGGAGCTCCAAGAACATAACCCATTTGCAACGTATGAAATACATACTTATGGGCCAAGCCGCCTGAGCCTTGAGAACATTGGGCCAGGAGACGAACAAATCGCTAATCAAACGAAATTTGACAAATGCGTGTCTCCGTGTAGAACACCAAGGCGAACGACACAGCGATCGAAACATCCAAGTTGATGTTGTTTAGAAATAGTGCACGAGTTTGCGCGGAATGCGATGTCACGTCCTGTTCCACTTTCGAACGCAACGGTTCCGCGCTGTCAGCTGTACTTGCTGTCGAACGCCTGCTAACGTTTGGTCCCGCTCGAGCTCCCGGGGAAGGCGTGAAGCACGGCTGAACCCGGAAGGCCGAGTTGGAGTTAACAGGACGCGAAGTTGGGCTTTGAATTCGGGAAGAGGAGGGGAACGAGTATATCACAAGAGAAGCATATTCCAGGGCGAAGCAGGTGGAAAGCCGTGCGCATGCGAGAGCTGTAAGTACGATATAGATGCACGACTCACTAGTAGGACTAGATGTGGCCCCTCTTCGCCCGCTCTATCCGCCCTTCAGCCTCTAGTTCTCGCATCGCGGCAATCGCCCACCCGTAGAATCCGTCCTTGTCAAAGGCCTGCCGGAGTCTCCGCTCGGCTGCCTGCCATGTCCATTCTTCGACTGCATTTGCTGCAGGTCCCGGAGGAGGGTCAGATGGCAGCAGAGAGTCCCCGTCCTCGGCTTCTGGTTGTCGATGTATGCGGGCCGACAGGGCAGGCATCCATTTCAAGACGGCGTGGCGCATCCTATCCGCGAACTCTTGCGTCTTCCGTGGATAGATGTGTTGAGTGGTTGAACGGGTGTACGGCAGAGAGTGAACTCACTGTCTGCACGCCCATGTACTGCGTCATTCCGAAGACAGTCGCCGTGGCTCCGGCCCCGACTAACAGCGTAGCAATGCTAAACGCCTTTAAGCAATGGAGAGCGCCATTGAAGTTGTCCTCTGCCCTCGCTGCCACCGAAGAACTTGGCGTGGACGCGGAGGGCACAGGATCTCTGATAGAGAACACCGGGGGCTTGGTTGCTGGGTTCGCAATCGGTATGCCCTTGGAAACAGTTCGGCGAGGTGGCGGAGGGGGGGCATTGGTGAGTGCCTTGCCCAGTGTAGTAGCTCGATGTCTTCGCAACATCACGATGGGAACAACCAGTGCTGCAGAAGAAAAGGCTAGCTATAACGCTTCTGAGTGACATATATCCCACAGTCAAATGCGAAATAAGACTCACCAGAGCAACCGGGACCCATTTCGGGATGGGCTTCTTGCTTTTGTCCGTCGGCAGCTCTACGCCGAAGATTGGCTTGTAGCCAGAAGACTCAGGTGTAGGGTCTGCCATAGATATCGGCGCTAAGTGAAGATGACAAGTGGTACAAGTAGCAAGAAGGTCAGGGATGAGGATTCTCTGGGGGCATGATGGTAGAGTAAGAGGGCGGCACGCCAGCGATTCCAATGTCGCGTTCAAGGTGAGCCAGCGTTTCGGAACACGTGGCTGATCGGCGGGATTTTCCTTGTGTGGACAGAACGGGCGTCTCTCGGTCCACGCCGTGGCATGAGCTTGCATTGTGCAGTGACTCGGACAACGACTGTCGCTTTCTCTCTGTTCATCCCACCTCACTCGGCACCCGGGTACTACACATACCGTGTCTTTATTTTAAGTCAACCACATGCATCATCGGTCCGCCGCTTTTCGCGACCGATGAACGATGGTATGGTTGCGAGTGGGCCGTGCATCGCTTCTTGGCACTTTGACTACCCAAGTTACTGTATATTGTTGACCAGCTTGGAGGTGCCTGGCTGCCCTCCATTCGTGAGTCCCTATTAATCCTATGTCAGGCGAATCCCTGTGAAACTAACCACTCGTTGTGCAGCCCTTTTGGCAGTCAATGGAGGCTACTCCTATGGCAAAATACCACGGAAGGCCCTAAGTACCCCTCGCAGTCGGCATGACGGCTGTCTCCCAATTTGATCCTGCAAGATATTTTCGTAGTGACTCTGTCAGTCCTAAACGTAACTCGTGGATAGAAGACAGAAGGTGATTGGATTCAATCACGCACGGCCCTCAGGCTAACAACTACCTCATGCTCCCATCCAAGCCTTAGCCTGTCCGATAACGAGCCCATCACACTCCCGTTCCGAGGACCCTGGGAACGGCGGAAACACCGCAGGAGAATGGTGTACGACTCAATCAACATAACTATCTGGTAATTATAGTCCTCCGCAGTCATCTACTGGCCTACCCCAAATAATAAGGTGTGCTCCGACCCGCAGACAGTAGTACGCAATATATTATTCGGTGCTGGCACGGAGAAACGTTCAATCATAAGAGGAACCCTGCTGGACGCCACAGCTCGCACCGTCGGGATAACGTGGCCACGACTGTCTGTCCGTGCCTCCGTGCCTCAATCCCGACCGCCAGGAGAGCGCGCAGAGGGCGGTCTTTGGCCGCCGACATTAACCGGAGGGAATGGCATAATCCCCTCACCTCCGTGGTTCGTGGTTTGTATCACGGAAATGCCACAAGCGATAAGGGGGGGCGCCGGTACGTCACCATAAAATGAGCGAGCGTAACCTCCATGAAAAACGAAGAAGGTCCTCAAGCAGTCCCCAATTCGCGGTCGTACGATGCTCCCCCTTCCCGTGGCCCAGGAGTCCGCTACGCCATCCGGACCCTCAGGGTTGAGCTCTGGCAGCGATACTGTAGTGGCTATGTCTGCGATGGAGAAGCTCCAGGATTCCGAGATTCAGATTCAGTACGTCCTCACTCTCAGCATGCGCCAACCACTGTGTACCTCACGCGATGCATACTACACAGGTATCGCACGCTCTCTATACACGCCGACTCACTTCCTAAACAGAAGGAGGCGGCTAAGAAGACCGTGATCGCGACCGACCCGGCCGCCGCCATCCGGCAGATGGACATTCACCGTTTGCCAGTAGACGAAGTCTATACCCGCTTCTCGACGTCCCCTACCATCGGCCTGGAGAGCACTTCGGTGCAACGCCGCGTCAAGGATGGCCAGAATGTTATTTCCAAGCCCCCTTCTCAGAATTGGAAGAAGGTTCTCAACTACGTGTTTGGAGGGTTCAACTTCCTCATGTGGATCGCGTTCGTCGTCACCGTCGTATGTCACTTCCTTTCTATCGCCAAGCCTCATGCCCCTCACGCGCTCTATGCCGCATAGCTCTCCTACGAGCCGCTTGGTGAGCCGGATCCTGCGGTGTTCAACCTCGGCGTTGCCGTCCTTCTGGTATGGGGGAACTTTCTCTTACCTGACCGAGTTCGCATTCATGGTGTGAGATATAGTTGCTGGTGATAATCGTCTCCGCAACCTTCTACGCACTCGTCGACTGGCACGCATCCCGCATCATGAATTCGATCAAGAACCTTGTCGCCGAGGACGCCTCCGTCATCCGCGACGGCAAGCACCAGACCGTGCCCGCCAGGGACCTCGTCGTCGGCGACGTCGTCACGCTCTCAATGGGCGACCGCGTCCCCGCCGACCTCCGTCTAGTAGTGGTCTCTAGCGACGTGCGGTTTGACCGCTCGCTGCTCACCGGTGAAAGGTGCAACCAACCCCCCTTCTCGACCTCACAACCGCTGACTCTCGTGACAGTGACATGATTCCCGGGACGCTCACCCTCACGTCCGACAATGCGCTCGAGACTCGCAACCTCGCGCTTGCGTCGACCTTCGTCGTCCAGGGGAGCTGCACCGGCGTCGTCTTCGCCATCGGGGACAGGTCCGTCATGGGCCGAATCGTCGCCATGTCCGGCCAGACCAAGTTCAAGCTCACGAGCATCCAGAAGGAGGTGTGGTTCTTCACGAAGATCATCTCGACGCTCGCGCTCGGCCTGTTCGCGCTCGCGCTCATCATCTGGGCGGCGTGGCTGCGGAGGAGCTTCCCGGGCTACGAGACCGCCAGTCAGGCGATCGTGAACTCGATCGGGTGCTTGACAGCTTTCGTCCCACAAGTACGTGCTACTTACTTAATCGTTCACTTTGGCTGCCTGTGGTGATGTGAAGATCTCACTCCGATCATTACGTAGGGACTGCCTGTCTGCGTCGCGCTCTCCCTAACTATCGTGGCTAAGCGCATGGCGAAGCGGAACGTGCTCGTCAAGAACCTCGCTACCATCGAGACTTTGGGCTGCATGTCCGTGCTCTGCTCCGACAAGACTGGCACTCTGACCGTTGGCAAGATGGTGCGTTGTTGTCATTCCATACTTCGGAACTTTGCTCATCACCTTCTCCCACGCAGTCCGTCCAGAACGTCGCATTCCTTGACGCCGAGCTGAGCGTCGAGGAGATCCAGGAAAGGTTCCCCGGAAAGGAAGCCACCGGCGCTCCTTTGGCACTTCGAGCCCTTCACATGGTCGCACGTCTATGCAACGGTGCCAAGTTCGACTCAGCCACCGTCCACCTGCCCCTCGACGAGCGGCAGATCAAAGGCGATGCGACCGACAGCGCCATCCTCCGTTTCGCCGAGGGCCTGTCCGTCCCCTCCATCGACGTCACGACGTCAGCTCTCCTCGAGTCATATGAGAAGACATTCGAGATCCCTTTCAACTCCAGGAACAAATGGATGCTCACCGTCGTCCAGCGGTACGCCGACGGCCACGCCAAGCTGGGGTCCAAGCCCGAGCCCGAGCCTGACAGGTGGATGCTCGTCAAGGGCGGCCCGGACGTCCTCTTCCCAAAGTGCAGCTCCGTCATGCGCGCCGACGGCTGCGTCTCGCCGCTCGACGCGTCCCTCCGCGCCCAGCTCCACCTCCTGCAGGAGCGCTGGAGCAGCGAGGGCCAGCGCGTCCTCGCGCTCTGCCGCCGCTCGCTCGACGGCGTGCCCATCGATCCGACGATGTCCCCGAACGACGTGGAGCAGCTGATGTACAGGACCTTGGGGGATCTCACCTTGGTCGGGCTGGTTGGTATCCGGGACCCGCCTAGGCACGACGTCGCGGACGCTGTGCGGACCATACGTCGGGCCGGCGTCCGGGTGTTTATGGTCACCGGCGACTTCAAGCTGACCGCGCTTGCTATCGCTCGTCAGGTTTGTGTGTTCCATGATAGCCCTCACGATGTGTGGCGCTGACTCTCCGGCAGGTCGGCATCGTCACGCAGGAGAAAGTGGACGGCCTCAAGGATGTGCGGTCATCTTTGCTCGCAACACGGTATGTCGGCCTCGACCCTCCAGAGATCAAGCCTAGCGAGGACGATGGGATCCGTGCGCTCGTGCTCACCGGCGACGACGTCGAGCTGCTCGAGGCTGCGGACTGGGACGTGGTCCTCGGCGGCTACACCGAGATCGTCTTCGCGCGGACCACTCCCGAGCAGAAGCTGAGGATTGTGGAAGAGACTAAAGCGAGGGGAGACAACACGGTCGCGGTCACTGGCGACGGCGTGAACGACGCGCCTGCGCTGAAGGCGAGCGACATCGGTGTTGCAATGGGCTCGGGAAGCGATGTTGCCAAGGAAGCTGGTTCGTTTTCGACATATTCTGGGATGTTGTTATCGGTGCTCATTCACCTACAGCTGCGATGATCTTGCTCAACAACGACCTCACCTCGATCGTTGTTGCTATCGAGATGGGCCGTCTCGTGTTCGATAACTTGAAGAAGGTCATCTTGTATCTGATGCCGGTAAGTATATTTCGAAACATGTGCGCCTCAATTGAACTCAACGCCCGACAGGCCGGGACGTACACCGAGTTCTTGGCCGTATTTTGCAACGTTTTCCTCGGCATGCAGCTCGCACTCAGCTCGTACTTGCAAGTCTGTTTCTCTATCACCAACGACGTCGTCATGTCCATCTCGTTGATGTTCGAGAAGCCCGAGTCCGGTATGCATCCACCTGCACCACGCGAGTATCTCGTGTCCTCATGAATCGCATAATACAGACCTCATGCTCCGCAAGCCTCGTAATGCACGGACCGACAGGCTGACCGACTGGCGATTCTTCGTCCAGATCTACCTTGTGAAGGCACCCTCTCCGCTATCTTTCCTTGCAGGACTAACATCTCCCACAGTTCATTGGACTCATGATGTGGCCATGCGCGATGAGCATGTGGTTCCTCTACATGAGCCAGCAGGGCCTCGGCTTCTACGACGTTATCCTCGTTTACAACAAATGGACCGACGGCTACAAGGGCTTCGCCCTCGCCCAGCTCAACGAGTTCGTCAGCGTCGGCCAGTGCATCTAGTACGTCTCATCATTACCTTCCGCACGGCCCGCTCATTGCGATTCAAGACTCATCAATGCAAATACACCACAGCTACATCACGATGGTGTTCATGCAGTACGGCGGCCTCCTGGCCGTGCGCAACCGGCGTGTCTCCATTCTCCAGTCCAACCCGCTCTGGGGCCCCCGCCGGAACCTGGCGGTCCCCGCGGGGATGATCGCCACTGCGCTCATCGGCGTCGTGAATCTGTACGGGCCCGGGCTCCAGAACGTGTTCGGCACCACGCCCATCCCTGGGATGTTCTGGGGCATTCCGTTCGCGTTCGCTCTCGGCATCCTGACGATAGACGAGATCCGGAAGCTCATCGCGAGGACCTACCCTAACGTGAGTCAACGCTGCTGCGACTGTTGCGACTACTTTCTGGAGACTGACATGTACCCTGTAGTCTATCGTGGCCAAGATGGCTTGGTAGGACCCGTAGACACTCGTTGTCGTTGCCGTTCCCTCACGCGCCCGTCATTAAGATTTATTCTCGTTCTTGCTATAATTCCAGCGTTCCCGTCCTTGGCTTCGAGACTCATTATATCATACCCAACAACCCATCCGTGACTCGCAGTACACACAACCGACGCGTTGCAAACAAACATCTCAAGAACAGAAAGGCAGAGGAGGATGTCCCCTTTTAACTGGCATTTTCTATTCGAGCCACGCGGAACCCGTCCGGCGGACGTTCGCTACACGCAGTGTAGGTAACCTAAATTCGAAAGACGAAAGACGAAAAACAAACAAGACAGTCCGTTGATGCTGCAGAAAAGTGTACTGCTAGGGACTACATCCATGACTCCAGACGAACGCAAACAGACCTCCAGCCCAAATGATGAAACAAAGAGAGAGCTCTAGCAGAATAGAGGCGAGCTTGTGTTTGGGAAAGTGCGTAGGCGTTCGGAACGTTGGGGTAGGGGAATGATGAAGAGAATGGACGCAAGGAGAGCAGGAAGGGGGACGTGTGTGCAGATGGACGATGGACGTGGATCGATGTGGAAGGACAAAACTTCAAGTAGCGCTACAAGTTTTCCAGGGATACATTATCGGCAATTAGGCAATGTGGGGGTGGTGGAGATGGCAAGGTAAAGCAAGGCATGGATGGAGCAGACGGGGGATGGGATGTGGTGGATCGAAATCAAGCCCAGTTCACAGCGTTCAATATTCAGTTGTCCATGGAGAGTGCCATGCGGCAAATAGGGCACACGCGGCTTTCGCGCAGCCATTTCTGGAGGCAGGCCTCATGGAACCTATACGACACATGTTTTGCGTGAGCATTTGATCAATTCTTCGTCATTGCGCGGAGTAATGCGGTTTGAAGCACGCGTAGTGGGGAAGAAAAAGGTATGTTTTTGAACGAATGAATGAACGAAGGACGGGTATACGGAAAATCAACGAAAGGGTATATGGGGTATGAAGATGTGCAGTTTCACGCGAGGACGTGTAACGATACACAACGGACAACACGAAAGGCAAAAGGAAAACCAGACGAAGGCAAACATGAGCAGGAGAAACACTTACGAGTGCTTGCACACAGGTGTCAGCGCCGCGCGCTCGTCGCGCCGGAACTGCGACATACAGACCCCGCACCGGTCCACCGCCACGCCCAACAGCGACAGCTTGAGCTTGACGCGCCCGTCCTTTAGCACCCGTCGCCTGGCCACCTCGATCTTGCCCGTGAATGGGACCTTTTCGGGAGACGCCCCGTCCCTCTCCGAGCCCTGTGTCGCCACCGGGCCCAGGATCTCGGATAGTCGCAGCAGGTCCTGCGAGTTTCGTCTCAAGTCAGCATTGTGATCGAACGGAAGGACTGACAGACGTACATCGTAGTTCTCTCCATCCTCAGCGCCCTCCATCGCGCGCGAAGCGAGCAAGTCCAACTCCGTCACCTCGAGGAACTCCTGTCTCGGCCCTGCGCCAACTTCGTCCTCCCAGATGCTTCCTCCCGACGTCGACCGCACCATCAAAGGGGAGGCTGACACGGTGAGCATGGAAGACGCCGGATGGAATGGCGGAGGAGGGACAGTGGGAGTGGAGGAACTTGACGCCGGAAGGGGAGGCGGAGGCGGAGGAGGAATCACGGGAGCCCTCGCATGGGAGGAAGCCGTGAGGTTAGAACCGGCGAGCAAGAGCGCAGGTGGAGGAGGAACGAGGTCAGTGCGCGCGGGGGAAATGAAGGTAGATGGAGATGAAACTGCCGAAACTGTCACAGGCGGTGGCGGTGGAGCCTGGGAGGCATGCGTATTCGTGACCACGACCGGTGCTGGAGGCGGCGGAGGTGGTGGTGGGGGAGGTAGACGCGGAACAGGAGCCAAGCGTGCGGGTGATCGTGGTGGCGGCGGAGGTGGTGGGGGTCGCGGACGCGACGACGCAGGCGCACGCACAACGGGGGAGGGTATAGATGACGATGGCGCTTCCCTCGAATACACCTCCGGCACACGATTCACGCGGTATCCATCCGGAATCCTCTTGACAGGAATCGCAGCCTCGTGCTCGGCAGGCAGCTGGGGCAGCGGACGACCGCGGTAATGTCCCGGAGTGCCGTGACTAGAGGGGGTAGGTCGGGTAGGCGTCGTGGGCGTCGAAGAAGGTGTGGCTGATGCTGACACTGGCGTAACGGGGGTGGTGGGGGTGACCGGCGAGGCAGGAATGGGAGACATGCGGCCGCTGCGAGGCATATCCACAGATGCAGAGGAGATCATCTGTTCTATGCATGCGGGCTCCCCCGCGCTCTCCGGCTCATCTTCGCTCGCTCCCTCGATATTGATGTCAGGAGCTACCAGTGGGCTTGCACGGTATCCGGCCCCGACTCCGAACCCGACGCTCGTGTCGCACGACAGCATGGCCATCCGGTGCGAAGGCGGCGGGGTGACTGCGCGCCGCCTGCGCAGATGTCCAGATGTATCACCATGTCCACTCGTTGGAATAACAGGTGGGGCAGGAGTAGTCGGACTGACCGGTGAAGCCTGCGACGGTGGACTAAGCGTAGGGATAGGACTGCGACTGCAACGCGGCGGCTGCGCAGCCAACTCGAGCGACATCGCCATCGTCATACTCGCCACCGAAGGCAGCGGCGCCGAGTAGTGCTTGTGCGCGTTCTTCTCACTGCGAGACAGCGCAGCGATGGCGGGGTGCTTTGGGGGTGGGAGGACTTCCGGATACGCGGGTTGCGACGGGTGGAAGAGATGGAAGACGGAAGCAGGAGAGGACAGGGGAGAGGCGCTGATAGGGGAGGCAGAGGTGGGGGTCTGAGACAGGGGCGAGCGCGACACAGGGGACGGTACTTTCCAGATTACCGATGGCGACGGCTTGACTGTGCGCGGTGTAGCTGGAGCTGTCGGTGCCGCAGTGCTAGCAGGAAGCGGTGCCAAAACTGCGCGCGGTGTGTGAAGAGAGGGCGCCGTCATGGGGTGGGCGATGGTTGGCGTTGGGATCGTCGTCGTACGCAGTTGGCCAGGTTGAGCGTTAGCGACCATCCGTAGAGGTGATTTCTCTGACGGATACGGTCGGGCAACTGCTGCGGCGATCGGGCACGGCACGGGAGTATGGTGAGCCAGAGGGGGGAGAGGTGAAGTCAGCGTTGTAGGGCTATCGAGAAGAGCAGGTCCAGGGCGATGTCGTACTGGACGGTTGAGGAAAGCAGAGCGTGGGCTATCCGTCGGAGACGAAACTGAGCTCGTTGGTGAGGATGCGCGCGCGTCGGCATTCGAGCGTGCAGGCGATGTTGGCGCGGTAGATGAATTCGAAGCAGACTGCACCGAGTCGACAGACTCTGCCTCCACACTCACGACTTCCCAGCCGTCAATAGACTCCGATGCAGAGGACGAATCGGAGGAAGAGACGAAGCTCGCGTTGAAATTGACCGTGGACGTTAATCCTGCAGTGGGCGACTGCGAGCGTGAGCGCTCTTTCTCCTTGCCCTTGAGCCCGCTGAACAACCTCTTCACTCCGAAGCTCTCTCTGCGCTTCAGCGACTTGCTGGGATAAGGCGGAGCAGAGAAGCTCTTGTCGCTCATCGCATCCTTATCTTTCCCAAGCGCATTTGTGAAAGAGAGCGTCATGCTGCTCGCGAGTGCCATGGGCAACTTGAAGAACCCAGATGCGCTGGGTGACAGCGGAGATCCAGGGGGGCTCGCCGGTTCCAGACTCTGTCCCTTCGGACTCCTCATGAGCAGCGATTTCGAGCGCGACATGCCTTTCCCCTTCGCGGACGATACTTCGAGGTAAGGCGACTTCCCCTTCTCGACGGGAGGCAGCGGACTGCGCCGGTGGGAATGTGCGTGCACGGAGTCCTCGTCGTCTTCACGTTCCTCCTCGGACGCGTCCTCGTCCTCGCTGGCCTCGTCGATACTCTCGATGTCACTGCACTCTAGCGAGCGAACGGTCCCGCAATGCAAACACCTACGGGTATTCGCGCTGGTACCGCTCCCTCCACCAAAAGCGGTGAGGAATTCCTCAGTGTTGCGGCGTTGAAACTCGCGTTGGACGCGCTCCTCGAGGGACAGACCCAACCGGCGGTCAGCAGACCAGCGTTGCCTGGGTTCCCAAGTGAACTCTTCAAAGACGTCGGTGGTGGTCGCGATAGAAGCCCTGACCGGAGACGACGGTGATGAAGGCACGGAATCCTCGGTGGGGAGAATGGGTTCCGTCGCCGCTCTATGTTGAGTGGGAGATGGAGAGTGCTCGAAGGACTCAGAGCGGAGCGCAGGCAAGGAATAATGGGAGTGCTGAGGTCTAGGACGTGTGAGGGGTAAAGAAATGTCAGAGAGGGCAGGAGAAGCCTCGGAGGCAGGAGAATCGCGGACAGCATGGTGGCCAGAGAGCAAGGTGGTAGTTGAGGGGGACGTCAAGCGGTAAGGCACAGCTTTCGGAGACCGTTCACGAGGCTGCAGTGCGGGCTCGCCAAGGGAAGCCTGTACAAGTGGCGGCTGCTCAGGTGTATGTTGATCCAGAGATAACTGTGGGATATACCTCCGCTGCGGGGGTCGCAGTAGAGGCGTGTCGGAGGCGAAGAAATCAGTGGAAGACTCTGACGCAGCCGTTGCATAGGATATCGTGGTGGTGGTCGAGACGGGAGTCGTCACAGAAAGCAATGTTGTGGTCGATGGCGATAACAAGGGCGACGACTCAGGGCGTAGGGATCGACTGTGAGGAGAATCATGGGGAGGATGAGGATCGACCGACCTAACGAGTGAGACGTGCGAAGCCGCGGGAGAATCCTCGAGCTGAGACGCTGCGGCAGGAGAGGCATAGATCGTCGAAGGTGTCACGGAGGCCACGGGTGTCGGCACGGACATGGGTGGGACGGAAGACGTCATGGGATGTTCGTACTGGGATCGCGCAGACGAATCGACGGGCGTGGTGTCATGCGACTCGAGCAGAGACGGGAGCGAGTCTGAAGTTCCGGATGACGAGAGATGGGGCGGGACATACGGGGTTGCGATGGCGTCCTCGAAAGAGGGTGGAGGGTAATCTGGGATGGACTGGTCTGTGGCATATGAGGGATGAGCGTCCGAGATGAAAAAGGCAGTGGTCACACGCACCGTCAATTATGGGGTCAAATCGGCATGAAGACGTAGCCGCCGTCGGGGATGCTGAGGCCGGAGACGGTGTCGAAATTGCATGCTTACGGGTGCGTATGTGGGCTGGGGCAGGATGGAGCTTGCGGGAGGATGAGAGAGGGACGGCGGTGGTGAAGCGAGGCTCTTCGTCGTCAAGCGGATTCCGGTTGGCGGACTGCTTCTTCTTCTTAGTCGGCTTCCTGATCCTCCCTGCGTTCTGAGGGGGGATGAGGGTGAGCTGGCCGTGGTGAGCGACGACGTGTGTCAAATAGGGGGCTACTCGGACTTGGTCGTCCTGCCTGTTCGACCGACGGTAGGTGCTCGAGGAGTCTGCTGGCTGCGAAGAGGACATTGAGACGGCTGCCAACGTGGACGAGAGCAAGATTGCGGGTCATCGTACGTCTCCAAATCCCAGCGTGTACATGTGTCCGCCGTTGCAGCGGATCTGCTCGTGGCTGCAGACAACGCGGTGAACTCGTTGCTGGGACGAGCGGCAGTCAATTATTATCGAGCGGCAAGGCGGCAATACTACTTTCAATGTCCGTCATTATATGTAGTCTTCAAGGTTTCCTAATACTTATTACAGTGTGTCACTACGTAATTATATTTTGGTGCGGTAACGTTCATTGGTAACTTAACGGTTAAGCTTCCTTTCGCTGACGTCGACGTCGATGGGTCCGATACATGCATCCCCCTCCTTCCTTCGAGCTCGGCCTTCGTTCGGTGCATATGAGGCGGTTCATGATGTTCGAACGCGCCGCGAGGGGTAGGCACGAGTCATGGAATTGTAGGAATGTCGAGGCCTGTGGCAACTTGAAACGGACGGAAGACGTGACCAGGCATAAGGCGTCGGAGACTAAGAGAATCACCCTCTACGCCGCGGTGGTAAACCCACTTCGCAATTCACCGCTCCGTCATGACTCATCTCACAATCGCAGGACTCCCCCTTCCCCCACAGGGTCCACCTGGCCCTTGAAGAGGACATGGCGACGTACGACATCATCCGGATCGACGTGGTTGAGAAGCCGGAGTGGTACGAAAAGAAAGTCTAGTATCCAGGCGAAGGCAGGGTATGTCTCGCTGTCTCGTACCCGACCTCAATCGGCTCTGACCCAGCCGCTTCCTTCTCTAGGTGCCGTACCTCGTCTACGACGGGCCCAAACTAGCATAAAGGATGGAACGAAAGAGTACGAACATTTGGCAGCGAATCGTGAATCAAGACACGCGTCTGAACCAACGAGAGAGAAAGAGAAAGAAAAAAAACAGAAGACGAGGAGAAAGGACAGTGGGGGGAGGGGGAACGACGAGGACGGAGCTTGAATGTGCTTGCGCTCAGTCGAGGGTGTAGGTGATGCCGTAGAACTCGGCCGAGGGGTACTTGACGAGGATCTGCTTGATAACCCACCAGAGGGGCGTGCCGTAGGTGACATGGTTATGCATGCCTCGAGGCATGCCTGAGTGCAGGATGGCGAGCCCGTCGCCGTCGCCGGTGAAAATGAGGGAGCCCGAATCGCCGTGGTCCGAGAAGTCGCCAGAATTCTTGCTATAGTTGTAGACGACGACCTCCCTAGACTCGAGTCCGAGGTCGGTGCAGGCGTAGGCATCCATGCCAGAATAGCGACCCAGCGTGAGCTTCGTCGTATTACCGTACTTGCCGACGATATACAGCGGCTCGCCATTCTTATCCTCCGTGTCTGGATTGATGACGAGGCGGCGAGGAAGAGCGCGACGGATGGGGAGCTGGAGGTTGCCTGGGATCGTCCTGTTATTGCGAACAGCAGCGATGGGCCAGAAGAGGTCCTCGAGCTGACTGGCGTCGTATTGGTTCCCTGAAGAGCGGAGTGTTAGTAAGTGAGATTGGATTGAAGGGCGGGGAGGGGAAATGGAACGGAACGCACCGAGATCGACTATGTTGCTCTCGAAATTCGTGAGCTTCGCCCCATCGACCGCAAACGTGGCAATGTCGCGAGTGTAGTGGCGGTCGTCGACTCGGACGGAGATCGCGGGAGCCCAGTCGACAAGACCAAACTTGCGGCGCTCGGCATCCTTCCAGTCGGCTTCGACTTCGGTGAAGAGCGCCTGAAGAGCAACGATGTCCTCGTTCTTCGCCTCCAAGGCCGACTTCTTGCGTCGTGCGGCCATGCTGTTCTGCCCGCCCGCCTGCGACTCCAAGCCCACCAACTCGTCTGTAAGTTTAACGGCGTCGCGGAAGCCTTTGTTGAGGGCGTCTTGAATATCGGTGACGGCGCGAGCGAAACGGCGTTCACCGCACACAAGGACGTGCTGAGGGTCAGCCTCGTTGAACTCGTAATTGGTGGTCGTGTCGACGGAGGCAACGTGTTTGTTGGTGAGCGCGAGAATCCTGTCGCTAGGGCGGCCCTCGCTGTCCTTCCCCTCCCGGAAAAGGAACGTGAGGGTGCCCTGCGCGTCGTCGGACAGTCAGGCGATGGGGATGCCTAGACCAGTGTTGAAGGGGTGGTTGAGGCCGAAGCCGGGGTTGGCGTTGTCCTCGACCCTCATCAGAGGCGGGCCGACCAGCTTTTGGACCGACCCTTCGTACCACTCGACAACAACATCGGTGATCTTGGCGTCAGCGAGGATGCCAAGGATGTCCGGTGTGGCATCGCAAACAGCCCCGGCGTTGGTGGTGTTGGGCCACACCGCGATCCACACGACGACAGGACCAAACGTCTCGTCCTCCTTGCCGTCCTCGAGGGTCGAGAAGCGAACCGCCTTGAGCGCGGAGTACTTGAGGCCGTGAGTCTTCATCGATGCGATGATCTCGGGAGCGACGGTATCCCAGGCGTCGTTCAGCGGCGTATTGAACACGCCGTGGGCAGTCTTGGTGGGGACTTTGAAGAAGCGGTCTCCAGGCTGGGGGGTGGGGAAAGGGTTGGTCTCGAGATCCGAACGCCACATGAGCTTGGGAGGGTCGCCGGAGATGCCGTGGTACCAGAAGGTAGCCTCGTATGCCGAGATCAGGTTGGGGGCGACGACGGTGAAGGCGCTTGAGCTCGTGCTGAGCTGCGAGAAGAGAGTGTCTGCCTCGCTGATAGTGGGGGAGGTAGGAGAGGTAGGAGAGGTAGGAGAGCCAGGGGCGTCTTGTAGGGTAGCCGGGTCCATGTACTTGCGATTAAGGCAGTCCACCGTGAAGCATGTCACGACTGAAAACGCAAAAGGATGTGAGTATGAAGCGCGCAAAAAAGAGGACAGAGCGACTTACCGGCCAGGCGCGCAGGGTTAGCCCTCACTTTATCGACCATGACTCGGACGCCCGGAGCGACATCTGCAAGGTAGACGGACAATAATGAGTGAGAGATGGACGTGTGTAATGACGAAGCGGCTCACTCGGGCCTAGAAACGCGAGGGTTTTGACCTCTTCCTCGCTCAGATCGATAATCTCTGCGGGAAACGCTTAGCACTCGTAACGAAGAGGAACGACGGGCACCACTCACTCTTGTTCCTATACGAAGGATCCATAGTGGCGAGAAAAACAGTTCACGAGGTGGTAGTAAGAAAACGCGGGTGAGTAACTCGACGATGGGGATGAGTTGGGGAGCGATGGAAAAGGGCGAAAAGGGGATCCTTTTACATATCAAACTGCAGTGCGTGCGCGCGCCGCAGGCTATTTGTCTGTATTTGTTCCGCTCGGGAAACCCCAAATTTTCATCATAGGCGCGCGCAGTTGTTACAGTGTCTCGGCGTGACGCTCCGCGTACCGTGCTGATCACTCATTTTCGCCTCCACCCAGTTCCTCTTTGCATCTCCCATAGCGCTGCTGCCTTCTGTATGTCCTGGCTCTACTTCATTGCCTGTTTCCATGCGTATACATCTCTCTGGGATGGTCAGTGATCCTTGGCCGGCTTTGGAACCTATTCTGTTGCTCCGTTGGATACGGGTGCCAACATCTGGGATCTCGCTTTGCGGCTTTGGTATCTGCCTCCAACGTGAACCCTGGCCACAAGTATGCCGCGAACAGTCTAGTGCAAGCACGACACAGTCGTAGGACGTCTCGAACACCTTGGATTCGGTCGGGATGGAGCGCGGTCTGCGTGTAGTCGGGCTGGGGATATCTGTTTGGAGGGCATAAAAGGGCTGGTGAGTCTTCTACCCATCTCTCATCCAGTCTTTGCCCTATATCTCGTCTCTCCCTCCCTGACATTTGTTTGTGTGCTGTTCAAACAATGTCTGAACCACAGGGCGCTCCGGAACTTGCGCGAAACCCCCTGGGGCTCCTTCGAATGCTTGGCTCCAGGATGGAGGTTGGATTGGTACGTACTGAATCCTCTTCCTCTCATTATCCCATTCTAAGCTGTTATTCAAGATGGCGCAAGAAATCCCCCTCGATTCTATGTCGACCGGGATGAGATGAACACCGATCGCGTTGCTGCGGGGTACCCTCCACTCCCTCCTTTGGCCCTTGAGCGCACTCCTCCTCCGGCTCCGACAGTACCTGTCGCCCCACCTATTCCAGGTGACACTGCCCCACCGCTGCCCACAGCTGGTGACAACCCAGGTATGTGTCTGTCCTATATCGACCCACCCCTTTCCACGTCTCACAGCCTCATTACGTCGACCAGCTGTTCAGGCTCCGTTGGATTCTGCTGGGCATCTGGTATCTGTGACTATCACATACTCGACACCGGCACCTGCCAATGGACGGTTATCTCGAGCGCAGAAGAAGACCAAGTCGGAGAAGGTCGTGAAGTCAGATCATATCGTGCTCGACGGTACCTCGCCGGTCAATTTCATCCAGGCCGCTCTCGCCGTGCACGAGTTACAGGAGCAGTATCGGGCTGGTACGCACTCAGGACCTCCTATCAAGATCTGGTGGACAGGCTCCAGGTATGTCTTCGGTTGACGGTAATAGCACGGCTCTCGTCTTGATTGCTCATGTACTCCTTGTAGCGGTGGCAAGTCCGGCGCGTCGACAATTGACAACGATCGCGAGTTCCAGGTCACAAGGACGGAGATCCTCAGGAAGCACAAGGACAGCTGCAAGGTGAACGTCGAGTTTAACCTCGACAACATGGATGGATTCCGTGTACGGAAGCGGGTATGTTCTGATTTTCTTTCTGTACTTGCTGCAGCGCGAGCTCATCGTGCTACTCCCAGCCTCTATCTATTGTCGCTGGTCAAGATGATGATGACGAGCTTCATCGCGGAGACAAGGTTCGTCTTTCTTTGCTGTCGTGAGCTCTTGGTCTCGCTGATTATATATTTTAGGTGCCTCGTCTTGAACTTTTCAGCGAAGAAGATCAGCTGCACGGGCGTATCATTGTGCAGCTGAAGGCTCTGTGGGCCTGTGAGAGTCACCTGGGTGAGAACGGCGAGACCGGCTATTGTTACGTCGATCCCTCTGGGCAGCACCTTGGTCTCAATAATCGTCGGTTCAAGCTATGGTCATCTGCTATTGTATGTCTAGCCTTTTCTTTGTCTCATTATCATCTGATTTTGTAGGCTGCTGCAGATTGTACGAAACACGCGCCACCGAACACAGTCGACTTCGACTGCGTTCGAGATGCCCGCTTGAATGTGTCGAAGCCACGTGGACGGGCAGGCCCAAGCAATACAACACAGTCGTCGACGTCCACCAATGACCTTTCGACGATGGTCATGGCCGCTATGCTTCCCATCATCACCAGCCATCTCGCTCCAAAGGCCCCGTCCACCCCGTCTCGCTCACGCATTGCGAGCGCTCCGAGCGCTCCGAGCGCTCCGACGACTCCGACTCGCACCCAGCCATCTGTCGGACCGCAGTCCCCTTCTCCGGCCGCTGGCACAGAGCTCCCTGTTTGTGTCGGTGACTTCCTCAAGGCCAAGGGCATTGACCTGTCCGCCTCTGAGCCTGCACTCGCAGCCCTCGAGCTGACACCTGACATCATCCACGAGGTCCCTGTTGCACGTCTGTGTGATGTCATGGGTGCTGTTGAAGGTCGTGTGCGCAAGTTCCAGGTCTTCTGCAAGGAGTGGACGGAGCGTGTTGAGGATAAGCGGCGCCGTGGCTTGTAATCACTTCCTTTCTCTAGTATTCCCATTCACCACTCATTGTCTAGTTGTTTCCGTAGCTAATCTTTGATTACAATACTTAATGCATAGCTACACATAATACATTAAGATGAGTATCCACAATTGTGGATCCAGCTCTCTGCGTCAGCAACAGTGACTGACATTAATATTGCCGCCTGGTGGATGAGCCATGGGCGTACATCAGCATTGACTGCCTGCGCCTCGTGACGACGCAGCCAAGCCTTGATGGAATGGAAGGCCTGCTCAACAGTGGGATTCATATCGGGTGAATATGGGGGGAGATAGATGAGTCGAGCACCTGTGCATCAATTAAACATGGAGTAGGGCTAGCAGCAAAGATAAATAGAACTTACCGCACTCTTCTACGATGATAGCACGGGATGACATCATCATGGTGGATGGCACAATTGTCCATCACAACGACGCTCCGGGGGCCAGGATATGGATTGGGCTTTGCTACCTGAAGTTTTCACGTCAAAATGGCATCCCGGCCGCCGAGGCGGACAAGGCCCTCGAGACCATTCAATTCGCCCCGGTTCGCGCGGCTGCGGTAGTACATCGCAGACAACAAGAAGCGGGAGAGCCTGGCGAAGACGTGGGACGAGGTTCGTTGCGTAGTTTAAAGTCGCGGGGTGGACTGACATGCTGACCTTGGTGATGGGGTGTAGGAGGAAGCTGCGCGACACTTCGCTCGGCGCATCGGTCGCGAGCAACGTGAAGTTCCCGACCATCAGGAGGATCCAGCCCGTGTAGCTCGGATGACGCGCGATCGAGTACGGCCCGCTCGTTACCGACTGGTGGTCGTCGCGGACGGCTAGTACTTCCCAGGTGAAGAACCGACCCAACGACCGATGGCACCATCCCCAGATCGAGCCACCCGCGAAGGGCGCAACCCAGCGCGGAAAGCACCGTGAGGCGCAACGATGGTGGATTCTCCGCAGGAAGGAGGTGGGTGAGGATACGAGCGGAGAAGGGCGATGGGAATAATTGCTGGGCCAGGAGGATCCGGGCGGTTTCGGTCAGCGTGACGCCACAGTCGAGCTATGATGGACGGCCAGTGAGAATGCAAACTGTGGAACTTCTAGCCCGTGCCCTACGGACATACCTTTGCGACAGCTGCGCTTCCCTTCACAAGCTCCGGGAGGCGGGAGTTGGACAAGAAGTCGGGTGTGGATCCGATCCTCTTGAGCTCGCCTGCGGTCGCTGGCGCTCTCAGCGGCGACATCCCATGGTAGGTACATAGGACGTTTCCGAGGAGAAGAGGAACCTTCACTGTCAGCAGCGGGGTGCTCAGCGTCGGCAGTGCGAGGAAGGCCATCCTCGTATGCGTGGTATATGCGCACCTTGTTTGCGCTAATAAGTAGTCCGGAACGCGAGACACGTTTCCATTCAGACAATAGGATCCGACGGCCACTTCATGCGCATGCGGTCGCGGCCCTGGCAAAAATTCAACATGCATGTCTGCTGTTGACAGTTGCGGCCATTCAGGCCATTCAGCTCTGTTCGTCTTGTAGGCTTGTTCGTCCCGTGCCGCGAACCTTTTCAATGTGTTCTTTGGAAGGATTTGGTCTCTTTACTTCTATCGTTGCTGTCAGCCTCGGGACAGTACTTGCGAAGGTTCAATCTTGTGACGGTTTGTCGGAGTCTGTGTTTATTTAAAAATTAGCTTGCCTTCCAGGCAGTACATCATCTTACTAGAGTGACCCGGGATGCAGCGCGTATAGCAAACATTCACAGATCGTTTAAATATGCGATGCTTACAGCCCTAAAGATTCGGCCAGGACAAAAATGCGTTCAACTGGTACCTCAATACAGGAAGGAGACAAGACGATATAGTGTCCGCCTCGCTCACGCATTCCCAAAACTCCTTCTTGAGTTACCGTGTTCTCCGCCACCCGAGCAACGACCCCATTCAACTCGGAGGAGCGTGAGCCCTTAAAGAACGCCAGCGGGGATATCCCAAGAATGAAGCGCCTCAATTCAAATGGGTGGGCGGGGTGGACAGGATAGTCATGAACGAAGTGTCCAAGGTGCCATTCTTCAGCTCATCGACACGTTTCTTGAGCGCAGTGAACTGCTTGGCTTTCTCAGGAAGCTATGGGAGTGGAATCAAACGAATAAATCTCCTGGGAGAGCTGATCACTGCGGCAGACGCAACATACCTGATAGCCGGCGACGAGCCCAGATGTGCTCACAACGACGGAGAAGAGCGTCTCGCGCACAGTTGCGTCAGCTTCGAAGTCTGGGCGTGAGCAAGCGTTTTGCGCAACCAGCGAAACAAGCCCGGTCTACGTACGTGCGGTGTGGATGACCTTATATGGCTGCAGGTCATATACGAAAGGTTCAGGCTTGAGTTTCTTAGAATTTGTGCGTTTGACCTTCGCTCTGGACGGTGCCCTGGTAGCCGGTGAAGACGATGACGCTGACCCGGGCGTACACGCAGAAGAACTAGCCGTGCTGCTGGTGGGGATATTCATCGTGAACTCCGCGTCTACGACCTCGGCCTTCACGGCAGATTTTGAAGGTGGGGCGACCGCGCGTATGAAGCTTTCCCAGATGGCTTTACCCACGAAGCAGACGATCTGAGGGCGCCTCTCCACGATTTTCCGGAGCAGCGTAGGTACCCCGGCGGTGAACTCGGTGTTAGCCAGCTCCGCCGCCTTAATAACGAAGAACAGATGAGTGAATAAGCGCAGATGATGGAACATTGAATTGCACATACCGACGCGCTGGGGCGCGAGACCAGGTTCGTCTTATAACCAAAGCTGGCTGAGTATATACCACATGGAAAAGTTGACCGCGTACCAAGCCAATACTATAGTCTGCTGGGAGTGTGTGGTCTTCACGAGGATTCAACAACCTGTCGGTGAGTTCTACCAACCAGAGTGAAAAGTCAGTAGCTAGTAGAAGGCCGAGACTGATGACTTCGTACGGGATGCATGGAGGCACTTCCAGAAGTGGTTCGTTGGATGAGCAAAATGATGTCCTAGGGTCGCCGACATTTGGCCGGGACTCGCGTGAAGGTTAACGTCCGCTGGCAGTCCGACATTCACGTCTCAGTGACGTGTACTCACTTGATTCCGCAGAACATGACTAAAACAAGGACACAGTGCATTTAGTCATGAGGTGCATTCGAACAGTAGGTACTGCTTGTTGCTCACCATTTAACATGTCTGGACCTTCGCCGAGGTGGTCGGACAGAACGTTCAAGTGTGCGTACTTCTCAGGGGGAGCAACGCTCGGCTTCTCCTTCCGCTTCTTCGCGGGTACTGACTCCGATCGCTGCTTCTTGGGACTCAAGCCCCTCAAAGGTGCTTCATCAACTACCGGAGTCAGTTCAGAGCGCGCCCGCTTCTTGGAAGCTGGAGGGACGCTATCTGGCGCTAGCGCGGGTAAGGACGAGTCCTCCTCTTCAAACTTGACAAAGCGGCCATGATTCCGGGGGGAACGGCGCAGAGATGGTGTCAACTGTTCGTTGAAACGAAAGGCAGATAGTTTGTCTCTAAGCATTTGCGTTGGGGTAAGAACCGTGCCGCCAGCATTCGTGCCACCAGTACGAGTGTCATGGTCTGGATGTTGTTCCGTCATGACTATAAGAGGTCGGGCGGGAATGCGACGAAGGACAGCGACGGGAAGGAGGTAGCTTGCGGGGCAGATATGCAACAGTAAAGAAAAAGACACTGCAAGCCGAAAGCCACTGCGAGGTACAGAGGGAAGGTTACGTTGAACGTAGTAAATGGCCGCCCAGTCCATGGCACGAGCATAGACGCCGATGACATAATGACCGGGAGCCTACAACCGTAACTAGCCGCCGTTTTGAACCACTGGCACATAGTAAACCTACTAGTAAAGGGCCATCTTATTTGACTTAGACTCAGTAACGAGGCTCAATTTCTGACACATTTTCTGCCAGTGACTGGTCTTCTTCGCCACTGGCCATGCGCTAAGTACTTAACACGACTTCAGCCGCTGCCAAGGCTCGCCTTCTGACATACTCTATAATATACTACCCGCTACGTATGCAGAGCGAACACCAATTCAGGTTCTCCGCCGGCTACAAAAATTCCACTTTACTGCTTCTTCTGAGCCTGCGCCATCAAAAACTCAATGCGGCGAATGGTCTTCGCCTTGACCGAAACCTGTGGCAAAGCAACCGCCGTGTCTACTCAGCATGCGCTCGACTCCGAGTCCAGGAAGAAATTCAATTCAAGCTTACCGGATCCCACGTCTTCGCCGCGCTCGGTCGGGCCATGTTGTCCTCCAAGTACTTCCGAATCCGCGCGAACCTCGGAGACCCCCTCAGCGTCGCCAACACCTCCGCCGCGCTCCCCGGCGCCAGCATGGCCGGGTTCAGCTCAAGCACGGTCAGCGTCCGCAGATACACCGGCAGGAACGCAGCGTCCGCGATCGACCATTCGCCGACCGCAAACCCCGTCGAGGGGAGCAGGCCTTGAATGTGCTCCAGCGCGTCGAACAAGGGCTCCTTCGGGGCCTGCTTGAAAAAGAACCCAACAAATGCTGGGCCGTACTTCTCCTCGAGCGCGTGGCAGAACAGGCGCGCCTTGGCGCGGAGGAAGGGATCGGAGGGGAGCAAATGGGCCTCTGGGAAGGCGTCTGCGAGGAATTCGAGGATGACGAAGGACTCGCCGAACTGGGGCAGGTCGGGGGACGGCGAATCTCCGGGCTGCAGTTTGGGACCGCCGTACACGAGATACGGAACCTATGATATATAGACAAATAGGGATGGGTGAGCGGGAGTCGACACAGGCCTTCGTAATGCGGGCTGGGCACCTTCGCGGCGGTAGGGTACACTTTCTCAGCGAACCAGTCCGGCTTGTTGGAAAGCTCAAAGGAGATAACGTCGTATGGGATGTTTGCTTCCTCGAGGGCGAGGGTGACTCTGTGCGGGAACGGAGATTCCTGAAATGGAGTTCAGAAATGTCGAATCGAGTCGGGGCATTCTGAAAGATCGTACCTCGGCGGTGTACAGAGTGATTCTCTTCCCAGACATTGTCTTGAAGGCAGGTTAGAATTTGACTGCGGTCGATATCGAGGAGCTGGGGGTGCTGCTACGGTACTCCTCCCCGGCCTTCGTCTGTCTTATATACACCGTCCCAGTCCCAACGGAATTCGTAGGGACAGCGTGATACGGCCATTGTTTGTCATTATGACCGAGTCAGCAAATTGGAAGCGGTGGCTTGCGTGTACGTTTCACAGATGGTTCCCGTCGTACAATTCAAATGTGTGCACGGTGTTGTATGCCAATCCCCGTCATCGGCGAACTGATTTGCGGCTCAGGACTGCGATCTGTGGATTACTCAGTCAGCCATTGAAACTTCGCGCGTCCACCGGAAGGATTCGTTGAGAAGGAGCACTCAAGCGACGCTAGCTGACTTGAATAGATTTTCTCGAGGATCAATTGAAAACTGCTGAACTCGGGTTGACGCCGAGCTGCTCTATTGTCCGAACAAACCTCTCAAAAGTGCGCATGCCTTGGTGAGGGGAAAGGTGCTGAGGAATGATAACGAGCCTGCATTGTCTCGGGACCATGGTCCTGGAGGTCATCGACGCGTTGCCTCGTAACCGTCTGTGCGGTGGGGGGGTGGGAGATAATGGACACGGGTGCCTGTGCACTGGGAAAGCTCTATCGCACAAATTGAAATTACAAGCATTACAAAACAGTATGATACAACGATGATGACGCACAGATCACAGCACGGAACCCGAACAGCCATAGCCTACTCCTCCATCGCGTCCTCGTCGCTCTCCTCTTCGCTCTCACTCTCCTCGCCCTCCGCAACGTCAATCGGATCCATGTCAATGTCGTGGTCGGCGCCCAAGTACGAGTCGCAGATGACGTAGAGCTTCAGCGCGTGCTCGCCCTGCGGCAGCGAGAACTCGAGGCGGACGTTCAGGCTCCGGTGCACAGTGACCTTCTTGATTGCAAGCAGCTGCTTAGTCTTCGGCTCCCCGACGACGACCCACCAGTTCGCGAGCTTCTTCTTAGGGTAGAACGGCGCAACGACGGACTCATCGTCTTCGCTCGGCTCGTCCATGTCTTCGTCTACGTCCTTAGACAGCGAGACTTGGATCTGGATTGGCGCACCGGCAGTGTAGTCGCCTTTCGCAAGCTCGAAGTTGACGTCGAGAGTGGGGTAGGAGTTGACGAACGTCGCCACATCGCGCCTGCAGGGACATTGAGTAATTGGTCGCGATATGATAAGATAGGAGGCACGTACATCTGGCGAGCATCCATCTGCAGCAGGCTGTTCCGCTTGTCGTCCTCCATCTCCATGATGTCGTACACGGTATCCACGCCGGCGTCCTTGCAGCGTTTGACGACGTCGGGCTCGAAATGAGGGATCTGCTTCAATGGCGAGTCCGTCTCCCAACATGCCTGGACGCACATCTGCGACAAGTCCATCGCACCGAGCGCGTTGAGCCACGCGTTGGACGACATGACGTCAACACACGCAGAGAGAAGGTTGAGAACCTTCTCGAGGACGAGCCCCTGGTCGGCGGCGAGATCGGGAGGGAGGGAGAGACGGGAGAAGTGAGCCTGCAGGAGGAGGAACGTCTTGAAGTGGGGCGTCTCGAAATCGGCCTTGTCAAGCTTGACGGGTACGCGGTCGTAGATGCGGCGGAGAAGCACGTCCTCATGCCGACGGATGGGGATGGACTCGAACTCTGCAGAGGACGATACAACTTCCAGCAGACCCTTGAGCTTGGTGCGCTCCTTCAACGACAGTGTGTACACCTCGACGGTCACGTCTGAGGCAGATCGTCAGTCGTGGGCCAAGAACAAGGGTAATGATGCCACTTACAGGAGATGTTGTAGTACGCCGCGATCATACCGAGGTTGAGTGGCGACACGTCCATCTCGTCCTCAATAGTAATGCACTTGGAGTTGACGAGATCACTGAGCGTGTTCTCGACCAACTCGGAGAGATGGTCCGAGAGGTGCTGGTGGCTGACGTTGTGCAGGTTGTAGTAGTTAGGATTCCTCGTCATCCTGCGGTAGAAGTACGTCCACGTCAAGATGTCCTAAAGAATACGTGAGCTTCGTCAGCTATGCAAATACGAGCGTCGAGCTTACCATGGCATCCTGCTTGTTCTCAATCGTCTTCACGGCGATCTCAGCCAAGAAGTAGTCGTGAAGCATGTGCGTAGGCAGATGCGACTCGATCGGAAGGCCTTCCGCAAGGAACTTCTTGTAGAAGTCCTTCCTCGTCTGCTGGCACATGAGCACCGCACGACTCTTTTCGTCCTCCAGCGGGCGACATGCGCGGCCCATCATCTGCAGGACATCCATGACGGGGTAGTCGACATAGCGGTGCTCCTTGCCCTCGTAGAACTGCACGCCCATGATGATGACCATGTAGCTCGACACAGGCAGACTCCATGCGGTGTCCTTGGAAGCGATGAGAACCTGAATAGCGCCGTGCTGGAACAAGCGCTCGACGATGCGCTTGTCCTGCTTGTCGAGAGCCTCATGGTAGTAACCGATGCCGTGCTTCAACGTCTCCTTCAGGCCAGCGTCGGTGACGTGCTCCAGATGCGGTGCCAAGTCCCCCTCCTCAACGTGGAGGTAGCGGCTTGGATCATCATCCGCACTGCAGTGCGTAATGATGTCGTCGGCGGTAAGACGGCATTGTCGGCGTGAGGGGACGAAGATGATGACGGGTTTGTGAGGGGAGTACTCGTTGATGGCGAGGTACGCGGGCTTTGACATGGCGATCATGAGGGAGGGGAAGTGCGGAATCTGGAAGCTCTGAATGTGAATGTCCATGTCGAGCGGACGGGCACTGAACTCGACATCAGACAATATGAACATCTGAGGTGCGCCGGAGAATTACTCACCTTGGAGGGAAGTTGAAGATAGCGTGTGAGGGTGCACCCATCCACTCGCCGAGGTCGCGAGCATTCGCAAGGGACACGCCGCATGCGACGATACGGGTTTTGAGATCCGTCTGTGCCGAGACATAGCGGGTACGCGAGATGACGACTTCATACGTCGGGCCGACCTCGCCACCGACAAGCTGCACCTCGTCTGCGATGAGGAGCCCCAACGTCTGCACGTTCTTGCGCTGACGCCACCTCCTTGAGAGAACGTCCCACTGTAAAATAGCCGTCAGTAAATAGCTACAAGCCGAAGAAGATTTAGAAGCATACCTGAGTAGGTGTACAGACGATCAGGTCGCCCTTCTCGAGCAGACGAAGGTCCGCGCTGGTCTCGCCCGTCAAGCTAACGATCTCCTTGCCGCCCTGCAGGTTCCCGAACTTCTTGCGCCACTCTTCCACACGCTGGTCCACCATCTCCTGGTAAGGCTCGATACAAACTGCTCGCTGCTGCTCGCGCTTGCTCCACAGACGGAGAAGGGCGAATTCCGCGCAGACAGTCTTTCCGCTGCCAGTTGGCGCGCCAATGAAGATGTTGTCATCCGTGGTGTACAGCGCTTGAAAGACCTGAGTCTGGATCTTGTTGAACGTCTGGATGGTCGAGGAGTAGATGCTCTCGAACTCCTTGTTGTGCAACGCGGCAAGGGGGAGGGCCTGAAGGTCGAGGAGGGGAGTGGGGGCGGGGAACTTTTCGGGGAGGATAAGGTGTTTGAAAGAGATAGGGAGGCGGGTCTCCGCTTGCAGCCAACGGTCGGAGACGACGGAGATATAGTAGTTGGGAGGGACGGGCTCGAACATGGGGACGGTAAGGGTGACGTAATGCTCATCCTCTGCGTACCGCTGCCGAAGGATGAATGCGTCGTGGAAGAGAATGATCTCACCATCGACATCCTCGACCAAAATCCAGAAAGACTCCGCTGCCCCGTGGACTTTTTCGTCCCACCGGAAGTCAGGGACAATGGTCAGGTCGATACGGAGGAGAGAGCGGGTGATTGGCTGGACCTGAGCTGACAACCTAGATCGCACAACTCAGACATCGTAACGCAAAGTCCCAAGGCAAATACTCACTGAAGCTTCGGGAAGCTGTGTACCAGTCGGTGTACCAACCGTCCAGCGTTTTGAATGCCAATGAGCTCACCGATCTCTGGCGGGTTCTGCAACACATGTTTTAGCATCAAGGACTAGACGATCAGACAGGTAGGACTTACCAGGTCGAAGTAGCGGTACCACGGCTATGATATGCTCATCAGCAAAAGCCAGACATCCGAGGATAGCATGTACTTACGAATTGCTTGCCCTCCGCTTTCCGGACGACCTCGTTCGGGACACCCTTAAACTGTCGCAGAGGCGTCATGGAACCCCACATCCTCCGCTCCACCATCTTGCACATGTCGAGCGCGGCCTTCGCGGGAACGGCCCAGCCACGCTTCATGCAGATCTCGAAGATCGCCCGCATGATACTGTTGTTTGAAGGCAATCAGCGATAGCGACAGCTGGGAGTACCGCTGGAAACTCACCGCCCTGCTGACTGCTGGACGTAGACCATATCAGCGACCAAAGCGAACCCTTCAAGCTTCAACTGCGAGATGTACGCCTGGAGCAGGACATTGATCTTCGCCGCCGGCTCCTCGACGGACTCCTTGACAGGAATAGGAACACGTTCGAGCAACTTCCCGAGCTCGAGTTTCTCCTGCAAAGCTGGTCAGTACCTAACTCTTATAACTACATCCACAAGAGAACTTACATCTTGGCGGACGGGAATGAGCTTGAACTCGTTTGAGAGTGCAAAGACACGGAACAGCTCTAGCTGCGACATCGTCGATCGGAGGTGCTGGTTGTACGTCGCCATCGAGCTGTACGTCACATAGTAGTGCGATGCGATACGGCCCAGCTCGGTGCTTTGGAAGCGGCCCGTCGAGCGTTCGTACTTGATTAGGTGACACTTCTCAAGGAGCACGGCGGCGGAGTGGACGATGTCGGCCCGTTTCTGGACGAGAGTCGGGTCGTCCTCGAGGTAGTCCACGCCGACGCTGTACAGGCCTGGGTCCTTGAGCATACGGACGTACCTGAAACAATCCCAAAATCAGAATTCGGCAAAGATGTATGTGAAGAGATGCACATACAGGTAAGTGTAGCCCAACCACTGGACAGCTTCATCACGGTTCCGGATGGTACCAAGCACGATCTCGGCGTTCAAGTTGTCCGTCAGCTTCGCGACGAACTGCGACTCGATCGGCAGCTGCTGGTTCATCAAACTCAGGTAGTACTGCAGCTCGGAGTGGTTCGTGATGATAACGCCTTCTCCGTAGGTGTCGTACTGCGGACGACCAGCGCGACCGAGCATCTGCAGCACGTCCTGCGACGACAGCTCGACCCAGCGACCCTTCTCAGGGTTGTAGATCTGCGTGCCCTTGATGATGACCGTGTGCGCGGGCAAGTTGACACCCCACGCGAGCGTCGCTGTACAGACGAGCACCTGGAGGTGGCCGTCCGCGAAGAGCTCCTCGACGAGACCACGGTCCTCGCGGGACATGCCGGCATGGTGTATACCGAAGCCGAACTGGAGGAGATCTTTAAGGTTCGGGTCTTTCACGTTGTTCGTCTCCTCGAGCAGGATCTCGCGCGTTGCTCCCTCGGGCTTGACGAACTGCGTGATCGTCTCCTTCTCGATCGCCATGTCGCGGATGAACTTCGCGGTCTTCGCGGTCTCCTTGCGTGAATGCACGAACACAAGCGTCTGGTTCTTGCCGGCCTGGTCGAGCACCTTCTCGTAGCATACCTCGTTCATGACCTGGTAGCGCTTGATGGCCTTCTTCTCGGTGACGCCGATGAACTGCTGCTGGAGTGCGCACGGACGGTAGGACGCGTCGAAGTAGAAGAGGCCCTTCACCGGGTCGACACGGAGGAGAGTCGCGACATCCTGGTAGTTCGGCAGCGTCGCGGACAGACCGACCAGCCGCACGTACTCGCCCGTCTGCTCCATGCGCCGGATTGTGCGCGCGATGACCGACTCGAGCACTGGACCACGTTCATCATGCAACAAGTGAATCTCGTCGATGATGATGAGACGTACGAGGTTCGTGTAGCTCGTGTCCGTGCTCTTCCGCGTGATCACGTCCCACTTCTCCGGCGTCGTGACGATGATCTGGGTCTCCGAAATCTGTTGCTTCGTCATTTGCGAGTCGCCCGTGAGCTCTCCGACCTTGATGCCGAACGCGCCGAGACGCTTGCTGAAGTTGCCGACCATCTCCTGCACGAGCGCCTTCATCGGGGCGATGTAGACGATCTTGAACGCGTTCAAGTCGAAGGTACCCGTGTCGATGTCGCGGTGCTTCTCGAGCTCATTAAGGACGGTCAGCATCGCGACGTTCGTCTGTAAACCGCACGTGTGAGCAGTTCCTCGCGGGCTAACATCCCCAGAAGACGTACCTTGCCGGCACCCGTAGGAGCACAAAGCAGGAGGGGTTCATCCGTACCGAATGCAATAGGATACAACTTGCTCTGAACGCGGTTGAGGTTCCGGTAGCCCTTGAAACCTTCCCGCGCCCATTCCGGCAGAGTCTCGATGAGCACAAGCTCCGAGTCGTGTGTCGGCTTCGACTTCGGCGCCGGGACGTGGATCTCCTCGTAGCCCTTCTTCGCGCGCTTGAACGATCCCTCCGGGAGCTTGCATTTCTTGTTCGACATGAGATGACCGCCTTGGCTGAATGCCATGCCCTCCAGATCAACCGTCGCCTTCGGCTGGACTGTCGAACCAGGAGCGAGCGTCGCGGTCTTCGGGACAGCCCCCACCTTCGGCTTCTCGTCGACGTCCATCGCGTCTGAACGTGTCTTCCCGTTCCGGTCTCCCGCCAGGTCCCGCAAAATCCAACCAACGCCCTTCTCCCGCATCGCGACCTCCACATTGACCCGCTCATCCGCGTCGCTCCGCATAAGCTTCGTGCACCAGACGACGACGTCGCGGTTCTTAACGAACTTCCGGATGAGGGGGAAGTGCTGGTACTCGAAAAGGTCCATGAGCTGGTTCTCGCAGTCGCGGACGCTGGACTCTGAGCCGAGGATGGAGAGCACCGACGCCGCCTTGTCAGCGGCGGTGACGGGGTCGGGGTACACCTCTGAAATTTGACGCTGCACCCAGAAGCCGTCGATTGTATGCGGGGAGACGAGGTCCTTGTCGACTTGCGCCTTCCTTTGCTGGGCTGCTGATGACCCACCGATGACCAGCTCGTCGTCCCCTCCAACGACTCGGGTGCTGGCTCGTCGCCCTGCCTCGCCTCCTCCGCCTCATCGTCCGACTCGTCCCGCACCTCGTACCCCTCTTCCTCTTCTTCCTCCTCCTCTTCCTCGTCGAACACCACCGCGACCCCCATCTCGTCATCAATCTCCGCGTCCTTCCTCTCCTGGTCTGGGTCCACCATCTGCTCGTCCTCCACGCCGTAGTCCGTGATCTTCTTCGACAGGTTGACTAGCTGCGAGAACGACTCGTTCGGGATGGAACCCAGGACGTCCTCGACCTCCCTCTTCTTGTCGAAGTCCTTCATGTTCTCGTTCTTGAGCGTCTCGAGGACCATGTCTGCGGCACTGCGAACGACATCGTGCGCCTGGTCACCGAGGGCTTGGTGTACGCTGGAAAGGATGAGCTCGTAGACCTCGCGCGTCTCCGCCGTTCTGGGCCGGTACGAGAGGCCCTCGACGTCCTCGGTCGCCTCGATGATGTCGGTATAGCCAAAGCCCGTCACGTCCGCTGCCCTCCGCTTCTGTGGCCTCTCCGCCGACTCCTGTTGATCGGCGGCCTTTTTCTTCTTCTTTTCGAGGTCCTTCGGGGCTTCTCGCTGGACACGAGAGCCCATCTGCCTGGGGTCGATGCGGCCGGCGAGCGACGTGGGGGCGCCATCGGGTTCCTTGTCTCGGCGCGGCAGCGCAGAGCGGTCTGCAGTCAGGACGAGAGATGAGATGGCGGCATAGTTGTAGCCCGAGAGATCCCTTTTGGCGGACATGATGTGGTGAATGTCGTCCTCAACGTTGCCGGCGACGTCGAGGGATGAAAGAGTGTGGTGGCTCGGGCTCCGGCGCGCGTACTTTGTTCGGCAGTTGCCGATTACTCATCGGCGCTTGATTCAGCGGTAGTAGCGCCCAAAAGACTCGGACAAGCCGCAACTTATGTAAACTAAAACAAGTTCGACAACTCCCGGACTACTGTAACTTAAGTCGCTCTCACCCGCCCAAACCTCCCGGTGTGTCTTCGGCTCGCTCCGGGGAGCCTCTCTGGCTTGCTTCTGTCTGCTTGTCGCCTTTCCCTCGCCGTTTCGACACCGATCGTTTCCCGCCGTTCACGCCGTTTCAGTGCCCTCCCACCCTCGATTCGCCGCTCTCTCCACCTCAATTCGCCCACTTTCCCGCCCAGCAACAGCCTCCGTTTCGTCCTCGCCACTGCGGCGCACCGAACATGCATCCCGGCGGAGAGCAGTTTACGTATCATTCAGGAGATGGTGCATCAGGAAGGGTCGTTCGCACAGATATAGAGTACCGTCGACGACGTGCATCGTGTATGTTCGTTACGCTGAATCTGTATCTGTGTTGTCCTCCCTCGCCGTCTGCACGAATCGTCGCCCCCGCTGCTTAACGCTGCGCCCCGTGTGCCTCCAACAGCTAAGTTCCCCGCCCCATTTTCTTAACCCCGCATCGTCTGGCCACCACAACTTGCCTCGCAAACACTCCCGATCCCTTTGCCCAGCCCCCAATCTATCACACACCCCGCAATTCTCCCGTCTTCGACACACTCTCTGCTCCCCACACGGCGCCGTCGCTCCTTCATCCAACGCGGCAGTAAGGTCGGGCGAGGAGCAGGACGGAGCTGGCGAATTTCGCCATACACGTCTTGCACGCCTGAAACGCCCGTTGCCCGCCACACACAACGGTGAGTTCTCGTTTCTCCCCATCGTATTGTCACGCAGATCGAATTAACGACGGCTTATGACGTCCCTGCATCGTCTGCAGCCGCCTGCACGATGATGCCCCTTGCGCGCAACTCTCGCAAACCGCTCGTCTTGAACGGCCTTGATGCCGCGTCTCCCGTTCCCCGCAGACGGAGCCTACCGCTAGCCCAGTACGTCATACAGGTACGCAGGACGCAAATAGAACGTCCCAAGGCGAAGGACGCGAATCGCGACGATGGAGCGCCGTCGGGACCGTGAAAACACGCCCGCCCGCCCGCCCCCCGAAGATCGCAAACACCTCTCCCATCCCGCCTCGCACAAGCTCCGAAACACGTCATCCGGCATCCGCACGGCCTTACTCGACGTGTACAACGTCCAGGGTGCCAGACAATACAAGGTGCGCATCGTCACACCACGTCTTGCTCACCAATAGCTGATGACGACTAATCCCGCCGTATCCCCAGTCTCTAGCGTCATTGCGGTTCGCGGATGGGCGCACAGACATCCATGAACACTGCCGTGACGAGGACGTTCGGTTTCGCGGCCCTCCGCGAAGGTCGCAAAACGTGTCCATTTGGCGATTTCATTGGTGTTTAGCCTGCCGCCCTCCGTTCCGCCGTTACCCGCCGCGTCCCGCCCCCGAGCACCAATCAGTGCGCCAAGGCACTTGATACCGACCCCTGCCGACCCCAGAACATGATCGCTGGCAACGTGCGGCGCACTTCGGCGTCGCCAGGTCGGCTTTTGTGCTCGGTACGCCAGAAATTCGCCTCCCGTGCTCCGCCAAGGCATTCTCACCGCTCCAAATCATGCTCAGTGGGGTACCCGACACTCTTGGCAACGTACGCTGCCGGTTTGGCGGCGATCCGAGACGTTTCGAAAATCCGCGTTTCGGCCGGTTTCATGGACGCGAAAATGTCGGACGCTATCCCGCACCCGGGACGCGGCGCCCGGCGCGGCGAACGTGTTTCCCGATGGGTACGGTGTCAGGTGCGTCCATTCCAAGCGTTTCCGGCTCGGAAAACCAAGTTCTGAAATTTCACCAAAGGGCGGGTGCTGTGGGTGCGTCGGGTAGAGTACGTCTAGACGCATGGACAGCCACCGTCAGACCTTCAAGCGACCAACGTCGACTTAGGATGGGCCAGGAACAGCGCGATTTCAGAAGCCGGCACGCCCTGCTTAACGAATCGAGGGCTTCCAGGACGCAGCTCACGCGCGAGGTCAGTAGCCGCTATTGTCCGGCACGGACAGGAGCTGACGGCCATCTGGACAGACGCTGTGCGGTCGCTCACACAAACGCGGGACCCTCACAACGCATAGGTTCCCCACCAGACACAAGCGCACACCGGCCACAAACGCAAAGGCAACGTGAGGCACTGCGGGATGGGGCTCGCGGTGTCTCTCGAATGCCACTGGACAACAAGAGCAACCCGCAATGCAAGAAGCGGAGCGGCGCCACTCGAAGGCGGAACTGCCACCAACCCGCGTGCCCGCCAGCTGCATTCGAAGCGGGGGTGGAGATGCGAGACGGAGGTGTGGCCCAGAGCGAGGGCAGCTAAGTATCATTAGTGCTGACCGCCAAACGCGCCTCCCCGCCGATTTGAAACGACGCGACATCAAAGTACCCATCTGCCGCCGCCTGACTCGATTCTCCACGACCTGCGGATCGGCCGGAGCAAATGATCGACATCCGCGACGGACGCCGCACGCGAGCAGCGTGGTATGGGCACGGGAGCAGCGCGCCGACGCGGTGCCATGAATGGGCCAGGGTGCGTCCTTCGACATCCTATACCCAGCGAGCCGAAACTGACTTCAACGCAAAGGCGGGACAGACAGACCGCCCGACGATGCGGGCCCCGTGTCGAGCGACGCGGACTCTAATCCGTGACTGAGGACCGGACCCGTTCTCAGCCGTCCATTAAGGACGTGTCATAAATAGAAGGACTCGGCCGACATGCGCGACGCGCGGTAGGTTTGAATAGAGGTACGCGCCGCCTCTCGAGACATACCGACGCTAGGCGGGCACTCACAGAAACGCGGAACCCACACAGTGCCTCCGAACGCATGGCACCGTGACGGCGGTGTTCTGCACCGGCACGTTCCCGGACGACTTCGAAGCTCGTGGACTAGACCACGCGGCAGACCCCACGTCTGCGACCACAGAGTGCAAGCAGGAGAGCGCGTCTGCAAACACGGACGGCTGCCGCCGCACATCCGAGCGACCTGCGGCGACTCGCGACAGCATCCAGTTCGTTAACTGGGAGCTTTGCAGAGGATGCAGCTCGCGGGCGAGTTCGGTAGGTAAGCATCATTATAAGACGCAGAGCGGAACTAACGGTTCTCCACGCAGATGCTGTGCGGTCGCTCACAAGGCGGAACCCTTTGACGTACAGGTGCCACCAAATCGCGCTCACGCCGTCTCGCGAAGGCCACCGGACAACATGGGCAACTAACAGCCCGACACTCGTGGCGCCGTCGACTCGGATACGGAAGGAGTCGGCAGACGTGGTGCCCGCGAGGCAGGTTTGAATGAAGGTACGCGCCGCTCCTGAAACACGCCGACGCTGTGCGGTCGCTCACACAAAGGCGACACTCATGCAGCGTGCTCAGAACGTATGGCACGGCGGCCGTCTACGTCGGCATGACGGGGAGCAACAAATGAAGATGCGCGACTGTGTGCCCGTGCCAAGGATAGAGAAGATGGGCATGGCCTCGGCGAGCCCGAGGGCAGATGCGGAGCGCCTTGACCGCCATCTCACTGCCGTCACCACACCGCGCACGCGCACTCAAGGGAATATCCACCGCCTCACCAGAGCCGGCCGTCGGACACCGCGTCGGCGCCGGGTGTTCTCTTAGGCATCGCATGTCCCGAATAGCACGCGATGGGTCCAGTCTGGCGCGTCGTATCGGCGGGGGTACAAGTACGGCCCAGCGCGTCCGTGCTTCCACGATGAACACGGGGCATTCCTGCGATATCTGTAAGTACAGAGTAGCTAAAATACGACGTTTATGAGAAGCATAGGCAGCGTACTTGTTACGCGCACGGACCATAGTAAGCGAGGCGAGACAGGCGGTGAAGGTCTGCATCGAACAAAATGGGTCAGCACGACGAAGCTCGAACTGGGCTGCCCGTACTACCTTTCCATGCAAGATCTCCGGATACCGGGTATGGTCGTACTGCGTGGTAGAAGGTCAGTCCTATCCACTCAGTAACGGGACATTATGTTTGCGCACCGCTGAGTTCGAAAAAATACCACAGGATCATGCAGGGAGCGTCGCGCAGAGCTCCTGGTCGCCGACACGTTATAACTGCAAACCCTGCCGCCGCGTATCCGCCATCTTCGTGCACGGACCATACCAACACGCGTGGCGGTCTTGGCTGCCACGGAAGATGTGTATTTGCTCACCGGCGTGGGATGCATGGCACTTGCATTACACGTTGGCGGTGCGGACAATGAGCGAAGGGAACGGAATCTGCGGAGAAAGGATGCTTCCGGGTGTAGGGTTAGTTTCAGTGCAAGCGAATTACGTCCAACCATCCGGACGCCCAGACTGTGGTAGCCGAAGCTCGACCATCTTTACCGTTCATTGCTGTAGGTCCAGGTCTCGGGCAATTGCTCTTCGACAGGATGGCCTCCATGTCGTACGTCATGATGTCCTTCGCGAGATTAACACGAGTCCATTAATATCCATTTGAGAGTACAGCTCGAAATACCTAGCGAGAGCTAGGTATACTCACCACCACCAACGGTGACTCGTGCGTCCGTGATGCAACAGCGTGCACTGCACCGCTGGGCGTGGCTTCCACGGACAAACATGCGGGCGGTCATTTGCGTCCAGATGATGGGAAGTGAAATTAATAGAGCCTTGGCTCAGGCTTGCCGTGACGCGTGAAGCGGGTAGACAGCCGGAGGGTCGCCCTTCAACAGGATTGATCTGGAATGGCCGCCAGACAGAGTAACCATAATCAATGTTGACCAGCTGCAGCCTGAGCACTGACTGTGCTCGCGTCGAAGTTGCTCCGTCTCACTAGGGTTCTGAATGGAGAACTGGTGCAGCTCGCTCGGGGGAGCTATGACGGTCGGGACAGGCATTGCGCAGGTTGAGGATGCCCGAGACAATCACAGCGGTTCCCGATGCTAACCGCCCCGTTCTCCTTGAGACTCGGACAACTACAGATACTGGCACACACCGTTCACAGGGTACGCACGCAATCAGCCGTGTATTCATTTAGATCAGTCGGTCTCGCGCCGTGCATGCCCAGCAAACCACGGTCAATTGCGACGGCCCAAGTTGCCCTAAAATCCGTGAGACACCTTGCCAAAGCGACTCCGTCGGACCCTTGCTCATGTCCCCGCCTAGAACTCAATGTACTCGATGTGCTGGGGGGGCTAGCCTGAGGAGAGCATGGCTTTTGACCCCAAACCAAAACATCTGTCGTCCGGGTTTGACTGGGCGGCGGGATATAATGCGAAGCAAGTCTCGATATCTGAACACTGGCACTCCGCTGCTGTTCAGACATCCCTTTGCATCTATTCTATTCTCTCGGGCTTGCCGCCACTATGGCCCTGTTGAAGTTTATTCCCTTTGACCCGCTGCTTTTGCGTCGTACCAGTGATGACACCGCTGAAGATTCCGAGAGAAACATTGTCCGGGATAGGCTCAATGGGAAGTTTAATAGTGGACTCGGTAGGCCGTTTGAATTATCCGACTGTATGTTCATTTGCTGAATGTGCTCCAGTCCAGATCACGGGGATCGTAACCGCTCGGATGTGGTTTGCAAAGCGGGCTTATTCCAAACGGGTTGTCATCGGCCTCGGTGTCAGGGTTCTCGCGTGGCCAGTCGAGAAGTACCCATTCGCGAATCTCAGCCGAATTCCGGGCGGAGCTGCAGCACTCTTGGAGATCGAGGCGCTGTTCGACCGTGGGGTGATTCGGTTCGTCCCATCAACTCCAGAAGACCGGAGGCGCGCCGCTCTCGACCCCGACAGTGTCTTCCCCCATTCTCCCATCCCGAGTCATCATTTGACATCATCTGTCTATATTGCCACACCCCAATCCTCTATCAACTGGCCAGTCTCGCTGTTCGCACCATCGACCTCGAAGCCCAAGTCTAACACCCCTCCCCATCCTCACATTCCCAAGGAGCTAGTTATGTCAGTCACAAACCTCGCGCTCCGATTTGTGCTTCCGGACAATGGGAAGCCAGCCGATCACAAGCGTCGGCAGAGGAGCGACGTGAAGAAGGCACATGCACCGCCTGCGCCTGCTGTTTCACATTCTCGCCCTCCGAAACGCCGCAAGACTGGTCCGAAGACTCACCGGTTTATTGTCCCTGGGACGGAGCACACTGTTGATGACTTCATCGACGAGTATATGGAGGTGGGAACTGAGTTGGATCCGATTGAGGAGTGGTGAGGAAATGGAGGAGTGCCGTGTGTGCCCGGAGGACCGCAATAGACTAGTATCCTTCTAATCACATCTTTGGCCAAAGCTTTGTGATAAGACGCGTGGCGGGATCATTTACGTGTGCGGACATTACCTTGAAGCTTACTTACAGACTGGTCACGGCCTGTGACAAGACCCAGGAGTAGTACGTCAGTGCTCTTCACCTGCACGGAAACACGCGTGCTGTAGTGGCTATATCATAGAACCATGGAGGTCTGGTGTCTTCCCTTTTCCCATCCTCTCTGTGAATCGAGACAGTCTCTGCCTGGCACTCATCTGATTACACTCTCTACCCTGGAGCTCGCCACAGCTATGTGATATGCAATGGCACAAGGATGGTGCGTCTCCAGTGCTTAGGGCTCGATGCGATGAGCATTATTCGCATCAAGTCCTTACCTGGAAACGTCACAGACGGGCGCGCTCACATGAACCGGACCAGGACGCCGCTACAGAGATCGCCCCGGTGAAAGCAAGGCAGGTACTCACCGGTCTTTGTTCGAAAGCCTGGAGAGCTCACGCAATGGTCTTGCAGCCTGGTATAGTCGGTGGGTTGGGGTCAGCATGCACCATTGCACTGCGAGTCGCAGGCTGAAGTGGGAGATATCAGACACTGTCGTCGCAGATATGCAGGTACGTACAGTACGTGAACGTTGCTCGGAAGCTCACGACGCGTTCTCCAGGTTGCGGGCTCGGGCGGAAGGGCAAACGGCAACGGACTGAGTCTTACCGGCAGCCCACTGCCGCCGGCCCGGGTCATCGTCGCATCTCGACGTGTCAAGACGTTGTGTATAGGTACGTACCATGTTTATGCTGCGCTAGGGGCGAGTATCTCTGCACTTGATTACACAGAGTACTTAGCTGGGACCTGTCTGGCATTTACCATGTCGGACCGCGAGGCCGTTAGACGAGCGATTCGACGGCTTCCTCGCGCCGCGCGCCGCGCGCCGCCCGACAACACATGCGGCTCAAGAGACATTGATCGTCCCCCCGTTTCTGACGCGGACTGGGAAAGTACGCAGCGGTACGTACCGGTTCATGATGCTGTGCGGTTACGGCGGCCACAGGACAACTTGAAGCCGCGTGCTATGCCATAGCTCGGCTCCGCGGACGGGTGGTATCAGTGCGATATGGGTATAGCAGGTGGAAATGGCATGGATTGGAGTGTGTTCTGGAGCGAAGGCCAGACATTGTATGCGAGGTAGCACAAGTATGTACCAGAGCAGGTAGCGGGAGTGGACAAGACGAGCCAAGTCCGAGACCGTCGTGCTGTGCAGGTAGACGCTCGTCTGTTCGCACACCTCCAAGTCTCGCATCCCAGACATCCTCCCGCAACCCCGGGATATCCTCCCAATCACTGGCTTTCTGCACGGCGCAGGAGATGCACTCTGCGCCAAGCCAAACAACTGTGGCCAAATAAATATATTTCTGCGCTATGTACAAGTTCGCAGCACCGCCGCCGACCGCGTCCACGCCGACCTCGCCCACCCGCTTACCGAAGCCGAACTGGAGGAGATCTTTAAGGTTCGGGTCTTTCACGTTGTTCGTCTCCTCGAGCAGGATCTCGCGCGTTGCTCCCTCGGGCTTGACGAACTGCGTGATCGTCTCCTTCTCGATCGCCATGTCGCGGATGAACTTCGCGGTCTTCGCGGTCTCCTTGCGTGAATGCACGAACACAAGCGTCTGGTTCTTGCCGGCCTGGTCGAGCACCTTCTCGTAGCATACCTCGTTCATGACCTGGTAGCGCTTGATGGCCTTCTTCTCGGTGACGCCGATGAACTGCTGCTGGAGTGCGCACGGACGGTAGGACGCGTCGAAGTAGAAGAGGCCCTTCACCGGGTCGACACGGAGGAGAGTCGCGACATCCTGGTAGTTCGGCAGCGTCGCGGACAGACCGACCAGCCGCACGTACTCGCCCGTCTGCTCCATGCGCCGGATCGTGCGCGCGATGACCGACTCGAGCACTGGACCACGTTCATCATGCAACAAGTGAATCTCGTCGATGATGATGAGACGTACGAGGTTCGTGTAGCTCGTGTCCGTGCTCTTCCGCGTGATCACGTCCCACTTCTCCGGCGTCGTGACGATGATCTGGGTCTCCGAAATCTGTTGCTTCGTCATTTGCGAGTCGCCCGTGAGTTCTCCGACCTTGATGCCGAACGCGCCGAGACGCTTGCTGAAGTTGCCGACCATCTCCTGCACGAGCGCCTTCATCGGGGCGATGTAGACGATCTTGAACGCGTTCAAGTCGAAGGTACCCGTGTCGATGTCGCGGTGCTTCTCGAGCTCATTAAGGACGGTCAGCATCGCGACGTTCGTCTGTAAACCGCACGTGTGAGCAGTTCCTCGCGGGCTAACATCCCCAGAAGACGTACCTTGCCGGCACCCGTAGGAGCACAAAGCAGGAGGGGTTCATCCGTACCGAATGCAATAGGATACAACTTGCTCTGAACGCGGTTGAGGTTCCGGTAGCCCTTGAAACCTTCCCGCGCCCATTCCGGCAGAGTCTCGATGAGCACAAGCTCCGAGTCGTGTGTCGGCTTCGACTTCGGCGCCGGGACGTGGATCTCCTCGTAGCCCTTCTTCGCGCGCTTGAACGATCCCTCCGGGAGCTTGCATTTCTTGTTCGACATGAGATGACCGCCTTGGCTGAATGCCATGCCCTCCAGATCAACCGTCGCCTTCGGCTGGACTGTCGAACCAGGAGCGAGCGTCGCGGTCTTCGGGACAGCCCCCACCTTCGGCTTCTCGTCGACGTCCATCGCGTCTGAACGTGTCTTCCCGTTCCGGTCTCCCGCCAGGTCCCGCAAAATCCAACCAACGCCCTTCTCCCGCATCGCGACCTCCACATTGACCCGCTCATCCGCGTCGCTCCGCATAAGCTTCGTGCACCAGACGACGACGTCGCGGTTCTTAACGAACTTCCGGATGAGGGGGAAGTGCTGGTACTCGAAAAGGTCCATGAGCTGGTTCTCGCAGTCGCGGACGCTGGACTCTGAGCCGAGGATGGAGAGCACCGACGCCGCCTTGTCAGCGGCGGTGACGGGGTCGGGGTACACCTCTGAAATTTGACGCTGCACCCAGAAGCCGTCGATTGTATGCGGGGAGACGAGGTCCTTGTCGACTTGCGCCTTCCTTTGCTGGGCTGCTGATGACCCACCGATGACCAGCTCGTCGTCCCCCTCCAACGACTCGGGTGCTGGCTCGTCGCCCTGCCTCGCCTCCTCCGCCTCATCGTCCGACTCGTCCCGCACCTCGTACCCCTCTTCCTCTTCTTCCTCCTCCTCTTCCTCGTCGAACACCACCGCGACCCCCATCTCGTCATCAATCTCCGCGTCCTTCCTCTCCTGGTCTGGGTCCACCATCTGCTCGTCCTCCACGCCGTAGTCCGTGATCTTCTTCGACAGGTTGACCAGCTGCGAGAACGACTCGTTCGGGATGGAACCCAGGACGTCCTCGACCTCCCTCTTCTTGTCGAAGTCCTTCATGTTCTCGTTCTTGAGCGTCTCGAGGACCATGTCTGCGGCACTGCGAACGACATCGTGCGCCTGGTCACCGAGGGCTTGGTGGACGCTGGAAAGGATGAGCTCGTAGACCTCGCGCGTCTCCGCCGTTCTGGGCCGGTACGAGAGGCCCTCGACGTCCTCGGTCGCCTCGATGATGTCGGTATAGCCAAAGCCCGTCACGTCCGCTGCCCTCCGCTTCTGTGGCCTCTCCGCCGCCTCCTGTCGATCGGCGGCCTTTTTCTTCTTCTTTTCGAGGTCCTTCGGGGCTTCTCGCTGGACACGAGAGCCCATCTGCCTGGGGTCGATGCGGCCGGCGAGCGACGTGGGGGCGCCATCGGGTTCCTTGTCTCGGCGTGGTAGCGCAGAGCGGTCTGCAGTCAGGACGAGAGATGAGATGGCGGCATAGTTGTAGCCCGAGAGATCCCTTTTGGCGGACATGATGTGGTGAATGTCGTCCTCAACGTTGCCGGCGACGTCGAGGGATGAAAGAGTGTGGTGGCTCGGGCTCCGGCGCGCGTAAGTTACTTTGTTCGGCAGTTGCCGATTACTCATCGGCGCTTGATTCAGCGGTTCGACAACTCCCGGACTACTGTAAGTTGCTCTTACAGGACCCCTGAAAGCGCCTATAAGGCCCCGTCCGGCCATCCGGACACGGAGGGGGGCTTTTGGGCCGTCAGCCGCCCAAAAGTCCGGACATGGAGGGCAAAATTCGGGGTTCCGGCCGACTGCCGGTCCGGACATGGAGGGGAGGGGCGGGGCAGGCCATACCTTGGCCATCCGGACATGGCCGGAGCAGGGGTCGAGGAGGGCGCCAATAGCAGGCCGACTGGGGAAATTTTAGCACAATGATAATCTTGTGTCAACATTTTCTAAGTCCAAACTGGTCAAGCCACAAATAATTTCGATCATTACAATATAGAAGGGAGCAACAGTAAGAACAAGCTCCTGGTGGTCTGGCTTCGTACTGTCGCACTTGGAGTAGAATACCTATGCAATGTCAATATCTACATAGCTATTGCAAATGCGCGGCATCCGAGCCAATCCGGAACAAAAAATCCTGCTTATATGAGGCCATTCCGACCATTCCGGACATCCAGCCGGCCCCGAAGGGGCCGGCCAAAAATCCGGACACCAATGGGGACCGGCTGGAAGGGTGGTTCAAAGTCCGGACATTTCCTCCAAAACCCGTCCGGACATGACCGTCGTCGAACCGGGCGCCTATGGGACAGCCCTCTCAGCCTATTTTCAGGGGTCCTGCTCTTACCCGCCCAAGCCTCCAATTGTATCTTCTTTAAATGTGAGCGCATCGATAGCTGATTTGAAGGCGGAGTATGTTGACGTGAGGTATAGTGGTTATGGCGATAGAATCCTGTCATCATCGGGCAATCATCGTACTAGTATGTGAGTCTCGCGCACGAGAGAACGAATTCAAGTTTCTGATACTTTTCCCCATGACTAGTGCTGCCACGATAGCCCCTTTCCCCACTTTGGCAGACTGGTAGGACGTGTTCCACGAAATTCTGAGCCACCTCAGACCGACAGCGTACAGTTGTACTCTGTCTTTGATGGCGAGGAAGAAATCGCTGCATGGTACGCCCTTTATTGTCGCTCACACTCTCTTTTCATGCCTTCCGGGATCCCTCCCTCAACAAGTTATGGCACACCCACCTTGTCCTCTAACCTTTACCCAATTATCAATGCCGCGACCCAGCTACGTGAGTAACTCGACGTATGTCTTCCGATACATGTATCTAACTCGGACACTCCATATCGGACTGCACAGACTTACTCCCTTCGAGGCACTATTCATACACTTCACTCGTCCTCCACGATTCCTCACGGACCTCCTCGAACCCCTCCTACTCCTCGCTGATCTGGAGGAACTCGTGTGCTCCTTTGGCGATCCCCTACCCCTCCGTTTCCCAGTCCGGCTGCCGGGCACGATCGAGCGTGCGACGCTCCGGGGGTTGGTCGAACTCGCGCGCCACTGTCCCCAGTTCACCCAGCTCTGCATATCCGAAATGCCAGCCCCACACCGCAAATCGACAGTGTCCCTCTCGTGGGGCACGGCTCGCTCGATCCGTGCATCCGGGACCTCGTTGGGGCTGAGGGCGAAGAGACGCAGCTCGACGTCGCCGTCGTTCTGGACCGGCTCTTCCCATCGATTTGGAATATGATGGTATTAGGCAGTTGCAGGGTTACGGAAGTTTACCACTAGGAGCAGTCAAAGAAAGTCTCCAGGCTCTTGCGCGCGATGCAGGTCGGGTGCATGCACTACCCACATGGTGTAGAACACCTATTATACTTGTACGCCGCTACTAGTTCTGCACGGTACCTCATGATGATGTTCCATAGGTAGGTTTTCCGAGACTTTGACTAGGACTCGCCATTGCAGATTCCTCATTTCGAGCCCGACGTCATCAAGCGCTGCGAGGACGCAGGCGTGGAGACGGTGTACGACATCGTGGAGATGGAGGACGACAAGCAGAACAGCCTGCTGCAGATGGATGCTCGCCGGATGTACGTGCCTCCTATCTTATCATATCGCGACCAATTACTCAATGTCCCTGCAGGCGCGATGTGGCGACGTTCGTCAACTCCTACCCCACTCTCGACGTCAACTTCGAGCTTGCGAAAGGCGACTACACTGCCGGTGCGCCAATCCAGATCCAAGTCTCGCTGTCCAAGGACGCAGACGAAGACATGGACGAGCCGAGCGAAGACGATGAGTCCGTCGTTGCGCCGTTCTATCCCAAGAAGAAGCTCGCGAACTGGTGGGTCGTCGTCGGGGAGCCGAAGACTAAGTAGCTGCTTGCAATCAAGAAGGTCACTATGCACCGGAGCCTCAATGCCCGCCTCGAGTTCTCGCTGCCGGAGGGCGAGCACGCGCTGAAGCTCTACGTCATCTGCGACTCGTACTTGGGCGCCGACCACGACATTGACATGGATCCGATTGACGTTGCGGAGGGCGAGGAGAGTGAGAGCGAAGAGGAGAGCGACGAGGACGCGATGGAGGAGTAGGCTATGGCTGTTCGGGTTCCGTGCTGTGATCTGTGCGTCATCATCGTTGTATCATAGTGTTTTGTAATGCTTGTAATTTCAATTTGTGCGATAGAGCTTTTCCAGTGGTATTTCCAGTGCACAACCAGCTAGTGTCGCTTGGGGCTTCTCTCAAGTTGACGCTCGAAGTTTCAATGACCGACTGAGTAATCCACAGATCGCAGTCGTGCTTGCAGACCTGAGCCGCAAATCGATTCGCCGATGACGGGGATTAGCATACAGTCACCACCGTGCACATATTTGAATTGTACGACGGGACCCGCCTGTGAGCCACGGGACATGCTCCTTCCCATTTGCCGATTCGGTCATACTAATGACAAACAATGACCGTATACGCGCTGTCTAGGCTGCGAATGCGGTTGGGATTGGGATGGCGTATATAAGGCCGGGGGATGAGTACAGCAGCGCCCCACCTCCTCAACATTATCGACCGAGTCAAATCCCAACCAGCCTTGAAGACAATGTCGGAGAAAAGAATCACTCTGTACACAGCTGAGGTATGATCATTCAGAATGCTCCTAGTCGCTTTGACGTCAACATTTCTGACTCCATCCAGGAATCTCCGTTCCCGCACAGAGTCACCCTCGCGCTCGAGGAAGCAAACCTCCCATACGACGTTATCTCCTTTGAGCTTATCAACAAGCCAGACTGGTTCGCTGAGAAAGTGTACCCTACCGTCGCAAAGGTGCCCAGCCTGCATTACGAAGGCCTCTGTCGACTCCCGCTCACTCATTTCCGTCTGTCTTAGGTCCCGTATCTCGTGTACGGCGGTCCCAAATTGCAGCCCGGAGATTCGCCGTCTCCCGACCTGCCCCAGCTCGGCGAGTCCCTCGTCATCCTCGAGTTCCTCGCAGACACCTTCCCGGAGGCCCGTCTGCTCCCCTCCGACCCCTTCCTGCGCGCCAAGGCGCGCCTGTTCGGCCACGCGGTCGAGGAGAAGCACAGCCCGGCGTTTGTCGGGTTCTTCCTCAAACAGGCCCCGAAGGAGACCTTGTTGGACGCGCTGGAGCACATCCAAGGCCTGCTGCCCTCGACGGGGTTTGCGGTCGGCGAATGGTCGATCGCGGACGCTGCGTTCCTGCCGGTGTATCTGCGGGGGCTGACCATGCTTGAGCTGAACCCAGCCATGTTGGCGCCGGGGAGTGCGGCGGAGGTGTCTGCGACGCTGGGTGGATCACCTAGGTTCGCGCGAATCCGCAAGTACTTGGAGGAGAACATGGCTCGGCCGAGCGTGGCAAAGACGTGGGACCCGGTACGCCTGATTTCGTTGTCCGAGTCGTTGAGCAGAGGGATGCTGAGCGGGCTGCCTTGCAGGTGTCGGTCAAGGCGAAGGCCCGTCGCCGCTTTGATTTTTTGAAGGCTCAGGCTCAAAAGGCGCAGCAAAATTGACTTCGTGTAGCCGGTCAGGAACTTGTGGCACGCGAGTTCGCTCTGTAGTGGTATATCGGATACTTGATCAGAAGACAGTTATGTTAAATGGGCCTGGCTGGAGTATGAGTTCTTGGGAGGCTAGATTAGTTCCTCACTGGTAGAAAACTGACAAGTTAAGTCTGATGGTGAAGTTGAAGGCAGGTAGGGTGGTGACGCTCCGACTCACTCGGAGCGGACCGAGCCACATTCACTAGATGGTCATAGTAGTTACGTCATGTGCGTCTAGCATTAATCGTGCTTGGGCGCCAAGCTGGACGACTTCAAGTTGTCACGGTAGCACGGTGGTTTCTTGTGGTGCTTTCTGGTCTCGCGCCCCAGCGCGTCGGTATGTGCAATTCAATGTTCCATCATCTGCGCTTATTCGCTCATCTGTTCTTCGTTATGAAGGCGGCAGAGCTGGCTAACACCGAGTTCACCGCCGGCGTACCGACGCTCCTCCGGAAAATCGTAGAGAGGCGCCCTCAGATCGACTGCTTCGTGGGTAAAGCCATCTGGGAAAGCTTCATCCGCGCGGTCGCCCCACCTTCAAGATCTGCCATGAAGGCCGAGGTCCTAGACGCGGAGTTCACGATGAATGTCCCTACCAGCAGCACGGCTAGTTCTTCTGCGTCTACGCTCCGGTCAGCGTCGTCTTCCGCACCGACTACCAGGGCGCCGTCTAGAGCGAAAGTCAAACGCACTAACTCGCAGAAACCAAAGCCGGCCCCTTTCGTCTACGACTTACAGCCATACAAGATCGTCCACACCACATGTATGTAGACCACGCTTGTTTCGCTGGTTGCGAAAAACCCTTGCTCACGCCCAGACTTCGAAGCTGACGCGACGGTGCGCGAGACGCTCTTCTCCGTCGTAGTGAGCACCTCTGGACTCGTCGCCGGCTATCATAGTTGTCAACAACAGGTGTTATCGCAGACATGATGCATGAGACCTGGCCCAACCTTAAGGACTAAGTACTTATCGCACACGTGCAAAAGGGCGAGAAAGGATCTGTGAATGTTTAAAGCTAAACGGCCCGCTTCTCAGCGTCGGGTCACGCTAAAAAGATGTACTGACTGTCGAGTGTCGACGTGACTTGGAAGGCAAGCTAAATGATCGGCGGTGAGGGCATCAGTGCTCACCTTTTCCTATATGAGGCTTATAGCATTTATGAATGCGATTTAAACCATCCAGTCGGTTAACCAAAGCCGAGAGCCGTTGCCAGAATGTCATTCAAATATTCGACAACACTGTTTCAATAAACACAGACTCCAATAAAACCGTCGCAAGAGCTCATGAAGCCTCGCAGGTGCCGTCCCGACGTTGACAGCAACGATGGAAGCAAACGGGTAAGAACGGGTAAGAATGGCGATCATACCACGAGAACAAAGAACAAGTTGAATAGGTCCGCGTCCGGACAGAGCTGGACGGCTGCAACTGTCAGCAGTGGCAGACATGCATGTTGGATTGGATTCTTGCCAGGGCCGCGACCGCATGAAGTAGCTGTCAGACCCTAGTGTCTGAATGAAAACCTGTCTCGCGTTCCGAACTACTTATTAGCGCAACTAAGGTGCACATGCACCACGCATCCAAGGATGGCCTTCCTCGCACTGCCGACGCTGAGCATCCCGCTGCTGAAGGTTCCTCTTCTCCTCGGAAACGTCCTGTGTACCTACCATGGCATGTCACCGCCGAGAGCGCCAGCGACCGCAGGCGAGCTCAAGAGGATAGGATCCACACCCGACTTCTTGTCCAACTCCCGCGTCCCAGAGCTCGTGAAGGGAAGCGCAGCTGTCGCAAAGGTATGTCCGTAGGGCACGGGCTGGAAGTTCCACACTGGCAGTTTGCATTCTCACTGGCCGTCCATCATAGCTCCTACTGTGCGGCGTCGCACTCACCGAAGCCACTGTCCTCCTGGCCCAGCAATTCCCATCGCCCCTCTCCGATTGTATCCTCACCAACCTCCTTCCTCCGGGGAAGTCACCATCGTTGCGCCTCACGGCGCTTTCCGCGCTGGCTTGCGCCCTTGGAATCGCGGGTGGCTCGATCCGGGCATGGTGCCATCGGTCGTTGGGTCAGTTCTTCACCTGGGAGGTAGCCGTCCGCGACGACCACCAGCTGATAACGAGCGGGCCGTACTTGATCGCGCGTCATCCGAGCTACACGGGCTGGGTCTTCCTGATGGTCGGAAACTTCACGTTGCTCGCGACCGAGGGTTCGTACTTTACGGAGGCGGGGCTGTGGGGGACGATGGCGGGAAAGGTTGTGGCGTGTTCGGTGATGGGGTATCTGAGCTGGGTGACGATCAACCTTATCAAGCGGACGGCGAGCGAGGACGAGATTTTGAGGAAGGAGTTCGGGGCGCAGTGGGATGAATGGGAGAAGAAGACTCCATATCGTTTGATACCGTTCGTCTACTGAATAGATGAAGGTTCGCATGGGTGCGGACAGCATGGCTCGTCCGAGCATGGCGAAGATGTGGGACCCGATCCACCAAATGTTGTCGTTCTCCGAATCATCGAGCCGAGGGGTGCGGAGCGAGTGGCTTTGCAGGAGTTCGTCAAGACAAAACAAAACTCGGTGCTGCTTTGAGTTTCGGCTGGCTCAGGTTCGTGTAGCCCACCAAGAACTTTGTGAGCCTGTGCCAAGATCATAATGGATAGTAAGCAGAAAGCAGTTGTGTCAGATGCGGAGTATGAGTTCTTACGAGAAGGCCCGTTGTTTTCTTTAATTCATCGGCAATATAGCCTCCCTGATATTACAAGTTAAAGTTGAAGGCAGGTAGGGTGGTGGTTGGGTGGTGGTCACCAACTCACTTTAATACTTATTAGCCTCGAGCTCTGCGCAACGTCGCCATATCGTGGGCGTCTACGATGACCGTTCCTGGGCGCCAATAATTGATATATGGGTACTATAACTTCGACTCTTCCCTCTCTTTTTTGACCGTCCTTGGGGACGCAACACGGTAGGTCACGCACCTCGCTAGCATCCTCTCGTCCGGTATAATACCTGCGGGTCCCATAATTGGTGACGAAGCGGAGTAGACTGCAGTGGGATGACTGGCTGGAGTAGCTCCTACCGGTAGGCTGTGGATCACCAGTTAGTATGTATGCTTCTCGTAGGATGTTCTCCGCGTCGATCTGACGTATTTTCGTTCTCTCACTGTACCCCATTTCTCGATCATCATGTTTCTATACATTCAGGAAAGGTACGTATAGCGGTCAGAGAAGTATCAACATTCACTTCACGAGACAACGAATGGTCAACGCGTGGACCCGCCCCGCTGCTGCGAGATGCTGTGCGGCTGTGAACCTCCAAGGCAACAGGCCACGTATCCCACGGTTTGTGACATTTGCACCTCTTCATCAGTGACTACCATCTGCTTGCCACAGACTAGCGCACCATCCCAGTAAGCGTCTCGTATTTGTTCTCCTTGCAAAACATGTCGGGCTTACATACAACTCATAGGATGCAGACAGCCATGATCGGAAGGCTGCGCAGTCTTCCGGACCTCAATTTCGATATCCTACTTCAGATTCTGTCTCTTCTGACACGTCCGGAAGTGGCTTGTCTCACCCGCACATGCAGCGCTCTTCGGGTCGCTCTTTCGGCAGAACTCCCCCGTGGGGATGTCACCTTGGAAGGACGACATTTGACCTCCTTCCTCATGTTCGCCGACGTCAAAAGTGGAAAGGATCGATTATCCTGCTTCCACAAGCTCGTTCTGCCTGGATCGACGTACGACACGACGGAAATGTCGAGCGGAGAACAAGCCATGTCGATGAAGGACGTGAAACAGGCATTATCGGGCATTCTCAAGCTCGCTGCACACACCCTCGAGTCCCTGTCCATTCTGGACTTGGACGAGTTCTCATTCCGCCCCTTGGAACTCAAGAAGATGCTCGACTCACTACCCTGCCTCCGAGAACTGGAGATGTCTGGCCTCGACAAGAAGTACCAGAATGCCCTGGTGGACGTCCTTCCGCACCTCCGCACGCTGACCCTCGCCTTTCTTGAAGACGAGACTAACGCGAGTCCGTTCTTCAAAGGAGTCCCTCAGAGCGACCTCCAGGCGGTGACGCTGCACAACGGGACGTTCAAGGACGTGACCATGTCCTTCCCCACCGTGCACACCTTGCGCGCCTGCCCAGCGAAGTTCCCGAGCGACGTCGACGCCTACGCGCGCATCTTCCCCAACGTCCGCGACGTCACCCTCGACTTTCCCCGCGAATACGGCCGCGTGGACCCCGAGTTCCGGAAGCACATGCAGAACTTCCACCCCGGCATAGAGTGGTCCAATCCCCACGTCCAGGAGTGGCGCGACCGCCTCCTCAGCCGGCCCCAGCGGAAGGCCGACGCGTGGCCGCACCTGCAGAGCCTCCGCGCGGCGGGGTACGGGGCGGGGAAACTGGGCTGGGCGGGCCTGACGCGCCAGGTGCCCCGCGTGGAGCTGTGCTGCTGCCGCTTGGCGAACCAGCAGCAGTTCGCGGGGGTGCTGAACGAGCTGCGCCCGCGCTGCGTCGTCTTTCACCCGAGCTCGTTCCACGGGCCGTGGAAGGACCAGCCGTACGGGTGGGTTCAGCTTCTCCCCCTCCAGTACGCGCCGTGTGTCACTCGGCTCGTGGTCGTTCTGTGTCGGGAGACGAGGGGCCACGTTTCCCAGGCGGTGTGGCTGGTGCGTCGGGCGTTGCGAGAGATGACATGTTCGCTCGATTGCTGACGGTCTTGGTCTTTCAGGAGAACTTTTGCCGGTATCTGGAGAGGGCTTTCGTTTCCTGCCTCCTCCTCCGACTTGACTTCGCATATCCTGCCACTCAAGACCGTTCCGACCAGTTCGAGACGTGGCGCGCCGCTATGACACTCGACATCCCTTCGTTGCGGGTCCTCCTTTTCCAAGTCGAGGATGAAGTGGTTCTAGGGTGGGCAAAGAAGGAACGCGCCGGAGGCGATTGGAAAGAAATGGACGAAGGTGCAAGGCGCAAATTCATCGCTTCAGAGAATATTTGTCCTGCGTCTATCGAGCCCTGCGAACAATGCGAAATGTGCGCCTGCAATGTGGCTACGTCTCTTCCCATTCACGAATCCTGATCGTCATTGGGTCTAGCGAATAATCACAGTCCTCGATTGTACTACCTCAGGTACACTTTACTTCACAACAGTCGGTCAGGTGTATACATCGCATGTTCCATCATTCCTGGGCCGGAGGCACGGGCACACGGATGTCGCTGTTGATGATGCCCGTCCTCTTGAACCTATCGATGCGCCGCGCGAAGTATCGCGCAGCTTCCTCCTACACGTACCCCGTCACCAAGGTCAGTATGCCAGTCCACCACGTATACCCCACCGCCACGCAACGCACCTCGTCCCACGTCTTCGCAACGCTCTCCCGCTTCTTGTTGTCCGCGATGTACTGACGCAGCCGCGCGAACGGGGGCGAGTTGAGCGTTTCGAGCGCCTTGTCCGCCTCCGCCTCCCGGATGGTGAACGGCTTGAGGCGCCAGAGGTGCTCCATACGGAGCAGGATCGGGACGAGCGCCGCATCGGCGATGGACCACTCCCCGACGGCGAACCCGCCGCTCGACGGTAACTTGCGCTGGAACTCGCCCAGCACAGCGAAGAGGCCGTCGGTCGGTGCGCCCATGAAGACCGTCGGGAACCAGGCGGGCACGAGCTTCTTGTCGACGAACTCGGCGACGAGGCGGGCCTGTGCGCGCTGGACGGGGTCCGAGGGGAGGAGGTGCGCGGCGGGGAAGAGGTCGGCGAGGAACTGGAGGATGCTGAGCGAGTCGGGGATCCCGACCGCGTCGGCGGACGGGGCTTCGTCGGGGCTGAGTTTGGGCCCGCCGTAGACGAGGTACGGCACCTAGAGAAGGAAGCGGCTGGGTGAGAGCCGATTGAGGTCGGGTGCGACACAGGGAGACATACCCTGCCTTCACCGGGGTAGACCTTCTTCTCGTACCACTCGGGTTTCTCGACGAGGTCGATCCAGATGATGTCGTATGTCGCCTTAGCCTCCTCAAGGGCCAGACGGACCCTGTGGGGGAAGGGGGAGTCCTGCTTATTGTCAGACGATGGAACGGTGAGTCGCAAAGTAGGCTCACCACCGCGGCGTAGAGGGTGATTCTCTTGGTGTCCAACATTGTTCTGTCACTGGAGTTGCCTTCTGTTTAGTGCGTCGCTGTGCTGAACAAATGCCAGTGCGCACTTGTCCTTTATGTAGGCATCTTGAACGCCGCCGTTGTGTCCGACGGTCCGAGCATCTCAGGCCGTTCCCAGACGATGAGGCCCCTTGCGTATTCGCCCGGCCGCCACTCAATGTCAATTACAAACTCCAGACAACACAGCGCTAGCAAAGCGAGCGGACGCGTCGTCAGCATCGTCAGCATGAGCGTCCTATGAACATACTCAGAACCTGCTGCGGACGTCAAGCGGACGTTGTGACTTCTGTTCGTCCGAGAACATCGAACCTAGTCGGACCGCACACTTCCGCCGGAGTCCGACGGAGTCCGCCGGAACACGTGATGATCTGGGCGTCAGACCTTTTGCAGGCGCTCACGCCTCCGCCATTCCCCGTCCCTCATTCGGAGTCATTCCTCCCTCGACGGCGACGTTAACGACGGTGATGAAGCCAGCGATAGTTCCAATGTCACGCCCCCAACCTGCCCACATCTGGGCGCCACACTAGGATTTGACCATTCCGCCCACCCGCACTCGTCCCGAGGCTTCGTCGAACAACGACAGCGTCCCGATTACCCCAGCGAAGGAGATCCCAGTATTCGAGTCCACGACCCCGAAGAGGTCGGGCAAACCTGTTCGCGACGACCATGTCGTCTTCGTCCTCTGAGAGGTGTGCTTCGGGAACGCGGTCACGGAGATTCTCGGCCGGCGCGCATGGACAGCGAGTTCAGTGACCCTGTCAACGGTGTGTCTCCCTCCTTCTCTCATCTATGCGGAAGATTTCGTGGGGAATGAGCTTGTATGGAAGGTGCGTGCACACCCATTGAGCCTTTCGCGGGCTTGTACGCTAATTTCCTCCCGATTTTGCCAGGTTTCAGTAGACCCGTGTACCGTACAGTAGTGTCATCGAGTAAATATCCATATAGCACTTATCTTCGATTTCCCGGGGGATGTATCTCTGCCGCAACTGAGTCTAGTCTACTCGAACACCGCGACCGTATAATCCGCCTCAAATCCGCCCTTAATAAGTAAATACAGTTGATGGATGGGGAGGGTGTAAGCCTGTTCGAATTCCCCCGCCCAGGACTACAGCACGTGTTCGCTGAAAGCATTGAAGACGTTGTCTAACGCTCTGGCAAGACGCGCGGCGCGGACGGCGGGAGGACGAAGTTCCTGGAACATAATGGCGGCCTCACGTGCGCCAAGACTCCGCCGGACTCCGCCGGACGTGCGCGGTCAGAGTGGGTTCGAAGTTTTGGTTCGTCCCCACACGATGACTGCGATCCGCGTCGCATGGCCGCAACCAGAGTAGCGCAGCAAATAGTATATCACCGTGTTGCTTTGTTGTCGCTCCGTTGAGGGGGTCGACAGCAGGGGTCGACTGAGGGCGTAATGTAACACAGGGTTCGCTTCGGGGAGACACTGGGCACCTTTCACCATGTTGTCAAATGGCGGCGACGACGCGCCGCGTGGGCTCTAGATGCCTTCGGATGAGTCACCATAAACCTATTGCACGCTCTCACACGGAACAACCGGACGCACCTACACCTACACAATACCCATCATACACTATTCTTTCGAATTTGGTGAGTCATGTGTATCGAACGAAGACGGCTGAGACCGAGAGCCCAAGCACGACGTAAATTTAAAACAGTTGGGACCATACATAGTACGTACAGTTGATGGCAGGAACCAAAGCTGAGATCTGAGAGAGGGAGTCGTTCTCTCAAAGTCGGATTCTCTACAAGTTATGCTCCAACTTGGTGCCGCGCACGCCACAAGTCACCTCTGCGGAACAAACATGAACAAATACAGCATGGCTTTCCATTTTAGGCGGGAAATACGAAACATCGAAACCCTCTGTTGTCAGACCAAAACGACCACTGTTGTCTCGTATACGTACCTGTAGCTATTCCTATCTTGAACCCGCACCCCACCCACCACAGATGACGGCTGTCGCCGCCCTCTCAGGTTACTCAGGCTTTCGGCCACTGCATGCCCACACAAAGTGCAGAAAATCACCCGTTGTCTGACTGCCAGCCTCCTCTACGGGCCACCCCTTCCCTTCCGACGTCCGCCATCGCCAACCGCCTGGCGATAAGTATCACCACCGGCTTCAACCCACAATTTGGGACCTTTTCACTTAACCTAGAAGACGATATTGATTCATGATCAGGTGCCGCCACTAGTATAATTAAGATCTGTGTACCCCCGACTCGGATTGCCCTCTCGACGCACCGAACTTCCCCAGAGATCCTGGCAGTCCTGAACAACCTAACGTACGCGCATGAAGAACCATGTACCATGGCCCATGAACAGTGTGTCGCAAGTTAGCATGACCACCCAAGGTATCGCGTTCTCGAACAGCGCCCGACGCCACAAGCAAGCCGGCGGCCATCTCGCGTCGCGTCACCTTCCACGATCGACCACCGCCATGGGCCAGTCGTTACTGTAACGAACCGATTGAGAGAAACTGTCAGACCTCCACATCAGAAACCGCAGCGACTCACGTCGACCACCAGGGTCGGTACTCGGTAGAGTCGAGCGAAAGGTCAGGCACAGTACTGTCCGCCGACGCCAGACTTGTGCAAGTCAAGAAAGTACTTATTGCTTCCAGGCGTTCGGTAGCGAATTCTCGATCATCGCATGCATGGCGCACCGGTACCGACGCACAATATTCGGGGTTGCCAGTGGGTGCGCATTCAAGGGTACGTACTTAAGGCATCTGCACAGAACATCGACACTTACAAGTTACAGTATCTGCCGTGGCCCGTCACCGTCGATGGGGGTGCAGATCTCGCGAATGACGCGAAATTAAGTCGAGACTCGACGTCGGACACCTCGGATGATACTTCAGCACTAGTAGTGCGTCTGGCTTCGACTCACGGTCACTCCGCGAACACGCCCTGATAATGAGAATGAGTACACGACGCCGTAATCATTGACCTGTCATCGGCTACTTAGTTGATGTCAAGAGTAAGATGTTGGACAGGGTTAAAACCCTCCTTACAGTATGCATCTAGCTGGGGGAGTCAGGACCATGCAAGCCCAGTGCTTCCGCAGTCAAGACAAGGAGGGTCGTTAATAGTTATTTGGCCAAGGCGAGGGGCGGAAGCGCGCTCGAGCTCGCCAAGGCCCGCTTCATCGACCTCACGAACTTGCGGCCCATCGTCTGCCTCGGGGGTGCTCGCTGCAGCAGCGTCTCCATATCCGCCTGCCGACGGGCCGACAGCGGAGCTGGCCGGGGGAATGTGAGGACTGGCTCGAAGGGTACCCGCTGGACGTTGAACGTTGAACGTCGAATCAGATCTACGCGTATACTACCACACCCAGCTCCAACTTGAACAGCGACGCACCTCGCAGGCGTAGTACCCGTACGGCGGGTCCATGAGCCGGAACTCGATGTCGCGCGCCTCGAAGAAGTCGTGCAGCATCCGAAGGTCCTCCAGCAAGTCCTCCTTGTCTTCGCAGCTCCGGTGGTACGTGACGACGCGGAGCTCCTTGTCGGACTCGTCGTAGTACTCCTCGAGGGCGGCAAGGACGTCCTCCACGTCGCCCTTCTCGAGATGGTGCAGGGATATATGGCGGATCCCAGGCGGCAGCGGCAGGAACGCGGGGGGAGGGTGTCGCGGGTGCGTCATCCCGATCTCCTGAAGATGGGTCAACTGCGAGAGATCGTCGCCGTCCGTGACGCAGGGGACGGAGAGCGAGCGCAGTCGGGTGAGGCCCAAGGCCGGGACCGAGGACGGGTCGAAGGACAGGGACTGGACGTGGAGAACTTCGAGGGTCTCCCGCGTTCCGGAGGCCCTTCCGGACACGGCCCACTCGACGAAGCCATGCGTACCCCGACGGAAGTTGGCGTAGCGGAGCTCGCGAAGACGCCAAGAAGGAGCGGGGTGGGACAAGTCTGGGAAAGGGTCCTGTGCGCCGCTACAATTAACCTCGAGGTATTCAATGTCGGGAAAGCGGGCGAGGAGCTGGAAGAGCGCCGTGTAGTGATGCGCGCGGACTCGAAGAACTCGGAGACCGGACAATGGCCTGAGTTTCTCGAGGATAGTAGGACGGAATGACGCGTGGTACAGGCAGACGTCCAGTTCCTGGAGGTTTGAGCAAAGCCCAATGGCGTCGGCGTAGATGTCCTGGTGATCCATCGCGATGGAGAGAGTTTCGACTGAGGACGTAAGGATGTCTGCGTGTCCTCCGATGGTGATGGACCGCAAGCCGTTGACGAACGTCTTGCAGTGGATAGAACCGCGCAGGGCGACGTGTCTGAACAAGAGCTGTTGGGCATGGCATCTCCAAGCTCGACAGACCAGAGCGTATCTCTTGATCCATTTGTATCGGGCGATCCCGTCGTCGTATTGCGCCTTGCGGAGGATGTCGATCCATAACTCTATCGGCAAGCCCACGGGCTTAGCCTGAGCACCAACGGCAGACGCCTGCGCGACGCTTCTAAAGCAATGCAGTCAAACAATAAACTCGTATATATCTCGAAAAATACCCTCACCTCCGAAACTTCCGTTCTTTGAGACGGTCCATCGCCGATAGCTATCACATCAAGGGGGCCGAAAGCGTGTCCTTCGAGTTGGTCACCGGTCTTTATACTGTGGCATGACGTACAAGCGAGAACAGTTTCCGTCGGATCGCTCGTAGCCGCAATGTACCATATGACCATGACCTGGGAGCAATTCAGGGCAGAGCAGGGGCAGAGACACTAGAAACACGGGTTTACATCAGTCGAGATCCTTGAGACTGGTATTGTCTTGGGAAAGCGCACCTGCCGTGTCCGGGGAATCGTCGGAAGAGAAGAAGATTTCGGATCCCTCCCCGTCGAGACGCTCGTGAGGAACGGGTTGACGTTGCGGGAAAAGGGCAAAGGGGCGGCCAGTACGGGGCAAGTTGCAACATGGGGGAATGACAATAACACCAAGCCCATGCCGCACGCGGCAGGCATGAACAAGGGTCTCGGCGCGCTTAGTAGCTGCCCGAGGAAGTCCACCGTCTGCACGGCCTGCTGACGCACGCTGCCAGCTTGTAAAATTGTTGCGGGGGACACATTGCGTCTGTCATGCTATCCCCAATTTATCATATTGTATGGTCCTACAGTATACTGGAGTTGGTTAGTCAATAGCTCAAAAGGAGGAAACGTGTTCGTACCAGTTATATCAACTCCGCCAAGACACGACTTTGCAATACGCCTCCTCCGATTTCAACGCGGGAAAACCCGACCATGACAACACAATAGCAGAGTAAAGGAGGGTCCATGCATGGCGTTCAATGTAGCAAAACGGGGATAAATAGGATGATGCTCCTCGTCAGTCACAGACAAGGCTGCGTCCGCTGTCGGTGACGCCCTTCGGTGAGGGCGGGCCGGGACCAGATTTCGATCGTAGCGTGATGTCACTTTCCCATCTGTACTTCTTCAACTTACGGGTGAGACAAGCACATGAGTTCAGCACCTCTTGTGCATCTACCGACCCGGCGTCGCTGCATAAAGGGGTCCACATACTGTCTCCGACAGCACGTAGCCCGCTAACGGTGCAGATCTGATACGCATAACATCTCAAGCTCTGACTATAGCGGGAGTCGATCGACGAACTCATCGGTAGGTTGTATAGAACCAGCGGAAACGACCTATGATACATATTCTAAGCAAGCTATAGTGCCGCGCCGCTCCGAATCTAGCTCCAGCACAACCAGCGTGAGTAAGGCGGAGAGGTAAAAGTAAACATGAACGCGAACTTGTGCGGATCCATATATATACGTAATGTGTAGTCCATAGCGGGAGGCAGGTAAGGCAACATCGACAAACAGAAATGCGAAACGATATGTATCAATACAGCGCATGGGGACGGACTGTACTAGCTAGCGGTGGCTCGCGGCTCGCGGAGCGGCACCTGTCTTCTCTTCATTCCCTCCCTCCCCATCTCCCCTCCCCTCCCCTCCCCTCCGAGCCTCAACGACTTCTCGTCCCATCAACCCTAAGGACATTAAAAACATGCCATCACAGCGGCCTCCACCCCTCGCCCGCCGGCCACTTCAGATCGTCCCTCTCCAGCACCATCCTCCTCCCACCCCTCCCGTCCACATCGTCCCTCTCCACGACCGCGACGTCCACCCCGCCCCTCCGCCACCGCCGCGCGCGCTCCTCAACACCCTCCCTGCTCCCCCCGCTCCCGTCCTGGTCCAGCGCGCTCTCCGCGTCGTCGACGTCCACCCCCGGGCTCCCCACGTCGTCCCCGCTGACGTCGTCCATCAGACCCGTCTCGCCCTCCCCGCGCATCCACCCCCCGCCGTGCTGCACGAACCCGCGCCGCGAGAACGCGCCCTCGGCCTTGTACCGCGCCGTGTCCAGCGCCGGCTGCGCGCGCATCGACAGGCTCGTCAGCGTCTTCTGCAGCGTCGTCCCGATCGGCGAGTCCGAGAACGTCTCCCAGTTCCGCTCCCTCTCCCTCTCCCGCTCCCTGTCTCTCTCGTACTCGCGCTTGCTCGAAGACAGCGACAGGTGCCGCGAGAGCCGCAGGTTCGGGTTGGGCCCGGGCGACGGCCCCGGCGGCGGCGGCGTGCTCGGCTCTGGGGGGTTCGCGAACGGCGAGTCGAACGGCGAGGGGGACGTCGGCGTCACCTGTACGCTCTCTGGGCGCTTTCGCCGCGGGGGAGGAGTGGGTGGTGTGTGATGGTGCAGGGATCGCGACCGACCGACCCGAGGAGACGTGCTCGTTGGTGTCGTCGGCTCCAGATCTGCGCTGGGTGTGGTAGGCTTACGATCGGGGTGTGTCGGTGGCGGATCTGGGACGAGCTCCGAGAGCGGTCTTGGTGGGGTTCGAGTTGGAGATGATGCGCGCCGTCGTTGTGGTGGTTCTGGAGGGACGGGTGGACCATTCGTTGACGCCGACGGTATGACGGGGCGCTTGAACGGGGTCACAGAGGCCGTTGCGACTTGCTCGAACGATCGAGCAGAGGGGGCAGTGGATGCCGGCGGACTTAGATTCCGTCGCGGGGGTAACTTGGGAACGCCATTGCGCACTGCCGTACGGTCCGCGGTGCTCGACCCAGCAGATGAAGCCGAAGAGCTAGCATTCTTGGTGGGACTGGTGCTTCGGACGCGCCGTATGGAGCCTGCCGATGAATCCGAGCTGCTCCTGAGGACCTCCATGACGCGCTCTTGCTCAAGCTTTTGTTCTGCCTGCTTCAAGCTTTGAGCGATCCGCGTTGCCTGCAGAGACTGCTGAATCAAGGTGTTTGTCGTATGCGTAATCGCGACGTTGCCGGGAAGGGGTGGTGGCAATTCGCGGTTAGCTGGCGGTAGATGTTGCACATTCATAGATGCATGTCGTGGGGGCGGCAGCACGTGTGGCTTTCGGGGCGGTAATGGGGGTATCTTGGTGTCCTGTACGACAGTTGAACGCGCACCGAACGCACCTACACCCGCAGGTGGGGATTGAGGTGGCAAATTCTGAGATCCTCTCCGCTTGAGGAAAGGATTTGTTGGCTTGGGAGGAAGAGTGGGAGGTGGAGGTCTGGTAGGCGTAGGCATGACTGTCGATACCGAAGGTGCGGAGAGAGGCTTCGCTGAGCCATTAGTGGAGAATGGGTTCGGAATCGGAGACGGTACTTGACAGGACTTGTCGACGGGCGAGGATGGACGAGACTTGTGGTCTCTAAAATGCGCTGAATACAATCAAATGTTCAGTTTACGCTACTCGTCCGGCGCATCGAAAAGTAGATAAGTTCGCAAGAACTGAGGGGGCAGGAGCCAATTAGGATTTACGAACATCACCCGTATCAAGCGACACAGTTGAACAACCGCATCTCAGATGTTCGCCTTGGTCCCTTAAAGAGGTCCATCGTCTGCGTGAAAGAGCATCAAAGCTCCCGCTCCTCAAATGAACCTGGGAACCTTCCCAATGCACGACAGGCGATCCCATGCAAGAGGGTTACATATCGGGTGGAGCATCATGCTTGGATGCCCGGAAGTCAGGGAACAGGACTGCTCGACCGAAGTAGCAGCGCAGCAGCCGAGCAGAGACACACACCTTGGACGAAGACGAGGCCCAGGTCCATCTCCTTCCCTCCCAGCACATGGGAAACGAGCCGCAAGACGGCGAAGAACTGGCCTCCGGTCAATGCATCTGCGGCTCCTAACTCGGGCGAGAAGAGCCGGAGGATCTGCCGTCAGTTGCAGTGGGATAAGAGACACGAGCGGGCCCGCAGAAGACATGGACACAAACGCACCGAGTCGAGCGTGTGCGACGCGAGTGTGGGATAGCGGCCCCTCAGCCATGCTCGTGCTTCGCGGACTCCGACGGTGGCGGTATCGTAGTCGGGTGGCTCGCAGTCAAGGATGTCATGGATGGAGGAGGTGTAGTGGGCGAATTCGGAATCGTTGAGCGCGGAGACGTGTAGGGTGAGCGGGCGCGACATTACGCATGCTGTGGTCGTCGAGAGAGAGAGGTGAAGAGCCAACGCTTGCCGCAGACGCGAGGCAGGCGCGTATCCCGGAGGGCGCGGCATCCACCTCAAGCGCCCGGCGCGGCTCGGAGTCGGAGGTGGAGTCTGTCTCTTGACTAACACCGTGTCGCTAATGCATATTTCCAAACGATGCCAGCAGGACTCACCGCACGCAGATGCTGCAGTCTTCCAGGATAACCAGCCATGAGTCAGAAGAGGAAGTTCGCAGCAGCCAAAGAAATTCGAATCCATCTTGATCCATCAGGACCTTTTCACGATGCCGTCGGCCGCGGTCCAACCCGTGGCCAATATCGCACGGTGCGTCCGGAGAGTCGAGGCGTGGCAGGAAGGTGAGAGGAACGTGCACTGCACGCGAACTGCACGAGGAGCTGATTCAATGGCAGTCGCTGACACGGTCGCCTCGAGCTCGACTTATTCTCCTCCTTACTGTACCACCATCGATATAACGCCGCCCTCGAGGCCTTGCTTCTCCCATGAGGTCCGACTCCTTATGCATATGCCGTCCAGCGCCGCCCGCCATATGGAAATATTAATGTGCGCCGCAGTGGGCATAGCTCTATTTATTAATACCGCCTGGTGAACCACCGCAGCAAGAAAACGTCCCAAACGCCATCCTCTCGGTGTGGACGTCGACATCACCATTGGCTTCCGGTCTCTGCTCGCCCACCTACCATATGAGAGCACGGAGCACTTTTGGGGGGTCTGTACTCGATGACGACCACTCTACTACGGCTCAGAGCAGCATTGTGACCCAAAGTCCAGACTCGGGTTGCGGAGAACATAATGATTGAGGGTAGTCCCTGACGCATACGTTCCTAGTTAGCGGGCTTCAACTGCTATCTCCTGGACAGGATCAATCACGACTCAATTGGTGCGCTCTAATCTCTGCCCGCTAAGTACGCTCACTTGAACTCCGACAGAACCCCCAACGTCAAGGGTCCAGGCAACGCCGTCACGATTGCCCTAAACAGTGCTGCTTAGATAGAACAGTCTCTGCAGGGTCGGCGACGGTTTCACATAAGTAGCTTGATGCTGCTCTGATACACCACTCCGGTCAGAATAATTATGAGACTTTTCCAAGGGCAGAGAGATGAAACTTCAGAAGACCTAGGGACGTGCGTACTAGTGCGACGCGTTGACGGCCAAGGAAGCGGTTCACATGGCAAACCCTTAGGATGTTTCTGGCTCCTCATGTCCGATAAGGCTTCAAGCTTCAAGCTTGACTCGTTAGATCACATTTGTATATCGTGTTCATGCACTCAAAAGAAACTTGGTGGAAGGGTTACATTGAGGTCCTGAGTGTCTTGATCGGGAAGATCACAGCTGTAGGAATGATTGCGAGTCGGCTTGACATTGTAAATACTGACGTTGATCTCATCACGGTTGTGGTCCGAACCCATATGTAGCGGGAAAGGCAACGGGTGAACTCGGAAAACACCACTGAAAGTCGACGAATATCATAGAGCCCCCGGTTCGCCAATCGCACAGCCCAATACATTGGAGTGCAAGGCCAAGAGAGCACTGTATCTCCAACCATTTTCGAAAAGAAATTCTGAGCAGCACTCCTCAATTACAGATCGCCCCAGTGTCCTTCAATGCTTCTCTCAGTACTTACAGGTACTTACTGGAGGTACCTTGGTTAACATGGAAAGCACATGGTCCGACCCAGCGTGCCACAAGTGATCCCAACCCCCACATCTCTCACCAAACCCATCAATCTGGCGCCCCACCCCGGACGTATTGAAGTGTACCTGAGCTATTTTCTGTAGCGTAGTCGGTTCTACAGTATACAATCAGTTCTCAGTTCTTCATGATAAATGCCAATGAACGCCAGCATCATATGATAATTACTCACTACGACGTGACGCCAACACAACCTGCTGATCCAGCTCCGGCCTCCGGCCTCAGGCCACAGGTTCCACCCCCTCCCTTCTCAGGGTGCGCACTACTTAGTACTTCACCCTGATGGTGGCATGAAGCAACTCGCAGAGAACCTCGAAGGCACCACCTGTCTGTAACCCGTCGCCACTAGTCGACGCCTCTGTCGACGAATCACCGTGAGCCACCCACCGTAGCCCTCATCTCAGCCCTCGTGACAACGGCGCACATTCCAGAACACAGCAGACGCTAGCGTTCAGTATACACGCCCCCCGCAAGCGTCTCATTGGTCGCTGCAATTTGCAAACGATCGCCATCCGTCCAGTCAGATGCGCCAAGTACGCGGCGCAGCTCGCCCAATGGATCGTGATTGGTGCCCGTCTCCTGGCTCTCCGATCCCACTGGCAGTCGTCCGGCCCGCTGTCGCGGGTCGCCACTGCGAATCTGCAATCGTTCAACATTCATGGGCGTTCAAGTGTGTGGGACCTGCGGGACCAGAAGCCAATCCTCTGCCAGTGCGCGCCTGGCTGGCCGACTGTCAGTTAATCAACTAGGAAGGTGCGCCCGACCAGAAGGACTTCTTCGACACATCTCGAATGTTTCTGGGCGGACTCGGCCGCCGGTAGTGGCCCCGCCGTACGTAAATTCTCTGCGGGTGAGAGGCCACACGGCGCAGCGACCCGAGCCAGGGCGGCAGGGCCGACGCGACGGAGGCGTTGTCAAGAAGCCGTGCAGCGCCCGGAGATACAGATTCCCGCATCGTCTGAATCATGCAGAGATTCGTTCGTGCACCGCCGCGAGGGGGGGGGGCTGGCGTTGTAGGAATCGCGGAACCAGAAGATCGCAGTGAGACACGGTCGGCAACGAACCCCCCCGCCGGGCTGCGCACGACGACGTACGTACTGGACGGCAGGCTGCAACCCCTCCGCGCAGGCCGAAATCTCGGGAATACGGAACACGCATCCTCGGCGCTGCCAGCGGTCGCGAAGGGCGCGGACTCGAAACGAGCTGAAAGCCCATCGTCATCGCTCTTGTCGAATGGGCGGCATTTGAACGGAACAAGTACAATCATCTGGACATACCGCAAGACAGAAGATAATGATACACTCATACTGGGGATAGCGGACGTCCACACCGCTCTACCGGCCGAGAGGCAGAACGATCACCACACGCTCTGCACATGCTGGGGCCCCGGACTCGAGGGGATGCTTTGTGGCATGGTAGTGGGCCGTGGGGCCTCCCGGACCGGCTCAGGTTCCTTCCTGTACTCGATCTTCTCCACGCGCACCTCGCCCTCGATTAATTGGTACACATAGGTGACCACCACGGGGCCCTGGATGTCCATGAGCGCGAAGGAGGGCGTGATATCCCTGGATGCAAGGAACGTGAAACGTAAGGCCATGCACGATCTGCCAGGGCCAAGGGCACGCACCCGTTATAGCTGCCTATCCACGCCCCGGTCGCAGAGCCGGGGTTGACGAAGAAGCGGTTATCATATTCGACGGCCTGGAATCTAAGACGGCGTGTTATTGTACGTGCGTGTCCTCCTCGTGTATGGCGATGCGGACTTACGTGTGCGTGTGCCCTGACACGAGCACGTCGACGTCCAGCTGTCTTGCGATCGCATTGAGCGAGTCTAGGTCTCCTGTGGGGACACATTGGTGGCCATGTGTGACACCGATTCGGATCGGTGAATGGGCGACGGTTACCGAAAGCGGGAATGAACTCTTGCGAGCGGGGACTTCGTGAATATGCGGCGGATGTGTGTGCCAACAAACTCACCTCGTCATAATCCCCTTTTACTACATGTACGTCTGGTGAAACTGTCCGCAGGTACTCGTACGTCTCCCGGTCGCAAATGTTGCCCGTACAGAGGATTTGCTGAATCTTGCCAGGGACCAGGAGCTTTTTGAACTTCAGAGGGAGGTCATGGATGCGATGAGGGATATGAAGGTCTCCAATGACAAGAACGAGGACCATGGTGGATATGGGCGAGAGGAACACGGCCAGTGACGACTTGGACGAGCCGCGTCGGCGTTCGCTCACGTGGCACGGTTGAGATGGGCGCTTGTGTTACTAAGAATGAGAGGTGCTCTCCTGGAACCACGACGCCTCCCCCTTCTGTCAACCAGCTCCCTTTGCCTGCTTACTGCCTGGTGCTGTCCGTGCTCAGTGTACATGTCTCAGAGCCTTTCGGAGGAGTGCACTCCCTTGAAACGCGACTATGACGCGTGCTTCAACGCGTGGTTCGAAGGCTACCTGGAACCTGCCGTATCTGCCTCAGTGACCCCGGAACAGCGGAAGAAATTCTCCCAGGAGAAGGCTGCAGAGTTTGAAAAATCGTGTGGGAAGATATGGCAGGAATACAGGGCATGCGTCCAGGTGCGTAGACCGCTGTGAGCGAGGCTGTGGCCCCTTCTCAACTTCGTGCGTGCGTGCAGAAAGCCGTGACGGACAAGGGTTTGGACTCGCTGCTGAATCAAGCACGGCAGGCCGATCCCCTCAAAGAACCACCCCCTCCTGAATCGCCGCGGTCATAGCAAGAGAACCATTCGTAAGGGTCTATGGCCCAGACGGCCTCACCCTCCCTAATGCCGTACGGCCATGTAGATCATTTTCCACCTAGAACCTGCACCAAAACAACGTTCCACACCATATATCCTTGTAAGTTTCGTATTTATTTCTTGTAACTATAGACTCTCATATCGTTTCCGGAAAGTTATAATGGTCATCTATTCTGCCACCACTCCGCAATGTACATGTTTACATCCCTCGCAACTACATCCTCCGAGTTAGCACCACCCCACCGCGATCCGTGTGCCGCAAGCACCGCTATTTCTTTGGAAAAATGCGATGGACAACGTTCCCCGGATTTTACAGTGCTTGTACAGTGCCTATCGCGACAAGTTGTCTGTAAGGTTCGAAATACCTCGATGCCACGGCAGAAGGGGCCGGACGCCATGTTGGAAGGGTCATCAGTGACTTCGCTGCTCGTCGGAGGTGCATGGGCTGGTATGCCGAGCTGTTCATTTCTTCGAACCGGCTTGCACACCTTAACCCGAAGATCAGGGCTGTACGCACTTCGCCTCTCGGGTCCTATGAACCCTCCCTCCGCATTGTCAAGGGGTTGGCCATCTGCTCATGGCGGCTCCATTCTCACGTCCCGACAGAACGTGTCATGCACTGTGGCTTCCTACAGACGTAAGAGGCGCAACAACATTCTCCCGATGAATGGTGTGGCGTACCGGACATGAAGGTCAGGTTCTCGCCCCGGGCTCATCGATGCGCCAGGTTGAATGCATCTCCTCCTCCACATTTGTAGTACATATCTCCATTCTGCGGTGGTGTTTCAGCTCCTCGCTCGCCGGGCCCGGGCCTGCAAAATTTTCGTGGGACAAGTCGCCCTCCTGCCGCCAATCATTCTCCCGGACGACCGGGAAGTAGCGGCAGGCCACGCCCGCCGCGTCGTGCTTGGCATTGTGGGTCCCAACTCTCGTCTGTGCTCACGGTGAGTAAGCCAGCGTTCGTCGTCCGAGTCCGCCTTCTCTCGCCTGCCACTGCGGCCACTAAGTGAGCTTGCCCGTCCCTTAGATCTCGCTCTCGCGCGCTCCCGAAATATGCCTCCGCTCCCCCCGTGCGTCCATGGGGACATCCTTGGAACTGGCGGCCGCATTTACATACCACCATCAGTGGGCGATATGAGCGAGTTGGCCGCGCAACCACGTTTCGGTTCCGATGTTCCTCATCCTGGCGTCTCGTCTCGCACAACTGTCGCGGTGCGGCGATACAGCGCAACTCATGGTACGGGACCCGAACGCGGCCCTCAACTTCCGTCGGGCGTTGCATTGGCAGGCGGCGGCATATAATCAGCGTTCGTAAGGGTGCACTAATAAGGCCCCCCAGAACAGAACCTCTGCTAAAGGGCTGATCATAGATCTATGATAGAGAATCGCTGGAACACATCGGCGCCTGTTCATTAAGTGATCGACCCGACGGGCCACAGGCCCACAGCCCGTCGGGAGCGACAGCGGTTGCTGTGATCGGACGTCGACGCTGCCCCCCTCGCTCTGACGTTTCTACTTGGAAGCGTACAGCGGGGCTGCGAGGATGGCTGGACTGCGACTCTAGCTTCACACAACCGAGATAAGTAACGACCCCCCCCCCACCCGTGACACGCGCTATTGAGTCTAAAGTTCAATTCTGCAGCCGCCGCCAGTGCGTCTGGCGGGCGCCGTCGGTACCTGCTACCCTCGTCCTGTCCGCTGTCCTCCCCTTGGGGCTTCTGGCGCAGGCTGGCGTGCTCATCGATATCGCGGGGTTGACAGGAACCGCGAAGACTCACTTGCCAACGTTCATCATTCTGAACGATCGAACTTCGTATACTTACTGTAACAGATCACATTGCGCGTTTTCGCTCGACCTGAGACCGCGTGCGGCGCGCCCTTCTCCGTCTCCTGGCCTTCTACATACATACATACTTACAGAGTTACGTATCGGCCCCGACGTCGACGTCGACGCTGGTGCACATGCACTCTCTGCCTTGGCAGCGGCATCCCGGCGCGCGGGTGCGCAAGATCTGCCCACGCATGCGCATAGGCAAACGTACTACGCGATATCTCTCTCCGGACTCTCAAGCTCAAGTTCTCCTCCGCGGCGGTCGACTTCAAGTTTCTGCAGCTGTCCCTCGGGCCTCGGGGACCGACCAGCCCGTGCCTCAGGCCATACGTAAAGCTAAATGCGAGCCGTCATAAGGGTCGCAGCAAATTCGAGGAGCGTCATGATCACGGCATGGAGTCTGGATATCGATATCAGTGTCTTCCACTACCCTCGTCACACAACGCCGAGCAGCACGAATGGAAGCATTACTTAGTATACGTACATATCTCTGCGCGACCCTGGCCCCCCAGGGCGGGGGTGCCGCGGGTGCCATCCTCGCAACTTGTAAACTTTAACGGGGCAAGTACTAGCACCGTTGCCCAGGAACAACTTGTGGCAAGCTTAAGCCTACACCCTGGTACCCCGCGATCGCAGACTCGATGTCCGACCTCCCGTGACACAGTAAGTAGTACCGAGTCTACCGACGAGGGTGAACGACGACGTTGACGCAGGTGACGACCGCCCTAAGTACAGGCTACAAGGTGCACGGTCACGGTGCCCCGTATGACGTAAGTAGCACCAGTACGTACAGTATACGCCTGTGCACGGTCACCGCGGCGAGTCATCGACGTCCTCGGTCCGTCTGCAACTCGGACGCGCGGGGATGCGGAACCTTGAAGCTTCTCAGCAAGGTCCGACCACGGTGTGCCGACGTCAGTGCAGGGAGCCGAACTTGGGTGGCCCCAAGAACTCTGCGAACACTGTGCAGGCACCCGAGTTGTCCAAGTACTGGCAGCCTACATATATGCGTTGAACATTTCCCGCGCCGCCTGGCAGCAGGTCGGGCCGAGATTACAGTATATTCAGAGGGTGGCCACTGGCATGCCATTGCTAGCACGGCGAAGTGGGAAGGCGTCGTCGGGAATCGGCGCCGTGACGTGTGCAGCTGCTCGAGGCGAAGCTCTAAGGTTCAAACGCAAAACGCAAAACGCAGAACGTTACCGTTGAAGCCAGTCATGACAAGCGGCTGACGGGCGGCAGATTTCGGACTCGAACTTGTAGTAGATCCAAACGCTTGCGCATTATTGCGGAACGCTGTAGGTACACATAATGAATCGCAGTGCCAAAGGAGACCAGACGACAGTAAGTACACAGTACGGCGGAGGTATAATACGGCGGGGACCCGGGACCGGGGGGGGGCGGGGGGAGGGGGGGGCCTGGACACGTTTACGGCAGGGATGTGTGATGTAGATGTGTGCGGGTGTGGCGACGGCTACGGACTCGAAAGCGCGACTCGGAGTGATGCAACAGGGATGGATGGACGGGATAACGATATGTAACAGTATAATACACGGCCGATGGGGTAGAAAGACAGAGAGACGGATAGAGTGACAAGGGCAGGGCAGGCAAAGGCAAAGCGAAATCCGTTAACGATGGGGTTTACAGTACGAATGAATGTGACAGACAATGCCTGGGTTCTATCAGCATAGTAGGGAGAAGCAGTAGGGTAAAGGGTCGCATGGCATGGCGGGCAATGGCGGACGAGTCTGAGGGAAACGACATACGCACATGCATGGGTATCGCACATGGTGAAAGCCGAAAGGGAGAGACGGAAAGGAAGGCGGCGACGACGACGGGGAGACGCGATGCGGCTACGCCATCATCCCCACAGGAAGCATCGGGATCGGGATCGGCATGGCGTAAAGCGCCGCAGGCGGGATGTCTTCCTGGCCGCTGGAGCTCGGCGAGTATGACGACACTGCGTACTGGTACTGGAGGTACGGGAACTGCATCGTGGGTTCTCCCGTCGTGGAGTAGTAGTACATGTCGTGCTGCTGCACGTATCTGGGAGCGGCATGCCGTCAGCCAGGTTCCATTGGAAGAGGGACGACGCAGGAGAGAAGACTTACTCAACGGCGCTGGCGTCGAGCGCAGGGTCTGTCGACGACGGTATGAGCGGCACCTGGGAAAGCGACATCTGCGGCGCCGCCTCATCCGCAGCGGCGAGGCTGATGAGCATCGGGTCGTGGGGGTGTTGCAGCCCTTGCGTGTGCGCATCTGAGGGCATCGCGGCGAAGGCGCCCATCTGCTCCTCAGGCGTGAGAAACGTGGGCGACCCTGTGCACCGGACAGGGCGAGGCGCGTGGACTGATGTGGCGGCGGAGTGAGGGTCGGTAGCCTCGTGGTACATCTGAGACGGGCCCGATCCTGGAGAGAAGTAGCTCTCGGCGTACGGCGAGTGCGCGTAGTAGTCGCCGACCGCCGCCGGCTCGTGGTACGCGTCCGCGGCGGCGCTATCGTACTCGTACGGCACCGCCAGAGGGTAGTGCACGTCGTCGCCGTGTGGGTGGTAGCCGATGGGGGAATGCGCGTCCACATCGGCGAAGGAGAGCTCAGGCGTGGAAAGTCCGGGCTCCTCCTTGGGCTGGATGTAGTCGGACGAGTCGCAGTCGGACATGGAGTCGGCGGTCTCGGCGGGCTCTGAGGAGCACTCGGAGTGCGCTCGCTGGTGGCGTGCGCGGCTTGCGTTTTGCACGGTCGTGCGCTTCTCCTCTTCGACGTACTCGCAGACGTACCCGCGCGCGAGGCAGCGCGTGCAGGCGGGGCGAGACCCGGAGCACTGGACAGGCACGCAAAGTTTAAAGTTCGAACCAATGCGAAGACGTAAATGGGTGGCGTACCTTTGCCTTGCGTTGGCGGCACTTGTTGCACGCCTTTTGCGTACGCCGGTTTTTCAAGGGGGTCGGCGAACGTAGGAAGATGCACGCGCCCTCTGGACCGGGGAGGGTGCCGGCGCGGTAGTGGTAGTACTCTGGACCCCAGGGGACATCGTAGGGGATCAGATTCCAACTGTCCTCTGCAGCGAGAGCGACGTCGAGGGGCGAATGGGGAAACAGATCTACCGGAGTGCAGGGCAAGGAGTTGGAAGGGGAAGAACGGCCCGAACCCGAGCCCGAGCCCGAGTCGGCGTAGTGGAGTTGATCGGTGTGCTCGAACATGATGGTGAGTTGCTCGCCGCCCATCCTCGTTCGGGACTTGGGGCTAGAGGAGTACATGGCTTGAGCGGAGGCCTGTCGTGCGGGCGGGGGAAAGGGGGAGGCCGGATGGGGTGGCGAGAGGTGGACGAGAGGAGGGTGGTGGAGGAAGACGAGCTATATATTTAGAGACGACGACGACGAGAGATTGGCCGGGAGGAGGCGGACGAACGAGCGTTCTTTAAACAAGTGATTGGACGGGGACATCGGTTGCGTGAAAGGAATATAATCGAAAAAAGGGCACGAACCGAGATCTGGAGGCTCAGTCGAGCACGACCTCTCGCGCGTCTGCCAGGGGATCGAGGATCTCCACCCTCACGATTCCATCGGGACCCAATATTCCTCTCTGTTGATGAACAGAATCCTTCTTGTGTGGCGTCGAATATCGAGATCGGCGTCCTGGCTAGTCTTTCCCAAGTTTCTTGCCTTATTCGCCGCCCGACAACCAATATTCGGCCGTCTGCGGCGGACGAAGCGGTGGTCAGACCGAGGCGAGCCCCGGGAGTACTTGCTCGCTGCCGTCCACGCGACAATGGACCATAAGCCACCCACGGCTTGAGAGACACGAGGCGAGGGGCATTGCAGCAAGCACTGCAGGGAGTCTGCGCGCACCCTCAAACGAGGAGCCAGTCCGAGGGTTCGCAGAGCCAGGCCGCCGGGCACGGATGACGATCTGGGGCAAGGATGGCCCACGCGAACAGGTCTACGGTAAAATTTGACTTTGGCGCGCGCAGAATTCGAAAGAAAAAAGGCCGAGGGCGGCTAGGCAACGAGGATTCCCATAGGCTCATGCGCGCGCCCTCCCGCACGGCGTCCCGAGCCAAATCATCGTGCACCACCACACCACACCATCCTAGGCAGCAGTAGCGCGAGACTGGGTGCACTAGGCCCGAAATACGGTCGCTGTTCGTCAACGAAGCTGCCCATCCATCGACCTGCGTCCCGACAGCTCGATCGGCCACTCTCCACCCATGTCGCCAACATTCAGTCCCCTCACGTGTCCCGCAATTTGCGCCACAACGTCGTGAAACAGCTGCGCCCACTCCGCCACTAGCCTCGCTCCCGCTTCCTCCCCGAGGTTACATTCAGGCTCCCGCCCTCGCCTGCCGCCTGACCGCCGCGCGCCCCTGCCCGGTGCGGTGCGCGCCACCCCCACCCGCCGTCTCCCAACATGCAGCCGTCAGCACAACGGGGCTGTCAACGTCCCTTCCCTGCATATGCTGATCTGCAGGCCATGTCAGTCCCGAGCGATCGTGCTCGTCCACCGACCAGGTACACCTTAAGTTAGTGCCCGATCGCACTTCCTCTCTTGGTAGGGCCTTAGGCTTGGGCTGTCTGATGCGCCTCCGCTCGCAAGACTCAGGCCCGCATTTGATGGCGACCCCGCCAACCGCTCCACTGTGGCACTCGCGGGCTGCCCCGGCGGCAGCGCGCGTGCCTTCTTCACCTTGGAGGCCACATACAGTGCTTAAACACATGGTCGGAGGTGCAGGTGAGGGCACATTGAGGGCACATCATCCGAGGGTGGACAGCGATCTTCTGTCTCGATCACGACTTCGGTCCTGTGGCCTGGGGGGATGTGTGATAATTATATGTTCGTTGGTATCCAGATGCTACAGGGTGTCTTGCGAGCGGTACGTGTGCTATCGAACTGAAACAAAGCATGTCGAAAGGGTGCAGGGTGCGGGGCAAGTCGACGATTATCGCGGCGGGGTCTTGATTTCAAGTAGCCGGATCGTGCAGGACCGCAAGCAGATAGCGTTCGTCTGCGAAGCGGGGACAAAGGAACGTCGGTCCCGTCAACACACATTCCATCGGACGCGTACGCGTATGTCGGGCAAAGTGATTGTCACGCGACACATACCTGGGGAGATCATGATTTCGTGACGTTTTGTCCGTATCCTCATGAACCGCAAGTCGTCCTGTGAAGAGAGAGCGAGAACGGGCGTCATCGGGGTCAGAGGGCGAGGCTATGAGGCGGACAAAAGAGCATGCTCGCTCACTCCGTCACTATGACCACTGCTGACGTCCTCCAAGCCCGTTTGTACGCTGTGCACGATCCGCGCGATCGCGCTCGCGTACTTCTTGCCCTGCTCCCCTTCGAAAACGACGCCAGAGTGCCGGATGATGGTCACGGGCTGCCCTCTTGACAATAGCATATATCCGAGCACAGATCGGTGCGACGTGAGAAGCGTCAAGGTCTGTTCGAGCTCAGGTGAAGCAGCATGAGATTGCGACGTCGCCGCCGATGTCGCTTGGGGGTCGGACATTGTTTGTGTGGAAAGCATGGAGGACGTTCAGTTCAACGTTGAACGAACCCCGTCCGTTGCGGGACTCGGTGCGCACGGGTCCCGGAGCGCGCGCTTACGTAAGAGAATATGAAAACCTTGCGGGGTTTTATCGCATCCTTACTTCGTTTACTAGCACGAACTTTAATAGCCTTTCAACGTCCTACAATTGTCCTACGTGGTTTCGATCGCTGGCCTAAGTACCTTGCACTATGTAAATGAACGCTAATGACTTGGTTGACAGAACATGGACACCGCTTACAGCAGAGGCGGGCTCCCTGTCGAACGAAGACTGTCTGTCATCGTCGACGTTACCCACACCATGCCGGCTTCCGAAATTCTCCAGAACACTTCTTGCATCCCGGTGCACTCCTCGGTCGCATGTCCCGCTTGATGCTGGGGCTGGCAACCCGCCTTTCCGAGCTAGAGTCGTCTCTTGAAAACATGAAACTCTCCAACACCTCCGGCGCATCACTCTCCGTTACAGCCTCTCCACTGCGCTGGGATCGCCCTCGCGTGTTCGGGTCGCTTCGACGCGAGAAGCGTTCGTCATGGTCATGTCATGGAAACCCTTTCACAGGCTGCACCCTCCACGACGTAATGGCCGAACCAGCCCGCCCTGATCGTCCGTGGGGAAAAGAACATACGTATACCCATGGCACGGAGCACGCCGCACGCCTCCGGAGGGACTCCATCTATGTCACTGGGGAGAAATCAACTTTTCCACGTCATGGAAAGTCGATGGATAGCCTTCTGAATTGGACCCTTTCCATCAAAATTTCACCGTAACGGAAAGGCTTTGGAAAGGCGCCAATCTAGAGCCCGGAAAGGCTCATGGGCCTATTGTGCCCGAGGAAAGGCGCTTTTGCAAAGACTGTCCGTCGCGGTGAAAGATCTAGGAAATGTTCATCATTTCCATAGGCTTTCCTCGCTGCAGAAAAGTTCATTTCTTCGTAGTGTGTACCATCTTCGCTCATAAGTCTTGCCGAATACGCGCTGCTTCGCGAGGGCGAAGAGCGAGGGGGACACGGGCATGCGTTGGTGCTCGATGGGAATGTGGCGCCGAAGGTATGTACGTTCCGACACTCGTGGTGGGCGACTGTATTGCGCCTCGCGCCGTTGTACGTTGGGAGAACGACTTCTCTTACAACACCCTCGACCTCGGGGAGGGCGATGCGGGCAATAGCGTTGCCTGCACGCGGAAACCCCGGACGAACTCCGTGTCTATCTTGGTCGATCGTATTCATTCTGTAGACCGGCGAACGCGTGCGCATGGGCCAGGCCGTCTTCTCCTGATCTGCGACTGTATTCACCTACCCGAGGCTCGGTAGCGCAGTCGATACCCAACCCCCACACGGAAGACGGGGTCCGATACCAGCGGGCCGCGCGCATCGTCTGCCCGTCAAGCCGGCGGCCGCAACCGCAACGTGCACGCAAGCAAACGTTTTCCCGGAAGCAGGAGCAGCCGAAACGTCTAAGTATTTATGTACATACATGGCGACCGATTAAGCGGATACACAAACGCAATAACAGAGCAGGTAAGCTAGCAGCGATGTACAATGTCCCCGGCCGAACCAATCACCTCCACCTCTGCCTCCCTCCCCGCCCCCCTCAGAACCTCTAAGTCTGGTCTGGTCTGCGGTGCGCCGTTCATTCATTTCTCGTCAGCCCGCCGTGGATCACCTCGGCTGCCAGAACGGCCCGCCGTCGTACTCGTCCGCATCCCCCCTCCGCGGCGCGAGCATCTGTGTCTGCGGTCGCGCGGCAGCGGCCTGGCTGTTCCGGACGCCGTGCCCGACGCCCTTCGGCGTCGTCGGTCGCCGGAAGTCCGCCGCGGACATCGTGCGCCTGTGCAGCCCGTGCGCGACGCGGCGTGTCAATGCCTGCGCGCTGCCGACCGCCTCGACCATTGCGATTGCGGCGGCGGCGGCTGCGTCGTCCGCCGCCTGCTCCTGCGCCTGCTCCTCCACGAAGTCGAGCTCGAGCACGAAGAAGCCCTCCTTCCACCGCTCCGGGCCGTCGTGCGCGCGGACGAACTTCCACCCGAGGTACGTCTCGCACCTCTTGCAGATGAACTCTTGGATCGTGTACGCGCCCGAGGCCATGAGGAGGATCGAGGGCGGGTCGAGCGCGACATTCCGCCTGCGGATCCAGTTGTTGGTGGGACGCAGTGGAGCGTTGAGCGTTGAGACGGATACGGGGATATGGGGCCGTACGTCCGTCCGTCGGGACCGTGGCGCGACAAGACAAGGCGAGATTGACGAGCGTCCACGTCAGCGTGCGGGCGCGATCGCGGTTGAGAGATGTTCGGCGTTCAACGTTCAATACTCGGTCAGCATGCGAAACGGACACGAGATAACGCTGGGGAGGACGCACATTGCGGAGAAGAGGGCCGCCTTGCCTGCGTGCCCGCGGTATGCCTGCTTGCGTTAACACGGCGCAGCCGGCGTCAGACTCTTTCGCCCACATCCTTCCGTCACTGGTGCTCGTGCTCGTGCGGGGGCGCCGCCCGACACTCGCGAGACATGTGGAGGCTCAGCTGGGCGCGCACTCACCGTGGAAACCAGTCGGGCCGTATGTGCGACGCGCGTGTGGCACTGGGCGCATGCGAAGGCGCGTGGTGGGCCGGCCTGCGCAAGAGGGTCCAGCTGTGAGGTCGATGGGGGAGAGGGCAGCTTGGACATGGCGATTCAGGGCCTGGGTAGCGTCGAGGACGTGGGGGTTGGAGGACGACGTTCTGCGAGCCGTCTTAGCTGGACTCCCAGAGGCAACCGCCCGGAGGTCCGGGGCAACGGTAACGCGAGATCATTTTTCTCATGGGATTTGTAGACTAATCGGACGCTCTGGGCTATCCTGGCCGTTATGTCATACCCAATTGTTGTGGGGGCTCAGGCTGTCGCAGGAGTGAACAGGGCTGGGTTGAAAGCGGAGGTGGCGTACATGGAGAGCGAAATGCTGTGCTCAGGAATGCCAGCTTTGGACATGGCAGTGGGAAATATATATTCACTCCACAAGCGTGCCCACGCCCTGTCTCGAGCACTCACAAGCTGCCTGTCGGCATTCAGTCGACCTCGAATCACCGAACACTGTGGACCCCACGATGGTGACGCGTGTACGCTCGCCGGGATCCACTCGTCACACCTGCAAGTTGCAACCGTCCAAACCACGACGCCTCCCCAAAGCGGCAGTAAATACTCCCAGTGGCGTATCTTGATACGGGTTGGATAACGCCAGTCGTCAACCAACCTCTCCTCGTCCAGCCCCACCACCCTAGCCCGACTACTCGCACAATGACCATCAAACGTGTTTTCACGGGCCGCAACGTGGTCCTCGGAAATGGACAGCCCCAGCCCGCCACCGTGATCGTAGACGTCACGGAGGGCAGGATCCTTGACGTCTTGGACAGAGTCAGCGCTCGCAGCGACTTTCCTGGCATTCGCGATGTCGATTGGATAGATGTCGATGATCAGTATCTCATACCTGGAGTGGTCGAGTGAGTGGATTGGCCGCTCTTCTCTCAGAATCAGGAATGTTTACGCTTCACTGCAGTGCCCACGTCCACCTCAACGAGCCTGGACGGACAGACTGGGAAGGTTTCTGGACGGGGACCCGCGCTGCGGCGTCTGGTGGAGTTACGACGTTGGTAGACATGCCCCTGAACTCTATACCGCCAACGACGACCGTCGCAAACCTTGAGGAAAAACGCAACGCTGCCCGGGGCCAGTGTTGGACAGACGTCGCGTTCTGGGGCGGCGTTATCCCTAAGAACCAGGTAGTCCGCGCGGTCGCTCGCGCTTCGACAAGGCTAATCAACGTTTCTGGCTATTAGGCTCACCTCAGGCCGTTGGTCGACGCGGGCGTGAGAGGCTTCAAGTGCTTCCTCATCGAGAGCGGCGTAGATGTGAGTCATCCGCGAAGCCACGAAGCCGCAGACCGGACTCTGATCAATGCCGTAACAGGAGTTCCCGTGTGTCACCGAAGACGACCTCCGCCTCGCCATGGACGAACTTACGGTACGTGTACGTTTCCTGACGCCCACCCCGATCGTCATCCTCACCGTCCGTGGCAGAATACGTCCACGGTCCTCTGCTTCCACGCAGAACTTGACAAGGCCCGCCGCACGTCCTCCGCCCCCGACGGCGCAGACCCCACGCTCTACTCGACGTTCCTCGCCTCCCGGCCGCAGCAGCTCGAGGTTGACGCCATTGCATTGATAACCGCCCTTCACAAGGAGTACCCCTCCCTTCGCCTGCACATCGTGCACCTCTCCGCCTCCGAGGCGCTCCCGCTCGTGCGCGCCGCGAAGCAGGCGGGCCTCCCGCTCACCGTCGAGACGTGCTTCCACTACCTCGCTCTTGCCGCGCAGCACATCCCCCACGGCCGGCCCGAGTTCAAGTGCTGCCCCCCGATCCGCGAGGACGCGAACCGCGAGGCGCTGTGGGAGGCGCTGCTGGACGGCACGATCGACTGCGTGGTGAGCGACCACAGCCCGTGCGTCGCGTCGCTCAAGAAGCTCGACGACGGCGACGTCATGCGCGCGTGGGGCGGGATCAGCACGCTCGGGCTCGGGCTCAGCCTCCTGTGGACGGAGGCGCGGAAGCGCGGCGTCGGCATCGGCAAGGTCGTCGACTGGCTCTGCGTGCGCACGGCGAGGCACGCGGGGCTGGAGGGCAGGAAAGGGAAGATCCAGGCGGGGTACGACGCGGATCTCGTCGTGTGGGACCCGGACGCGGAGATCAAGGTACGGGCAGACGTGCGTTGCGGCGAGGGGGTGTTGTGCGCTGACGTGCGAGCGATCGCGCAGGTCACGAAGGGGTCGCTGAACTTCAAGAACAAACTTACGCCGTACGAGGGCCTCACGCTGCGCGGCAAGGTGGAGAGGACGTACCTCCGGGGCCGGTTGACGTATGACGCCGGTGGCTCTGCGAGTGGGTTCGACGGTCTTGAGCCAGTGGGTGCCTCGCTGTAACATTCGATCCTTCTGCTTCTGTGGAACGCATCGCAACGTTCTATGAGTGCGTGTCCGAAATTTCGTTGGCTCGATCGCTGGTCGACATGACAGAAGGGAATACAGGGGCACACTATTCGCCGACAGTTCGGGTGTCCTTGCTCACAGCCGCTCACAGCTCACTCGAATGCCACTGACCTGCTAATCGCGTCACCCACAGCCGATCGTATGTCGGATAATAACCCGTACCGCTCAGAGGAGACCAGCACCGATCGCTCAACATACCAGCCATGATCGGTACGCGCTCGTTCGCTGCTAATCCCGGGCCCGGTGTTAGGCCGGTGACGCCCGCACTGTGACAGCCACCGACTGCTTGGCCATTAATTCATATATACAACGTCCGAAAGTTTGCAGAATCCGGCGAGACTATCGTCTGAAAGCTTTTCCTTCCTCATGCAGGAACCGCGATTGAACGAGCTTGGGCGGCTTGCGAAGTTGGGCGCTGTACATGTCCAGGTAAGGCGCGACTCCGACCTACTACTACTACTACTACTAGTGACGGTGTGTCCCAAGTTGACGTCCTATTGAACGGTCACAACGCCCCCACGAGTTTCACATCTTCTCCTGCCGCGAGCAGAGGGTCGCAGACGGCGCGAAGATCCCACTTCTCCATCCCAGACTGCAGTATATAAGTGTTGGCCGAAGGATGGCATTGACTGCAGCTGCAACTTCAAAGCCAAACCCATGGCCACTACTTGACCCCGAAATATACTAGTCAAGGATGAATTCGAAGACGTTCATCGTCATCGCCTCTCTCGCGGCCTCCGCTTTCGCGCAGCTCGCAAGCATCGTCTCGCCGACCAACGGCTCGACTATCACCGCCGGCAGTCAGCTCATCGTGGACGTACGTCCACCAGTGGTAGTGCTGTCCTGACCTCTTTCTAGGGAGCTGCCACCGACGACGTCCAGATTGCGATCGTCCTCGGCCTCGAACCATGTCTCAGCACTCCCTGCACCGACATCGTTCCGGGCCAGAACGGCGTGGGGACCATCCTGCTGAAGTCCCTGTTCGACCCGCAGCGGGACCCGCCGAGCCTCCCCCCACAGGAGGGCATGCACCAGAACTTCAGCATGGTCGTGCCCGAGTTGAACGTGCTGACGGGCGCCAGCATCCTCAGTCTCACGCACCTGCAGATGGTCGGGGTAAGCGGTCTCCCGCCGTCCTCTGAGATATGATGCCCTGGCCGAGAGGCTCATGCATAGTAAACTCTATATTTGCAGGCGAACAAGAACGCGGCTCTGGCGACCACCGGGATTATCGTCACCGTAGCGTGATCGTGTCGTGAGGTGTATGGGTGTGCAAGATACAAAACGGGGTCTACAATACAACACTGGAGCACGGAATAAGATAATAGTAGATCGAAACGCATGGCAGGCGGTGTCTGTGCACCACCACCACCGCCACTGCCGGGGTCGAAGGGGAAGACGAGACTCGGAATCATAGGATGTTGTCGACTTCCTCTTCCTCCTCGTCTTCCTCGTCCTCCGACGAGTCCATGATGCTGTCCTTGGTAACGTTCCCTTCCTCCAGCATGTCGTCGATGTCTTCATCAACCTGCGCTTCTTGCCGCGCCCTCGACGACGACGACTTCGACTTCGACTTCCCCGCAGGAGCAGCCCTGTAAGACCACCAATACAAAACAAAACCATTGGGGAAGGGAATTCACATGTTCGTTAGTCAGTGTCTTGGAATGGAAGCCGCAGCGCAGTAGAAAATCACACCCACCGCTTTGCGCCGCCCGGCCTAGACTTCGCGACTGGGGTCGCTTCGTGCTGGTCTTCGTGCCCATCGTCATCATCCTCGTCGTCGTCATCCTCGTCATCCTCGCCCTCTTCATCAGAGCTGATAACGATAGGCTGTTGGAACGCCTTCTTCGTCGCGCTCTTGCCCTTCTCAGCCCTGCAGGGTCGATGCGACGGAAGAAGAATTGAGCCAGTCACGTCAGTCGTGGGAGGCCGAATATCCGACATGCACAGGAAAACTCACGCATTTCGCTTCGGCATTGAGCGGGTGGGGGCAGGCGTCGCGGCCGGCGACGCCCTTGACGTTTCAGTGAGGGCATCACCATCGTCATCATCAGACTCGTCATCCGACTGCGAAAGACGGCGTCGCCTGCAAAAAAACCGGAGATAGAACATGTTAGTAACATGCGGTCGTACCGGCAGTGGTCGCGGAGCCGGAGCGCAGGGAGAGCGAAGACGCACTTCGCTTTGGACTTGATGCGGGGGGACGGCGGCGGGCTGCGATCGCCGGATGTGGCGCTCGTCGTCGTAGTCACTGTGGCAACGCTCATGGAACGTCTGCAAGGAAAAGGAGTGACGATATTGGGGGGGGGGCATGGCTCAGTATACGGCATTGCTTGATCGGGCAATGCTGTTGAGAAAGGGTCCATACCGTTTTCTGCCCTTCTTCGGCGCCTCGTCTTCGTCGTCTTCGAGCGGGATGATGTCGTCAAGGAACTCGAAGAGGTCCTTGAGCTCCTCGAGCTTCCTGAGCTCGTCCTCGCTAAAGTTCTCGAGCTGCTTCTCGTACTTCTTCGAGAGCGCATTGTCGAACTTGATCACCGCGTTCTTCGAGGCCGTGTCCCGCGGTGGGCGGCGCTGATGCGTTGCTTAATGAGCTGTGGTTGCGCAGGAGAAACAATAGGAGCAGAAGCGATGCTTACGGAGCGAAGGCTCACGACGAGAAGCTTGAGGGTCCGGACTTTGTCGTCGTCCACTTCGTCCGGGAGATACAGTTTGCCAAGCATCTGGCACATGGCCTTCTTGTCCTCCTCTACAACAACGTTAGATCACAGCCCAATAAGCATCGAGATTTCGCTTACTCTTGTAGTCGGGGGTGAGTAGGGCCTTCAGGACGTCGGCGGCCAGGTCAAGATGGATAGAGTCTTTGTGGGGGTCCTTACGAATCCCTTTCATGGCCTCCCTGCAGGTCCGACCCTTTCAGCGAAAGCAATGGGCAAGAGGGGCGAACGACGTACGATGCCTTAACAGGATCTGTCCAGTCGACGACCATGAGCGCAACCTGTGAGGGAGTCACCATATCTTCCTCGCCCTCCCACTCGCGGAACGCTTTCACAACCCGCCCGAACAGAGGGAGAAAGATCTGTCCGCAAAGCGCACCACGAGTTGGCGTGTCAAAAACAAACGAACGCTCGGAGAGAAACATACCGATTGCATCCTCCGCTGGTTCGCGATAGACGAGTAGGAATAAAGCGGGAAGAAGTACGCCAGGCATTGCCTGAGCTCGTGGTTCCCCACCGTCTCGGGCGAGATGAACACGAGCAGAAGCGACTCCAGCACTCGCTCGTCCGTGACGATGCCCGCAAGCATGAGCTTCGCGATGCCAACGGCCAAGACCGCCTGCACCTTGTCGCTCTCCTCGCCTTCGAACAGCGACAGCAAGAAGAGGATGATCTTCTCGTTCTGGGTGCTGTTCGGCCCGAGGAACACGTCCTCGTGCACCATGAGGATGTCGAAGATGATCTGGAGCACGCGTGTCTTCAGCACCTCGGGCGCAGTCTTGACTTGAGTGAGGAACAGCTGGAACGATGAGCTCGCCATTTTCTGGACAAGGGGAAGACTCAGAACTGGCGGAGCAAGGGAGGGCAAGAACGGATGCGACGCACGCGTGCGATTAGGCAGCAGAGCCCTAAGCAAGTGATGCCCTTTTCGCGGAGGGCCATCTCCCGCCGCTTAACAGCAGGAATGATCAGGTCGACAAGTATGCCACTAAGGACCTCGTTCTCTTCGAATGTCTGCGCTAGCAGTTAGAGAACACCGCTCTTGGGAGTAAACGTGTTGCACTCACGCTATTAACACGCTCGAGCATGCCAATACACAGCGAGAGGCAGCGCAAATCCATGGTGTCGCTCCTTGCTTTCTCCTCAGGCGTCATCTCGGTGACCGGCTTAGGCAGCTTGCCCTTCTTCGGGCTCCCGCCCAGTTCCGTCATGGTCTCGTCCGCATCCATGGTCGCCTCCTCCGCCTTCACCTCGCCCTCCTCCTCCGGCGTGTCACGCAGCTCGTGCACGACCTCGACGACCACGCGGATCAGATCCTTCTCGCTCTCCGAGAGCATGCGGAGGACGTCGAGCGGCCGCGGGAGCAATTCTTCGGAAAGGAACTCCTGCGCGAGCATCCCGCGGACGAGCATGAACATCTTCCGTCTCCCCATCTCGTCCCCGTAGTCGAGGTTCACCGCGAGGCGAAGGAGCTCCGCGACCGTGAGCTCGAGGTCCAGCCGCGTTTCCTCGCGTGCCGCGTACGCCTCTTCGTCGTTGTCGTCGTCTTCGCGGGAGCTGTCTGCCTGGATGTGTTCGATTAGCGTGTTGTACACGCCTTGGATCCGGAACATCATGTGTGTCGTCACGGGGAGAGTCTCGTCGATGCGCAGATGTGCTTCCTTGGCAATGCACTTGTCGACGAACACTCGCGCGAGGAACGCACGCTCGGGCGTGAGGTCCGTCCAGAACTCCTCTTGTATCTTCGGTTAGTATTAAGCCACAGTTGGAACAGAGTGGACGTACCTGAAAACTCTATGTGCTCGAATATGTCGAGCCGCGTGTCAAACACGCTTCCCAGCGCGTCCTCCGCGACCGTCCCCTCCGTCAAGTCGAACAGGTTGAGGAACGCCACAAGGTCCACGATGAGTTCCGCGCCCCTCTCCTTCTTCATCTCCTCCTCGGACTTCGGCGCCTTTGACCCATCCGAGCGCACCACGTCGACCCAGACCCCAAGGAGCTGCGCGGCCGCCTTCTTGACCGCCTCCTCGCGGTCCCCGAGCCCGTTGCGCACGATCAGTTCGCGCTGTGCGATCGTCAACGCGCGGGGATGGGTGAAGCCCACTCTCGAGTCGTCGCCGGAGCCAGTGCAGTGCTTCTCGAGGATGTGCGTATAGACGAGCTTCCGGTTCGTCGCGTCGGTGTCGCGCGTCCGCCCGAAGATGGCAGGAAGAACTGGTGTGGAGGTGTGCAGCTTGGTGATGACGGCGCGACGGACCTCCCTGTGGTACAGGTTATGTCAGTTGTGTCTCAATCAGAGTTTGCTAATCCAATTAGACCACGGGCATGGGGCCCTTCTTCAATGTCTGGTGGCAATATTGCTCGCACCCAGCGCGCGGTGTTGGAGGTCACTGATAGAACCTCCACCGGATGCGACAACCTATCAATTAAGTGGTATCTACCCGGCATCCAAACCGCGGTAGCCAACCTCATGTTAGGTTGGGTATATGTTAGAAAAGTGGAACTGGAACTCGTCCAGGAGATTTTGGGGTCCCAATAGCTGGTAGCTTACGGTGTCCAACTCGGTCACAACTGGGCGAGTGACCGGCGCAGTGCCACACGGATTTCCACCCCTCCCAACTCGGGTGCTCCGAACGAGTTCCAGTTCCACAGTGCTTGGATATGGTGTCCACACTGATGGAGGAAAATGTCACCAAGGGACTCACGCAGCAGTGTCATATGTCATTGTCTCCACCAACATCTCTAATATGGTCGGCTCGTCCTCGTCAAGGTCTCTGGGATCTTCAGTAGGCATGAGAGCACAAAGAGCGGTGGCTGCGTGAGCGCGAACTGCGGGCTCCTTGTCTCGTAGTCGGTCCAGGAGGGCTGCGCGGAGCTCAACGTAGAGATCATCACTACTGGGTTGTTAGTGTGGCACATCGCAATATTCAACGAGAGGCGAAGACGTACTCGAGCGCTTTGAGGTTGGCAATGATCTCCGTTATGCATTGAAGGACGCGCATGCGGACGACCTTGTTCTTAGCAGTACACCCTTCCAGGAAGGAGCGAATGGTGTGGCAGATGAAACGGTCGGTAAACGTGTCTTCATCCGTGTCCATGTCGTTGGCCTTCCGGAAGTCGAGATCTGGGGGAGCAGGTCGCATCAAACCAAAGGACGGCACTAGAGCAACTCACCCTTCTCAGCTGCAAACTTTGCATATCCAGCCATGAACTTGACCACCCTATCCGCGACTGCATTACCCTTCTTGACATCCAAGACACGCAACGCCAAGTCATCGAAAGCCTCCCAAAACGCCATCTCTCCGACGATCTTTGCGCTCTTTCCATTCTGCGCGGGGGGGTGTATCTTTTCTGCCTCGGTATGGAGCTTGTAGAGCGCGACAAAGTTCTTCTGGTGGTTTGCGGTGGTATTCTGGACTTGGTCGAATATCTTTGGGAGGGAGGTCTTGAGCGATTCGAGGTCGAATGGTGCAGGATTTCGGGCAGGCATGTCTACCACGTCCAAAGGGTAATAAAGAGGAGGAAGAGGAGGGGGACAAGGACGAAGGAGCAGGTCGAGGAGGGAGGTTGACGAGGGCCGAAGGACGAACCCGGACAGACGCGTCGCGTGGTGTGACGCGTGACGCGTATGTCACGTGCGCGTGGCTGGGACCCGTGACACCAGGTCACAGTACTCAGGCTCCCACCGCTGTCGGCTTTCGGACTCGGACTTGAGCTTGCCAAACGACGACGTGCTCTCCACATCCACATCATATGCATTGCTTTCTGACCACCATCCCACACAACATGCTGTTGATGGCCTCTTTATCCATTCCCTAACGGAGTAGTCTTACGCTCATTGTAACTGTTTCAATCACTGGGCCTGGGCTTGCCAGAGGACGAAAACTCAACGATCTCGAAGCCGACTCTCTCCTCTGCTTTGCTCAGGCGTCAATGATGGGTTCATGCGCAAAACCGTTGCGATAAGGCAGGCCATCTGATCAAGGGAGATGCTGGTGTCAGTCATATGGTGGTCTGGGTAACGTTACGGTGAGCATTCCATCATGAACGCCGGCGAAGCCAACCTCTGACCTCAGTCCCCGGAACTGTGGTCCACAATCAGTGCATCAGGCCTCAGGATTCGCGACCTTCCATCGATCCCACCAAACCGCCTTCATGTTCCTGTAATATACCTCACCGTCTCTTGGATGGGGACGAAGATTGGTTGCGCTGATAGTCTCCGTTCTTGTCAGCGGCTACTTGCCGAAGGTACGTCACCTCGCTTCTCAATCTCAGTCGTGCACTCGCTCATCTCTCTTGCAAAGCTAATGCGAGGATGGTCCCATACCCGAAGTTGACAGACAGAGATGGTATGGTCAGCTTCTCGGGTCGCAAAACTAACGAATGCGGACACCGTGATCCAACGACACGGCTCGCGTGGTGACAGCAACCCCAAACTGGCGACTGAAGTACCTACAGTTCGCGGTTCGTGAAGAGATTCGTTCGTCTGTCAGCGTGTCGTTGAGTCTGAAGGATCTGTCAACGGTGATATGAAGGCCGGGTTTATCCGTGTTACATACAGCCATCCGCCTTTGTAGTCAACTGATTGCGCACCTTCGAAACAAGCACGAACACCCAAACATACTTATTCGGCCTCAGGGCGCACAGATGCTGGTGCTGTTCCTGGCTCCGACATGTACGTACCTGCCGTCCACAAATTTCACAGCGTTTGATCTAAATCGAACTGTTTGTCGTGTAGCATAGCCGTGCTGTGCTCCGCGTGTGGAGGGTCATCTTGATGGCTTTTGTTCATTGGTCAAGGGATGTGCGTCATTCGCAAACGATGACTCTGAAGGTGATCAGGAAACCTTAAACGATCATGGGCGGAGCCCGGTGTCCGTGAACGTTTCACAGGCGAATGTGACGCTACGGAGACAGGACTTCCTGTATTCGGTCGATGTTTGAAGCAGCTAGTTGGCTCTGTCAATGCCTTCAGGCCTAGGATGCGCAGCGGTCACTCCCGCACTCCCGCTCGCACGGCCCCACGGGGTTGTCGTCTTTGCCAGGCGAGTTGTATCAGTATTCCTGCTCCCAGGTTTCATCAATGTACTAACGAAGAACCCAGCTTTCCCGAGCACAGCTTTACGTGGCTGGTGCTCGTCCAACTATTTATCCAGGCGTGCTTTCGAGGCGGCGTTCGTCAGGGCTCTCTCGCAAACCGAACCTTCCGCTCCAAGATGTTGCTTCGCCAATCCTCCCTCATCGCTCTGCTGTGCTTACTCAGACAAGGGTCAGCGTTGCTTGTGGCCGACCCCACACAAGTGACGAAGAAGTCGTATGACTTCATCATCATCGGCGGGGGCGCTGCAGGATCCGTCCTAGCACACCGCTTGACGGAACACTCGACCACTAACGTCCTCCTCATCGAGGCTGGAAGGAGGTAAGGAGACACGAACGGCTTCTCTCTCGGGCTCACCATGCTCATTCTTCGTTTCAGTAACATGGACGGGCCCGACGTCAACGACATCGAGGTCCCATACTTCGTCGGCGACATTCCCGCGTCTTTCGATTGGAACTATACCACCGTGCCTCAAACGGCGCTCAATAACAGGTCCCTTTCGTATCCTCGCGGGCACGTCCTCGGCGGCAGCACCTCCACCAGTGAGCTTTCCATCCACCGTCGATCCGCTCGGAGTGGGTGCTGACCGGCCTGCTAGATTTCATGTTCTACACGCGTGGAGCATCCGATGAGTTCGATAGGCTCGCACGCATCTCCGGCGACGAGGGCTGGTCGTGGAAGGGCATGCTTCCATACATCCTGAAGGCAAGCGCGCGCCTCCTCCGACTCCTGATCCTGTGGAATCCACACTAACTGCGCACCGCCCCCGTCGGCAGAGCGAGACACTGACGCCGCCCGCCGACGGGCACGACACGGAAGGCCAAATCAATCCCGCGGTCCATGGGAAGACCGGCCCCGTCCTGACAAGCTTGCCCGGCAATGCGAGTGTCCTCGACTCGCGCGTGCTGCAGACGACGTCGGAGCTCGCCGAGTTCCCCTTCAACCTGGACATGAACTCCGGGAACCCTCTCGGGGTCGGCTGGCTGCAGTCGACGATTGGCCATGGGGTGCGCAGCAGCGCCGCGACGGCGTTTCTGGACCAGGAGACTCTCGATCGGAAGAACCTGGACGTCCTGATCGCAACTCGCGTGACGCGTCTTCTGCAAACCGGTCGGAAGGAGGGCAGCCCTGTCTTTTTGGGTGTGGAGCTCGCACAGTCGGCATCAGGTACGTGTGGGGCGCGCGTAGTTGAGTCGGTTTCCAGCTAACTGGCGTGCTAGGGCCGCGGATGCAAATCAGGGCGGCGAAGGAGGTCATTCTGTCTGCAGGTAATGGTTCCGAACCGCGCCGTCAGCTCAGGTCTCACATACAACCTCCAGGGTCCATTGGTACCCCGCAGATTCTGATGATGTCCGGCATTGGGGACCCGGAGGAGCTTGCGGCTCATGGGATCGCCACGGTCGTAGATGCCCCTGACGTAGGCAAGCACATGCAGGACCATCCTTGGGTCCCGCTGCAGTGGCAGGTAAACACCAACGACACGCTCGATAGCATCAACAGGAACCCAGATCTCTTCAATGCAGCTGTCGAGATCTACAACGCCACGAAGCAGGGCGTCATGGCTAACAATCCGGGAGGCAATCAGATTGGGTGGTTCAGACTCCCACGCAACTCCTCCGTCTTGACAGAGTTCGGAGACGCAGCCGCAGGACCCTCGTCGCCTCACTTCGAGTTGACTTTTGGCGTGCGCGCCCGTTTATATCGCATTTTCTCATGGTCGCTCTGACATCAGCTTCCTTCTTTCGCTTCGCAGAATTCGTTCCTATCCTTCACGCAGCCCGTCCCTGCCACCGGCAGCTTCATGAGCATGTGCGTCGCGCTCGTCGCACCGACGTCCCGTACGTGTCATGTGGCCTCCCACACTAACATCGCGTGGCTCGTTCTGATGCCTTCCTTCTTCGCCGCAGGCGGCTCCGTGAAGCTCGCGTCCGCGTCGGCGTTCGACGCGCCGCTCATCGACCCCGCCTTCATGCAAACGCGCTCCGATCTCGCCACGCTGACGGAAGCAGTTAAGGCCGCACACCGGTTCGCAGCGGCGTCTGCTTGGCAGGACCTCATCATCGCGCCCTTCGCCGATGCCGTAAACACGACCACGGACGCGGACATCCACGCGTACATCGCCAGTGGGGCTGCGACCTTCCGACACCCTATGGGCACCGCCAGGATCTCGACGTCGGAGTTCGGCTCGGGCGTCGTCGACTCCAGCCTCTTGGTGGAGAACGCGGTCGGCTTGCGGATAGTCGACGCCTCGGTATTCGTGCGTATTCATTCATTCGGCGGATGCATCGTTGATAATAGTGCGCTCGCTGACGGCACTGCTTTTTAGCCGCATATCTTCGGTGCACATCTCCAGGCACCCGTGTACGCCATCGCTGAGCGAGCTTCGGACCTGGTCAAGCGGGCACATGGCATCCCGCTGTGAGAGTCGATTTAATATTAGGCGACAGACGTGATCTGCCATTGACATTTGTCTGCTGTGCTGCATCTACTGTACATCAGCATATATTGATTGTGGTATGTATAGGTGCTTCGAGCGCAGCCATTGTAGATATGTATTCTTTTGACCGGGCCTCCCTCAGCTTCGATACTCGGCCGCCGAGACCACTGCATTCTGATGACGCAAGTTTCCGAAGCCGTGGACTGCGTATCTTCTCAGCATCAAACTCCCGCGAAGCCCGGACTCTAATTAATAAGTAAACCCGCCGCCCTGTCCCCGCCCGTAGTACATAAGTAAGTAGACTAACTGGGTAGATTATGTCTAGCGGCGTGGGGGAGACGCACGTTCTCGCTTCTGCCTCTGCAACGTTAACCTAGACGCATTCTGATTGGAACCCAGGCATTGGCTCCAGTACAAATGTGCGGGCCAACGCGCTGGGGTGCATCGCCGCAGAAACCCAGCCGTACCCACACATTCCGCCTACCATGCCAGTCATCCTGTCTACCCCTCTGCTCAAGATTCCGCTCTTGGCGGGGAATGCTTTGTTCACGTACTATGGCATGACTCCTCCAAGGCAACCGCCGCCACCGAAGGAGCAGCTCAGGTTTACCGTTCCTGACCTGATGACGAGGACGACGAGGCTCCAGATGGCCGCGACGGCCGCTTCGAAAGTGAGAAACTTGTCTCCATATCGAACCGTCTTCTGATTCACGTGTTGCTCGTTCAGTACGTCCTATGCGGGGCCGCCATCGCCGAGGCGGCAGTCCTCCTCGCACATCGCCTCCCACAGCCGTACTCCTCGCACATCCTCACCGCCCTGACTGTGCTTCTCCCCGGGACGGCCATGATTTCCCAAGCACACACCGTCCCATCGCTGCAGATCACGCCGGCGTCCGCTGCCGGGTGCCTGCTCGGGATCGTGGGAGGGATCATCCGGGTCTGGTGCCACCGCACGCTGGGCAAGTTCTTCACCTGGCAAATGGCCGTGCGCGACGACCACGAGCTCGTCACGAGCGGGCCGTACGCGCTCGTGCGGCACCCGAGCTACGCCGGGTGGCTGCTCATGATCGCCGGCAACTTCTTGCTGCTCGCGAGCCCAAAGTCCTACTTCGTCGAGTCGGGCCTGCGCGATTCGGTCGCCGGGAGGGTCGTGGGCCTCGCGAGCTTTGCGTACTGCATGTTCAGCAGCGCGAACTTGGTTGGCCGGGTGGCGAAGGAGGACATGGTGCTCAGGAAGGAGTTCGGGGCGCAGTGGGAGGCCTGGGCGAGGCAGACACCGTATCGTCTTGTCCCGTTCGTGTACTGAGGTTGGATGTTTTCGTTACGTACATGTACATCTCTAACTTTCAGGCGTAAATAGACGTCAGTAAGTGCAACGGCGCCGGCGGAGACAGCGGTGCCGGTGAGTGTGTAAGTCAATGATCGCGGACTATATGGGGTCTATAACATTCATGACGAGGCAGCGGGCTCTCCGGGACTGCCCGGAATCAAGCAACGCCGGAGAACACAGTGCTCAGAAATCGCCCAATACAGACATCCGATAAACGTAGTAGGCTTCGACAAGATTGTCACGGGAGCTCCCACCATGCTCAACGCTGACAGCAGCAATGGAAAACTGGCAAGTACTTAGGAACGGCGATTCGTCGCACTACGAGGCCGTAGAAAAATAGAAGGTGAGTGTGTGAACACCAACAAGGTAAGACAGATTGAGCTGACCGGCAAGCAACTGTCACTGTCAGCTGCAGACATGCATGTTGCAACTTGTGACCAGACCGCGTGAAGTCTCGGACTGCCGAACCCAATAAGTACTATGTAAGCAGTATATAAATGAAACGTGTCTCGTTTTCCGACTATTTATCAGCGCGACGAAATTGGGCACGTACCACGCATTCAACGTTCAACGATGGCCTTCCTCGCACCCACGTTGAGCACCCCGCTGCTGAAGGTCCCTCTTCTCCTCGGGACCGTCGTGTGGACCTACCACGGGATGTCGCCCCCGAAACCGCCGGCGAACGCAACTGAGCTCAAGAGGATAGGGTCCACGCCCGACTTCCTCTCCAAGTCCCGCTTCCCAAGCGTCCTGCGGGCATGCTCAGCCACGGCCAAGGTACGCACCTTCTTAATACTAATGCACGCCCAGATACGCGACTTACATCCGTCCATCATCACAGCTCGTACTGTGCGGCATCGCGCTGGCCGAAGCGGCGGTCCTCCTGGCCCAGCAATACCCCTCGCCCTTCTCCGATCGTCTCCTCACCCATCTCCTCCCCGCCAAGACTTCGCCATCGCTGCACCTCACCGCGATGTCGGCGGCGGCCTGCGCCCTTGGTATCGCGGGGGGCTCGATCCGGGGATGGTGCCACCAGACCCTGGGCCGGTTCTTCACCTGGGAGGTGGCCGTCCGCGACAACCACCAACTAGTGACGAGCGGGCCGTACGCGATCGTGCGCCACCCGAGCTACACGGGCTGGGTCGTCCTGATGGCCGGGAACTTGCTGCTGCTCGCGAGCCCGGGCTCGTACTTTACGGAGGCGGGGCTGTGGGAGAGCACCGCGGGCAAGGCCGTGGCGTGCACGGTCATGGGGTACCTGAGCTGGGTGACGATCCACCTTATCAGGCGGACGGCGAGCGAGGACGAGATCTTGAGGAACGAGTTTGGGGCGCAGTGGGACGAGTGGGCGAAGAAGACTCCGTATCGGTTGATACCGTTCGTCTACTGAATAGATTGGAGGCGACACAGTGATGTACATCCAGGAACACATGTTCTCTATGCGGAGAGAGCTCTAGGACGGCGTTCACACCGGTACTGTGGAGGCCTCATACAGTGTTCTTCGTATCACGAAGGACGGATTCCTTCGATTCTGATAGGGACGGGGTATCGACCCCGTCCGGTGATCCCTGACCCTTCGTGATGGTTTCGTCGACGAAGGTTTCTTTCGCAGGAAACATCAAGGAAAGGACCGAATACACGACCAGAGATACGAAGAACTGGGGGGGGGGCATCAACACGGCGAACGATAGGCTGCAAGTGACGGAGTACACTACTCACGCCGAACAGCCACGCGAAGTCGAAAGTCTTGAATGCGCCCCCGATCTGCACAGCAGGGTTCACAGCAGCAATCAGACCTGGCATGTTGGGAGGAACGGCAACGAGGATCGTAACAACAGCCCGCCAGTTCTGCGCCATGTCGTAAGTGGGTGCGTGAACGTGCCACATGGCGTTTCACTTACAAAGCCGTATGTATACCGGTAGCGTCCGTGCGGACGATACATCGACGGTACATCCACCTTGCAGCGATGCACGATCCAGTACTGATGAAATCGTCAGTATTCCGACTGCCCGTCCATATGTCAGATGCACTTACATCAGCAACCATGATGGCGGCGAAAGGACCTAGGAAGACCGTATAGCCATTCATGAACGACAGGAACCCCTGCGCAGTTGAGACGATCTCCCAAGGTACGAACGCCCACGGCGCGATGACGGCGGTGATGATCTGGCCCCGTTTGATATTGATGTAGCGCGGGAAGAGAACGGTCATGTCGTTCGCCGCGGAGATCGTGTTCGCAGAGACGTTTGTTCCGAGTGTGGCTAACGCAAAGGAGAACGCGGCGAAGAACGCGGCTGGGCGGTTGTCCCAGTGGTCGATGAGGGTCAGAGGGTTCCAGAGGACTTTGCCGTAGAGGGCGGCTCCTGCAGACGTCACGGCGATTCCGATGAAGCCTCCGAAGGTGAAGGCCACAGGGATAATCAGGAGCTGGATGTATTGCCTGTAGACGAAATGTTACACTCGAGGGATGGTGAGAACGAACTCGAAACTCACGCCCGTTCATTCTTCGCGTAGCGCTGTGGAAATGCATGAGCCCTGTGCACGAAACTGCAGCATATTTCCTCACCGTAAAGTCAGGGATATTCACTGCGACAGTCGCGTAGATAGCCAGAGCACTGTTCAAGGCGCGCAGCCACGCATAGGAGAGAGCGCTACCGGAGAGAGCACTGTGCTGGTCCAACAGGGCTGTGTTTGACGGCACTTTGACGAACGCCCAAATCAGCATCGCGATCCACGCCGGCGGAACGATGGCGGCTTTCAGCATGAACAGCCACCGGATACGTTGCGGCGACACAAACATGAAAGGCATAAGTATCAACCAATACAGGAAGAAACATAGCAACCCTGTGGAACACGAGTCAATCTTCGACGTTCAGGAAGGTGCGGATCCTAGAACGAACTTACCGGACGTGGTAGCGTTGGTGCTTGGGGGAAGGTGGTTCGGCATTCTTGCGATAGACGGCCATATTGCCTTGAGCATCTGGTATACACACTGGGAGCCGGTATACGCCTGGACGCTGAGCCAGAACATCGACAGGACCATCCGACTGACGACGCTGAAATAGCTGAACCAAAACCCGAACGACGAGCGGTTCAGCACGGGGAAGCTGATGTGTAACCGAGCCCCAATCGTCCCGTTCAGTACCATGACGATGGAGATGATGATGGTTCCGACTGCGATAGCAGGTAATGCCTGACGCCTAGACCGGCAGATGAGGTTCGTCAACACTTGGAGGACCGGAACCGGATAGGTAAACTTCGTACCACGATAGTCCTATGGCGAGCATGCTAGACGCAAGTTGCCACCCGGGGGCGTTCCAGGCATCGGATACCCAGTAGGCAACGTAGTTGACTGTCGACCACGTTCGCTGTCCAAAACAAATGCCGTAAGGCTACATATACAGACGTATCAGATTATGAACACGCTCACGTTCTCGGGTGGTACAGGATCCATGTCCTTGTTAGACCATCTACCGCTCGGCGCGAACGTCGACGGCTCTGGTTCGAGCACCCAAGCCGATGGGTGTACCCAGCTGGAGAGTTTTGCCATAGGAGATGCAGTCTGGATCAAGCTTAGGACTGGTGGACGAGCACGCGAAACATGAATGGGGACGTACGCCGAAAGCGGCGCATTCCGAGTTGTATTATTATTTTGCCAAGCAGCTCCAAGCTTCCTGAACCTGGACGGTCTGATTGGAACGCATGGATAGCGTGCTTTAGGGAGGCTAATCTGGTGGTGCGGGGTCATCGTGGTACAGAGGAAGCAGCCGTGAGAAAGTCGATGGGCTCGCTCCGAGTCGCTCGGCTTCAAGGTGGTGCCAAGTTGGCCAGGCCAAGCTCCGACTCGGGTGACTGATGCCAGTGGCCCACTCGGAGCGCTGAGCTCTTGGAACGAACTTGAAAAAGTATAAGTTACCCTCATGTGTCTCCGAGTCTAAAGGGGAAATCCATGGCCTAGTATGTATGATACACATCAAAGGTCTTCTGCAAGTTTTCCATACCACAGGTTATTCGTACACGCTAGATATGATGCTCAATCAACGTCGACTGGGTTCCAGGTAATCGTGCCGTCCTTTCCGCGGTCGAGAGCGTCAATCGCAGCTATATCCTCCGCGCCCAATTCGAAGTCGTAGACCTCTGCGTTGCTGACCACGCGAACTGGGTCCGCGGACTTCGGCAGGGGAGCGAGTCTAAGAATAAAATCGACAACTGGGTTCCCGTGAATAGTCGCGAGGAGTGCAGGAAGGACGCACCCGCGCTGCAGCGACCAACGAACGAGCACCTGAGCGGGCGATTTGTTGTGCTGTCCGCGGTTTCAGTGCGCGTTGGGTACACGAACCGCAGCGGACCGACCTTCTTTGCCACCTCGAGGATGGCTGGGACGTCCCACTGCGCCCGCATGAGCGGCGCGTACGCTTCTATGAAAATGACATGCTTCTTGCAGTAGTCGACGATCTCCTTCTGCTGATTCAAGGGTTGGAGCTACGTAAAGGCACCCTAAGCACCTTGTGAGCACACGGATAAGCTTGCTGCAACTTACTTCGATCTGGTTTATATCCGGGAGCTCCAGGCCAGCCTCCCGGATCTCCTCGATGTGCTTGACGCCACTTTTTCGCGCAGTATCAGCGGACGTTCGCGAAAGCCACGCAGGCAGAGCGAGCTCACTAATTCGACACGCCGATGGAACGGACCTTGCCCGCCGCCTTAGCTTCGACAAGGGCCTTCCACGTGGCGAGGCGGGTAGGCTTGTCGGACATCGCGCTGTGGATCAGCATGTAGTCCAGGTAGTCGAAGCCGAACTTCTTCAGCGAATCGTCCACGGCAGCGAGGGTCTTCTCGTAGCCGTGCTCGTCGTTCTGGATCTTCGACGCTGCGTGGACATGAGGCTCTGACTCAGTTCCGCGGGCGACATGTGGAATTACCGAGGACCCACTGATGTAGAGCTGGCTGCGCGGGATGCCGCTCTCCCGAACGGCCTCGCCCACCTGGGCTTCGTTTCTGTACATGCGAGCAGAGTCGATGTGACTGCGAGGGTACAAGGATGTCAGCGTACCCTTTTACCCGACCTGCCCAGATGTCCATACCGATAGCCAGCTTTCAAAGCCGCCAGAGATGCTGCCTTAGCGTCATTGTTGAGGTAGACGCCAAGGCCGAGGAGAGGAAGCTCGTAACCTGCGGGACGCAACCTGAGCAAAAGCCAGGTCAAGGCGGTGAGGTTCATACCGGAGCGTAGACGCACAGTCGTATCGATGGCAAGAGGGGACGACATGACTCAGAGAGAACCGATTGTGCTGGTAAGGGCGATAGTAGGGAATCAAGTTAGATACTACGGGCTCACGACCTACCCTACCTAGGGCTGTTCTTAGGTATGGGATCCCATATTCTGGCGGAAGGGCATATATACAGCAAACCCTGTCACGCGGCCGGGGGTGAACAAAGTTGAGACCCCGAGCTTTTCGATAGTTGTCGAAGTCTGGATCTAAAGCTCCGAACCCCCAATAAGTTACAAATAACCTCTTGAAGTACGCACTGTTCGGACCTTCGTCAGCAATGTCAAGTGGTGGGATCGATGGTAAGTCAGCACTTCACCCACAAGGTATCAGATAACATTCGAAGAAGCTCTGGAATGCGAACGGCATCAGGTTCCCTCTCGGCGGCGGCAAGGTCCGCGGTCCACCATACATATGCATAACGCCAGAACGCCCAACCTGGACAAGTTAGTACAGGTGGGAACGGATCAGTGAAAGCAGTCAAGTACCGGGGGCAAAATGAACTTTCTCGGATGGCGTTAGTCAGTGCGACCTTGAGACGTCGAGCTCCCAGCAACGTTGGCGGAAGTCTCAAGATCGTCTGCCAGACTAGGGGGGTTGTTCCAATGTTCCCCTGGTGATTATCCAAGTCCACGGAACGCTGGGAAATGTGATGGTTCCGGCACTCACCAGACATATGTACCTTGGTCCGTCTGAGCACGAGCTACACTCCCATGCTAATACCAGAAGTATGATAGATGAAGACAAGGGGCAGTAGAAAGAGAAAGATGTTCCCTTTTGAGCTTCACGGGCAAGCAAGCCATCAAATTAATTCGAAGGGCAAGTCGGAACAGAAGGCGTTGAGTTGAGGTCGCATCGGAGGGAGGCTTCAATCTAGTGGGTGCGGACAACAGTGGCAGGTTCCTTGCAAGACAAGAAGTCGTCTAGATCTTCTAAGTTCTGAGACGGAGTGATGCTGAGAATTATTCCGGAGCGGGGGCCGTCTGAGAAAGTTTCAATAAGCCGGTGAGGATGAATGGATGAAGAGAGAGATGGGACTCCGGAGTTACGGCCTGTGTGTATAGCATGGTATACGGTAACGTAGTAAGTACGCAGCGATGTCGATGATGGGCGGCAACAAGCTTGGATTTGTACCGTAAGCGCACAAGGCGCTCAGTGCTGCGAGTCAAGGGCGCTATCAGCCTACTATCCCTCTTCACGCTGCCACGACCATCCAACCTCGCTACAACCCTCTGGATGATGAATTCTGGCAACATAAATGTGGGATGGGGTCAACCATGCTGCATACTCCACTCCATGCTTTCAAGAAAGCACGCCGAAGCTCCTGCTGCGAAGACTGATTACCAGGCGGACCTCAACTGATGAATCAACGTCTGGAAGCCCCCAAAAGGCTTCTCGAGGTACAACACGAAAATCGAGGTCCTGTTCCGGGGGATACTCCGCTGTTGGGTCCAAATCTTCCAAAAGGTACGAATTCACGTACAGTTCCGACCGCGCACCGCTGGATAACGCCCTAGACCTCATGCAGTGCCTGCGCGTGATCTTTCCGTTCACTCTCACCAAGTCCCACTCTCCCAAGCAACGCGAGCGGCCACCAACATCCATGGAGAGCTTGAAGATCGTAGGCACAATCCTCACCCCCGAGTCCGGAGACGCGTACACTGCCGCGCTCAAGCGCAACTCCGACCTCTCGTCGCTCCCCGCCAAGTACGTCGTACAACCTGCCGTTTACGAAGACATCCCTCCGGTCCTCGCATATGCGACCTCTCAAACTCCCCCGGTCGAGATCGCCGTCAAGGGCGGTGGTGCCCACTCGTCCACCTGGGCGAGCTCGGATGGAGGCGTCGTCATCGACCTCAGCAAGCTGAACAAGGTTGTCCTCGCGGAGGACAAGCAGTCCATCAGCGTCCAAGGTGGCGCTTATTGGGGCGACGTATACGAGGTCACCTCGAAGGCGCAGGTGGACGTCGTCGGTTCTCCGCTCTGGTTCGTCGGCGTTGGCGGCTTTACTCTCGGTGGTGGATTCGGCCCCCTCACTTCGGAGTACGGTTGCGCAATCGACAACCTCATCTCGGCTACAGTCGTCCTTGCCGACGGTCGGATCGTGAAAGCGAGCAAGGACGAAGAGCCAGATCTGTTCTGGGCCATCCGCGGTATGTCTGGATGTTTCGCGTCGTGCCTGTCCATGGCTGACTGACGCTGCGGGCAGGCGGTGGAGGACAATTCGGCATCGCCGTCGAGTTCGTCTTCAAGGTCCATCCCTCTGTCGGCCCGATTTCTTCGGGAATACTCGCCTTCCCGGGCACGGAGATCGACAAGGTCCTAGCTATCATTCCAGTATGTACCTTCAGGTTTTTCTTGGTCCGTTTCTGATTGTATGCGCCGTAGGAATGGAAGAAGACGCAGACGTCGAGGGAGCGGTTCACGATGAACTTCTCCAGACCTGCCCCACACTTCAAGGTCTGTTCTGCGCGCTCAGCGTGTTATCTGCGAATACTGACCCGATTCGTTTGGCTAGCCCTCGATTGTGATCCTGCCGTCAGTCCTTCACGACACGGACGGTTCTCGCGCGCAGGCGGTCCTCGCGCCCTTCCGCGATGGCGAAGTGAAACCCGTGCTGGACAAGGTCGGATCCGTTCCCGACATGCTGACCGCCTCGCACGCGGCGGATGCCGCTATGGCGGTGGCCCCGCGCCGACTGGTCATCCGCGGTACTTTGTTCGCCGATTTCTTCCCTGAACTCCTCGAGGGCGTCTGGGACAAGTGGGTGGCGTTCACCGAGACGAGCGAGGAGGTTCGCGGGTCCGCCGTGCTCTGGGACCTGACGCTCCCCGACAAAATGGCCGAGGTGCCGTCGGGTGACACCGCTCTTAAGCGGCAGCCGTATTATTGGATGGCGGTGCAGGGAAGGTGCGCGATCTTGCCGATCTTATGCCTGCTGTCACGGCTATGTCGTCGGGAGGGACAAATGCGCTGACTGTTCTGGATGTGTATGTAGGTCCACGACGGATGCGTCGGTGCAGGCTTGTCAGGACTTCACTGCGTCGGTCGTGCAGTTCGTGCGCGAGAAGAACACTGAGCTCGCCGGCCAAGACATCGGTTGGTTCCTCAACATGTGCCAGGGCCATGAGAAGCCTGAGGACGTCTTTGGGGAGAACCTCCCGCGTCTCCGTAAGGTCAAGGCCAAGTACGACCCAAAGAAGGTCTGGAGCAGGGGGATCGTCATCGAGCCCCTGGTGGAATGAGAGGATGCTTCATCTTCGCGCCGTCATGTTTCCGATTCCCACAATGTGTCGCGTTTGGCTCGTTTGAAGTGTAACTGCGTATGTGTATGTACTATAACGCTGCCACAGCTATCCTGCCTGACAGGCTGTATCAGGCGCTGTAGCTCTCGTGTCTCAATCGACAGAAGTTCTCGTCCCTACCGCTACAAAGCCTCCAAGCCTTTCTCAAGTCAGGCATCTTTTCATGAAGTTCCTGGATGTTGTTTGGTGAGAGCCTCAATCTGTTTGCGAGCAGATTGTTCACATCCAAGTCTCCAGACCCGTATGTCCGAGTGCTCCATCAACACGGACTCCCACACACAGATCGAACCAGGCGCTATGATGTGGTTCATCAATGTTGTGCGATCTTCCGAACCCACCGGTATCAAGCGACCGTCTGGTTCTCTAGGGATTCACGTTACAAAGTGCTTCCCGAGCCCATGGGCAGTGTGGTCTGGCTACTGGATACGGGCCTTCCGTTCTCACTCATGTGTTCCGCTGAGCGCAAAGTCCGGCCTCCGACACGGTCCGATCCGCGAATCGGCGACGCTCCCACCGCTCGTCCTGGCCTCCCACGAATACGCGCGCGCGCTGATCCTGTCCCTGAGGAACCTTTGCGCCAATGGCAATGTCCTCAGGGTCGGGGACAATGCGCCGTAATGTCAACCCCGAACGCATCAGTTTTGCATTTGCTTTCCGCAGGCAAGGGCATGTCGTAATCGCCTATATAGCGATCGTCGTTGAACGCCGGACGACGGCCAAGTCGTCGCGGCGTTTACGACAGAGTTCTGGTTGCGAGCGGCCGGTTGAGCTCTCTTTCGCTTCGCTCTTTGACTATCGCGTCGATTGCCCGTCTTCTCCCCCTTCCCCCCCTTCCCCGGGACTCGCTTGAGTGCGTTTGGCACGATGCCTATGCTCATTGACGTCGCCGAACTCGCCGGCCTCGCGGCTGAGGGCGCACTGTACGGTAAGCCTCCATCCAAAGACAACGGTTGATCCCACGCGTGTCCTGACCTGCACCCTCCAGGTGTCTTCGTCTGCCTCTTCTGCGTGTGTGGGTATGACCTCGTCCGCCGCCGCAAGCGGCACGGGTCGCAGCTCAGCTGGCCGATGGTCCTCGCAGCCGTCATGCTCATCCTGCTCGCCACCGCGCGGTTCGCCGTCGACACCGCGAACGTGTTTGCCGCGTTCATCAAGCACGACCCCCGCACGGCGCGCATCGGGTACCTCGCGGATGTCACCCAGCCGCTCTTCACGACCAAACATAGCATCCTCGTCGCGGTGCTGCTCGTGGGCGACTCGTTTGTGGTACGTTTAACACTTTACACGTAGGCGCGGCCCAGGCGAGTCTGAGTCATGGTCGAGCACAGAACTATCGGTGCTGGGTGGTCTGGGGAAAGAACATTTGGATCGTGGTCTTCCCCGTCGTTCTGTCGTTCACCAGCGCAGGTACGGAACAACTACATGCACCACCAGAAGGTGGCAAGCAGATGCTGATTAGCAAACGGATGCTGCAGCGGCCGGCTCATACACGATGTGGGCGTACAGCAACCTCCCCAACCAGACCGTCCTCTCGGAGGCGATGTGGCTGAAGGCGTTCTTCTCGCTCAGCTTGGTCGCAAACGCGTTCTCGACCTGTACGTCCCCCGTTTCCCTATCGCAGCGCGCTCCGTGCTGACGCCCATGTTGTAGGTATGCTCGCGTTCCGGATCTGGCATGTCGACCACCAGATGGCGAGTACGACGATTGAGCGAGCCAACACCAGCCTCATGCCGATCGTCCGCATCGTCCTCGAGAGCGGCATCCTCAACGCGGCGTACCTCTTCGTCTACGTCATGACCCTCAACTTTGGCTCGCAGGGCCTCGAGATCATGTCCGAGATGGTAAGGGACTCGCGCCCCGCTGGTTTTTAGCTTTCCAACGCTAAATCCTATTCACTCTCAACAGGCCACCCCTTTGACCGGCATCATCTTCTCCATCGTCATCCTTCGCGTCGGCCACCAGCGGCACGACGACAACTACTACACTCAGCACGCGACTCGCACCATGACCTGGAACATCGCGCGGAAGACGACCTTTACGACGGGGATGTCTGGGACGGCGGAGACCGTCACCACTGCGACTGCTGCGGGATCGAACATGTCAACCCTCGAGGTGTACGTCCACGGTACCACCACGTCGAAGGTGGATGACGAGGATGGGCAGGAGCTGCACTCGTTGAGTAGCCTCGCAGCTGCGTAAAGGCTTGTGCTGCGGGGAAGTCTAGTCTCGGACTTTGTATTTCGTGTATGATGCGCATCGTTTTGTCTGTAAGGTCATGTTTCTCCGGTAATTTATCAATTATGTTTGACGGACTTCACACCGACTGCCGCAGATTCTAACTTAAACTACAGTACAAAACAAGACGAGGCCGCAAGATCCTACTATGTACAGCAGGTGGTGCACATCTACTTCCGGAGTTCGGGGAAATGCTTCTTGAACGCCTCAAGGACGTACGCCTGTTCGGATCATATCCGAGGTGAGCTATGTCTCCCCCCAGGCAATGAACGAACCACTTCACCTCGTCCCATGTGGCCTTGAAGCTCTCGCGCGCCAGCAGGTCGTCAAAGTACGTCCCAAGCCGCGCGAACTTCCCGGTGGTGATGGTCTCCCAGATCTTCGGACCGCCACCCGCCTCCCACGCGCCGATGTCGTTCACGAACAACATCCTTGCGCGCGCGACGAACGGCGCGATGGCGATGTCCGCCATCGAGTACTCGCCCACCGCGAACTTGCCCTCGGCGGGGAGGAGCGACTGGATGTACTCGACCGCGGTGTAGAGGTCCTCCGCGGGCGCGTTCTTCATCAGCACGGCGTAGTACGCGGGGAAGAACTTGCTCGAGACGCCCTCGACGAAGAAGCGGGCCTGCGCGCGCTTCACGGGGTCCGTGGGGACGATGCGCGACTCGGGGAAGAGGTCGCCGACGAACTCGACGAGCACGAGCGACTCGGCGAGCTTGGTGGACGAGGGCGAGGGCTGGTCCGCGGGGGCCTTGGGGCCGCCGTACGCGATGGCGGGAACCTGTCGCCGGGTCGGTCAGCGTGTTGCAGACTCGGAGGCTCGGGCTGGTGCACGGGGAAACGTCGGACGACGAACCTTGCTCGCGGGGTTGACCTTGGGCGCGTACCACTCGGGCTTGTTCTTCAGGTCGATCTCGTAACGGGTGAAGGGAGCCTTGGCCTCTGCGAGGGCGATCTCCGCCTAATCCGACGAAGGAAGTGGCCATTAGCCAGGTTCGGGAACGGAGAAATAGGAATACCACTGACCCTCTGGGCAAAGGGGCAAATCTTTGTCGATTGAATAGAACCCAATCAGGATCAGAATGACCGATGAACCTAGGACGGCGAATCGAGACGGGTGGTGCTCACCTTGGCACTGTAAAGCGTAATTTGCTCGGACATGATGGTGGATGTTCTGATACTATGACGCAGGGTAGAGTTCAATGCCATCGTCCTGCGTTCCAACTTCTCTCTTTTTATAAAGAGAGCCTCGTGTAAGTCCGAGGCTATGACGGGGAGGATCGGCATTTGGCTGACAGATACATCTGCTGACAGCCTGCATTCACTTATCGATATGATGATATATCGTTGTCGGTCATAGAGGCTGCCACTGGATTAACCTGTTGAGCGCAGCCATCCAGTCAGCATTAATATTCCCGATCCTTCGGACTTAACGTTTACGACGCATCGCGAGGCATCGCCACAACAACCAGCCACAACGATCCGGCCCGGGGGCCCGCCCTGCGCATATAGTCATCTCTTTGATGCATCCTGCAGTCGCTCACTCACTGGGAGTTACCACGAATGCCAGCTCACATCGATATGTCCAGATAAAGATACTTGGAGCGGTGTGTAGTTGCAAGTACTTGGACGTTGGGCCCGCGCCCCCCAGTAGTGCGCGAGATCATGGACATCTGCGTCGATCCTCGCAGCCCCGCCTAGATTGAGAAGGCATTCGCGGTGCAGCGTTCGGATGTACGCCCATGGCCACACTGAGTTTCGTTTCCCGCCTTAGACGCAATACAGATACGTTGACAATAAATGGTTCGCCCGCCTGATGAACTTGTATGTCGAGCACCCTCAAGCAAGCCTAGAACGTAGAAGACCCGGATCGTACTCGCACATTCCTTCGTCACCAGATTGTGTCGAGGTAGCGGGGAAACCCTCAAAGTCCATCCCAGTAGTGAAGATACAGTGTCAGATACAGTACAAGCCTCGCCGATGTCATGTAGAGCCCGCCACTCATGTGCAAAATAGCGTGCCAATGTAGATCCCCTCGTAAGGGCCAAGGTGGTCGACGATGTTGCCCTGAGCGATAGTCGGCACCTGCGATATGGTGCACTGCGAATCCGTCGCGTCGTCGTCTCCGGGGCACGAGTACGCCTCCCCTGGGTTGACGATATGGATCTCGCCGTGCGGGTGCTGGAAACCGAGGAAGCGGCCGGGTACGATGGGGACGAGGTCCTTCCTGTTGTTGATACGGACGAAGTCGGGGACTTTGGAGTCGAAAAGGGCCGCCCAGGCCGGGTTGCCGACGCGCGGGGTGCCATAGGTGACGGCCTTCACATGGACGCTCGAAGGAAGATTCAGCGTAAGGAACATGGCGTCGAGTTCGGCGAGCGCGCCTCCCAGCGAGTGGCCGACCTGCGGGATGTCATGAGAAACGAAGAGCGTACCAGGCGCTCAGAACGACTTACGGCGACGACGGTCGAAGCACCGTACGAGGACAGTAGCTTCTTGACCTCATCAAGGATGATCGTCGCGGTCTTCGCATGCTCATCCGCGAAACCACCGTGAACCTGGACATCCGAGGACACGCCTGGGAAGAGCGTGCTGTTCAGAGGGGTCCTGAACAAGTTGATATCCGTCAAGTCTGAGCACCTGTTGCCAAAGAAGTATGAAAACCATGCGGACGCAGCAATGGCGGCGGAGACATTGAGCACTGAGAAGCCACTCACAACTGCGTTGGATCCGTTCCCTGGTGTCCCACGACCACGGCATTCTGGTTGGGCCAATAGCCGACGAAGTCTGGGGAAGCAATTGCGCCGTCAGCAGACGACAGAGAGTTTTAGTGTAAACCTACAGAGCTGGATGTCGTTACCGTTACCGCCTGTGCGCGACGGTTGGAAGTCCGCGTTCGCGGCGCATGCCTCTGTGAACCGCCGCGTCAGTATTTAAGATAGAAGCGGATTGATCAAAGGGTGACGTACCACCACAGTTCCAGGGAATGAGCTTGCTCGATGCGCAGTATGCGGCCCTCGCAAACTGGGTAAAGGGCGAGTAGCTAGCCAGCTGCTCAGCCGAGAGTTTAGTTGCATCGCGGGCCTGGAGTGATGGAAGCGCGACAGCACTGGCCGAGAGCGCGAGCAATGCAGCAGCGAAGAAGCCGAACATCAGCTGGCCGGCGAGTCCACCACGAGTGAGGGAGGCTCTGGGCAGGCAAAGACGTAGAGCGGATGGGCGGGTGCCAAACGGATAGGTCGCCATAAGCTCTATGACGGTGCGGCGCACTTCCCCTGGATATCGTCAGCCTACTGTCAGCCTCTCAAATCTGGTCGTCCAAACAATCTCCATACCAAAGCAGATTAGCATCAGCGTCACTGCAATTCCGGGAATCGTTCACTGGTGCGAATGGGTACCTATGTCGAGTGCATCCTCAGGACAACCGGGAATCGGAAGGCTCTAGCAGGCCCTGGCCACAGACCACGCCAGCTGATACGTCGGCAGCAGACCTGACCTGTCGGGCACGGCCGCGGTGATGGCGATTTGCGAGGCAAAGGGTCTATTGGGGAATGTCTTCAGAGGGTCGACCGATATGCCATCATTCTGGTAAGTGCTTGCATTGATATAGGGAGTTTTGCTGTTCCTAAGTTAAAGGAGGCGTGGAGGCGACACGACGTCGGATAGGCTACAGAGGTATCTGGATCATGTGGGCGATTTGCACTGGCGTGCGCGGTACCGGAGCTTCTACTTGTTCGAGTGCAGTCGATATTTCGGAGAACGCGGCTCGGCGGAGACGAAGAACAGATGGTCCCGTTGATACCCAAAAGGATATGGGATGACAGCGGCAGTGAGGTAGATGTGCTTTGCATGCAGACTCAGCGAGGAGGACCTAGCTCGGAAGTTATAGAGCAATCAGTGCATTGGGTGCAGACAGCGGTGTGAAAACTAGGGCTAGAAGATGCGCAGAGAGTCGCCACGTCAAAACTTGAGAGAGCCTATAGCTAGAGGCTGAGGCTAGAGCTCGGCGTTGAGTAGTAGCAAATCACGTGCACAACAAGTTCTCCTTGAGCGCTAGCGCTAGCGCCGCAGGCCTGCGGCCGGGCCAACCGTCGTTCTTGAAAACGATACTGTATCTCCTCCCGTTGGCCGCAGTGGTCTCGTACCCACCGGTCTTTACTCGCATCCCACTATCGTGGAACAACATCCACGATAGTGGGATGCGAGTAAAGGCCAGTGGGTACGAGACCAGGCCGCGGGAACCTGCTACAACTGTCGCGGCCGGCCCAGGCATAAAATCTGCATCCATATGATGATCCTGATTCCTGCCTCAGCTTCACTTCTTCTCTCGTACGCTATCTGCAGTTGGTCTGCCGTCTCTCCGTCAACGCTGCTTCTGATCCTCGAGGTCCAGATGTACGACAACCGCTTCACACTAGGATGCGATGCCTGTACCGTAGGAACAACTTCTGTGACACTGCAAGAGATCGCAGACCATGCGCTCGAGGCGATCCCCTCTCCACAATTTGCACGACCGCAGCGACGATCCAAGGACAACAGGACATGGCCTAGTATAATCAAGACATGGGATGAAGCACCTCATTGACAGTGCTGCCGCTCGAGCCGAGCCGCTACAGCCTGAGAACTTCAAAACTTCATCACATACAGGCTGTAGTGGTCCGCGATCACTTCTCGTACATTTGCCGATACTGGTATAGGCTGATAAACTGTGTCAACAGACTATCACCTGGCACGCAGGGCGCCGGTTTTCAGCCCAGCGGACTGGGTAGCGACTCGTGTAGCCGCCGTATAGCCCACTGGGGCAACGCAAATGCCCTGTATGTACGTTGCTGCTTTTATTGCGGCAAAGTGGGATGTTATCGAAGACGTGATGAAGAGTCTTGGAGACAGGAGGCGTGATTTAATGCTGTTCGTGTTCAAGTTAGCAACGTGGTTAGCCGTTAACGTGCAGTGTTCTCCCACATTTATCATCCTCAGCGGCACGAGGATGCCCGGCTTGCCCGATTGCAACATTGACCATGTTACGGTGTCTCTGTAGATGGCCGCAATTTGCACAGCGAAGAGTGCACAGAATATAAGGGACCTCAACGGTCTCACATAGAAACGTACCCCAACGCATACCACAGCTCCATGGCATCTCACATCGACTCCCCGGACGAAGGCCCTCCTCTGGGCTACCTGCCTATCCCCGACATGCTGGCGGACTGGCCATGGCAGCGGAAGATCAACCCTCTCTACGAGGAGGTCGCAGCTGAAGGCAACGCCTGGTTGCGATCATTCTTACCGTTCAACCTCAAGTCCCAACACGCCTTCGAGAAAGGTGACTTCGGCCTATTGGCAGCCCTGACATTTCCATATGTTCCGCGTGGTATGTGGTTCCTCGGGGCGTGTGTTTATCCCTCAGCTGACGATGCACCAAATTAGACCAGCTCCGCACCTGCGTTGATCTATTCAACGTCTTCTTTCTCTTTGACGAGTACACGGACGTCGAGCCCGCCCCGACGGTGCGCGAGATCATTGAGGTCTCCATCGACGCTCTCCACAACCCGCGCAAGCCCCGCCCGGACGGCGAAGTGATTATCGGCGAGGTCGTCAGACAGTAAGCCCATGGCCCCGCCGACTATCCTGTACGGTTCTAATTTGACCCCTCGCAAGATTCTGGGACCGGGGACGGAAGACTGTCCCTCACCACAACGGGGAACCCTTCGTCGCGTCTTTGGTCGACTACCTGCACGCGGTGGCGGCCCAAGCAGAGGCACGCGACAGCGGAACCATCCTGACAGCGGATGCATACCTAGCCATCCGTCGAGAAGACGCCGGAGTCCGACCGTTGTATGTCCTTGGGGCCCTATTCCTCTCGATCCCGGACCACTTGCACGACGACCCTCCCCTCACCCGGTTGACACGTCTTGGATGTGACCTCGTCGCGATAGACAACGTGAGTTCTGCAGCGTGTATGCGCTGTAGGTAGAAGAAAAGGCTCACATTGGTTGCATCAGGATGTGCTATCGTACAATCGCGAACAAGCTGCAGGCAATGTGGACTTCAGCATCGTCACGATCACCATGCACGACAACGGACTCAGCCCCCACGATGCCGCTCGCTCGCTCGTTGAGCGAATTGCAGAACTCGAGGCGCAGTTCATGCAGTGCCATGCCGAGTTCTGCTCCTTCGGTGCAGGAGGCTTGGATGGGCCGTCGGATAGTAGAGTCCAAAGGTACATGGATCATATGGGAAACATGCGTCGGGCGATATGGTGTTGGAGCTTCGAGTGCTGCCGGTACTTTGGAGAACGCGGATCGACGTATGCAAAGACGCAGGTTATCCCTTTGATACCCAAGAAGATACGGGATCCGAACCTGCACGCGAATCAGGTAGATGTGTTTTTGATCGAGGAGGAGCTAGCGAAGATGTAGCGAATGTTGTATATACGCAGTGGCGGACATACCACGAGATCTATCCATTCCAACTGTGCATGCGAAATGTGACGAGAAAAATGAGGCAAATCCTCGAGGGTAAATCGCTATGTCACGAACTAACTTCCGAGTCCGGGTCTGGTGTTGAATAGGAAGCCAAACAAATCATAACAAAGATTCTCCTCAAGCGCCCTCCAGCCAGACTTTTTTTTTGACCACTTTGACTCGGACCACCGCATATAACCTGCATCTGGTCCCAACCTCACTTCTTCTCCCTGTCCGAGACTGATTTGTCGCTTGCTCAAGGCTGCCCTTCGATCTTTGAAGTCGGAGAAGAATGTGGCGCGCGGTGGTGGACAAGGGTGCATATGCAGGCGAAGGAGGTCAGGAGCGGAAGGGCGTCGTGAAGGTAGGCACGGTCAAGGTGAATCACCCCTCGTGTATACAGCTGCAGCGTTGCAAAGCACTAGGAATTTTATTGTTGTTGTCGTCGTCGTCGGCCGCGCGGCGTGGACGCGATTCGGCACACCGGTACGTATACCATCATCCGCCAGTTGTCAATCTACCGGCCTTCCGCCCCCCCCATCCGACTCGCATTTGCGCTCCTCGGACGGACCCGATTCCTTTTCAGTCCCGAATGAGAGAGCCCAAAAGTTGGTGCGTACTGTGCGAACTGTTCATATCACGGCTCCCCTCTTCAAGACACGCATGTAAATGTCGACCCTCCCTTTACACGCCGAGCATCGTCGACCCTTTATCCTGATGCATTGTGCTTTCTCTCCTACATGACACTCTGACCATCCTTCCGTTCTACCAGAGCCAAGCCCACGTACAGCTCACGTACGTGAGCTATATTGCACAGGTCGCGTAGGGTCTCAGTTGGTAGTGATGCTGCTCAGGTCCCAGCTCAGCTGACTGATAATCGCCACAGGTCTTATGCTCATGGGCGATCCTGCTCGCCGCCGTCCGATTCGCCATCGACACTGCGAACGTGTTCGTCGCGTTCACCGGGCACGAACTTCCCTCGGCACACATTGGGTACCTCGTGGACGTCACTCAACCGCTCTTCACGACAAAACATAGCGAGAGCGGCATGATCAACGCGGTGCACCTCTTCATCTATGTCATGACCCTTAACGTTGGGCCTTGGCTCGCAAGGGCTCGAGATCATGTCGGAGATGGTGAGGAACTCGTGCCCCCCCCCCCTTCCTTAGCTTTCCAAAGCTGAACCTCTGCCAATTTCGTTTCGCATCGAATAGGTTAACCCCTCTGACTGGCATCATTTTCTCCATCATCATCCTTTGCGTCGGCCACCAGCAGTACGACGACAACTACCATGCCCAGCACGGGAGCAAGACGATGACCCGGAACATCGTGAGGAAGACCAACATTACCACAGGGGTTCCGGGACGACGGAGACTGCCACCACAGCGACTGTTGAGGCCTTGAGGGATCAAACCTGTCAAATCTCGAGGTGTACATCCATGGTACCACCACGGCGAAGGTGGATGACGAGAATGGACAGGACATGCACTCGTTGATACCATGGGACTTGGGACTCGCTGTGTAACTGGAGCCTAGGAAGCCTAGTCCCGCCCTCTGTACTCCTTGTATGATGCGCATGCCAGCAGGTCGTCGATGTACTTCGCGAGCCATGCGAACTTCCCCGTCCGGATGCTCTCCTAGATATTCAGGCCCTCACCCGCCTCCCACACGCTGATGTCGTTCGCAAACAACATCCTTCCGCGCGGCACGAACACCGTGATGACGATGTCCGCCATCGAGTACTCGCCCACCGCGAAGCCCTTGGTGGGGAGGAGCGACTGGATGTACTCGACTGCCTTGTAGAAGTCCTCCGCGGGCGCGTTCTTCAGCTGCAGGGCGTAGTACGCGGGGAAGAACTTGCTCGAGACGCCCTCGATGAAGAAGCGGGCTGGCGTGCGCCTCATTGGGTCCTCAATTGGGGATCCATGATGCCCGACTCGGGAAAGAGGTCGCCGATGAACTCGACGTGCACGAGCGACTCGGCTCGCCTGGTGGACTCGGGCGAGGGCTGATCGGATCTGCGGGGACGTCGGGGTCGCCGTACATGATGACAAGAACCTGTCGCCGAGTGGGTCAGCGTGGTGCACACATTCGGAGGCTGGCGGAGCCCTCCACGAACAGACCTTGCTCACGGGATTGACCGCCTAAGTAAGTGTTCACATATTCCTCGCCTATGCCAGTGACCCATGGCAATGGCGCAAAAGACTTGGAAGTCTTCCAGCTCGCAGCGTCAGGGGATTTAGTACTGGCCTCTTTCTTCCTTCATCAGGCATGCCGTACGTGATAGAGGGAATCTGGCCTTCCCTAGACTGAAGCTGACCTTCACCTGGACGAGTACGAAGGTGTGCGCACGCTACCTAATCTAGTCAAGACAGGGAATTGCACACAGGCCCCGGAAGCGAAAGCACAGTTGACCCCATGAGAAACGGCCTAAGCTGTACAAAAGTAGTAAGCCAAAACAGGCCAAAACCTGTCGGGCCTCGATCATGATCTTGTGCATGTGGGGTCACCATCATCGCGTCGTGCAATGGAACTTGAAGCCATGTATGTTGCTTTGTTTCTTGCGGCACAGAAATGGAAGGTTATAGACTCGGAAGACATGCCGATAGAATCTCGGTTACAGATTTGGGCTATAGAATGCCCGATGCCAGTGTTCATGCAGTTCGTAAGGCTTGGCTGCACGTTTGAAACAGTCGGTTCATGAGGCCTCTTCCCATTTTCGTCACGGCACCCTCAGCGGTCCCGTTCATCCGACGCCGATAGTGATGCTAGTAGTCTCAAAAGGCCACGCCGCTGTTCGTAAACTATCGGCTTCCTCGGCACGCATCCTGGCAACCAGTGCGGTAGGCTTCGACGCTTCGTGACTCCGACCATCCAACTCGAGGTGTTTACGTGTCGGACAGCCGCAACTCGCACAATGGAGGGTACCTGCAGGATATAAGGGACACCAAAAGCGTAACGTACTAGATAACGTACCCCAACACCGCATCCCACAGCTCCATGGCATCTCACATCGACTCCCCAGACGAAGGCCCTCCTCTGGGCTACCTGCGTATTCCCGATATGCTGGCGGACTGGCCATGGCAGCGGAAGATCAACCCCCTCTACCAGGAAGTCGCTACTGAGAGCGATGCCTGGTTGCAGTCATTCTTACCGTTCAACCCGAAATCCCAACATGCCTTCGAAACGATCAAGTGCGGTCTAGTGGCAGGCTTGCTATATCCAGATGTTTCGCGTGGTATGTGCTTCCTCAATGTGCGTGTTCACACATCAACTGACAGTGGACCAAACCAGACCAGCTTCGCACCTGCGCTGATCTCCAGAATATTTTCTTTCTAATCGACGAGTACACGGATGTCGAGGCCGCTCCGATGGTGTGCGAGATGATCGGGGCCTGCATTGACGCACTTCACAACCCGAGCAAACCCCGCCCGCATGGAGAAGTAATTCTTGGCGAGGTGGTCAGACAGTAAGTTCATAACCCCGCCGAGGTTCCTGTATAATTCTCATTCCATTCTTAAGATTTTGGGAACGGGGACAGAGGACTGTTCCTCACCAGACTGGCAAGCCCTTCGTCGCCTCTTTCACCGATTACTTGCACTCCGTCCGGGCGGAAAGAGAAGCATGCGACAGCGGAGGTGTCCTGACCACGGATGCTTATCTAGCCATCCGTCAGGACAACATTGGAGTCCCGACCTTGTCTGTCCTGGGGGGCCTGTTCCTTTTGGTTCCGGACCACATGTACGACAACCCCCTTCTCACTAGGATGACGCGCCTTGTAAGCGAGATTATCATTATTGATAATGTGAGTTCTGTGATAGACACTTAAATCTACTGGATGTAGACACTTACCACTGTGACTTCAGGATATAGTCTCATACAATCGCGAGCAAGCTACGGGCGTTGGAGACTTCAACATCGTCACGACCACCATGCACCATCACAACCTGAACCTTAACGATGCTGTTCGCTCCCTCGTCGAGAGAAATGCACAACTTGACGCGCAGTACTTGCAATTCCATCGGGAGTTTTGCTCCATCCTTGAACGACACGGAGACGCGGACGAGGCCTCTCGGATACGGAGGTACCTGGCTCATATGGGCAATCTGCGTCGGGCTCACTGGTGCTGGAGCTTCGAGTGCGGTCGGTATTTCGGAGAACGCGGCTCGACGTATGCGAAGACGCAGATGGTCCCGTTGATACCCAAAGACATACGGGATAAGAGCTTACGCGGGAACCAGATAGATATACTGCTGATGGAGGAGGAGCTGGCGAAACTATAGAGTAATCAACGCACATCAGGTTTATTCAGAGACGTACATACCACAAGATTCATCCGTTCCGTACATGCGAAATGTGAGGAGAAAAATGAGGCAACTTGCCACGTCAACTTGAAGAGCCAACACACCGGCGTTGAGTAAAGCCAAACATATCACAACAAGGTTCTTGTCAAGCGCTCCAGTGCCGCCAAAATCCTCCCGCACGTCCGCATATACCGCATATAATCTGCATCTGGCCTCAACCTCATTTCTTCTCCGCTGTCCAAGCCTGGTCTATCGTTGCTTGCTCAAGCTGCTTGAGATCTTTGAAGTCAGGGAAGAACAAGGAGCGGCGCGCCGGGCGAACTTGAAGAGGAGGTAGAGAACGGAAGGGCTTTGTGAACATCGGCGCGGTCAAGGTGAATCACTCCCCGTTGAAGCTTGAAGCTTGAAGTGTCGCAAAACACCACGAATGTCGTCCTGCGTTTTCCCCACATCATCGTTGACTGCGCGGCGTGGGCGCGAGTCCGCCCACCATCAGCCGGTCGCCACGGGCCAGCACGGCCCCTCTAGTCCTTTACAGTCGCATTTGAGAGGGCTCACAAGTGGGTGCGTACTGTGCGAACTGTTCGGATCGTAACTCCCCTCCTGACACGCATGTAGATGACCATCGGCCCTACGCCGAGCATCGTTGACGCTTTATCCCGATGCACTGCTACTCTTTCCCTCCCGCATGACTCCCCCAGCGTAGGTGAGCTATGCATATGTGGTACCTTATGTCACAATATGTATCGGTTGAGGTCTCTATGAACCATTTGTCAATGCGGACAATTCTGAAGCTGAGGGACAACGAGCGGCGTCGCTGGTGATATCACAATGCGTATATTCGTGCCTGTCTCAGTTTGCGAGCTAATCCAGTATATGGCCCGATGTTTAGCATGTCGTATTCTGAGGTAAGCCAATCGTCCGTGTCTTATACTGGCTATATTCCGACGGGATCGATTAGTTCCGAGCTCATCGCCGCTACAGGGTTAGGACATTTGTGTAGCTTTATAAAGGCATGCTGCCACGATCCAGGCGTACGCCGCACGCCATCGGCGGCGGTCGTTGCCAATATTTCGACACGAGTCACCGTCACAAGTAGTGCCGCGACTTTTAAAGCGACCGGAGAAGCCGTTCCGACAACGTCATTGTCATCATCCGGATGCGAACTCGTGGCATGCGCTATCTCGGGTACGTCGGATGTCTGCTTGCGATTGACGTTGAGAATGGTTGACGAACGTTACTGTTGCACATTGCTCGGGCCTCACCTTCACGGAGCAAGCACCAGGAGTGACCATCGGCGCTGCGTCATTCTTCTGAGGAACGATGATACCCTATGTGATTCTCAATGTTAGGAATGTGGTCAGGATGCTTGAACATGGTACGTACAGATGTCCTTTGCAGAGGAATGTCGTTGAGAGTGATGGCTAGATGGAACGGAGCGCCAGCATCGAGGCCGTCGATGGCTACCAAACGTGGCACAGCGGAGGCGCTTTCAGATGCCCCTACATCCGCATTGTAATGCGCGATGAGCGCGGGGAGCAAGAGCCCGTCGCCCCGTGCTCCACAGGCTGCTGTCGGGGTGAAGCTGCTTCTAGGGGTTTGTGGCCCAGCTGACCGCCGCCTTGGCAGATTTGGACGCTCGGGAAGCTCTCATCCTGATGTTCTACACGCCTCTGTTCGATACCCTTGACCCGGTAATTAGCGACTCGTTGGTGCCTCCCGGGTGTCCTTGCCACAGGATCCGCCCAGAAAGTTCAAGTTACAAGAGTTAGACATAGACCAAATTGTCAATGCTCCGCTGGGGGGTTCCCATCCACGCCTGTATCTCATTGTGCGTCGTCATGAATGTGGCCAACACATGCGTTGGAGTATTGACAATGATCCACCACAGTATCACTGCGCTCTGGTCAATTGGGGATCTACGAGGCTATTGCAGCGGCTCCGCCCGGGGCCCTCTGCCCTCTACACGATTCTCGACGCTTCTCGCCAGCTCGAGTGAAAGTGTTCGCCACTCAACGCACCAAAGACGAGCAGAAGCAGTGGTACTCGCTAATCGGAAGCGAATTTCACGCCTTCTGTTGCCGTTCGATATGCCCGCTACTCCATGCCGGGCATACTGTGGAGTCCTCTTCACGGGTGATCGACTATGCTGTAAATCGTATGGAGTGACAAGAGCGGCGTGCACAACGTCCCTCCTGGCCACGACATCATGCACACCCTGACGACATATTCAACGCTCTGGGACTCAATGTAGGACTTCCTTCTCTGTTCTGAGGAGGTATATGCGCTTACGGGTTTCTAAAACCGCCCAGTACAGACTCAAGTGACGTTCAGGGCCGGAGCCTGGTCGAGTGGATGCCTGGCATGCTCTTGGACGCCCATCTCCCCGCGCGCTTTGTCTCACGCCTCTGACCAGCCTCATACATCGTGTTTGATACCTTGAGTCATCGACGGCCTGGACCTCGTTTTTCATCAACCGATTCGCGTCAAATGATGAGGACGGGAATATCGTCTAGAGGCTGATAGTACGCTTATATAGTGTCCGATATCTTGTCTCCACGATGCTGACTAGCTGGCATCACCCCTATCTTTCTCTTCCCGTGAAACGTCCACGCTTCAGCCCACCTCCCTTGACGGCTGGAATAAGATGGATGGGTACGTCCTTCATCTTCATGAATAAGGATGTGGAATCTGATAGCGCTTATAGGTACGAGTTTGCTGCGAACAGTTCATGAACAGTGGCATGCCTGTGCCGCTTGAGACCATGAGCACAGAGTCGGTAATGAAACACTTTATTGCAGTCGGCACCACGATCAATCGAGGCGAGGATCTCGCAGTCAAGGGCAGGGGTGAGCCCACCTCGCCGTTTGTAGAGAGAGCTAGGGCTTACGGCACTTTGCACAGTATGCGTCCACGGGATCGTCGAAGTCGTGCCCGACGCGAGCACCAACGTCAAGCGTTGCCGGTGAGCGAACCCCCCATGTGTCGACGATGCGAAGAGGCTAGTCAGTTTTCTCTGCGGTATTGGCGACTTCAAGTTCTTCCCCTCCGTGCGCAAGGGATGGTGACATGGGAGGTTCTACATCAATTTCGGTACCCACCGACCATAAACTCTAAACCCGCCCTGCATGCTGTGTTAGATCTTCGCGCGCGCGTCCGGCCTGGGCGAACGCTTAGTCGGTGGTGGTTTCCTCGACGTGGCCGTCTATGTCACCTCCTTGCAAACAGCCAAGAACCTGCCGGTGATTGGCAGCGCCATGAAGAGCGTCTGGCTTCAAGTCTCGTCTCAGGTTCGTCCGTCGTCTGCCCATGGGTGGGGTGGCTGTCTGCTGACTAACTTTGCACCTGCGCGTAGGAGGACCCGTACACGCCCGTGATCCTCGGGAGGACCCGTACGACTCCTGCGTCACAAGAGCCGAACTGCTCTTCGCCGATGGTCGCTCATTTGTGACCTGTGATCAAGTCGGCATCGTCAAGAATTACAGGTTCGAGCCTCAGGGTATGTATATACGCCTGCGCGGGTTCGCTGCCAGTCGGCCCGGACTGGTAGGGTATCCAGATTCGAAGTTGGAGAACGGCTAGTGCGTTCTTCGCCATACTCAAGTTCCACGGCCGGACGGAGCGTATGATCTCGTTCCCCCTCTCCCACCGAAGGCTGAGGTCCGGAACCGCCCCTGGTTCGGCTCATTCGCGGTACGCAGCGTACGCTTTTTCGGCCCGTGTTGACCCCGTTTGACAAGAAGTTTCCAGGTTCGGTTGACGGCTCCTGGACCACGTTGACTAATGTGGATAAAGCCGCATTTAAGCGTCTTCATTTTATTCTAGTGACAGACAGTACGCACTGTCCAGCGTGCGGCGAGTCTTAACCCCAAGGCACTCCGGTGAGTGGTTCCGAACGGACGAGGCCCTGGCCGCAGGTTTGGTCCATTGCACAGCGTGGTGAGAAACGAGTATGTCTCGAGGCCACTATCGAAGGGGATACTGGACGGAAACCTCCTGGCGATATTCAAGGGGCTGCTCATCGCTCGCCCAAACGAAGTCACCCCCTCCAGATTCGTACTGACGGAGCGACTATCCTCAGGGACTCGGTGGCTGTAGTCGACGCAGAATGATATGGTGTAGGACCCGGTATGGTCCCAATCGAAGCGGCCGTATCTTGAGAGTGTTTGTTTATAGTGATGTGTGGCTGACCAGGAGGCGGACGGAGCGTGTTCCGCATGTCTTCGACGCGCGCGCGCCTGAGAGAGTTCAAACGTTCAACCTCCGGATCAGTGCCCCAGACAGGCCCGCGGCCTCGTGGCCTCGCCGTGCTACTTACTGCCACTTGGTTCCCCCACTTGAGCTTGAACGCGTCCCTGCTCTCGAACGTGAACGTCGGGGAGGAAAGGGAGAACGTTTACCGAGCGTTGTTGCCCATGCCTAGCCCGTCGGGCTTACACTTGCCATCTTCCCGCGTTCATAGAACAGGTGAGTTAAATCTGGCTTCCCGTCACCTGCTTCAACGGTCTCATGAACTGGATAGTGATGTATTGCGGAGTGCATTTCGACGTGTGTCTTCGCGTCCTATCTCTCACTTCACATGCTGACCGATCTTCTGGTAACCGGCCGGCGGAAGCATGCCTCACTTGAGATATTGCCCGCATGTTCGCCAAATGGACAACTCGTGTTTGAGAACATGTTTCCCGTTTGCAGCGGATTCCCTGATCGTCTAAACCGCCGTATAAGTGCCGGGCGGTCGTCACTGTTATCCTGACCGCTTTTCCTTGCCAGTTCACTATGTTCTCGTCATTCGGATTCGACGCCAGAGGCGCTTCCAGAGTACGTTGATCCCTTCTGTCTCGTTATTAAAGGACTGGAGAGTAACAAGGCTCGTAGTTCTTCCCCAACGCTCCCCGGGGCTTCTCTGTTCACGTCTTCAAGAATTCTTTACCCCCTTCGCAACCGCCTGCCGCGCCGATGGCACCCGTCGCCTCTCCACCCAAGTTTGATACTTCCACCACCCAGAGCCGGACTTCCAGTGGCGGCGGTCAATGGAGTCGGCAGCAGAGCTATCGTCCACCCCAGCACGACCCCTCAGAGAGGAAGCAACTGCTGGCGGTGCCAGCGGCCCCGCCCTCCCAAGACCGCCGCCTGGTCCAGGTCCCGGCCTTGAACCCCATTAACCCGGCCTGGCCCGTCGACACCAAGTTCTCCAAGTCGCAGAAGAACTATGGTATATACCCCAGTCTTACGAACGACATTTACATCTACGAGCGTTCCATCACGTCCGCTTCCTTCGATGATGAGTTGGCGAGTTCCCCGTCGTCGGACTCGTCCAGCTCTGACTCCGATCACTTCCGACACACCGCCACTTTCGCGTCGTTGGAGATTTCGTCAACGCGCGCTAGCAGCAGCACCGAGACGTTGGAGAGTACTTTGACAGCGCTAGCGCCAGGTACGCATCGTAATGTCGTTGCCTCCGCTCCACCACCTCTCGCCATCGCTGCACCTCCCCGCCCCGCCTCAACACGTCCTCAACACGGCGCAAATACCACCACACGCCCAGTAATCCCCGTCACCCGCACGCAAAGCCAGCTCCAGAGGTCCATCTCCGTCTCGCGCGTTATTCCTCCAATTCCTCTTGCCTCTGCGCCTCTCGACAACCTCTCGGACAGCAGCGACAGTGATACGGCTGTCTCCGATACCCACGCCGACAACATGGTGGTCGATATGGCCGGTGCTCACTGGTCTGGCCCGCCTACCTACTACCCAGGACACACCTCGTCGTCCTTTAGGATTAGGAGGGACTCTGTTGATCGCGCGGCGTCAAGTGCGTATAGACGCGAAGCTCCTCTCCCTCCCCCGGTGTCGAGAAATCCTCCCGTGCCACGTTCTGCCGTGTCGCCGCCTTCCCAACGGCCGCCGCACCGCGACGACAGCCCACGAATGGACGATCCGGCACAACCTCGCGCTCCTCCGGGTCTCTCTGGAGGTGTCGCCACGCCGCCTGATGCCAGCCCCCCGCGCGGGACACAGGAACCCTCATCATCCTCTCCCACTTCGCGGTCAGTCGGTGGTGCGCCGGCTTTGGCGCGCACGACGAGCGCCCGCGCAGGCCCGGCGAATTCTTTCCCCGGACCGCAGCCTGTCCTCGCAGAGATGCCCCCACCTTCGATTCCTCCTGTCCCTTTCGCTCCCACTCCGGCAGTGTCGATCTCTGCTTCTCCTCCTCGCCGGGACACGCGCACGCCGTCGCCGCAAAACTCCTCCCAGAACGGGGGCCCCGCAGGGCTGGCGATTCAGACGTCCTCACCGACGCAAGGAAGCCCCACCTCCGCCACGCCAAAACGCAACGTCCGTTGGAACGACAACCTCGTCTGTCCTTCACCTGTCCTCCCCGAGCATCGCCGGAGGGGTTGGTTCAACCGCCGAGGGTGAGTGTTTCGATCATCATGCGCCCAGAGATGCACGTCAACTAAACTCTCATGTATGATATAGAGATCAACTGTGGACGAACGACGGGCAGTACAAAGTCCCAGCGCCCGGACAGGAGTTCCCACTAGACCTTGCTGTGAGTGCTATCATGGTATTCTACCTATCTCCGCCGCAGCGCTCACACGACCATCCGATTTGTGTAGAGCTACCCTGAACCTAATACTGGCTGGATGAACGAGGAGGGTGTGCGCATCGACACGCAGCACCGACTCATTCCTAAGGCACCCCTCCGTTCCGCGCTCAAGCGTCGGACGTCGTAAGCTGTGGATCGCGTTTGCTGACCACTTGCCCCTTGATACCCCCTTCGCCATGACCTGACCCGACCCTTACTATATCCTTATTGTTCAGAGGTGCCTAATGCGCCTCAATTTATGCTGTACATATTGACTAGCACAGCTCGTCACGCACGACCGACACGACTAGTGATGAGGACGTAGAGTTGGAACGGATTCGGATTTGTTATGCTAATATGATGATATCCCCCAGAGGGCGGTCTGCAGGTAATGCCGCACAGGCGGCGATAAATGTAACTTATGCCATGTACTTCTAGGCTACATCATGATACCGTTGCAATACTATGATACAGCTTTCCGATGCACCTATTACAATTACAACCCATTAATCGAACATGCTCTAGTCTCCAGATGATCCAAACAGAGTCTGCCAGGGCTCAGTCTGACGAGATGTCTATGACTTCCTCGTCCTGAACCGCCCTCCCTATCCTAGAGACCGGTTTCGACTGCCCTGAGCTTGAGACGGACTTCCGCGGTTTCTTGGCTGGAGGCTGCGCGATCGACGCGCGCCCTTTCCCCTTTCCGCCCCGCAGACTGGTATGCCATTCCTCGTCCTCGTCCTCCTCTATAGGGTCGGAATCGCTCGCCACAAAGTCGCGCATGTCGTCGAGGTCCTCCTCCTCCTCGTCGCTCTCGTCCTCTGTGACCACCGCGATGCTCTTGTCGCGCTTGCGCTTGCCGCGTACCCCGTTTGAGGATCCCGCTGCGACGGCGTGGGGCGTACTCGTGCTTGCGTTCGCGCGCGTGCCCTTGGTCTTCTCGGCCACCTTCGTCGCAGCACCTGAGCCTGACGCACCCTTCCGCCCCGGCTTCTTGAGGAACACGCAGTCGAAGGCTGGACCCATGCCCTGCTCGATCTCGTCTTTCGCGAACCGTGTGAACCGTCCGGCAGTGGCGGAGGGCTGGAGGTAGACGTTCACGCTATAGGCTGTCTGCTGGAACGAGAACGCGAAGTAGCCCTCGACTAGGAGTCTCACACACAGTGCTTCCGTGTGCTGATCGTCGACATCACGCCCGCATCAATGGGTCCGTGAAGGGTGAAGCGGAGAGGGACATGGAGGAACAAAGGCAAAGTCAGATCATCAGCATCAGCATAACCGGGACGAGCACCCCGTCTGGGCAAACAGACGAGGAGGCAATCAAGTTCATAAGGGAGCGCACGTACCTCCTTCGTCAGCTCCACCTTCCCACCCGCAGCACGCTCGAGGTCGACCGTGACCTTCTCCTTCGCCCTGCCTTTGCCCTTGCCCACAGTCGTCGCGGCAGACGACCCCAGCCCACGCGCGAGCTCGCACAGCTGCGTGAGGGTGAGCTCCTTCCGCGTGTCCTCGGCCACGCGGAGAACCTGCCACGCCGCGACCCGCCCGCGCATGCCGGCCCGCTCGAACGTGTCTGGCGGGCGCGTGCAATTGTCGCAGTGGCCGCAGGGCGTGCGCGCGTCCTCCTGCCCGATCTCCCACGACTTCAGCGAGAGCTTCGAGGATTTGTTGAAATATCTTGATGCGCACGTAGGCGGAAGTCAGCACAGGATGGGCGCGAGCGCGCGGGGAAGGATGTAGGAGCAGGGACGTACTTTGCGAATTGGATTTTCCGGCATTCCACGAGGTCTGACGCAAACGCCATCATCGCGAGCGCTTTCTCCTGCCCGTCTCGCTGATCGCACGCGAGCGAAGAGATGCGCATGCCGTCTTGTGGACGATAGTAGAGGATGCAGTCGGCGTCTTTGCCGTCACGGCCAGCGCGTCCGGATTCTTGGTAGAAGCCATCCAAGGATTTCTACATGGGTAACATGTCAGTACGCGCAGGGCTCAGACAGCGTTTCAATTGACGCACCGAGAGCTAGAAGACAAGTAACATGCCGTAAGCAAAAATGAACTACGATATGCCAAGTGTACTGACAACGTACGGAATGATGAATGACGAAACGAACATCGCCCTTGTCAATGCCCAAACCAAAAGCTGAAACAAATCAGGACCACAACTCGCGCCCGGATCTGTCAGAGTGTGGTTTACGCACCGATCGTGGCACATACGACCTTCACCTTGCCCTCACGCCACTGCTTGTGCAGCGCTTCCTTGCGCGCGTCCCCGACGTCAGCGTGGTAAACCCCGGTTTTGATCGCCTTGCGACTGATCTCGGTGAGCATTTCCGCCACGGACTCGCAATCCTACGTGCATTGGGTGATTAAAACATGTGCGAACGAGTCGAGGAACATGTACCTTCTTCGTGAGACAGTAGACAATCCCTGTGTCGTTCTTGTGATGCATCAGGATGTAGTCGCGCATAGCAGCGATGCTATCGTTCGTAGTGGCCGGCTTGGGATGTACAGCGTAGTGCAGGTTCTTCCTGTACAGCGGCGTGTTAAATAGGACGGTCTTCTTCGGTTCCGCGGCTGCCGCGCACAGGTCAGATTATGTTATGGGTGATGAAGGGTACGGTAATTACCTGAAGCGGTGCGCGTTAACCCCGGCATGCGAAGGGTGTCGAGGACATCCTTTAGGACCCCCGGGGGACAAGTCGCTGACAAGGCCAGGATGGGGACTTTGGGATACAGTTGGCGGAGCACATTGAGCTTCTGGTAGTCCGGACTGGGGATACCGGTGAGTGCATTCTAGAGAGACCAAGGGTGACCGGAAGCGTGCGAACCGGAAGTCGTGACCATGGTCCGATACGCAGTGCGCCTCATCAATAACAAACCTAGCTGAAAAGCACAATTTCCGTGAGTCCAGCAGCACCATCGTCTCTTTGCGTGGCACATTACCGAGTTTCTTCACTCTAAAGAGCTTGTCAAGGGCACTCTTGAACCTCTTACTGTTTGCAATTTTCTCCGGCTATTGAAGGCGTGAGGAATGCTTAGGGGAGATAGAATAGGCCGCCACGCACAGTTACATAGCATAGTTTGATCTCAGGCGTTCCTTGGATACCGTTAGCCATCTCTTGTAGTCGTTGATATATCCTGTTTTGTTCTTCTTTCGGTGTGGCGCCCGTTAACATGACCGCATCGACTGGTGGACATTACTAGTAATGAGCGTTATATGCGGTAAAGATACGGCAAGACGCACCTCTAGCTTCATGCAGGTGCATGACTTGGTCGGATATGAGAGCGAGTAGAGGTGAGATGACCAAGGTGCAACCCTGTGCGATTAATGCGGGAAGCTGGTATCCCAGAGACTTGCCTCCGCCTGTATGCGCTCAGCATAGAGTTATGTTGCATAGGCTGCACACACACCTGTCGGCATAATAGCAACGATATCGCGACCGTCTAGATTCGCATTGCATATACTACACAGACTGCTAGTATACAACATCTAGATATGAAAATACGCAGACTTACCCTTCTTGACAGGAACGAAAGGAGTCGAAACCGAAAACGGTCTTTAGCCTGTCGTGTAACGCACCGGTCCACTCAAATTCGCCGTTGTAGTTGACGGTTCCTGCCGTGGCCGTTTCTTCATCGTTTGACCGTTGCGGGGCCTGAGCTTGCTGCATTTCACGTATCTTCTCGTCCCTCTCTCTCTGGAGGGCCTTCAGTAATGCTTGTAAGCTGGAGATTTTGCGCTCCACGTCTTCGATCTCGTCGTCGAGACTCTGGAGGTCTTTTCCGCTAGCCACCTGAGTCCTGCTCTTGCTCGTACCAGCTCTACGCGAATCTTCCAAGGATCGTTGGAGAGCAAGCTCCATATCTTCTTCTTCTTTCTAGATACAGATGAACAGTTTAACAATGCGACGGCATACCGAATGAAACCAGCTGCTGACCCGTCTCAACTCCTCCTCGGCCTCAACGTCGTCAATCATGATGTCGTCCATGGGGGTATTCAAGCGACTCCAACGATCCTTGAGCTTTTCAAGCTTGTTCTGCGCGTGAAAAGACGCGTTCCTGGGCAAACAAGGTGCACAGAAGAAGGAGAGGACGGAGGGAAGAGGCAAGGAGGAGAGGACGGCGCGCGACGCGATCGCACGCGCTGTAGCCGCACGTGACACAATTCGAGCAAGCCACTGACGCTGGCAATGGCACTCTTTGCGTCCTCGCATCTCCTGCCTTCATCTCGTTATTCCCCTCTTGTCCCCCTTCGTCCAGGTAGCAGTCATGCCGTTTGGAGAGGTTGTATGTGGCTCTCCAGGGAGCGGAAAGTCGACATATTGCTATGGAAAACACCAGCTATTCACCGCACTCGACCGTCCGATCTCCATTGTCAATCTCGACCCCGCGAACGAAAACATCCCCTACCCTTGCGCAATCGACATCGGCTCTCTCATCAAACTTGAAGATGCGATGAACGAATTTGGTCTCGGACCCAACGGAGGGATGCTATACTGCATGGAGTACCTGGAGGCAAATTACGATTGGCTCGAGGATCGCCTCAAGGAACTTGACAAGGACGACTACGTTCTCTTCGACCTCCCCGGCCAGGTAGAACTCAGCACCAGTCACCCCAGTGTCAAGAACATCATCCGTAGGCTGACAAAGAGTGGCTTCCGGGTATGTCGTCGCGCAGATCCTTCATGAAACTCCTGCTGACCAAGGGACCCGGTAGGCCAGTTAGCTGCCGTCCACCTTTGCGACGCACTCTATGTCACGGATGCGTCCAAGTATGTGTCCGTTCTCATGCTCTCACTGCGCGCCATGCTGCACCTCGAGCTACCCCATATCAACGTCCTGTCGAAGATCGACCTGATACAGCAGTACGGGGATCTGGGTGAGTGCACGCCACCCTCACGTTTCCTATCCGTGAAGCCTATCTATTTCATCTCCATCCGTCCCCGAGCGTAATATCCGTGCTTCACGTTCACATCGCTCATGTTATCTCCGCAGACTTCAACCTCGATTTCTACACCGAAGTCCAAGACCTGTCGCACCTTGAGAACTTACTCTCGCAACAGTCCCCGCGATATGCGGCATTGAACATGGAAATATGCTCTTTGATCGAAGACTTTGGTCTCGTGGGTTTCGAGACCCTCGCCGTTGAGGTGCGTGCTCGCATCCTTTACACCGTAAATTCTCAGTGGATCCCGGAATTGTGGTCGAAGATGAGCTTCGTTTCTGCGCTAGCTCTCGTGGTCAGGCGGTTCAGACCATACCCCGTTATTCAGTAGCTCTGGGAGCAAGAGGAACAGAAGAAGTCGGTTATTAACCGGTTCATGAAGTCCCCACAGAAACGCACTCTGTTCAAGGATCGCGGAGTGTATGCGGCTCAGGTGGCATGCAGTGCTTCTGAGTTACGGGTTCATCCCGCGTCGAGGCTACTATCAATTTCTCTGTCATTCTGCAACTCGACACTCAGTTGACACCTGGCTAATGCTCCGCTTGGTGTCGCAACAGGATAAAGAGTCGATGCTGCACCTCACGCACGTCATCGACAAGGCGACGGGCTGCATATTTGTCCCTCCCGCGACCGTAGGGCAGCCTCCTGATACAATCGACGCGTCAGACAAGCCGGCATCCGAGCGCCCGAACACGTACGCTCTCATGACGTCGGCTGCGGGTCCGGTCCGTGGTCCGCGCTCGGACGTGCGCGACGTACAGGAACGATGGATCGACGCGCGAGAGGAGTACGACGCGTGGGAGAAGGCGCAGTGGCGGAGGGAGGGGCAGCTGGTTCAGGAAGAAGCGGCCAGGCAAAAGAGTAAAATCCGCGAACGCACTTCGAACCCGCACGGGGATAAGGAGGGTTAGAAGCAGTGGTTTCTGGTATGTGATGATGTATTCTAGCGCGCCGGCCTGATTTTTGTAGTGTTATGGATTTTCAGAGATACTCGAACGGTCGCGTTGTCGATGGCTTTCATCACTGCGGTCGCTGCCAACATGTCAACTCAGTGTGCAGCCACGGCGGAAGTGAATGGGCTGTGTCGCAGCCATTAAATTTGGCTTCGGGATTCGGGAAGTCGCTTTCTCCGAGGTCGGGATACCCCACGACGCACAGCCCCTGGTCTTCATAAGTTAGTTCAGTCCGATAACCACCGACCCATCGGCTATTACGTCGATTGGCAAGGAGTGCTAAAGGTCGGTATTTATTGTATGTGCACAATTTATTCCATCTAACCCATCGGCTTGACAGACGAAGTCACACCCATTCGTCGGCTTTTCTAAGTCGATGAGGGCTGCAGTCGTTGACCGGAGACACCGGCGTCGTGGATGGGTTTCCCATCTCTCCGTGATCGCGCAGGTTGTGCCATGTTTCGGCCTCGGGATATGGCAAGTTCTTCCGTTCCCGCGAGGCACGGCATTCACACTGAGCCTTTTCCCGAAGTCGGGATAGGTCATGATAGCACAGCCGCTCGGATCGGCAATTGACGTCGGTTTCTCAGTACTCAGTGCTCTGGGAGGGTTTTCGGCTCGCAGTCGAGACTGCGACTCCGTCGAATCACAGCACGTCGTGGAAGGAGAAAGTCGGTCTGGGCGAGGGAGGGAATTTGAGGGAGACGAAGAGAAGATGAATCTAGGACGAGAGACACCAAAACGAGTGCTGGTATGTGATCATGTCATGCGTCACGCTGTGAAGGTATTCTGACACACCCGGTTCTTCGCTCGTATAAAGTCAGGGTAGTACAGTACACAATGCCCATCTCTCCCAACTCCCCCCTCCCCCCTCCCCCCACTTCATCTCTTACGACACACCCAAGAAACAGAAGTCATGGTCCAGAACGGCCAGATTACCTTCTACACTCACGCGGTACGTCCGGAACAACGTGCAACTTTCTATGGTCTCAAGCTGATTGGGCGCGCGCAGTACTCGCCATACTGCCACCGGGTCCATATCGCCCTGGAGGAGGTCAAGGCCGACTACACTTCAGTCACTATCAACCTCATGGAGAAGCCCGAGTGGTACAATCTGAAGATCAACCCCATCACCGGCAAGGTCAAGCATTCTCTCCTCTCGTTCCGCTGTTCCCGTGCTCACATTGACGCAGATCCCCGCCATCACGTACGGCGGCCCCAAGCACCCGCCTGGGGAGCCCTCCGAAGACACGACGGCGCTCATCGAGTCCACGGTCATCGTCGAGTTCCTTGCCGAGGTCTCTCCCTCCGCGAACCTCCTCCCGCGCGACCCCATCCTCCGCGCCAAAGCGCGCATCTTCGCCTCTGTCGTCGACAGCAAGGGCACGGACGGCTTCCGGGGATTCTTCTTCACGGGTGCTTCTGCGAGCGGGCTCTTGGCGTTCTTCGAGACGCTCCAAGCGCTGCTGCCGCCCACTGGCTTCGCGGTCGGGGAGTGGAGCATCGCGGACATCGCTGCGGGACCGTTCCTCGTTCGGGTCCTCATGCTGCTGGAGCACGACATTGGGAAGTACCCTGTTGGGGAGGGGAAGAAGACGTTCGAGGCGTTACGTGGGCCGAGGTTTGCGCGAATCATGAAGTATGTGGAGGACGTGAAGGCGTGGCCGAGCTTCCGGGCTACTTGGGATGAGGTACGTTTTTTTCGGGTTTGCGTGGCCGGCCGTGGGGTGGATGGTTACTCACTTCACATCGTAGGCGGCGGCACTGGCTATTTGGAAGATGAATCCCGCTATTCAGCGCAACTAGTAGGACGCCGTTCAGAAGCTGCAGGTTATCCCGTAACGATGCGGTTGGCGTCGATTCAGACCTCCCAAGTGTTTGCGTATAGGGGCAATTTAGAATGCGACAAGCTTGCGTATCGTGAATAATGACCATTATATGTGTATGCGCAACGCTGTCAGTAAGTACATAGGTCCTATAAGTACCGCTGCTCAGGCTGTAGGCTCCATGTTCTCCGACGTTCACGGAGATTATGTGACCAAAGATTTTGGCCTCTTCCAAGTCCGCTTACATAGTCGAAGGACGACCACCATCTCAGGCTCCAGACATTGAATCCAGCTACTTTCAGACTATATGTCGTACTCCTCCGAATCGGCTCTCTCTACATACACCGTCCAAACTCTAAAGTCGTTGGAGGCGGCGGGGCAGTCCCTCATAGATCGATGCAAAGACTTGCGGCAACTTGAAAGTGAGTGGTTCTACGCTCCTGGCAAGGTACTCAAAACTAACTGACTTTTCAATTGCTGCAGATAGCATACCGGTGAGAGATAGGTCTGTCCAATCATCGAGGGCATGGCTTAACCCACTCCTGGCCCCTAGGTACAGCCCGAGCAGTTGGAGAAACTTATGCTTTCTGCTATTTCGGCCATTCAGAGCGTTCGGAACACGATCTGTCCCATACATCGCCTCCCCACTGAAGTCTTGGTGCACATTTTCTCCATGGTTCCCCAGAGGTGCCCGGTTTCCAGGAAAAACGCAGAGCAGAGCCATTGGCCGTTTACCTTTCCTGCTGCCGATATCAACTTTCAACTAGCGACAGTGTGTAAACACTGGCGTAACCTGATCCTTGAAAGTCCAGCACTATGGAGTGACCTACAACGAGATGAGCACATCTGAGGGCCAATTGCCCTTCCAGATGTGACATCTCCCTCTCCACCCAGCACATGACTGATCCCATAGCACGCACGAGCGCTACACGTCCCGTCCTCGCGGACCTCACCGCGCACCGTACCTGACGGACTGCGCAGCACGAGTCCACGCGAACCCCGCCCCCTGCACCTGAAGGACAGCGCATCTCGAGTCCCGCCCGCCGCGGTGCCCCACCTCAGCGCAACGCCCGACTGCGGGACCCACTTCTTAGACCTCCGTCTTGGCTAATTCTCGCCGGTGATTACTTTTCCACGCGCCGCCGCCATCCCAGCACGCTGACTTTTCTGTCCCCACCGCAGCGTCCGGCCGCTCTCCCTGCCCCCATCCCCGCCCACTTCCCGCCCGTTTCCCATCTTGTTAGCTAGTGGCGTGCGGATATAACCGCGCCGGCTCGGCAATGTCACACCAGTGGGCCTAAGTCATCTCGGCGCATCAGTGAATGATGCGCCCGTGATGCGCGCAAATCATTGGGCGGTGTGGGATGCACATGCAAACTCCTCAAGGCCTCCCTTGGCGCCATCCCGCCGTCGCCCGCCATCACGCTTTCGGCTTGACATATCCCGATCCCACACTGTTCTCCCCGATGTGGTTCTGAATGCACTGTCCGACCGCCGTCCGTCACCACGCGGCCAAGATAACGAGAGAGTCAACACAATGGTAAGTACTTAATGGACGAATCCCCCGGCGCGCGTATCGATTGCTGAGGCTATACAAAATCGGACTGGGCATTGGGGTGGGGAACATCAGCACCGGATGGCCGCAGCTGGCTTGGTACGAGGGCGAACGACCATAAGGTCGCGTTGCCTGGAAGGCATCGCGAGCGCAGCGAGGGGTACTTAGGCGTTCGGTAGGACGAGACACAGCCTCGACGGATCTGCAATATCATAACATGAGACCGACATTACTACAAGTGAGCAGCCCCGCAACGGCCACGCGATCCATATACGCAATTAAATCTGCTGCGGACTTTCGATTGAATCAAGCAGGTACGATGGGTGGGACAGCTGATCGAGATAAGAGTTGTACTCGCCACCTCCATGCAACATGTTCGTTCGCGAGCGGGGTTGGTATGTGTTCAACGAAATGCCTTCTACATCAGGAAAAACCTCCTGAGGCTATTACAAGTTATTGCTTGGAATGAGTGCAACTTTGCTGCTAGTTACTAGTTATTCACAGTAATTCAGTGACCCAAGTAATAGCAGTAAGCTACACCTACTTGCACAGGTTCATTTGGAAAATAGTGGGAGAAACCAGTAATTACAGAGAATAACCATGCAAAGTAGCATTGAATAATTGCTTCTAAACATACAGTTACAGGCTCTTGCTTAAGGTACCAAACATCCAACTGATAGCAATAGGCGGAAAATATGTATTGCAAAACAGTACAGTACAATACATGCAACACTGTTAGATACAGGATTACTACAAGTAACAGTACAACACAGCCTGCCACCGCCAGCATCTCTAGCATTGACCCAGACTGAACAAGTAACATTAGTTTAATACAACACAATAGCAAGACTTGAACACACCGATGAAATAATAGAATAGAGAGAACTGTCTACAAAAAACACGACTGTCAACAACATTATATGCAGGCGCAAAGAGATAATAATCACGACGTACATGACCAGCACAGACACCTCAGAATACTCGCATAAGTAGAACTAGAGAGACACAAATCAACAAGCGCAACTACCTAAAAGTTGAACGTACTCACCCTTATCTGATGACGATGGCTGAGACTGTCCCAGTGAGGATGTTTCCGGACCCCGCGAAGGATGTGGGCTGTGTGCGACCGAATATCAGCACGAGACAAGAGTGATATGTACAAGGAAACGCACCTGAGGCGGAGAGGCGGGCGATTCCTGTGAAGGAGGGGCGTAGGTCTGGACTTTGAAGCCGAAGAAAAGCTGACCAAACGGCAGATTCAGCAGCGCCGGGACATAGACATCGTTGTCGAGAGTGTCGTTTGTGATGATCCATTGCTTGCTGCGTGAACAGTCAGTGCACCGTGCTGCGGTAATGCAGAGCCAGCACATGGTTGCGACGAGCTCCCGAAGTGTTAACGACGGGACGTGTTTGAGCAAGAGCCCGGACACGGTCTCGGAGACAGTGGATTCATCAGCGTAGGCGTCGGAGACGGCGATCTTGTACTCGACAACATGCGAGATCGCCGCCTCCCGACGCCGTACAGCGCCGAGACCTTCTTCCCTTGGAGGGCGCGGCCGCTCAGACATCGCGAGCTCCGCATGGAACACCTTCTGCGCGGTGTGCTGGAGGTAGGCCTGGAACTCACCATGCGGACGGGATTTTTCCAGTACGTCCGGATTGTCGAAGTCCCTGCGCGCGACAGCGCTGGTGGCTACATGGTGGAGGTACCGCCCGGTGTTCGCGTTGCTTGTCGAGGACCATGGCATCCCCTTGTCGTAAGTGTCGCGCGTGTTGACAAGACACCGCCCGGTCGTATAATTTGAGAATTGCGCTGGCGGGGAGGAGAGTTAGCCGGGCGGGAGGCGGGAGGACTGGGCGTGTGAGATGAGGAGGACGGGCTGGACTCCAGGCAGCTGAGCAAGGGGGTTGAAGAGGCAGAGAGGACGGGAGAATGACAAGCAAGGGAGAGAGCTGCATGGTGAGGTGGCAGCTCGAAGACAAGACATGCCAGGTTCAAGCGCCTGGAATGCTTCAACTTGCGCCGCGAACAGATCGAGCGTCTAACTCAACTCGCTGGCAAGCATGATGAGCGTCTAGTCCCTCGACCTGTCTCCCACCCCCATCTCGCCAACGTCCACAACTCGAGCCCAACAGCTCCAGGTTCAAAGGTTCACGGCCGGCCGTGCCCTGCCACCTCCTGCACCATCATCACGCCCCGCTCACTCACTTCTTTGGCCATCACACAAGCTCAATGACCTACTCTTGGTCAGCCGGACCCACGGACGTAGGAGACACAGGACCCGGAGTAGGCCCGGGACGCGGAGAAGTTGGAAGGCTAGCACCTTATCACAGTAAGTGTTTACTTCTCTTATCCCCAGCGCACAAGAAAGGGACGAGGTCCCTGCGCTCCCCCGTTCTCTTTTTCCACTCGGCCTTCATCATGCTCTCCCGCTCTGCTTTTGAAGGCGAGCCAAGGCGGTCTTCAGACCGCTGTCCTCCTTCCCTCTCCCTCTTTTGCTCTGCCCAAAAGCTTCTTGACTCGGTTCAACATTTGCTCGCTCATCTGCTTTATCCACCAGGACGCCCCATGAGCGAGCCCCCTGCTGTCGCCATCATCCACATCTCCGAGTCCTCGCCAAGCTCACACTCTCGCCCGTGGTGCAGAACCACCGCGTCGAAGAGGCGATCCGGCCGTTCAAGTTCCCCACCATGGGCGCCATCTCTCCTGGGTCCGCGAACGGGCTCGCGCGCGCGGTGAGCGAGGAAATGGGGCGGATCGAGAAGGAGATCCGTAGGCGGCTGCCCATCGGTTGGAGCACGAGCTACCAGAGCCTCGTCCGCGAGTTCGTGATGCAGCAGGGGCACTCGAGCCATGCGCTTGAGAGGACGCTGTTCGTGCTGGGGAAGAGGGAGGTCATTAGATTCTCGGGGGAGAAGGTCGTGCATTGGTGAGTATCCTGGCTGCTGGTGATTGCGCTACCACTGACTGAATGGTTTGATTCAGGTCTAGTGTTTGAGATATCCTGAAGTGCTTATCGCGTAAGTCTTTGTTTTCGGTCTGCTATCTGGTTATGTTCTAGAACGTCTTGTAGCTGTATTATCGATATCATATATGCGTAATGTAACATTATACGTTGTTCTCGTAGTGGCGGCAAGCAATTGGATAGATTTGTCAATTCGTACTGTGAATTGAAATCAAACTGTGCAATCTGTCTTGTGCCATTTCAATGTAATGTTGTGGTAATAGCTGTAAGTTACTTCTACTGTTCTAATCATTGGACAAGAAACTGTAACTTGAAGTACTCTCAGTAAGCTTGCCGGGCTACTGGTGTTACCAGTAATTGACAACTTGTTACACGTGCTACCGGTAATAAGCCAGGGGGGGTTTTCCTGATGACTAGCACGGGGGGATATGTATGAAAGCGGCAGGGAATGATATGTTTATGGTTTTGGGTGATCACGAAGTCACTGTGGCGAGCGGCGTGATCCACAGGCAAACGCGCGGTGGTCCCAGCCATAGATTGTTTGGAATACATTGCTAAGTCTGTGGTGTTGGATTAGCGCGATGTCATAATGATCATGTACGCCCGCGTACCTTTCTAGATCTTGACGATTCAAGCGAGAGGTCGAGGGCTGGACATTGCATCCATCAGCTACTATGGACGCCGCACCATTCCCCGTGAGATATTCCCGTCAACAAACCTTGTACAGCTTGAAAGCGCGTCGCTGGAATGGCCATGCGCCTGGACTGGTCGGAGGTATCACCTTGATCGCGTGGGATTTGCAAGGTCGCACAGTGCAATCCCAATAGGTCTTGAAAACCTAGGTATATCGTTCGGATCACGCGTGAAAAGGACTAGTCGAGTACTCACATTCACAAATTTCTCGAAATTCACCTCTCGCGCGACGCCTACGCAGCCTTTAATCGCCGGTGCCATCGTCTGTCCTCCGCCGGCGTCGGTGAACGTGGAAACTTGAACATATGAGGTGAGGTGTTGATAGCGCACCTTGTAGACCTTGGGAGGGAGCACGATCGGAGTCATACTAGGGGCGAGTATCCAGCAATGCAGGCAAGGAGCGACCAGCAGAAACGGGGCGAGAACAGTCCAAAGGGCACAACCGCCAGTTAAGGTTCGCGGCGCTTTCCCGCGCTCGGCCGAGTCGACAGTATCTAAGCCCCCTGAGGTCGGTTGCGTACCTTTCGCTGTGCTCACAGTGACTCCTAACGGTCTGCGGATGAAAGGCGCGGGGCGGACACATAGGTGAGGATTAGGTATTATGTTGACTGAAGAGGGTACTCGCTGAACACTTACTTGACCTTCGCCATGTTCTCCAGCGACGCCGATTATCCGCACCGTGCTTTCCGTGTTCGTTTCGCCCTTCTGATGAGGCTCCGGCATCTATCTAGCCCTCCAGATTTCACGTATGTCGAACGGCCGGCGTGCGCGTCCAGCCGGCGTGGCAGGAGCAGCTAAGGCAGGGCCACAGAGGTTCGGTTTGTGATGCGCTGTCTTGAACGGCGATCATGACTCGGACGACATCTGCGAGGGATGAACGTACATCAGCAAGACCTCAGTCATAGGGCCTGCAGTAGCACAAGGACAAGGGAGCCAGTGCCGCGCCTGTGATGTATATTGGTGTTTGTCACCATCGGGGAGGGCATCATCTCGCACAAGGGGAGACGACGCGAGTCGACGCGAGTACACGAGAACGCGAATCGTGTTCTCGAGCGAGAAGATGGGAGGTGGGGCCCGCTACAGCGTATCTCGAGGGTTACGAACCTGCGCTTCAACGTGCTAGAGGCGTTGTGAATTCCTCCAGGAGGAACCCCTTATGGTGTTTCTGCGAGTTAGATTGAGTGAAGTCACCTGCGGTCCCGCCTTGGCCACTGCTGACATACATCAGTATCCGCAGATAACGGGCTGTGAAACGAAAGGCACTTACCTGTTCACGACGAGCAGAGACGCACACCAAAACGATCACGCACTCGGGAAGGGGAACCACCTCATATTACTCGCCATGTCAGCTATGATGCGCTGGTCCGGGTGCTGCCATGCGAAGCCCTGCAATCGCTCCGTGAGGAGCCCCGCCGGCAAAGCGCACTTGAGGAAGTGGTTGAGCTCGCCCCCGCCCCCCCGCCGCAGCTTCGCGCTATTGCAGCTCATCCAAATCGGATGGAGATCAGACCCCGGGATGCGGCACAAGTAGTGCAGCGAGCCCGCCTTGCCCGTGTGCGCCTCGACAGGTGAGATGCAGACGACCTTGTCGCTGTCGGCTTGTCCTGACTGGGGTATCTGCAGAGTCAAGCCCTTCGGTCTCCGCGGTCTGGTTTGTCGGCTTTCGCGGGACTCGACGCTTGTGCACGGGCATGGCGCGGTGGGGGCAGGTCCTTGGGCGTCGGCTTGCTCCTCTTGAACACGGACAGGAGGTTGCGGAAGGACTCGCGAATCGGCAAGCGGCCCTTGTCCTTCTTGTCCCCGCCTGCGCTCTTGCGAACGTGCGCGCCACGCCTGTCCGGCGGTGGAAAGCCATAGTCTAGCGAGGCGCAAGAGCTCGCAGCCTCCTCCAATGCTTCGAAACGTCGGACGAGCGCCTTCGTCGTCCCGCGACGAGATAGGTGACCGGGTCCGTTGCCGTCTTTGCTCGGCACAGTGGGGAAGTGCGATCCCCTATCATTCTCCCTTGCTTCGCCGATGTCGCGCTGGGCGCGCGCACCCGAGCGAGAAGACGTTGCGTTGGACGCGGAGCGGATGTGGATTCCGTCTTGAATGTTCGGCGGGAGCTGCGACCTAGACGTCCGCCCCCTCTCGCGTGGTGGCGACCCGTTTCCCAAGCCGCGCGGTCTCGCGGACCCTACTCGCCTTCGATACTCGCGCGCGTCGCCGATTGTTTCAGTCTCTCGGTCGTCGGCATCCCTTGCGCGAATGGGCGTCCCCGACAGGATGTCGTCGGCGACCTGTCCCGGCGCGTCCGCGTCCACTTCGCCCACTAGCGTGTCGGCGAGGAAGTTGGAGCCGGAGGGGCGCGGCTCCTGCCTAGCCACTGCCGTGAGGATGGTAGTCGCCGCTTGTGGTGGCAGCCACACCTTTCTTTTTTCGTACCCTTTGTTAGAACTTCGTGTGCATCGGGGCGCGACTGGTCAAGCGTACATTGCCCGCTTGGGGCGTTTCTGGGTCCCGCATGGGACGTGTTCGCGAAACGCTTGGGTGACCCGCGCGGACAGCGAAGGGGCAGTTGGGTCCGCATGGGGTTCTGATAATGGATTCCTAAGCACGATATATAAGAGGTATGGAGAACAGGGGGTTTGTGACTGTATCCAGGGCGCCAAGGTTTCTGGTGTTCTGTTGGGAATCGTTTTCGGGTATGGGTGTGGCGCGAGCGATGATGAAGTGGGCTTGTATTTGAAGCGACGAAAGGCCTTCGCATTGTTTGTGTGGATCGCGCGCGTGCACTTCCTGGATCGAGGGTGTTAGATTCCAATGCCGGGGTACTCACCGAGGGTAAGGTGGGGTAACTCGGATGCGATGAACAGGGAGTAGAGGAGGGCGGAAGAATTGCATTTATGTAGTACGGCTATCAACTGTTCGCATGAACGGACCAGCCACAGACTCCGGGAGTGACATCCCAACTCCCTGAAATATGTGTGAGTGTCGCGCGTGATGTTCGTTTGGGCCGGGCCCCAAAAAGGTGGGTTCTTACGTCAAATATCACATTCGGGAACTTCATCTCGGCCTTGGTGGCCAGGCGTTCGTACCGATAGGCTTGCCTACTCGCTGTGGCGTTAGCTAAAAGTGCTGTTCGGGAGGGTCTGACAAATCGAGGCCCCACCTGCGGGCATAAGCTGCTGCCCCAAGGTCGCCGGTCGTCTGCCGGTCGTTCGCCTTCTCGATCCACCGGTCGCGATCGGCGCGATAGGAAGAGAGCGTGCGGAACATCTCTTCGCGGCGCGTGTGCACGGCTTCAGTCCATCGCCGGACAAATGCGCTGTGACGGAACCAGTGTGCTTTGAGGCCTGCATAAGGACGTCAATGGGTGTCGGAGATAGAGGCGCACGCGTACTGACTATCATCGAGGAACTTTCGTATGTTCCCTCCTTGCACCTGGCCGACGTAGCTGAAATCACCCCAGATCCACGACGGGAGCCGGTGGCTGTCGCCAAGACGATGCTCGGCAGCGGTGATCGCGAAGGCATAGCAGTCTTTGTCCTGAAGTGGCTTGAACTTCACATCGTCCTCAGGCATTCCCAGGACCCGAAGGAGGTACCGGTTCTGGCGATAGTCGTGTTTCGCGCGGTCAGTGGCAAGCCGCTTCTCGCTGAGTCGGCGATCCACCTCAGTGTTGTGAATCACTCCGGAGACCTGCCTTCGGCGGAGTTCAAGTGCTTGGTAGGTGGTGAGATGTAGGCGCAACTGGTTGAGCGCCTCGTTGGCGAGTCCCTCGCGCAACTTCCTCTCCGTCGCGACCGGGGTCTTCATTCCGACGTGATCACGGATGGCCTTGTGATAAGCAGAGGGCAAGAGAACAGCGGACTCTTGGAGCTCGGCTGCCATGGCCCGCAACGCTTTCTGGGCGCGGGACTGAGACTTGCGTTTGTGGGACTCCTGGGGTACGTCCGCTGATGGTGGCTTGCCGGTGTATGGCGTGATATGTTCCTGGAGATCATCGTTCGGCGACCGACGAGGAAATGTTGGGGGGAGGGATGGACCACCTGCGGAAGCGTCCTGCACGGCTTTGGCGACCGCTGGCGCGAAGAGAATTTCGAACTCATCACGACAAACACGATGATCCCGACGGTAGTGTTCAAGTTTAGTGGCGAGGGCTTTCCGTGCTTTCTCCGTGCCGTCTGAGGAGTTGATCTTCCGGATGAGCTCCACGCTGTCATCGGTAACATGTGGGTATGGACGAGTTCGATTCCGTGGGAGGACAAATTTACATACCGAGTATCGTCGAGGCGTAGCGCCGCTTCCATCGCGTCAACAATAGCGATGCCATGCCTGTTTCCAGACTTTTCATGCTCCTCGTTGAGCTGGGCAACTATCATCTTCGTGGTGAGCGCTGAGATGAGGTGTCAGTACATGGCATAGGGAAGTCATCGGGCGACCTACAGGCTCCCGTGCTGATCTCAAAGGGGTTCTCCATCTTCGCGTGGTTTGTGACATCGACGACATCAGCCTCCCACTTGTCGTGTTCGGTCCGCCACTTGGCGATGAGGGCCGGGTCGCCGATTGAGGTCTCGACGGAGAGCAAATACGCCTCCGCGTCGGCGAGGCGCTGCTCGGCGACGATGTGCTTGTCAACGAGATGGTCAACTAACGAAAAACGTCAAGTTCAATAGGAATGGTGACGTTGAATGGACTTGCCCATTCCGTGTACGAGTTTTGTATTTCCGTCGCTGTTCTGGTCGTTGACCTTGTCGTGCCGATGTCCGGCAGCCATTTCTTTTGTGGCCCGGCTAATGCCTTCGATGTCCGCCCATTTCTGCTCCGCGTTTTCTCCAAACGTGTCGCCAGCGCCAGGAAGGTTGTTGAGGGAGTGGAAGGGGCGGCATTCGACGGTGTGCATGGGCGCGTGGTACTTGCCTATGCCAGCGACAACGCGCTTCGGTAGTTCGCCGGCTTGAATCGACTTAAAGCTCTTGATCTTGTCGCTCGAAAACTGGTCGTGGAGGCGGCGCGCGAGCTTTTTGATGTACTGGCAGTTGATGTCGTATGAGCTCATGAGCATATGGAGGCTGCGGTATCGCTGCATGGCGGAGACGAGGGCGAAATCGACGTAAAGGAACCTGGTGGCTGTTCGGGAGAGGAACCTTCAGACGGTGGGATAGGAGACTTACTTCTCGCCTTTAGTCAGGTCCACGATGCCTCCTTGCATGACGAAGTTGTGCCTGCACACGAGCGCGATGATCCCTGAAACGGGGCCCTTGTACTTGCCGGCGCCCATGGCGACGAACTGGCTGCACGTTGACGGCTAAGGGGATTGGTGAGTCGATGATGCGGCGGGGTCAGGTAGGCAGTCTCGCTGACCTCATTCGGGTAAGGCTTGGTGGTCGCGATGTATTGCTTGAAGTCGTCCTCGTGGGCAAAGTATGCCGCCCCTTTGGTGAGCGGATAGTCGTTCGGGTCAGTGTGCTTGGGCTTCAAGTTGAAGTGGAAGTTGCCGTCGATGCAGAAGTGCAGGGCGTCCATGTATCTGCAGCGCGCGGTGAGTCCCTGAGGGTGCGGTAGAAAAAAAAGCAGAAGAGGTACTTACGCATACTTCTCATCTCGCGTCTCCCATCCCGGACGCATGTTGTGACGAGGCTGTGGGCAGGCAGGACAAAGGACAGCGAGAGACCCCGTCTTTAAAGTTGCCCCAGGATCCTCCCCTGCGCGCCGGCACGCACGCACGAAAGAGTACGTCCTGACCGCGATGCGGAACTCACGAACACGATCCTGATAAAGAGGGATCAGCGTGCATCATGGACCGCGTACGCGCGGGACGGACCTTCACTGCGTCCGGATCGACATTGTCAGACATTCGCTCCAGGTGCGCGATGAAGTCGTGGGCGTTCGTGTGCGCGTTGAGCGTAAGACTGTGAAAGGTCTTCAAAACTTTCAGGGTGATCGCGCTTCGGGGCTTTTCCCAGGTCGCCGGCCAGAGCCCGGCGCGCATGAGCTGAGTGGTCTGGGGCGCGCCGTGTGGACAGTCGCAGTAGACAATGGGTAGCCGGGCGATACCATGCTCGTGAATCACCACAAAGTCTCGGCCCGCGGAAAGGGCGGCAGGACACCTCAGGCCGTTGTGCCCCAGGGCAAATTGGTAACCGAGCTCTCCGAGTTGCTGGGGAAGCCAGAATTGCCGCTGGACGTCCCAGGTGTGGACGCGATGGAAGGGATGGTCCCGGTGGTTGTGGTATAGACAGTCGATGCATTGATGGATGGGGAAGGCGCAATCGTCGCAGTAGTAGACCGTCCGATGGTGGGCTGGCTTCGTGGCAATCAATGTTGCACATACCATGCATTTGTCTCCTGTCGGAGGCGCTTCGCGTTCGTCAAGCAGATCTCTAGCCAGCGCGGCGTGGCCCAAAGCGATAAATTTTGCGCAGCGGACCGACGGCTGTAGGGAGTCAGATGGTGCTCGCGAGAAGCAAAAAAGTGGGCTCACCGCGTGGTAGTTGCCGTCTACTCCATCCTGAACGTCTGGCTCTGCTTCGTCCTCCAACTCCGAGTGGTCACTCGCAGCGTCTGTACCGCAAGGGGCAGAGCCGTCGAAAAATGCCGAAGAGTCATCGCGATATGTTTCACAGGGACAGATCGGAGGGCAAGAGGTGGTGTTTGGAATAGCAGGGGTGGTGGCAGTTGGGTATGCTTCGGGGGGGGCGCGCGATTTGGAACGGGGGGAGAGAGCGGTCGTGAGCAAAGATAGGAGTGCAGGGAGCGGTTGAGAAGGGGCTGTCGTGGTGGAGGGGGGCGCCCCGGCACGGCGGGGTGTCCCCCATTCCCATGGCCGAGAATCCTTCTTGGTGGGAGTTGAAGGCTGTGAACTCGTGGTCGCCTGCACTCTTTTGGAGCCCAAGAAATCGGCGACTCGTTTGATCTTCTTCCTGACGGTCCCGCCGCCCCCCATGGCGCTGAGGGGAAGCTGGGGGAAATAACGTTCTTGGGTGCGGGGAATGAGGGCTAGGGGCGAGGGGTCACTCACCTTGGAAACGCTGATTGGGGAGCAAGCGTGCGCAAGTGTTCGGCCCGCGTGGCCGCCAGGGGGAAAGTGTATCTTGATCGCTCGATCCTCCGATCTTAGCCAGTGGACGAGTACCTACTAAGTTCAATCAGCGCGGTGCTGAGATCGTCGCAAAGAGTCTCACCATCGCTGCATTCCTGGATGGTAGTGCACATGGGTCATGCCATGACCGGTCCACCAGGGTTATCTTCTCGTACGAGACGTTGCGGCAGGAGAACACTTAAGCTTGCCGGGTCGGGGCTCGTGCTTGCAAGAGAGTTCGTCATTATGGGCTAGAACATGTGATGTGTTACTTGCGTCATACATTCTCTCGTGTATAGGTGGTTTAGTCGACAAGTTGGACATTGTTGCTCCATGTCGCGAACCGAGACGGGATGGGTGGTATCCCTTGGGTCTATGGGTAAACTCAACCGCTGGATTGCCAGACAGGAGTTTACCCCGGACACCCGACCAGGTCGCAGCTGTGCGCCAGCGAGGTCTGGGCAGGTGTTCTGGTAAAGATGCAAATTAGTATCGACGCGCAGGCGGTGTGCTTACCTGCGTAGCCCTTCGTGGATCGACATACTTGCCAGTTACGTTGGCGCGACCATCAATATCAAGGCCGCTGCTGGGAGTGTATCACATTGAGCCTCTGCCAGGAGTCGACCGCGACTGGTCATGGAATAGCGATTGCGGGAATAGCAGTTGGGGTGAGGTCGGGTGAATGGTGCGGGAAGCGTGGTAGAGCACGAGAGGAGTTGGACGTCGACGTCAAGGCGTCAATGAACAGTTGGGGTTGGAACTAGCCGCGCAGGGCACGGGAATGGAAATGAACGTGTTGGTTTAGGAAAACCGGAGGTGACCAGGAATCCCGGTATACTGGTTTCAATTGTACCTTCCGGTGAACATACGCTATCGGTCCGTGGCATACGTCTTTGGCTGATAAGTAATGCTATCGATTTCGAAAGTTATGTACGGTGCAACCGGCTTCCGGGCCATGGCGAATTCCAACTTGGAACGTTTCGTCCGGTTAGGATGACTCAGCCATTACATGGTGAGAACTAATTGATTCCTACGCGCAAGCCTACGCGAAAGGAATGTGAGTTGGGCGCCAAACTTGAACGCTTTGTTTTGCTTCCGCGACGCGGCAGTGGGCACTGCGCCACTACCGTCACTCGTCCCCTACCCCTTCATTCAAGCCCGTTCCTTGCTCCAACACACCTATCCACGCCTACTTCCTGCTTTCTCCATCTATCTCTCGCCTGCGTTGAGGTGCCATTGGCCCCTGTTTTCCCACTGTTCAGTCCGAACGGTAAGCAGTCTGACGATGGATTCCACGTGTGTTTCCGTACTAATGCTAACTATCGCGCAAGGGCTGCTATCCTCATCCAGCATACCGCCAGCGCGGCCTATCGCCCGCTGTGCACGTCCTCGCGGGTTCCGACACCCTTGGTGAAAGCAGGGCGTAATCGCCAGCTGTAACCAAGGCCGCAAGACGAGAAACCTCTCCCCCGGAACGCTTGGTCAAGAAATCCCCCCCCACGGACCTCCAGGACTCCTCCGACTACTCGTGAAGACCTTGTCAGTGCGCAGTTTTTCACGGAGGGTTGTAGGAGACTAACCAAGTTTACGCTCGGTTTGGTTCCTACCTGGTTCTCTCCACCAATAGATGCCTACGTCCCCAAGCGAACCCGGGGACGCCCCGCGGGCATTGCCCAAGTTCCCAAAGTTCAAAAAGATTCGCCCACCAAGCACCCCAGGAGGAGATAGCCAGATGAACGAGTCCTCAACAAGCTCCACACCTTAGTAAGTCAATGCCTTGCGCCCTCCTGATCGAAAGTCTTAGCAGTGTTGCAGTGCCGCTGTGCGACCCCATGGAGAAGTAGCCGAGGAAAGACCTGCGCTACTTTTGAAGAAGACACGAGTCGGATTCCGTAAGTACTAGGTTCAACCATGCTTGGGCGATCGACTAACGGTCTATGGTAGCGCCGGACGTTTGCGGCCCGTGGGAGGGCAAAGTGGCGTCACATGCAGGTCTGAGCGGATTCGTGATTACGAGTCCTTCGCAGGGCTACGTTCCCAAATTTCCTCGAGACGTCGACATCATTCACACCTACACGGACGGCCGTTGGGGTGTCCACGAGTACTCCAGACATCCCCAAATCTACATCGAAGAGATGACGCACCTCGCGTGCATTCCGCATTCGCCGTCCCCGCCTGAAATCCCCGAAATTCTCTACGAGACGCTTAGACCCGACGAACATTGGGCCGAAGACGCTGGTATTGCCGTTCACGGACTGGGTCTCATCCGAGATGATGCTCGCAAACACCTCGGCGAAGCTGCGGGGCTGGCTCTGGCCTGGGTCCACTCGATGCACCAAAAGAACGATCGCGCTCACCGATATTGTCTCTTCCTCGCCATGCTTTTGCGGCAGGTGGTAGACCGCATGTGCTACTTGCCCGCAGTGCCAACAAGAGCTATCGCCGTGGCGGCCCACATTCAGCGCCTTTCCCTCGAGTTGTGGGGGATGAAGACGTACCTATCTGTCGTTATCCCTCGAATGGAAAGTGCCCAGTTTTACGGCGACTCGATTCTGGATGTCGTCGGTGGGTTTGTTCGTGAAGGTGCGGTAACGCAGACATGGCACCGAGTTGGCATACCGTACTGGGTTTTGCAGCCTCATTCCACTTCCCTCGTCGTGTGGAACGTCGTGGACGAGGCCGCCCTGCCTTATGAGCTATCCGACAAAGAATGCGACCCCCCCATACTCCATCGCGCGGGAGCGTTCGTAGGCGTCTCCAACCTCACTGGGAATTGGATCAGTAGTATGGTCGTTTCTGTCTCGAAGCATGTCGCTGGATCTCACCTCTCCTCCCTTACGTTGGGAGGGATCCCCGACCTTCCTATGGGGGAACCATCATCGGCAAAGTTTCCGCGACTGGACGAGAGACCTATCAGCACGGCTCACCTCAAGATGCGCCCCGCTGCACCGATCGGGGGCGAGGAGAAGTTGTCTCGGCGTCAGAGGCGCCGCAAGCCGGACTTGTCCGCCCCTTCGGCGGCGAGTTCCATTTTGGGAAACTGCTCCACTCAGACGACACGCGGTGACACCCCGCATCCGGCGCGCTGCCTCCAGCTATCTCCATTCCTCGAGCTCCCAGACGTCTGGCAGCATGCCCTCCAGGCCGTTGGCTCCGTGCCGCAGACCTCGACTTCTGCCCTGTACTTCTATCCACCCCCTTTCCTGTTGGACACAGTCGCGTCCAAGGACGCCCTGCCTACAGGGTGTATTCGTCCTGAGCGGGCCCGGGAAGACACGAAGGTTAATCGCTACTTGCACAACCTCATCCGCATTCGAGACTTCTGTCGCGCCCGTCTCTTTGACATCAGTCTGGACAACCGCGCCCTGACGATCGGCGAATGGCGTGCCGCACTTTGGGGCGAATATCAGCCGCAGACCAGCATCCGCGCGGGCGGACAGGGCTCAGATGCGCGTCGTGCGAAGCGCCGTCTTGGTGAGCGCAACGATATCGGGGCCCTGTTCCACAAGATTGCCCACATGGACTCGTACGACGCGCACGCTGCCGTGGCGTTCGAGGACGTGGACGTCGACTTGGCGACCCTCGCGGCCAAACCTTCTATCCGTCTCTCTCTACTCTGGGAGTCGCACGAGATCAATTTCCGGGCGGAGCTTCTGGCGTTGGACGCTCTGCTCGTCCAGAAGGCCACTTGGATGGAAGTGAATCGATGGGAGCGCGAAATGGCGGTCTCTGGCGTGTGGGGATCCCCCACTTCGGCCGCGACTGTCGCTGCCCGCACCACTCCCGAGGATCGTATGTTCTGTTGGCCAGCGCCGCCCACGGATGGCTGGGAATCATGTCGTGAGCGGCTTCGCAGCTTTGCCAATGTGCTGACCCGGTGGCCAGGATGTCCGGAGGTGGTGATACAGGGGGCCAATCAGCCGCTCCATGAAGATCAGTTCCGAGAGGTCCAGCAGCGCGCCATTGCATTTTATGTACAGACATTCATCTCGCATTATTCACGACTCCCCATACCACCTGTAATGTTTGCCCCCGAGCAATGAAACGGTCTGTGCGTGCGTTCCAAGTCTCGCTCTAGAATGATCTGCAATAATATGCCCTCGGGCCCCTCTTTCTTCATAGGGAAGGAATTGAGTGAGTGATATCATCCCCCAACGCACCAGAGGTTGACGTGATTTGTGTTTAATTCCAGTGCGTAAGCGTGTGAGCGTGCCAGGACGACCAGAGCAACGCCGACCTGGATGCGGTACGCGGGTGCCATCAAAATCACTAAGTTTGCATTATTCTAGTTCATATCCTCAGGGTCCTCACTAACGCCAATCAAATGCGAGGAACCAGTCCTGACATGTCGGCTTGGACCGCACGCTGAAACACCCCTGGGACTTCGTCAGAAGAACGACGACGAGAGGTGAAGTCCGACTTCGTCTATCTTGCCGGCTCACGACTTTTCGCAGGTTGACACGCGCCATCTCCACCCAACCACCAACCACCGCTATCCCCTCATCCAACGCCATGTCTCCTCGCGCGTACTCGATGAAGCAGGACTCCTTCTTCCGTCCAAAGGAATGGGAGTTCCTCGAGCGAGAGGTCCTCGACGTCGACGTTCAAGAGTACATCGCGAAGCGTGCGTACAACAAGGCGCGCGCACTCCTACGTGCCCGTTGGGAACAAGTGTTCACGGGCCCTACCGGTGGCGAGACCGAAGAGGACTTCAAGAAGCGGTACGGCTTCGCCAACAAGACGAGGAAGCAGCAGCTCACCCGCAGGCGCGCCGAGACCCAGGAGGAGTGGGAAGCCCGACTCTGTCAGCTCAACGATGTACGTGAGCTTCATGAGCTCGACGAATGCGCTGACAGAAACCCCATTAGCGGTTGGCCCAGTGGCTAACCAACTGGCGCCAGAAGGCCCGCCGTCGCGGAGCCAAGCTATGGCAACCTCCGGTCATTGGCGCACCCAAGGCCCGCAAGCCTCGCAAGGACACTGCCTTTGACGCGTTTTGCAAGAGCGAGGACGCCCCACAAGGCTCCGATTTCAAGACGGCGGACGGACGGCGCTGCGACTTGACCGCCTTGAACGCCGCGCGCACCGCGGCCTGGCAGTCCCTTGCTCTGGACGAACAGACCAAATACCTCGAAGCGACCCAGGAGAGTTTGGCCGAACGTGTCGGCGAAGATGATTCTTCTGAGGGAGGTTCCGAAGCCCGCGAACCTCACGCCAGTGATGGACGTGTCGCGTACGTAGTCTTGTCCGTTTATTCCGTCTCCATTGAAGCGTGCTCACCACGAAAACTGCAGAACCGCCGAGGCCATCGCGACCTACGTCGATGAATTTGTACAAGTCATGCACAACGACGTGAGCTGGGGTGGATTTGTTATATTTGGGGGGCCCGATCATACCGGCGAGGCGCGGATCCATGCGTGAGATCTCCCGCTTCCTCGCTAGACACTGGAAACCGCTAACCGTCTTTTAGCCAGACGGCCGGCACGAACTGTCACGGGCAAACTTTCCTGGATGCGTTGCTCCAGGTGATCGGGTGGAATCAGCTCGACTTCGATACTGTGTTTTCGCTTTGGCTCGAACAATGTCGCCAAGGTAAGGACGCACCAGTGTACTTGTATCTGCTTCGGCTCACACCGGCGTAGGCCCACAAGAAGCCGAGGATCGAACATTTGCGGAAGCAGCTCATCGCGCAATCGAACGTAAGTGGGCGTACACACCCCGTCTCTATACCGCGTGACGCCCACCTCGCCCCCAGATTCTCGAGGTCAAGCGCAGTCACCTTCAGCAATGACAGTATTCAACAACGTGAACCCCCGCGGTACTGTCATGGGTACAGCATTGGGGTCCGCTTTCACGATGGGACCCACCTACGTCGGACCAGACCCCGCGGCGATTGCTGAAGCGCTCGAGAGGCTTACTTTAGCCATACAGCCTCGCGCATCTGAAATCCCCCATCCCCCTGCCGCGCTGGCTCCCATGGCCAACCCCTTCGCCGACGCCGCCATCGAGAACAACGCCAGCGCTGCTCTGCCTCCTGAAGCAGTCGCACCCTCGGTTCGCACCTCTCTTTCGCCCGACACTCTGACTGCAGGCGGCATTCAACCTTACCTGTCGCCGTCCGCGCCTATCCTTACGCGCGGCATACAGTTCACGCACCTAGACCCTCTAGTTGCACCTGTTGCTCCGGCTTCGACGCTCAATTACGACTTCGGATGTCCCCTTCTCATCTCGTCCTCAGCCGAGGATGTGATGGACTGGTCATTCGAGTGGCAACCTTCTCTCCTCACTGCGCAAACTGGTGTGTAACAAGTTGTCCGTATAGAAGGGTTTATATGACGGCGAACTAATAACTCCCGGTGCAGAAGCAGCGCTGGTCGAAGTCGAACACAGTGCCATGCCCGGTGACGATGGCTCCGGCGGGCCATCCGACGGTGCCAATGCGGTCATCGCCTCTCCAAGTAACCGTCGCCGCAGGCAGCCCGAGACCTCCGGGGTGCCGATGCCGGGTGTTAGCGGTCTCCCAGTGGTTCAACGTGTACTCCGTCCACGCAATCCCAGGAACCGCGAGGAGACCCAGGATGGGTAAGACCACGTCCCGACCCTTAGGCCCCTTGCTAACCTGTTTTCGCCCAGGACTGTGCCCCTCACCGGCAGGGGCAGCACCTGAAAGGAGGACAGGACGTTATTGGCTGCGGAGTTGTAGACATGCACCGTACATACTTCCAAAAGACTCACATGGATTCGTTCGACTGCGCATGTACCGTATCAATCAGATGGGCGGATTAAGGCCACGCGGGACCGTGTGCACCAATGACGAGTCGCAGACGCCCGGTCAAAATCAACTTTACAAACTGCTTCGACCTGGAGGCCTCACCCCGAAGTCTTTGTCTCCCCAGCCTCCACGATTACCCCAACTATGCGCGATCACATCTTGCACTGGGTCTGGAAACAAGTAAATTTTCGCGGTCGACATCACCCCCCACATGCTCACATTTCAAATGACAGGACGGCCGGCCTGCCGAAAGCTACGGCCATACGAAGGTCTACGACCACGACTTCGCGCAATATGTCGTGCGAGTCTTCCTCCACAAGGGGGTGATGTGGAGGTCGACCTGGCATAACCCCCGGGTCGACAACCGAGTGTTCGCGTTTCTTGCGGAGGAAGGCCGCTGGTTGCACCTCGACCCCCTCAAGGGTGCCAGTGATCTTCCCGTCCACCCCGAGGCGAGCTGCACGATTATTCGCTACGGCAACGTGCGATTCCTGCCAGGCTTTGGGGTTGCACTGATGAAGGCGGCTCGCGTGTGGATCCACGATCGCGCCCGAGACATCGGGCCCTGGCCCGCTGAGGAGGAAGCCACCACCATCATCGTGCATGGTGTTGGCACGCGCGTAGTGCGGGTTATATTCTGGGCGCGCGTAAGGGTCTGATACATACCGCACAGATCGATTGCACTGATGAATAACCCAGGATGGCGTCCTACCAACCGAATTTGCGCTGCGCATTGACGAAGGGAACAACATCGAGCCCGTTCTCTACGATGCCCTCGCCCGCCGTTTCGATTTCGCGGAGGAGGTCGACCTCTGGAACGTGAGCGAGACCGGGTGGTTCAGGCTCCCGAAGGAGGTTCCATGCGAGATCAGTCCGAGGTACACGACGGTTTGCATCAGGGCGAGCGAAGGCGTCGGACTAACGCCAGGCCTCGGGTGGGAAATTACTCAACTCGAGCGGCAGCATGGAGGATTGACCCGAGAGGCTGGCACGGATGTCGAGGTGCGTCTCGATCAGGACCGCTGTCCTCCTTGTGCTCACTGGGCTGATACAGGGTCTCAATACCGTCGATGATCAGGCCGACTAAACCATTACGACGCGCGCAGGTGAGACACGTAGTATCGGCGCGAACGTCTGGCGGATTTTAACCTCAAACTGCATAGCTCCCATCGGCGGTGCAGAACTCCCGTGTCCCTACCGATCAAGAAAGCGAACCCTCGCGCGCCGGGGGGGGGGGGGTCAGCACGCTTAGCCCGAGCGACCAAAGTCGCTTTCGAAATAATGTCATTGGACAGCTGTTTCCCAGACACCTAGCATCACAATTTCCCGTACAATGTGATCATGCCTGTTATTCTTCACCGACTTGTCATGTAGCCCAAATCGCGCAGACCCTGAGTTGTTCCGCACAGCCGATGACATGACTGACACAGGGACCCCAACAGCCCGCGCGGTCATACTGATCGCACATAGCACTGACCGCTCACCCAGCCACCACGCAAAGAGCCCCAGTGGAATGTGGCATACTTAGCATGTCGTGGAGGGACCGGGGACAAGACCTGACCCGCCGCCCACTTTCGCCTCACTCCCAGGACCACTCCTCTGCCCGAACGACGTCTGGATGTCCTCCACGACCGATTCCTCGACCCGCGAGGGCTCCGACGATTCCTCGCGTTATGCAAGCCTGCGCACGATATGGGTGCGGATTTTTATCTACGTCCTGGTACGTGTTCAATACCCTTCGATTGAACGCAGACACTGACGACGACGAACACCAGGACGGTGCGTACCCGAGAGTCAAAGAATTCAGGCTCCCGGTGCACCAATCGTTCCGCCTGCGCGACTCGATCTGGTTCCAGCGGGCCATACCCGGCGACTATCGCTGCGAGCTGTTCATCTGGCGGCGCAAGTACGAAGACTGGACGACAGTCAACCGCGATGAGGTGAAAATCTGGGTCACCGAAAGGACCTCTACTTTCATCCTGCGTCTCCCCAACGTTCGACTCTGCCTCGGGCTCGGGCGGGAACTGCAGTTGCGAGAGCAACACCGCCTCGCATATTTCGGTGGTGTGCCTGTGCGCCACCGCGAAGTCTGCGATATCAGAGTTCCTCGAAAGGACAAAATTGGCGATGATTTCATCATCGTCGTCTACCCGGCGGTGAGGCAACTTCCTTTGACACAACGCTTGCCACTGACTTCCACTTCGGAAGATATTGGAGGCTCCGCTAGTCTTCATCATTAGGCTCAATCGCAATGGGCAGATCGCGTTCTGGGACTATCCCGCACTGGCGCAAGCGTGTTTCGGGTGCGAATCCCCGAAAGATGCTATTGACATCGGCATCCGCGTTTGGAACCCCGAGTACATAAGATTCGACTATCGCAAGGCCCGCACACCCGTCTACGCCGTCGAGGGCTATGATTTTATCATAGTGCGAAACGAGTTCAACCGGTACACGCCTGGTCTGGGCATCTACATCGAACAGCTCGAGAGGCAAACCCAGCACCGCGTCCACGTGAGTTAGACCCGTACAGTGTTTCCTTTCAATGTCTGAGTCTCGTCATCTCCCAGCCATCGAACATCCCGTTCGACGACCCTACTCACACGGTAGGTCGCCTGGTCCACATCCAAACTTCCACTTGACTCATCCCTCCAGCCTTTGGCCCGCCCGGCGCTATCCGTTCGGGTCAAGCGTGACGTTCGTGGTCTCTCACATACCCTGTCGAACCGCGCTCATTGACATTTTCTGTAGCCCAGCCCTAACGTGGACTCGGAATACGAGGCCAGCGACTCGGGGGACAAGTCGGACCCTGCCGCAAACGAGGGAGAAGTCATGGAGGAAGACACACGCGTCTCGGACGAGGAGGGGGCGGAAGGGAAGGAGGAGTAAGCCGTAGCACTCGTATTACCTAGTTCAACTGCGCGCTGCCCTAAGTGGCCTAAAAATGACCTCTCCGTGAATCGAACATGCAAACGCGCTTGACCGCTGTCCTGACCAAATCAGGCATGTATGCATGGTCGCGAACCTCAAGCCGAGGCTAACCACCCACAAGCACCCGCTTCCTATAGTGTATCTATCACCAGGGGCACGAACCAAGATCCAAATCAACCGCAAGAGGGACAGCCGATGCGGCAACGCGGGGTGTCCCCGAGGAAAATTTATTTAAAACACACCCCATCGCGCTCGACTCCCTTTGGCACCCCCCCACCCACCCCACTCTTTGTCCCCTTCCCTCTCCCCGTGTTCTCATGGAACTCTACCGCGCGTACGCCCAGCCGGACCATCCCGACAACTTCAGAGTGTTTGGGTTCGATGTAGTCAACGACGCCAACCTGCAGTACTCGAAGGCCTTGAAGGACGCATGCAAGGCGCGCGCCGGACCCAAACCTGGGCGACCAAGCCAGTGTCCACGATGCGGCGCGGCGAATGCAACCTTCGCGTCCAGGGTCTGTTACAAAGTTGGAATTGCGGGGGCTTGGAACATGATTGTGCGTCCTTTGTGCACTATGCCTTATCACCATCATGCTAACGTATATGGGTCAATGGTGGCAGTGTCTCTCGTGTCAAAAGGTCCATATCCCCTTGCAGCCGGGCCCATCCAACGAGGGGCTCGAACATATCGAGACAACCCGCGCGCGCGATCGTCAAGTTTACCTTGACCGCAAGGCGAAGAAGGCCAAGCAGCGCGCCAAAGCTCGCGCGAAGGCCCACAAAGAGGACTCCGGTGACGAGGCCGCCGCGCCTGGGGGACCTAGTATGCCTTTCGGGGTGAGTTAACCGTAAGTAATCTTAGCCATTGACCGCACTACTCACCTATCTGTACCCGCAGAATCTCAATAACGCTGCTGAGCCGTGGGTGAGTAACACGGGCAGTTGTACTGGTGCGACTTGCTCACAGACTCGCTCATTCCAAGGACGTGAACACCTCGAGGGCCGGTGGAGGGCACGAGAAACTCAAAGCGGCGAAATCAGAGACCGTGCGTCCCTACACCGTCTGAGCCCCATTCCATTCACCGCCCTAACATCACCCAATCCCGTAGGACATCATGCCACGGCGTCAGGCGGTAAGTCCGCGCACTCGAACTCGGATCAGGTCGCGCGCTCACCCGTATGCTCCCAGAACTACTACATGAAAGGGTCGCGGTCTCATGCCGGCCATCAGAATGTAAGCCCACTTCTGTCGCACACCCATGACCTGCTAACCATGGTCATAGGGGACGGAAGAGAAGATGAGGACCATCGAGTTAGTATTCTTCGCGGTTCGTCTATCCCCTTCACGTACTGTTATCCTGAGGCTCAACTTCCGCAACTGAATAGCCTGGTCAAGAGCCTCGCGTGCAAAACGTCCCAGTACAATTTGGGCATGAGCTCTTCCTTTACGAGTTCCCATACTTCCAAAACATGCGCGGCCCCTGCGCTTTCGAGCGCTTCGCGTTCGAGGCTTCACTCTGGTGCGACCTACCATTTACCACGAGCCCCATCCACCTTGGGCCCGAGGACGACGTGATCTTTGTTCGCGTGATGGGCATAAGGTGTCGCGGTTTCGGGCGGCAACTAGAGCGCTACCAGCGTCGACACGGGCTCGCCCTGAGTCCCGCATACGGCGTCCGCGCCACCGTCAACATTCCCCGCCCGCGTCATCATTGGCTCGTCATTTGGGGCAAAGTAAGCCACCGCGCTATGTACTATTATCCTCTGCGGACTTACACAATGTTGCAGAATGCCGTTACGCCCGAGATGCACTTGGTGAATCTCTCGCAAGTGGACCAACTCGACGACGACGCGAGGCTCGCGCTGCCGTGGGCGCATCTGGTCGCGGACGCGCCGTTCCTCTTGATATGGCGCGAACCAGACACGGCCTGGGCTGCCGTTTCGCACGGGGTTTCTTCTGGAGTTTTAGAGGCCCCGATCACGTTGGTAGCGCATCCGTTCGCCGAGGCGCTCCCAGGATCCGGCGAGGCGATCGCCTGGTTAGAGGAGTGGCGAATGGGAGGGGGACCCACATGTCGCGCGACCACCCCCACCGAAAGCAAGCCAGCCCGCGCGAAACGCTCACCCTCCCCTCCTCCCCCCGACGATCGTGTGCGTCTCGCGCTCGCCTCTCCGCCCCAACGAATCGCGATCCACGCGCCCCTTATTGAGCCCAACCGAGACCAACCTGCGCGATCCGCGTCTGTAGGGGGCACGCGCGCGCCGGGCGGTAATCCCTTCGCATTCCCTCCAGGCGAACCGACACATGATGCGCCGGACAACAAACCTCACGCGCCATACCCGCCCTCGGGTATCCCCAAAGATGGGCGGTTGATTATTGAGGGTTCTTCGGCCGCACATCCTCGTGGTCCGCGCGGGACCAAACGCCCTGCCTCAGCCATGTCTGATGACGAGGTGGAGGTCATTGACGGACCTTTAACCGCTCAAGCTCCCTATCCGACCGCCGTGGCCTGCGGCCGGTCCGCCGCGCATGCACCCCGTCCTCTCCCGAAGAAACCCCGTCGCGCAGCACGGTCAGACGACGACGTTGAGGTCGTCGGAGCACCTTCCACTGCCCATGTCCGTCGCCAGCGCCCTCAGCTCGCTCCGTCCGACGACGATGTCGAGATCGTTGGTGGCCCTTCCACTGCCCATGCCCGCCGCCAGCGGACGCAGAACCGTCGCGCGGCCGCTCCGTCCGACGACGATGTCGAGGTCGTTGATGGCCCTTCCACTGCCCATGCCCCCCGCCAGCGGACGCAGAAACGTCGGGTGGCCACTCCCTCTGACGACGACGTTGTTATTGTGGCGGGCCCTTCTACTGCGCAAGGACACCGCATTTCCGCCACAACATCCCGCGCCTCAATTCCTTCTGATGACGAAGTTGAAATCCTTGAGGGTCCTATCCCTGCTCGTCCTCCCGCGCGAAACCCTCGTACCAAACATCGGGCCCCTGCTCTCTCGGATGAGGAGGTGGAATTTGTGGAATGCGCTTCCATCATTCCGAAGCGACGTGTCTCGAATGTCAATGGACGGGAGGTCATAGATCTAACATAGTTAGGCTCCCATTACACCACATAGGTTAATCAAGGAGCCGTGCTGAAATGAGCGTCCCTGTGATGTCATGAGACCCCTCAGCGATCATGAACCCCGAGCGGACTTTGCGAACACATTTTTTGCCGAACACTTCGATCGTATGCATTGTTTCGATGGTGATCGGATCCATACAGCGATCGGCGACTTTGGGTCTATACTGGAATGGATACCAAAGACCTCAGCCCCAAAAAACCGGCCCCATGGGACGAGGGGGATGAGAGATTGGTGCCGCGCCGCCCGGAGGGGCGGAAACACACTACGCGGAGCGCGCCAACCGGATGGCAGACCGAATGCCTCTTCTGGCGACGAGCAAACGTGAGCATGATGGCGCGAGGCAGACAGACTCCCCCTCCACAAGCGGTACGAGCTCAATCGCGTCGGTGCATGTTGATTTCGACGGAGCCTTTGGAGCCAGGCCCGAAAGAGGCCACTCGGGGAACCCCAAGAGTGACCACCGAGGAAGCACCGGGCAGTCCGCAGTCGAAGCCCCGCGGACGAGGCCTCCAGAGGCTACGCGAATGGACTCGGATCGCATTGCATGGATCGCGGCGCGGCTGGAAAATTCACCGTGGGCGGCATGCCGCAGCCAACGGAGATGTTGAGGTGCCGAGGCCATTAAATCATCCACCACGGGATAATCAAGGTCAAACTAGCTGTCTGAACAGCTGTGCAGTCCGCTAATGCCACTTATCATGCAGGAATGATGTAGCAGATTTGGATGCCGATGTATCAAGGGTTCCGTAGATTTGGAGGAACGCCATGACGCACGCGAGATGGGAACGATAGAGTTTCGAGGACAGGCAAATTGTCCGAGTGCGTACGGGGACATTCTCAACACCAACGGTGGGGGTCATGACGGGGGAACGTTGAGCGCATTTGAGTCCAACGTGGCGCACGATCACGATCGACGCTAGATGGGCACAGCGATCGACAACGGTGCACATCTGGCCAAATGATGCCCACTTTACTGTATCGCAAAGGCTGACTGAACTCGCCTAGGATAACAACCTGTTCCCGAGCGCAAAGGTGCTCCGGTGACTCCTCCTACTCTGGTTCGACGGCTACGCGAGGGGCCGTGGAGAACACTGTTGGGGCCAGCAATCCAGAACGGACGGTCTTCAGATGCCGGGGATGAGTTAAGTTGGGCGGCAATGAAGCAACGACGAGATTGCAGAACAGGAGCAGCAGTCGTGGAGATGGCCAGGCCTTCAAGAGACTCCTCGAGACGACGACGCAAAGCTCAGGCTGCACCGCGGGAACTGTACTAGCCGCGCATGGCGCCAATACGTCCCCGTTCGACCTGCACACCCTTGACTCGCTTTGAGCAAAGCATTAGTTCCTTCGCTGCATCTCATCCTTGTCTTACCGCCACAAGTCCTGCAAGTGTGGAATCCTTGCCATGATTGTCGCGCCTGAACACCACAAGGTATGTGTGCACACAGATCTCGGTACTAGTTGTGAGTCTGAAAGAACGGTTAGATTTTCGCATCTATTCTCAACGATTTCGGTGAAGATCGCATTGTATTCACGTTCGAGGAGTTCGTACAGGTGCGTATTGTATCACCAGAGGCGGGAGCACTATTCTCATAGTGACTAGGCCGCGAGATCTATCGGGTTCTCCGAGCGCAAATATGGCGAGCTCATCCCTCCCAAGGCTGTCGGCAACAAGCTGTTCCAATTCATGAGAGTGAGTTCCGGGGACGGGCGACGAGTAACTACTAACGGAGCTTTAGGGCAATGCGAAAATGTCGGGCAAGGTCTACCCTCTGGTTCAAGACCGGTAAGTCAGGCTGCGAAAGAGGTACACGCCGCACTCACGGGTGCGTCGAGATGGAAAGTGGAGCTTTTCAACTTGTATGGATGGTCCGCGGACATGTTTCGCTCGCGCTAGAAATGCTGCGCCACCGTGGTCACTCATGAAGAGTTTGACGGTAAGTTCTACACCGAGGCGCGGGGTCTGTACTGATCGCGTCTCGTCGCAGGGAATGCCCCACCTGGCCATGATCTCAAGTTGACTGGCGACGGCGTTCAGTACAACGCTTATCTTGATCTCAGGGGGTAACAATCATAAGGAGTCCGCATGTTTTTTGTGGGAGCTCGGGCCGACTGGCGTTGCCGGTGCGGCGGTGCATGCCGAATGACGTGTTGACGTGACATTGCGGCAGCTTGACATTGTATTCTTGTACTAAAGTGGAATCGACCGAGCCCACCAGCGATCTTTAAGACCGCCCCCTGCGTGACCGCTGTTGCAGGGAAGAAGCCGCGGCGACACGCCCAAATACTTTCATTATTCGACCCTCGCGCCAGCCGGTTGTGCACACAGGACTGTATGGGACTGGATGGGACCTAGTGTGGATTACCCATCGTGGCCCATCACCGATGGGCGGCAGTAGCATGCGGTGCGCGGTTGATTGTATCCTAAGTAGCACTAACGTTACATCTTAACATATACTCGGGGCCGCCAGCCAGCCCCAATTCGAGGGAGTCGTTCGTCCCGATGTCCAATAAACCCCCACGCCCTCCCCCTTGTATGTAATCTCCCTACGGTCCTCTATAGCAATCGAAGCTCACGACAGCTCGTTGAGTTGCTCGACGATACGGAGGGCACTGGGCAGCTAGTAGGGCGATCATATGGGCGCATCTGCAAATGATGCGCCGATTTGACATATCACCGTGATGACTACCGACGTTGATGGGACCTGTCAGGCCGTGTGAGAGGTGGAGCTGGGGTGAGCGGAGGCTTGCCAGTGAGGGAAGAGGGTGGGAGGCGGCAGCGAGAGGGAAGGAACAAAACTGGACAAGTCGACGGCGGTGACGGCAGCCTGGGAGAGCGTGTAAGTGGAAGAGGGTGAGGGCGGGTGCTTCTCAGCGTAAGTGATAGAAGGCATGGACACGTACCACCACACGGAGCTGCGCAAGGGCGGGCGCGGGGGACAGGTCGCGCCGGCACGCGTCGGGCAACGAGCGGGGGGGAATGAGCGCTGAGCGCTGAGCCACAAGGAGGGGCATGGCAGCCGTTGGCATGCCGGACGGGAGGCGCGGGACAGGCGAGCCAAGTGCCTGCGACAGTCATGTGCCGGGGGGAGAGGGAGATGTCACATCTGCGAGGGCAATTAGCCCTCAGGTGTGCACATCTCGTTGTAGTCTCTACCACTATGGTCCGTCGTGTCGGAAGCCGAGCTCATCGATTCTCATCTCCCCAACATGTGGGCCCTCGCCCGCTGTCCCCGTGGACCCCTGTCCGTCCACGTAGGCGGCAGGGTTTCTCCAAGGATGTGGTTATTGCTCAAGGGCGAAGGGCATCGTATCCAGCAGCTACATACGAGGAACGTCGCGGTCCGGGATGGAGAAGCCATGCTCGCTCTATTGCAGTCGTTCCCCGCAAACCAGCTAGAACATTGCAGGATTGACATCTCAATTCGAGAAGATAAACGAAAGCGCTTACTGTCTCTTTTCTCTGGTGACGGTAGAAGCTTGCGCTCCCTATATCTCGACAAGGTCTCATTCCTACCTTCAAACACGTTCCCTAGGCTCTCCTGTCTTATAATCGATCACTCCTCCATTTACGAAGACCCGCGCTGGGACCTAGGAGACCTTATCAATTTCTTGGTTGGCTGCCCCCAACTCGAAGATTTGCACCTCTCTCGGGTGTGGCTTCGGAGCCCTCCACATCGACCTAACATCTCAGCTGACGCATCCCGCACGGTTCTGCGTCACCTGCGTAACTTCACGCTGAAGGTGCACAGCCGCTTAATCACTGCTACCCTGCCGGTGCTTTTTTCTATTGTCGAGCTTCCGCGTACATGTCAAATTCAGCTCGGACACGTCCCCCTGGACGAGCTGCAGGCGATTTCACCTTCCCTTCTGTCCTTGGGGCGGCCGCTCACGAGGATGCGCCTGGCCCTCGCCGCAGCCATCCATCACCCCAGTTGGGGCACGAAGTGGGACTGGTCACTCGTTTTGGCATCCAACCAGCCAGACTGTGCCGCAATCCGGCTGGCACTCGACCCCCCGCTTGCAACCCAGATCCTCGCCGTCCTTGGCCCCAGCTTCAGCAATCTTCCGCTTTTCGAGACCGTGGAGGAACTGTGGTTCAGGAGCGACCTGTTCCACGAGGGCTTGCTCCGCCGGATACTCCTTCCGAAGGTGCGCGGCCTCGCGCTCACCATCTTGAACTGGCATCGCGGCGACTCGGCGGGCTACCTCGCCCAGGTGGCGCGGTTCGGCGCCCAGCTCGACACGCTCTGCATCTGCGTGCCCAACGCCGAGCACCTCCACGACGTGAGGGAGGCACTTACGAACCTGGGGCCGGGTGGCAAGCCGAGATGTCGTGACGTCCGTCGCGTTGCGGTGGGCTACGACAAATCGAGCTCTCAGCTGTCCAGAGGCGCGATCTCGTTGCAGGGCTGCGGTGCGGGGACGGAGATCAGCTGGACGGGTCGGCTTGCGAGGCCGAGCGAGGGTGATGATGATATGGAGATGGACAGACTTTTCAGCGCGGCGCCTCAGGTGTTGGAAGAGCCTGCGAGTATCCGAGCGTCGTGGCCGACTTGGTCCGAGTTTCTGTGGTCGTAGTACTAGATGGTCTGCGAGGTTTGGACGGTATTATATGGGACATGAAATTATCTGCAACTCGCACGTACAGTAGTCACGATCGGCTTCGAGAAATAGGTCTGGAGGTGTGTGTAAGTATGTAGTAGTACCGTATATATAAGAATGTTGCGGTGCAAGTGTAATCGACGCGCGATAAGCACAGCAGGATATGATTAAAGACGATAAAACTGACAATTGCGCACCATGAATTTTCCAAGTCTCCTACTTACCGTGTGCTGTGGTTGGGCGGCGTAGTGGAAGGAGAAAGACAGACACAGCGGTCCCAGACGCCCGATTGTCCTGAAGAGGAAATGGACTGGGGGACTGGGCGGAGCCTGGTTACGACTCGTGACACGTCGGTGTTTTACATCTACGCGCGAATATCCACCGACCGTACCAGCATACCTTCCCTCTCCCCATTTCCCTACCTGCCGATGAAACTCAAGGAGATACACAGAACTTCGACCTTTGCGTGGTCGCCCTCGCCGTCGCTGCCGTTGCTGGCGACCGGCACCGTCGCGGGGGCGCTCGACGAGTCCTTCAGCAACAATGGCCAGCTCGAAATCTGGGCCCCGGACTTCCTCGACCGCACACAATTCGACCTCGGCGGCGAGGGGCAGGCGGGCCCCAAAGGCACCGTTACGACTACCTCACGGTGTGTCCAATTTTTGCCATTTAAACAGCCCGCTGAATGTACGCGCATAGATTCAACCGCCTAGCATGGGGTTATGTTAATGCAGAACGTCCCCGTGGTCTGATCGTCGCGGGCATGGAGAACGGAGAGCTGGATATTTGGGATCCTGAGAAGATTGTTGCGAGTGCCGAGTGAGCATGATTTTTGTCCGGACGCGTGCTCTGCTACAACGCATGATGTAGGCCTTCGGAGTCGCTTATCCTCCGCAACAAGACCCACACTGGACCTGTGCGCGGGTTGGACTTCAACCCTATCCAGACCAACCTCTTTTCGTCCGGAGCAGTGAACGGCGAGGTGAGTAAAGTCATGCAACCCAACCCAGTATAGTTGCTGTTGGAATCTCATGCCTCAATGGACCCCGGGATACCGCTGTGAAAGAGATGAACTGACGGAGCTGCTAGATCTACGTCTGGGACCTCAAAGACCCGAGCAAGCCATACTCCCCGGGCACTCGCAGTACCAAGCTCGACGAGATCACCGCACTCGCATGGAACCACCACGTCCAGTACGCGCTCGCGGCAGCCAGCAGCACGGGATACACGGTTGTTTGGGATCTGAGAGGGAAGCGCGAGGTGGCGGCATTGGCATACGGCGGTGGTGCGGGCACCATGGGTGGGATGCAAGGATTTGGTGGGCCTGGTATGGCGATGGGTGGACGGAGAGGTATGAGCGATGTCGCATGGCACCCTGACAACGTACGTCTTCCAGTCCATTCTTTCTCGCGTGTATCACAACGTCGTACGATCAGGCCACTCGTCTCGTCACGTCCTCAGAAGACGATGCGTCTCCAGTCATTATGGTTTGGGATCTTCGTAACGCACGTGCCCCGGAGAAGGTATGTTATATGCCATTCAAGGTGGACGACACTGCTGACGATTTCTTCAGATCTTGACTGGCCACGAGAAGGGCGTGTTGTCATTATCATGGTGCAAGCAGGACTCAGATCTACTGCTCTCATGTGGCAAGGACAACCGTGCCCTGTGCTGGAACCCGCAGACTTCGGAAATCATCGGCGAGGTACGTGTCCACACATGTCGTTCGATTGCCATCATACCGACCTGGGTGCGTAGCTCCCCTCTGCGGATAACTGGGCGTTCCAGGTTCAATGGTGCCCCCGCAACCCCGACTTGTTTGCGGCCGCGTTCTTCGACGGCACCGTCGGTATCCACTCCATCCAGTCGACGAACGAGGCGAACGAGGCTCCTCCGGCTACGCCCCAGCCCGATGCCTCCGACATTTTCAATGCTCCTGGCTTCTCTCGCGCGAACCAGGCCACGCTCTCTCTCAAACACCCCCCGAAATGGCTCCGCCGTCCCACGTCGAGCTCGTTCGGCTACGGCGCGAAACTCGTTTCTGTGTCGAACCTGCCGTCGTCGCAGGGTAAGAACCAGAGCAGCGTCGTCCATCTGCGTAAGGTTGTCACGGAGACCGCGATCGCGGAGCGTGCGAAGAAGCTGCAGCAGTCCATCGAGGGCGACAACCTGAAGGACCTTGCGCAGGAGAAGACCGCCGGCGACGACACCTCGGCGACGTGGAAGGCGCTCTTAAGCTTGTTCAACTCGAACTCGAGGGATGAGCTTATTACGCTGCTTGGCTTCTCGAAGGAGGAGGTCGCTGCGCGTGTTGCGGAGGCTGTCGCGAACCTCAAGAAGGCTGCGGCTGAAAAGGCGATGATATTGATCGAGCAGGACGTCACGGAAACTGACCTCAAGACGCACGAACCGGTCGTTTCGTTCGTCGAACCGGAACGTGAGGCGACCCCTGAGGAGGAAGGCGACGAGGAGGAAGGCGATGAAGAGGAAGGCGATGAGGAGGAGGGCGAGGGAGAGGGAGAGGGCGACGAGACCGCGTTGGGTGCGGAGGCGACCCCGTCCGAATTCAGTGCATCGGAGACGAGCACCACCCGCCAGGACGGCGAGTCCACCACAACCGCGCCCAGCTTGTTCGGCGACGACAACCTGATTGGTACTCCTCAGGGCGATGCTGCTGCCGACTTCTTTGGAAGCATCGGTACTGCCCGCTCGGCGGAGGATGACAACATGCGCGTACCCCACCACAACTACCCCTTGGACTCGTCGGTGGCGGCGACTATCGGATCGCGTCCGTCGTCAATCACGTCAGAGGCGCTGAAGTATAACACTTTCAGAATCTACCCGACCGACGAGTCGGACACCGACCGCCTTGTGACGAAAGCCCTCGTGCTTGGCGACTTCGAGTCCGCTGTCTCGCTCTGCTTGTCCGCTGACCGCTTCGCGGACGCAATCCTCTTGGCCGTTAAGGGTGGCCCGGAGCTCCTCTCGCGTACGCAGAAAGCGTACTTTGAGCGCCGCACTACTACCTTCCCTTACCTACGCCTCTTCCAGTCGATTGTCACAAACGACCTCGACGACATCGTTCAGAACGCCGATTTGCAGGAGTGGCAGGAGATCTTTGTCGTGCTGTGCACATTCGCAAACCAGGAGGAGTTCTCAGGGTTGGCGGAGCAGCTTGGGCAACGCCTGGAGTTCCAGTCGAACGTCGTCAAGGCTTCAGGGGCTCCCGACGCCGAGGCCAGGAGCACGGAGCTTCGCCGCCACGCGACGCTCACGTACCTCGCTGCTGGACGCTTGGAGCGGCTGGTCAACATCTGGATCGAGGAACTCGCGGGCGAAGAGAAGCGACTTGTCGCGGACCAAGACCATCTCGACGGCTCGCTGTACACTGCTCATGCGCTCGCGTTGCAGACATTCATCGAGAAAGTTACGGTATTCCGCAACGCGATCCAGTACGCCGACGAGGACCTGAACGCGAAAACGGAGGTCAACGACGCTAGTGTCCGCACCTACAAGTTGTCTGGCCTGTACGACCATTACTTCGAGTACGCGGACATGCTCGCCGCCCAAGCGCTCGTCAAGGAGGCCGTCGCATTCCTGAAGCTCGTGCCCTCCGAATACGTTGGCTCCGGGTCTTGCGACTTCGCCGTTGGTCGGGATCGTCTCCTCAAGGCCGCGAACGAAGTCCCCACGGGCACCACGTCGCTCCCTGCCACTACTTCTGTCGTTCAAGCCAGGGCTACCACTACGACTGCCGCTCCTCGCGTTCCCTACGCCGGCGGATATGGTAGTCAGTACGGGGCCCCCGCTCAACCAGTCCTCACTCAGCCGCCTGCGCCTGCTCCGTCAATCTACGGCTCGTATGCTCCGCCAGTCCAAGCAGTGCCCTCGCAGAATGTGAGTGCATACGGTCCTCCGCAGCCCGCAATGCAGCCCCAGCCGCCCTACCAGGCTGGTGGTTCTGGTCAGTACCCCTACTACCGTGGCGCTGCTCCCGTTCAACCGCCGCCACAACATGCTACCATTCCACCCCCTCCCCCTGCTCGCGGTGCGACCACTAGCCCCTCGGCATCGCTCCCTCCGCCTCCTAAGCGTGATCCTGGTGGTTGGAACGACGCCCCTGCTGGTATCGCTGCTGCTCGTCGCACTCCCGCCAATGGAAATGCCGCGAAGCCCTCCGCTCTCACGTCTCCTTTCCCCAACGCTCCCTCCCCAACGATTTCGGGCTTCCAGTCTCCTCCGCCGGGCGCTCACTTACCTCCTCCTCCGCGCCCAGGCAGTGTTCAACAGCGTCCTCCGCCGCCTCCCCAAGCTCAGCGTGGCCCCCCACCCCCGGGTCAGCCGGGTCCTGGGCCTTACCCTCCTCACGCTCGTCCTCCTTCGGGTCCTCCCATCCCGACCATGGGTCCTCCTCCACCGCACATGGGTCCTCCCCCTCAGCGTATGCCCCCTGGGCCCCCGCCCCAAGGTCCTCCCGGCCCTGGTGTTCACATGCCTCCCCCTCCTACCTACATGCAAGGTCCTGTTCCTGGTCAGACGCCGCCGCCACCACACCACGCCCCTTATCCCCCGCCAGGGGGTCCCTCCGGATCGTACGCACCGGCACCGGGTGCGGGCCATGCGCCTCCCTCAGGACCGTACGCTCTTCCCCCTCAGCAGCAGCCACAACTCTCCGGTCAATACGCCCCCCCACCGCAAGCGCAGCAACACTTCGCTCAGCAGCCCGGCCCTGGCATGCCGCCCCCTCCGCCAGGTGGTGCGCCGCCTCCCGCAGGTCCGCCAAAGGGAGGTGCGGCGGCACCCCCACGCGCGAAGCCTGGTCCTCCGCCTCCGAAGTACCGTGAGTCCTTCCTTGTGATTTCCTTCGAAGATCTATCGTTTGTACTGACTTGATCCATATAGCACCTGGTGACCGAAGCCACATACCGGACGAACTACGTCCGGCGTACCAGGTGATCTCGGGGCAGCTCGAGCAGCTCAGGCAGGTCACGCCGGTATGTTATCAAGTGTATTCCTATCCACGGCTAGAAGGGCACGGCTGACGCCTCTATTTTTAGCCGCAGCAAAGACGGCTCGTTGACGACCTTGAGCGGCGAATCAACCCGCTGTTCGACGCGCTGAACTGCGAGACGCTGTCAAAGCCGGTGTGCGAGCAGCTTCTAGTGCTCACTCGAGGTGAGTCTGGTTTCTGTCTTCGGCTTCCCTGGTTGACGCCTTACTGATCCCTTTATTAGCTATGGAAGCTCATGACCGCGAAGCGGCAATGGCCATCCACATGGAGCTGTTGACTCGCGGCTCGCTCACGGACGATATCGGCTTGTGGATGTCAGGTATCAAGCAGCTCGTCGTCAGGTTGTAGGGAATCGGAACGGCGTTCCTCTGAATCGGTGGTCGCACCCTGCGACGTTCGTATGTACGCCATTCATGACAACGACAAAAGAGACGATGTATGGGGATGGAGTACAATGCGTGGACGGACTGATACGGTCGGTGGAGTGGCGTCGTCTTACTATTGATGTCTGTCTATAGATACTGTTGAATTTCCTAGTCATGACACGCAACCAGCATCTTCTATGTTCAATCGGGCTCTTTATCATCACCAGTCTTTTGACATGTGCGCAGCACGGCCCAAAGTATGAGGTCATCGGTTTGAGTATTTTTAAGGTCATAAGGTGCGTCGTTTCGCATGGCGAACTAAGACGCTGATCTGTCCACGGTTGCACACAGCAACATGTAGCCGCTTCTAGCGAGGTTCCCTCCAGAGGTGTGAGTACTAGTGCGTCTTCTCCGAAGGCTACTTGTGCACGTGGATAGGTCACTGACGGTTTGTGTGCAAGGATTGGTATCCGGCTGCCATCACACCGGGCTTGTGTGGGATCTCTACTGCATATCCCATTTCCCCGTGGGGTGCATTGTTTTGTCCTGGATCAACTCTACATCAACAACTGCGGCACCCATGGGTTCATTAGGCGCGAGGATTCCATGTGCTCCTCGTCGCCTGCTCTTACGTTCTTCCTACCAGAACGAAGGCATATCGGTCCATCCTCTGAAGACGTTCCCCAATAAAGGCAATTAGCTCGCGACTCGCGGTCACCGCCGCAGCGCCGGACAGCTCGGGTCTCCTCCGGACGTATCAGCTGGTGGTGCGGCCAGGGCCCGCCAGAGCCTCGCGATTCGCGGTCGTCCTCGGCATGAAGTCGACAGATACCCGGTTGCACCAGCGAACGATCCCCAAAATTGCAGCCATGACGCAAATGTGAATCCGTTTTGAACCTTTTGGCGATGAGAGTCTGACGACGTCCAGGGAAGTACGCCCACGTACATAAAGCTTCTAGCAATCTATCCGTCTAGCCCCCACCCTCCCGCTTCGCGTCCTTGTCTGCCCAGAGCCTCCCTTTTTGTGGCAGACTTGCCAGCCAGCTGTCTCAGGAATCAGGATGTTCGGCTTCTTCTCTGCCGCATTGCTCGCGCTCTCGGCCAGTGCTACGGCTCTTCCGGCACTAAAAACCCGCGCCGCGACCGAGCTATCGGCTTCGCAGCTGGATAGCTACTCGCCCTTTACCCAGTTTGCGAGGGCCGCATACTGCGCATCGAGCAAGCTCATCCCCTGGAACTGTGGTGGTACGTCACTCTCTGATCAATCTGCTTCTATCTTAAATATTGACGCGGCGTTTCGCAGAGGCATGCGCCGCGAACGCGGACTTCCAACCCTCGCTCACAGGCGGTGACGGTAACGACATCCAGCTCTGTAGGTTTACACTATGCCAAACGTTCAAACTCTCTGTCATCCGTTGACGACGCAATTGCTGCCCAGACTTCGTCGGATATTGGCCCGACCAGAATGCCGTGGTCGTAGCGCACCAGGGAACGGACCCGACGCAGTTGTGAGTGCCTTCTCAACGCTCAATGTTCCCACTGCCGTTCGCTACGTCCGCATGGTTTTAATGCTTCTGCGGAAATAGCTTGTCAGACTTGACCGACATCGACATCGGCCTGGAGAACCTTGACAGCACGCTCTTCCCAGGCGTGTCCTCGGCCGTCCAGGTGCACAGCGGATTCGCGGACCAGCACGCGAAGACCGCGACGACCATTCTTGGTGAGGTCAAGAAGCTGCTGTCCTCGTCGGGCGCTTCCACCGTCGTTGCGGTAAGTGGTTCTGCGCGCCACACACTCCTTCGTCCGTTTCTCAAGCCTCATGACATCTCCCAGATCGGCCACTCGCTGGGCGGCGCGCTCGCGGAACTCGACGCCATGTTCTTTACGCTGAACCTCCCCTCGAGCGTCCACGTCAAGGCCGTCACCTACGGCACGCCGCGCGTCGGCAACCCGGCCTGGGCCTCCCTCTTCGACACCAATGTCTCCGACTTCGTCCGCATCGACAACATGAAGGACCCGATCCCCATCGTACCTGGCCGCTTCCTCGGCTTCCAGCATCCGCATGGGGAGATCCACATCATGAGTGCTGGAGAGGCGTACTCGTGCCCCGGCGACGATGACGCAACGGACTCTCAGTGCACGATATCGCAGGTCCCGAATATTGCTGTGAGCAACCTCCTCGACCACCTTGGGCCTTACGACGGGATCTACGTCGGCACGCTGTTTTGCACATGAGCGTTGAGCTCTACGATATTGACGACGCTTGTATTACATTTTAACTGCTCGAATGTATTTTATGGGGTTCCATTACCCTGACATACCGTCGTGACAGACGTGCGCATGAGCAAACACACCATCCGGGTGTTCTACGTCCTCTTTTGCACTCGAGGGGCCTTCCTCCATGGAGCCAGCGTAGTCGTCTGTCTCGTATCAGCCCTCGTCTGCTTTTCGAATTCGCATCCAGTCCCGAGCCAGATGTGGCCCTCACCTCGTCAAACGTAGCCTTGAAAGCCGGCCACTCCCTGAGGCACCTCGACATACGCCATCAGGCGCGGAAGCCGCGGCCCGCGTAGGACCTTCCGACCTTCGTCCGAGGGATACTCGCCAATAGGTGGAAAATGAGGATGTCGGGATTGTTTGCAATCTCCCCCAACATTAGGTGCGGCTTAAGACGGAAGAGCAGCTCAGTCCACGATGGACCATTCGCCCACCGCGCATCCGGCGGGAGAACGCCTCACTCGGAGGTCTTCGACGTCTCTGCGGCGTCCGCAAGCAGATGCAGCCTAGGCTGGATTGGGCTTCTGGTTGGTGGGTTGACAGAGGAGACGGATCCGGATAGTCGCCCGCAAAACCGGAGATGCAGGAAGTAGACGGATGTCGGAGAAGATAAAATGTTCCTGAGAAAATGATTGATTGTCAAGGATTCGGGTACGCCGACTGCATTGCCAGAGACAACCGCGCCGCGATTGCGATTGAAACAAGACATCGTACAATGGGTCGGCGAGACTTCTCTCATACGAGAAACCGAGAACAAGGCGTGCTTACCTTTCATGTGAGGCTCATAGACCTGATCAACGCAACGAGAACTGATTACACTTGACCATACTCATCTTTCCGAAGCCCCTTCCCCCTAAATGTCCACTTCTTGAACCCCGCCCTCGACTGTCTCCGTCGTGTCCCGCACCGACGTGCATCGCTCCTTCTGAGTTCTCATCCTCCCGCGTGCTGGTTCTTCCCTGGCTTCGAATATCGGACGACCGTGACATGAGCGAGCGACGGCAGACCAGTCTAGAAGAACGTGCGGAATGAATACAAATTGTATGCGGATTTCCTGGAGAAGAGCATGTGTACGAATCGCTCATGATGGTGGTAGTACTAGTAGTACCGTACTTACCTCCTGGATAACGGATAACGGATGGGATAAGACCTCCTGGCGCTACCTCACAGTGGTACGGCGCTTGAGCTTTGTTGAGCTTTGTTTGGCTCCCTACTCAACGTTTTCAACACCCTTCCAAATTAATTTTGCGGCTGACGTGGCGGTTTGCCGCTTTATTCCTCCTCATGTTATATGTGTATATCGAGTGGTACGTACGCTTCTGTATAAAGACCAGTGCATTTGAAACGCTGGACATTGACCCGCAGTACGTTCGCGATCACACTCCTGTTCTCCCGGGCCACGATTTGATTCGACGCTAACGTGCTATATGGTGTGGCAGGTATCTGTCGACCGAGAGTAACATGAACGTACTCGTGCGCCGCGTACCCAACCGCTCGCGTGGGACCTTCAAGTTCACCTGAGTCGGAGGGACTCGGAGGTTGATACGTCGAGCCCGTAGTGGCCCCGCGTCGCCGACCCGGATAAATATGTTCGGACGTCCCAGGCCGCACTCCCTCTCGTCATTATCGTTCTCACGAACGTACTGTCACTGTTTCCGGTTTTGTAGGTCACAAACGACGGCATTCGAGAGATGTTGCGCCGCACATGGTCCGACGGAATCGAAAGAACCTCCCCGGGTATACAAGGACCGTACTGCGAATGGTTTGCATACGGATGGCTCGATATGCGTCCGCTGTCAGCACGGTTCGGGTGTCGGATGCCTCTAATTCTGGCACGACGAAAGTTCAGGAAATCTGTTACGGTGGCTTCGTCGAAAGGCTTTCTGCTCTGGTGAGGAACAGTCCTCTGTCCCCGTTCCTAGAATCTGAAGCGATCTAATGAGAAGTACAAGAAACTCGCCGGTTTCATGGGTTCATTGTAGGCCCTCCAATTTGAAGAACATTGGGGTGAGATCGATTTCTAGAGCAAGCTGGAATGGTACGAGCCCAAGTTAACCCCTGCGAGCAAGGTCTGTGACATCGGGCTGACCAACTTAGCGATTGCAGGGGTCCCGTATTCGTCCTGTGAGAAAGGAAGCGGTATAGTGTTCAAACTCCGGAATCATATGTGCTGCGGTAAGCTACATCGACGAGTGTTGGCAGTTGAGGACTCGACTCGAAGGTCTAAGTTGTCGTCAACTAGCTCTTCACGTCAGTGACATCTACTACCTCATATCGACTGTTTTCTTATTATTGCAACAGTAGCCGCATCGATGTCGTTCTCCGAATCCAAGCTATCCGCGCGGTACATTGACCAGGATCTGGAGGCGCTGGAACGAGTCGCGGAGTCATTGCTAAACCGATGCAAACATCTTCGTGGAGGTGAGGGTCCACAGTAAAGTTCTGATGGAATATAACTTACAGTCGTTCCCTAAATTAGCATCAGAGACCGAAGGGGTAGGGTGTGGACTACACTACTCACTGAACAATTGCTAATCCAATCGATCTTTCCAGCTTCAACCCCTTCGGCTGCAACAGACTATTCTCTCGGGGATAACCGCAATACAAGGCGTGAAGAACATGACCAGACCCGTCAATCGGCTCCCTGCCGAAATCTTGATCGATATATTCGCCCTTCTTCCCCGCGCACACCCCGTACTCGAAGGAGCCGCATTGACAGGACAACACTGGCCGTTCGTGATCCCTGAAAACCAATTGTACTTGGAACTCGCGAAAGTATGTCGTCGATGGCGCGACATCCTTTTCGATACACCCTCCTTTTGGTCCGTCGTGTCTGAATCTTTCCCTCGGGAGCACACCAAGATTCCGGACATGTGGCAGGTGGACCGCTGTCCGAGTGGCCCGCTGACCGTCCACATTCGAGGCATAGTCTCCCGTAGGATGTGGAAGCTCCTCCACCGGGGAGCTCCTCGCGTTCGGCAGCTCCATATTGACAACCTCGACTCCGCACAGGGAGAAGCAATGCGCAAGCTTCTCCATTCTTTCTCCGCAACGAACCTCGAGCACTGCAAGCTCCACATTCCCTTACCGTCGAGGATAAAGGAACCCGTCCACAGTCTCTTCTCCGGAAGCGGAGCGAAGCTTCGTTCCCTGTACCTGGATCGCCCATCGTTCCTCCCCTCCAACACCTTTCCAATGCTCACATATCTGACGATATTCCTTTTCAACGTCTCCGGCGAAGTGCATTGGAGCATGGGAAACCTGTGTCATCTCCTGTCGGGCAGTCCCCTCCTTGAAGAACTGCATCTGCATCTCATCTGGCCGTATCTGCCGCGTTCTTTGCCCACCCATCACGCTCCCCAGCTTAACCTCAGCCGATTACGTGCATTCACCTTCCATATGTTCAATGTGGGCGGCGAAGTCACAACATCGAACGTTCTGGAGGCATTTCTCCCTCTTGTCGGGCTGCCACCATCGTGCCGACGCGTTGACCTAGGTCCCGTCAGTATTGGCGACCTAGAAACCCTTGCTCCTTACATTCTCTCCCTGGACCAGCCCCGGACAAGGATGCGCCTAACCCTCGTCCATCCGAGAGGTACCTCGTACTTCCACAGCATCCGCTACAGCGGCACGGACTTGGCGCTCGAGTTCGCGTCGTCGGCCCAGCCCGACTCCGGAGTCCGTCTACTTCTCAAGCCCGTAGCCCCAGGGGACTTCCCGCCCAACTTCCCCAAATCGCCTCTCCTGGCCAACGTCGAGGAAGTCTGGGTGAAGACCAACGTCCTTTCCAACGCACTCCTCCGCAACGTGCTCCTCCCACCCAAGGCGCGGAGCCTCGCGCTGACGATCTTGGACAGACGCCTCCAAGCGCACACCCTCGCCCCGTTGGTAGACGATATCCATCGGCGACTCGACACCCTCTGCATCGTCGCGAGCGAGGGGAACGCCCACGTCGTGCGGGACTCACTCGTTTATCGAGAGTCGACGGGCAGGACGCCAAACGGCAGTGCCAGCAGCGGCAGTGGACTCGGACCTGACTCGAGGGGACGTCGCGCTCGCATCCGCCGTGTCGCACTAGGGTACATCGCGATCCCGCGCGGTCCCTCGCTTTGGCCGAAAACTGAGCTGAACTCCACGGGAGCCTGGCGCGACGTTGGCGCGGAGTTCAGCTGGATAGGTCCTGTCGACGGCGTCGATCCTGCCCGTGCCAGTGACGGATCAGAGATGGAAAATCTCTTTCGAGCAGCTCCAGAGCTGCTGACGTCTCCTGCGACCGTTCGATCCGGCTGGCCGGTGTTTTGACTCGGGGACGGTGTCGAGTTTTCTGAAAAAAGGTGAGCTGATATTGCCGGGAGAGCCGACGTGTAAGTAACTTACATTAGTGCTCGCCTGCCTGATTTACAGAATCGGAGACTGCTTACGAGAACATTGAGTAGGATTCGACGTGCCACACCAAGTACGACTCGGACGTGCACGAATCATCTGAACGCGAACATTTCTATCGGATGCTAGGCGACACAAGTCTTTGCAAACAGCGAGCAGCAGCGAAAGCCGTAAGTATCTAGAAACGACAGACTCTTGAAGACATCTACCAAACAGTCTTGATCCAGCTAGCCAACTCCTGCAGAATGGTCGACCTCTCGGGCTCGTGCCACTTCCAGATCACCGGATCATGCGCCGCGTCGGGAATATCCACATGTGTGACCCGTTCCTTCCCAATGTCCTCCAGCAACCTATCCCTCGCCGTGATCATGGGGTCCAGAGTGTACTCGGCATCTCCTGTAACCACGATCGTCGGAGGCAAACCCGCAAACATGCCCGGGTGCCATTCGGATTTGAGCGAGCCCGGGGAGATCCACAGACTCTGTTCAGCCATCTCCTCGGGGAGACGGCCGAGCAACGCGTACTTCGTGTACTGGCTGTCTATGATGGCGAAGACGAAGTCCGAAGACGCGTTGCGTACCACAGATGACTTGGGTCCCACGTGGGTACCCGCCCAGTCCATCGTCGGGGAGAGGAGGATCAGCCCGTTGGGAACAGGCAGAGATGGAAGCTTCGCCATGGCGAGATAGCGAGCGAGATTGAGGGCGATACCGCCACCCGCAGAATCGCCAGATAGGACGACGCGGCTGGGATGGAAGCCGATGTCCTCGACGAGGTACCGGTACCCAGCGATGGCGTCAACGAGCGACGCGGGGAATGGGTTCTCAGCGTTCAAGGGGGCGGCGCTCGACAGACGATACTCGAGCCCGAAGATACGCACGTTCTTGCCGAAGTGCTCCAGATAACCTTCATACAGCGGTGCAGAGCCACCCTTGGGATGCGCCGTGCCGCTCTATAAGGCCAAACATGGTCATCAGTAAGCAGCGTGCAAGCCCGAGGTCAGACTGGAGAGACGTACAACATGTCCTCCACCTAAACGAGACCGTTGAGCAACGTGTACAGCAGGCAGGACACTGGATGACGAGCGCTCACCGTGGAAGTGATAGAAAACCTTTTCGTCAGATCCAGCGGGGTAGTCTGAGTTGCCATTGGGACCGCGAGGCCCGATCCAAAAGCCGGCAGTGCGGACAGCCTCCACGCCATTCTTCTCAGCCAACTCGTGAACTTCGCCGACCACGAGGTCCGGAGTCGCTTTCACCCAGACAAAGCCGAGAGCGTGGGCATCCTTCTCACATGCCTCGAGCGTCGGCGGAGCTTGAAGTGAGGTGCTGTAGATGATGACAGCGGCGTTGCGAAGGATGGTGACGATGAGGGAGCGTTTGAGAGTCCAGGATCGTCTAGGGCGTGTGGATGGCAGTGCATTGGCGACAGTCCAGACCGGGAGTGCTCCTAAGACGTATACTGCAGCACCGAGGAGATATACCGTTTTGACGGGCTGGTGGCGGAACGCGAAGGGCATGGTAGAGTCTGAGCTCGTTGGTAGAAGCTTTGCACTGGACGAAGGATAGTCGAGTAGGAGTGGCCAAGGCAAGTACGAGGGTGCCGGCGAATGCGGACGAAGGTGAGGGGATGGAAATGAGGAGTCATGAGGGATGTGGGCTTGTCCTAACTACGGCATGTTTCTGTTGTGTTTCTGGTGCCCGCCCACAATGCCGACAAGGGAAGAGGAAGCTGATGTCCAGATGGCGTTTGGCACCGCAGGCGCGCAGATGATGAAACGCCCATGCACGACCCGATATTCGTACCAAAGACCGCCGCTGCCACTACTTTCAACCCACCAGACCACTTCTGTCAGGGCGGGCTTATCGCTACTCAGCTTCTCGGGTCGATGGTGTACCGAGTGTAGTCCGCATTCGCTTCTTCGAGGGCGACGGGTGCATATGGCGAGTACTGCTCGAGCGTGGGTCACACGTTAACGTGTTCGGAAGAAGGTGTGGGTATAGAAAGTGCTCCGGATGAGGCATCATGTGCGGTTGAGGGCCAGGGCTGTTGATAGCCCTGGTCCAAGTGCCAGCTGAGGCCAATTTAAGTGCGTTCGCCGAGGACTTGAGTCAGATATCTGTATCGACGGTTCCGCAACTATAGTCGCGTTATCGTGGCACCTGCCCCATACCGCTGACCCTCCTGCAAAGCAATAGCAGCGCAGCGGGAAAACCGAGGTCGATTCGCCGAGCGAGCGTTTCCACCCCGCAACCTTGGGAAACAGAGGGTATGCAACGCACGTAGTACGAGTGTACATTCCAAATGGCAAGAGAACGATGCCGTGCCTGGAGGTTTGTCGCGGAATCAAAAGTGACACTGCCGCCGAAATGAGGAGATCTAGATCAATTCAAAAGGTCAGAGTCATGAATCCGAACTGTCCTGATTCCTGAACCATCAAGAGAAGAAGTTGAATAATGCTTACCTACATAGGTCAGGTCCCTCCGAAGCCGTTCTGGAAGGACAAGGTCGAGAAGGGCGCCACTCAGTGCTTGTCGCACGAGGAGAAGGCGTGCAATGCGTCCCATTCATTAACTATGAGATACATCTAATTCGACCCAGCCGACACGTATGAACAATTGTTACAGGTGGCAAAAACGAGGGTGTGGCTGGACAGGCCGATCTACCAGGGGGCGCGGTCCAGGAAATAATGCATGTACAGCGGTACGAAAGAAGGCCGTACGATTAATAGTCGAATCGGGTGCCGGGCGCCGCCGCAAGGGCGCGCCGCGATAAATAAGTATCGAGGTCCGGGAGCGCGTAAGCAGTGCATAAGAGGAGAGCGGAGAGCAGAAGACGAAGAGGCGAAGAGCTACAAGTGGGGTGGGGGGACCACGTACGATCGTGCGTGAGGTCGTGAGGAAGGGCGAATGCTACAATAATTATAAGGGTTCAGTGTGGCGGGCGTATGCATGTGTGTTGTTGTTGTGGGGTTAGGATGTGATGCGAAGCCGGAGCGCGTGTACTATGGATACAGTCAAAGTCAACCAGAGAGAGAAAGAGACCGAGACGAGGAAGCGAAACCGAGGCCAGAGGAAAGACGAAGAGGAAAGTCATCACAGGTCGTTATCAACACCAAATCACCACCGACGCGGCTCAGAGCTGCATCGAGTTCGCGGGGCCCGCGTGGCTCAACAGCGTCAGCGGGATCGGCTTCCGCCTGAGCCCCGAGCTCGTCGTGCTCGTGCTCTCCCCGCTGTCGCTCGCGCTGCTCTCGCTCACCCGGCTCGACCGGCTGTCGCGCCTGGTCACCCCGCAGTCCGAGTCCATCGACCGCTTCGGCGAGTGCGAGTGCGAGCCTTTCACCGCGTTCTTGCGCTGCAAGTGCGCCGCGTACGCATTCGAGTTCGAAGCCGCGGGTGTGGGGTGGTGAGGAGAGTTAGAGGGAGAGGGGGAGTGCTTGCCCTTGCCGCGCTTCGACGGCGAGAGCGTGAAGATCCCGCGCCATCCGTGGGAGTTCGAGTCCGCGACGGAGCCGAGCGTCGACGTCGACCAGCGCGAGCGCAGCGTGCGCTCCGGGTCGCTGCCCACGGAGCGCGTTGAGGGCATGCGGCGGGGGACGGCCGCGCGCAGGGGGCTGTCGGGCGTCGCGGGGCGGTCGCACACGTGCGAGAGGTCCACATCGAAGTTGAACGAGGACTGCGGCGACGCGGGCGCCGAGTCCGTGCTCGTGGTCTGCGAGTACACGCTCGCGGTCGCGGCGCTCATCGGGGTCGTCGGCCACCGCTGCCCGGGGGAGGCGAGGAAGCTCGCGGGGGTGTCCGTGGGGCTGTCACAGTAGTCGAGGAGAATGTCTGCGGGGATGGACGAACGCGGCGGGGGACGGAGCGCGCTGCACGGCGTTATGGGCGTCGAGACGATGAAGTATGAGCTCGGCGAGGGAGGAACGGAGCCGGCGTTCGAGAGCGCGTCCATCGCATTCGGGACGGTGAGCTCGGTACCGCGGAAGCCCGCGCCGAGTGCGGCGTTCGCGAGCTCGGCGAGGAGCTCCTCCGTCGCTCGTTCCATCGTAGATACAGGGGACTGTGGCGAGGTGGGGACAGGAACAGGCGGGGGAGGCGGGGGGCGCGAGGGAATGAGGTAGGAGTGACGCTTCAAGGGGAAGGTGGGGTCGAGCTGAACACTGGGGCCGCGCGCACTGCTGTCCTGGATGGAGATGCGCGGGAGGGAGGGCCTGCTGCTGCGGGTGGGCTTGCGCGGAAGTGGGAGCACGGAGTCTGGGCGCGCACGGGTCTCACTGGGGGAGGAGGCTTCGTGCGGGAACGCGGGCGGGAGAGGGGACGCGAGGGTGACGAACTCGGAGATGTCCTGCGCGATCCACGCAACCTCCTCGGAGACGTCGTCGTCAAGGAGAGAGGTGATGGATGCCTTGCGGACGGGCTCTGCGAGGTTGGGCATGGGCTGCACGAAGAGCACGGAGGCGCGCTGGGACTTGAAGGTGGGTGCGCGCATGAGGTGCGACTCCTTTCTGGGGGACTCGTCGTCGTCAGAAGTGGGTGGCGTGGAGCAGGGAGTCTTGGGGCTGCAGGTAGATGCCTCGCTACTCGTGACAGATGGGGAAGGGGACAGCTCGCGTCTCCTGGAGAACGATGAAATGCGCGTTGCAGAGGCAGGCGGGGAGGGGAAATCAAGTGAAATTCCGAGACCCGAGAAGCGGAGGTTAATATCGTCGAGGGGAGACTCTGCTGCTGGCGATGATGTAAGTGACCGTGGCGGAGGAGTGATTGGCCGCGGGGGTGGAGATGGAGTACGGGCCCTCGGAGCGCTTGATGGGGGGAAGAAATCGTCGAAGGTGATACCCTCGATGCCGGTCAAGACGACCCTGCGGGAGTCGCGCTTATCATGTGTGGGTCGGGCGCCGAGGGTTGCGCTGGCAGCGACATACGGGGAGCGGTGATACGAGGGGCTGGCGATGGTGGGTAGGGATGATAGTGATGAACATGACTCGCGACTTGGAGACTCGTCTTCTTCTGCGACATTAGGAAGGATGTGGAGAGGTTTTGACTTTGCGGGAGAGTTCTCAGACTTGTTCGTCGGACGGGTGCGTCGCTTGAGATTTGGCAGGATCCTGTTATGCACGAAAACTGATACGAGGCGTCAACCCCAAACCGAGGAGAGGGGTATGTGGCAGATGTGTACTCACTGGATGCCATCGTAGGAGTCGTCAGGGATCTTGAAGGGGATTCTAAGTCGGATGATCGTCAAAGGGAGACTGGCTCAAAGCAGAGAAAGCAATGAGAAGGATGGTGGTGACGAGAGTCTGCCAGCAGAAGCTTTAGTATCCCTCACCGGATTCCCGGCCTTTTGTGCGCTGGCCCTCATTGTCTTGTACCCTCCGTCGTCGTCCACTTGGAACAATAATCCCTGACGTATTCGGAACAATAGCCCTCCCATAGACGCCGGCGCTCGTATTAGGTCAGGTAAATACGCGACTAACACAGCATATAACTCCTGCTTGCCCGTGTTTGTACACCGACAAGACCATATTAGGCCGACTTCTGTCCAGATATAGTAAACAGCGCCCTGGCTGGAAATGAATTTGCATCTGGACACGGGCGCTGAGAGTGTGCCTTGTCCTCGAAATGTATTTCCCTTGCTCTCGACGCATCGCCTGCTGCCCCTCCACGCATGCTTCCATGCTCCCACATCATATCTCGGAAGGCTGCTTGCGCCCGCTCTTTCTCCCTTTCCAGCGGGGTCCTGGTTCAATGCGCTGAAATTCTGAATCCGAATCGTTCAACCTCGCCCATATGCATAGTACGCCGCCCAGAACTTCACGTTCCTTCGAGTTGAGGTTGGGTCTTGAACAATCCTTCTAAGTACCGCGCTGCGGCTGTGCACAGAAGTCCTTTGGAGAGCTGGCGACTCCCACATGTCATCCGGCGGTGTGTTCCTATTGTCCTTTCCTCTCGCCTGGACCGCCTGCTGCCCTTCGACCCCCGAGTTTCCCGCCCCTGAGCGCGAAGGCGAGCCTGATGACGATGCCTCCCCACCCTGGTGCTCGCCTGCGGCCATCGACACTCTTCGTTGTTTTCCATTATACCCTTCTTCCGGCATACCCAAGACTTCGAACTTGATCTGTTGCTCGGGTAAAATCAGTGGGAAGCGCGTTCGTTGGCGATATTACAAGCGGAACTGGCCAGGTGGTATGTGGAGGTATAGTGGATGGGTTGGTGCGTATCTACCATTGCGTTTGCCTCGTGATTACTGGCTGACGGTTCCTCCTGAACCACAGGTCAACTTATTAGAGATGGATGGACGATTGTCACATCCACACGAGTTCGAACGTGTCGTGTTCGTCTTCATCTGAAAATATGATAATCTTGGAGGCCTCGGACACATGGAAATGGGCTTCTCCCGTCTAACATGGGGCGTTACCACAGCACCCAGCGGAGACGTCCAACGCGATGACGTATCAAAATATCTACGCTCAGCCAACTATATGCGCCCTAGTGAGTGCTATACGTGCTCATCAAGTGAGCTATACCTGGTCATTCTAGTCCTGCAGCGTATAGCCCAAAGCACAGCGATACAACTATGTCAGACACGATGCCCTCGCGCTTTCGCACTCAACGGCAAGTTGGTTCCGCCTACTTCTTATGACTTCCACCTCATCGCGCCAACATAGACATCACGGCTACCGATACGAACTGGTTCTCGCGTTTTCTTCGACTATATGCGCTTGTCTCCTGGCGTGCGCCTCGCGGACGGACCAGGGAACTGACCAGCGGAGGTTGCCCGGAACCTGTCAAGTCGGAAACGGCCCGTCAATCGCGAAGAACACCTTCGCAACCCCATTCTTGTCGCGATAACGAGCAAGACCGTGACAGTCGAAGTTGATTGGTCCTATCGTCTTCATCCCTTGACGCCCCTGTTCCGGGAGGATCCTGTGTCGCCCTCGAGGAGATGATGATCAGCATATGTCTGGAATGCAGGTGGCAGTGATATGGGGGGTGAGGTTCTGGCTTCCTCGAGACCTCACCATGCGCTGATTCCTCGTAGGTGTCGCGTTCCTTGTCGTGAACGTCCTCAGCGGGCCCGGGCGCGGAACCACTGTTTTATCATTGCGGATACAGGGGCAGGGGCATGATTTTGTTTGGATCTCTGCTTCTGTGTGTGCGGATTGACGGTTGGCGTGGATGGAGTCTCGGGCATGGCGGTCCCGTCCGCCATTGTGGCGTGAGGCAGGTGGCAGAGCGTGGCGGGCCCGACGAAGACAAGAATATCGAACTCGACTCTCCCGGTGAGTCCAAGCTTCTTGCGGAATTTGGCACGATCTCCTCGTGCGATAACCTACCCCAGCGTGGCCCCTTATGGGCTCCTGGCGAAGCGCAGTCCGACATTCTCACTGTCTCTCAGTGTCCTCCCCGTCAGGCGCCTCAAGCATGCGCCCACAAGACGTCATACAACACACAGCCTACGCGTGCTGCAGGATTGCCGCCGTGGAACGACTTCCTTCGACTCTGGTCTCCCTCCGCTATCACGCCACCCGCATCTTCTGCTCTGTTGCGGGAAACCAGTGTCTGAGCGAAGTTTTCGAGTGCCACCTTTCAGCGCCCTCGGAGTACGCCTCCGAACGCCCGAACCCTTGCGCGAGGCACGAGATGACGGAAGCTGCCCATTTGAGTCCTCTCCTTCATGTCCGATCCGAGGGCCCGTTGGGTGCCAAGATGTGTCCTCCGCCACCACACCTCGAACATCACCCCGTTCGGAACGAAGGTCAACTCCGGATTGTGTTTTCGAGGTTTCTGCTTGTTCATCCGAGCCAGGTCTGCACCCCCCATGCTTCAATGAGTAAGTCCTCGTTGCTGACAGATCTATAGCCCCCGAGGCACTGCCCGAGGCTACAATTCGTCAATGGCTGTTGGGTTGCTGCGGCGAAGAGTCTTTCGAACATCCGAGGACGCGAATGCCAACTGCATTCCAACGGCAACTGCGGAGGTACAGTGCGGTAGCCATATAGGTCGCGCTTCTCAGCGTCTTCCCCCCATATTTGACACAGCTTTCCTACCGAGTCGTACAATTCGATGACTGTCCTCGGAGTCGACGGCATTCCTCGTGAATTCTCACCAGCGTCCGACGCATCTCTGCGTTGAATTTATATCAAGTCGCCAAGCCGAGTGCTAGAGCTGGCTGACCCACGCTTCGAACCGGAGTCCTCCTTTGGTCTTCACCTCAAGCGCCCCCTTCCCCCCCACTATGCTTCTCAACGAGAAGGACTCCTCCAGGTTCCGAGCCGGAGGCTCATACAACCCGACCGCCGGCCAGCCCACCGACGCCGGGACCAACTACGACGCGCCCCCATCCTACGACCCGAACGGGCCCGGCTCCTCCCGTCTCGGCGTCGACCTCGACAAGTTCCCTCCAGCACCCCTCTCCCCATCCCGCGGCCACGCGCTCTTCCCGAGCTTCGCGCTCTCGCCCGATGGCACGAAGGGCCCCGAGCTCCCCGGCGACAACCCGCAGGGCTTCATGGGCCACGTCAAAAACTTCGCGCCCGGCAAGTCCCCCAAGAAGCTGCTCGACCCGCCGCCACCCTCGTTCCTGCGCCCGCCGCCCCCGGGGCTGCCGTACGCCGGCGGTGGTGGTGGTGACGGCGGCGGCGCGTTCCCGGTGATGCTGCTGCTGTCGAAGGGGGCGACGCTCGACCGCGGGTTCCCGTACATCGCGCCCGAGTGCGGCGCGGGCGTCGTGCCGCACCCGTTCGTCGCGCACGACGTGAACGAGCAGGACTGGCGGCGGTTCTTGCACGACCTGCGCGTCGCGGGGAGCTTGAGCCCGCTGAACCGCGTCGCGTCTGGCTTGGCGCCGCTCGCGCTGCCGGGGGTGGGGATCATCTTGGGTGGGCAAACCCGACTTTATTTCAGTACGGTACAGTAATACGTCGGGTGCTGATGCGTGTGCTCCAGGCTTCTTTGTCGTGAAGGGCGTGGATAGCGTGATGAGGCGGACGAAGAAGGGGCCGGTGTCGCAGCTCATCGACCATTGGAATCACGTAAGTTGCCGTCGGCGCGACCTTGGGGGCTAGCTGTGTGTGCTTACCTCGTTGCCTCGTAGTCCTTCTTCCACCCTCGGTGTATACATATCGGCTTGACGCAGGGCCCGCCCAAAGACGCGAGGGGCAAAAGGGACAAGTCGCAAGGCTCGGACAAGAACTGGCGGCTGATTATATCGTACCGGCCGTACGTTCCAGCGTAACGCGCAATCAAGGTTCTCGATGTATGAGGTTCATCGATTCATCGCTCGGACACTATGGAACATTGTATTTGTATATTTCGTATGCATACATCTCTGTACAACACATATCGGATCATAGATCGAAAAGGGATCGTAATCCGGGTGCCGCAAGACGCCCCTCGCGCTCCTGGTCGATGCCCGTTGGAGCGTCGTACCGTTCAACCGAAACTGTCGAGAAAGGAGTTCGTCATTGGTTGTGCGTAATGAGCGGGTGATCACTACGAGACTCACGACGCTCGCTGCGCACCCTGTCCTGCACCAGCATCTTGTGCTGCATAGTCGGCAGGCGTGTAGACCAGAACCGCTGGTCCAGGTAATTCGTCCGTTCCGAGGGTCGATCCCGATCCCTCGACTCGTACCGTTCGATCCGAACTTGGAGCGGCTGTCCGTGACCGACGCACGCACGGCTCAGCTGCAAGTCCAGCGTGGCCCACGGGACGACGTCGGCAGAGACCGTTCCGAGATCTAGCACGAAGGCGAGGTGCTCGAGACGGGAGGGCAGGACATCCAGGATTCGACGGAAGAGCGAGGCCGAGTCCGAAAAACCGTACCCCGGATCGTGCGAGTATAGCCCAAACTCCAGCTCCCTGAGAGCGCTGCATTGGCGGAAGACCTGGACGACTGCCGCAAGTCGGAAGCCCAGGCCACGCGTGAGCTGGGCGCACTATCTCCTGACCATATATGTAGCGGAGATGTGACTTACAGTCGTGACAGTAACGAAGCCTGCGGTCGTAGTTGGCGTCAGATGTCGCTTTGAGGTTGGGGCGGAACGCGAAGTGCCGGAGCGTAGGGCTGACCATGCGCACCAACGCCTCGATCCAGAAGATCTTGTCCCACGACGTGAAAGCACCTGCTCAGATGGAGCGAGACGAGCTCCTGCACCGGGTACCCCTCGCGGAAGAACTCCATGAGCACGTAGCCGAAGAACCCCTCCGCCTCCAGGTGCAAGATCGTCGGGAGGCGCAGGTTGTGAAAAACGGGCGAATAGGACAGGCTGCCGGGCCGGAATACGGTGGCGGTGACGAGGCGGAGGCGGTCGATCCTCTCGAAGAGCGACACTCGGAACCGGAAGAGCAGGTCGTAGTAGGCGTCGAGCAGATCTTCGGTGATATTGCAAGCCTCTAGAGCGAGCCGCTTCAGCGACCTGACCATGTGCGGCGGGCGAACGAGGGCTTGGCCCGGCGCGTTGTCGATGAGGTTCACCCGGCACAGATGGAGCTCCTCAAGCCTCGGCACAGAATCCAGGACCTTGAGGACGTCTTGTATGCTGAAGTGGTCGTAGTTGCTTAGGGTGAGTTGGGTGACAAACACGAAATGGCTACGGTTCGGAGGAGAAAACGCCCATCGCGTGACGGCAGCCAACGGCGTGCCGTAGCGGAGTGGTCCTGAAGATCTTGCCATAGAGATATCGTGTTCCTGTGGCGCTGACTGCCAGCCTAGAGTCCTGCGGAAGTCCTGAGTCCAGAGAATGTGCCTGTCGAGCGGGGAGACGTGGTGGAACAGAACACGGCGAGGTTGTGGTGGCAAGCGCACAGTGGACGTGGCCATAATGGGAACAAGAGTATAAATGTCACCTGAGGAGAACGGGGGCTGCGATCATGGTGGGGATGGTCAATCGCGTTCCTCTCCGGCGTATTTATATTGAAATATTGCCCTTCGCGGAGGTGGAATAGCGTATATATGGAACGAGTCGACCATAAAATTATGACCAAGCGAATCCACTGAAAGAGTGCAAACTGCTTTATTTACCATGTTCGATTCGCTTTCTTGATAGGGAGGGGCAATACCTCAGATAAATGACGTGAATCGCCTTGCCGCGCGACGACGTATGCCTGCAAGCTGTGTCGTGCCCAAAAGTGACCATTCTTGTACTTGTCGTAGCGACGGCGGAGAAGCCCCATCCGAATATCCACGGTGGGCTGGTACACATGGCATGCTGCGCTCATAACAAACAGGTAAGTCGGTGCCCCAAATGCCATGCATTCAAGGCTATGGCAATACTAAATTGTGCACTGGCGGGTTGGTTACGTGGCCTGCGGCCGACGAGTGACCATGTTGAAGGTTGAGCTGGCATCATATTGACCTCCACCCATCGATGCGGAGTACTCACAATTCTTCAAGTACAGTGTTGAATGACCGAAATATCGAGGGTTGAAAGCCGCGATCGGCGCGATGACGATGCTGCCGAGTGCCGAGTCCGAGTCACGGCGGATGGACGAACAGGCTGAGGCTAAGGTAGGGCCAGCGTAGATCCCACTACATCACATGATTATCATGTGATCTCTTTCTGTCACGATCGAAGAGGCAAGTTGGTCATGCCAAGGGTCGTGTCGGGCCGCGAAGCGGCCGGAACACTGCCAAGGGTAGGTCGCGCGCTCTCCTCCCCGCCACACCAACACCTCTCCCTTCCCTCCGGCTCCCCCGTTTCCACTCGTATAATCGGCTATCTCGGCTCATCAAATCACGTTTGTGTTGACTGGCTTCTCGCGCGGCGCGCGCCGCCGCGCCTCGGTCTGTGGCTGCGGCTTTCAAGACACATCCCCAGCTTCCCCTCCTCTGCATCTGAGATTCCCGTGGCTTCAACCATCGCGTTATGTCTATATGAATATGATTAGGTGTATGGATGCTGTCTAGGTTCATCAGGTAAGCCCGGTTCGATTTTGAGCTTGAGATCCAGTAGCAAGCATTCTGCTGGTCCAAACCTGATACCTCCTTCAATTTCTATTCGTTTTCTACGTATTCTTTTGCGGTATTGGGCTTTACTTCTTCCCTCTTTTGAAATATATTTTTCGCGATTTCTATTCCCTCCTATGCAGGTCTACTGCGCTTGCAATGGGGTCCACCACCTGGGGCGCTTATCGCGATCTTGCGACAACGATTCCTCCTCCAATTCTGCACCGTTTTCTTTGATACTGAGCTCATTTGAAAGTGGGTAAGCGCACCTTTCAGACGAGCCCAAGGTCGCCCCGCCAGGTGCTCTCGTTATGACGCAGTTTGCATTATGTTCTCGTTGACTCTTATCCTGTTATGGCCCCAGATGTTTGGCTTCCCATACTTAACTACTGTACTGTGTGTGCTCGGCCATGATATGAAATATATTTTCCGTCTCTCACTGGGTCCTCAGGAGCTTCCAAACCGGCTGCATCGAGCCTCGAGTGCCCTCGCGAGCTATCTCGGGCGTCACGTGCCTCTGGATTGGTCGACCAAACGGGGCGTCTAAATCGGTCGCGCGCACCAATCAGGACCGATCCTAGGGCGTCTAGGACCGATGTTGGTCCCACCCTTGGCTCCACGACCTTCCCATCGAAGAGACGGAAATTGATTTATGGCCGATAAGCCAATCTAAGCCAGTAACTACCGATGCTTCTCCGCGCGATTGTTGCACCGCGACCATAGTATACTGCTTGTTGTACTCGGACCCTCTGGCACAAATGTTCTATATGAGCTCCAGATGGAAGCAGAGTCATAGATGTCTCGGACACGATGAAATGCAAGGCAAGCTGTGGGGTTCTGCCCACGGCGCGAGGAGAGTGAATCGCTCCCGGCCCGGGGTGCCATCGCGCGAGGAGGTTGGACGATGACACAAATAGTTTCAACCGTCGCGCTTTGGTCGCGCTGGGAGTTGTCGGTGGCGTGCACCACTTCTACTAACAGCACTCAGTAGCGGAAAGCACGCCCATGGCTTGTCGCGGTGCAGCGTCCGCGCCGCGCCCAGGGGCGAGCTCTACATGCTCACTGCGCTGGCAGCGGCTGTAGATCCCTGGGGCAACCTCGCCCAGGATGTCTCTCGGATCCTTCTGGACATGTCCCCAACATCCCTCGAGATGCGCGTCATGCAAGTGCACTGCAGTATACACTGACAGTTCACCCGCGCGGTGGAGGGACGTTGACACCGCCTGTGGTGCGACGACCAGTTGGGTTTTGCTGCAGATTTCATACGAACGCACTTATCCCATCACTGATCCCAGGAGACGCTGTGACATAACACTCACGTGATGTAGTCGAATCTACGCTGGCCCTACCTTACTAGGGGTATGGGGCGCAGCAGCGGCGGGCGCCCGGGGCCGATTCGACAGGATCCCGATGAATGCACAATCTATCGGATCAGACGGGACAATTTCGTACACGAAGTGGATATAAGTCTAGAAAGGTGCAAGAGCAAGTAAGGTAACACGTCTCAGGGCAAAATGAAACGACCAGGTCCCCAAACCGCATCCGGAGGGATCTCGTTGATGGGCATAGCGCCGCGCAACAGGTGTCCGAGATCTGCGTGCAGACGCACACAACTAAATAGGTGTTGGATGTGAAAGAAGTGCTCGTTCAGAGGTAGCTCACATATTTTCGGCACCTGTAAGCCAAACAGTCAATGAAGAAAACTGAGCAAAGCGAACCCAACGACATGCGCGAAACTCACATGATAGAAGGCCGATAAGCCACGAAGGGGCATCCATAGCACGACTGGACGATACAACATTGGTAACACCGATAGGTTGATCCCAGCGCAGTCCGCTTTTAAACGCAATGAGTGCACAGCATATCACGACCACACGCTTAAGTGCAAAGTCTCCCACCCAGAAGCCACGGGCGAAGAGCGCTGGAAGCTGCATACAAGCATTACATTGTCTCCCCGCCTTGGAGCATCCCAGGAGAGACAAACCATGTGCAGAGGAAACAACTCTTGGGAATGAGCCAGCCAGGACAACATTGGCATTTGAGCAGGCACCGACTTCTCGGTACCATCGAGCAGACTCAGAACGGGGAACTGTAGTGTTCGTAAGTACAATGTTAAGCGAAAGCGAGCACGACACTTACCGGTGCCAGTTGAGGGCACACCGGCCGAGTGGTAGTAACCTTGTCAACGCCGAAAACTAACATGAACACATCAGTCAGCAGACGAGCACAGGCGGGAAGGATGGAACTAACGACGATTCAGATTGTACCGCCCTTGCATATCTGACAGGCTCAAGACGATTCCGCTCGCGAAGCAAGTTCACCTCGACGGAAAGCCCGAGCGGCCATGGGGTCAACGGCGACATAAGACGACTGAAACTCGCCGACAAACGTGACCCGCAATGGTGAGCCCTCGAAGCAGAGCACATTTTTCATCTCCAACAAACCCCACGAAACTGAGCGGGAACCTGATAGAGAGGGTCGGTGTCGTGGAGGAAATGGCCTGCCTCCGCATGGACACGAACCCGCCTTGTCAATGAAGAAAACTGAGCAAAGCGAACCTGACGACACGCCGCAAAACTCACACGAATGGAAGGCCGAAAAGCCACGAAGGGGCATCGATAGCACGACTGGACGCATACAACATGGTAACACCGATAGGTCACTCCCAGCGCGGTCCGCTTTTAAACGCAACACAATAAAGGGGGTAGCCATGGTCCAAACCAGATCCAAGTCTACCGAGAGCATCATCGCCTCGCGAGTCCACTGGTGCCAAGATCTAGAGAGTGCTCCAACCAGGGCAAGAAGGGATGGCGCGCGCGAACGGCAATCAGGCGGACGCCGGATAAGACGGGCGGCGAAGCGGAAGGCAACTAATCGGATGAAAACCCTGCGGGCGGCTGTCGCGAGATATCGGAAGAGCTCGAGAAGTCGCCAATGTAGGCAGGGGACGGGAGGTTCAAGACTCGAACACGACGAGGACTGCAAACGGGAGTCTTGAGGTCAGTGATTGGCAAGCTTGACAGCTCCGGGCAGGGAGACTTCCCATCCGACGAAAAAGGAGGTTTCAAGGGGGTTGTCGGCCACCCACTGAGCAAAGGACAGGGGAGACTTGGGGGAGACCGCACGGAAGCAGAACAAAGGGAGAACGGAGGGAGCAGGAAACGCGGGTTGAGCCGGGTGCAACGATCGGCACGTGAGGCCCTTTTCACTCGCTGGGCAAGTTGGTCATGCCAAGGGTGCGCACGGGGCGCGAAGCGCCCAAACAGGTGCCCAGGGTGCGCCCGCGAGGCCGCGCGCGGCGCTCTCCTTCCCGCCACCAACTCCTCCTCCTCCAGCTGCTTTACTTCGGCTGGAAAAATCGGCTATCGGGTCTCGCTGAACCGTGCCGTGCTTACTGGCTTCTCGCGGCGGCGCGTGCTACGTCGTCGGCTTCCTTTCCGGCTTCTCTGTCTAGGCATCTCACATATCCTGGTTTCAACCATCGCGTTCTATCCACATCAGTAAAACGTGCAAAGGTCTGAAAGAGCTGAATAAGTACTTTCAGAGCTTCCAGACCTGCCATTTGCAGTAATCGAGGGCGCTTAAAGCACTGCCACCCTGGCGCTTTCGAAGCGAGTTCAGACCTGTGCTCGGAACTCGACATGTTCAGTCTCTATGCCATCCACAACAAGTCCCCAGCATGCGAGAAGCTTTGCCTCCAAACGGGGCCACTCGAGGCAAGCTACTGCCCGATTTTGGAGCCAAGCGGAGGCCTGCAGGATGGCTGACATCCGGGGTCAACTTGGGCGGAGAGCGCCGTCCAGAGCTTCCAGATCCAGACCTGTGCATGTTTTACTGATGCAAGAAACATGCTTGTATGTATGGACACTGTTCCTGGTTTGTCAGGTAAGCCTGTGTTCCACTCTGGGCTTGGAAGTATTTTGTGAGCACCTCTCCGGTGCACACCCAATATCAACCTCAATTCCTATCCGTTTTCAACGCTTATTCTTGCGTTATTGAGCCTTGATTCTTCTCTTTAAAGGAAGAATTTTTCCATATTTTTTCCTCCCTCGTATGATGGTCTATTGCATGTGCAATTGCGTGTGAGCGCTTATCGTCGTTTTGTGACGACAATTCCTCCCCCAATTCTCCTCTGTTTGCTTTGAGCTTGCGCTCATTCGAAAGGGGCGAATCACGCCATTCAGACAAGTCCAATATTGCCATCTGATGTGAGCTGGTTGCACACAGTTTGACTTCTGTTTTCTTTAGCTCTTGGGCTGCTCTGGTCTCGCAATTTTGGCCTCCCTCCCACATATCCTGTACTGTGTGCTTAGGAGTAGCTCAAATATATTTTTCATCTTCGACTAAGACCTCGCGCGCTCCCAAACCGGCCCTGTCGAGCTTCGAGTCTCCTCGCGAGCCATCTTGTGCGGCACGTGCCCCCAAGATTGGTCGACCAAACGGGGCGCTTACATCGGTCGCGCGCACCAATCAGGACCGATCCTAGAGCGCCTAGGACCGATGTTGGTCCCACCCTTGGCACCACGACCTTCCCGGTCGCGGCAAGTTGGTCATGCCAAGGGTCGTGTCGGGCCGCGAAGCGGCCGGAACACTGCCAAGGGTAGGTCGCGCGCTCTCCTCCCCGCCACACCAACACCTCTCCCTTCCCTCCGGCTCCCCCGTTTCCACTCGTATAATCGGCTATCTCGGCTCATCAAATCACGTTTGTGTTGACTGGCTTCTCGCGGCGCGCGCGCCGCGTCTCGGTCTGTGGCTGCGGCTTTCAAGACACATCCCCAGCTTCCTCCTCTGCATCTGAGATTCCCGTGGCTTCAACCATCGCGTTATGTCTATATGAATATGATTAGGTGTATGGATGCTGTCTAGGTTCATCAGGTAAGCCCGGTTCGATTTTGAGCTTGAGATCCAGTAGCAAGCATTCTGCTGGTCCAAACCTGATACCTCCTTCAATTTCTATTCGTTTTCTACGTATTCTTTTGCGGTATTGGGCTTTACTTCTTCCCTCTTTTGAAATATATTTTCGCGATTTCTATTCCCTCCTATGCAGGTCTACTGCGCTTGCAATGGGGTCCACCACCTGGGGCGCTTTATCGCGATCTTGCGACAACGATTCCTCCTCCAATTCTGCACCGTTTTCTTTGATACTGAGCTCATTTGAAAGTGGGTAAGCGCACCTTTCAGACGAGCCCAAGGTCGTCCCGCCAGGTGCTCTCGTTATGACGCAGTTTGCATTATGTTCTCGCTGACTCTTATCCTGTTATGGCCCCAGATGTTTGGCTTCCCATACTTAACTACTGTACTGTGTGTGCTCGGCCATGATATGAAATATATTTTCCGCTCTCACTGGGTCCTCAGGAGCTTCCAAACCGGCTGCATCGAGCCTCGAGTGCCCTCGCGAGCTATCTCGGCGCCACGTGCCTCTGGATTGGTCGACCAAACGGGCGCCTAAATCGGTCGCGCGCACCAATCAGGACCGATCCTAGGCGCCTAGGACCGATGTTGGTCCCACCCTTGGCTCCACGACCTTCCCATCGAAGAGACGGAAATTGATTTATGGCCGATAAGCCAATCTAAGCCAGTAACTACCGATGCTTCTCCGCGCGATTGTTGCACCGCGACCATAGTATACTGCTTGTTGTACTCGGACCCTCTGGCACAAATGTTCTATATGAGCTCCAGATGGAAGCAGAGTCATAGATGTCTCGGACACGATGAAATGCAAGGCAAGCTGTGGGGTTCTGCCCACGGCGCGAGGAGAGTGAATCGCTCCCGGCCCGGGGTGCCATCGCGCGAGGAGGTTGGACGATGACACAAATAGTTTCAACCGCCGCGCTTTGGTCGCGCTGGGAGTTGTCGGTGGCGTGCACCACTTCTACTAACAGCACTCAGTAGCGGAAAGCACGCCCATGGCTTGTCGCGGTGCAGCGTCCGCGCCGCGCCCAGGGGCGAGCTCTACATGCTCACTGCGCTGGCAGCGGCTGTAGATCCCTGGGGCAACCTCGCCCAGGATGTCTCTCGGATCCTTCTGGACATGTCCCCAACATCCCTCGAGATGCGCGTCATGCAAGTGCACTGCAGTATACACTGACAGTTCACCCGCGGTGGAGGGACGTTGACACCGCCTGTGGTGCGACGACCAGTTGGGTTTTGCTGCAGATTTCATACGAACGCACTTATCCCATCACTGATCCCAGGAGACGCTGTGACATAACACTCACGTGATGTAGTCGATCTACGCTGGCCCTACCTTACTAGGGGTATGGGCGCAGCAGCGGCGGCGCCGGGCCGATTCGACAGGATCCCGATGAATGCACAATCTATCGGATCAGACGGGACAATTTCGTACACGAAGTGGATATAAGTCTAGAAAGGTGCAAGAGCAAGTAAGGTAACACGTCTCAGGGCAAAATGAAACGACCAGGTCCCCAAACCGCATCCGGAGGGATCTCGTTGATGGGCATAGCGCCGCGCAACAGGTGTCCGAGATCTGCGTGCAGACGCACACAACTAAATAGGTGTTGGATGTGAAAGAAGTGCTCGTTCAGAGGTAGCTCACATATTTTCGGCACCTGTAAGCCAAACAGTCAATGAAGAAAACTGAGCAAAGCGAACCCAACGACATGCGCGAAACTCACATGATAGAAGGCCGATAAGCCACGAAGGGGCATCCATAGCACGACTGGACGCATACAACATTGGTAACACCGATAGGTTGATCCCAGCGCAGTCCGCTTTTAAACGCAATGAGTGCACAGCATATCACGACCACACGCTTAAGTGCAAAGTCTCCCACCCAGAAGCCACGGGCCGAAGAGCGCTTGAAGCTGCATACAAGCATTACATTGTCTCCCCGCCTTGGAGCATCCCAGGAGAGACAAACCATGTGCAGAGGAAACAACTCTTGGGAATGAGCCAGCCAGGACAACATTGGCATTTGAGCAGGCACCGACTTCTCGGTACCATCGAGCAGACTCAGAACGGGGAACTGTAGTGTTCGTAAGTACAATGTTAAGCGAAAGCGAGCACGACACTTACCGGTGCCAGTTGAGGGCACACCGGCCGAGTGGTAGTAACCTTGTCAACGCCGAAAACTAACATGAACACATCAGTCAGCAGACGAGCACAGGCGGGAAGGATGGAACTAACGACGATTCAGATTGTACCGTCCTTGCATATCTGACAGGCCCGCACGATTCCGCTCGCGAAGCAAGTTCACCTCGACGGAAAGCCCGAGCGCCATGGGGTCAACGGCGACATAAGACGACTGAAACTCGCCGACAAACGTGACCCGCAATGGTGAGCCCTCGAAGCAGAGCACATTTTTCATCTCCAACAAACCCCACGAAACTGAGCGGGGAACCTGATAGAGAGGGTCGGTGTCGTGGAGGAAATGGCCTGCCTCCGCATGGACACGAACCCGCCTTGTCAATGAAGAAAACTGAGCAAAGCGAACCTGACGACACGCGCAAAACTCACACGAATGGAAGGCCGAAAAGCCACGAAGGGGCATCGATAGCACGACTGGACGATACAACATGGTAACACCGATAGGTCACTCCCAGCGCGTCCGCTTTTAAACGCAACACAATAAAGGGGGTAGCCATGGTCCAAACCAGATCCAAGTCTACCGAGAGCATCATCGCCTCGCGAGTCCACTGGTGCCAAGATCTAGAGAGTGCTCCAACCAGGGCAAGAAGGGATGGCGCGCCGCGAACGGCAATCAGGCGGACGCCGGATAAGACGGGCGGCGAAGCGGAAGGCAACTAATCGGATGAAAACCCTGCGGGCGGCTGTCGCGAGATAGCGGAAGAGCTCGAGAAGTCGTCAATGTAGGCAGGGGACGGGGAGGTTCAAGACTCGAACACGACGAGGACTGCAAAACGGGAGTCTTGAGGTCAGTGATTGGCAAGCTTGACAGCTCCGGGGCAGGGGAGACTTCCCATCCGACGAAAAAGGAGGTTTCAAGGGGGTTGTCGGCCACCCACTGAGCAAAGGACAGGGGAGACTTGGGGGAGACCGCACGGAAGCAGAACAAAGGGAGAACGGAGGGAGCAGGAAACGCGGGTTGAGCCGGGTGCAACGATCGGCACGTGAGGCCCTTTTCACTCGCTGGGCAAGTTGGTCATGCCAAGGGTGCGCACGGGGCGCGAAGCGCCCAAACAGGTGCCCAGGGTGCGCCCGCGAGGCCGCGCGCCGAAGGCGCGCTCTCCTTCCCCCCGCCACCAACTCCCCTCCCTCCCTCCAGCTGCTTTACTTCGGCTGGAAAAATCGGCTATCGGGTCTCGCTGAACCGTGCCGTGCTTACTGGCTTCTCGCGGCGGCGCGTGCTACGTCGTCGGCTTCCTTTCCGGCTTCTCTGTCTAGGCATCTCACATATCCTGGTTTCAACCATCGCGTTCTATCCACATCAGTAAAACGTGCAAAGGTCTGAAAGAGCTGAATAAGTACTTTCAGAGCTTCCAGACCTGCCATTTGCAGTAATCGAGGGCGCTTAAAGCACTGCCACCCTGGCGCTTTCGAAGCGAGTTCAGACCTGTGCTCGGAACTCGACATGTTCAGTCTCTATGCCATCCACAACAAGTCCCCAGCATGCGAGAAGCTTTGCCTCCAAACGGGGCCACTCGAGGCAAGCTACTGCCCGATTTTGGAGCCAAGCGGAGGCCTGCAGGATGGCTGACATCCGGGGTCAACTTGGGCGGAGAGCGCCGTCCAGAGCTTCCAGATCCAGACCTGTGCATGTTTTACTGATGCAAGAAACATGCTTGTATGTATGGACACTGTTCCTGGTTTGTCAGGTAAGCCTGTGTTCCACTCTGGGCTTGGAAGTATTTTGTGAGCACCTCTCCCGGTGCACACCCAATATCAACCTCAATTCCTATCCGTTTTCAACGCTTATTCTTGCGTTATTGAGCCTTGATTCTTCTCTTTAAAGGAAGAATTTTTCCATATTTTTTCCTCCCTCGTATGATGGTCTATTGCATGTGCAATTGCGTGTGAGCGCTTATCGTCGTTTTGTGACGACAATTCCTCCCCCAATTCTCCTCTGTTTGCTTTGAGCTTGCGCTCATTCGAAAGGGGCGAATCACGCCATTCAGACAAGTCCAATATTGCCATCTGATGTGAGCTGGTTGCACACAGTTTGACTTCTGTTTTCTTTAGCTCTTGGGCTGCTCTGGTCTCGCAATTTTGGCCTCCCTCCCACATATCCTGTACTGTGTGCTTAGGAGTAGCTCAAATATATTTTTCATCTTCGACTAAGACCTCGCGCGCTCCCAAACCGGCCCTGTCGAGCTTCGAGTCTCCTCGCGAGCCATCTTGTGCGGCACGTGCCCCCAAGATTGGTCGACCAAACGGGGCGCTTACATCGGTCGCGCGCACCAATCAGGACCGATCCTAGAGCGCCTAGGACCGATGTTGGTCCCACCCTTGGCACCACGACCTTCCCGGTCGCTGGATCATAACCGATTCTTAGTCGAATCGGTATTATGTGCGGAGCCGACAGGCGTCTAATATTCCATAACGAGATGAACGCGTCATCCTCTGCGCATGCCGGCCGCGGCGCCTCCTTCCACTGTTCCAACTTCCAAACGCGATGATCATGATGCATATGCATGATGGGTACAGCGACCGTCCAAGTCCACTGGCAAGTACCATGTTTCTGAGTTGTCATAGTTAACCAGCTACTTTTGCGTACGTAACACAACGTAACATGGGGTCCCAGTTCCAACGCCAAGCCTATGCATATTGCTCAAATCTAGTCGGCTTTCGGGGACTGTTTGGCATCTATAGCTATACATATATGATGGCGGTCTAAAGCTAGATAATCGCTATACTTGAAATTTGAATACACAACGTCGGATAAATACATCGCATGCGGCATAACGCGGAACTCTGCGGGGACCGAAATTTCAGACCGGTACGCTCAGCCTCAATTCAGATCTCGGACTCCCAACATGCGAGTCAAACCCAAACCCCACGGTGAGCCTACAAAGGCACGGCACACACCCCGCCCCCACCAGCTGCGCCCGCAACTTAAGTGGTTGTAACTATAGCTAAAACATTCTAGTATTCGATTCACAAAGCAGCGAGCTACTCATACAATGGGAGAGGAGACGACAGACTATTCGACAATTGGACGCATTCGGGGCACGAGGCGACAGACGGAGAAGGAACAAATGCCTATGTACAACGAGGGATGGGATGGGATGGTCCGCGTTCCCGTTCCGAGTGTCCCTTGGCACTGAAGGACGAGGGACACCAGGCGGGTGGGCGAGGCGGGCCATGAGACTAGCGGAGGACCGTACTGATTAGCGAGACGTGCGGAGGGGAGATTCGGCGGAAGGTGTCGGAACAGGATGCGTATGCGAGCGGCGAGGGGAAGCGAAGACACGACGGGCAATCGGGGATTCGAGCGTACGGAGCTTGTGAGACATTTGGGCGATAGACAGGAGCGGGGGTGAGTGGTGACGATGATCGGATCTGGGAATATCGACAAGTCCGTGGGGGGATCGGGGTCGGGCCGCGGGCCTCGTGAGGGAGAGGTGGATGGGGACGAAACGAAGGAGAGTACTACTAGCTATGACGATTAAACAGGGAACGAATATATAATTCAGAGGTGGACAGGAACGATGAGGAAAGCTATGCACAACAATGAGTGTGGTCTCGCTCAGCTGAGCGTGAGGAGAAGAATGCGAACAGATGGAACAATTCTTCGTCTTCGGTTGTTCCGACTTCAACGTCACCTTTGACGCGCGTGGTTTCGGGTCAAGTCCCATAGGGACCGAACGGCTGTGACGGACCCAGCTTATTTCCTGCCGAGGCTGAGGGTGCCCATGCTCTCCGCGAGGATGTCGGACACCACGTCAATGCAGTCCTTCTCCTGCTTGATAAGCACAGGCGCCGACGTGGACGCCTTGGGGACGGTAGGCTCGACATCGACGACCTTGAGAACGGCGGTTCCCTCCATGACGCGACGGACTTTTTCCGCGTCCCACTCCTGCTTGACATGACCGTTGGGGCCGAGACCCCCAGACGGGCGTGCAAATGCGTCCCAGAACGCGCCACCAAGCTTGCTGAACAGCGTCTGCGACGCCGCCGCCGCAAGCATGGCATGCTCCGCCGTGGGCGCGCTGGGCTTGGTGGTGGAAGCGAGAGGCGGCGTGTGAGGGAGAGTGGGGAAGGCGAGGTGGGAGGTCGAGGTCGACGCGAAGGAAGAGGAAGACTTTCCGGAGAGCAGGGCAGTGAGCGATGGGCTCTTCGCAAAGTAGTGGGGGCGCAGGCTGCCCGCGAGACCAGTGGGGGCAGGAGCAGACTGTTGGCCGTGGATGGGGCGCTGCTGGGTCTGTTGTTGGGCCATCTTGCCCCAAAGGTGCATGCGGTATCTAAATTGACAGGTTACTAACGGGAGAGACAAGAATATCGGCCATACGTACGAGTCGAGCGACTTGAGCGTGAAGGGGTTCGTCTCTGCAAATGCATCGAAGCCGCCCAGAGCGGTCTGCGGCTCCTTCGTCTTCTCTTCGCTGGCCTTGTTCGCGTTCAGAAGGGATGCAAGCGCAGCCGCCGTCGAGACATTGAGGTTCGGGTTGATATTCTCCTGCAACGCAGGGCTCTTGCGGCCAGGCGCGCCCTTGCCGCTGAGGATGCTGCCCCACTCGGGCACCAACGTGGTGTGTACGGGGGTAATGCTGCCGAACGAGCTGTGAGCGCCGCCCCAGAAAGCGCGTGAGCCCATCCGAGGGGACGTCGCGAGATCCTTTTGCGTGTTGGGTGTAAGAAGCGGGCTCCGCGACCGTGCGGGAGGAGGTGATGGTGAAGAAGCAGAGGCCCGTGTTGCGGCGGAGACAGCAGGCAACGGAGCAGGCGGTGGGAGCATGGGAGTATCAGCACGGCCGCGGCCCTCGAGAAGCGACTTCTTGAGTGCGTCGACCTCCTGGCGTAAGGCCACGTTCTCGCTCTTCATGCTGCCCAATTCAGTGCGGATCGCATCGATGAGCCGGTCGCGTTCCGCAATATCGCCCTCGAGCGTGGTGATGTACTCTATAGTTTATGGGCACGAGGTCAGCCACCGAACCCTGACGCCGAGCATACCAGGACAAAGCAGGGAATAAAAACGATGTTGCGCGAGATATATCGCAATGGTTGGCATATGACGCCAATAAAAAGGCAGACGTCACGGTCAGAGTCGCGATAGCAGTCGCATAGGCAACAACTAAAAGACCTTGACTTGCACGCCGGACGGCGACCCTGGCGGGTGGTCAAAGCGACCGCCAAATTGAAGCAATATGCTCGGAAAGATAGGTCAAGTGTGCTCAAAAATTGCCTCGATCCCGTGGCATCACGTCGATAAAAGTTTGCGCGGACATGTTCTAGGACAAAGGAACGTAGCGGACGACAAAGACGCACCCTTACGACGGACGCGGAAGTTGCGCGCGCTGATCTTGTTGCGAAGCTGGCGTTTCTCCTTCGACGACATCTTCTTGTACTCCTCGGGCGTCGGCCGCCAATCGTCGGGGTCGCACGACGTTGTCGAGAGCATGTTCACCGGTTGTTTGTTGTCTTTCTTCTCCGCGCCCGCCGAGCGCTTCACGATTCCGCCGTCGCGGACGGTCCCCTTGCGGTTCGCCTTGCCCTTCCCACCGACCTTCATGGCCGGCAGGACGTGGTCCTCGAGGATCGTCTGGAGGTCGTCGTCAATGGCGATGTCGTCGTCGTCGTCGTCGCCCTCCTCCTCCTCATCGAAGTCGCTCGCCGCCTTTGATGCTGCGGGCGTGTTCATGAGCTGGGGATCTATGCTCGGGGAATCCGCCGACGTCGACGAAAATGAGCCGGAGCCCGAGGACTCGGGGCTGCTCATCTGGGTCAGCTGGGCGGCGTACGACAAGAGAAAGTCGTAGCCGGCGGCGGTGGTGGCGGGAGGTACAACGGAGGAAAGTTTTGTATGATCGTCGTCCTGGGAGAGCGTAAAGAAGGGAGAGGGGGAGAGGGCGATGTCGTTGAGTGCAAAGGGCTCGGGGGGAGTGGGAGGAAGGCCGGTATAGGAGTTGGAGGGGGACGAGCGGGGGGACGAGCCACTCGAGCCGGCTGTGGGATTCGACGGGCCTGCGAAGAGGTCCATGTTGATGAAGTCCTCGAAGGAGGGGTTGTAGGAGGCAAACGAGAGCTGGACGGGGTTGTCGACGAGCATCGTTGGTGGTCGCTGCGGTGCAAGAGTATTCGATCGTGTTTTCAGCCGACGCTGCCCTCCACGCCCCAACTTGCCCTTGCTCACGTAATGACCCTTTCTCACACGGATGATCAATGCTTCTTTCTATCTCCGATTATAGAGAGTATCATCGGAGTTGTAAATCTCTCAAACAAGTTAAGACCCCGCCGATTCTGGATTGTTCTACGCCAACTTTAAATACGGTCTGAATCCGGTGTTCTCGGGAGTCGGGACTGGCTGAGTCAGGGCTTCAAGCGACGTACGCGTACGTCCCTCGGCAGCGGCCACTTTAACGTTCGTCGGCAGATGCAGGAGCTCGTCGAGTTACGCGGCGCCTACGCCGAAAGGATTCGCAATTGTATTGCGGTGCAGTAGGATACGTGGAGGGACTCGTGGCTATAGGTTGATGATATCACGGTCCACGACATCGACTCTCAATTGCAAGGTGCGACGGACAATCCATATCGGTACTAACTGGCCAGTTCAAGTTAACCATTCAATCTCCTTCTCCCTCATCAGTGGCAGGAGTGCCCCTCAAACATATGCTGGTCCATAGATTAAAAGGTATACTAGACGGTGTGGTTACATTACAATATCCAAGGCCTAATGAACTGACAACACAAAGGGCTGAAGTCGAGGACCCCATCAGTCATCGGTCACCGTTGAACGTTGACCACGCGCACAACCTCCACACCCCCCTGGACACAAGCCTACGACCCTACCCGAGCTTGTCGTACGCCGTACGTCTGCATCTCCTCGAGCGTCCACCGGAGACGTTCAGCTGGTCTTGACGCCCCAACCGAGGATCTCGAACATCACCGGGATCACGCCGGCGGCCATGATCCCGATGCCGCAATACACAAACACCTTCGTGAGCACTGCATATCGGGCGCATCACAGTGGTCAGCAACACTTTCCAATGCTCGGAAACAAACTCCAAAATAGCATATGTAACGGTCGTGGCGTTCAGCAGACGCTACAGCCAGCCTGAGCGAATAGAGGGCCGACTGGGACATCATCGAGGCCCGGAGAACACGGAAACATCGCCGAACCCATGCCAAACACCAAATCTCCAAGAAAGAACACTCACCATCCGCATCATAGTGCTTGACGCCCTTCCCGCTTGGGTCCCCCTCCATCTCCCCGCGCCCCTTCGCGCTCGCGCCCTTTTCGCTAAACGCCACGACCTTCTCGTCCATCTCCTGCCGCCCGCCCTTGCGGTTCTTGATGATCCTTGGTCCGTCGCGCCGCGCGGTGCTCGAGGCCGCCACCCCGTTGACCTCGTACTCGACCATCCGCGGGAGGTCGATCACGGACGGGATCGGGCGGAGGCCCTTCTCGGGCGGGACGGAGGTGTAGTCCGTCGCGGGCGTGTAGAACCGGCGGTGTGGGAGCGTGAAGAGGTGCGAGAGGAAGCGGAACGTCGGGGGGAGGACGAAGTGGCAGAACGACTTCGCGACGATGCGCCAGACGAAGATGGTCAAAACGCCTATTAGAGTATTCACATTCAACTCAAGCTCATCCCAAGAAGGTTGAGGCGCGTACCAATGACCATTTTTATGGCGGCAGTAGACCACCAGGTGACGACGTCGGACCAGGTCGCCCACGACGCGCCAGGCATGGGACGGGCAAAGAAGCTTTCGTCATATCCGTTGTGCACCATGTACCAGCGCGCAACGAACTGGCCCATGACCACGGACACGAAGGCGATTGCGTCCTCGAAACACGGGCAATCATCGACCGGTTGCGGATGCCTATGAACAAGGTATAGGCACAGAGGAACGATGATGGCGGGAACTGGCGGACATGTTCGGAATCAGTTACAGTCGTGGGCGAGCCTGGGGACACCCGCGACTTACCGATGAAACCGTTGTTGCCCACCCAATTGTCCACATAGTCACCGCAAAGGAGATGCAGACTCCAAATCCCAGCACCGAGAGCGACACCGACAATGCAGTCCGTGAAAGTGTGCATGGCGGTGTACAACCGGCCATATACGATTGAGAACACGTAGAAAAGTAGAAGGGCAATGCCCAACTGGTACGTCTTCTCGGATATTAAACCTTCCGCGTGCTCGACGACTTCCACGGAGGGAAGCACTCCATGAGCTGTACTGTTCACGGACGGCGCAACAGAGTCGATCGTGGACTTCGCGACGGCGGAGGCTGGGATATATGCGCGCTGGAGAAGGGTATACAGGAACAGTGCGATCGAGACGCTGTTCGTGGAGTGCGTGGATGGGAAGCCGTACTCGAGATGGTGATTACCGATAGCTACGGAGATATGCATTCGGTCATCAAGACAATACTCAGGACGTCGGGAAATGCAACTCACTGAGGCGAGTAACGGGCGGTGCAAAGGGTCTCGGAACACAGCACAAGTCCTTCATAAACGACGAGACGTACACTCCTGTCGAAAGCATGAGAAGGAGGCTGGGAGAAGGTTAGAAAGATGACTGCAATGGGCCAGGCGTTTGGCGACGTACCCTTGTCCGAACTGTGGTGCACCGAAGAAGAAGAAGAGCGGAAGCATGATCATGAAGAATGTATGTGTTCCAAGCGAGGATGTATAGACGAAGTATGCATCCAGTATCGGATGCCGCACATATGACTGGAAATATCAGTCAGTTACTCCGCTGTGTAATTGCATCCAGCCCCTGCATCCTGCCTATCGGTAGCTTGGAACTAGAGGTTCTGGGAAAACGAAAACGAAAGGAGAGACGGGAGGGGACGCGCGCCCAAGGCGTCTGGAGATTTTTGTGGAAGAGGTGGGGGCTTTCCCTCACCCCAGGTCCGAGTCCATCGCTCACCATCGGGACGCGATAACCCCCCTCTCGATGTCGCGATAATCCGCATAATGCCTCAAGTGTGCGCCGGGCGATCGAGGGCATCGCTCACTTGAGGTAGTGCTAGGAAGTGGGCTATATGCATGGAAGTATTGCCAACCAAGACGACAAACCTGGAGCCCTACGTAAGGAAAAACCCACGAGCATGCACTGTATATACGTGCGATTTCCAGCGTCGTTTCGCGCAGAAAGTCAACCTTAGGTCGGAGCTAAGTCATCGCCCCCACACGCAAAGCCGCTTCGAGACGCACTCCGCACTGAGAAGCCATGTACTAGAAACCAAAGGACCCCGCCCGTTGGTACGAAAGTCACCGTCCGTTACAAGGAGAGTCTCCGCGTGGTGTCTTTTCGCTTTCGGCCACGCAGGTGAGACCCTCCCCACAACGTTTGATTAAGAAAACGAAAACCAGCGGATCCATGGTCCAGATTGGTGAGCGAGTTCAGCGCGAGGCTTGTCGAGGGCCGTATCAGAGAAAAGAGACAAGAAGGTACAGTGGGATCCAACATGCCGGCGAACTTAATATGGCCAGTCGAACTCTTTGAGCGCGAAATGCTGACTGCTCTTGACCATCCAGCATCTCGTTCTCAAGTGTCGGCCAAACCCCGCGCGCCGAGCGTCGTGCACTGCGTCTCGCACACAATGCAATGACTCGTTAAATGCGCACGCGACATGCTACGGCGAAGTCTCTAAGCGACCTTCTCTGTCCCGTGCTCATCGCACAGGACCGCATACACGAGGCCCCCCTCATGGTCTGATTCGACCGGCGGCACAAATGCTCCCCCAAACCAATAGATAGAACAAATCACACACCTGCATGGCAGCCAACGCCTTCGACTCCCACTCGACGTTCCGCATGATGGCGCGGCGGATCCCCGCCCTCCACCAGCTCAGCGTCCTCTCGTAAACCTCCTCCGACAACCTTCCCGCTGCGCCGACCACCAACAGGATCTCCTCCTCGGTCCCCGCCGCACCCGATCCGCCATCAATCTTCTCGTTCCAGTCCCGGCGGACATCGGCTCCCCGTACGTTCACAGTCAGGGGTGCGGCAGTGAAATCCGGGGTGGACGAGCGAGAGGACGGCGCGGTGTCCATAGAGGCCGACGCGTCGGATACCTCGTGAGCGTGCGCGCTGCCATTGGACACGTCGAGGAGCCTCGAGAGGGTGAACTTGGGGCCATTTTGCGGCCGGTGGGCGGTGGGAGAGGGGTCGTTAGTCATGATCAAGGTGTGAATATAATAGCAGCCGTAAGCAAGAGTCCTAAGTCGTGTCTAGAGACGCAATGTGTTGTGCATGAACGAAAGAGAGGGCGGCGAGCTCTGGCTAGGAGAGGGGAGGTATTTTTGGCGGGAGTGAGAGGGGGGGGAGATGAAGCATGTTGGAGTGGGGATGCAATACAAATGGGCGCTTGTCTATCTTCAGCCGGGCTTTGCGCCGGATGTTTCCAAATCCCGAGTGACCGATCATGTCAACAACGCTGACGACAACGAGGGCAGGTTACGGATGCATCGATGCATCGAACAAGTTCTCGGTCCACGACCGGGATGATGGAACGGAACAATACTATAATTCATATTTACAGGCAAGATGATACACGACATGTCCCCACCATATGGAGTTGAACGAAGTACATAGCACTGACCTATGGAGGAGTAGTCAGCAGGGAGTCTAAGACGTTTAGAAAGGAGGCAAAGGAGGAGGTCTCAGAATATACGTTGTCCTACATGTACGGTTCGGACATATGCTTGTCGTAAAAATATGGAATCATCAAGGACGGATGTTGATGCAACAATAGAAGCACGAACATCAGGCTACAAAGGCTCACCTTGACTGAGAGTCCCGCGCCCGATGGATTGCCCCAGCATTTGCCAACCAAATCCTGAGCCGACCTGAGGGTTGGACCGCTGTGGAGGTCCTATGATAACAGCGGAAGCCAGCTGGTCGTACCATCCAGACTGTAGCATAGCTAGTCAGAGGATACGATAACCTGGAGGGGAAGAGAGTTTGTAAGCATCGAGAACCATGGTACGAAGGAGAAAACAAGAAATAAAGCTCCGTTGGTGATGCATGTTAGGTGAGTACGGCTCATATTGAGTTCGCCAACTCGAATGTTATGGATAAACTATCTTCATCGCAGCAGTAAAAGTACCGCAGACTCACCAAGCAGACATGCCGAAGGACGCAACAGCAGGCTCATCGCTGGCCGTCAAAGGAGGGGAAGAGCCGCAAGGAGACAGCAGCGGCAGAAAAAGAATTATTTAAACTCCATCCCATCATTTCGGTGGCTGAGTTTAGCGGAGTTTAATAGCTGTACAGTTCTCCCGTCCTTAAGAGGCGCCGAAAATAATTTGTCTCTCCCTCGTTCGTCTACATCTTCCTCTCCTCCCCTCCCCCCATGTCTTCCTCCTTGAGTATCTCGGTGAGTGTCATTGTCATTTTTACTCCAGGATATGCTCAGGCATTATCCTGTATGATGAACCTTTTAATCAGTTCTGCTTCCGAAAGAGAGGGCAACCTCCTTGTGGACAACCTGATACCAAAACTCTCAATCCTGATCCTTCTCCCCTCTACCGTCCTCGCTCGACGTATTGCTGACCTTCTACCCGCCAGGTTTTGCTCACCTCCGGTGTCTCGATGTCCCATGTCGTGTAGGTGAGTAGAACACTGTTTTGGTTGCGTCCGGGACGACAACAAGTTCATCCATTCGTTGAACGTCCCCCCACACACCTCGCCTCTCCCACCCTCAGTTCGCTTGCGGACTCGAGGTTGTGTCGGCGGCCATCGTCTTGGTGACTGTCGACCGGGCGGAGACGGGGTCACTGCGGGAGGAAATATGAAAACATCGGCTTTTTCTGATCTTGCTCTGAACATAACGTGTTCGCAGTTTCACTGACTCCCTCTCCATCACTCAGGTCTATTCTACTTCCTGTCCTGTATATTGTATAAGCTGTACGTTGGCTACCAATGAATATTATGTGCTCTCATGTTGCTGTGCCGCCGGATATACCGAAGCGTCGAGAGACAACGTCATATCCGCCCTCATATTGAGCTCCAAGGCGTGCGACAGGATGGGACAAGGTTGAACCTGTGCTTGCTGAGGAGTGCCGGGCATATTTCGGTTGGCCCCGTCGCCCCGAGGTACATGTGGAAGAAAGGCGGTAGGACGGCAAGTTCACCACTATTAGTGTTGCGTTTACCAGTCACTCATACTGCTGTCAGTCCAGCAATAGATCAGCCGTGTTACGGTCTTACTGGAACCTTGAAAACTTCAGTCTTCCGCATCGTGCTTCATGGTGGAGGTCGTCCCGCTATGGAATCAGAGACGCCCATATACAACGTCGGCCATGGCAGGAGTACTTGTCTTGTACCGGTGGGGGCATAAATCGGAGGAGGAGGAGCGCTTGGTGGTTGTAACTGCCTCTCTCAAATGCTCCCTTCTTCCATCTTCTGTGAGTCCGAAACTGCATTATAGAGCGAGTGTCGTCTGCAAGGACTCCTGACACCCGACCTCTTCCGCAGCTTCACCCTCACGCCGCACAACAGCCCAGAGGAAGTCGCGCGGCAGCTCGCACAGGCCCATCACCCACTCGTTCACAGAACTCTTGGTCGACTCCTTCTACGTCCTCTACCCAAATCGACTACTAGCGCTCCTTGCCACCTACCTCCCTAACGTCCACACAGTCACAGTCCTCTCGTCGCAGCTGTGCCCAGGCTTCAACGACTCCAAATCCACCCTCCCGCGCAAGCCCGTCATCAGCCACGGGCTCCTCATGCACTCGCTCGACCCGCTCGTCTTCCTCCTCGGCCACTTCGAGCACATCGGCACCCTCACGCTCGCCGCCGAGCACCGGAGCCCGTTCGAGTCCCCTCCGTTCGAGCTCTACTTCGCGAACCCTCGGCAGGCCCTCCCCGCCGTCAAGCACCTCGACATCGGTGACATGCCCGTGGACATGGCTCTCCTCGAGCGCATGGCGCACCAGCCACAGTTCGAGAGGAACCTCGTCCACCTCTCCCTCACCCGCTGTGTGTCCGGGTGCGAGCAGCTCGCGTCCGTCGCGCGCGTGCTGCACGCGGCCAAGGATACTGGCACGCTCCAACACTTCCACTTCTTCCCCACTTTCCGCGGCGGCACGGCGTTCAGGGCCGGGGTGCATCGAGCGGGCATGGAACTCTGTGAGTGCACTCTCGGTCCACCTCGTTCAACCGCTGTTCTAATGGGTATGCGTGTGATCCGGCAGTGGCGAACGAGCTCTCGTCGTGCACGGCGCTGCGCGAGGTGCAGCTCTCGATGCTCATGCCCGTCACCATCGGTTTCAAGATACACTTGGACCAGCTCGTGGGTTCAGGGAGGCGATAGCTAGGCTCGACTGCCGCGGGGCTTGTTCGTCGGGTGAGCGGAAAGGCACCCTTGACGCTGTGGCTCGTGCCCGAGGGCATCGGAGAGCGACGGGAACAGGGGCGGCGCGTTGCGGCGTCCTGTTTTGCGGACTGGGATTGGATGTGCCAGTGTCTGCCGACATTGACCAACCCGAGAGACCCCAAGTTTGACCTGCGTTGGGGGGGGCTTGTGAGTGTTGTCAATTGCGTCGACCTACACAGCCACGCCTAACATGGCACACTAGACCCAAAGAATAGCTTGCTGGGCAGCAGGGGGTCCCAAATTTGGGGGAGCGATGAAGAACGAAATGACCAGGTAATACCGATACAGTTCAAACACAACTCCATAATCTAACATAACATCCAAGGCAATCATCATCACGGCCGCGTCGCCCAGCCGCTAGCACTCCCTCCCGCATAGCTCGCCCCCGCCGGCCCGTTGTACCGCAGCACCAGACACCAGCCCGGCTGGGCCCCATACCGCCCCTCGTCCGCGGCGGCGCGGTACGCGGCAGACGACTCCTTCGCGCCGAGCATATGATGCACGTCCGCGACGAGCTCTGTCCTCGATGCGTTCCGCTCCGCACGCTTCCGCGACCGGCGACAATCCCGGTTAGGAGAACGGGACGCGCGGAGCCCGGGGCCGCGGCCGGACGAGGGCTGGGCGTAGGCGTATGGGTCGGTGGAGACGTCGTTGAGGACGAGGGAGACTTCGATGTTGCGGCGATTCCAGAAGTTCTATCAAGGATATGATAGTGAGGACGCGGGGAACAGGGACAGAAGGGGCAGACTCGGAGACGTACACGGTTCCACTCCGCGATGAGGAGCGAGACGGGCTCCTGGGCTGCTTTGGAGGCGCCGCCGCTCATGGACTTGGACACGCCGTCCGCGATCGCCCCAAGCAGACCTGCAGCGCAAGAACGCAAGAACGATAGTCTGTCAGCATGCTGCACTGTAAGACATCAAGACGGCGCACGGCACTCACCACGGGCAAGACCGCCTCTACCGCCCGACCCGAGCCCACCCAGGGCCGACGACTCCGGAGCGAAGGTCTCCCTCATGCGCTCCTCGGACGTGTTCTGCGTGATGCGGCGAATGTCCCCGAGGAACGCAAGCCAGTCCTCCTGGGCCACGTCGTGCGAGGCGAATGGGTGGGGCTGCTCGTACGACGGCGGAAGTTCTGGGGAGAACCCGTCGGAGAGCCTGTATTGGAGCGTCGGGACAGTGATGGTCTCGAATGGAGCAAAGCTTGGAGGTGGCGCCGGACGGCTCGGTGTAGAGGACAACTTCGGGGCTGGTTGGGTGGAGTAGGGCGGCCCTTGGGGAGCAGGGTACCGGGTGGAAGGCTGCTGGTTTGGGTATGGGAAGGGCTCTTGTTGGACTGGATACGAAGGTTGTTGTGGGCTGTCGTAGCTCGGAGGAGGTCCGGAGGGAGGAGTAAAGTTGCGATTATGATCGAAGTACTCGGTGGACTTTTCGTAGCTCATGTCGAGGTCTGAGAAGTTGAGGTATGTGTTTGTGTGAGAGTAGGTGAGAGTGTGATTGTGCGGACTGGCTTTCAAGTTTGAGGACTGATTAGTGGGCCTATATACTAGGACGACGCGCTACCAGCACGATGTCAGCGGTCTCACTCGGGAGCCCAATATACTTACACTCGACAGCTGTGCAGATCAAGTGCACCAGTGCATCGGCAGCTCGGGTGCGATGTTTTTACATACCCGCGCAAGCAATGCGCGCTCACATAGCCGTCACTGCGGGCGGGGGTAGTGGCGATGGAGCGGCGGATCAAGTACTACTACTAGTCATCTGGGCATCAAAAAAGTTGAGAGTTAACTTGGAGTCAACGTTTGCAGAATGTGAACAGTACTTAGACCTGGAGAAAAGCAAGAGACCGCAAAGCTGCCGCCTTCGAGCATAGAAAATCGGAGGAGCTATACACATCCAAGCCGTGTTGCGTGGTGGCACTGACAGTCTCGGGTATGTACATAGCAACGGCTAGGGCAACTGTGCAAATGTCAATGTTTACGTAGAGCCTGTGTACAGCGTTTGAGCGGTTCGCGCAGTGCCAGGTTGTTAGAGAGTCCTCGTGGCTGGCCCCATCAACGTCCCGCACCGAGTCGTCGCTGACGAGGAGTACAACGGCTATCTCATTACTAGCGGCGCCCTCATTTTCGTAAATACTTGGTGCGTCCATGGTTCGTTAAGTGGAAGGTATCGAATATGCCTGCCAGTGGCCCTTTCCATAGGGCTATTCTCCGCGACTCCGAGGTTTACACCCAGCCTCATGATTTCATTCGCGATCGGAACCGGTTCCTGGAACTTGGACGTCATTTTCGGCCTAGTCGGTAAGCCGTCCTTGTCATTGGGCCGCAGCGGCCTTCCGCCTTTGCGTATACCAACCACTCCTCCGTGTCACGGTGCAGGATTTGCCCCGTTCGCCGAGTTGACGATGTTCATCTTGTGCGCCTTTGTGCTCTCGGCATTCAAGATCGGATCGCCCGTCGGCGAAGACGGCGCTCCGGTGGAGTTCAAGCGAGAAGTAATGGACAAATTACAACAACATAGAGGCGTGAGTGGTCCTTGAGCTATCTCGTCCTATCTGCACTCATTTTGAGAATGTCTTCTGTCTAGACACCCCAAGGTCCACAGATACACGATGAAGCCCCGGACGTCGTAGCGGCTTGTCGAGATGGCCCCCCGCTCATTAGATGTGCATCGGTGCTTCTCCTTGACCTATGAGCTGGTGCCGTACGGTCTAATGTATAATATGTCCTGTAGTCGTTACAATATGATATGAACACGCCGCACGCTGCCGCAATTTCCAGTCTGACTGATGGAAAAGTGGCGAGTGACGGTGACGGAATATCGGAACATCCAACGGTGCAACAAAACTACCTATGTACATCTATAAAGGTTCGGCTCTGAATCCCGGACTACCCTTGCTTGGCAGCACCCAAACTCCATTCAGCGAGCGAAATCCGTTGCGCCAGATTGGCATTGTTGTCTCCTACGCTACGACCCTTGTTTGTAGCAAACATTGACACTGTTCATGTTCAAGAGACCTGGGAGAGGGGTGCACAGGCACACTTCAATATCTTCCTTCCGCCGGTTCAACCCTCCACACTCCCAACTCCTCGCTCACAATCTCGTTGATTGTCACCATCCACGCTCACGAAGTGGGCCGCAAAACGCCCCTCGCTTCGAGTCAGGCCCTCATGCCCGTGGCTGATAACGGATGCGAAGACACCATTTCCCGCCAGTGCCATCATCTGACCCAGGCGAGAGCGTGCCTGCGGTCCCCGTCTCAGGAGAACCAACGTATCCGTGGTCGGCATGGCCGTAGTGCATTTCTCCCCTGCGCTTGGCTTTCCGCGCCGCATGTTTGTCCTGTACTTTGTCCTTGCGGCCATGACCGAGGTCATCGGGCCCAACGAGGGAGACGTGTACGCTGCGGGGATGGAAATAGCGCTAAGAGGGATTGAATAGACAGTCAGGACGCCAGCAAGGAGCGTGGAACGTGGACAGGGCAGGACGCACGAGGTTCCAGTGGTAGACGAGCTCGCGCACAGGCTCCTCTTTCTTCGCTATTTTACGCTTCTTGATGGCCCGCGCGATCAAAAAGGCTGTCGCAGTCGGAAGAGCGTTTAGCATTCCCGACGTGCTCCGCCGCGCGCGAGGGGTTGACCGGTTATTGGCTCACCTGGGAAGAACGCGATGCCGACCGCGGGACCGACGACATGCGAGCTCACTTTTTCGACGGTCGAGAGGGCGCCTGCCTCTTGCACGTTCTTCGTGAACGTCTCCCAGTCCTCCAGCGCGACGTCGTGCGTCGCGAACGGGTGCGGTTGCGAAGCGGAGGGGTTTGGCGGCAAGGACGGCTCAAACCCCTTGGTCAGGTTCTTCCCCAGGGCGAGGACGTCGATGGGTTCGAAAGGGGCGTACGCGAGATTGAGGGAGGGAGCGCGCTGGAAACACGCAGGAGGCGGGTTGAGCAAATTGGAGGGCGAGCCGCTAGATGGGCCGAGCAGTTTGTCGCGCCTGGACTGCTTCAGAGGCGGTGGGGAAGGAGGCTGACTGACTGTATGATTGTCGTAATCTGGAGGGACGTCCTGCATTCTGTGGTAGTAGCCGGTGGGTGGGCACTCACACTATTCATTGCGAAGACGTTCTTATGTATTCACGGTCCAGCCCGATCTAGCCTGAGATCGAACACTCAGGGGTTTGTTCTGTGAAAAAAGGAGGAAGATCTGTGTGTATCCGCTACGCAGAGCGGATTGAAGGATTGCCCAAAAAGTAACAGCCGCTGAATGGCCGCCGGATGCATTTTTCGGCAACCACGACTAGATTGATTGGGAGGAGTTCCAACATAATCGTATAGTTGAGTTTAGTGATCCTTTGGCGAAACCAGCGGACGCAACATACCGTCCTTTTAGTCGCTGGTGGCCCACAGTATCGTAGGGCCGTATTATTGGCCGTCATGCAGATGTATTTGCATGCAGACAGACGCAAAGCGGCACCGTCCGTGGTCGCCAACATGGCGGTTGTAACCGTACCACACAGGAGCATGATGATCACGGAAGAACGGACTCGTGAGGCGGCCGTGGTAAGTCTTTGTTTGACTTCCAATTGCATGAGGGGATGAGTCGTCAGACGCCATCGATCGCGAGCGCTTTACCCTCACAACATGGACGCGCAGGCTTGGCGGGCCGAGGTGGGGTTATAGGGCTGCAAACTTATTGAACTTGAAGCAGGTCCGAGTCCCACTGGTAGTAAGTAAGTCCTCGCCAGAGTCCCGATATTGTTATAGTCCACGAATACAGAATAAATCAGGGCGAGGCTTAATCATGCTAACGAATAACTTGGTGGGTGTCAAGGCAAATCGGACTAGTACTACTTATTATTACCATAGAAGACGAACAAGCGGCGTCGCTCCAAAAACGCTCAACCCTGCGACTTCAGGAACTCCTCCGAGAACGGATAATCCGTGTAGCCCTTCACCGACAGGCGAGCGTAGAACGTTGACGGGTCAGGCATGTTCAGCGACAGGTTCTCGCGAAGGCGGAATGGAAGGTCGGGCTGTGCAAAGACACGGGAGTTAGTCTACTAGTACTAGAGAAGCAGCGACGAAGGAGACGGGACGCACGTTAGCCAGGAACAGGGACCCGTAGCCGACGAGCTGCCCGGTCTCTTCTGCCACCTTAAGCCCGGATTCACGCTTGTATCCGCCGGTGGTGATCACCAGACGAGGGGCCCAGAGCTTGTGGATGAAGTGAGATTGCTACGCATCACGCCATCCGCTCGTGAGCTGCAGCTCAGAAAGTCCAGGCATGGGAGACACGCACCGACTCGTCCTTTGGTCCAATGCCGCCCGGGACATCGGGGGAGATGACGTGGATGTACGCCAAGTTCGGGTGCCGCTGCTTGAGCTGGTCGACGAGGTGCGTGAACTGAGGGATCGGGTCCTCCATGCGCATGTCCTGGTACAGCGACCACGGGCTCAGACGGATCGCAGACTTTGTCTCGCCGACGGCCCGGACGATGGCGTCCACGACCTCGAGCGCGAACCGCGCACGGTTCTCGATCGAGCCGCCGTACTCGTCGGTGCGCTCGTTCGACACATCCTGGAGGAACTGGTCGACGAGGTAGCCATTCGCCCCGTGCACTTCCACACCGTCGAAGCCTGCGCCCTCGACAGCGTTCTTGGCCGCGGTCGCGTGCCACTGCACATACTGTTTAATCTCTGGAGGTCAAGCTGTCGTCAGCACTTACAAAGCATCGGACGTCCGATGAGATGGAAACTGCGCACCATCTTTCGTGAGCTCGCGAGGAACGGGTTCAGGCTGCTTGCTGATAGGGATCGGAGAGGGCGCCACGAACGGCGCATCGGGGAAGTCCTTGTGGAGGATGTCGGGTCGGGCCGTACGGCCCATGGCCCCCAGCTGGAGGTAGATGTACGACCCTTGGGTGTGAACAGTTTCAACCACCTGATCAAACGCAGCTCAACATCCATTCAGCCAGCATCGGGAGGGGCACAAATCAACGTACCTTCTTCCAGGCGGAAATCTGGGCGTCATTCCAGATTCCAGGCGCATTGGGCACCCCCGATGCCTCGGGTGAAACGAAGGTCGCCTCGGTGACGAGGAACGTGCCGGGGACGGAGGCCCGTTGCTTGTAGTACTCGACGCCAAGGTCAGTAGGAACGTGTGCATCGTTGTTCCTGCAGCGGGTAAGGGGTGCAAGAACAACACGATGTCTGAGCTTCATATCTCCGACCTGGATGGGGGAGAAGAGCGCAGGGGTGGTGGTGGCGGTGGTGGACATGCTTCTAATCTGTGATAGTGGGTGATGGGCACGATGAGGACAAAGGCAGATGTGTACTGCACCAGATGGAGCACATACCGAGCTTTTATACGGGAACCTCTAAGTAGGAGTCCGTGTTGCGTGTGTCTTGGGCCCATGCTGAGCGAAGCAAGTCAAATACGACGGCAGAAAGCTGATACATGTTTGGATGATATAATTGAACATCTTGGCCAATGTCGATGACGATGCACATGTATGAAACACTGTCTTCAAAAAAGTCGGTGCCGAACGGAACCGGTGTTAGGCGCGGTCAACATAGTAGGGAGTTCATGTAAGGGCATAAATGACACAAACGCACATACCTAGACATATGATCGTCCGGATTAGGATGGGTCCTCTGAAGATTTTGTAAGATGGCTTACTACTCCCATGGTGCTGAAATGAAACACGACAAGGCGTCCAACGTGGCAAAAAGGTGTGTCCTTACCCGCACAGATTTGAGAATATACTTGCCAAGAAACCCGTAACAAGGGATGCCGATGCTATTATGGCCGTCAAACTTTCGTTAGTACGAAACCGGCCTGAACTCAGGCGTGCGCCATAGCCGACCCTCCAACTCCCTCCAATCCTCCGGACAAACTTCAGAATCTGTTCACTCGGGATCCTCGAACGATGAAGAGGTGAAGCGTGAGCGGCATATGAACATATGAAAGACAGAAATACACATGAGAAAGAACAAGGTGAAACGTACACTGGTCTCAGGGATATACAGTGCGAATGCAAAGACGGTCAGGATGACCACACACCTCAGCATCCAATCCACCCGTCACTTAGCATACAGTAACAATCACCGGTCAGTCCATGGCCCAACCCTATACCCCTGCATGCAACCCTATGTCCACGCAGCGCAATCAACTGGGCGCCGCAGGGGTTGTCCGGCCCGAGTCGGTCTTGTCCTTGTCCTTGCCTGTGCTCTTCTCCGCGATCGAGTCCGCGAGTTTGACGAGCTCGGGGTCCTGCAGCGGCGTCTTCCCGTCCCACGCTTCCTGGATGAGCGACATCGTGCTCTCCAGGCTGCGCCGACGCGTACTCGGGCTGGTCATCGTCGTGCCTAAGCTCGCCTGGCGGCCGTGCCCACGACGGAAGGGCGATGCCGTCGACGTTATGGGCGACGCCGGAGAAAGCGGAGACCCAGGGGAGGGGGGCTGAGCGAGCGATGTGTTGATGGCTGTTGGCAGTGCGGTACCGGCGATGACCTGTTCAAGCGCAGCAGTGACACCGTTGGGTGACACCGGCAGCACATTGTCTTCGCCAGGTGTTGCTGGTTGGGAGGAGATGAGACCCTTGCCCTCCTCCGACTCGGGATCGTATAGGTCGGGAGGAAGATGCTCGTTCTCGATATCGGACTTCCGGCTAAGATAGAAGACAGATGATCAGATACGGAATGGATAGAAGCTAGGGCATGACGTACGCGTCATCGAAGCCAGAGATAGCCTCCTTGATGCCCTCTGCTCCCAGAGCAAGTGTACCGTAGGGCAAGCGGGCTGAACCAGATACGCTCTTGAGCTCCGAGACCTTCTCAGACTCCTCACTGATGGGAAGCGATCAGCCGTAGCTCAGACACGTACAAACAGCACGTACCGCAAAAGCGCAAAGACTCTCGCCATACGACCGACGGCAAGGATCTTGTTCTTGATAACCTTGCGCCGCTCACTCGCCTCCTCGGATGGCGTTGGTGAGATAAGCGTTTCCTCGTCCGAGCTCTCCTCCAGTTCCTCCTTCGTGCAGCAGTTGAGCATAGCCAACAGCATGTCGGTGACTACATTTCAAGTCAGAAAGAGCGATGAACGCGTATGCGATGACGTACTCTTCTCGCCAACGAAAGGCAGACTCCAGGTGAACGCGTCCATGAAGTTCGGAAGCCAATACGGGTGGGGCGTTGCGTTGAACTGCCGGATGTTGAGCACGTTGCTTTCGTACTTGAGAATCGCCGCCTTGTTGTTGTACACATCGAGATAGTTCGGCGCGGAGAAAAGGGTCATCACGGAGGGGAACCCAGTCGTGCGCGTCTTGCGGTACATGCGGTATCTAGGCATCGCCGCAATACCGGTTTAGATTACGTTGTGTCGAGTGAAGCCAAGACAATGACGTACCCGGCATCCTGAGCCTCGTGCGCGCGGATGATCGACAACAGCTTGTTCCGCTCGAGGAACTGGCATGCTGCCTGGTAACTGTATTTGCATATCATCCGATATCAGCGACGTAGATCGGCGACACAAGATCCACGATTTCCTGGGGGAGATCGGCGTGTACTCACGTGAAGAAGTATGAACACCCTCGCACATGGTTGTGTACGAAACTGTCCGACGTCTTCTCTTGCCCGAAGTCTTCGACCGGGTCCGACCACAGGATGTCGCACATGAGGCCCTGGGTGGGGGGCTCACGGAAGCGGTCAATCTGCGCAAGGATGAGGACCGCGGGAGAGGCTGGGATCGAGCAGAGGATTACTGACGCTACGGATGTCCTCGAGCGTATTCAGCTCAGGCGAGAGACCACCGTGGATGCAGAAGAACTGCTTGTTCATGATGGCTGCGAGAGGGAGGGCGCAGAACGACTGCATACAGGCATCGTAGATCCGCTCCGAGTACTTGCGTTTGCCTGTAGACGCGAGGTTTATAAGACGAAAATCATGGGTATATGAGCAGACGGGAGAACGCACACTCGAGCTTGAAGGTGAAGTAGTCGGTCAAATGCCGACATTCGTGGTTGCCTCGGAGAAGGAAAAGGGTCTCGGGGTACCAGATTTTCAGCGACCACAGGTATAGCACACACTTTGCACCAGAATTAGGGACCCGGGTATTGGGGCGCTGTAGTGGAAAGACGCACCTCAATACTGAAGTACCCTCGGTCAACATAGTCACCCAGGAAGAGATAGCGTGTCGTTTCTGGATTGCCACCGATCTCGAATAGTTTCATCAAGTCGTACTGTGATGGGGTGGCCATATTAGTACGCTGCCGCCGGTTTGACCAACACATGCGGAACTCACATATTGTCCATGAATATCGCCGCACACTGCACAACCGACAAACAACACGAGAAAATTGGAAAGAGCGTAGGAAGGATACAGGAAAGGGACGTACCGGTCACGGGTGCATCGACATAAAGCAGATTGGGCTCGGCGCGGAGGATCTCGGTGCCCTTCTCGAGGATGTAGAGTGCGTGCTCCTCAGAGATGCGCCCCTCACGGTAGAAGTGGTTCTTCAAGAATGCTACGTCTGGTTTGGAGGGATCCGTTTTCGAGAAGAACTGGGCGTCGGTGGGGATGCTCATCGCCGGGGCTTGCACCTATCGCCCGTCGACCGGCTCAGTCTCATCCTTTCAACCACAATGGCGCTGAAAAGGGCGGGATGCATACCTCCTTGACGACGCGCTCCTGGGTAGAGATCGTGTAGCCATTCTCGAGCTGGTGCTGGGTGAAGTCGATTTCCGGGAGGGGGGTCTTGTCCTGGATCTGGTTGATGGCTTTCTGGATCTGAGCTTGCGTCGCGCTCATCGTGCAGCTGCTGCTCGTCGTACGGTCTTCGGGGCGATGGGCAAGACAGCGAAGGCGAGACGATGGTGGAGGGCGGTGGAAGACGTCTTGTGCGGTGCAATCGACGCCCTACTCGGCGGAGTTTGAAAGCTGTCTAGCGCGGCTGATACATGCACTAATTAGCTTGTAACCATCAGGCCTAGCGAAAGTACTGTTTAAAGAGTGCAATAAGTATTGGCACATTCACCACCCGCATAGTCCAGGCACAACGGGGCAGCACGTTGTGAACCTACTTGTAATAAGATTATAGATATGATATGATGAGATAGGGGGATTACAGGGTTATGAACCGAAATATAGAGGCAGTACATGTTTCGCGACGTTGAAGCCCAACAACGACACTATGTACCCTGTAAAAAGGGGAAGCAACGGCGCCAGCAAGAGTTCTGTACGTATAAGGAACGGCAGAGCTGCGAGGAGAAGTGTAAGATAACTGACGTGGGAACGGTCAAGGATCAGACGTACTGTTCAATCCCAGGTAGACTCCATACATGTACTGCGCAAAACTAAGAGAGCGATGAGTGGGCGAGGAAACAGAGGACCGCAGGGAACATACCCTGCCAGGTATAGTGTGTTCGACACGAATAGACATATCCAGTTGTTCTTGAGGATAATGGGAACCAAGAACAGCTGGGCAAGATACAGCGTCAAATAGAACGGGAAGAACGCATTTGTGTGGACGTCGAAAGCAAATGCCCATTCAACTTTTGCGTCTTCGGGCGTGGAGTGTGATGGTGGTGAGAGCAATATGCGGTTCGAGAGGAACCTGCAAAGTATACTGAGCATGCGACACACGAAAGGGGATAAGAACGCTGCGAACGCACCACAATATTGTTGCAACCAGAATACCGACAAGAAGATAGTCACGGACGATCATGAGGAAGGCTAACTCAATAGCTCCCCAGACGCTGTATGAATAGACGACCGACCATGCAACGGCGGAGACTGATGGAGAGCATGAGTGGGTATGGGACAACCACCATGCGCGACAACTCACCACACAGGCATGCCGCTATAAGTATGAGGATGGCAGGGTCATCCCTTGCCCACGTATTCTTGGTTTCTATGTCATCATGTCATTGAGTAATACCTGAAGGGCGAAGCAAACATATCATACGTTTGTGAAAGTACACATTGCGATACCTTGGGGTAAGGTCAGCGTACACAACCAGCTTGAAGGCAAGGCAAAACTCACACTCTCTTTGGCGCGAGACATAGGTATGTCAATTGCCAGGCCGCCTGCTCGAAGTCCTACTTCCACCCCAGCGTCCATGTATGCGCCTCGACCGGCCTTTCTAGGAACGTACCATTTGTTGGAAACGATGTAGTTTCCGGAAAATAATAGGTATTCGGCTTGACATAGATGACGAACTCCGGTACTGCCCGCCGTTGCCAGGAGTCGGTGAGGTGACTGGGAGAACGTCCATATATGCGTGTATCCAGATAGCAGGCTATTTCAGACTTATTGGGATGAATGCAGCGAAGGGTAGGCACCGCCAGATAGGTGCATAAGTGGGATGAGGACTTTGCGAGCACGGCTAAAGGCGGAAGGCGCCGTGAGTCGTGACACGCGGCGGCGGAGACTCAGCGGAGATGGTGAAATTGACGCGGAGCTTTAGAGCATTGTGCAGCGCGACGCCAAGGTCATCGTCGGCCCCCAGCATCCACCTTCTCCCCACCATCGCCCTCGACCTCATTCACCATGGTGGACGATGACGGCGAGCGCCTAGACTGGGGCAACGACGACGACGAGCAGCAGGCCCCTCCTGACTCGACCTACGCCTACTCGCCACGGCAGTCAACGTACCCCCACGCTGTAGAGGACGCAGAGGACGCAGAGGACGCAGTCTCCCTGGGCGGCGACGACGAGGATGAGCGTGAGTACTACGCTAATCACTCTGCCGAGCAGGTCTCCGGCGGCGGCATCCCGCCCCTCTCGAAACCGCCCTCGTCCGCCTCGCACGGCGGTAAACGCGACCCTCAGCGCCAAGCCGCCGCCACACTCTCCAGGACGCCTTCCCGTGCCCAAAACTCGCAGTCTCCTACCAGAGAGTCTCGCCCACCCAATTCACAAGGCAAACTCCCTCCGCTACCGCTCGTTCATGGACTCCCTCCGAAGCCTACCCTCGTCCCGCCGCTCTTCGAACAGCCCGCAGAGACTGGGACTCGTGCAAGCGCCATGGCAAACAGGCGAAGGGTCAATGGCAAGGTTGTCGATGTCGATAGTCCTGATGGGGATGATCCTTTGCCTCCAAACTGGGAGATCAGGTACCCTAGAGGAGGTGGTAAGGATGCCTACTACTACAACACCAAGACGGATGAGTCGACGTGGACAAGGCCTCGACCTATAACCTCTGGGCGGTCCTCGCCAACGAAGAACGGTGGCGCCCTGACTTCTGGTCCTCACTCCCCGGAAATCATGGATAATGGTCGTTCCGAGAGAACAAGTCGCAGCCAACAGCCGCGTATCGCGAGGAAGGACACCGTTTCCCGTAGAGCTTCGCCTCCTCCCAACCAGGATCTCTCGTATGCGGACCGCCACTACAGGCCGGGTGAGGCCCCAGTAGCTGCCCCCACGACTAATCCTGATGATCGACGTGGTGAACGTGGTGTCGCTGGTCCTGGCTACCATCCTGAGGCGACTTATGTTCAGGGGCGCTCGCCCTCGCCACCGCCCGCTAGCGATAGCAAGCGCCGGACAAGGTCATCGAGTCCTCAATGGGATCGTAGGGCTCACCGAGACCTTTCTCCCATTCCGTCTCAGGAACGGGCAATGTGGCGCGATGGCCGGGGAGAGTACTCACAAGATTCCCAAGCAGGAGGTTCGGACTCCGGCTGGGGACGTTCTCAGGAATACCCAGACGTTACGCAGTCTGTCACTCGATCACCTCCGGGTCGGCGCAACCGTCGCAAGGACGACATTGAGCTCCCGATACGTCGCAAGGATGATCTCGAACCGCCTATTCGTCGAAATGACGACATGGAGCCTCGGATGCGTCGCAAGGACGACATCGAACCCCGCATCGAACCCCATATGCGCCGCAGGGACGACATCGAACCTCGTATCCGTCGAAAAGACGATATCGAGCCGCCTCTACGCCGCAAAGATCACCTCGAACCCTCCCTACCTCCCAGAGACCCAAGCTCGCGCTACGCCAACGAGTGGGCGGCTCCAAGTACGAGTACGTTATTCGCCTCATCCTCCGCCTCCCGTCTTTCGCCTGGCTCTCCCTCTCGAGGTGGAGGACAAGTGCATCCCGACTGTCTCGTGAAGCCTCGGGAGCCCGTCGCCCCATACACTGTCCCCCTGCCGAACATCTCGTGTACATACACGGACGCTTCTCCTGGACCCGTCGACTCCGTTTTCTCCGTGCCTCTTCCTTATTCATACCTCACGCTCCAATCGCTTCTTTTACGAACCCTTTTCCTTTTCTCTTGCAGGACCTCGCTCTCCGCCACCTCCTCTGCGCGAACCCTCGCCTCATACGGCCTATCTTGTGCCGACGTCAAATAGTACGAGGGAGCCCCCCCGCTATGAGCGCTCCAGCAGCCCGCCACTGCCTCCAGGACGCTATCGCGACAACTTTGGCAACGATGGCTTGCCCCAGAGAAGAGGCAGGGACGTAGACATCGTTGAACAAGGCCTCGATTCAAAGCGGAGGCGCCTCAATGACGATCTCTCGTCTCGCCGTGGTCCTCATGAGCCTCCTTCTCCGGCTACTTCCCTTCCGACCAAGCCTGTATTCGTAAATTCTTATCCTCCCGGTGAGCTCGAGCGTGAGAATCAGCGTACGTATGCTTCTTCCAACAACTGCAGCCAAACTAAGGTTTCGATACGTGACAGATCGCAAACGCGTTCCGCTTCCTCCCCAGCGAGAACAGTGGAAGACCTCTTCTCAAGGGCCTCCTCCCGCCCGAGGTTTCACTCCACCTCTGACTAATGCGCAGCCGCTATCTCTCAAGGCTACCTTGGAGTTTTTGGGATTCAATCCCGTCAATGAGATACCCTCGGATGGAAGATCCCTCAATGACCACCTGATCGACCTGTTCGAGAGAGACCCAAACAACCCCTTTTTCGGCCGACCCACCCGCCCTCGTGATGCGATGAATGTCGATGGGCCCCCTCCACCAAGGAACGACAACTCGGGAAGGTCGAGTATGGGCGGCATGTACTCTGATCGCATGCCTGCAGCTCCCGCGCCGGACACCGCGCCTCGCGCCCCGAGGGCAATGGTCCCGCGGGACAGTGGTGTCTACCCCTCTGGGCCCCCATCATTGTCGCCGACGTCGCCTTATGGCACGCGCCCAGGTGTGCCCCCGGTCGTCGAGGCGACGGGCCCGCCATCTGGTCGTGGAGGGCGTTCGCGCCCCAACCCAGGGCCACCGATAAGCGATCGTCGGTGGGAGACGAACGACCCAGGAAGACCAGGTGGCCCGCCGCTGATCGATCACCCTATGGATTTGCCGCCGCCTCCGCCAAAGCGCACCAACGACATGCCTCGGAACCTTCCTGAACGACCGCCGCGGCGCGCGTCTGACGTACCTCAGGCAAGATAGTTGTTACTCGTCTTTTAAGTCGTCGAGCTAACTGTGAATATCGCAAACAGCGCGGGATGGGTCGGGGCCCTCCGCCGCCGCGTATCACTGGGACGAATAGCATTCCAGTTGGGCCCAGGACTGCTGCGTACGAGGGCGCGCCGCCTCTCGACCCTCAACCGTCGTTCCGGCAGGCAAACAATGAGCGCGATTCATACCGCCCGCCTCAGAGCGTAGATCGTGCAAGTGAGCCTTCGGAGCCGTATCCTAAGCGGGTACGTTACCCAGTTTCAGAGTTGATAGAGATAGAGATGCTGACTTCGCGCTGTAGCCGATGCGCTATCCTCGTGATGAGACTGTCCCTGAACAACGCCCGCGCTCAGACCGCGTCGATCGTCGCCCATCTGTTACTACCAATGAATCCTCGGTATGCTCCTTACGTTTCTGAACATAGTTTTCAATCTCATTTCCGTGGATAGCGTCGAGGGGTCGTTGATAGCCCAATCGATGAACGTGCTCCGCCTCGTCAGGTATGTGGCCGTACTGAGTCAACCCACAGCGTGGTCTGACCGGCCGTAGTCGAGATTCGGCCCTGAAATGACCCCAATCGAAATCGATGCTCCCCGCATTTGGCAAACTCGCGACGAAGCACGTGGACAAGGACCCCGCTCGAACGAAGACATCGTCGCGCGCGAACCCCGAGGGTAAGATGGGCTTTTACTTCGTCCACAAGTCTCTCTTACAGATGTTTTTCCAGTAATGTGGACCGTGCTCCGCGAGACGAACGTCCCGCATGGCGCCACCCCAGTCCACCGCGCGATGGACCTGGCAGAGGTGTAAATCAGTTCGAGGAGCGCTCCGGGCGGTCGTTCCCACCGCCCCAGCCTGTGCCTCGTACGCTTCCTGACGTACCACCCAGGCCAAGCAGGGCTCTCACGCCCCCGCGTCCTGCAGATCGCCGCAACGAAGAACCGATGCTTCCCGAGCGCCCCGCTGTAGGCAATTTACATCCAGACCGCGCGCATCTTTTCGACCCCAACGAGAAGCCCTCCAATTCCAAACCTGTGCGCATCCGTCGTCCGGCCAAGTCCCCAGACCGTGGTTACCCAGAGCGGATCCCGGAGGACAATCGTGCGCGGAACTTGCCTCCGAAACCCGACCACGGTCGCATGAGTACAGGCATGAGCGTGGGCATGGGTCCCCCGCCGCAAAAGCGATCGCCGCCTCCGCCTCTAGCTACGCACAACGGCAATGGCCATCGTCCGAATATGAAGCGTGGGACGTCGCTTCTCGAGCGGCTGAACGTGCACGAGCACGAGGAGATGGCGTCGTCGTTGCGCGACAGAGTTGACGTTGCTGAGGGTGGTTCCAGCCGCTCGGACTCGACCATGATGATGGACGTCGATGGCGGTCCTGGGGACGACGCGAAGGGACGCGGGCCTGGAGGAACGCGGCGGCGGGGTCCTACGAAGGCCCGGAGGGGCAGCAGGAGGAACGGGCCGTGACCGCGACACGTGTCGACTCGGAGGAGGAGAGATGGTGAGTCGAGGAAAGGCGAAATGGTTTTCGTGGTTTGGACGTCGGCCGCATTCGCGTGCATCTAATTATATGGGCTCTTCTGTGCATCACCCAGTCAGTACATTACAACTCTTCTGTCCGATCGTGGCTCCGTTGTCTGTTGCATATATTTGTTGCACTCGTCGCAGATCCCATTCGTTCGTTTCGTAGAGATGCGTGCGAATGTGTGTTTGGATCCGGGAGAGGAAAGTCGGGTGAGTACTGTCTACATCGTGTTGTCCTAGGTTTAGCTGACGTTTGATGTACCAGGTAAACAGATTTTCTTTGCCCCCACGTATTTGATTGCCAATAGGTGCACTCGCAGACTTCGGCGTGCTGTGTACCTACTGCACCCCGTTTGTTCCCGGTGTTCTAACTGCTAGATTCGCATCTCGAGCGTTGCACCGAATCCATACGTAAGTGCTTTATGCCGTTTGCATGTAAACCATCTAGAAACGCTTATACCCGCCTTTGTCTCGCATACAACTTGAAGCAACCATCGGAACCATCGGAAATACGCAAACGGTGATGGATATTCACTATGCACGTATGCGAGCCACCGACTTCCTTGCTGTGGCGCTTCAATTTCACGTTTCCACGGGCATTCAGCAGCAAACGCCTTTAGAACGAAAGATAGTCATAACCTCGTAAAGTAACGTTGGTACGTTCACTACCGTAATGCGTGGGCAACTCGTAATCTATCATTATTGATACAGATGTATAGGGTACATGTATGGATGTAATGATGGAAACTTGAAGAGGGGGCTACCTGGTTGGGGCATTTACAATGGTATGGTGGGTGCGGATAATAGTCCGATGTCGAGAGAACCTGGAGTGGTATAAATAATGACCTATAGGGATACTTCCTTACAGCAGACACTCCGCAGAGAGGTTTCCATCTTCGAACAGGAGCGGTCGGACCCCCGCGTAACCCTCCCCGTCGAGGACGGGTCCACCGGAGCGCCAGGATGTCGCCCTGGACGGGGTGTGGACACAGACCCTTGCAGTCGCTTTCGACTCGTTGAGAATACCACATGCGAAAGATTCGTGGTTGAGGCGGCCAAGCCGCGAGCACGCCGAGTCGCTCTGCCCCACCAGGTCAAGGCAAACCACACGGCAGAAGGCGAAGGATCTCGCCGCACGTACAGCGGTATCCTACACGAGGGACATGAACATTCGCGGGTGAGTGAGATGAGGTTTGATGGCAGAGGAAGGGCACTTACCATCAACTGTTCCTCGTCGAACAGGTCTTCCACGACGATGTTGAGCGCGAGGTGCCGCACGCTTGCGAGTTTCTTCAAATTCCTTTCCCATGTATCGACCTCCAGCGAAGAGGAAACGGACAGGCGCAGGGTGCGGGGGCAGTGGTCGCCCACCACTGCAGGGACGCATTCCCAGCCGGTTTTGATCAGCTCGTCGAGATCGAGGACATCGACCGCGCACGAGTTTCCGAACACGTAAAGGTCCAACAGACCGCCACGGACATGTTCCAGCGACTCCCAGGCAAGCGGTTCGTCGTCATCGTCCTCCTCCTCGTCGCCCTCGTCCGCCTCGTCGCGCTCACCCATCTCGTCGCGCTCACCCATCTCGTCGCGCTCACCCATCTCGTCGCGCTCCCCGTTCTCGTCGCGCTCTCCGTTCTCGTCGCGTTCCCAATTCTCGTCGCTCTCGCCAACATTGTCGCGCTCATAATCCTCCTCCTCCTCGTCATCCGAGGAGTCGTATTCGGAGCCTTCTCTCTCGCCTTCGCTCTCGCCATCGTCAGAGCCGCCCGTGATGTACTTGTTCGCGTCCCGGAACCCGTTCAGCATCGACATCGGGCCCCACGGCCAGGACGTGGTGACGCTCGACCCCACGTCGAGACTGACGATGTTCGGGAACACGTCGATGAAGTCCGTCGCGCGGTTGTAGACGAAAGCGTGGACCACGAGGTCGCGCACGTTCTCGAAGACGACGAGCTCCTCATCCGCGTCTCCGTCTGCCTCCGCGAGGGCCAGCGCCCACGACGCGGAGAGGCGCGTCAGCGTGTCCCGGTGCCGTCCCAAGAACGTTTCGACCTCTAACGGGCCGTGGCCGAAGGCAACATTAGGTATGGGATGGGGGGTGACCGTGACGTCCTCCAGAGCTGATTTGACGTCCGCGAGGAGCTTTCGCGTGGCGGGGCCGGCCCCGAACGCGTGCAGAGACTTGAGGGTCGTAAGGTTCTGGAGGGCGGCGTAGAGCAGCGGGACGTCGGCGAGGACCTCCTCGGGCTCGCGGATCGTGAGCGACGTCAGCTTCGGCACGTGGGCCAGCAGTGTGGTCAACTTCCCGATGTTGGCCGCGCTCACGGTCGCCAGGGAAATGTCGAGCGTGTGGAGGTGCGTGGGGGGAGAGGACAGTTGCCCTAGGGGACCGTATGCGGACTCGGCGAACTTAAAAAACGAGAGGACAGCCGTTTCGGTGTGTAGCCCCACTTGGGCTGCAGGGAGCTGGAGCGCCAGACGTGCACCATGTCTACGGAGCGTTCTGTGGGAGCTGACCAGCGCCAGCAGTGTAGGAACGTCTGGGCAGTTCTCAGCCACAGCGAGCTGGATGTCGAAGGGAAGGCGAGGGACGACGGGACGGTGAATGATTGCGGTGGCTGAGGAGTGGTCAGGTGGTTAGTCTCGTTTTATACTGAGCAGACTAGATGGCGTTCACTGACCCATTGGTCTTGGGATTGAATTAGTGACGTTTATGTCGCGTTCGACGCGTGGCGGATGTGTTGAGTTGGCGGGATGGGAAATAGGAATAGAGGCGCGAAAGCAGGCTGCAAGTTGTCCGGGGGGATGAGCTCGGTAAGTGTCTCCAGGCTGCCTCGTAGATATTCCAAATGCTTACTACAATAACCGCACAGATAGTGTGGCTTTGTGCGGGGCAAGAGTAGACGGAGTGGACTACAGCAGGTTCGAAGGAAGGCGTCGAGTGTTGAAGAATGTGGTCCACGGAAATGGCACGCGATTTATACAGAACGCGCAGCGCCAACCCAAGATCCTGGGACATGCCCAAAGCAACACGCATTGCCCAGTCCGTCGGAGTGCCACCGACAGACTTGTGGTTGCAGTTCCTGAGCTGTGCTGCGACAAAGCACGACTGAGGCCAAAAGGCGCAGCGCCGCTCGCTTGGCTTCCTTCGGGCCGATGTTCTGCAGCCAGGGTCGCTGTCGTTCTGGCATGCCGCCTCAGGCCTCATGCCGCTCACTATCCTTTGACCGAATCCCCAAGGATCCGATCGTGTGTCATGCTGGACAATGGCTTCGTTGCTTTCCGGCCAAGCCCACAATCACCGTTCCAAAACAGGCGTGGTGTGGCCCGGATTTCTCTCAAAACTTCCCCCCGTTCCTGGTCTATGCACGCACGAATTTCGAAATGGTGTTCTTCATCGAGCACTCCCCAAGCTTGCTAGTCTTTGAGCGAAAACACGCACTGTGAAGTTAGAAAGCGAGGAGTACTGTATGTCTTGCTATCGCTGGGTGAAGGGGAACAATGAGATACACGTTGCAATTGTCTGCCGGCGTATGACAGGTTTTCACAAGGTCAATGGAGTGGGCGGAAACGGAGGCGGTCAATGCGCAGCGGCGCCTTAGCCGAAATGAAATCCCTTATCAGGACGATATGATCCCTGGGCGCTTGCTTCTGTAGTTTGGAGCGCCGGGTGCTCGTCGGGCGGAAAACCAGCCTGTGTTGGCCTACGCACATGTCGTGCTACTTGCAATTCTGGAGCAGAATCTTATCACAAGACAAAATATGCTTCCCTTCCACAAAATATGCAAGTTTGAAAGTAGTTGACCTGCAGAGAGAGGCGTGCCACGTATGTGGGCGCCTGCCAGTAGCGCCTGGACCCTTGCCAACCTATACCAGCTGTAAACGGTTGAAAGTTCGATCAACAAGACCCCACCGGTCCTTTGGAGCAGAAGTCCGGTTCACCAGTCACTGAATCATTCACCCACGACTTGTCGTCATCATGATCTCTATAAGCTTGTCCTGCCCTTCCTCTCTCCGAGTCCGACTTGCAATGCCGTCGAGGTTCTTCAAGAAGCCCGGCTCTGGTCCGGACATGGTGGCTGCTGGAGTGTTCAGTCGCCACGCGCAGCACATGCGTATATGTATACTGAAACCGTGTCCGAGTCCATGCACATGCACATGGTGTCAGGCACCACGACGGACTGGCGGCATCTCAAGTCCTCCACAAAGCAAGCGGACTCGTGATGAAAGGTCGTGCCTAACTCAATGGGCTGGTCGTGTTGGGAAAGGTAAGTAAACAGGTGTGTCTTCGAATATCGCAGCCGTGCACTGATTGGTTGACGCGATCCTAGTCGACGTGCGTACAGGCACTCAGGCTTCCCGCAATTCCGACAATGCAGGTATGTCAACTACCGTAACTCAGGAGCATCAGGAAACCTGTGATTGCACTGAGGCCACTGAGGGCCACTGAGGGCCACTGAGGCAGTACACTCAGTAGCGCTCAGTACTTGCCTTGTCAGTAGTGGCTGTGCAATGACAACTTGAGCAGTGGAATTGCAACTTGTCTTGCTCTCTTGCTTCCATTTGCTATCTCTGCTGTACAGGAACTACTCTACATGCTTAGCCGACGACCTGGGGGGATGATTCCAACAGAAATACCTCCACTGGGCTGAGCCAATAGACACACAAGGCCAAAATCTCCACCCACCAGCACCCGGGGCATATGGCGAGCCTTTGGAAGAGTGTTGGGACTTCTGTGAGTAAATTCTGTCCAGGTCAGTTCACTTGGTTCCTATATATGTGATACATTTGTTTTCTTGCCAGTTTATACACTGGTCATCAAGGGAGACACATTTGTATTGGGCATGTGCCCACCGAGCGCCCATCAGTACTCTCAGCGCCTCAGTGTTTTACAGAAGTTCTGATGAGCGACTCAGCATCATGACTCATGACTCTATCAACACAGATGCGTAGAGGATGTGCATGCGATAAAGGGAGGATGGTGCGTATATACAGTCCAGTGACGGTATGGTAAGTACAGATCCGCCGATGTCTGGTGCACAGAGATCATACGGCGCAATACATGACAATCCCTGCCCATCCGCGTTTAGAGCCAATCGGATACATAACCCTCCGGGAAGGCACCCTCGATCTCGAACTCTGTTGTTGCTGGCATGTGCCGGACCTCCCACTTCTCTGCGGAGTCCGGGCGGTGGCGCCAGTATGTCATATCGACTGGGGAGCGAATTGCGATTTCCGAAGGCCCCGATCGCGGATCCTCAATGATGCGGCGGAGGGAGAGGTGGTCGATGTCGCGAAGCCGATCGCGCGCTGCGTCGTTCCGTGCCGTGAAGTCAAGGAAGACGGTGCCGCATCTGACGAATGACCCCACTGCACGTATAGCAGTATCCTGTACAGGAACATTTTGAGGGTGAGTAGGAGAACACATGAGACCGGATCGAGACGACACTTACTGTCAGCTGTTTCAGGTCGACCTGGTCCTCCACGACGAACTGGAGTGCTAGGCACTGAACGGTGCGCATTCTGTGTCGGTTCTTCTCCCACACGTCCACCTGCAGCGAAGGGGAAATGGAGAGGCGCACGACGCGAGCACAGTGGTATGATACCACCTCAGGGATGCATGCCCAGTCGTCTTTGATGAGGCCATCGATCTCGAGGACCACGGTGCGGCAAATGTTTCCGAAGACATAAAGGTCCAACAGTCCCCCACGAACGCGTTCTAGCGAGCACCAACCAAGCTCTTGGCCCAACTCATCCAGCAAGATGGATAAATTCTCCTCGCGAATGTCCTCCAACTTCGCAGACAACCGTTTCTCTTCAGTGGTCAGGATGTTCCCCACGTCAAGACTAACAACGTTTGGGAACGCCCTGATGTAGTCTGCCGCGCCGGATGCGACGCTCTCGGGGATCATGAGCTGCCGCACCTTCTCGAAAACAACGAGGTCGCCTTCGAATTCATCTTCGTCCTCTAGGACGTTGGCACAACGCACGCAGACACGCCTCAGAGTGTCCTTGTGCTGTGGTAGTACCTTGTTGAGGTTTAGCTCGCCGTACGAGTCGTCGTCTTCACAGACAGGTTCGTAACGGGGACTGATCGCGACATCTTCCAATGCTGGCGTGATCTCTGAGACTAGCTTGTATGCGATGGGTCCCGCCTTGTGCACTCGGAAAGTTGTGAGTGTCCGTAGGCATTGGAGAGCGACGTATAGCGAGCACTGGTGGAGCAGAACCTTCTCTGGGTCGCGGAGGGTGAGCGACGTCAACCTTGGGACGTTGGCGAGGAGTGTAATCAAGTTCCCGATGTCGGCCAGGTTCACGGTTGCGAGGGTGATGTCCAAGGTGTGGAGCAGAGCGAGGGGGGAAGACGGTTGCCTTGGCAGGCCCCGGGCGGCGCAAAACGCGAAAAACGACCGCGCAGCCGACTCGGTGAAGAGGCGAACTCGCGCTGACGGCAATCGCAGGGCGAGACGTGCTCCGCGCTTCCGGAGCTCCTTGTGGGTGCTAACCAACGTCAGCCGAGTTCGGACATCTGGGCACATCTCCACGATGGAGAGTTGGATTTCGAGTGGGACGCGAGGAGTGCGGACAGGCAAAGAGTCCATGTTGAAGACGGCTGAGAACAGGGTAGGTGATCAGTCTCCGGTGCTCCAGGGCGGACTGCCAGATACGCCATACTGACCGTTGTGTCGTCAATAGTAGGTACCTGAACTTTGGTATAGGTGGCGTTGGGCTGGCCGGGTCAACGATGTGGTTGCGGGGTAAGGGAGTCCCGGGAAAAACCCACCCTCGGAAAAATGCAAGCGACTTATACCGAACGCGCAGCGCCTGGACCTGGACAGATTCGCTTTTGACTCGCGCCCGAATCGCAAAGCGGCTCCAGCTAAGGCATGATCTCGCTTAGCTTTCTTAGAGGCGATTCAGGGCGATTCTCCATGGTCACAGCCTCTCTCGTTCCGGCATGCAGCTTCCTTCCTTTTGCCAGCCAGACTTCTCACGCGTTGCATCATTCCTTGCACAATAAGTTGTGTTGTTTTCGGCCACTTGCCGCCCAAATAACCATGCGCCTGCCATGACCACTGTCCTGAACTGTTCTCGGGCCCACCCACACTCGGCCCAATGGATGGATGTCATTGTGTCGCCTGAAAGTACCACACTCAGTGTTTCTCAATACTGGTGTATCCCAGTACTGCGAATTGTAATAGGATACAATAACTTTCGAAAGTGTTATTGTTGGAGGCAGACTGAGGTGACAACCGTGCCACAGCTTGGAGACGAAAGAGTGCAACACCTTTGGTGGTCGATATTAGCGGCGCCGCGCTTTTGGACATGTCGGCCAGTGAGACGGGGGCAGGGAATATGGTACTGATACAGATAACGAGACCGTGGATGCGGGGAGTTTGAGAGCTTTATCACAGAATAGCTACAATTGAACACCCATCACTGCTATGCAGGGGACCGTGAACGAAATACATATGAATGACTACTCAGACGACGACGGCTCACATAACGGGTACGCCTCCGAAAAAGCGCCGCACCTTGTGAAGATCCTCCGCCCCTCGTCGTTTGGCAGCCGGGGCTGCTCCAACTCCCGCACGCCGCCTATCACGCGGCAAAGGCGCCAGTATGCCGGGCCTAGGGACGTGGAGACACAGACGACATGGACGATTTCTGAGCGAGCGATGATCGAGCGCGCGAACTGCTCACGGTCCTTCCCCGCCAGGAAGTCACGGAGGGCGGGATCGACCGCCTCGAGCTCCACGAAGAGGACCATGCATTCCTCAAAGGCATACGTGAGGTCGGTGAGTGCGCGCTGGAGGATGTGGCGAGAGGTGGTCAGCGCAACCACAATGATGAAGTCCAGAAACAGCGGCTCACCTCGCAGGCCGTCCACTCCGCCTCCGTTGGCACGCTCGTGAGCACGATCCTCACGTGCAGGCAGTGCACGGAGCGCATCTGGAGCCGCTCGGCGACGAAGACCCCCATGTCGAACTGGGGGCCGGAGAGGGAGAGGCGCAGGATGCGCGGCGCGTGGTCGGCAACCACCACAGGGATGAGCCGCTGGAGGGCCGGGGTTGCGATGGGCTGCCCGATGAGCTCCAGCGCAATCGCGCGGCACGAGTTGCCGAACATGAGGAGGTCGACGAGGCCGCCGCGGACGAGCTCGAGGCCCGGCCAGACGGGCAGGCGCCGGCCATTGTGAGCGTCGAGCTGGACGTCCATGGTTGCCGTCTTGTTCCTGTGGCGCCGGTCGAAGGCCTCGTGCGACCACGTCCGCGAGGAGTAGTCGGTCCCGACGTCGAGGACGCGGAGGTCGGGGACGATGACCATGAGCCCCGCGATGCAGTTGCCGGGCTCGAGGGAGTAGCGGGGGATGTGGAGGCGTCGGAGTTCTGGAAAGGTGGTGGCACGGGTGTCTTGTGGGTGCGGCACGGGAGGCACATAACAATTGTGTGCGACTAGGTCTTTGCAAGACTCGCGGCCAACAAGCGCCTCTGCCATCGGGAACCGCCATATGGGGTCCAGGACGCGAATGGACGGGATGGAGGACCGGCTGCTGGGGAGGAGCTTGAAACTCTCGCAGCCGGCGCCAACGAGGGTGAGGACTTCGAGGTTCCTGAGCCCTTCAAATGCGCGGCGGAGGACGACGGCCGTGGCGAAGACGACTTCGGGATTGCGGATGGTAAGGGATCGCAGCTCGGTAAGCGCAACGAGGGTGTCCCTCAGGCGAGAGACCTGGATCGAAGGAAACGAGGCGGGGATCGTAATGTCGAGGTCAACCACCTTGTCGCAATGACTGGTGAGTGAGCCTCCCGTCCGGAGGAAGGCAAGGAAAGACAGTATTCCAGGGTACGACCGTAGGACGACTGGTCTACGCAGCACGTTGGCCGAGACGTACGCCCTGAGTTGAGTGTTGGCGGCACTTAGGGCGAGCGCCGTGCGTTGGTTGAGGTATGGAAGAATTGTCAAGAGAACGTCGACCGAGAGCCGTGGGTGGTACAGATTGGACATGTCGGTGGCTTAGACGGACCGGTGGTGAGAGCCATGTTTTCCAGGCAGACCAATGATGACACTTACTGCGTCTCCTTGAAGTCGAAGAGGTGGATGTTAGCTGTCGGAGGCGGGACACAAAGAGATGGAAAGGTAATGCGGGGAGGGGGTAGAGACCACCTCGGGCACTGCAATTTATAGCTCGTTGGGGAGCTCGGCAAGAGGGTTGCAAAAGCACGACGTTCGCGCAAGGTCGGGGAAACAAAGCGCATCATGCATTTGCGAAAGCTCGACGACATTCCACAGTTAGCAGTGGCAGTTACCACAGCTGGGGGCCCACGTCTCCTCCCGTGGCAGCTTCCCACGGGTCGCGATTTGCCCTTTGTGTGTTGCATTGTCCGGCTGCCTGGAAACACTGCCCATCAGTATGACCCACGTTTCCTCTACTTTGCCTCTACTACATACGGTCCTGCATGCCAGTGCTACTATACTTCTGGACGAGCCGGTGCCGGCGGTGTTAGTACTTTATGTTTCAAGACGCGTCGGCGACATACTAAATCTTACTCACAGTCCCACACCAAAATTCCTGATCAAAGACATTCAGCGGACACGAAGGGTGAAGACGGGAGTCAGTACTGCACTGGTGGCGGAACGACGGTGGGGCCGGGAATAGCCGAGGTGCGCGCAGTAGCGCCTGATGCCGTACGCTTGAACTTGTTTGCATGCCATCCCCAACCTTTTGCAACGGGATCTTGGCCCACTAACCACAGGCTCGTCCATTCGTAACGCATCGTCGTCATCTCTACCCTTGAAGGTTGTTTCCCTCCCATCCGAAAACCGTCCAACTTGCGGCCGGCAGACAGTCGTTCGGCCTTAAGCAAGTTCAAGTTCGCCACCGCAGTGTTTTGTACAGATTGGATCGCGGACCTCCGCTTGGCCCAGTCGCGCGCAAGTCGCGCGTAGTACGGTACTGAAACCACGTCCAAGCCCATGGACACAGTGTCAGGCACCACGTCGGATTGGCGGCGCCCCGAGTCCTCCACAAAGCAAGCGGATCCGATTCCTGACAAGGACACAGCCAATACGGGCACAGGGCCGATTGACGCGGGCACGTCGGGAGATCCGCAACCTACAACTCAATCTCGAACACGAGGAGGGTCACAAGCTGCAGACCCCGAAGACGTAACCGAGACCATGGACCCGAGCTCCTCAATACAGCCTGCCACGTCGGCCAGTGCACCAGCGGCACTAGACGACAGCTCAGCGACGGACGGGCCCGAGCAGCCTACAACGGAGTTTACAAACATCAGGCGTAATAGGCCTTGCGGGTTTGAAAGCGACCTTCCCCCAGCACGTGAAGCGGGCGCAGATGGGCCCGCCCCAGTCAGACGGGTGACGTCGCTCCACATGATGGGACGGCGTGGCAGGCTTGGTCCACGCTGCGCGAACACCGCCTCAACGACTCCCCATGACGTGTCCCGCCGATGCCTCCCGCCGACGCCTCCCGCGGACACGGTCACCGTGGGACCCACTTCTTAGGTATGCCTTTTCGATGTCCCCAGCAGCCCTCCTTTCCTGTCTTGTCAGACAGAGACGCGCCGAGCCATCACATCGGCTTGGCAAAGTCACGTCCATGCGCCCATCATGTATGTCATCTGGGCGCATCAGTGAATGATGCGCGCAGGTGACATTGAGCGGTCAAGTCAATGCGCGTGGAGCAACCTCCTCATGATCCGCGTCGTCCGCAGCCGTCTCCCTGTCGCCCGCCATCCCGCCGTCGCCCCAGATCGTGCTTGGCAGGCCATCTCCCGCATTGCGGTTTCCGTCGCCCCGAGTTCATGGACGTCATCCCGACGCTGTGCCCGCCATCATGTACCAGATATGATGGCATCGTCGGCCCAATATTAATGGTGAGTACTTACTGAGGGGATGAAATGCCCATGTGCACGTATTGTTGACTGATGACGGGATTGACAGGTGGGTACACAGCCGGACCAGACATAGGGGGAACACATGGTCCTGGAAGTGACTGTGCGCGCAGCTGGGTGATTGGTCAGAGAGTGGAGCATCACTACTCAGTCATCACGACAACTCATCACCGCGTTTGGTGTCCGATCGCGGTGCTGATCACTCAATGCAGCTGCGTGATTGGGGGTTGAACAGTAGATCGAGATAAGAGTTATACTAGCCACCTCAATTGAATAGAGCATATGAGAACGTTCGTGGGGGTTGGATAACGGCGAGCCTTTGTGGCACACGGGGGTATATGTACAAACAAGAAAGCCGTAGCGCATGAGAAGTGTATGTTTGCATACCATCCCGAACTCACTGCGGCAGCCGGCGTGATCCGCACACAAACACACGATGGTCCCAGTCATACGCTCTGTGAAATACGGTGCGAAGCCTGTGATCTCATATCAGTGACATGTCAAAACCATAGAGGGCCACTGCGCACCTTTCAAGATCCTGACGATTCAAGCGGGAGTTCGAGGGCTTGACGTCCCATCCACATGTCAGCGATGTTCGCAGCATTCCCCAGGTACTACGTACCTTGTATAGTTTGAAGGAGCCTCGGCGGAACGGCCATGTGGCTGGCGCGGCGGGAGGAATCACCTTGATTGCGTTCGGTTTGCACGGTTGCACAGTGCAAGCCCAATAGGTCTTGAAAACCTAGGTCCTTTATTCGCAGCACGCGTGAGACGCACTGGACGAGCACTCACTTTCAAAAACTTCTCGAAATTCACCTCACGCGCCACGCCTACAGAGCCTTTAATCGCCGGGGCCATCGTCTGTCGTCCCGCCACCGCCGGTGAACGCGTATACAAATAAGGCAAGCGGGGACAAGCGCACCTTGTAGACCTTCGGAGGAAGAACTATCGGAGGCATAGGGGGCAATATGCAGCGAAGGAGAAGTGGTGAGCAATGGGCACAACCGGAGCGAGAGGAGTTGAACACGCACAGCCGCCCGTTAAGGTTTGAAGAGCTTTCCCGCGCTCAGCAGCACCTCATGCTGGTCGAACTTCGTTGACTGGCCTCCACGGTCGGTGACTCTCGACACAAGCTCGGTGACTAAATGGGTTTCGATCATGGCATGTTAGCGTCAAGCCATGAACTCACTCGCATTGAAAACACACCTGGCCTTCGCCGTGTTCCCCTGGCACAACCCGTCCGTCTCTCCTTCCACCACCACCGCCGCCATCTGCTCCCCGTGCTTCTTCCTCTCTTGCTCGTATGTTCTTGGCCAAACGGGGCAGCGCGCTGGAGGGTCTCGTTAGTACACCACTGTGTTGCTTGGGACTGGCTTGGACTCACTGGCTTGACTCGCGCTGGCTGCGCTGGGCTCGCGCTCGGAGTACTTGGGACCGGGCTAAGCGTGCCGGATCTCTGGCCGCCCCCGAGGTCGCTCCCGGACGTAGTGCACCACGCGAAGAGTGAACGTCGACCGCACTGTGATGTCGGAGGACATCACCGGGATTTCAAACGTGGTGAGTTCGTTTTGGCGTACCAAGAGCTATCGACTGGCGGGTACGAGAACTGGAGACGTCGCATGTCGTGGGTGCGGAGGTGTTTGCGGCGATTCTATGGTGCATGGGCGGTCAAGCATTCGACGGCGACGGCTGAAGCGAGGTGCGACTCTGGTGCGGCGGACGCGCCAGTGCTGACTTGGACACCATCCTCACTGTAGTGAGGGCGAAAGCGCAATACCTCAGAAGTGTTCGGGGAGCGTAGCCGGGAGGTCCAGATACGGGATAGAGGTGCGTCTTGGAACACATCCAGGACTCCGGGATGTCGGGATGCGAAATCGAGGTTTGGACTGCGGCAAGCGCGAGTATCGAGGTTGGTAGGGTGGGAACATGCATGCTCCAGCCCTCAACGTTCGATGTCGGCGGCACGCGCGGAACGGGGAGGCGAGGCGAGGTGTTGCCAGTGAGCAGACGCCACGCGCACCACGGCTAAATTCCTTTTTGATAGGTTATCGACGGACCACAAGAGCGCGCCGTCGGTCACGCACGCCGCACGCCCGACCAACCCGAAGTCGCCCGGGTTGATGACTTCCCCGACCTGCTCGCCTGTGTGTGCAGCGACGCGCACGTACAGGCGCTGGTGCGCGAATATCTCGGCTCGTTCGTGGAGCGCGACGCCGAAAATCTGCACTTGAGGAAGGACTGCAGTTCGCCTCCGGGCTCAATGTGGTCTGTGCGCTAGTTGATGCGCACCGCACGCGAGGGTCAGGAGTGTGCCTGTGCTGAACACTCGGTGGCGCACATACCGTTCTTGCCGTGGGAAATGGGCGCGACTTGGGCGCGCCCGCCAGCTCGCGCGCAAGTCGCTGTTCTGCCGTCGAATACTCCTCAGGTCACCAATGCGGTCGTTTGTGCCGTCATGTACTTCGCTCGCGGCCTCACACGCGTGTTCACCGGTCACTATACTGTTAATTCGTCGGGGTTCCTGAACATAATTTTTCTGTCATAGAGTGCCGGATGATCCACATAGAAAGAAATCGGCGCACCTGGGATTTCTCGCGCTCGGGTGTCCATCGTGCACGTCTCAGCGGTCTAGGTAGCGCTATGTCCCTCTGTCGACAGGGCACTGTGGCATTTTAAATATTGCGATCAGTGGGAAGACGGCGCATTAGTCCACCCGAGAGACATGCACCTCTGTGTGCTCACACCCGGGGCACCGCATCGGTCAACACCGTCCTGACTCTCCTCGACCCGCGCGATATTCTACACCCTAAAAGAGCAGTCTTACGGAAATGCGTGTGCCTGCATACGCACAATACGTCTCGTCTGCGCACCACACATATTACGTTCGACCATTGTAGAGTTCTTGGACTCTCCCGAAGCCTGGTGTTCGGTGTTGTCTTGATCTCGCGCTGACAGCATCAGACCAGCGGCATATGAAAATGGTATATACAGTTGAGATATGGCTCCAATTGGGCTCGCAGGCTATTATGTCAGTGTGTCTCTTTGTCGCGACTCATGCCAACCCCCTGGGAAAACATAAGTGGTATGCAGCCGGGTTAGCACGATGGACACTGACCTCGTCGACAGTGCTCGGGAACTTAGCCTTGGCCTTGTTCGCCAGGCGTTGGTAACGATGTCCTTGCCTGACATGGGTTGATTAGTATTTCAAGCTACGCGCGGTAGGCACCGACGCGCCGAGTGCAAGTACCTCCGTGCAAAAGCCGCCGCCGCCGCGCGGCCCGAGGCCTCCCGCGCTTCCGCGCGTTGGAGCCACAAGTCGCGATTCGTTTGGTAGGACTGGAGCGTGCGATACATCTCCTCGCGGCGGGTGTAGACGGCCTCACACCATCGGCGAACGAAGGCACTGTGCCGGAACCAGTGCGCCTTGAGACCTGTGGCGCAGTCAGAGTATGAATGTGCGCGGTTTGACGACAGTTCACTCACTGTCATCAAGAAATTTGCGGATGTCGCCTTCTTGAACCTTCAGGACGTAGCTGAAGTCGCCCCAGATCCAACTGGGCAGACGGTTGCTGTCCCCCAGTCTATGCTCCGCCGCAGTGATCGCAAACGCATAACAATCGCTGTCTTGGAGGGGCTTGAACTTGGGGTGGTCGTTCGGCATGCCGAGAACACGGAGCAGGTAGCGGTTCTTGCGATACTGGTATTTGGCACGATCGGTAGCTTGCCTCTTCTCAGTAAGGCGACGATCGACCTCGGTGTTGTTGGTGACTCCGGACACTTGGCGCCGACGAAGCTCTAAGGCTTTGTGGGTAGTAAGGTGAAGGCGGAGCTTGTCGAGCGCCTCGGCGGCGAGTCCTTCGCGCAATTTCTTCTCAGTCTCGACAGCGGTCTTCATGCCGACGTGGTCGCGGACGAGCTGATGATATGCTGAGGGGAGGAGGACCACACTCTCAGACAGCTCGCTCGCAAGCGCCTTCATTGTCTTTTGAGCGCGGGACAACGTCTTGCGCTTGGTGGTCTCCGGGACAAGCTCGTACGAGGGCGGTTTGTCGGTGAACCGGCTAATCTTCTGGGCGACATCGTCGGCCGGCGCGTGTCAGGGAAATGTGTGTGGGAGGTGGCGTCCAGGCGACTCGGCGTCCTCGATGGCCTTCGCGACCGCGGGGGCCATCAAGATCTCATACTCGTCACGGCATATGCGAAGGTCACGGCGGTAGTTCTCGACCTTCGCGGTAATCTTCTTGCATTCCGGGACGGTGGCGGGAGAGCACTCAATCTTGCGCAGCAGATCGAGACTGTCAGATGGATGTGAGTGTGCGGCCGGCGAAGAATTTGGCTGCGCCTTTACCGTGCGTTGTCGAGACGGAAGGCCGCTTCCATGGCGTCGACAAGCGCGATGCCATGACGGTTGCCCTGCCGCTCATGCTCCTCATTCAGTTGCGCGATGATCATATGGGTGGTCAGTGCTGCAAGGAGCGTGGGTGAGTGAGACGTCGACACATCCCCCTGATGGAAACATACACGCGGCGGTTGCCACCTCGAAGGGGTTTGTCATTTGCGGGTGGTTTGTGACATCGACTACCTTGGCTTCCCATTCGTCGTGCTCCTGGCGCCAGCTGTCGATAAGGTCCTTGTCGTCGATCGACTCTTCTACTGAGGCGAGGTACGCTTCGGCGTCCGCCAAACGGACTTCGGCGTGTTCGTGCTTTTCGACGAGATAATCCACTGTGCGAGAGGTCAAGTGGAAGCTCAGCGCTCTGAACATGAAGCCACTTACCCATGCCATGGACGAGTCGCGTGTTCGTGTCCCCATTGTGGTCGTTGATCTTGTCGTGTCGGTGACCAGCGGACATCTCCTTGGTGGCGCGGGTGATACCTTCGATGTCGGCCCACTTCTGCTCGGCGTTCTCACCAAACGAGTCACCGACCCCAGGCAGATTGTTGAGAGAGTGGAAGGGTCTACACTCGGCGGTATGCATGGGCGCATGGTACTTGCCAATACCCGCAACGATCGTCTTCGGCATCTCTGCGCACTTCACGGACTTGAAAGATTGAAGCATGGCAGGGGAGAACTGTTGAGCGATCCGACGCAAGAGCTTCTTGATGTACTGGCAGTTGATGTCATACATCAAGACAAGCATCCGAAGGGCGTGGTAGCGCTGGATAGCTGAGACATTCGCAAAATCGACGTAAAGAAACCTTGGGCACGCTGAGTAGTCTGCTCACGTTGAGGGCGCATGAGATTACTTACTTCTCGCCCTTGGTGAGGTCGACGATTCCCCCCTGAAGAACTAGATTGTGTCGACATACCAGCGCGATGATGCCGGAGACTGGTCCTTTGTATTTTCCCGCTCCCATCGCAACGAACTGGCTGCACGTTGAGGGCTGTCATTCACATTCAGTCAAGCACGGGTTCAATGCTCCTCGCCGGATACACTCACCTCGTTGGGGTACGGCTTCGTGGTCGCGATGTAATGCTTGAAATCGTCCTCATGGGCGAAGTAGGCCCCTCCTTTGGTCAGCGGGACATCCTTCGGATCCGTGTGCTTGGGTTTGAGGTTGAAATGGAAATTGCCATCCACGCAAAATTGCAATGCATCGACGTATCTGCTCAGGGAGCCACTGGTGAGTATGGGTTTATGTAGGATGGCTGTTCGACGTACGCGTACTTTGGGTCACGGTGCTCCCAACCCGGACGCATGTTATGGTCAGGCTGGGGACAGGCGGGACACAGGACAGCTAGGGAACCGACTGGAAGTTCGGAAGTGGGGTCTACAGCGGCGCGCCGGCATGCTCGCACAAAGGCATACGTCCGGATTGCGATGCGGAACTCGCGTACTCGGTCCTGGGATGACCACGTCAGCCGTGATCGCGCGCGAATCGGGTGGAGTTTACCTTCACGTCGTCGGGTGCAACGACGTCGGTGAGCCTTTGAAGGTGGGAAATAAAGTCATGTGCCGTTGTGTGCGCGGCGACGGTGAGACTTTGGAAGACTTTCAATGCCTTGAGGGTTATGGCGCTGCGAGGTTGCTCCCAGGTCGCGGGCCAGAGTCCGGCGCGCATCAGCTGCGTCGTCAGAGGGGGTGCCTTCAGACAGACGCAAGGTACAATCGGAACGCGATCGATGCCATGGTCGTGGACCACAACAAAGTCCCTGGGTTGAGAGAGGGCTGCTGGACATCGCGCGCCGGCGTGCCCCAGGCAAAACTCGTATCCAATGTCCCCTAACGTGACACGCCTCCAGAACTTGTGGGTCGAGTCCCAAGAGTGGATTCGATGGAAGGGGTTCACGCGATGGGATGCGACGAGGCAGTCGCTACATTGGTGGATTGGCGAGAGGCAGTCGTCGCAGTAGTAGAGGGAGCGGCCGGTAGGCGGGTTGGTGGCGAGGGAGAGACGGCATACGGAGCATTGATCGCTGTCGGGGGGTGCTTCCCGGTCATCGAGGAGGTCTCGAGCCAGAGCGGCATATCCGCGGGCTATGAACTTTTGACAACGAGTAGATGGCTGGGGATGGTTAGTTTGGTTGGGTAGTTGGACACTCGGGCGAACGTACGTGATGATAATTCCCCGATACACCGTCCTGATCGTCAGGTTCCCCCTCTTGGTCATCGTCGGAGTCCACCTCGGCATCGTCATCCGGGATACTCCTCGTCGAGGCTATCGGGCCCGTGGAGAGGGAGGATGTTGGCAGGCCGTTCGTGAGCTCGGGGAGGAAAGGCGAAACATCAATGTGAGGGGTGGGGGGGGCAGCCTCCCCAAACCGCTTACTCGGTTGTCGGGCGAGGGTGGAGTCTGGGCCGGGCGCGGACGTTTGGCGGGGTGGAGACAACGCGGAAGCGAGACGGGAGAATAAGGATGGGAGCGGGGCCAGTGAGCTGGAGGGAGCTCCGTGGTGAGCGATGGAGGACTGTCTTGGGGTACCCCAGTTCCAACGTCGAGTGTCTTTTTTGGTAGGGGTGGTCGGTGGAGTGGCTCCTGTCTGTACCCGCCTCGATCCTAGGACATCCGCCACCTTCTTGAGCTTCTTGGGACGCTCGCGTCCCGAACCCATTGCTGAGGAGGGGAGTACGTGTTCGTGTCGGGGAACGGCGCGACAGGGGACAGCGCGCGTCATTTGGGGTTGTCACAATGCGGCAGGATCCGGCTGATGTTTCGATCATTTGTTCCTCTGCCTCGCATCCTAACCCGAAGACGCTGTATTTCCACAGCACCAGCACTGCAAACATAATGCATTCGCGAAACAAACGAGGGTTTTACAGTGTCGTGCTACCTGGACTGGACATGAAAATGTAGTTGGCATGGTTTGGGGCGTTGGACTCACCATGGGGGCTTGGCCGACAGATCGTCGAGATCTCGTGTGTGGGCGAGGCCCGAATGGCCCTGGTAATGGTGGCGTTGGTCTATACTCTTACTTAAGGGCAGTGCCACTCACGCAATATGGTTTCCACTACCAGACTCCAACTGGGTTTCACAGGCTTCTGTGCATCTGATGTGAAGTGGTATTCCAGAGGAGGTGACGATAGTTGAGATGGTCGACTGGGATGGCGATGTAAGGAAATTGTCCGTTATGCTTGGGGCGTGCGCGAGGGCGGTTACGCAGTTGTTGCCATACGACCTTCGCGTTATTGGGTGCTCATGGCAGGATGAAATCGACTTCTGGATTGCCAGACAGGATTTCACCCTCAAAGACATCGGAAGGGGGTCGCGGCATTGAACCAGCGACGGTCCCTCGGATGCGCTGTGAAACCAAACGATCAGTTCTAACAGCTCGGTAGGATACACCTTCTGGTGCCGATGCGCGTGGAAGTGTGAGGGCCGACAATCGTGGTGAGGCAGGTCAAGCATGGTGCCAGGGTAGAGTGTGAGGTGCGTTGGCCATGCGAAGGAAGGAGGCTTAGCTGTTGGCGCTTCGTTGGATCGAATTGCCCCGTACGGCGTTTGTACGTAATTCTTTGGCCAAGTTGCTCCGCTAGGAGGACTTTGGCGGACTTCGATTTCAAGATACCAGGTGTCATTCGATGGAGGGCGAATTAATTGGGGACGTGTTACTTGTGTGTTGAACGGTTCAATATCGTGGGGAAGAGGTACATAACGAACGGCCCGGGCCGTTATACATTGGGTTGATTGTCATTACGACTGGCCGGGTAGTCCCAAAAATCCCAAGTCCCACTGCCACTGAGAATTGGTGGACCATGCCCGCCAGGTAACGGCCCCGGCCCAGGTTGATGAACTTCGCATTGGGGCAGTACGTAGGGCGAGCGCCTAAAGAGATGACTGTTGGGGCGCCTAGTTGCGTCGCTGCCCTCATTTGCTTCCGCGAACCTCTCGTCAGTTCCAACATCCCCGAACCATCCCACACACACACCCCTACCCTTCCAAAATAAATCTTGCTTCTTCGCGCGACCGTTCCATCCATCATCGACAGCGCACGCCTGCACACTCTCCCGGTTCCCTCTTGTCTCACCTCTCAGGGCCCCTTCAAGACTGCCGTACGGACTGCGTGGCTTCACGCCCGTGGTTCGTTCGCAGATATCCCAGGATTGCTTTGGTTAAGCAAGGTGCACGCACCGGCTGAAACCAAAGTCCTCAAGCACTCGCTCGAAGACGTTGGCCCCCCTCCCCTCTCACGGTTCCCCCCGGATCGCGTGTGGACGACGAAGGCTTGGTCTCTCCCCCGAAGGTTGCAAGTTTAGTGGTTAGCAGTGTCCTGTGCCCGTCAAAAGTGAGCCTGGTCCGCCCATCTGGATATCTTCCCCACACACTCACAGTGATGATACAGGCGTTAACAATCACAACTCGAAATTGAACACGTGTGGGTCACCCAAAATTGGTTCGCATTGAGTTACTGACGTCCAGTACATATAGCAAATGTCAGAGCCGAGCAACGCGCATCCAGAAGGCGCTCCTCGCCCCAAGTTCCCCAAATTCACAAAAAAACACCTCGCTACCGTCGCCGCCTCAGACCGTAGGGCAGAGGTCACCCCAATGTCCGAGGCGAGCATGTCTCCCCTGACGCCGTTGCCTGTTTCGAGAGAGCCTGGTTTCAGAGGCACAAGGTTAGTCTGTCGCCATCTCGCTCAGGAAATGTAACTGAAGTGGCATCATAGCCCAACTAACCAGCGTGCGGAGATCGCGGGACCTGATCGCGTACTACCTGTGCTGAGGCGGACGCATTTCGGGAAGCGTAAGTGTTTCGTGGGTTGCCATCAGTCATGTATACTCACCGGAACATCAGCCCCTGCCGTCTGCGCCCCATGGGAAGGGAAAGTTGCCAGCTACGGACCCCTCAGCGGGTTTGTCATAACTTCGCCCACCCAAGAACACGTACCACAACTCCCTAAGGACGTTGACATCATCCACACCTTTGTCGATGGGCATTGGGGCGTTCGCGAATACGCGCGGCACCCGCAGTGGTACGTGCAGGAGATGACGCACATCGCGTGTATCCCGCGCAACCCGTCTCCCCCTTCGGTGCCCGCGATTCTCTTCGAAACGCTCCGAGCTGACGAGCATTGGGAGGAAGATCCCTCCGTCGCCGTCCACGGCCTCGGGCGTATACGTGGCTCAGTTCGGGTGGAACTTCGCCGCGCCGCAGAGACCGTAATTGACGGTACAACCACCCTCGAGGGCAGCGACGAGAAGGCTCTGCGCTATAGGAGTTTCCTAGTCATGCTGCTCCGCCAAGTGCTCACTCGAATGAACTACCTACCGGCCGTGGCGTCCAGGGCTCTGGCGATCGCGGCGCACGTTCAGCGTCTCACTCTCGAGTTGGCCGGCCTGAAGACATATCTGGCGGTTATTGTCCCACGCATGCACTCATCGCAGGACTTCAGTCAGTCAGTTCTGGACGTCGTCGGTGGTTTTTTGCGGGAAGGCGCGGTAACCCAGACCTGGCATCGAGTCGGCATCCCGTACTGGGTGTTACAGCCACTTACCCAAAACGTCACTGTGTACAAGGTGGTGAGCGAGGATGCCCTGCCCCACGAGTTTGCGACGGCGAGGTGTGACCCTCCGATCCTCCATCGTGCTGGCGCCTTTGTAGGCGTCTCGAACCTGACTGGCAACTGGATCAGCAGCATGGTCCTCTCGATATCCAAGCACATAGCGGGATCTCACCTCTCGGCCCTCAACTTGGTCGCCCTGCCTGACGTTCCTGCCAGTGACGACTCCAGTGGGAAGCGTGCTAGGATCGAGGAGAGGGATATAGCGAGCGGCCATCTAAGCATGCGCCCGGCGGGGGATAATGTTGGCAAGTCCAAAGCTGCTCGCCGGCGTAAGCGTCGCCAGGCAGGAGAAGGTCCTCCGCAAGAAACCGCAAGCGCATCGCAACAAGCGCCGGGGCATACGGAGGCCACCCGATTCGAGCACCCCTCGCGCGCTTTCATCCTGTCCCCCTTTGTCAACGTGTCGGAGCTATGGGCCGAGGCCTTGCGCGAGAATGCCCCTGTGCCCCAGAACCCCAATTCCGCTCTATATTTCTTCCCGCCGCCATTCCTCCTTGACACCGTGGCTTCCACCACGGACTGTCCCCCTGCTTGTCCATATCCTGAAAGGGCACGCGGAGACGCGAAGGTCAATCGCTACCTCCATAACCTCCTCCGCATTCGCGAATTCTGCCGCCTGCGTCTCTTCGACGTCTCACTTGAGAACCGGCCGCTGTCGATCGGAGAATGGCGCGCTGCGCTTTGGGGTGAATATCTTCCCCAGACCAGTGTCCGGGCCGGAGGTGAAGGTTCCGAGGCACGTCGCGCGAAGCGCCGCCTTGGTGAACGCAATGGCGTTGGTGCGCTCTTCCACAAGGTCGCCCATATGGACACTTACAGTGCGGACGCGATCGTCAACTATGAGGGTCGTGATGTGGACCTTCGGTCGTTTTCCACGGACGTGGCGATCAGACAGAACCTCCTGTGGGAATCTCACGAAGTCAACTTCCGAGCAGAGCTGGTCGCCCTGGACACGCTACTCGTGCACAAGAAGGATTGGCAAGAAATCAATCGTTGGGAACGCGAGATGTTGATCTCAGGCGTCTGGGGACCTCCAACGTCGGGCGCGACGGTCGTTGCGGACACAGCGAGGGCGGCGCGTGTTTTCTGCTGGACCTCCCCGCCAGACGAGCATTGGGAGTCATGTCGTGAGCGACTGCGACATTTCCTTCTCGTGCTCACGCGCTGGCCAAGTTGTCCGGAGAACATCATCCAGGCAGCAAAACGCGATTTGGCCGAATCGGAGTTTGCCGAAGCCCAGCGCCTAGCGGTTCGGTTCTACGTCCGCACCTTTGTATGTCAATTTGCAAGGCTCCCCATCCCTCCAATCGTCTCGATATGAAAGTATGATCGTTTGTGCGTGTCCTGTGTATTTTGTACTGCAGACAAGATGTTGACAACAGATTTTCTTTGACTGTTCCTCCTTAAAACTGCGCGAGATATATCTGTGTGCGTGTCCCGTCGTCGTTCTGAACATGAAAGATATTTGACCCGTCTGATTGAAGACGCCCACATGGATGCTAGCGACCACGCAAATAGGACTGTTTTCCATCAGCATATTTCACTCATCCCACATGGTCCTCACATCCGCGACGTGCCTTTGGGCGATACCCTAACATATGGACAGGTACCTGTTTAGAGCGAGGCCATGAGGGCTTGATCTGTCACACCCGCACCTCCCGGAGAAAGCTGCGAGACGTTTTTTTTGGCAAGTCCCTACCTTAACCTTGCGCGCGAAGCTGAATCCTTCCCAAATCCAGATCGCACACTCCGCCGTCTCTTCACCTATTTCCTCCTCTTCCGTCCGCTCATCTCACCAGTCGGCATGGCGCGCGAGTACACGATGCGTCAGGGTTCCTTCTTCCGCCGCCCCGAGTGGGACTGGTTGAACAAGGCGGTCCTCGAGCTCGACGTCCAAGAGTGGATTGCCAAGAAGGAGTACTCCAAATCGCGCGCAGTACTTGTCGACGGATTTCGCCGCCAATTCACGACGCCTGCTGAGGGAGAGACCGACGCGGCATACAAGAAGCGGCGTCGCGGAGCGAAGAAAGGCCGTAAGAACCAGATCGTCCGCATCCGGGCCGAAACCGAAGAAGAGTTCAAGATGAGGATGCTTGTCCTACCCGACGTACGTCTCCGTTTATTTTTCCCGTCGGATTCGACTAACCCGTCGCGCCGTTAGCGCATCGGGACGTGGTTAGCCAACTGGCGGCATCAGCGAGCTCGCAAGGGGGGGAAACGCTGGCAGCCCCCGCCCGTAACCCCCGTGGTGACGCGTAAGCCTCGCGCTATCACGGCCTTCGAAGCCTTCTGCAAGCGCGGCACGGCTCCGCAAGGGGCGGACTTTGTCGGCAAACGCTGCAACCTCGGAGACCTGAGCGCCGCTCGCAAGGCGGCCTGGAACAAACTGAGTCCTGAAGAACAAGACGAGTACCGCACCGTGGCAATCGCGCTGATGGTCGACGCGGAGCGCGCTTCCGAGTTCACCCCTTCTGACGCCGAGGAGCATCCTCAGGAGGTCGTCGCGTAAGTCACACTGCCGTATTATCCTCCACCGAGTGACGGACCCCTCTCTAGACACGCGGAGGACATTGCCACCCATGTCGATGGTTTTGTCAACGGCTTGCACGACTCCGTTGGATGGGGCGGCGTCGCGATCTTCGGTGGGCCTGACGAAAAGGGCGAGGGCCGTATTCACATGCAAGTCCTCGTGCCGCTGTGAACCTTACGCGCACTGACATCCCTCTAGCGCCGGCATTGGGACTAATCGTCACGGCGAGACCTTCCTAGACGTCCTCCTCAAAACCATTCACTGGACCCAACTGGAGTTTGACACCGTGTTCTCGCTCTGGGTCGAACAGTGTCGCGAAGGTGAGCTCACTGGCCTTCTTCTCACGCATGGCTGACTTCAACTTCCCCAGGCCCTCAGAACGGAGAGGATGCCACCTTTGCGCTAACGGCGCGTCGTGCGATTGACTGTAAGTACTGCTGCTGTCCGAACATTTATACGCTGATTCATCCGCTGACGCGGCCAACCAGACGTCTGTGCGCAGGCGCCTTGGAACCAAGGCGGCACTCCTCCGTACACCGGTGCCGTCTCTTTGGCTTCCACCGCCATGCAAGAGTGGGCGAAGATGCCAGCACCGGTCTTCAAATTCCCGGTTGCCAACTACAGCGAGCAGGACGAGTTCTCCCGGCGGGAGCACGTCCTCTTCAACGCCTTACAGAACCTTTCGCTGTCGACCCCGACCAACCTCTCAGCCGGCCCGGTCGAAGGGGGTTCCGCAGGCGAGATCCTCGGTGGTGGCGACGACTTGGTCGCCCCCGATGGGGGTTCTTTCGCGCCCCCGTCGGGGGATGATGGGCCGCCCCCCATCGTGCTCGACGGGGAGGGCACGGTGCCAGAATTTCCACCCGAGGAACCCGCTCCGTTGTTTAGCCAAGAGATGGCCGTATTGGCATCGGCTCAGATCAACTACGACCCAATGTGCCTAGACGTCGATTGTGACCTCGTCCTCGACGTCTCCGAGGTTCCTGGGCCGGTGAGTACCCCAGCAGAGTCCTTGCCGGCGTCTGGGCAGGCCACCGAAGGCAAGTGAGATGTTCTTCCCGCGGGTACGCCGCTCACTATTCATCCTCTAGGCGGACTCGACGCAAACACAGGAGGCCCTGTTTCAGAGCCGGGACCTCTGGGTGCCTCCGTTATCCGCGCGGTGGTGCCTGCGAAGGCACGCGCCGCCTCACGCAAGCGTGCTGAGCCGTCCGGCGTGCCGATGCCCGGCGCCACGGGCGGGCAGGTAATGTTAAGACCCATGCGAGCGCGAACGGCCAAGTCCAGGCAGGACACAGCTGATGGGCAAGTGGTTTGCTCCTGTCTCGCGGCAACCTTACTTACGTGCCGTATTCGGCAGGACGGTTCCTATCACCAAAGCGAAGCGAGGTAATTAAAATTATGAAGGGCGTCATATGGGTACCAGTAGCCACGCTAGCACAATAAGTTCCCGAGAACCAATGTGAAATTGAACGACTTGATCTCCGCAGCGTTGGGGCGGTGTCAGCTAACCCCACATAGGAGACAGATAAATTTGTCCATATTGAGAAACCATCCGACGCCTCGAACCCAAACCCCCCAGCCAATCGCCTGATTAAATACGGATCGCCTCCGTTCCTCGGCCAACCCTTCCTGTCCACCGCCATGACCTCGCAAATAATTAATCTGTCCGTGTGGCGAACGGTACGAATTGCAAGCGATACGATTGATACAGTGTTGATCTTGCGTTCTCCAGGGAGGTCCGCACGAGCGCATGTTCCTGAACACGTACGTGAACCACGACAGCATACAGGAGGTCTACGTTTTCAAGCACAAGGCTGTGATGTTGCCGAGGCACCGAGGCCCGCCTGACCACGTCCATGTTCACGCCTTCCTTCCCGACTACGGCCTCTGGCGCGATCTGAACAAAATTCATGACAAGACCCTCATGGTCCCTCCCGACGTCCAAATGCTCGCTGTCCGCTACGCAGACGTCCTATTCTGCCCCGGGTTTGGCGTGGCCCTCACCAAGGCAAGCGGGCCGTACAACCACGTCGGCGTGGTCTGGCCCCCCGAGACGGAGGCCCAGAACATTATCGTCCACGGCGTTGGAACCAGAATAATCAGGGTTGTGTTCTGGCGAGAGGTATGTCGTCACCGTCCCCCCTTGTGGCGTTTACTAACTGCGCGCCAAGGATCGAGGGCTCCCGACGGAATTTGCCATACGCATGGACCACTCCACGAACGTCGAGCCGGTCCTCAATGACGCCCTGACCACCCGGCTCAATTACTACGCCGAGATCGACATTTGGAATGTTGGGCGCACCGAGTGGTGGCGTCTACCGAACGAAGTAAGCTGGGAGCTCAACCCGAAGTACAGCACCGTCTGCATCCGCGCGAGCGAGGGTGTAGGATTCACGCCAGGCCTCGGATGGGAGATCGCGCAACTAGAGCGTCAGCATGGTCGGGACGTTGCGATCGATGTCCCGGTGAGTTCCCCTTAACAAATCTTCACTGCGAAATCTTCATTGAACATGACAGGGGGATCGCGACGAGGATGAGTGACCATTTGATGTCGTTCACCAGGTGTGCCCACCGTTCGGGACGTTACTCATCAGGCCCCTTGTTGATGGGTTTTTGATAATTCCCAGTGTTCACCTCGATGAGCGTACGGGAGGGACGCAAACCCGATCTTCACTGCCCGCGCCTCATGTGCTCATCCACGCCATTTATCCAATTTTTATCCTAGATAGTGTACGCTCTCCAATGTACCCGCTGAACCCTGACGTGTCCACATCAGCAATTCCATCGACGTGGTTAGCTCCTCGGCCGCCGACCATGCTTTCCACCCCTGCGCAACATGGTAAGGCCCGACCCCCATGCTGACTTGTGATAGAAAACTTTGAATTTCGAATGGGTATCGAAATCGACTTATCAAAAAATCGCACCCAGCTTCGGCCTCCGGTGCATTCGAAGGGACTCTGGAACCGGAGACCGCGTATCCTCTCAAGAAGTACGCTGCACACGTCGAACCTTACTCTCAACGCATACTCATTCCCCCAAGACCACGCCAGCCCAATCTCCCTGCCTGCCCTGTTGCATCACTGTCCGACAAGTCGTCGCCCGAGCCGATGGCACTCGAGGTCGAGGATGCCCCGATCGTCTCAGGCTCGAGCCCTTCCCCTCTGAACGACCCTCCCTCCATCCCGGGGCAGCAGAGCGCGTCCTCGGATGGCCTCTCAGGTCCCAAGGCCTCTTTACCCAACATGTTCCATTGGATCATCTGGTCCGCGGTGAGTACACCCCCTTGATATTGATCTCGGCCGACTGTAACCGAGGTGTCTAGACTTGCCAACCGCCCCTCCGGATCTCTGTCATTAACACCCCTACTCGTCGCCTCCCTAAACATGAGGACCTTCCAGACGACGGCGAGGTCCACAAAGTTCAGCTCTGGCTCGGCAACGGGGACATTTGGAAGGGTGTCAAACCCGACCAGGTTTCTATGATCATCCCCAGCAGCGCGACGAGAGTCCTCGTCCGTTACCCTAACGCCCTGGACTGCCTCGGCTTTGCGCATGAACTTCGTATGCTCCACGATGATCTCGGCGTTATGGAACCCTTGCAGTGGGCCGGCGTCGAATTGCTCGAACCCGGCCCCACGCACAACTGCGGGGAGTACTTCACTGTGGTTGCCTACGGGGAGGTGAGCGGTAGAATATGTTCCGCTTGCACAACTATTAACCATCTAACTTTCAGCTTACCGAGGCCCCGAAGATCTTCTTCCTCAAGCTCAACAAGTTCGGCCAGCTCCGATGGCGCGATTTTCCCGACCTCCTCCAACACGTCCTCGGAAAGTCAGAGGCGTCCTATCCGCCCGTGATCTTTCACGCGTGGGCTCCTATAGTCGACCGTTGGCACGAGGTAGACCCGGACAACAACTTCACCCCCTTACCCACCTACGACTTCGTACTCGTGCGGAACAAGTCAAACGAGCGCGCGCCTGGACTTTTTCGCTGGCTCACCCACTTCGCTCAGCAGCAGGCTACCCCTGTCCAGGTAAGCACGTATGCTTAGCGCGCATTTTGATCACCAGTCTCTAAATCTCCGTCGCAGCATAAGTATCATATTCCAAGGATCCATGTTAGCGCTTGGGCACCGAGCATCGCCGTCCCGCCCGCGCTCAACGGCAGCCCCCTCTCCCTGGGCACATTTTACCAGCGGACCCGGACGACCGTTTCCCCACGCCCTTCCGCGATGACGATCGCCCAAGTGGCCTCGGCGAGCGCGATACTTTCTGTCCGCACATCAGCCAGCACGCCCAACCTTCGTTGGTTGGAGCGCATGGCCGTGGGCGGGTCTTCCGTTCGTACGTCGGCAAGCTCGGCAAGCACCAGTCGAACCCTGGCTTCACCGATCGCTACTGCGCCCGTCGCTCCGGCGCCCGTCGTCACTCCACCCGTCGTCACTCCACCCGTCGCTACTCCACCCGTCGCTACTGCGCCCGTCGTGACATCACCGGTCGCCACTACGCCTACCGCGCATTCACCGATCGCCACTACGACCGAGCCCACTCCTCGCAAGCGGAAGAAGACGCGCGCGGAGGACGCGGGCCCTGTCGAACTCCGCAGGTCCCCTCGCACGCTGAACCCTTCGTCCAAAGTCAAGGCGGCCGCAGACAAAGTGAGTTAATCCCTCGATCCGTCCAACATTTGATCTCAACATATGTGTGATATAGAGCGCCGCCAAACCATCCCCGAGCAAGAAGAAGGCTAAGACCAAGGTGCGGCATGCGCGAGGACGTGAACCACCGTTTGCTGACTTGCACTGCCACAGTAACGTCCCAATGCGCGTGCCTCACCGACCGTGCGCGGAAAGTACCTGCGGGAACAAAAACAAAACCAACCATTTATTTTTTCAAATATCTCTGTAGTGTGCTCGAACCCATTTTGAATTGTCGTAAACGACCGCTGTATACCCACTGAAGCGCCGTAGTACAACCTGTATGCCGAAACCAAGTTGGCTCTCCCCATGTCCACATACCTTCGGCCGCTCGGCCAAAGGAAATATCGCATGGCCATCAAAAAAGTCCCCAAACGCAATTTATCAAACTTGGCTCGACAGCCACGGGCGGGCACGCATGAGGCGGTACATCAGAGGCAGATCCCGACCGAGACCTGGACAGCGAACCTCGCGCAATCGCACCGACCGAATCCAATGAAAGACCCACCCCTTATGCACACCCGCGAGGGCCAGGGACATCATCATACGACGAAATCGCGATCGTTCGAAGACACCCCTGAAAACCGACCAGTGGTCGTCGAACGCATCCCCCCCGCCCCCGCCCCCCCCCCCCCGCGTCGGCTCCCCATCCCACCTATACGCCCCCCACCAAACTGTGTTGATCACCATGCGCATCTATCGTGGTTATACTCACCCCGACAATCCCACCGTTTATCGGGTACTCGGGCTCGAGGCTCCTGATGACGCCGTCAAGTATAGCCGCGAATTGAAAACGGCCTGCCTCCTCGCCGCCGGTCCCCAGCCCAAAGCGCCAGAGTTCTGTCCTCGTTGCCATCAAGCTGCAACGTTCCAGTCAAACCTCTGTTACAAGTTCGGCCTCGCTGGCGCATGGAACATGATTGTAAGTATCATCCTTCGCTCGAAATTGAGCTCGGCGGCGCATCACATTCATCTTACCCACTTTTCAGTGTAGTCAATGCCACAAAGTACACATCCCCACCCAAGCAGGCCCTACCGACGAGGATCTCGAGGGCATCGAATCTATCCGCGACCGCGATCGGGAGACTCAACGTGCCCAAAAAGACGCCAAGGCCCGCGCGCGTGCCAACAAAAAAGCCGGGAAGGAGAAGAAGCCACGCGAGCGAGCCGCGAAGGTCGGTCCAAAGGCGAACGAGGTTCCAACTGGGGATCCCGCGCCCCCGAAGAAGCGTCCCCGCACCGGAGATGCCGCTGGGAAGGCCAGAGCGTCGAAGACCGGAGTCTCCGACGAGCACTGTCCATTCGGGGTATGTTTCCCCCTCCCCGAGTGTACATCTGCTTTCCCAATGACTTGACCCGTCTAATCAGATGATCAGCAACGCACTGACCGTTGATCGTGACGTGCGTGAATGCCTCCCGAGCGCAGCGCAGAACCCTCACCGATTTGGTACACAGGTTCAAAGCTCCGGCCGCGAAGATCACGTCGTCGCCCGCCAGGAGCGCGTATCTTTCCCACCCGTAAGTGATCCGATCCTGCGCATGAGGCCTGGAACTGAGTGCAACCTTCGCTCCAGGTCACCTCTGCCCAGAGCATGCATGTAAGCCCCCCAGCCGCGTCACCGTGACACGCGCCCACAGCATACTAACCATGGTTATCTCCCCACCCCCAGCAAGCGAACCGTCCGGCCGACATTGTCGAGGTTAGATATGTGGCAGTGCACTGCGATTATCTCACGCGCTCACCACCCAATTGTAGACATTCGACCCTGATGTGCGGAGCATCGTGCTTGTACTGTGGGAGAAGGTTAGCCAACTCCCCTTAGGAGAATCGACTAAGCCGCGGGATTGAGGCTTACTCTTGTGGCGCAGGCCGGACAACGCCCGTTCATAGACCGCGTGGCCATCCCGTCCCATGACGAGCTCTTCCTGTACCACAACCCGCGAGTGCGCGCCATTCCTGCACCCACCGAGTTCGAGCGCTACGTATTTCGCATGAGCGTTTGGAGTCCGGTCCCATGGGACATCAGTCATATTGAGGTGGAGCCCGAGGACGACATCATCTTCGTGCGCGTCATCGGCATCCAGTGTCGTGACTTCGGCCAACATCTCCACGACTACCAACTCGACCACGGACACGCGCTCGGTCCTCAGCACCGTCTCAAGCACATCATCTATGAGCCGCCCCACCGCCACCGCTGGGTTCTCGTCTGGGACAAGGTGCGTACACGGGCAACAATGTAATCTCTCCAAATGCACTAACAGTCCAAACAGGACAGCGCACCTCCCCACGTGTTCCTCGTCGATAGCACCCTCGTAGATGACCCGCGCAACAACGCGCGCGTACCGCGGCCATGGCTGGAGTTGCTGCGCGACGCCCCCTTCTTACTCATATGGCACCAAGCGCAGACTCGATGGCACGGCTTCTTCCGGAATGAATCCCCGGGTATTCGAGACGATGCGCCGATGGTCCTCCTCGCCAACCCTTGTGTAGACACCCTCAAAGGGTCTGGCGAAGCGATCGCCTGGCTCGACGCATGGTGCGAGAAACGCGACGCCCAATCGGCCCCGGGCGCGCCGTTACCAGCGTCGCGCGCGCGATCAGGGCCCCGGCGCTCGCATGGGGACTTGCCGAACCGTCCTCGCACTTACGGAAAGAGGCGCATGTCTTCCGCCCAGCTGACCTCGATATCAGACGACGAGCCCGAGTTCGTTGAGGACGTCCCCGCGAAGTCCAGCGTGGTCTCCACGAGCCGCCGATCGACGGGCGCGAACCCCACCGCGCCTCTCCCCATCCGGGCGCGCTCTCCAGCTCAGCTCACTTCTGATGACGAGCCGGAGTTCGTCCAGGGATCGAGCTCCACGCCGATGAAGGCCAAGAAGGCGAAATCCCACATCATTGAACTCGATAGCGAGGGGCACGAAATCATAGACCTAACAGACCTGTAGATCCACGCGTATACACTCCAACCCACCGAACGAATACACTTCTCTCTCTCGCACCATATATCCCCTTGTGAAAGCGGAAGGCCCGTCAACAGCCGCCATTGCGTATGGCTCGTACGTCAATGCGAATCCTGCGCATTGCAGTATACACGACGCGCCCCATCGGTAATCCGCGCGCCGGAACTCATAACTGTGACCGTGCGCGATTACCGACTTGAGAACATCCCCGTGTGAAGAAAGGCCTGATCAGCGCACGGCCCCACAACGTGTCCCACCCAATGGCATTGGAATGCAAACTAGAACTTGGCGCGTCAGCCACTGCCGTCTTTGGCAGGCAATTAAAGGGACATGACAACGGGCGCGAAACACTAAAATCGGTCATCCAACGCCCTACCACCCTTGCGCTGTGAGTTCGTGAATGCCTGGACCACCGCGCCGTCGCTGACATTACTCGCATGAAACCCGATTTTGTCGGAGGATGGTACTACAAGTACAGCAGTCACCGGTCGATCCCCCGATCGGAGACGCGAGCTGCGGCCGGGGCGCACATCGCGGAATAAACTTGAGAAACGTGGGTGGGAGTTGGCGGGCAGGTGGGAGAACGGCCAGGGAGCGCGACAGGACATTAAGCCGCAAAGACAACGTGCGCAAACTCTGCTCACCGACGATCCGAGTACCAGCAGCCTTCCCAATGTAAGTTCCTGATATCTTGGACCACTGCACTGTGGCTGACGTCATTACCTTGAAACCCGATGTTCCCGGACGATTGTACTAGCACAGCTTCTGCTGGCCGATCCCCTGATCGATCGGTGGTCGATCACTGAACACCCATTGCGTCACTGCCCAGGGCAGTTTATCCTGGACTGTTGGGGGGGCGAGACATCAAGCACAAATGAGTTTGAACGAAGGACTGCATCGCAATGTCATCGCACAGGCCTCACCAGAAAGTCTGCCCTCTTGTATGCTGTAAACCGCTCATCGATGATGCACCTTGCACACATTGCAACCAACGACAACGAACCTCACCCTCTAATCTTCGGCCCGGCTGATGAGGTTGAGTCCGTTTCAGCCGCTATGGACACCGCGACTGACGACGAATTTTTAGAGAGGCACGGGCGAGAATGAAGTGTGAAAAAAGCGGTCAGGGTTGGTGCCAAAGTATGGGCTAGTAGAATGACAGTTGAAAACGACGAACGTGGTTTTCACCTGCGGCCCAGGACGCCCTGTGAACCTCTTCTCCAACATAGATGTTATGCAGGTTCAATGGTGAATGGGCACGGGCGCCTTATCCAGATCCAGCGCATGCTCGCCGTTGAACCTTAAACCCGACGCTCAGCCTCGGCCACAACACGTCCACCTTTCTCCACGCGCCACATCTTCGTTTACGCACCCGGAACCTGCTCAACAGTCGCTATGGTCGCTCTACCTCCAAAGATATTTGACGTTTGTCTTCGAACATCTGGTATTGCAACGTTGCGACTGAATGATAAGTAATCCACAGGTCCTCGCCCCCGCGATCAAGGGCCACAAGGGTGTCGCGCGCGAGATCAAATTCCAGCCCTTCATAAACGTGAGTCGACGTCTCCCTCACTTTCTTGCATTATCACGCCTATTTCTGACTCAAACTGACCCTCTCGCAGGTCTTCACTTCGTATTTCGGTGGTAGGCTCGATCAACGCAAGGGCAACCTTCTCAAGGTCTCCCCGCCGCCGATTGGATGTGGTATTTGGTACTGGTCCCGCGTCCCGTTCTTCGTTCACAAGGTATGCCGCACCGTCTTCCATCCTCACGCGTATGATACTTATCACACCGTTGGCCAGCCTGTCAACGGCACCCTGACGCGGTATGATCTGCACAAGTAAGTGTGTTGAATGCTGCACTCGCGCCATACTCATTCTAGCCCACAGACTTCAGAAGACGTTCAAGGATCTGTACGACTGGGACCACAAGACGATCGTGCGCGGTGGCGGCCGCGACTGACGAGCGCCTCCGAGGCCAAAGACCCAATCAACCAGGACAAGAGGCGATAGGGAAGCAACAGGGTTTCTTGTATGTGTATACCATAGACCGCTCGACCGAATCCATCATCTGGCAATTCAATGCATCTGGCGGCGTGGGAGAGATGTTTGGAAGGCCTTGATATGTACCTTACAGCGGCTGAGGTTTGCTATAGTTCGTATCTCGATCGTGTCATGACGCTCAATTTATAGCTGCGGAACGGTGATAAGGTATGTACATGGTCCAGACACACTAATTATAAGTACGGAGTCATGAGGTCGAGGTTGCTGCACGAGATTGACGCGGGGGTGCGTCGGGAGAAACTGCGAGGCTGGCACACTAACGCCGCCCTACAGAACGACCTTCTCCCCTCCCCAACATCCTTCCCCAAAGTGCGGCAGCAACGGGCTGGTTCTCCGAGCTACAGTACGCCCAGAGTCCGCCAAAGGTTGAATCACTGCGCCCATGTGCATTGCATCATGCGCGCGCATCATCGGTCAAGGGGCATCGCCTCGTGCATCATGCCCCACCGCGTGACACCCCATCAGAGTGCGCGCAGCGGCGAATGACAGCAGCGGGGGCTGGCGATCTGGAGGGGCAGGTTGGGAACCTCGGCGGGGACTCATCCGACGATGGGCAGCCCAGAGCGTGTGGCACTAGGGCAGGCGGAAGGGAGAGGCGAGGACAGGGCGCGCGTCGCGGCGGGAGGCCAAGGGAGAGGAGGCGGAGTTCATCTCCGGGGACGCGCGGTGCAGGGAGCCTGTGCAGCCGGGAGGGAGAGCTGAGGACAGGGCGCGCGTCGCGGCGGGAGGCCAAGGGAGAGGGGGCCGGAGTCCATGGTGAGGACACGTCAAGCACGGGGCAAGCCAGCGTGCGCGGTGATGGCGGCAGAATGGCGGACGGCGGCTTGCAGCACGAGGGGACCAAAAACATATCTGTAGGCGGAAACACATGAGCAGCTGTGCTTCAGGCGGACGCAGTGGCGAGAGCACGCGGCCTGGATGCATCACGTGTGGGGCGAAGGTCGCTTTCAAAGCTGCAAGGCCTATTAGGCCTGCAGTTTGAAAACCCCGTTGTAGGATCTACCGGGCCCGCATCCACCAACACTTTGGGGAAACAGGTTGTTCAGGTTGACGACGAGCTTGACGATGTCCTGCCTTCGGGACAGAAGGTCGTGCTCACCCTCGTCGGTCTGGTCGCGTCGGGTAAGGTAAGTAAGCTGCTGCTCGTCACAGGGAGCTGAATGGTTGACCACACTTTCGCTTCTCGACTATTGTCACTGGGCCACACCCGCTTTGTGTGTGCCATCGGCTCGTGCTGCGGCTCTGATACGTTTATTGTCCGCTCATCCGCCGCCCACCGCCCACCGCTTGCTCTTCACGTGCGCCGGCCGCGACCATATAGTCCACCTTCGCGCAGGCGCTTGAGCGATACTTTCCGCAGTTTCGGCGTTGCAACCAGGACGAGCTTGGCGACCGGCGCAGTGTGGAGGCCCTTGTGCGGCAGTCACTCGGAGAGGGTCTCTCCGTAGTCATAGACCGGACTAATTTTGATGACAGGTGAGCCAGACCATCCAGGTCTTCTGGTGTTATACGGTTGCTCCAGGACAATGCTCACGTATACTTGCCGCTTTGGTCGGACTGCGACACCTCCCTACAGCCAAAGGGCGACGTGGATCCGGATAGCGGGCGAGGTCCCTCGCACGTTGGTATGGGTCATCGTATTCGATACGCCGTACGAGGTGAGTTCCCTTTCGTCGCTCGTTAGTAGAGCAGTAGCTAACAAGTGATATTGGAGGTGTGCGCTGTAAGACTGAGGAACCGTCAGTATCCTCAGACTTTTCTATCCCTCGTCCCACAGACTGACTAGGACGCGCGTTTGCAGGCACGGGCCACCCGACAATCACAACACCCGAGCTCGGGCTCGAAGTCCTGGAGCGCTTCCAGTCGCTGTTCCGCCCGCCTCTCCCCCACGAAGGCTACTCGCGTATCTTGTATCTCAAACCCGCCGACCTCCCACAGGGACCCGAGTTGAGTGCCCAAGACGTGCAGGGCATACTACGACGCTTGAAAGCCACGCCCGACATCAGTAAAAATCTCTATACTCCTGTAGTGCTCTGTAGTCTATATAGCGTGTGTTGCACAGTTGCAACCCCCCCCTCTGTGTAGTGCACTGTAGCACCAGGCCACCATTCTGTTGCACTCTGTAGCACGCCGTTGCACACTATAATGACCGGATGAGAACTAATAACGAATACTAATGGAAGGTCATATATCAAAAGCTTACTCCGGATTACCCAGTCTTTATACCATATTCTACTTATATCATCCGACATTTGCCCTCACCGGGAGTTGAACTCTCGGCTCGAGCACTCAAGAATCCAATGCAGTGCTTAATACCACTGCACCAGACTAGCTTGTTTTCCTAGCCCTATTGACTCCTTATATCAACTCTCCGATAGGCTGGCTTAGGCACTTTACTGACTTCGCTTTTCCGACCTCACTGGCCACCACATATGCTGCCACTCTCTATCCAGGTAGTGAATCAACAACATTTATATTCAAGTAGTCCCTGTATATTGTCTAATACATATATTCAATCAAAGCAACCCACTAACCTCCCGGTACATTGCTATTTAACCTAGAGTTGGACATGAGTAAGATATGAGGTGCCGGGGCAGTAGATGTCTGTAGCCCTCTGTTGACACTATTGCATAATTCATTACTATGTCCAACTACAAGACATTAATATATACAACAGCCTACAACATTGTACAACATTGTATATAGGGCTGCTACAGTGTGCTACAGGGTCTACCGATGTTGATATCTATACTACAGCGTACTCCGGAGACTACTGTGATCTATATATACCCTATTAATAACTACAAGCCGGTGAACCTTTTACTGATGGAAGTCGTTCAAACCCATCCGCCCATGCACGACGGTGCACACGGTGGGTATGGATGGCGTGGTGGCTATAGCAGCGGATACAGAGGCGGCCGAGACTATCGAGGAGGGTATCAACCTCATCGGGGTTTCCCTCCGACTCGAGGTGCGCCTGCGTACCGAGGGGACTGGGCTCCGCGTGGTGGGTATCGCGATGAGGGAGCGCCGCATTGGAATACGCGGGCAACAGACTCTTTTAACGTATCTGAGGGCGGGGGCTCATCGTCGGGGTGGGATGGACACTCTTCTGCTACTACTCGCGAGTCGTCGGGCCATTATCCGAGTCACTCAGGGCGGGGTGTTTCAGATTACGACCGTACTGAGCGCGACTGGCGGCGATAGCCTTGCCTTGTATCTAACTATGACCTCAACTGCAGCTAGCACGTACGGTGAAAATACATACAAATGCTGTAATGCTCAGCACCTCGCAGACCTTCTCGAGGTCCAGAAGGGCGGCGGGGGTCACATATCGCGACGCGCGATGGTCGATTGTGACTAGACGCGAGTGTGATGGGGGCCTTCCATATCCGGGTGCGCTGAACGTGCGTCATAAGTAGGCGGGGATGTGATTCAGATAAGTGAAACTCAGTCCCGATATTTAATCCCCAAACTCTCTCCTTCCACCCCATCCTCTCCTCCTCCTCCGTCGCCATCCCCATGTCGTACCAGGTCAAGGAGATCCCCACGAAGCCCTTCGATGGCCAAAAGCCCGGCACCTCTGGCCTCAGAAAGAGGTGAGCGCCCATTCGTGCACATCAGCCCGATCGGTACCCGCATATATGCGCACATCGACCGCAACATCTTGGGCGAACACCTTGCGAGATGTGGTCATGTCATTCGATTTTCATCGACTTTGGGGATTGGGATGAGATGAAAATGCTGACTTGCGTCCAGGGTGAAGGTCTTCGAGCAGGAGGTGCGTGCCGTACTCCATCTTTTCGCCCCACACAGCCAGTCTGATCGCGTCCATAACAGCACTACACTGAGAACTTCGTCCAAGCCATCTTCGACTCAGTTGAACCCTCGGGCAAGACCATCGTCATCGGTGGCGATGGTCGTTACTTCTCCCCCGAGACCGTCCAGACCATCCTCAAGATTGGTTCTGCCAACGGCGTCGCAAAGTTCATCATCGGTCAAAATGCCATCCTCTCTACCCCCGCCGCGTCCAACATCATCCGCAAGTACAAGGCCGATGGCGGTATCCTCCTAACTGCTTCCCACAACCCCGGTGGACCGAATGCCGACTTCGGCATCAAGTACAACATGTCCAACGGCGGTCCCGCTCCGGAGAGCGTCACCAACACCATCTACGAGAAGACGAAGACGATCTCCACATACAGGGTCATTGAACTAGACCCCATCGATCTTTCCAAGAAGGGCTTCTTCCCCTATGGTCCGACGAACGTGGAGATCATCGACTCCGTGTCGGACTACGTCCAGCTCTTGCAGTCCATCTTCGACTTCCCGCTAATCAAGAACTTCCTCCAATCACATGCCAACGACTTCAAGGTTCTCTTTGACGGCATGCACGGTGTCACCGGCCCGTACGGTCGTGCCATCCTCGTCGACTCTCTGGGCCTCCCAGCGTCCTCAGTGCAGAACGCGATCCCCTTGCCCGACTTCGGCGGAGGACACCCGGACCCCAACCTTACCTACGCCCACGACCTCGTCGCGCGCGTCGAGAAGGAGAACATCCAGTTCGGCGCTGCCTCCGATGGTGACGGCGACCGCAACATGATCTACGGCAAGGGCGCGTTCGTCACTCCTTCCGACAGTGTCGCGATTATTGCGGACTGGGCGGCGGAGGCGATTCCCTACTTCAAGAAGGGCGGTGTCAAGGGTCTCGCGCGGAGCATGCCGACTAGTGCGCAGATCGATTATGTCGCGAAGAAGAAGGGCCTTGAGTGCCATGTAGTCCCGACAGGTGAGAGCGGTGATCTTCGTGATATGGGCATGGAAGCGTTGACATTACCCCTCCAGGCTGGAAGTTCTTCGGCAACCTTATGGACGCGGGTCGTCTGTCCATCTGTGGAGAGGAGTCATTCGGTACTGGTTCGGACCATATTCGGGAGAAGGACGGTGTCTGGGCTGTCGTCGGTAAGTATCCTCTACATCCCCCCTCGTAGTGTGCAAGTTCCTGATCCTTGTCCTAGCGTGGCTAAACATCCTCGCATACGCGAACCAGCAAACGCCGAACGAACTTGTCGGGATCAAGGAGCTTCTGTCGAAGCATTACGCCGTCTACGGCCGCTCGTTCTTCTCGCGCTACGACTACGAGGAGGTGTCCTCCGAGGGCGCACAGAAGCTCGTCGACGCGCTCAACCAGCACATCACCGCCGGCTCGCTCGCGAAGACGACACACAAGTCGAAGAGTACCGGCCAGGAGTTCTCGATCGCGAGCGCGTCCAACTTCGACTACACGGACCCGATCGACCACTCGGTGAGCAAGAACCAGGGGCAGATCATAAGCTTCTCGGACGGCTCGCGCGTGGTGTTCCGCCTGTCCGGCACAGGCTCGCAGGGCGCGACGGTGCGGATGTATGTCGAGCGCTACGTGAGCGCGGACAAGGGCGCGGCGGAGCTCAACAAGGACACGCAGGAGGGCCTCAAGGGCCTCATCGAGGTCGCGCTCGAGATTAGCAAGCTGCGCGAGTTCTTGGACCGCGAGAAGCCGACCGTCATCACGTAGGGATCGGGTGCGCTGCCTGCTGGGTTCGGATATATTGGAGGGAGTTGGGTTTCTTGAGACTGTTGAGCGAGGAAGTTGGACGTATCAAACACGCAATGTAATCATACCTGGGCAAATCGAACAAGCAGCGAACCATTCTATCCCGTGGGATTCAAAGAGTGTCCGTAATGTTCAGTCTAATACTACACTCGGTGGTAGTCCGCGCGATCGGCGTGTGGTCCAATCCGTTGTACAATGTCTACCGCATTTCTATCAAAAAAGTCCATTATCGTCATCTAAAGATGCCTTTACCGCCGCGGAACGGGCATATATCCATGTACTGTGTGCCACTAGAAATCAACAAGATTTTTTTTCTGGAGTGGCACAATCAACCTACCACTCTCTGCCTGATCCACGACCTCGTCCACAGATCTCCCCTGCTGCACAAGCTCCGCGTCGACCATCCTCTGCAGCAGCGCCTGCACCCTGTTCTGGCAGTTCCACTCGCCGTTCGGGTACATCACCTCGACCTCCCAGCTATGCGCTCTATGCGCTTCCGCTTCCGCTCCTCGCGTGTGAGTCCCCCGGGCTCCAGCTTCGCCGCGCCCCCATCCCCATCCCCAATCGCGTTCGCATCGGCGGTGGTGGTGCGCGCGCCCCAGAAGACGTAGCGCGGCTGCGGCGCGGGTTCCGTCCTGAAGGCCTGATGTCGTACGCGTCGACCTGGACGTGGCGCCACGCCCCAGGTGCGGGCTGCCACAACACGGACCAGTGCAGGCCGCGCCACGTCTGCGGGGGCCCGACGGAGGCGGATGCGCGGGTGTCGCGATATTTAAGCACTCCGCGAGGAAGAGGACGGCCAAGGTCTTGCTTCTTTTATACTAGTTCAAAGGCCTAGGCCAGTTCACAGGATCCGGAGGAGCACAAAGCAAGGCGAACGGGATGTGGCCGGGCCCGGGATGATCATGCGCGCTCCGTTCTCCGTCCCTCCCGAATCCGAGCACACTGGATTCGTGTGCTGCGCATGCGTTCGCCGGTTCGGAGTTGCGAAGTGGAACGCACAAGAGGTCGATCGTGGTATACCTGTAAACCTTTTCAGCTTGAGTACAAGGCATGCGAAATCTAGAAACATGGGCGCGATCGCTGCCACTTTCTACGCCGGCGCCTGGGAAGCCAATGTGCCTCGGGAAGAGGCGGAAACTTGGCAGATGTCTGAGACGCACAGGAAGAGACGTACACAGCCAGGGTCAACGAGTCAACGATAGGTGGTGATCCTTGTACTGTGTATGGTTATTTGGGGGTGTGTGTCCCGGGTAATAATGCAAGACGATTCTTGGACGATACTTCCCGCGCGTGAGCCCTCGAGGTCCGTTTGCCGTAATCCTATCCGTGACCAAAAACATGAAACCAGCATCGCGACGAATCACAGCTGAAGGTATATTAGTGCAAGATTATACAGAACGCGTACAGTCTTGGCGAAAATACTTCCGAATGGCTAAGCTTTCTGACGCAGGAGAATGGCCAACGCGATCGACAGCGCGGACCTCACGCTCCAATACGCCACCACGGACGCCAACATCCCAGCCCCGACGCTCACGCAGACCAGCTCGAGCAGCACCTCGCTCCACTGCCGCGTCAAGACCTGCGCGCGCGCCGGGTCGCGCTGGACCGCCTCGGCCTCCTTGACCCCAGGCGCGAGCTCCCCGCCGGGCCCACCGGTCTGCGTCGAATGCAACTCGGTGCGCGGGCGGAACGCAGAGCGGCGCATGCCCATGCTCCCGCGCACGCTGCGCATCATGCCCTCGGCGAGGACGGCGCGGCGCTTCGCGAGCCACGCCGTGCGCGGGTACCACGCGGCAAAGTAGTGCGGCACGCGCTGTGCGAGGAGGAATGCGTGCATCTTGAGGCGCGTCGCGAGCGGGGTGGGCGGGAGGCCGAGGCGCCGCGCGAGGGGCGCGCCGACGAGGTGCGTCGTGAGCGCGATGTTGTACTCGAACGAGGCGTGGAGGGGCGGCCGGTTCGAGATGGCGACGAGGATCGGGACGGTCGGGCCTTTGATGATAGGTGCTGAGAGGGAGGGGGGCGTGGAGGGGACGTCTTCGAGGAAGAGGTTGAGCGCGGCGGTGGCGACGAACTTGTCTGCGGCGCGAGTGCTGGAGAAGTGTCGCTGGAGGATGGACGGCGCAACGCCCATGTAGTACCCGACATGTCGCCACAGCGCGAGGTAGGCGGTGGCTTTGTCGGGCGGGGGCGGGAGGTGCAGGCGGTCAAGGCACCATATCGGGATTGTCGAGAAAGCCCCGAGCCTTGCGAGCGAACGGTGAGCGATAGGGTCGTGTACGATTGGGGAAAGAAAAGGAAACAGCGTACGTTGCAGCTACCTCTTCCTGGCTCATAGGGACGCTATCCAGCATCTCCGTTGGGTGCTCCCTCTCCCACCGCGCTTGGACGCGCCACCGCGCGACGCCATGAAGCAGTCGCACGCGGACGGCCGACTTCCACCCTTCCCCCTCTGGCAATAGGGAGCTGAGTTGGCTGCCTGAGGTTGAATGAGGGCCCGATATCGAGCAGCCCATGACGTCAAGCACGAACTGCATCGTCTCGACGAGACGCATGAACGTCCGCTCGTTAGATTCTTTCGGAATCTGCGAGGCAACCTCAGCCAGCGAAGGCAGGAGCTCTCCGCCTAATTTCTTGAGATGCGGTACAAGATACGATACTGCTTCCAGCGTCCGCACTATACGAGAGCTACCGGTGTGCGATTTCTCTGGTCAATTTAGGAATGGCTGTAGACGAGTGTTCCGGCAGGCGTACCTCGCTAGCCCACCGGCGAGGCTGAAATACAGCATCGCCTGCATTATCTGCACGGAGTCGTCGATGAACAACTGCCTGGCGAGGGTCACTTCTTCCTCCGTCGCAGCTATACCAGGCGGTGGCCTACGAAACACCTCGTCCAAGAACGCGTGTGTTGCAGGGGCTTCCTCGTGGGACGTTGTCGCCGCATGCGACTGCACAGCTTGCAGCAGGTCCTTTCCGACGCTCGCAGTCGGACTCGTGAAGACTTCCCGAAGAGCGCCGTCGCACACAGGGTCGCCCATCAGTCTCCAGCTGCGCAAAGTGGTTCACGTCAGCGATATTGTTCGTTTAGAAGGAGGGGGGGGATAGCCACCTTTCGCAAAGCTCGACGGGGACGCAATCATGGTCCCACTCCACGACGTGCCCGAAGGTCTCGACGATGTCTCCGTATACGATGTCCTTCATGTCTTCGAAGGAGGCGACATGCTTTACCTCCGACGGGCGGAAAGGCCGCAGCTTGCCAATTATGAAGACCATGGTGTCGAATTAGTATGGCACACGAACTGGCAAGGTGTTCAGGTTCGTTGCTCGAGGCGCCGCGAAGGGGATCCGGGAAGCCCTATACATTCGATATTCCCCATGAGTTGCACGTTCAGTTAGAATATCCATCGCCGCCTCATCAAGGAGGCCTCGGAGAGGAAGAGAACCTGGGGCTTACGATAAGGCTCGAGACAGTTGCCTGGAAGAATTGGGTACGAACGCTTTTGGGGGCTTGCTCCCTGTGAAAAGAAGCCCTGTAGCCGAGATGCCCCTGGTCGATTTCTCCCGCAACCGTTTCCCATGCGACGCCAGGCCCATGCCCTGGAGACCGCGATGACGCAACACGAGAGTCCAACCTCATAGGCCCCTAAGTAAGACTCCGATCTGGCTAAGCCGGGGTATCATTGACAGCCGGCGCAGAAAGCCATAGACTTGTTGACGCTTCCCATGTGGTTATCCGGTGGGAGACTCGAGTGGCATAGTGCGAAGGCTGGGAGTAGAGGAGCGTTCTTGAACGCAACTAGGCGGACTCATGGGCTCAAGAAATTCGGGATTAAGGCTCCAGTTTACCCAGGTAATCTAGAGAATTTTTGCTACGGTCGAGTGGTGTAGTGGTTATCACTCTTGTCTTACACACAAGCGGTCGTCGGTTCGATCCCGGCCTCGATCATTTTGCCGCCCAGTACAACATGTGGGTTAACGTCTCCGAGAAAGTCGGGACTATTGGTGGCCAGCTCGTCGTTTTCCACGACCATCACGACTCGGACCCTCCACTCGGATTCTCCGTTATGTCTGCAAGGTTCAGCTCTTTCAGCCGCCTGGTGCGCGTCGCATCAGCTCGTATCTCTTTTGACACGCCTGCGCGGTCGTTCCATGCTCTCTCTCGACGAACCGCAGCTGAGAACCACAGGGCTGCTGGAAGACGCGAGTTCCCCCTTTCCACCTCGCTGCATGTTTCAACTCTTACCTTGGTTGCCTGAACTCAGGATGGGCAACCTCAACGACGGCCACGTCATCTGCGGTAAATCCCGCCGAGGTCGAAGCCATGCAATGCCTCGAGGAGGGCACCCAGAAGCTCGAGGAGGGCGACGTGCAGGCCGCAAAGGTGCGTGGTGCATAGCACTGTGATGTATGCGCGCGGCGGAGCTAACATGGGTGTGTATGGAAACCGTGCAGAAACTCTACCAGCGCAGTGTGGACATCAAGCGGAACGCGAGCGGACTCTTCAACCTCGGTGTGACGCATTACCACTTGAGTGAGTTGTCCGTCGTCACCGCCCTTCTGTCTGCTGTGTGCGATGGGGGACTTTGATGGGAAGGTGCTTATGCTAGCCGCGGTTGCCAGAGGAGTACGACGAGGCCATCTCGTGCTGGAAGGACTCGATAGCACTCCAGCCGTCGAGTCCTGACGCGCATACAAGTACGTCTGCACCCTTCTCCTCGCGCTCCCGCCCTTCTCATATCATATCTCAGACCTTGCAAGCGCATACATCGTCTCGCCTGTCAGCCGACCAGACCTCGCGCTACACCACTTACGGTACGCCTCCACCACATCTCTCTCCGTTATGTCGCATGTCCCGTGTCTCACGTCCGCGCTCCTAGCGTCGCGTCATCCCTAGCCCCAGAAGACGGCGAGATTGCGTTCAACCTCGCGGCCGTGCTCGAGGCATGCGGGCTCCTCGAAGAGTCGCTCGACCAGTACAAGAAGAGCAAAGAGTTTGGCGTCGAGCGGGCAGCCATGCACATGCGAAACGTACGCCCCAGGCATCCTGTGTTTTCCGACAAGCATGTGCTGACTTCACCTCGTTGCAGGTGAGTGCAAAGATCCTGGGCAAGCGGATGAAAGAAGCCGAGGCCCAGGCAGCTGATGGCAAAAGCGAGCCGTCTCCATGAGCCCCGCCTTCAAAATGCGCGCACTGTTCAATCTGCGTACTCATGACCGCCTGCAACGCGTACACGCAAGACAGGCATAGATGATCGTGTTTGCCTACTATAGTACACATACAACCTAATCCAGTCCCTCTTCAGCATAAATAATGATGCGGTGGTGATGCTAACTGGCTACGTGGTACAGTGTGAACGAACAGGTCTACAAGTGTTGCAACAGAGGCTTATGCGATGAGCGAAACCGACGACTGACGAACGCGAAAACACAGCACGGGAGAAAAGACGCACCCAACGATCGCGAATGAACAAACCAAGAGCAATCCTACGGACGATACTGCGTCGGCACCTTAGGAACATCTGGCACAACGCCCCGCATCGCCCTCATCTCGCCCATGCTCGCGCTCGCCTTGTGCCCCATCCTCCCCTCCCCTCCTCCCACCGCCCCCACGCCCCTCTGCCCATGCGGGGGCGACAAGTCGCCCGCGCTCGCCTTCCGCCGGAGGTTCAGCTGCTCCTTCTCCCAGTCCTCGAGCGGGCGCGTCCACGTCCACTCGCTCATCCCGCTGTCGCGCGTGCGGTACATCTGCGACGCGCTGCTCGACGGCACGGGCGAGCCCCAGCGCGAGCACACGAGCGAGTCGAGCGCCGTGCTCGCGAGCGAGTTCTTGCGCCACCCGCTCTCGGGCGCCCCCCAGATGCTCGACATCGCGTCGCCCTCGGACGGCGAGCGCGAGTGGTTCGAGAACGGGATCACGAGCGGGGGGACGGGCTTGCGTGAGTGCGAGCGCGGGCTGCGTGTCGACGAGGTCGAGTTCTGGCGGCGGAGCGCGGGGGAGGAGGCTTCCGAGGCTGAGGCTGGTGAGGTCGGGCTGTGGGTGGTGCTTTGTGGGGTCGGGTGGGTCGGCGTGGACGTGGTCCTGAGGGACGGGCCCGAGAGCGAGTCCAGCGGTTTCGCAGGGAGCGGGCGCGGGGGCTCCTTTTCTGACGTCGGCTGCGGGAGGTAGATGGGCGGGATCGGGGGCACGGGTGGGATGGGTGGGAGGAAGGGTCCCCCTGGACTATAGACTTCGTTCTGGTTCGCGACAGTGAGCACTCTGCTTAGGCGTGCGTCCTTGCTCTCGTGAGGGCGTGCGCTGGGCTTGAGGAGCGGCATGTCCGCGAGCACGGTCGACGCGGACGTGTATGCGGAGATTGGGCGCAGCTCGGCGCGCACGGGCTTGGGCATCCGGATCACCACCGTCCCTGTCGAACTGGGAACTGCACGCTTCTCGGACGCGGATGAGGATGAGGGCGAGGGCGATGGTAAGGGCGGCGGCTCCTTTGGGGGTGTTTCCGGTGGCGTAGGCTCGCGTGCGGGCAGGGTGAGAGCTGCGGGACGCCTTGACTTGGACGGCTTACGACGCAGGGGCTCTAAGCGTGGAAGAGGGGCGGGTTCGGCGGGGCGTGCACTCGGGGGGTCGAGCACGCCTGAAGGTGGTCGTCGGTTGGGCCGCAGTGGCGGAAGCGAGGCGTGCTCCGCGGTGCCCACGAGGTGGATGCTCACATCCCTCATGCGGGCCGTATGGGTGGCGAAGGGCTCGGGGGTGCTCGCCGCCGTACTTACAATCGCGCTCGCTTCGTTCCAGGCGAGCACGTCCCATTGACGGTCCTTTGCGGGGGTGGCGAGCCCCCGTCGGCGTATTCCGGTGACGATGCGCTCGTAGAAGGCTTTCACTTCTGGAAGGTGTAGGAGCACGGCGACGAGGAGGAAGAATAGCGTTACGCCTGCAACAATGGCGACGATTGCTCCGGGACTGGGATTTGAAGTGGACGCCCGACGCACCAGAGTTGAGGAAGAGGGTGTTGACCTCACTGCAAGCGCCATTCTCGTTGTAGAATCCGAGACACGAGTTTCAGGTAGCGGTGTGGAAGTAGGAGGATGGACTGGGGAGCCATCTTGTGGTGGCGTAGTCAGTGTGGGCGCCCGATATGACGAGGACGCCTGTAGTTGGGGTATGGGGGCAGGCAGGTCGGGATCCCAGGTCGCAGGGTCTACCTGTCTTGCATTTGCTTCTGCGAGCATTGCCCTGAAGGAACCTGCATGATATGTGTATCACAATTGCACGTCAGCTCACCGTGCGCCACACCGAGGGAATAGTCGGCTTCCAGGGACGTCGACGCTTAGCTGCCGGTAGATTCTAGACGTACCAGCTCGCGGACTCATGACGAAAGCACGAATCGAGATGGGGAGCGCAGTCCCGAGCCCTAACTACCGCATGTGTGATTTGCGTAAGCGGAGGATGCAGCATTATCCGAGAGCGTGACGCACCCAATTCAACGCCTGCGATAGTGATGGTGTGGTGCAGGCTACCCAGAGCGCAAGCGCAGGTGTGCCGGGCGAGAGACGTCGCCCACAAAGCACAGAGGTGGTGGTGGACACTAGCAGAAGGGCATTCTCGGAGGGTCGTATCGTATTCATTCTCCAGTGTATCGCCTGAGCCACGCCTTCTCGAGGGAGATGCATCTATCGCGGGCCCACTGTGGGGGGTCACAGGTTGCAACGAACGGCGATCGCAAGGGCGGCGTGGTACATCGGAACTCTCGGGTACCATATCATGATCATGATTGCGGTGGAACTGTAAGAGCTTCGTTGAACTCTAAAAGCATATGGGCGTCAGATCCTCTCAAAAGCCGACGCGAGGAACACTCACATACGGTCGAGAAGTCTATTCTGCACAGTTTGATGGGCGCAACTGGACGTCGAATAGCTGCGTGTAGTGCCATACGTATGTTATGGAACACCCACAGGCGGAGGCACCTAGACATTGACAGTCCTCTGAAGCTGTACACCGTGTGTACGCCATTCGTGGCGTCTGCGAATCTCGGAACCTCTGTCAGTAAGTACAGCTTCGACGTCCAATGATACTGATGCTTCAGCACAGTACTGCAAGGACAAGTGCGGTGGGGTGCGATAAGGGTAAGTAGCAGTTATACAACTTCTAGTTTACGTCTATGCCCTATCATGCCGGAAAGATAACAATCACCCTGGGGGGCGCGCAGTGAGCTCAACTCCACAAAACCTGAAAGAAAATGGCGACGTACATCTACACGTCCGTCTCACGTCCTCTCCCATCGAGCTTCGCGGTCGGCAACCGTCAACGTCAGCTCCCCCAATGAGGGAACCCCCTCCAGAAGCCGCGAAGCTACCGCTCCGACCTGGCCGTGCACGGCGTCCAGTGCAGAATCGATCGCGCGCAACGAGTTTGGTGAGAGCCGATATGGGCCTACGGTGTCCCATCTGAGCATGCAGAGGGACAGGCGTTCGACGCGCAGTCGTGCCAGCATATCTGTCACGGTCGCCTGCGAAGGACGACGAGTTAGTTCTACATGCCATATGTGGTTGCTGGAATGGCCGCTCACAATGATTCGTTCCACGGCGATGTGGGCCGCGTCGCATTGGAGAACGAGGGTGAGATGGCCCAGCGAGGTCGTGAGGTCCTCGGCGGGGATGAGGCGGGGCAGGCAGTCGAGGATGTGGTCGTGCGCGAAGATGGAGACGGTGAGGTGAGATGGGCGCGTGTCCGACAGGACGTGCCGGAACATCCACAGCGTCCCCTCAGAGAACGCCCGAATCTCGACGTGATGCACGGTCTGGCAGAGGCCGAGCATGTACAAGTCGACGACGTGGCCCACGGTGACGCTCGCCAGAGACGTCCAGCCTTCGTGTGGGTGCTCGCGTTGCCATTGTCCGTTGGCGGCGCGACAACGGTTGATGACGTCCGCGTGGTCACAGCTCCTGCCTTCTTTCCAGTGCGAGAGCGCTGGTTGGGCTTTGGCAGCCGAAAGCGAGAAGTCGACTACATTCGGGAATGCGCGCATCACAGGCCCGATGTCAATCCCACCGCGGGTGCGGCCATAGTAACAATCCGCCAAAGAGAGCTTCCGCACGCAAGGATAGACGATAGAGTTGTCCTCGCATTGAATGACAGCCAGATGGAGCTCCTCCAGCGTTGACTGGAACGGCTCAAGGAGAGAAACGGGATCCGCCGCTGGAAAATGATTGGTTGGGCCGAACTGTGCCGCGAGCTTCCGGATGGGAGCACGGAGGCCCTTGATGGCATCCCACAGCTCCTGCGAGACAAGAGGCAGATAAACCTCTTCGAGGCTGCTGAGGGTTGGCATAACCACGCTGAAGGATCCCGACAAGCCGGCAGCTCCCCAATCGAATCGGAGTCGCCGGAGGCAAGAGGCGTTCCGTAAAATGTCGCACAGCAGTTGTTCCATGGAGACATGGCTATCTCGGGGTAGCGACGGTGGTGGATACGAAAGCGTGCAAGACATGGTGACGTCGCGGAGGTAGTGTGAGCGGGGATGCGACGTCCCGATGCGGAGGCAAGTATGCAGCGACTGGATGTTATTCGCGCGCAGCTCGACCGGGTCGCGGAACAGCTGCCGGAGGCCGAGCTCGTAAGACTCGTGTGACGTCTTCATGAGCGAGGAAACGTCGGGACGTGTCAAGAACGTGATTATATGCAGAAGAACGTCCCAATTGAGGGCGGCCAGAGGGATTATAGGCCCAGACATGGTCAGATAATTTCTAGCACAATGATGTTAGTGACTAAATGCACTCAAGATGGGGAGGACATACCGAAAGGCCGAAAGACGATGCCACGTATGAGAGGGTTGAAGGGTAAGCTGGTCTTCTGTCACCGTGCGAGTGTATTGTATGAAGGCGGCTCGCTAAATCCCTGTTGCCGTACTCGTGTCGGATGGGTTCTGGAAACCATCGGGGATGCCGTAAGGCGAGACAGTGATCCTCGCAGCGGTGTCACTGCATCCCCACTACGTCGCTATCCGGAGTGCAGAGACTAGGCTCCGGGAAGTCAGCGTAAGGCCCAGAGTAGCTAAAAAGTCTTTGATAGTCAGACTGCGGCAATCGACTTAAGCATGACGAACAGGCGTGAAACACTCACTGTCCTGAGTTCCTCTGGGATAGGCGCGACCTGGATGACAGTACGGCGTTCATGAAGAGGGCTCCGACTTCCTTGAGCGGCAGGGAGGCCAGTCGAACCATTCGTCTCAATATTACCAAGGACTGTCAATGGGTGCAGGGAACCCAACATCCGAGATGGGTACGGACGACCGCATCCTAGTGAGCATGATTCGGACTGAGATGGATGGCACGTACGAGCAGCTTCAGGCCGATTGATCCCCAGGCGAATGCAGTTTCATCACATCTCTACCATTCTTCAGACTTCCAAGCTACCGTGGTGGTGGGGATCAGTGTACTTTGGTCCGTGAATCGGATCCGTTGTGACAAGTCCTGTGCGAGCGAGGCGAAGACTAGGTTGCCTCGAGAGGAAGATGTAGTAGAAAGAGCGCATGAATCGTGCCAGGCGGGAGACTCAGGAGGTGGGATGGGGAGAGTGACGATGAAGAACGTTCAAGCCGCCGCGATAAGACCCTCCTGGGCGCTTCACTGTTCACCACCACCGCACCCACGAGCATCTCCCGCGAATAACTACCGCTATTGATCATCATGCCTTCCCTATTACACGTCCGCTGGGAGTGCACCCGTGTTCTACTTCATTGTCGTTGTCATAAGCCGGAAGCTGAGATGCCTCCCAGGTAGCGGCTGTTCAAGCGAGCAGTCGAACGCCGTCAAACTACTACTACTGAACCTCGCGTCGGGACCTCTGAACGTCAGCCAGCCCGCGAAATCACCCCAGGGCAGGACATCGAAATTGCTATTGCTATTTATTCATTGTATGTGGATTCCCGTCACGTCATTCCTTCATGGAACTTGCGATGGTCATGCCAGTGGCAGGTGTTCCGTAAGATCGTACGAAGACAAGGGCCCCTCGCCACGGGACTCGATATCCATATACGCAGGATGCGCTAACGCAACTGTCGTCTGGATGGTGAAATCTCCAACGTCCGTGCGAGACACGCGGGCCGCGGCTTTGCGGAGGTTGAGCAGGACGCGGGTGCAAAGAGCGCTGTGCACCACCCGAAGTGGCCTGCCGGGATGAGCTCGTAAGTCCGAGAACAGGGGCCCGGGGCTCAAGTGGTGAAGGACTAACATTTGCATAGAGTAAGAGAGCTCTCGCTTTTTAGGGTCATCACAATGATCAATATCCTCCATCCACGCGCCGGCCGCTTGAGTCCACTTACCGGCGCGAAGAACATCAGGAAGTTTACGACTGAGAAAGCTGCAAAGTGTCTGACAGTTCAGTGACACAGTCCTGGGCGATATCTGAGATACCGTTCTCACCAAGTACGGCTGCCCAGAAGCAAGTTCCTGAGGCATACGCGCGGAAGTCAGTACAATTTCAAGTTAGGTCAGAACGCTCCCACCATCCCGATACATGGTCGGAAGGACGACGCTGGCGAAGGAACCTTCCGCTGCGACACAAGTAAAGTAAGTAGTTTCAGCCCCGACACATTGAGAGTTACGCTATGGAGACTTACCAGAGGCCGGATCGACATATCTTTTCAGTACCGTCAGCACGACGACCACTGCGCCAAGTGTAAATTTCGACGAACAACGAGTGAATTCATCACCACCTACTCGTTTCGCCGCAAATCAGATAAGTGTACGCCGGCCACGCGCCCTGATCTTCAATGTTGGGCATGCAGCCGACGGTTCGCGTTATCATTTGACGAGTAAGGACTGGGCAGGGTGTGTGGTAAATCGCTATTCTGTGATACTGAGGTATCGACGACTCACATTGGTTGGACCGGAGCATGTCGTAGAGGACGTAAATCGCATGAGGCTGTCTCAGGCAAGTTATTTGTTGAGTTGAATACGTTTTCTTAATCCGTGATTAGATTAGCCACTCACAACCATCATGCTCGATATCGACACGGTGGAATATAGGAGCAACCTGTCGAATGCCCATAGCGCGTGCGTCCTCATGATCAGGATGACTAGAACACATGAATTTGTGCATAGAGGTGGCCTGATAAACATGTCATTGGAACGCACATTCGGAAACAAGTGTCCCGGCCAGGTAGCAGTCTACGACTGCCATGATGAGAAAACCCAGCACAGACGGACAGGGCGGACGTACAGGTCAAGACTTGAAACGACACCGCGCACATCTAGAGCAAATGGTTGTAAGCGAGAGAAGGGTATGGCGCAAAACTGAGTCACAACGAACATGTGGCTACCGAGCGACCATATCCACTGTCCTGACGCCGTCAGGGATTGTCCCTCGTAAAATCCAACTGACTGTGACGCACCCAGGATGATAAACGTAAAATCCAGAAGCGGGCTGTACTTATTGACGAGGAAGATGACCTTCATGAAGCTGCGCTTCGCTGGCCATACCAAAGACACCTACCGAGTACCTCTCGGTCAACGTGCTTGAGAGTCAAGGAGGCGACCATAAGTATACGCACCTCGTCTGGAAGCGTGGAGATAATCTCAAGCAACTAAAGAAGGTTGAGTCAAAGGGGAAGCAAGGGCATTGTATCGCTCACGCAGCACGTCAAAGAAGCAACTGCGGCGGTACTTATGTTCAGTACTTTCGACACATGGCTCCCAATCCTGCGCTTTACGCACACTGGAGATACTACGGGATAATCAGCACTTCCGAAACGGACTTCAAATAACATTGTGCGTACCCTATTGATCTGATAGAGATAGAGGTCACCAACACCAGGAAGGATGTCCGCAAGGACGGTGGCAGGGTCGGTGGTCGCCATCGGGTCCAACGAGCTGGGCGTGGCGTCACCATAGTGCGTTCAAACGGCGCGGCTACTTATGCTAGGCCGTATTTTCGGGATCTGTCATGACCGCATGATCGACAATTCCATCAGGTTCAGGAATCAGGTTAAGCGGATGCAGAGGACACTGCAGGGAACATCAGCCAAAATAGGACGCGAGGAGCGGCAGGATCCGTGGAGTGTCTGACCTTCCAGGATTGGGATCGTTATCACCAATATGTTGATGCGCACAGACACTAGGTCAAGGTGGATGTGGGGGATGGATCATGTAGCATGGTTCGTACCACACATGGAACAGGAAGCAGATGTGGGAACTGGCCTCGCAGAAAGGTTGCCTTATCGGTTAGACGTGATGCATGACCGAAGACCACAGGATACGAACCTGGGAGATAGAAGAATCTGTAGACCGTGTGGTGGTGCCCGTGTCCAAGGGCTTGGACCCTCCTATTTTCCTTAAGTAGTGCCTTCTGGCAGGCGCGGCGCAGGAGAGGGTGACCCAGTCGGACTTATTCGGACTAAGTACCTCCAGTCCCGGCGCATGGACACATAACCGCCGATATGACCTTAAGATGAACCTCCAAGCAATGGTAGAGTTGTAGAAATATAATTTACTGGTGGATTGTTGGTATCACCGCGGTCGTTGCGAAGAGATGTGTCGATATATAACTTGACTCGGCTTGAACGGCGAAACGGTGGCAGAGTTGAGGAAGCGTGTATAGAGCGAGGGCAAGCTTGATATGAAGTCGCGCTTGTATAAATTGGTAAACCTCGGTGGCATCAGAGAGCACGAGATATGAAGGAAATCTGAGGCGAGAATGGCCCTGTCCGACAGGCTCGTCGGACTGGTCGTCATGGTTGCCAGAGAGGCTGAACTTATGGGCGTCTATGTTACCAAATGTGATTCTCCGGCAATTCCCAGTGTCTCCGATTAGGACGGACGACCACAAACTCGCCATGATCGGGCCTAGGCCCCGCCGTCCATGATGAGACGGAATCTATCCCACCGGCCGCCGGGGCAACCGCGCCCATGTGTATCGCGACTCTTCGAACGCCGGTCCTAAATATCAATTACCCATTTCGAGGACTGCGCCGGGTCGCGCGCGCACTAGTACAATGACCACAAATTTCACAGTTCCTTGTGCCGCGTACCTGTCGTCATGCTCCGAGGTCAGCGCACCCGGAGCCAAACCACGCCGAAGGGCAATTCCGTCGCGCAAAGGCTACAGCGTGTGCGTAGCGATACGATAAAGTACAAGACCCCGGCTAGCGCGGCGAGCCGAGCGAGGCCATGGTACAGCATTGGCTAGGTTGTACAGTACTTACTAGTAACTAAATGTACACGTACTTTTACAGTAGATCCGAAAGCGAAGTCCCTGGTGCGCTCGGCACCGCGCGTCATGCACTCAAACACGCCGCGAGACGTCGTGCAGCTCAAAATCCTCCGTGCGCGGCATGGAGTCGTCCGACTCCTCCGTCTCCGAGTAGTCCGGGAGCGGTTCTAGCGCGAGGGTCGTCAGGAAGTCCAGCTCCTCCCCTTGTCGTGTGGGAGCCGTGCGTGCAGCAACCTTGCGGAGGTTGAGGAGGACGCGGGTGCAGAGCGCGCTGTGTACGGTTCGAAGCCCCCTGGAAAGTGATACATTGAAACGGGTGGAAGGGGAACCGGGCACTGGAGACTTACATCTGCATGGAGTACGAGAGTTCTCTCTGTCGGGACGAGGAAATGGTCAGCATCTTCGGCATAGAGAGCAACGAAATCGACGCACGGGTGCGCAGAATAGCATGGTCATGTTGATGGCAGAGAATGCTAGCCGACGCGACGTCAACGACCCACCGTGTTCATGTCACCCCAAGGACTTACCGAGTACAATCGCCCAGAAACAAGTTCCTAAAGAGATACGGCGATTCTTGGTTAGAACACTACACTAGGAACAGTGGGGAAGAAGGAACTCCCTCACCATCCCGGTATAGCGTACGGAGCATCAAGTTCGAGTATGATTGTTGGCCATCTGTTGCAAACGGACTGTCAATACCCTAACAGTGAAAGGGGATGGAACGTCGCGGCTGACGTACTCAGCCAACTTCGATCCACGTATCGCTTGAGTAGAGTGATGAGGACGATCACTGCGAATATTGTTAACTCATGGTTGTCGTTGACGGGAGCCGGACTTACTTGTCTCCGCGCATATCAAGTATGTGAATGCTGGCCAGACGGCTTGATCATCAATAGCAGGCATGCAGCCAAACAATTGCACGACGAGGCCGCTTGCTGCAACTATCGAATTAATCATTGTCAGCGGCACCACAAACGTCCATAACTGAGAAACGCACAGTTTGCCGTGTTGGTGCGGAGCATGTCATACGCAACATAGTATGCGTGGGGCTGGGTGAAGAATAAACGGGGGCACGTTAACGTTGGTTGCACGAAAGGGACCGCCCACGTACAACCATCATACAGGCTATAAAGATGGTGTTATAAAGCATGTATCGATCGCATGCCCAAAGAGCCCAACTCCTGGCGAGGAGGATGACTGTGATAAAGTAATCTCAGTTATTGCGGGGCATCCCGGTGACACCGAGACGTACATTCAGAGAACAGCGTGGCGGTAAGGTACCAATCTGCAAACAGCGAGGCCAAGGTCAAAACACGAATACTATGCAGGAGCGCAGGAAGACTTACACGTCAAGAGTTTGAAATATGTGTCGCAAGCCTGAGAGACAGTTCAGCGGTGAATGAGCTGCAGGTTGATACTAGCACCAACACGGGATGTATGCGATGTGAACTCCACTAGTAAGAATACAAGGTTAGCGGCTGTCTTCAGAAGAGTTGGAACGAAACCAACCGAGCAACATGAGCACGATATCGAACAGCACAGAGTACTTGTTGACGAGGTATACAATCTTCACGAGGCTCATCTTCGTAGGCCATATCAGCTCGATCTGCATGCTCGCGCCCTGGTAAGTCTGCTCAAAGGACCTGGGCACGAGGTAGCGCACCTCGTCCGGAAGCGTGGCTATCATTTCGGCCATCTACATATGTCACAAGCATTCAGCCGTCGAGCTCCAGTACGTCAAACCCACTGCTCGCGAGATCTAAGTACCCACCGAGACTGTGAACGCGGCCACTAGGTAAACGCACGTCAACCCACAACGACCTGGACCTATAGACGTCGACAAGGTCCTCACCCTGGATGTGCTGTTGATTACGTCGTTAGCCTCTGCGACGCCGCCCTAGAAGCACGATTGTAACCGAACCTTGTGGATTCCCCAGAGATACAGGTCTCCCGCGGCAGCGACAGCTTGACTGACCTCGAGCGGAATGCCAGCGCGTGGCATCGTCGACGTCAAGGTGTCGATGGACGCGCCGGGTCGAGCCAGTGGACGGTTCGCGACATATGACCACGGAGGTGTATTTTCAATCTCGGTTTGGGGGCTTGTTCTGGCGGCGTGTGGTGCAGGCTGTGGGAATGCCGAAGCACCGAGCGGCGTTATTTATCGGAGATTGCGAGGGGATATGACGATGCCTCGGAGGCGAATCAGGGAAGCCGCTCGCTTAGGCCAAAACACCGGAAAGGTGGCGATGGGTTACGTTCACGCAACACGAGGCTGCACCGGAGAGGCCGTATATCGGGACCCGAGAATAGCATTAATCTGGATTGTGTCAGCGTTACGGAGAGCTTGACACTGTGTTCAAGTTCAAACGTCACCGGCTACTTAGTTGGAGTGGGGGTGGTCTGGATCCTCGGGGCTATCCTCGTGGTAATATAAACCAAGTCGTCTTGCAGTGCAGGCAGAAGCGGAGGTTAGGCCGGAGGTTTGCACAGGCTGAACAGCTCGATACCGTCCGCAATGGTGGTAGGTTGGAAGGATCTATGGCGACTGTAGGCGCCTTGGCCGACAACGGCGCTTCCGCGGTAATAACGACTCTCGCGCAGTTTCCCAATTCAGAAAATATCACTCTACCCCATTCGATATCTATACACATTCTCTGGGGCATACGTGATTGATTACTAGCACTCTGCAATTGCCAACTCTGGCTTTTGAATCTGAGTCGGACCTCGAACTGCACCTGCCATCGGAGCGATCCGAGTCCCCCAAAGACCCACCCTGGCCCGAGTCCTTCTCAGCTGTGGGCCCCAACGCTCTTGTACTCAAGGCGAGTCTTCTGTCTCATCATATTCGGCTCCCAACCTCGCTTCGTCCACTGGAGCGCATGCGGCACATCTGCGATGTCGGGGACGATGACGACGACGACGACACGCCGGAGCCGTCTCCTCACTTTGCTACGATGAGCTCGCATAGCTCAAGTGGGCAGAGGGAGGTGTCTTTGCACCGTAAGCAGCGTCCGTGGCATATGACGGAGGATGCGAAGGGCTCGTCGCGTATAACGGGAGACAGCAAGAGGAGATGCTCTGCATCAGCCCAGCCGTGGACGTCGCATCGGAGAGGGCGACGGACGAGCGAGACCCGATGGTGCTGGCGCCCATGAGGGACTTCGCCGCCCCCTCACGAGTTCGGGTGTGGGACGTGTAAGGCGGTACAGGGGTATACGGCTCGGAGAGGAGGGGGGAGGGCGGTCTACGATTCGGCATCAGTGGGGAATCGGCAGCGACGTTGTCGAGAGGATCAATTTCGCCGGTGCCCTTCTCGGTGAGCGGCAGCGCCTGGGTAGAGGCCACGTACAAGGACGGGAGGCCACGGTGCGTCGCTCTTGTCGAACGGCGGGAGCCTGTACGTTGCTGCCTACGTCGCTGGCCCCATACTCGGTACCCCACAAGGGCGATGACCAGAATTGCTACCCCAGCCATGGTTCCTCCCGCGACTACCCCGACGTTCGCTGCCCTCCGAACTGATGTCGTCGGCATGGGAGTAACGGATCCGGAAGGCTCGAAAGAGATAGAGATTGTAGTCGATGCATTGTTTACGGTGGCGAGGCAAGAAGTGTCTGCACTGTTGTTGATCGCGAACGACGACGATGCCGCGCTGATCCATGTCCCCGACGCCTCCAGCACATATTCGCCGGCAGAGGCGTTGTCGGACCTTGGGCCAGGTCCAAGTCAGTGCAGTAGGATCGACGCGAGTCGCGATTGTGGTGTTGTCGGTATCCCGGTTTCTTGCGATCGCTGCATTCGTAGGGGTGGAGACCTGAGGAACGAGAATGAAGTGTATCCGGGGGGCCCGAATAATCCCACTTGACCCTGGCGGATGTGCATGTATTGAACGTCGCAGAGGGGTTTGACCACGCAAAGCTGGGTATGGGTGTCGGAAAGGGTAACTCTGAGGATGCGACAGTGGGTGGCAGGATAGACTGTGAAAGGATGAGGAACGTAGTGCTCGTCGGCAGGATAGACCCTGGAAGGGTGACGAACGTAGCGCTCGCCATTGAGGTAGTGCTTGACGAGGGAGTGGTTGTCGATGGCTCTATCCGCGAGTCTAAGTAGCTGAGAAACCGTGAAGAGAGAGAGTAGACGAGGGGACTATTGGTGGAAGCGGCTGCGATGGGGTTGGGGGAAAGTGACTTTCCGGATGGCTTACTTGTCTGTAATATTAAGGAGCTACCCCCTCTGTCAACGCGGACGATTCCTGGGCTACGAAGTAGAACAGGTTTAGGGGGACAAAAACCGCTGTAAGTGACGGTAACATCACTCCCACGTGGGGTCACTTGTGACTCCATCACTCAGAGTCAGAGGAGCCTTGTGCTCCGCCGCAGCGGCAGCCGCATGGTTCCGACTCGTAATGGCAGTCGCCATGTGGTCGCCAGTGGACAGTATATAAGGCTCCTTCAACGACGGATCGCGGTTGACCTTTTCTCCTTCCTTCCCTCTTGTGACTCTCCGCTCAGCGGAAGCGTGCCCTGTTGGTCCCTCCGGAGGACCAACAGGGCTTGCTTCCGCCACCATCTGTACCCAATGTGAGTTCCGTTGTCTGTTCCTCTCTCAACGACAGGAATCACTTGCTTCACCATTCCGAGTGCACTGCAGTGAGTAGGTCGATACCCACATTCACGATAGGGTGCTTATCTAATAATATTTGCTCTACAGGGCCAATCAGGCGGTGGATGGGCTGCGTCGGCATACGATGGGGTCATATCAGTGCATGGTGAGTTTCCTGTGGCTTAATGTGTTTTGCTAGTGCTAATTCATTTGTTGCCAGCTAATTGCTCATTACTGCTCGTATATCACCGCTCATATATCACCGCTCATATATCACTGCTCGTTAAATTGCTCGTTAAATTGCTCGTTTGATCGCTCGCTCGTTCGCTAGTGGTTCATTTTCTTGTTTAAAATCAGTTGATTATTTGATTGCTCTTTCCTCGGTGCTCGTCAACCTTCAGTGCTCGTCAACCTTCGGTGCTCGTCAATAACTTATTTCAATGCTTGTGTCATTTTCTGATGCATTGAACGAGCGCGAAGCGTGACTGTGCGCTGTATCAATGCATAAGAGATTTTTGAGGCACAGTGGACAGTGTGGAGATGTATCATTGTATAGCGAGACTGAGGGTTACTAGCCAGCACTATGAGCCAGCGTAGCCCAGGTCTGCCCGGAGGGGCGCTGCTATCACCAAAGAGCGGGCAATGGGAATGTGAATAAGGGAGAAGGCCGCCGGTGGGAGAGTCACTACGCCAGAAAGTTACAGTGACACGTTGGGTATAGATCGGAACAGGGGAAGCCTTGATTGTCCATCGACATGTGACGAATACGGAGCCTGGGATGTCAGATGTCAGATAGTCTGAGCATCGCAAGTAGTTGATGAACGCTCGTCTCTAGATCTTCGGTCAACGAATTCTACCTCAGGCTTCTTCGCAACCCGCGACAGCACCTAATCTCGTTCCCCGTGATCGTTTACACGACGTACTTACTTCACTGTATGGTTTGTGAGATCGGGGCTCGACCCGGAAGCGACGCTCGCTCGTAAAAACGCACTCAGGACGACAGGGAGTCGCCGACGGACGCCGAGGCGGTGCGCCATTGCAAAGTTTGGTACAGTATGCCCTGGCTACCATTCGTGTTCCTGCCTGGACCGATTATCACCCTCGTGCGGATGGCTGTCTCCTGCAATAGGGAACCATGTTCAGCGAGTCTGACCGCCGTCTACCTGGACTGTTCCCCCTCACCGCCGTCTGTGACCGCTTCCTCGTCATCGCCTGCGCCCGCATCAAGTTCCTCCAGCTCATGCGCGAAGTGTGCGTCCGGCTCCACTGGATGGTCGAATGCCAATGTCGTCAGCATCGTAAACTCTGGATTTGTGGGGCACTCCTTCGCTGCAGCCTTGCGGAGGTTGAGGAACACGCGCGTACACAGCGCGCTATGGACGGCGCGTAGCGGTCTTGCAATGCAATGAGCGAGGGCCCCGGCGGAATCATAATCAGGCCCATGCATCGGGATCGAGTTATGTGCGATCCTGGCACTTACGGATGCATGCAGTTCGACAATTCCACCTATGCGTGGTGGTATCATGAGCTGCCTACTGCACGAAGATGAAGCGAGCGACTCACGGGTGCAAGAAACATGACTGCAAAATTTGCGATGGAGAAGACTGCGCGGAAAGCCGGGTGGATAGGAGTTCTGGGTGGCATCCAACGCGCTGACCCACCGAGAACGATCATCCAGAATGCGGTCCCTGCCCAAGACTTCAGTACGTTTTGACAGGTAACGAAGACGTTGAGCCTCACCATCGCGATACAGCGTTTGGAGGGTCCGGCTGTCTCGAGAGATACTGACTGTAGTGACAAGGGAGCGATCCAAAGTCATCATGATGCACCCACGGCGACCGTCTTGAATGATGATGCATGCTCACAGCTGTTATCACGGAATCGTTTGATGAAAGTAAATCCGATGATGACTAGATCGAATGCAAATGACGGGTGAACTCTTCCAATGCAGATGTTCTCGGAATTCACTGACATGTTTCAACACCCACGAAGAAGAGGAACGGCGGCCACGCGTCTTGACTATATATGCCCGTAAAGCAGCCCATCACCGAATGGTGAGACGTAACTGCGATGTGACTTAGCATAATGCTCGGACCATAGACTCGGACTGTCCATAGTACTGACATTCCAGGAACGAGGCCCAATAATACACGGCATAATAAACTTCGGGCTGCTCGGAAGAGGAAATTAGGGTGATCACTCCCCGAGACTGACATGGTTATGAGTACCCACAATGATTTGGAGCGCCGCAAGGATGACGAAAGAGGTGAGATATTTGTTGAACCCCCAAAGTGCAAGTGTTCGCGTCAATAAAATAACTGCACGATCGTTAGCCTTGATGTCAGACCTATCCTCGGACTCGAGGCGAAAACCCACGTTCGGAAAATATTGTTCCGGTGAGATACCAGTCTGTTTTGACATCGTCAGTTGAAAGGGCACAGAGGAAAAAAGGGCAAAACGCTTACAAGAATAGACTTGGAAGATTATAGAGCATACACCCTTGAAAGCGTGATATAAGCTATGATTACCGACCTATCGGATGGATACTACACAAGCCCACCCACATCTGACACATGCACCATGTGTGAATAACCTGACGAAACCTTAGCCAACTCGCTCGATATAAGTCTGTCCTATCTTACCCATTATTTGGAATAACGCGTCGCCCAAGGCCATGTACTTGTTGGCGAGAAAAAGGAACTTCATCGAACTCCAGTTTGTGGGCCATACGAGAGCGATCTGCAACGAAGGATAGGATGCCGTGCGTCTCACACGAGAGACGTCGGAAGATACCTCGTCCGGGAGGGTGGCGATTGCTTCGAGGAACTAAAACACGTCAATTCCGTGGCCAAAATTGTATAACACCGTCAGTGCACGAACCGAGCAAGTTACCGCCGCCACTGAACCGTGTGTAGTTAGTCAATAACGTCGGAGTTAGACCTGATGACTGCTCCTCACCTGCTATATACTACAGCGAACATTAGTGGTACTGTCCTCGACTCAGGAAGGGAATTTCCTACCTCGTTTACGGTCAACAGGTAGAGGTTGTCAGAGCTAGCCATTGAACCGGCCACTTGCAGAGGCTTTGAAGAGCGTAAGAGCTCGAAGCTACGCGAACGAGACTTGAGCACCCCGGGTACATTCGTATCTGATGGTAGAGAGGCGGGCATTCTTTATAAGTAGTGCTTGTGGATTGAGAAGGGGACCGCGTCGAATCGACGGAACGCTGGCATCTGTCAAACAACGTTAACGTTGCAACGCCTCAGCTCGGATGCCCTCGAAAGGGTACTGTCATTGCTGGGTTGGGGAGTTCATTGGGTCGGTTGTTACGTATTGAAACAACCATATGAATCCTGCTACAGCATTTTACACCCCGCTCCCAACACACTTGTGATGCGTCGCCGGGGAGAGGCTGTGCCGCTCGGGCTTCAAGCTCGAAACACCCACCTCATGTTGGCTATGTTGAGGAAGATGGATCGTATGAAGAGTGCGAACGGCGGCCGGGTGATTGGTCCGAGGGCGAGAGATCGAGGTTTGGTTCGGCGTACAGGTGAAAGTCGGGTGCCTTCGCCAAGACACGGCTACGAACGAGCTCAGCGAGGTGCGTTTGTTCTGTGAGGATGCGAGTCCGGTCGACATGGTCGGAGCTCGAGTCGCTAAGCCTGACAAGTTCGCGGAGGAGATCGATGTAACCATGCGTTGCACTGGACCAGTGCCCAGTGCGCACGGGCGTAGGGTCTCCTAGTTCGCGCTCGGCTCTCACTCCAGTATTCGGGAAAGTCGCAACAACTGAATTGGGGAGGACAGCATCGTTAACGTTCATGATGGCAATACCTACGTTCTCTGGAAAAAGTCAGATCTTCCCGCATTGCATTCCTGTGCCACGCACCATGGCCGACGTGAAATTACTGCAGTGTGGAGCACTGAGCACCCGCTGACTGTGTTTTTGAGGCCGATAGTTGTCGGACCCGCCCGCACAGATAGATATTGTACCGTTCAGAGTAGATTTTTGACGAGTCTGAGGCCGAGGACTGTCAATATTGCGGTACTAATGCTCTTTGGCTCGCGGCCGAGATCCCGAAAGTCTCCAGTTAAAGCTTTCTATGTGGCGGCCGAGTGGGTGATAGCCTGTTTGGTTTACAGACCAGCCAGAGATGAAACCCTCCTCGCAGGTAAGTAGCAGATAGCTGGACAGCTACAAAAGTCACTGACAGCTGAGCGCGCAGAGTTGGCGGAGAGGCGCCCATGGTCAACGTAGGCGCACAGCGAACGCTCTACGCTGCCCACAACGACGAGGACGCTATAGCCCTCATCCCAATCCGCCACAATCCCCGGTTTCGTCGCTCACGCTTAGCGGCATGCCGCTCATCAGCGTCTCGGTCGACGCCTTTCTCATCCTCGCTGTCTCCATCCTCGTCCCCACCTTCGTCCTCTTTCGCCGCCAACCCCAGGCCAACCGCTTCTCGCTCGACAATGCGCTCTCTGCCGTCCTCGTCCTGCACTCGCTATGGATACTGTACACCATCCTCGTCAGATGGCCGCCAAACATCTTCCAGAGGCTGAAGATTCCGCTGACCACGCCCTCGGAGACCATCCGTGCCATCCTCCTCCAGCGTGCTGGCCTTCCCCAGGACGCGGCCCTGCCCCGGCCGCTGGACTCGCTCCTCACGCGTCTCTCGTCGTTTGACATGCGCACTCTCTACGTTAGGTCGCTCTGCACCCGTTTTTCTGTTGTACGCTCACTGACCCAATCATCTGTTACAGGTTCGGCCAGACGGTCATCCAGGACTGCGAGCACTGCACTACGTTCGATGAGTACGCCATCTTCACTGGGCCTCGTATGGCACTGGGATACATCAGGGAGTGCGCCGTCTCGGGTCTGATGACGATACGCGGGAGTGGGCACGAGAGGTGGCGGACGTATGCTGTTGGCGTCGTCGTCGGGGCGTTCATCCTCGAGGGATACTGGCTCGCCACGACTCCCGTGCGGATCCCGCGCAACGGCATGAACGTGTTCATGGTGAGTCCCCTGCTTTGCTTCCCATATGCGCGCCACAGTGCGCTCGGGCAATGGTGGCGTCTCCTTGCATGCTCTGCGGTGGCGGAGCGAAGTAAAGACGAAGGGAGGAGAGTTCCACGCGTGCACTACCTCCCGGAGTCTCGAGAACGATGGAGATATGGTATTATGGTCTATGTTTTAAGAATGATTTGAGCAAAACAGCTTCCCCACCCATACCCTACATACGTCTCCATCGCTGGTGACTGGCTTTCGTAAGACCTCGAGCGAGTCCGACTTGAGCTTGAGTCCCAGTGTCCCACCGCACGTCTCATCCCAACACCCTGAGTCACTATATGCGTCCTCTGCCACTTGCGCTCCCATCCCGCCATCACACACACCACAACTAACACCCCGCACCCGCAGTGGCACGACAACCTCTGGCTCGCCCGGCACGCCTTCTTCCTCCTCCTCCCCCTCCTCCTCCATCTCCTCCCGCGCTCCCCTCCGCTCCCCAGCCCCGTCCCCGCGCTCGCGACCGCCCACCTCGCGCTCACGCACACCCACCAGCGGCTCTCCTCCGCGCGCTTCGTCCACGCAGCCATGCAACGCCAGCCTGCGCTCCGCGACGCTGCCGCCGAGTGGTGGGAGCGCCAGCGCGCCGAGGGCGAGTGGGCGCGCAGCGACGAGGCGTGCGCCGCGCGGCAGAGAAGCTCGGCAAAGGCATCGAGGCGGGCGCCGAGGGCGCGAGGGGGAGGGGGTGGGCCAAGATGCGCGAGGTCATCAGGCAGATGATGGAGACGCTTGCGTTGGGTCCGCCCCCTGCGGTTGTCGTTGGGGACGCGGGGAGGTAGATTGGGCATGTCGGCATGGGGCGTGTCCCGTCGTGCATACCCTAGGGCTTATTGTGTACTGTACGTAGATTATTTCGTCGGTCTTATAATGTCAGCGACGGCAACGCCACGCTGTACATGTGGTCTTCCGAGCGGCAGGCTCCGAACGGATGTCACAGCGACAATAGGTATTTGTGGTAAGTATGTGTTGCGACGGCACTACAACAGGCGCAGCCTGGCTCGGCTGAAGCGCGAGCTGCGAAGAGTACTTTGAAGTTTGAGTGGATTGGAGTGGATGAGGGAGGTCATCGAATGTATGAGCGTCCGTAATATATCGTGACAAGTCAGTGGCAAGCAACAGGAAACGTGGAGGTTTGAGTAATACAATCGCAGAAAGTGAAGGATGCGTGTGGGCAATTTGCGGGATGGAGGTGTAAAGTACCCAGGGACACTGGGGGACTAGGAACACGTGGAATCTAAACAGCCCTGCTCTCGACCAACGACTGCGAGCAACCCAACAACCAACCCCGTCCGCCAAGGACAGTGCGAGACAGTGAACGAACGAACGACGAGGGCGACGATCATACGTGTACAGACTAGTAGCATGCGCAGCGTCCGCATCATCGTCAGCCTTCCACATCCACGCTCGCGATAAATTATCGGCACCACCCACTCACCAATACTTAGAACATAATGTACGCCGTACTGGTACATTTTCCACGCACTGGGCCTGGCGCCCGTCTACTGGTGCGGCGGCGGCGGCGGCATGTCCGGGATGAGATAGTGCACCGGCCGCGCCCCAAAGCTGCTCTTGTGGTCCAGCGTCGGGAGCTCCACGCCCGCGGCTTCGAGGTCCTCGCGCGAGCGCGAGCGCGTCGGCGCGGCCTGCGACGGCGGGCGCTGCGCCGTGCTCTCCGCGAGCGCGACGCCAGTGCCGGCGCCGCGGGCTGAAGCATGCTCGTCATCGTGACGGTGCTCGCGAGGCTGTGCCCGCGTGACAGCGGCGCGGGCGCGAACGGGCTCGTCGCCGTGGGCGAGGACGCGGGCGACAACTCCGCCGAGTCAAGCGCGGGCACGGGCTTACGCACGGCGCGGCGCGCGCCGGGGCCCCCGCCTGAAGAGGTGCGATTCACGGGCGGCGGAACGAAGCCCATGTCGTACGGGGGGCTCGTCGGCATCGCCATCGAGGGCGCGTCGATGGAGCGCCGCGCGGCGCTGGGGGGATACGGGCGGTCGCCGCTGTCGAGCTTCGCAAGCGTGAGCGCGCGGTGGGACTGACTTGCGGATTTCGAGCGGAGGCGGCCTTGCAGGCCCGCGGACGGGGGCGGCTCCGGGATGGGCACGATGGGGCCCAGCTGGCCCAGTCCGGACGTGGAGGCGGAGGAGCGCCGACGATTGGCCTTGTAGCCCAGAGAGGGGACGGATTCCATGTATTCATAGCCCCTCCCGTACAGCCCGCCCTTCTCTTCCTCCGTCGCGGTGAGGGTTGTGACGGAACCGTGGTGGCCGTGGGCTGTGCTCGAGAGCGGAGTCAGGATGGCGGCGGACGATTCGGTCGCAGCGTACCGGTTCTTGGGGGGAGAGGCAGTCTTACCTCCCATGCTGGCTCCCATGACGTCCATGCAGGAATCGCGGGACGAAAGGCCGCCCCATTGCCCCAGGGAAGGTGCATCCTCCATCGCCCCATGCCCATGGCGGCGAGAGCGGGGTCTCCGTCGCCGACACAAGCCGAAGTAAACGTACGCTGCTATCGCTGCGAGCAAGACCGCGACGCCGGCGACAACACCCCCTGCTACAGCGCCAGTCTTCGAATGATTTGAGGAAGCAGCGGGGAGAGCGGTGGAGGATGACGTAGAGGTGGAAGATGAATCCGTAGCAGAAGTGATGTCGGAAGTGGATCCCGTACTGGAGGCGGAAGAGGTTGCGAGGCAAGAAGTGTCCGCACCGTTGACGATCACGAACGTCGGCGATGCCACGGTGACATTAGTTCCCAACGCCTCCACTACGTATTGGCCAGCGGTAAAGTTGACTTGAGGCCAGGTCCACAACGACGCAGCAGAGTCGATGTCGGTTGCAAGGGTGGTGCTGGTGCCAGCCCGCTTCCTTGAAATCACTCCATTCGTATGGGGAGATACGTTGGGAACGAGGATGAGTTGGAGCGTCTCCTGGGGACCCGAATAATCCCAGTTGAGTGTGGCGGACGTGCATGTATCAATCGTCGAAGGGAAATTTGACCACGCAAAGCTGGCTACAGGTGTCGGCAAGCTCGATCCTGCGCTTGTGACAGTGGGCAGAATGGAACCTGGAAGCGTGACGGACATGGTGCTGGCGGCCGTTGAGATAGTGCTTGACGAAGGAGAGGCTGTCGATGTCTCTGTCTGCGACTCGGAGCGGCTGATGGGGAGCACGGAGAGAGGGAGAGTCGGGGAAGGGAAAGTAGTAGAGGTCGACCCAACTTCAGAGAGGCGACTCCCCGGAAGGCTCACTTGCCTGCGCTGAACGGACGACTCTGCCATCGTGGACGACCAACGAGCGGCCCAGGACGAGGGCGAGAGCAAGAGGAGGTGAGCGATCGCACGATGGGAAGCGGCATGGACATCTGTGGGACTCACCGGGTCAGAAAGTCACGCTGTGAGCATAGATAGGAACAGAAGAAGCCGTCGCCGCACACGAGACGAGCCCCGTCGCTGTCGATACGGAGAAGGGGGAGGGATAGCCTGAACCTCGGCCGTGCGCAGATTGAGGTCGGATGGACGCTGGCAACAACCTGCAACGGCGTCCCGGCGACGCGGACAATTGGCACAGACGCCGCCTCAGCGCCAATCACCCCGTCACCTGCTTCCCTCTTCCGCCTCCAAGTCCGACGTTCCTCCGCCTCGGTCGCTTAGACAGACGAGCACAGACTGGAAAGTAGGGCGAAACAGATACTCATAAACTTGAAAGCGCCCCGACGAGAATACAGTCCCTACAAACTGCAGCCCGGATGCCAGCATTCAGAACCGTGACCTACATAAAGACGCCGCCAAGAACAGACCATACCACGTTGTGATGGTGATGTGGAATCCCGTCATGACTCATGCGGTTCAACTGCAACTCGAGATGCGGTCCAAGGTTTCCAGTCAAGCCACATACTTCCGGCAGATAGTGTTCTATATGTGACCCGGAGCTTTCCACAGTCTTGCGCATTAGTGCATCTAGGCATTCGATAAGGCTGCAAGTGGGAGACGTCTATGAATTGTGAGGTATACATTATATACGCTAATATCCTAAACAGTAGTGGTGTGCGTCAGTATATCTATGTGCGTCGGAAGCGGTGCAGAGGCAGGAGGGGGGAGTGATACATATTGTGATGTCGTGTCTGACAGGCTCTAGGGATGAGTGGGAGGAGAGGTTCCGACGTGCGGCGGCAACAGATAGCAAAGATGGCAATGGAATGGTGGGTGGGATATGGAAGCACAGGCCTGTGCGGCTCATCGTCACTGCCAGCCTTCGTATCGTCGTGCCCGGAGGGAGAATATCGAAAGTTGGCGCTTTGCTGACCGTTTCGGATTGTTGCTCGACAAGCCAACCCTGCGGAGTTTTGACAGCCTTTACGCAGCATCAAAGGTCAGTTGAGCAAAATCACGTTTCGATAGAGAGGGAGAGGGGGAACGAGGCCGCACCTGTATGCCGCCATCCATGCCGCACCGATGAACGCCGCAAAAGAGGCGGCGGTCATCAGGTAAAACGCGTACTCGTGTTCCTCCAAGTGGCTTTTCAACTGTTGCGCGCCACGGCAGAAAGTGTCAACGAACGTGGGAGGCGAACTGCAGCCGAATTTGACGACTCACGTTCATACCGAAAACGCCGACGACGAGCGTTCCCATGCCGATCCCCATTGTCAGGATGGAGATTTTTAGATCGAGCGCCAGAAGCGCGTTCCGGTTCGAGTCGAGGATGAGCTCAACGATCTCTTGAGTGGATTGCACGTTCGACTGCGGGACATCGCGTTAACGACAGCAACATGGCATAGCACAGGAAGACGCGAGTGTCAATAGCGGATGATAACCTCCAGATGGCCGAGCAAAAGCATGCCGTCGGTGCACGGACGAGACAGGAATATGTCCACAAAATGAGGAAAACGAAAAACAGGTTGTACTGACTTGGATGTTCTCGGCTTCGTTGACGATCTCCTCCGCCTGCTTGGCGAACGATTCCAACAGCACCTCGAGCTCATCATGATCATGTGCCCTCCTCTGTACGTTGTTCAACTTGTCCGAGAGATACATCGCGTCCAAATCCTCGTCTAAACGGTAATGTCGCTCCGTAAGACTGTCTGTGCATGAAGATTGTGCCAGAAAGCTCGTACCTTGTTCCAAGACTTCCTCAAGCGCCTCTTGCACCTACCAATAAGAGGAATCAATGAGTGTGTGGGTGCTGAGTGGCCACCGGCGCCGTACCAGCTTTGCGCGGTTCAGGAAGCTCGCTAACCGCCGTGAGTAGTGCAGCAGGCGCTTGAACCGGTCGTGATCGATGTCGTCCTCCAGCTCCGCCAGGAGCCCGCCGACCAGGTTGCGGATGAAGACCATCTCCGCCTCGAGCGCGCTCAGGACTGAGAGCAGGATCGACTCCAGTGCCCTGTGGACGAGGTGTTAGCCTGTGGGACGGCGATTGCGTTCATCCAGGGAAGAACACCGGCCCTCATGTACCGGTACGGGTTGAGGACGAAGTTGAGGTTAACCCGCCCAAAATCCGTACCCGGTGCCAAGTGCGCATTGGATGATGTGCAAGTCTGTCGCAGGACCGTCGGGTCGGGGTCATCGAGATGGATGGGATTATTGCCTCATCGTTCCCCATCAACGATATCATCGTCCGGTGAGGACAGACCATGATCACGGCCATCGCAAGAACGCGAGGCGCCTTACGGGGTCTGCGTTGGAAATGGCGCAAAGATACGTTTAACCCTAATCAATACCCGGTAGAGCTCGGACAATGTTATCTGCGGGTTACGGGTCAAGGATTTATGACCAAATTGCGGCGCATACAGCGGTGTCCATGCATACACTGGGGATGCAGCGGTACGAAACTCACCGGAACTCGTAGGGGAGACCAGACACCTTCGCCCTCAGGTTGTGCTGTGCCATAGTTAGCACACACGTTTAAACAGTCCGGGTGTGCGTACCTCGAGGTGGTAGAGGAACACGGAGTGGAGGCGTGAATCCGCAGAGCCATACGTGTCGAACAGGACAACCGTGTCCGCCTTGACAAGGGCACGGATGTGAAGGATATTGACCTTGTTCGGGGAAGGGGGGAAAGGGAGGAGGAAAGGTTTGTTACATGCGCGGGAGAAGCAGACGAAGGGAGCTACGTACAAGGATCGCTTCCTTTCGCACCAAGATCGTAGGCACGAGGTTTGGTATCCGTGAATCAATTTTGCGGAGATCACGCGGCTGCCCGCTGACCCATTAGCAGCGATCGCGGGTATAAGGGCACGGGGCCGCTGATGGAGGACTTACGTGCAGACGGTGCTCGGAACACAGGTCTGCCTTCCTGAACTGGCCGGAGATGGTTTTCACGTTGCCTGGGGACGTAACCCAAAAGCACAAAACAGCGAAAGGTTAGGCGAGTACGTAGGAGGGAGAGGGGAGGGGCTTCAGCTGACCGTCCGCGTCAAGGATTGTACCTGAGGGCCTGTCAAGGTTAACGTTCGTGTCGGGGGAGTTGACTAAGTGTGGACTCACAGCGCAACATGAGCTCTGTCGGCTGCCGTCCCTTCATGGCTTTCTCCAGGACGGCGGCTTTTGCGGCTTCCTCGTGGCAGTCTGACGGCTCGTCTAGTGGGTCGAGGGGCCTACGTGGAGAGAGGCGTCTGAGCCAGGTGGTGAAAGACCTTCTTCCGAGACTATGGGGGTGTAAGGGTGGATGCCACGGATGGAATTGCCGGGAGTGCAAGCGAGACGTGCGCATGGTCGAAGAGGGTGTGACAAGCGAACTTGTATTCCGAGCAGCCAAGCACGTTCTTCGGGGGAGGAGGAAATGAGTGGAGACAGGCCAGGGAAGACACGAGGGCGAGGTGCGGGGGGATGGGGAGGTTACATGGCGCTGTGCCAGGCGTCGGAAGAGGGTATGCATACGCAAACGAGCGTGAGGATGGCGACGCTGGTGCAACCGGGAAGAGAGGGCTCGAGGAACAGAGTTGGTGGACGGACGCTGGCCGTCGCTTCCGAGTCGCGTTCCAACCCCAGCCGCGCTCTCCAGACGCCCATCGTGGACCCATGACCACACAGACTCCCATTAGGTAAGCACATCGAGATGCCCGGCGCTCGGCCCAGCTTTCCGACGTCCCCTTTGGGGATTTGCCAAGGTGGGTGGGGTCCCCAATGTGCAACCTCTGTCCGCAGCCAAGACCCATGCATCGGCGGCTCAAGGACTGAATCGGACCCAGGTCACCATACGCTGCTTTGAATAGCGATGTTCGCGGAAGCATATCTTTTGCTCATCGCGCAGTACTTTTCCGCGGACGGCTCGACAAGAGCATAAACCCCACCTATTCTTAATTCTCTCTCTTCCCGGCGCCCCTTGACCCGTATCCCGTGTTGTCCGACGTGTTTTCCCAGACATGCTTACCGGTGTCCAAGCAAAAGCATCCGCTAAGTACGTGGCTCATCATACAAAGGGCGTTATCCACGGCCGACTAATACCGGTCCTAATTAATGTTTGGTGAGTTCGAGCTGATCAGTCCCTGATTTGCTGATTACAATATGACCGACGGGTAACGGGACATCCCAAGGCGTTTCCCGCTCTTAGGTCAGTTTAGCTATTCTATTCCGCCAACCTTCGGCCACGGTGATACGTGCGCATGTACGGCGGCCATGTGATCCCCAGCCTGGATCCAACTCTGTCTTCACCCTCACGAACGCGCTGGACACGAGTCGCTTCCTTGCTCGCCACCTGTCCTCCTACCGTCAGACCCAGATCATCGTTTCCGCCTGCATCAACTCAACCCCCCTCCCCTTCGGCGTTCTCCACGCCCTGGACGCCACGGATCTGGTTCCGGTCCCATTTCCACAGATCCCTCCTTCCCAACTTCTCGACGCCTTCACGCCCGCAGACACTACATGAACGCCCTCCCCGGTCAGATGCGCTCCCTTTTGCCTTTACCTTTCCTCTCCCCCCTTCCTTCTCCTTTCCGACCCCGACCAGTGCTGTGACCATGCACGAAGTCTCCCGCCTACTCCAGGCTGCTACCGCCCTCTCTCAGCTGCTCCGCGACGCCAGTGTTCCACACGCATTCTACGGAAACGTCCTGACAGCCCTGCTCTCCAAAGCACCCATGGCCGATGTCTGTAACACCCTCAAGCCCGCCCCGTCGTCGACTGACGCATGTCGTGTGCACAGGAAATAAGCTGCATAGTAGAAGGTGGGACGGTTCATCCCTTTCGTCGCGTACGTCAGGCTTGCGCAAGCCACGAGGACTTCCTAATCGTCGCCTCTCCCTGGAGCAACCGGTAAGTTGGAATGCTTATTAGAACGTCTCCAGACCACGACTGTAATTCACCAAGCCACAGCTTGCACGTGAAATATCAACGCTTAATACCCCCAATCGACGTCAGTGTTTGCTTCCGTGACGCTCCCTCGACGTACCTTGACTGACCAGATCAGATTGAGATCTTGCCCGCCGGGGAAGAAGGTCCTCGACGACTAGATGGCGCGACAGTAATGATGGTGGGGCGGGTACCGTTCCTGACAATCACAGAATTCATCCGGGCGAAACTCAAGGCGTGGACAATGTACGTGCCAGACCTGACGTTTCATCTGCCTGTTTGAGAAAGCACTCATAGTTTCTGCGCAGACGCGGGTCAGAACGGGACGCACAGGAAATCACGTTCGCCATGTCACGGTACTGGAACCGCGTAGATCTCAACCGCATTCCTGAGCAGGAGATGAACGATTTCGCATCCCGGTTCCCAGGAGTTGGTCCATCGTGGCAGGAGCTCAAGCGAAAATACGGCATGTGCGTGTCTATGCTCCCTCGTTCGCGTTTTGGGTCCGCGACGCTCAATCCTGTCAGGTCATAGCCTCCGCGTAAAGATTATGGTTCGAGGACGATAGTCGCTAATATTGTACTTGTATAGTTAGCATCATGCATTGCACGCAGAACAGACCAGAACAAGAAGGGCACCCTGCTGTCGACGTTCTGCCGGACGGACGTTTGTCATCATCACCCCCGCCACGCCTCTTACCTTGTTCTGTCTTTTCTCAGATCGTCAGGGAGGTGAGTGCGTCCGTCCCACTAGCCCTCAGCCAAGAACGGCGCCCGGGCCCGTGTCGCGCGCGCGCCCTATCATGACTTCGCACCCCAATCTGCGTATGACGGAAAGTAGTGCCGGTCGATACACTTCATGCTTCCTCGACCCCGCACGTCGCCCAGGGCCAGCCCAGCCAGAGCCTAAACCGTGGGGGCGCCGCCCACACTCAATACCTCGGTTGAGTTGCGCGCCACAGGAACCGTGCTGGAGAAGGCGTGCGCAAGCTTCCACACCCCCGGACCCCCTTCCTCGTGCGCCGTATCGACGCCTTTCCGACGTGCGAGATGATATCGGCATCGGGCTCACGTTCGGGTAAATACTGGTCTGCTGACGCTGGGGCCCCGGCGGGGCGCGTCGTGCGCAGGGGGTGGGGACAAGCCGTCGAAGCCTATCGGTGAGAACATCGAACTCCACTTCCGGCGATGCACTCGTTGAGCGGATATCAGATTATAGATGAGGCGCCCGGATGGGCGTCATAACTTGCGCATCGCTGCTTGAATGAATGTACACTCAGAGAGGTAGGTTGCATGGGCGGCCTTGACTGAGTTCTGGCCGCGCAGATCTCAGGCGTTGTCGTGGATGCCGGACCGGGCGGTTGCCGGGCGGGGCCACATATTGCCATCCGTGGTTCTGTATGGACACCTCTTGTCCGGGTGATCCCGGTGGCCGTCGCGATCGACGGACGACTGCGCAGAGCCGTTGAGTTCGACTTGCCTCACGTATGTTTCTTTCGTGCCGTCAGCCAGAAGTCCCTCGGTTAGCAGCTGAACGCGATGGGACATATACCCATCGATGGTCAGACGTTCTGATCTACGAGGGAGTGGGAGTCATAGTTCCGACTCCGCTGCGGAGTACTTTGCAACCGAGGGGGTACTCAATTACGAATTGGACAGCGACATTGATCGTCTAATGACTTGCTTGACTGCATGAGATCCCACACCGTTGTATGAACTGCGTCCGGAAGAGCTATATCCGAGGAGGTAACTGCCTTCAACTTAAAGGCGCGCGGGTTTGAGGGGAATTCTCGTGCAATAGAACGGATCCATATTGACCATCGTACCGAGCCCGCGGAACGCTGTCTCACGTCCGATGGTTCCAGTGCTAAGTTAATTGTTTGGTAGCTAGTACTTTGAAATGTCTTACTGTTTGGTTGTTTGACGAAACCAGACTCGCCGGGGTGAGTTGAGCCACGTTTTCGACGATCATCTTTCTGGGCTTCCTTAAACGGCATCGTGTCACAGGGGCTGCATGTCTATCACGTGATGCGTCACAGAGGACGCGTACCCCCATCCTGACCATTGACGTCGCGTCGCACAGCGTCGACCACATCCAACTTCCTCTCGCTCTCTCATTATCCTGCGAACATCATGCCTGGGGCCATTATTACGCCGTCGCCATCATCTGGCCTCAAGCCCTACTACCAGGCCAAGATTGAGGCCGCGGAGCTCGAGATCAACCAGAAGACCCAGAACTTGCGCCGTCTGGAGGCACAACGAAACGCTCTCAATGCAAGAGGTCAGCGAGAAGCCTTTACGAGGTGGGACTATACTTACCTGTACGCAGTGCGGCTGTTACGGGAGGAGCTGCAATTGCTGCACGAACCCGGGAGCTATGTTGGAGAAGTTGTGAAGGTCATGGGCAAGAACAAAGTCCTCGTCAAGGTCCAGCCGGAGGGGAAATACAGTGCGTAGCGTGTTTCTAACTCGCGAATCAAGCTGAACGTCCCACTCAGTCGTCGACTTCGACTCGGAGATCGACGTCGCCTCTCTAACGCCCTCGCTACGCATCGCCCTTCGCTCCGACTCCTACACAATACACAAAATCCTCCCCAACAAGGTCGACCCGCTCGTCTCCCTCATGATGGTCGAGAAGGTTCCGGACAGCACGTACGAGATGGTCGGTGGTCTCGACAAGCAAATCAAGGAGATCAAGGAAGTCATCGAGCTGCCCGTCAAACACCCCGAACTTTTTGAGGCCCTCGGTATCGCCCAGCCCAAGGGTGTGCTCCTCTACGGCCCCCCTGGGACGGGTAAAACCCTCCTCGCGCGTGCAGTGGCGCACCACACCGACTGCAAGTTCATCCGCGTCTCCGGCTCGGAGCTCGTGCAGAAGTACATCGGCGAGGGCTCGCGCATGGTGCGCGAGCTGTTCGTGATGGCGCGCGAGCACGCTCCCAGCATCATCTTCATGGACGAGATCGACTCCATTGGGTCTTCCCGTGGCGAAAGCGGCTCGGGCGGCGGCGACTCGGAGGTGCAGCGGACGATGCTGGAGCTGCTGAACCAGCTGGACGGGTTCGAGTCGACGAAGAACATCAAGGTCATCATGGCGACGAACCGGATAGACATCCTCGACTCGGCCCTGCTTCGGCCTGGTCGGATCGATAGGAAGATCGAGTTTCCTCCCCCGGGCCCTGAGGCGCGGGTGGCGATTCTGCGCATCCACTCGAGAAAGGTACGTTTGGGTCTCGTTCGGTGTGGCGGAGGTTCTTGTTCGTCGCCCTGACGGGTCCTTCCCACAGATGTCGTTGCAGCGGGGAATCAACCTCCGTGCTCTGGCAGAGAAGATGGGACAGTGCTCTGGTGCTGAGGTGCGCGGTATCTGTACAGAAGCTGGGATGTATGCGCTGCGGGAGCGCCGGCAACACGTCACTCAAGAGGACTTTGAGTTCGCGGTTGCGAAGGTCGGTGTTGCAGATCACGTCTTGTTCGAATCGGTCTAACGCGTACGTCCCACAGGTGCTGAAGAAGAATCAGGAAGGGAACACGTCGGTGAACAAGCTCTTCTCGTGATATAGATGTCGGTTGGTGGCGGACTTGTATTCGTATAATGGCTGTTATATTTCCTTTGCCTCTCATTCTGACGAGCGACTGGGAAGAGACGCACGCAACTCTTGGTCAAGGTTAGATGTAGTGTTGATGTATTGACGGATTTGTGATAGGTCCACTGTGGCATCCACTGAGCGTACCGATGTTTGTTAGAGGGCGTTGCAACTGTGGCGTGTGCAGTGCGAACAGGTGAGTGAAAGTGGTAAGCATCGCGAGGAACCCAGAAGCTGATACTGTATATACACGGCCCTCCCTCTTCCTCGAAGGATGGATGGTTTGACCCTAACAGTTTCCTGCGTAGCCACATCTCGGTAACCCGGCTGTATTTGAGTCATCCGCAAGGGCCACTCATATATGGAGCGCTCCTCGCATCCTTCCGCCTGATGGACAAGCAGGATGGCGGACACCTCAAACCCCATCGGTTGCCCACTCTGCAACACGTCCGAGACAGCGCCTACTCCCCTACCTACCCCGACACAGCAGCGTTTTTCATTCATAGCCGTCCCCAACCCTTTGACATGCGCCCCCGCGACTTTAAACTGGAGTTACGATGGCCCTCAGGAACCATTCACGCTCGTCATCTCCCAAGCACATCCCTCCAAGATCTACCCCCTCGCTAGGATGGCCAAGGGCAAACGCGACACATCGTCGTTCCTCATCGCAGATGGGCTCGAGGCGACGGACCTCACGTTCACATGGCCGCTGGTCAACGTCCCATCAGGGTCGTATGTGCTGCAGGCCACCGGCACCGGGATTTCCGTCATGTCCCCAGAATTTTTCGTGGGGGTCGGGACGAACACGTCATGTCTGGCTGTGCTGCCTCCTCCGGCACCCACCTTCGCGTCTTCTGCTCCAGTCTCCACCATACCCACATCGGAACTCTTCGTCTCGACCCCCGTCTACACTAACACCCCGGGAGAAATCACGCCCCTCCCCTCCGTAGTCCCCCTCTCCTCTTCCTCTACAGTCAGTAATACCGAGCAGACGGATGGGATAGTCGGAGGGCTGGTAGGAGCCGCAGTGCTTTTTGCCGCAGCATTTGCGATATACCGCTTACGCCAACGTCGCACGCCCGTGCTACGTCTCCCGACCTTCCTCAAGCGCAGTCACGAACGTCTCCACTGGGACTCGGGCATTGCTTCCCGCTCTCCGCCAATTGTGCCCGTATCGCCCTCCGACGCAGAGAAGGCTGATTATGATGGACCACAGCCCGAAGCCACGCAAGGCGCTCCTCGGGCTCCCTCTCCGGCTTCTACCGCATCCATCTCCATCTTGTCGGACGTTGACGAACTATCCGTCGCTACATCTGCCACGGATTCCGAAGTACAGTCGCAGCGTAGCCTCGCACTGGCGGCACTGAACACGAACTCCACGGGAACGCCGGCCCGCTCCCCCACCTCTTCTCCGTCCTCCGGGTCCGAGTCCGACCCGGGATCGTCCATCCGCACACAGCGGCCGCGGTATGTGCACACGCCTGCGGCTCTCAACCTGTCTACGCCGTCCTCGAGTGCGAGGTCGCGGCCGAGCAGCTTCGCGAGCGGGCTGACGGTCACGTCGCCTGTGCCGTCGTCGGCGACGTCGCAGATGTACCGCGTGCGGGAGAGCGGGCGCAGCCAGTGGGTGTCGGTGGGTTCTCCGACTGAGGGCTCGGAGGCGGGGACGGTCATCGTGCAGGCGCAGAGGGCGGTCGTGACTGCGGGGGAGATGAGGGCGGTGAGGAGGGACTTTCCGGAGACGCCTTTCCCAATGTCACCGGACTATCGTTGAGAAGGTTGGTTGTGTACAATTTGTGGATGCGGCGGATGATTGTACTTGAAGCTTTGGGTTCGGACGCGTAGGCGGCTTGGATTAGGCTTCCTTGTATTGGTGCCGGACTGTAATTTCTACATGCTCTCCCCTCCGCAGGGTTTTGTACGAAAACACGTGTACTAGTGGATGTGAGCGCTAGCGCTCAACTGTGAGCGGTTCTCTGTCAACGACGTCGACTACGACTGTGCTCAGCTACTTGCCCAACTGGGTGCAACATCACATTTACTATGGACTGAGGCTCGGATATGTCGGGAATGTATGCCCTGTCGACGGTACTTGGCGGCTCTTCTGGGTGCGAGTGCTGAGGACGCTCGATAATTCTTTCAAGTCAGCCGGATCTTCAATCAGCCCTGCAGCATGCGTGCTGCGGTAACGCCTGACGGGGTCAAGACACCTGGTTCTTCGAGAAGTGTGGGATATCTGGGTTCCTTTATAACTCCTTATAAGCTTCGTGTTCGAGGCCATCCCCCCTACCATGGCTCCCCTCATCAGCAGCAATTTCTGCCCCAATGTTCTCTACGGCGGCGGCTGCAATGACGCCTCGTGCTTGGGCCAGCACGATGTCCGGCTCTGTGAGCTATGTGTGGTAATATGCTCGCCCGCCACAAACTTCAACTCCCACATCCGGGGGTCGCAACACCTGACAAATGCGGCCAATGCTGCGCCACTTCGAGTTCTCAATGCACAGCTTATCCGGTGCCCGCCTTGCTCAGTCACCGTCACCGCGACTCAGTGGGGCACGCACATCACTGGGGACTCACACCGGAAACACCAGGAGTTGGCGTCTCTGCGCGCGGCGTACGAGCTCGCGGAGAGCGATAAACAGGGTGTAAGTGTTTCGCACCTCGACACCGGTGTCGACTTCGGCGCCGTTGGCTTGGACGAAGCCACCGCGGGGACACGGCAGGAAGTAGTCCTGTCATCCGAAAAACACGTCACGCTCGTTCGAACATGGGTGCGTGCTCGCATACCGAATCACGCCAGCCTGTGAGTACAGTATTGTAGTCCTGATGGGAACGAGCATGCTTCATGATCTTCCGTCTCCAGGTTCAAAGCAATCTGCCGTTCGAACACCACACTCGCCCCTGGTTCTGAAGTTCGTATTCCGATCCTGTTCCGCCACGGAGAGCGTGGAAGATATGAGGCGCGCTTGGAGTTCACGTTCCAGGGCCTAGCGGGGCGGGAGTTCGTCATCGCGAGAAGACTTCTCGCTCAGGTAGGCGAGTCCGCGGAGCGCGAGCTCCTCAAGCCTGTCACGCCCTTCGTCCGTTCACGGTACGTACGGTGGGATAATAACGACAAGGTCCTCGCCGGGGACGCGCCTCCCAAGATACTCCCCATCAAGTGGGCGCGCGACCTCCTCCCCTTCACGATTCCTCCGGCTCTAGCGGAGATCCTCAAGACGGGGACTCACCCTGAGATCTTCGCGCGACTTTCTCAAGAGTACTTCCCAGAGCCTCTCTCGGTGGATAATTACCAAACATTTTTTTCTCTTCTTCTGTGGATAGAGGAGGCGCGCATGGTGTGAGTGCAGTCCCTCTAGGTCATGACTTGGACTGACACGGTCGTATAGAGATGACCTCCGGATGTACGACTTGAGAGATGTGCAGTTCGCGAAGGATGGGCGACTGTACAGGTAGGCTCCCAATATATTTTTGAAGTGCGTCCACTTACAGGACCGTTCAGCCTCCACGTGTATGGTCTCGCCGAAGGGCGTCCCAGTGTAACGATTGGTATGTCTGAGTAGGCTGATCTTCTACACCGCATCGCTCATGACTGGTTATCAGGTGATGCCATCTTGGTGCAGGAATCAGGGGTAGGAAGGACGTTCAAAGGCGTTGTCCACGATATCCGGCAGGAAGAAATTCGGGTCTCCTTCCACCCCGATTTCCCGGGAGGGGCCGGTCGACCCTTCAACGTCAGGTTCCAGCTCAACCGGACTCCGCTTCGCCGACAACATCAAGCAATCGTGGCGACCATCCGGTCTCCGCGACGCTTGCTCTTCCCAGAGCTCGGTGATGAAGGCCTGGAGATCCCTGTCACAGGGGCGGACTCCCATCTCGCACTATTTAACAGCTCCATTGGGACCAACGTTCCACAGCTCGCTGCTGTGATATCAATTTTGCTGCTTCGGCCGGGTTCCGCTCCTTTTATCCTCTTTGGCCCGTAAGTGTAATATAGGTTGTGACTCCCCATAGCTATGCTAAGATAGTACACCTTCAGGCCAGGGACAGGCAAGACGGTAACGCTGGTGGAGACGATCTACCAGCTTCTCCTCGCATACCCGGACGCGAGAATTCTAGCATGCGCGCCGAGCAACAGCGCCGCGGACATCATCGCGCAGCGTCTCATTACCCTGTCGCCAGATGAGATGTTCCGGTGCAACGCGGCGATGCGCAACCCCGCCTCCGTACCCCCAGAACTTGTCGCATACTGTTATCGCCCGGGGAACCTATACAGCCTCCCTCCGATGGACACCCTCATGCGATTCAGGGTCATCGTGTCCACCTGCAACAATGCCTCGTTCGGGTACAACATTGGCTTACCGGCAGGCCATTTCACCCACATTTTCGTGGACGAGGCGGGGCAGGCGTCCGAGCCGGAGATGCTCGTGGCTGTCAAACCTTTGGCGGTGGACGCGACTCGCATCATCTTGTCCGGGGACCCCAAACAGCTCGGCCCCGTCATCCGCTCCAGCATGGCGCGGCAGTTTGGCATGGAGAAGAGTTACTTGGAACGTTTGATGGACCGGCCACTGTACAGCAGCGAACACGGCCGGGGCCGCTCGTGCGTGTCTTCCTTCGAGGTCCTCGTTCCCGTCGTAAGCTGATCCATTGTCACGGTATAGGTTCGTCAAGCTCGTGAAGAACTACCGGTCGCACGAGGCGATCTTGCGGTATCCCAACGAGAAGTTTTACGACAATGAACTGGAGGTATGCGGCTCCGGTGCCACCATCAACGGCTTCCTCAACTCCGCGCAACTCGTCTCCCCGAGCTTCCCTGTTGTCTTCCACGCGATCTCCGGTACAAACGACCGTGAGGCGTCATCTCCATCGTACTTCAACGTCGACGAGGCGCTCCAGGTCAAGGCGTACGTCACCTCCCTCCTGCAAGACCGCCAGGTCCCACTCCGTAAGTCGTGGCGTCGCACCCGTACTCTACTGTCTTGTCTTGTTTTCTCACACATGACGCAGAGGCGCGCGATATCGGTGTCATCGCGCCGTACCACGCTCAGGTACGGAAGATCCGGCAATTGCTGCGTTCGGCGAACTTCGTCGACGTGAAGGTCGGGAGTGTCGAGGAGTTCCAAGGCCAGGTCCGTATCCAATTTGTTCTAGACGTCATACCCGGACTGGGTTGCTTCGTACTGACGTCTCTATCAGGAACGAAGGGTGATAATCGTCTCGACCGTGCGCAGCAGCACGGACCTGCTCGCGTACGATGCGAAATTCGCCCTCGGGTTCCTGTCGAACGCCAGACGTTTCAACGGTGAGCACTGGCTCTCCCTACTATCTCTTCGATCCTCGATTAACTCAGGCTGATTCCCGTTCGCTGCCCAGTCGCGATGACCCGCGCGCAGGCGCTGCTCATCGTCGTCGGCGACGCCGCGATCCTCTCGGTCGACCCGCTCTGGCGCGGGTTCATGAATCACGTACACACCAACAACGGCTGGCGAGGGGACGCGCCGACGTGGAATGTCGACGCGCCTGTTGTCGAGGACGCCGACTACGCCGACGAGCTGCGCGAGGCGATCGCGGCGGACATGAACGCCGTCATGGCCCAGCTGCCGCCTGAAGAGGACATCGAGGCGGAGGCGAACGTCGATAGAAGTTTCTGGGAGTCTGGTGGTGACGCAAATGAGTGGTAGGACGCTGCATCGCGGGCTGGTGTTGTTGGACAGGTAGTGAATCGTAACGAACGAACATGTATAGTATACCATATCCTTCACGCATTTTAGACTGTTTAGATCACTCTTTCTTGGGGCTCGACTACAGTGTCGTTGAATGTCTAATTTGGTGGCTCATTCTCAGGCTTGCAAACTCGGCTCAAGAAGGTCGGTAGGCTAGCAGTAGTACTAGTGGAGCAAAGGATTGTGCGCACTGCGCGTGAGTTAATGTACAGCCTAGGCTACAGCCCTCAGTGCCTCTGTATGACCCGACATGGCCGCCAGGTAGAGCCCTCATCTGACAGTGCATCATAGAGTGAAGCTGGCATATCGTAGAATCAATCATGGAAGAAAGATTAGACACCACGCCATCGGTTGGGAGGTAGCCTGAGACATATTTCACTGTACTTAGACATGGCTGTTCATCCACTGTTTTCGAAGCTTGCCAGGTTTCATCCATCGGCGCAGGACTGGTATCCGTGTTCGCGTCATGCAGCTTCTTCTGCCCTCGCTATGCTAGGATATAACTGTCAGACTTGGTGAGTCCCCCTAGACACCACCTTCCTTTTCGTCCACCCTCACTCTTGCCCTCCATTTTGTCACTTGTTGGCGACCTGGCTATCCGCGATGGCAGAGTCGCCGGTTCAGAACCAGCCGATAAGCCCGATTATTGGGGCTGAAAACACGTCTGCCATAGCTTTCTCTTCGTCTTTGTCTTCGTTTCCTCTCTTCAACACACCGACACCGACGTCCTCTCCCTCAGACTCTGGGGTAGATCCATCGACAGCGACACAAACAAGCCTCGCGCCCAATATCACGCTTTCCAATTCCGTCTCGCCCTCTGGAACAACGTCGCCAACAGCGACCCCCAACTTTGCATGAACAAGTTTTTCCACCACGTTCGAAACATGCACGGCCGCTACGCTCAATTGGGCCTACTCAGGCCCACAGGAGACGGTCCAATTCCTCCTCCTTCCTGCCACATCTCCACCGGCCGACGCATATACTCGGCAGCGGACCAGCAACGATACCACTATCGCAACGGACGTCGATGCTGCTGCGTTGCGATGGACCTGGCCTCAGGTCAACGCCTCTGCGGGCAAATACGTAGTGGTGGCGTTGGGAGATAGGGTGGGCGCAGTATCGTCGTCGTTGGTGATCACCAACGGCACGGACACTTCTTGCCTCGCCACAGCACCCGCCATTTCCATGCCGACGACATCTGGTAGAGGGGGGCCGAACGCCGGGGTGCTCGCTGGCGGAATTGTTGCAGGAGTAGTGGGACTCGTTCTCGCCATCGGCGGGGGGTGCTGCGTATGGAGGCGATCTCGGAGACGGCAGCCCCGGAGTTTGGCCGCTTCGCCACGAGGGGGGCACGGCTTCGCCTCCCTCATCGCCGCCCGAATCCCAAGGCTCGCGGAAAAGGACAGACCCGACTCGCTGGTCGATGTAGCCTCCCATCCCCCGTTGATGCCCAATCGCAGGCCACCCTCCCTCATGTCTAAGCCTTACACCCAGATACCCGTCCACGTGTCCCACACGCAAACTCATGTCGGGGAAGTAGAGTCGCCATTCGAGGACGACAGCATCATCGGGTCTCGTTCATCCACCCCATCCGATGCGACGTCCATGAGTGCACTCATGCGGACCTCCCCTTCTACCTTTCTCCCGTCATACGCCACGAGCGTTTCGACTCCCCCGTCATATGCCACAAATGCGGCGCATGATGCATCGCCCTCTCGCTCCGCCACCTTCAGCTACGCGAGCTCATCGTAGAGCGGAAACGGCTGGGCCTTTCAATGAGTGGTATCGTCGTGGGCAACGTCGCAGAGGTGCGCCGCATGCGCGCGACATTACACAGAGCCAGTCTTCGGAGTGGACTACAGTGGAGGCACGAGACTCACTTTGAGAGCGATCATAGTTGTCACAAGGACTGGGGCCTCCGCCCGGCGGCGAGTCCGAGTGGCCGCGGCGTGCCACACGGTGGAGGTTTACGGGCTTCGAGGGCGGCGTGACTCTATACTTATAAAGTCATATTCCATTGTTGTATCATACCTTGACAGCTGCTATCGCGACTTGCGGGACGGGGGAGAAGGAGGCATTGGCAGAAGACGAAGCCAAGGCCAACTCGAAGATGTTCAGATACCGAGGTCCAAGGAAGATAAGCGCTAGCGGCACCCCGGGCCGCTCTGACGTTGCTGGTTGTGACGGTCTCGCGGTGCTACTGCCTTCGAAGATTCGAGCTCCATTCGCACTGCCAGCGAATCCATCCGATGAACAATATTGTGCATATAGTGATCGTCGTTGGATGAGTGTTGCCAGGTATCGCACAAACCGCAAGACTGGTGCGGGTTGCGGCGCAAGCGAGGGCGCCTAGACATCCTGCCTCCTGCCACCACACTCGGTCTGGTTAATGACTCCTTTAACCGCACCACGCAACGTCCCTGGCCCCGGATCTACTGCAAATACGCGCACATAGCCATCTCGACTCAATCGTCGTTGGAATCTGCGGTGACGCTTGGCGGATGCTGTCCATGGGAGTCGGAAGCACACGTTCCGGTGCGAGTTCATGTCCATCCTCCCACATCCAGCAACTTTCCATCCTCCCGCCGCTTCTGTGGCTTCATTCCTATCACCGCTTTCCGTCAGAGGGCTGGCCCTCGCGATTTAGTCGCGCATAAATCGATATCCGACCGTCCACAAATCCCACGTCCCCGTCTCTCCACGTGTCCGCGGGACCACGCTTCGGGCACTGAATCGCGGTTTGGCAGATGTTCCATTCCTCCTGCCCTGTGACCCCCGGAAGAAAGTCCGTGCTTCTGTCTCCTTCTTTCCGGCCGAAGGTGGTGCCACCTCTCCGGAATGAATGTCCGGCTCTCGTTTTCAGCATATATTATGTTTAGTCTTCTGGATTCCCCTTTTGTGTTTGGACTCCAACATGGCTGCTCCATACCCAATCGAGCTCGCTCAGCTCGTTGCGCAAGCTGGAGATCTTCATCTGTACGAAGTACACAAGGTACGACGTTGCGCACTTTCTATGGACATTCGTACTGACCACATACTTTGCATTAGCACATACAGAGTAAGTCCTCCGTCGACTTCGCCGTCGCGAATGTGCTAAGATAGGTGTTTCAAGCTGCTGCCATTACATGCTGCGTGGGTGTCTTCCGTTGTTGCAACTGTTGAAATGAACTCAACATGCCATAGATGCTAGAGGCGGTCGCTACTCTTCCCGATGAGGTGCGTCTTGCTGTGTTTGCCTCGAGCGCGGTCATCCTGACTTCATTTGGTACGATGAAGGTCCGGTATTTGTGGCCATCGGAGTGGAGCCTGATGAAGGTGGTCTACCTGGTCAACAAATACTCGCCGCTCATCGATGTAGTCTTGTTGGTCTTAGGTTCGTCCTACCCTCGTCAACCTTCCTTCAATACCCCGAGCGCTGCGCTGACACAAACGTAGTTGATATAGTGTCTCATGATCCACAGGTCAGCTTCGGAGCGTATCACTCCGTTATCTTCCGCTCATGACGCTGTCTAGGCATGCGCGGTACGGTTCCAGCTATTAACATGTAGGGCCGAGTCCTGACGTGAACGGAGCTCCTGCTGACGCTCTCATGGACAGACTGGTTCCTTGTGGGAACATTGTTCTCGGAATGTAGGTGGCTCGAAGCCCTCAACGTTTGATTCCGCTCATGCATCCGTTACCAATATAGTCATCCTCATCGCTCGGACGTACGCTCTGTGGGGATGCAACAAGCTCATCCTTTACTTCACCCTCTTTGCTGCAGCTTTGATGATAGTCAGTCGTCTCACCCCTTCCCTTCGCGCCTTACCCTCAAGCGAACCTCTCCGATCCCTCAGCCGCATTCTTTTTACGTGGTATACGACATGCTACGTTTGAACTTGAAGTCGTGTGCGTGCCACACCATGCATTCACCACATTCACGCCTCTCACCGCAATCTGTAGTCGCCGATAATGGCCCGGTCATCCGGGCTTTGGGCTGCATGCCTGCAATCAACGATAGCGGTTGCTGGCCGGCGTTTGTGTATTTGATCTGTGCGGAACTGAGTACGTCGGTGCTGAGGACTACGCTAGGGCATGGCTGACGGCTGCGGCAGTGGTTGTGCTTCTAACGTTGCTCAAACGATATCTCGATCCGGTAGCATTTGGTACGTCACGGATTTCTATGTGGTCACCTTTGCTCATCGCTTGCTATGCTATAGGTGATAGCAGCTCATACTCGAGCGTCCTGCTCTATACTATGTATCGCGATGGTGCGTGTCTTTGTAGTCCTGGTCACACAGCATTTTCATGCAGGAATTGCTCATAATCTCTTAGGAACGTGGTTCTGGGGAATCGTTCTCGGTAAGTTTGCAAGCTTACTATCTTACGGGCGGCACGCACTCACGAGTCATGATAGTCTTTTCTATTGTTAACCTGCTTGTGATGTTCCTCGCACCAGTGAGTTTCTTCGTCCCCCACTTGTAACTTGGTGGCCGAAAGCTCATGTGATCGTCATCCATAGAGGGAGCTCAGGTTCTCAATGCAACAGTACGTCGTCTGTGGCGTTCCCCCCGCATATGCCGACTATATTGGCTCATCAGCATACTAAACACTTGTTCGTTCTGATTACAAAGGTCTTTACGAATCGCACATAGTGCATTGTGCACTCGTGTACTGCTCAACCTCCGAAAAGCCGCCGCGAGCGCGTCGAACTCGAGAGCCGACGAATTCACTGTGATGACGACTCTTGCGTTGGAGTCGCTTCCTATGTTCGCGCCCGGTGGTGACGAGGATCCCGAGGGAGAGGAGGCGGTATGACAGAGTTCGTCCGCGTGGCACAATAGCAGGCCCGGAGGAGGACGTTGTTCTGCGAGACTTTTGTATAGTATGGAGGACCCACATCATCGAACCCGTTCAATTCTTATGCCCTAACGAGGCGACTTAACTTCAAGTCACAAGTGGGCAAGATCGTCTCGCATTTCACAGTATGTCACGACGGTCTCTCCCAGTATTCGAAGTTGAGTGCCACCTACTGACGGCCAACACCAGCGGTCAACTATGCCTCATCCCGATTCCGCGAAAGATTCGCGGCCGGACCTGAGCGGAGTACAGCCGGCTTTCTAGCCCCCGAGCATCCATGCATGCATGGTACGTTGTGGCGCTCTGGCCCGCCGTCGCCATATGGCTGATACCTGTGCATCTCGAAGGTCCGGAGGTACCGGAGGGACATTCAATTGGTTGTGTCGAACCGTAAAATCCTAGATTTGGCCGGCCATAAGATGGATGGTAAGTCCACAGTAGGGGTCCCTCTAACTATAGTCTGATTCTTCATCGCCACTAGGCCATGCCATATCTTCCAAATGTCATTCAAGTTCGCGGCGGGAGCACACTGTGGCGTGTCGTAGACGGTAACGCGAATATGGTACAGCCTTCGTTCACGGCAGGGCTTCCCTTCCTCCTGTACCGCGTATTGACATACCCAGTTTAGGCGGTCTGAGGAGCATCTGCCGTGTGGTTCGCCGAAACTTAGGACGCCACGCTTGGAATAGGTATCGCTGTCGTGTGAGTGAGTATAGAACCTTAAGGCCAGATCCCCGTGTCGGCTTCTGAGTCGTTTCCCACTGCTTCACCTTTCCTGCGGGATGACGACAAATGGCGTTCTTCTCCTATCCGAGACCCTGCCTTCGGCTACGAGTTTGTACCTCTATCAAGTCAGTAGGGTACGTTGGACCTTGGATTCGTCTTTGACTGACGTGCTGACTAGAACGCTTCTGCAGTACATCTCGTGTATGTGCCCTCTCTCGTACCGGACCGCTTAACATTCGATGCTAATACAATATCAGTCGCGTCGATGACCTATTCCGTACGTCGGGCAAGCAATTCTCTGTATAATTTGGGCTCAGCATGGGGCAGGTCCTGGAGATAGTTTCAACTCTTCCGGACGAGGTGCGTCAGGTCATTCCTTTCCAACCGCACCGATCGCTGAAACCGATACGGGGTAGGTAGAATTCATTTGGCCCGCCAAACGCGGATTCATGAAGACGGTCTTTCTCATCAATAAATACTCCCCTCTAATTGACTTCACGCTCTTGGTCCTAGGTATGTCCGAACTGAATTGCTTCCCTCTCCGCTTCGAGGTGCTGAATATCCGATACTTAGTGGGGCTCGCAGCGCGAGAACCAGAGGTCAGTACATCAGTTCTCACCTCGATTTGCCGCTTTGGCTGACGAGGGACATTTTTGAGACATGTCGCGTGTCCTTTCAAGTTTTGTCGTGTACGTCGCAATACCATGCCCATCTTCAACCCCTTTCGTGAACTGTAAACCACAGACTCGTATCTTCTTGGCACGCTCGTCTCCGAATGTGGGTCAGGCTGTGTAACGCGACGCACCGCAGAACTCAACCACTCCGCACTTTCCACCAGTCATTCTAATAACAAGAACATATGCACTGTGGGGATTTGACAGAATGCTGCTGTATTGTGCCTTATTTATAGTTGGTATGATGATCGTGAGTCCTTTGTCACTTCACCACAAGACCGCTCCTTACGATCCGATGTGCCGGGCATTGACAGCCTCATGCATTCTATATCATTTTCGATACACTCTTTGAGAGCAATTGTACGTCATCTCTTTTTTGACCTTGACATGGATCTAACGCACTTCAACTACAGTCAAATCCGGCCAAGAAGTCACTCGGTTGATAGGCTGCATGCCCAACATTCATGACCGAGACGCCTGGCCCGCGTATGCGTACTTGATATGTGGCGAGACAAGTGAGTCCAAGCATGTTTGATTTCCCCAATGCGCGAGTACACTAACATCTGTAACAGTGGTAGTGATACTCACTGTTCTCAAGAGATATGTGGATCCGGAAATCGGTACGTTGCCCGCATTTATTTTCTTCCTCTTGCCAGGTCAACACGCCAACTCGAAGGCATTTTTTTCGCTTTGCAGTCGAAGGTCCTTTTGCGAGCGTCATTCTCCACACTATGTATCGAGACGGTGAGTGACTCCTCTTCCTTGTGCGAGTCGATGTTAACGTTGGCGGCAGGAACATGCTTCTGGGCAGCAGTGCTAGGTACGCATGCCCCCATTTTCGAACGTGTATGCGCGGGATCGACGGACGAACACCATCTGCAGCGTTGTCCATCCTGAACATACTGATGATGTTATTCGCCCCCGTAAGTCCATTAGTTGTCTTCTCCCATTTTCCAATTGACTCTCGACGTCGCGTAGGGCGGTCTTTCATACTCAATGCAAATGTGAGCAGACACGACCACTCCTTGATGGAGCTGCTCATGTCGAATTCCCTTGTTTCCTTCATCAGGCCACTGCGGGTCGTACACAGCGCGTTGTGCAACCGCGTTTTGCTCAACCTTCGCAAGGCGGCTGGCTCCATGCCTTCGCAAGAGACTGACAGCTCCGGCGTCCTCACGACGGTGGAGTTCCAGCACGAGCCGGTTACCAGTGTGATGGACCTGGAATCCCGTGGGGATACACTGACCAGTTACACCCTGGGTGAACTGGGATGCACCGAGTCGTGAAATTGAATGCATTCTTGGCCCTGCTTCGCGTGGAAGGAGTCTGAACGCCGACATCGGCCCGGGCACCTGAGTAGGATGTAGTCGGCCCTCAATTCTGCCCTCGCCGGTATCAACTGAGCGATATTCATGGCTTCTGGACGTTTTAGCAATATCAGACGATGCCTTGTGGTCCCTAGTCCCTCGGTGGTTAAGCGGTAAGTGCGGGAGAGGGACAAGCTCGATGTATGGAGTAGACATCGTGGCTGACAGGATATATACAAGGTCATGCGCACTGCATTTAAATGTCCTGAGATAAGAATGCATACACATCCACACGCAGTACTACCCGAGAGCAGATCTGAGGAAATTGAGGGTATACCTTCTAAACGCACTGCCACCGTGATACAGAGAGACGCAACGTTCGAAGATGGGGACGACGACGACTACGACAAGGCAGACAATCAAGCAGCGCACTTAAACACGTCCCCAAAGTCGTAGATCTTCCAAAGACCCTCGCTGATGGCAAATGAATCATTGCCCGAGGAAGCGGGGACTGCGGTACCTGCGGTGACGGGGTGAGCAGGCCCGGGAGCAGCCTGGGGAACATGATCCCAGCTTCTGAAACTCGGCGCAGCGGCTGAGGCCTCTGGTAGTGCGGTGAGATAATAACACGAAGGAAACGTGATATCAGCCTGCAAGTGGGTGACGTCATGCTGAAGGAGGATAACGAGCGTCTAATATACCGCTTCTGGATAACCGTTTAAGTAATTTTGATGCGCTGGCGGTGACTGGCGAGAACAAAGAATTTGTAAGTTATCTTGGTCTACGACCACTCGACTCGAAACCGTTCCTGTTCTTTCTCATTCCCTGAATACCCTGCCCGCCGTGCATACAAGGGCACAATGATATTCGGATGCATGTATGGGTATGAGCTGCCACCACTGACGGATTTAGGATAAATCCGTACGGCGTATTCCGGTGTGAGGGGAAAAAGTGTAGGAAGTATCCCCCAATCGACGCACTTTTGTGGCTCAATCTCCATTTCAGTAGTTTAAACGGTTCCAGCCGGCCTGGGAATCGGATTGTGTGCTGCGGTAGGCCAACCCGAGCGCCTCGGCGGTGAGTCGACTGTCCATGCCACCGCAGCTGAACTCAACTCACATCTTCCCTCTCCTTACAGTCATGCCTCTCAGCCTTATTCAGCTTTGCCAGGATACCTTGTTTGGAGGCCCTTGTGAGGTCCCACGATGCCCTCGGGCACAGTATCATGGCGCAAGGTTCTGCGAAGCATGCGGCATTATATGCTCAGACGAGGCTGTTCGTGCGTCCCATTTCCGCACTAACGCTCATCGTATGAAGGCAGCCGCTGCTGCCACCGAATCTGCGTCAACTGCATGGATGCATTGCCCGGTGTGCAATATTCAGGTCTCGGGACGCGCCCCTTGGCAAGACCACGCATCCTCCGGCCGCCACGCTCGTAAAGCGGCTGCGCACGGCGTTGCTTCCGAGGACGTGCAACCTGGTGCACCCCCCGCCGAGTTGTTCAAACAGTGCAAGCTCTGCCGAGAAGCGCATCCAAATCGCCTGTGGCGCCACCACCTTGCATCGAATGCACACAAACGTCGGGAGGAGCACGTTGTTCTGCGCTCGGCCTATGAGCGTGCTGGTCAAGACAAGGGTGGCATTGTCGTCTCTCACGCGGATTCGGATGTGGACTTTGGTGTTGTTGACCTGGCCCGCGCCAATCAAGGTCTGGAAGTGGCCCTATCTATCTTAGCGAGCGGTCCTACGAGGTCAACGGTGTCTATCACCGGTGTCAACGTTTCACCACAGATAGGACAGCGGAGTTCTCCGTGAGTAGTTCGTAGATTCGCTAACACAAGACATCACTGACAGAAAGCAGCTTCTCGGCCACCATCAACCCCGCCGCTATCGCTCATGGCAAGACGCTACTTCTTCCTATCCGTTTCCGCCACGGCCAGCGCGGCCATTTCGAAGGAAGGGTGGAGATAGTCTTTCAAAGGACAGGTTCGAGTTCTTTTTCCATCTGGCGGACCGTCAAGGCGGTGGTAGGCGAAGCAGCAGATCGCGAACGTCTCAAGCCCATCGCGAAGTATGTTCGGCGACCGCGTGCACCATGGCACCATAACCGCCCTGTCGTCTCGGGAGAGCGCCCTCCGGCACTATTTGCTACACCTTGGGTGAAGAAGCTCACTCTGGCGCCCATCCCTACGGAACTCGCGGACATGGTGAAGACGAAGCCTGCCGAGGCCGCGATTGGCTATATTACACAGCACTATATGGGTACCGGGACGTTGTCGAAAGCAAACCATTCGCCGTTCTTCCGAGCCTTATTGTGGGTGGAAGAAGTCCGTGCCGTGTACGTCATTTCCTCTGCTACGATGCTAGTCTCGTTAACTCTGCGCTCCAGGGAGGATCTGCACATGTACGATCTAGTCAATGCTCAATTTATCAAGGAAGGCAGCCTGTACACGTAGGTCATTGTATCGATGTGCTGTCGTTCGTCCGGTCCTCATGTCCGAATCTTCGCAGTTTGCGAGTGGAAGGTCTTTCGGAGAAGCGGCCAAGTGTTGTCGTCGGTGCGCAGCTCCCATCTCGTGTCGTTATTTCTTTCTCACATCACTATTGATTAGGTGACGCCATTCGGGTCCAGGAGGCGAACGTTCCGGGCGACCATACCCACGAAGGTTTCGTCCACACCGTTCGACTTCAAGACATCCGTGTCAGTTTCCACAGGTCTTTCAATGTCACAGGGAAGCGATTCAATGTATGCTTTCAACTCAATCGCACGCCTCTTCGACGTCAGCACCAAGCTCTATGCGCCACGACTCCGGCCGAACAGCGTCTCTTATTTCCCTATCAGACGCAAGCTGGCCTTGCTCGGCCCCTTGCAGCGGCAGAGCTCCCACTTGCATTGTTCAACGATCTCATTTCAACCAACCCTGCTCAGCTTCAGGCAGTCAAGTCGATCACCAGCCTGAGACCGGGGATGGCGCCGTTCATCATCTTTGGGCCGTGAGTAGATGTCTCTCTTGAGTTCATGCTAGACTTGCTCATGATGGCATCTGAAAAGTCCTGGAAATGGAAAAACAGTGGCGGTGGTGGAATCCATACGACAGATACTACACCGCCAGCCCCGCGCGACGATCCTTGCCTGCGCCCCCAGCAATAGCGCTGCAGATATCATTGCAGAACGGCTCACAATGTTCACCCCTGCCGAAATCACTCGGTGCAATGCAGCGTCGCGCGACCCGGCATCCGTACCTGCGGCACTGGTCCCTTACACCCATTACGCCGGCGACCATTACGCTCTGCCTTCACGCGAACAGCTCATGCAATACAGGCTGACGGTCTCCACTTGCGGTAATGCATCTTTTGCGCATAACATCGGCATCCGGCAAGGCCACTACAGCCACATCATCGTCGACGAAGCGGGCCAGGCTTCGGAGCCTGAAGTCCTCACCGCGATCAAGGCTATGGCCAGCGCGAATACTATCATCATCCTCGCCGGAGATCCCAAGCAGCTGGGGCCGGTCATCCGGTCGAGTATCGCTCGAGAACTTGGACTGGGGAAGAGCTACCTCGAACGTCTCATCGAGATGCCGCTCTACAGTAGTCCGAACGGGCGCGGGACATCGTGCGTTGTTCCTTGGGTTCCTGTGGTAGAGCGTGTGCTAACTGCATCCCTTCGCAGGTACATCAAACTCGTCAAGAATTACCGGTCGCACGAGGCGATCTTGCGTTACCCGAACCAGCAGTTTTACGACGACGAGCTGGAGGTCTGCGGCCAGCCCGCCACGATCAATAAGTTCATCGGGTCGCCTCAGCTTGTGTCGCCTCGGTTCCCCATCGTGTTCCATGCTATCTCTGGGACCAACGAGCGTGAGGCGAGCTCTCCGTCGTATTTCAACATCGACGAGGCGTCCCAGGTCAAAGCATACATCCAGGCGCTCCTTGGCGATGCTCGCCATCCCATCCGTGAGTACCCTAACAGCTCTATCGCCGTATTGCTGAACAATTGGTGCGGAATAGGTCCTGAGGACATTGCGGTGGTTACACAGTACCATGCGCAAGTCCTGAAGATCCGTAAACTGCTTCGGGAAACTGGCATTGCGAAGGGCGTCATGGTGACCAGCGTGGAGAACATCCAGGGACAGGTGCGTTTCGTGCACCAAGCGTTCAGGTTAGCAAGCATGCTAAACGCAGAACAGGAACGTCCGGTCATCATCATGTCCACTGTCCGAAGCAGCCAAGAGCTGCTGGCGTATGATGCCAAGTTCACGCTCGGGTTTATCTCGAATCCTCGCCGCTTCAATGGTATGTGCTTTCATGTGTTCATGCAGCAAACGTCATCTGACACGTACCTCCTCAAGTGGCCGTCACCCGCGCGCAGGCGTTGCTGATCGTCGTCGGAGACCCGTCCGTGCTCTCCATCGACCCGCTTTGGCGCGGGTTTATGAACTACATCTACTTGCATGGCGGATGGCGAGGAGCGGCCCCTACCTGGGACGTCAACGCGCCCGTCAAGACTTCTGGTGACTATGCGGAGGATATTCGAGAGGCCGCCGCTCAGGAGATGAATGAGTTTATGGAGCGGGTGCAAAACGGAGAGGACATAGAGGCTGAAGCGAATGTCGAGCGGCATTTCGTGGAGATGGACTGAGGACTGGGACACGTCACTGCGTAGAAAGTTGTTGTTGGACTTCTTCCTTCTTGGCCCGACGTTAGGGTGTATGATTGATATTGTGTATGGTGTTCAAAGGTGTTGGACGTCGCCATGGGTCAATATGCGAATGGGATATTGCAGTTACTACCAGTAGTCCATGCTAGTCCATGGCCGCCGGCAGTGGTCGGTCCCGGCCAATGTGTGGGTCGGGCGCTAGATGACTTGGACCATGACCATCACAATCTCTTCCTGTTGACAGAGGCTATCGACGCTCCCTCTCCTTCAGCGTCCCTTATCTCCGAAAATGTGCATATTTCCGGGAGGCAGATGGCTTGGAAATATGGTAGCTGGAGGCTTGGGTTGACGGTGGCTGCATAGGTGAGTAGTACTAGCGTCCGGCTTCGCATTCTATTAATGAAAATGACTCTAACACGTCTGATCTTCCATGCAAAAGGAGTGACTGGGAACGTAGACGGTTCGCTGGATCAGCCACACGAGACACAGACTCCAAGTTCCTTCAGTGCTACGGCCGTGTTCCCGTCGTCAAGACTGGAGTCCAACATCGGAAGAAGTTCAGCTAGTCGTTTCAGTCACTGTGAGTTGAAGTCGCCATCGTTATCGGAAATGAGCAAGCTTTCAGCTGCCAGTTGCAACGAATTGTGGAACTGGCGCTTGAAGGCGTGGCGTGCGCGATAAATATGTGCCTGGGATGAGATTGTGTTACGTTACGAGAAGTGGGATAGAGTTCGGATGCAGTCGTCGACGTATAGCGCCTGCCTCGTGGTAACGACATGCATCCATTCCTCGAACTCCAAGACCTGCCCCTTGCTCTCTACCATGACCCAAGTCCTCTTTGCATATTGTCCCCAGACACTTTACGGCGCAGGCTGTGCTGATCCTGCTTGTACTCTAGTACACGACGCCAGGTGCTGCAAGCTATGTGCTGTTATCTGCGAACCAGCGTCGTCCTACGACAAGCATCTCGATAGCACCCAGCACAAGAAGGCCCTCGAGCGGCCATCTTGGGTCCATTGCCCTCTCTGCAACATATCCGTTACAGACAGGCCCGAGGTATGGGACATCCACATCGCAGGACGTCCTCACAGACAGCGCGCCCTTCAGCAACACATCGAACCGGATTCGGTTCGGCCTACTTCCCCTCCTGCCGACTCTACTCGCTTGAAGCGCTGCGACTTCTGCAACATCGTCCTGGACATCACTGCCTGGGAGTCTCACGTAGCTGGTCGATGGCATAAGATGCGAGTACAACATGCGGCCTATAGAGTAGCCTTCGTGCGCGCATCGCAAGACCGGGAAGGCGTCAATGTATCACACGCCGTGGAGGGTCTTGACTTTGGGATTGTGGGCTTAGCGGCAGTGAAGACGGGAGTTCAGTCAGACCTCTTGGTGTCGACAGACAACGACGCATCTATCACGCTCGTTTCTGCAGAGGTGATCGCTGTAAGCGGCGTAGGTCCGAAACATCGCAAACGGACACCGTGAGTGCTAGCTGTTTGAATTTCATCCTGTGCTCATCTGAACCCTCCACGTCTGTAGGTTTAGCGTGAACGTCGCCAACGTTCATGTCGCTAGAGGACAAACCGTCTCTCTACCTGTGCGATTTCAGAGCGAGAGTCGAGGACGCTTTGAAGCTCAACTGGCTATCACATTCCACGGTACCAGCCAGAAACCCTTCGTCATCATCCGACGACTGCGCGTCGTCGTGGGCGACGCCGCCGACCACGAAGCATTGAAACCCGTTACGTCATACGTCCGTAATCGACGTGTACCATGGCGGAAGGATCTGCCCACCGTCTCTGGCGAGCGACCGCCGTCCCTCGTAGCTGCTCAGTACATCAAGAAGCTCCCCAACGCTCGCATCCCTGCAAATCTCGCGGAGGCATTACGGTCAGGCACCCCCGAGGAGATCGAAACTCGCATACGGCAGAACTACTTCTCTGGCCCGCTCCAATTGACGAGTCACGCGACATTCTTCGCGAACTTGCTGTGGATCGAAGAGGATCGGATGGTGTACGTGTCCCCGAACTTCCATCGCACCACTCATCTGAGCTCTCCGCAGTGAAGATCTACGGCGATATGACATGGCAGGCGTTTCCTTCGCGAAAGATGGCCGCTTGTACTCGTACGTCTTCTATTCCGTATGTGGACTCATGGCTTAGGACTATATGCGCAGTCTTCAGGTACCTGGGTTGGCGGAGAAGAGACCCAGTGTAATGATCGGTATGTGTGGTGAGAGACTTTTTTCTCCGGGATAACGGCCAAAATTCGTTTATAGGGGACGTTATAAAGGTCCAGGCAGCGGATGGGGCCGATGAGCGGACTTACGAAGGCTTCGTGCACGACGTTTACATGGGGACTATCCGAGTCAGCTTCCATGGTTCCTTCAAGGGTGACGGAAGACGATACAACGTGTCTTTCCAACTGAACCGTATCCCGCTAAGGCGGCAGCACCAGGCGCTCAATTCGTCCCCACCCAATCCACAGCGTCTTCTCTTCCCGATTCAGGGACACCAAGGCCTCGAACGAGCCCTTGAGCCCAACGAGCAGCTTATCACCCTCTTCAATCCGCTCATCGGGTCCAATCCTGCCCAGCTCCTTGCTGTGAGATCCATTCTCCGGCTTCGGCTCAAGTCAGCGCCATTCGTCCTTTTCGGCCCGTGAGTACTTCGCATATTATGGGTGCTGGAAGTTCCATCTCACTCGCTCTCTGTTAGGCCTGGCACTGGAAAGACGGTGACCGATGTGGAGGCTATCCGACAAGTTCTTCACAAGGACAAGGACGCGAGGGTTCTTGCATGCGCCCCGAGCAACAGTGCCGCGGATATCATTGCTCTCCGACTCTCCACTGCCCTTACTCCCGAGGAGATGTTCAGGTGCAACGCGGCCTCTCGCGACCCCAGGACCGTCCCTGAAGCCCTCGTGCCATACACGCTGCATATGACCGGTCATTACGGCCTTCCGCCGTTGGAGACGCTCAACAAGTACAGGGTCGTGGTAGCGACGTGCGGAAACGCCTCATTCGCGTACAACGTCGGGATGTCGCGTGGGCACTTCGCATACATATTCATCGACGAGGCAGGCCAGGCGACCGAGCCGGAAGTTCTCACCGCCATCAAGACCATGGCGTCCGACGATACTCGCATCGTACTTTCCGGGGACCCGAAACAACTAGGTCCGATCATCCGTTCGAGCATCGCCAGGGAGCACGGGCTGGCGATCAGCTATATGGAGCGCCTGATGGAGCGACCTGTGTACGATGCCCAGACCGGCCGTGGGCTCTCGTAAGACTTTCTTCCTATTCCTCTCTTCCTTCACGTTTTGATTTCGTGTACAGATGGGTCAAGCTGCTGCAGAACTACCGGTCGCACGAAGCTATACTCCGCTACCCTAACGCGAAGTTCTACGACAACGAGCTCAAGGTGTGCGGCGACCGCGGCGTGATCAACTCGTTCCTCGGGTCGTCGCAGCTGGCCTCTCCAAAGTTCCCGGTTGTCTTCCACGCACTCGCAGGACACAACGACCGCGAGTCGACGTCGCCGTCGTACTTCAACATCGACGAGGCTTCGGAGGTGAAGGCCTACGTTCAGGCTCTGTTGGCGGATCGCCAGCACCCGATCCGTGAGTGGTTGTTCCATCGATCATGCTGTCTTCGCAGCTAACGCGTGCTTCAACAGAGGCGAAGGACATCGGTGTGATCACTCCATACCATGCGCAGGTCCGCAAGATCCGCAAGCTTCTACGGGACGCAGACATCCCGGACGTGGACGTCGGGAGCGTTGAGATCTTCCAAGGGCAAGAGCGCCGCGCAGTCATCATATCCACCGTCCGGAGTAGCGCCGACCTCCTCGCATACGATGCGAAGTTCACCCTGGGCTTCGTCTCCAATCCTCGCCGCTTCAACGGTATGTAACACTTTGTCATCCGCTGCCTTGGTTGATCTTTGACTCACGGTACGTGCAGTGGCCGTTACCCGCGCCCAAGCCCTCCTGATCGTCATCGGCGATGCGGCAATCCTCTCGCTCGACCATCTCTGGCGCGGGTTCATGAACCATGTCTATTTGAATGGAGGGTGGCGAGGCGACCCTCCCACGTGGGACGTCAATGCCCCTGTTCGAGATGACGCTAACTACGTCGACGAGCTACAGGAGGCTCTCGCTGCAGAGATGAGCGTGCTCATGTCGCGGCTGTCGTTGGAAGGAGAGGATCTCGAGGGAGACGCGAACGTCGACAGGCCGTTCCAGGAGACGGACTAGCATTGACTTGGACCCTGTCATGTACGCCTGCTTGATGTTGACATTCTCCCTCTGTTGTGCAATATGATGATGGAACTACACGCGGCATACAACGCAACTCGATAGCTGGACCGAAGACCAGTGAATTACACCAACACCGACAGACGTAACTTGAATGAAAGCTCACCAGAATTTCAACCCACTGTGAGGGTCATGCTCTACGCCGACTTCGACCTCGACTCCGACCTCGTCTCCGACTTGGGCTTGGGCTTGGGCTTGGACTTGGACTGCCGCTTCCGCTTTGGCGTCGCCGTAGGCTTCTGTTCCCCTTTGTCGGGGTCCGCCGCATTGAACGCCGCCTCCGGACCAGAGGCAAGCCCCTTCCCGACTCCCTCCAAGACCTTCCCCGCGCCGTAGACCACCCCGCCGACCGTCACCACGGCGGCCGCCACTGGGATCCCCACGATGCAGAGCAATCCCATGCCGAAGGTCTTCGCAGCCTTTACCCCTGTGCTGTCCGGAGTCGTCGCAGGCTCGGATGGGACTTCACCATCGTCGACGTCGGATCCGGAGTCGGAAGCGCCGTCAAGCGTGGCGTCATCGTCGTCGTGCATATCGTCCTCGGGGGGGTTGGGGTCGTGGATCTTCGCCATACCTTGCAGGGAAATAGGGGGAGGTTCGAGTTTCGAGGTTGATGTATATTAACGACAGCCGAATACTAGTGAAGTTAGACTCACTGTATCAAAGCGTCCGTGTCTTCGAGTCGAGTAGAGGGGGAGGGCCGGAAGGTAGTAGGTCGGTGGTGAGGAGCAAGGGACATCCCGCGCGATAAGCCAGGCATATATATAGTGTATGTGGGCGTGGGCGCATCGAGGCCGAAGAGAAGGCGAAGGTTGCGAGTTGCTTAGTGCTGCGGCAGGGAACTACTTATCTACGTAATTAAGTGGTTTGTGCGCCAGGTTCTCCTCTAGCTACGCTTCACCGCATCTCTATTGGATGCCGTGGTGTATACGGCTGACATACCAGAACGTACCGAATCTGGGGTTGGGGGAAAGAGGGCCCGGGGCGGGCGACTGAGAAGAAAGACTCGGACAGATTTGGCACAAGCTCAGCAGGCGCACAGCACCCCGACGCTCGAGGGTATATTGTAGATTACGCATCCACCGCGGCCATGTTGTACAAAAGCCCAGGGCCGCGCGCGCATGTAGTGCTAGTGACAGTGACGCGATAGCGCCTTAAAGTAAGAATATGATGAGAGTCAAGTCCGACAGCGAAAGCAAGCAAACAAGCATACGACAATGCGCGACGGTCTGTGTACACGCACCCGTCTTCCATCTAGCGTCCATTACACCAACATCATAGGTGTGGCGAGCGCGTCTCTCTGGGCGTATTGCTCCCGCTATGCTGGCCCCTTGCGTGCCCGTTCCCGTTCCCGAACCGAAACGGGTCTCCCCGCCCCGACCGCAGCGCCGTCCGCTCGTCCGCCTCCAGCTCGTCGTCCTCCACCTCGCGCAGCGTGTCCAGTCCCAGCCCGTTCGCGCCTCGCTCGTCCTCGTCCTCCTCGAACGCCTGGAAGAGCGTCTGCGTCTGGTGCCGATACAGTGAGCTTCTCCGCCCGTGTCCTCCGTGTCCTACGCTCCAAGGGGTCGGCATCGTGCTTCCAATGGGCGTTCCTGCTGCGCCGCTCCATCCGTCGATAGACATGCGGCCCTGTATGCTCAGGCGCGGGTTCATCAGCCCGCCCTCGAGCGTACTGTGAGGGTGCCCGCCCGGGACAGAGGATGCGTCAGGTTTGCGGGAGATCTCGAGGAGGTGGACACCGAGGAAGGTAGTGATGAAGCCGGCGAGGAGGGAGATGGAGTTGGCGGGGTCGTCGGTGTTGAAGCCTTGGAAGAGGATGACAGAAGCGACGATCGTGGCCGTTGAGAAGCCAACGTAGTACATCGGGTTTACGCTGTGCGCGTATCAGCCAAAGAAATTCGAAAGGGATGGGAGAGAGAAGACGCACACGTTGGTGGAGAAGGTGTCCAGCGCCTTGTTGAAGTAGTTCATCTGCACGAGGATGCACAGTACAACGGTGATGCCGAACACGTATGTGCTGGGGTGCGAGAACTGGTTGTGGCCTGCAAACGTGAGCTTGACGGCGACGCCGAAGCCCTTGATCGCCATGACCGACACAGAGCCGACGACCGAGCATATTGAGATGTACACCAGCGGGTTCGTCCGGCCGTATTTCGGGACAACACCATAAATCATGACGAGGCTGAACACGAAAACCGTGAAACAGTACATCATAAAACCTAGCACCCATGGGAGTTTGTGGTTAGCCGCGAGAAGGAACGGAAGCGCAAAGGAATGCAGCCTTCTAGTATGGTTATTTTGGAGCACAACTCAGAAGGAAAGTGGGAGAATGAAGAGGCAGGGGACGCGTTCCAAACCGTTTGATGTATTTTGTTGAGGCGGATGAGGAGGCCCTCCCCTATAGTCCTTCGCCCGCGACCTTAACAGCGCGCGGGAATACTGGATCCCACAAGCCCTTTCCATGTAGAAGCTAGCTGTATGCGTGCGCCGCGAATTACCACTCATCGCAGTGAAGAAAACAAGCACGCACACCGTGCAAGCAGAAAGTTGCTAACACTAACTATATGCATCCTTTCAAGCGTCACTTCGCGCAGAAACCTAGACTCTAGGCTGCGTCCAAGTCGCTCGCCGTTTGTCAATTGGCGGCTTGCTCCTGGAAACTTGGACGAAAGCAAGCTCCCCGCTCGTCTATATGCAACTTAGTAGATGTTACAGAGAGGTTCTCCCCCACGGTCTGTTCTCTCCTTCCCTAAACCTCTCTGTAGCGAGCGCGAGTGGACTACGGTCCCCGCGACGAGGAGAAATATGTGTGTTGTGTGGAACGCGGAAACGACGCGTCTTCGACGCGGACGCGATGGTGTGGACCCAGGACAACCATACTAGAAGGCTCACAATCTGATTCAACGGAAACGGCGCGCACCTGGTTGTACAGCGAAATGCAGGATCTCATCCACCGTGTTGACCTCCTTGTCTGGCGGCGCGTGGAGCACGATGATGAGGGAGCCCAATAGACACAGGGAGCATCCTAGACGTCCGAGGTGACCGAGTTCTTCGTGTAGTAGGAAGGATGCCAATATCGCGCTGTGAGTCAATGAGTGAAGAAATTCGTAATGGAGGATGAACGTGGCAAAACGTACCCGATGATGACACTGAGAGCACCGAGAGGGGTGACAAGTATTGGGGGTGCAAAGGTATATGCCGCGAAGTTCGCGACTGCGCAGCGGGGTTGAGCAGGAAGACTCGGTGGGCACATTACAGATGGCAATGCGGGAGGCAAGGGGATGAGACATACCTTCACCGACGATTACTTCGCGAACGGAATTAGACCCGGGAACACACATGTCCGAGAATGCTCCCACTTACGTGTTGTTATTCCCGCCCACCATATCGGATTGCGGAGGTAGGCGTAGCTCTCCGACGCGGATGAGTACGCGGAGGCTTCGCCTGCTTGGTTGAGACCCTAGTTGGCGGCAGCAGCTCAGCCGCGAGACCGACAGTACATAGTGAACGGGTGAAGAACCGACCTTTTTGGTGAGGATAAAGCTCGTGCCGATGGCCAGTGAGCTCGAGACGGCGAGCGAGAGCCCGATGTACTTGTCTTCTAGCATTTCATAGATGTCGTAGGGGGTATTGCGACCAAAGAGATTATTTGTGCGCGCAGCAAAAGGAAGGAGCGTGTGTGTAGGAGTCCAGTCACCAGAAATGTCGCGCTAGGGCAGAAGTAGCACGAGTTTGCTAGAGAAACCCAGGGAGAAGATCCAGAAGAAGACCAGGAGGCGGAGATAGGGGTCGAGGGAGCGGTGCGGGGGATGGGGAGAGCGGGGGATGGGGAGAGCGGGGGATGGGGAGAGCGGTAGGACGTGGACGACGGTCGGTGCGGGTGAAAGGCCGCTGCCACGCCTCACGCGCCCGTCGATTCGCTCACGCGTCGATGCTCGCTCCGGTCCGTGTCCCCCATCGCTGCCTTCGAATGCTCTCTGCTCTCCGTCCCACTTTCTTCCCTCCACGCATCAGGACGTTCTCTGGTCTCTTCTTTACGACATCCAGGACACCACGATTGCCACGATTCTTCGCCAGTATGGCTGCACACGCGACGGTCAACACCTCCTCACGCCTGCAGGCCCTCCGCGAGCTGATGGAGAAGCCGGAATATAACGTACAAGCCGTCGTCGTGCCCACTGAGGATCAGCGCAAGTATCTTGTCTTCAAGACTACTTCAGGATGCGCATACGATCTGCCTTGATCTCTTCTAGACTTCAGCGAATACATCGCCCACTGCGATGAACGCCGTGCCTTCATTTCGGGTTTCAATGGATCTGCCGGTGCATGCCACTTCTCCACTCGTTCGATCCTTGAGCTCGATGTTTATACTGTGAGCTGCTGGGTTCACTAGGTTGTGCGGTTGTGACACCGAAAGGCGCGTACCTGTTCACGGACGGGAGGTACTTCCTTCAAGCCGAGAAGCAATTGGACCAGTACGTGCACTATCCATCGTTTGAATGTATTATTCAACGCCAGAACTGCTGTGGTCGAACAGAAACTGGACCTTGATGAAACAAGGCATTCCAGGTAAATGCGTCACAGCTCCTCCATCGAAGTAGCCATCCATCTCAAAGCTGCCCGAGATGTCCCCACCTGGCAGGAATTCTTGTCCAAGGTCAGCAAGAACCTGTGCTACATGTCAACGCACCGCTGATCTCGACCACGATTTTATGTAGAACCTCGACAGCAACACGCGCATCGGTGTTGATCCTACGCTCATCTCCGCTGGTGAGTCGCAACCAAGACTAGCCCATAAGAAGTGTCGTGACAGTCTGTATGGATAGCGGATGCGGAAACTGTTCAGAAGGCTCTTGAGCCCAAGAAATCAGAGCTTGTATCACTTTCAAAGAATCTTGTCGACTTGGTTTGGTCCGACCGGCCTTCCCGACCTGCGAACACGATCTCCCCGCTCGACGTCAAGTACTCCGGTACGTATCTGATTTACGAGCAGGAGCAGAGTGCAGCTACATGTCGAATTCTCGGCATTCCCGCTCCTAGTTGGGTATATGCGTGGCTCAGATAGGCTCACCTTGAGCTATTAGGAAAGTCGCACACGGCCAAACTTGAGCTTCTCCGTGGGGAGCTCAAGAAGAAGGGGGCGAAGGCCACGGTGGTCAACATGCTTGACGAGGTCGCCTGGCTGTTCAACATCCGCGGCTCCGACATTGACTTCAACCCTGGTACGCCTCGCATACCCAACCTCACCACTAGGAAACCACTCTATAGCACGCATCCACAGTGTTCTTCGCGTACGGACTCATCGACGGGGACAAGACCCTCCTATTCGTGAACGAGTCCCAGTTCGGCCAGTCCGTTCTCCAGCATCTCGGTTCCGAGGTCGATGTCCACCCATACGACACGTTCTTTTCGTACCTCACCCACCTTGGCGCGGAGCTGAAGCAGAAGAAGGATGCTGTACGCCACCTTAAGTCTTCTCGGCCCTTCTTCAAACGCGTTGACACCACCAACAGAAGGTCCTCATTTCCGACAAAGCGAGTCTCGCGGTAGCAGACGCGATCGGAAAGGTACGTTCCCACTCACACTCCCGGCCGAACCTGCGCTTGAGGACGTCGACCGCATGCATGCGTGCGGGCGTTGGGCTGACACTAGGCGTGCTTGCGCGTTGAAAAGGATAACATCATCGTGGCGCGCTCACCTGTGACGGACCTCAAGGCGATCAAGAACGATGTCGAGGTCGAAGGTGCGTGGCACGCTTGTAAAGTAGAATGTTGAAAGGGAGATCGAGCTTGTTGGGAACAGGATTCAGGCAATCGCATATCCGGGACGGTGCTGCGCTCGTCCGGTACTTCGCGTGGTTGGAGGAGCAGCTGAACGCGGGCGCAGTGCTAAACGAGAGCCAGGCTGCGGACCAGCTCGAGAAATTCCGCTCGTGCGTCATCTAGTTTATTTAACATTCGTGCCTCAAGACACTGAGATACTCGACCGTTGCCAGAGAAAACGATCTCTTCAAGGGCTTGTCGTTCCCTACCATATCCGCAACCGGTCCTAATGGCGGTACGTTTGTAATTGGCCCATGAGCCTCTGATGTTATTGACCTCAGTCCCATGCATATAGCCATTATTCACTACCAACCCGATCATGACGACTGTGCGGTCGTCAAGAAGGACCAGGTTTGTCCGATATCCACTCTAGCTGGTTCGGTCACTGACGTTCCCCACAGATCTATCTTTGTGATTCCGGAGGTGAGCACCTTAACTATACCTAACGGGATCCTCCTTCATATAATATGGCTTCGTAAGCACAATACCTCGACGGCACCACGGATGTCACCCGCACATACGTACGTGGGCTCTCTTAACTCTCGATTTCTAACTACTACTAACGATGGTCACATATGTACAGCACTTCGGCGCACCAACACCCGAGGAGAAGCGCGCATTCACGCGCGTGCTTCAAGGCCATATCGCGATCGACGTTGCAGTCTTCCCGAATGGCACCACTGGATACATCCTGTACGTATCTTGGATGTCCGTCCAATGTGTAGACGAACGGAGGTGCTGACTGCCTTGACAGTGACCCCTTCGCACGGAGACCCTTGTGGGAAGACGGCCTCGGTATGTTATGTATGTGGAACGTTCTCACTGGTAATTGACCTCCACACCTTTTGCAGACTACCGGTGCGTGGCGTAGATCCCTCTGTCGGGTCCGTGGTGCTCATGGCATTGCGATGGCAGTCATGGTACGGGACACGGAGTTGGCCATTTCTTGAACGTCCACGAGGGACCGCACGGTATCGGCGTGCGCATCGGTACGTTGTATCTCTCCCGTCATCCGTGGCGTCTGACATCTTATTCACTATTTCGTCACTCAGCGTACAACAGCACGCCTCTCAAGGCCGGCATGACGGTCTCCAACGGTACGCGTTCCTTTTCGTCCTCCTACGTCTGTGCTCGCGATAACTCAGTACCGCGCAGAGCCCGGATACTACGCTGACGGCCGGTACGGCATCCGCATCGAGAACATTGTCATCGTCCGTGACGCGCACACCCCGAATAACTTCGGCGACAAGGGCTATCTCCGCTTCGAGCACGTCACCCTCGTACGCTCTCCCCTCCTCTCTTCTTATTCCCACTTCCATCTATGATCACTGATGCACACTTGCGGCAGTGCCCGATGGGCAAGAACCTTATCGACACATCTTTGCTGAGCGTGCGGGAGAAGGAGTGGCTGAACGCATACCACGAGGAGACACAGGAGAAGGTCGCGCCTCTGCTCAAGAACGACGAGCGCGCACTCAAGTGGCTGCAGCGCGAGTGCTCGCCGCTCTGATTATGACCCTGTGGCTGGAGGGGAAGGTCGCGCAATGCAAGTGTATCATATTTCAAACGAACTACAGTATTACTCGCGAGTCGCAGATCTAGCATTCGTTCGGGCATTTGAGCGTCAAGCAGACTGGGGGAAATTATACTGATCGTACAGCAGATATCCAAAGTCTTCACAGATTGTTACTTGGAAGGGTGATGCTTTCACTGGCGGAAGAACTGCAAGCCCCGAATCGCGAACCTCAGCCCGACGATGATCGCCATCGCGAGCGTCGTCCATCCCAGGCGCTGCGGCCACGGGCTCGCGCCCTCCACGCCCGTCTGGCCAATCGCTACTGCGATGACGTCGTACAGCAGGACCGAGCCAAACAGCGGCCCTGAGCATGCCGCGGCGAGGGGGAAGAACGTGTACGTTACCGCCTGGACGACCGAGGACGGCGGAGGACGGTATCGCTGGGGAGACGAACGCGAAGATCAGCGGAACGGTACGGGGTTTAGGAGTAATGTTCCAGGACTCACGAAAGCGACAGCGCCGTTATCGAGGAAGTCCAGCACGGCGATACCTGCGAACGTCTTGGCGACGAGGTGCGTGAGCTTGTGCAGCACTGGACTGTCGGGCTGCACCGGGGGGAGCGCGGCCACCGCGACAAGCTGGAGGAGGGTGTTAATGGTGACGAGGACCTGCGAAGCGACGAAGCTCTGGCGCAGCCAGAAGAACAGCCATCCCGCTGTACGTGCACGCCAGGGAAGTAATTAGGAATGGTCAGCGTTCGCGTTCGTTGGCTGGGTTCAGAGGCTGACGCACCGATGCAGAAGTTGCCGATCGCGTAGACAGGCGCGTACATGAGCGCGATCTTCCACGCGCGGTCCTCGTCGCGGTCCGTGACGGGCTGCATGACTGAGCTCTCCTGCGCTGCGTTCGCAGAGGGGAGGTTCTGGGCGATCGCTTGGTACCCGTTCGGCGGGTCGTCCACGAAGAGCTTCCGGATCCAGGCGAGCTGGATGACGACTTGGCCCGCGAAGAAGGCGGCGATGAAGTATGTGTTTGGCGAGAATGCATAATGGTTCTGGGAGGAGTACAAACGATCATCTTTGAGTGTGGGCCGGCGGGAATAGTGAGGGTGAGAACGCGCACCATGTCCGCGACGTCCTTCATGTTGGGGGTGGTGATCATGCCAAAGGTTTGCGCCCCAAAGTTGACCAGGAAGGAGCTCACGGTGAGCACGCGTGCGCGCGAAACGTCGCTGCCCATCATGTTTAGTGAAAATAGTCGAGAACGATGGTAAGAGGAAGAACGCAAAAGCTAGTTCATAGGGGTGGCCGCGACTAGGATGCATGATGTCATATCCGCCGGTCCAGCGACCGATCGAGGTCGAACACCTTGCCACACCTTCTCATCGAGTGTCTGGATGCCCTGCTTAAGCAGCCCTTTGGATTTGGTCATGGAGGTACACGTATGTAGCTATTTGATGTTAGCGGGTTCTAATTCTTTCTATAGAGCTCTTTCTACGTGCCAGAGTGGTTGAGTAGAACGTCACAGGTCATTTGTATCCAGCAAGCCTCTTCTACATGCGCTTCATCAACACTGGACGAAATGCGAATAGGAGGAGGAGGAGGAGGCTGCTTTAGGATCTCGGATCTCCGCGTCCGGCCCCAAATTTGCACGCGTCGACGCCAGTATGAAACCATCGCCATCCTAGAAGATGGATATCAAGCTTAAGGAGAGACATGCGAATGTCCAATGGCGAGGATGACAGGAAATCCGCAGGGTCAGTTGTCCCCGCCACTATCCCGCATACCTTCCACTGAGATGACCCTGAGAGCCTCCCACTCGTCCATCTCCTGCCACTCCCCACCACCGCCTGTTGCCAGCAGGCTTTCAAGTCTCGGCCCTCGATGTCGACGAATATCTTGCGCAACGAAGGAATGCTTCGGGACAAGAGTCCCATTCCCCTACCCGCGTCCCGGTAAAATCGTGTCATCTCCTCCGATTTCCCGAAGTCCTCGAGCGAACAAAACTCGAGCAACAGATGCGACATGGAGGATCGTTGGAGCGCCTGGCTCAGTGCTGACTGTGGATTCGAACGCTAGTCAGTAGAACGGCTGAGCGTCCATGGGTCAGTGTACCACTCACCAACACCTGATCTAAGGGGAGACCAGCCATGTTGAACCCAGACGAACGGACGATACCTCCAGATGAGGGTGCGATAGCGCCAGGCGAGAGGACCACGGTCAGGTGTGTGACCGACGGTGCGCCCTCGAGGGGCACCAAGTGGCACCTCGCGGTCTCGCCAAACCCCTTCCTAGCAAAGGCCCCACGAAGGAGCACGACAACCCGCGGCCGCAAATGCGCGTACACGTGCGCCATCAGTTCGGGCATTATGGTCGTCTGCGCCATCTCCAAGCGCTCTGCGGTGCAGCAGAACGGCAGCCAGAAGAGCCCGTTCGACGCCTGTGTGCGGAGGGTCAGGAGCTTCGTCCATCCGCCGCTCTGGTTGCGGAGCGAGGCCGCGATGCGGTCGTACCAGCGTGTGATGGGCCCAAAGTCGCGGTGCTGGTCGCGGGCTGCCAGTGCCTCGATGAGTTCGCCTTCTTGTCCCCATCCCTCGTCGACGAGTACAGTGGGCACGGTGAGCACTTCCAGGTTGGGGAAGAGATGTGCGAGCGGGACTATGTTGCTGCCCTCAATCGGGTCGACGCAAAGCGACCGCACGGATGGAAACGGGCCCGGGGGAAACGCCCACGCCCTTCTGGGCCATATATTAAACAGCGTAAGCTCTTGGATTGTGCATTGATGTGTGGCAAGGAAATCGAGCGGACTTGAGTGGGCCAAACAAAACCCGAGTCGCAGAACGCGAAGGTTCGGGAGGATCCCATTGAGGATATCTTCATATTTCGTGCCGAGTGAAGTGAGCGAGAGCTCCTGCAGCTGGATGAGACTAGAAAAGGCCATCTTCAACTCGTCAGGCAGGAAGTAGTCCGTGGTGACCGTGTGAAGAGACAGCGAGACGAGATTGTGCGATGCCCGCAAAATGGAGAACGCATCCTGGGCAACTTGGCTCGGGGAAAACGTCGACTCGTCCCTGAAACTGGGTGATCTGTGGGTGTGAGTGGCCGTAAAGAGCTCCCAACGCCTCAGAAAGTCGTATCGGCACCGATCGTCCTTCGCTTCGAGGAACTCCTTGAAAGTGCCGAGAAGCGGTCTCTTAATGGAAACCGTGCCGCGGAGGAGTTGTACTGCGAGTGCTGTGTGAAGGGTGTGGCATGTTCTCGATAAGAGAGATAGGGCAGGGCGGTCGAGGAAGGGAACGATGTGTTGGAAAATATCCTGGTTGAGGTCAAGGAGATGGATCGACTGGCCTGGATGGGCTCGGAAACTGCAGATGAACGTCTGATCCGCGATGCAGATGACTGTGGACAGTACTCACGTTGGAGGTTGGAAGGACATGGTGGTGAGTACTTTACTTACTAGTAGATGACCGCCGTGCTGACGAGAATTTTCGGTAACAGCAACGGTGCTCCGCCTTAGCCGCCTCCGCAACATCGGCCAGATCATCGGCGTCACGAAAACTTGACGCCCAGGAAAACAAGTTATCATCTTGGTTACCAACACCACATTCACTACTGTATGTGACAAGGGTCTGATGGTCGCAGCTCCATGCTGTATCTGCTTCGTGTTCTACCAAAATCTCACTAGTGCTTGGTCTTGTATGTGTAGGTCGACACAGGTTGTTCATTTTCTTGTCCGAGCCTCGTTGCCAGCTGGCATTCCCAAAATTGGTGCACAGGGAGTCGACATGCACCCGCTCTTTTGACCATCCACAGACTCGGTTTTGCGATCGCTCTTGGCGACACCCGTTCCGATGCTTGTCAACCGATGTAGACCCCGACAGTCGACTGAGCAACACAGGTCTGAGATACGATGTCCATGAAAGCCGGGGTTGCCTGCAGCTCTGTCGGTCGGATTGGTTGAGGGGGAGGTAGAGAAACACATGACGTGGTCCTAGGTAGAACATCTAGTAGTACAACCGCCGATGTTGCGAAACCTTTGCGCTAGATCCGATAGAGATCAGGATTCGTGTATGGGAAGTGGGCGGCGGAGACATCCGAGACGTACCTCTCGCATCGTTCGCAGGGCTCGATAGATGCAGGACATATCTTCTCCGAAGCGATGTGCTTGCGCCTCTCACCTTCGTCCATTTCCCTCCACCCTCCTCCAGCACGCTCCTCTTTCGCCCAGCCTAGAAGCACGCGATCCTTGACCTGGAAAAGGAGGACACGTAGCGAAGGGATCTTGGCCGACATGGCTACGCGCCACGTCTCGAGTTGGTCCAAAAGGTCTTCGCTGACAGGATAATCGAAGTCAAGTCGGAGCAGGAGGCAGGAAACGGAACATTTCCCCAGATGCCCAGACGGCTCCGTCTGCAAAGCAAAAGGTCAGCGGCCGACGAAGGGGGAGTTCCAGAATCCACAGGACGCGACGCACCGACCACTGTAAGGCATGCGAAACGTGGTCCCTCATGGCCCGACATAAAACGATCGCGAGCCGAGAGACGCAAGGCGCGCACTCGCCGAGGGCGAGAAGCAGACCCCATCCATCCGACCGTTTGTCCCACGGGGCATGGAACACACTAGGGTGGAAGACCAAGCACCCGGGGCGCAGCTCGTTCACCACGCCGACTAGCTGCTGGATCGAGATGAGCCGGCAGCACACTTCCACCCTGGGCACTCGGCACGTCAGGCCCGCCCAGGGGATTCTCCTTATGCCGGGCCCTGTCACTCTGAGGCTCTGGATGTGCGGCCACGCGTCGACCTTCTTTTGGGGTCGGCTTAGGAGGCGGCGGCGGCACGTTTTCGCGACGGGGTCGCCCCACGGTTTGTCGGCGTGCCAGAGCACGTCCGTCCAATACTCGGAGTCCACACCCCCCCTATAGTCGTGGAGAGAGTCCAAGGTGAGGTCCTCGACGTTGGGAAACATGCGCGTGAGCGCGTCGACGTCGCTGGGAAACTTCGCAGGACAGGCGCGCAAGGTGTGGACGGCGGGGAAGGACATGAACGCCTCCTTCTTGAACGTGGCGCCGTAGAGCGCCACCTCCTGGAGTTCGCTTCGAGGGGCTTCATAAGCACGTTCGAGGAAGGCGCTTGCGTTGCACCCGTCGAGAAATTCGAGGACTAGCGTTCGGAGACGTGGAAGCGCGTTCTCCAGAACACCCTCATACTTCTTCGGTACGGCTGACATCTCTAACTCTCGGAGACGTGGGAGCGAGTTGAGCACCTTCTTGAGCGACGCAGGGCGAAATGAAATTACGTTCAAGTCCGGAATAGCCAGGGATTCGAGGTTGCGTGCGGCGAGCAGGACGGTTGATAACGCACGTCTGGCGTCATTGATAGACATGGCTTGTTCACCGCGTGCTATTGACTGGTATGTCGACCCAGGCAGGACGACCTTATGCAAGTAGCGCAATCGATCTTGGCCATGTTTCATGTCAGCGAACAGGAGGAAGGACGTCAAATGCCGCGCTTCTAAAGTGACGCCTCCTCGGGGGAGTTCTGGCGAAAGAGCATTCCGAAGCGTGCGACATGTGCGGGAGAGAGAAGTCACGTCGCGACGTGTCAGGAGAGATATTATCTGAAATGATATGTCAAAATTGAGGTCGGGAAGGCCCCGCGGCTTTCTGGATATCGTGGTCGTTTGCATCCTGTGAATGACATGTAATCCACATATGCTATACAGGGAGTAACAAAAGCGGGATACTCACAGTAGTGCCAGTTCACTTGCCCCTGACGAGGAGATGGTGGTCGCTGATGAAGCCGGTGAGACTTTGAAGCTGCAAAGGGGCCCAGGACCGGAAATGCTGCGGCCCGGGTGCGGCCCGCCGGGTCCGAACGCTTGATGTTTGTGTTTCTCTGACTACCTTTTCCGCTGGTATATGGGGAAAACAGAGGTTTCTGGAACCGATGCATACCCCTGTGTAATACCTGTGCAGACGCGGGGGTAGATTGAGAAGTATCATACAGACGCAGCAGTGCCTGACCCCGGATTTAAAGGCAACGGATGGAACACGTCCGCAGAAAGCTCCATGTTTTCGACCCGCATGAGCCGTTGCCCTTCAGAGTCCCTCAGCTCCTCCCACATACCTTCCTCCCCAACGTGCCACACTTTGACGGACCCGAGGAAATAGAGCTCCAGCGCCAGACACTTCAACGACGGCGGGACGGCGGGTCCTAGCGCAAACTCCTGTGCAGAGCTGGTCGCTCGACGACAAGCTGCGTGCGTGGAAGGGCTGATGACAGTGTCCGACGACTGTTCTCTGCCGACCTGGATGGTGAGGTGCGAGACGGCAGAGTCGCGCAGGATGGCGCCGAGCTTCGTCTGCCGTGCCACACGCCAACACAAAGATCAGCAATCGGTTGATGACGCAACGCACGACGGCACTCACCAGTATATCGGCCAATCCGATACTCAACAACATCCCGAGGGAGAACGAGACCGTGAGGTGCGTGACAGACGGCGAGCGCGCGAGCGGGCCCAGGACGGCGCTGATGATCTCGAAGCACTTCCGCATCGGAATATCCACCGCCAGGCGGCGCGGCCGCACGTCCGCCAGCACGGCCGGCATCACGGCGCGGAGCTCCCGATCGGACTCCGCGTACGCGAACGTGCTCGTGTCGAGCACCTGGATGTCGTCCACCTGGCAGCGGAGGCCGAGCGAGTACAGGCCCAGCGCGGTCTCGACGGTGAGATGCTGCAGCGCCGCCCACGAGCCGTGGGCGGTTTGCCACGCCTTGCTCGTGTTGCGGAGCTCGAGCGCGTCGTTGATGTCGAGGTACCCGCGCTCGAGGATCCGCCCGGGGTTGCGCCAGAAGCGGACGCGGGGGTTCGTGTAGTGCAGGTCGAGGAGGGAGAGCTCGCGGATGTTCGGGAAGAGGTGGATGAGATTCCCGACGCCGTCCGAGAGCCAGACGGAGCGCAGCTCGAGCTTCCGCAGAGCGGAGAATGGGGCGTCGTGCGACATGAGGCGGACGCTGTCGAGGCTGAGGGTCTGGAGAGTGTGCTGGTGGCTGCGGAGGAGGAAGAAGGGATCGACGAACCCCATGCTTTCCCCGATCCAGCGGGGTGCATAGGATATGTCCACTGTGTGGAGACGAGGCAGTATGCCGGCAAGGGTGTCATCATACCCCGGCGCGACGGAGCTGAGCGTAAGATGTTGTAGAGAGGGGAGGGTGATGAGGGCAGTTCGCAACCGCTGAGGGGAAAGCACTGCCGAGAGGTCGGCTAACGAGAGAGAGACCAGGTTAGGTGAGTTTGCGAGGATTTGCACTATGATGGTTTCCCGGTACTCGAGGACGAGGGGCGACGAATACCGCTCAAGGCCTTTGAGAGTGAGGTGTTGGAGCAAGCGTGCGCGGCTGCGTCCCGAGTCTGAGATCCCGATTCGTAGCCATTGCTGGAAGGAGGGCAAGTGCTCATACTTGACGACAATATGTTTGGCAAGTTCTGCATCGAGTACGCCATGAAGGTGCCTACACGTTCTTGCTATACGTGAGAGGTCGCGTTGAGGGATGAAAGGGGCGATGTAATAGATTATGTCAAGGGGTAGGTGGACGAGATGTGCTGCAAATCGATCATCTCGACTGGCGCTGCACAACAATGAGATGTTAAAGATGGAACAGGATGTCAGGATCGTTCTGCTCACCTTGTGGTCTCTGGAATGGTCTGTGCGGCAGCGGACATAAGCAGTTGAGAGGATTTGCTCTACAACGCAGCAGAAACGAGCCGTGTTGTGCATGTTGGCCTTCAACGTAAGCTTCAACTTTCTCGGCTTCCAATTTCCAACCAGGGGAAATTGCGTGGATATTTACCAGAAAGGAATGTCTAACCCTAGCCTAGGTCTAGCGATCCGTCTCTCGCGCGCTTAGGGACCTTGTCCCTTGACTGTTTTACTGCACTTTCGCATCCTGCCGCATCATGGAGTTCTGGGTACATCGCGTTCCCCAGCGGAGGATGTGCTTCTGGGGTTCTTCGCGCACGGCAGATCGGGTTCGAGTCCCGGGGCAACCCGAAAGTGTTGTTGCACATCCACGCTTTGACCAATGGTCCACCATCGACGCTGCTGCACTGGTTCTTAAGCTTCGCTGTAGGTCTCTGGAGCACGCAATACCGGAGAGGTCAGGGAGGTTATTTGGAACGCGAGAGGGAGCGACCTGCTGGAGGAAACCGGCGACGTACGAGCTAGCGGACCCCCAGAGGTGCGTAGTCGATTTTTTGCAAGTGACTGTCTCATTATATTTTCCCGGACACTCTGGGTCGACTGTACCAGGTGGAGATCAGAACTACATTTCGCCACTCGGACGCGCCTTCACTTGTATTGTTCAGTCCTGATATCACAATCCATCGCTTTCTTTCGAGCTGGCATCACCTTCTCGCGTCATCTATGCGAGCTGGACTTATCAAGACCCCGACAGTGCCGCTCTCAACTTGACCCAACGTCCAACACAGATTTAGTCATGCTCGATGGACAAATCGTTCACTTGAAATGCGTCCCCCCGTAAGGTCCGACGGATTTGCATCGCAGAACAGAGTCGACATCTCATCTAACTGAAGCCACTCGACTATGACCTACCTCACAAACGACACTGCGGCTAATGTACAGGTATGTGACAGCTTGTAATGCCGATGCTACAACCTGTTAGGTATCTTGACCCTTCCAGGAGCACAAGACGCCTCGTATTTGTCCTCAGTATACGGACGGTACCGCCCTTCAAAACCTTTCTCCTCCCTGCAGGTAGATAGTCAGAAGGGGAAATTCGGGGCGGGCGCGTACTATCGGACTGGAAAAAGACACGCACGAGAAGGGAACGGTAATGGTCCCACGGAAATGGGTGAACGCGTCAAACGTTGACTTGCCGAACCATATTCCATCTGGTAAGTTTCGTCGTCAGTGTCATACCTTGGGAACTTGGCCAACATTTCCTTACGTCCAGACTCGCCCTGACCGCCGAAGGGCATCTCGTGAACTATAAGTTAGGTAAGTACCAAGTATGCCGCATCCAAGTAGTTTGATACGCACCGACGAGCTGCATAATTGTGTCGTTGACGACGAGCTGTCCACTCTTCGTCCTCTCAAGAACTGGTGAAAACATTAATCCCGATCGAGTGACTGGGGGAGGACTGACTTACATTTGTACTTCAGGTCGTCCTGATTCGTGAACAAGTAGATCACAAGTGGGCTGGGCCTTGACATAACGCATATGTCAACGGCTAGAAGTTTTACGGCAGGTGTAACAAGCCCGTACTTCGAATTCAGAACCTGGATGGCCCCGTCCACGTCGTCGACAGGGATAATGGGAAGGAAGGGCCCGAAGATCTCCCTAAGCACGCATCGCGCAACCGCGACAGTGAGTGATGTTATCTCTCGCTGTGGCCAGAAATGGCACTTACTCGTCCATCAAGATGTCGTCCACAGGCACATCCGTCAGGATCGTCGGCGCGATGCTCTTGTCCCCCCGGATCTCGCCACCGAACACGACCTTCCCCTTCGTTCGCCCTAGGATATCCACCAGCCGCGCATGGTGCGTCGGGTTGATGATGTTGCTCAACGGGATCGTCCCCGTCAGCGGGTGGTCCTTCTCCGCGTCCGGGAAGAACTCCTTGTGCGCCTTCTTCAAGCCCTCCACGAACCTGTCCACCTTCGCCCGCGGCACGACCGCGTAGTCCGGCGCGACGCACAGCTGCCCCGCGTTCTGCATCTTCCCGTACCACACCCTCCGCGCGACGACGTCCATATCCTCCTCGCCGATGTCGTCCGCGACGACTGCCGGCGACTTGCCGCCAAGCTCGAGCGTGACGGGCGTGAGGTTCTTACCGGCGGCGGTCGCGACGATGCGTCCGACGCGGCTGTTGCCGGTGTAGAAGATGTGTGCCCAGCGGAGGGATAGCGCGTGTGTCGTCTCGGGCACGGCGCCCTTAATCACGGCGTACGCGGCGGGGTCGAGGTACTGCGGGACGATGCGCGCGAGGAGCTCGCAGAACGTCGGGACGAGCTCGGACGGCTTGAGCACGACGGGGCACCCGGCGGCGATCGCGCCGATGAGCGGGTTCACGGTCAGGACGAGCGGGTAGTTCCATGGCCTGCGAGGGGAAGAGAGGGAGCGGTCAGCAGGATTCCTGTGCTCGAGTGGGAACTCGTGAGTCATGACGGGTTGGGATGATATTCATCATCCGCGTCAGAAGGCATTCCGCGGGGACGCTCCTCGTTGCAGGGTGTCCGCTGCCGTATATGCGCGCGAATTTACTGCGTCCTCCACTGGGACTGTCGGCCGTCGCTCGTATTGCCGGCTTTAGTGCACCGACTCTCAGCTCGAGAAGCAACGCGAAGCACGCGCTTCCTAGTTCACCACGGCATCCCTTGACGATCCGCTTCGAGAAAGCGATCTTCGTCACATGTTGGGAAGCCGCACGACAACACGGAGATTGGTTTGGGAAATCGCACACTCACGAGATGATGAGCGCGACGCCCTTTGGCTCCTTATGGACTGTCGCTCCCCACGCGCTGCGCCACGTCTCCTTGGTCGGGCACAGGGTCGGCGCAGCCCACTCCTCGAGGCTGTCGGCCGCGTTCAGGGTGGAGGTGACGAGGTGCGCGACCTCGGCGACGGTCGTCTCCATGCGCGGCTTGTTGAGGTCCGCGAGGAGCGCGTCCTCGAACGCGGTGTGGTTGTCTTGGAGCATCCGCGCGAGCTGGAGGAGCTGCGCGCGGCGGTATGCGAGTGGGCGGGTCACCCCAGACTCGAACGTCTTGCATAGCCTCGCGTAGGCCTGTCGATTGGGGGCGTTAGCATGGGTTTGTGGTTTTTAGAGTCGTGCTGCTGGTACCGTATGTCGCAGTTAACGCGGTCACCTACCTCGTCGATTTCCTGGGTTGTCGAGAGCTTCAGAGACGACGCCGTGATACGCGTCACCTTTGGCTGGGGGTTGGAAGACATCGTAGTCGGGTACTGGTGGTGGTGTGGGTCTGAGTACTGAGTAGAAGAGTGGGGGTCACCGAAGGAGCGTTGGTGATATGGCCGGAGGTGAAGGTTAAGATTCCCATTACATGCCAGTGAGACTTCCGCGTGAGCGCGTTTGTCCGTTTACGTTCCTAACGATACTATAAATGCGCACTCTGCCGAGTGCACGTAGAGCTTATTCGAGTCAGATCGGGGGAGGAAGGATCGTCTACAAGAGCTTCGGGGAGCATCCGGAAAGGTTGTCACCAAGAGTGATTGCAAAACAGATTTGAGTTCTTGGACGCCGGTGGAGCATGCCACCAATTTTGGGTTGAACCCGGAGGTCGGACAAGAAAATCAGGGCCCTGTGACCAGCATATACATAGCAGTGAAACCTTGGTAGAACACGAAGCAAATAAGTCGCTAAGCTAAGACTTTTCCATGGCTGAGTTGGACGGTGCTCAGGAGGTTAACTTAACCATGGGGACCAGTAAATGTGGCGTTTGTCATCAATATAAGTAAGCTTATGTAAGTAAGTTGTTTTCATGGGCGTCCAAGTTAACTGTCGCGGAAGCGACGGCGACGGCGGTCATCTGTTGAATTATCTGTTCAGTACGTCCGTCCACCCTTCAACGTGAGTATTGTCCACAGTCATCTGCATCGCGGATCAGACGTTCATCTGCAGTTTCCGAGCCCATCCAGGCCAGTCGATCCATCTCCTTGACCTCAACCAGGATATTTTCCAACACATCGTTCCCTTCCTCGACCGACCTGCCCTTTCTCTCTTATCGAGAACATGCCACACCCTTCACACAGCACTCGCAGTACAACTCCTCCGCGGCACGGTTTCCATTAAGAGACCGCTTCTCGGCACTTTCAAGGAGTTCCTCGAAGCGAAGGACGATCGGTGCCGATACGACTTTCGAGCCACCTACAACGGGAGAGATATCCCGATGGGCGAGCAGCCCATGCAGGGAGCCACCCTCCCTTGCGCCGGCCGGAAGAGAACCGCGGGGGGGCAGACATGACGAGCGCATGATGGGACTGATGGGGGCCGTGGGCACAGCGGGCGGGCGGGTGGGAGGCAGCAGGAAGGGAGGCCAGACCGCTGCGGGAGCAAGGGGAAATCCACATGGTGCGCGTGTGCCCGCGCCACCATCACGTCCGGCGCACCACGCAACCGGCCCGATGTCATATACAACGCTGTACAGTAAGGTCAACGTCGAGACCGATTGCCCTATTCCCAAGTGCAGGCGAGAAGGCAGAGGGCCAGCATGGAGGAAAGGGATACTGTATGGGCGCACTTACCAACAGGCCGACGGGCAAGCGGTGCATGAACTTCGTCTCCGCGGATGGTCGCAGATTTTGCCATCAATCGCGCATGAGCGGAGTGTCGTGCCTGGCGCAGCACGCGCTGCATTGCGTTGCGCCGTCAGGAACGGAGATCGCCCGATCTCGGGGGCCATAGGGGTTAGCAAGACGAGGAACAAACATTCAGAGGGCGAAAGGAGGACGTCAGGCTCTTGAGGAGAGCGAAGTTCCGGGGACGTAGGGAAGCCACTCCAAAGCAGCGGACGAGCGCAGAGTCTCAGAGACCAGGACGAGAAAGGGCACTGGCGGGGCGGGAGGCATCGCGGCCGTTGAGACGCATGATGAAAGGGCGTGGCAACATGGTAGCATCATAGCAATCAATGCCCCGGCGCATCAGTGCCGTCGCGTCCAGTCAATCGCATCACGGCGATTGAAGCGACGTATCGAAACCTCTGCAACGTCCTCTCTCATCCCTCACATGGGGGCTGAAAGGCCCCTACATGGGATGGCAGAACAGAGGGCACAGAGGCGTTGAAGAAGCAGGGGGCGGAGTGGAGAAGGACCAAGCATGAGGGGACAGCGGGAGGCGCGTACCTCGTGGCGCCACCACGAGGTAGGCGCCTCAGACATGCCCGCAGTCACGGTGGTCTTTACATCCGTCGCACTCCGTCGCTGAGGCAGTGAAATACCGCGCACAAGAGACCGAGAAAGAGCACTCGGGTTTCGCCACCGAAGCACCTGCCACGCATGGGCTCGTTTGGGGGACGCAAGCTGAATAGAGTGAGAGATAAACGGAAACGCGAGGATGGCGATGCCGTCGAGGGGATGACAGAGTACCTGTCTGATGTGAATATATATTTGTCATCAACTTTAGTCCACGAAAACACAAGGAACCACGCGCGCCCTTGTTGCCACGCACATGGTCCGAGAGAATCGGCACATTCAGCCGAATGTCCAGGTGGACAAGATCAAGATAAGCGTTATACAAAACGCCTTGCACCCTCTACGTTCCCGAGGCGCTCAGCCTGGGGGGTGTGTGTGTGTATCGGGAGTGCTATGAGGCCACATGAGCCTTGTCACGCCGCCAGAAGAGAGTCTCAGTCTACATACCACCTAAGTTGCACGCGCTCGCGCTTTGATCCCCGAGCGGAAAGTCTCGGCTGTCCAACCATACAGCCGGTTGAGTGCGACCTTCAGCCTGCATAGACCAGTAAGCATGGGGAAATACAAGTCGTCGTTGACGTACCCATCCTGGTTCTTCGATGACACCACGCGATCCATTCTCCCACCGTCCTATACCCGATGAACGGAGGAGTGCGATATGTGCATCTAGAACTCACCGGGACCAAGAGCAGAGTCTTCCTTCCGAAACGCCTAGGGGGAATGAGGCCGGTTTTTCCCAGTCTGACAAACCCCAATGCTTTCAAGGCCTACAACGGACGAGTTAGCGTGCATTATAAGTGACCAGAAAGGTTTGCGCACCTTCGCGAGGTGCTCGAAAGTGAACACGCGCCGCCCTTCTCCGCCGTCGTTCAGAACTGAAACCAATACCTAGGCGGTTTCAGGAGGATATGCCGGAGGGTTGGGGTATGGTTCACTAGTACCTGGTGGTGCTCGTCGTTCACAATGATAGCGCGGGACTTCCGAGTCATGGTGGTAGTCGAGGGATTAGAAAGAGACAGCTGAGGTGAATGGGGAAGTTCAGCTTGTGCAGGTGGGCGCCATAACGCGACAGCTCGAGTGCGACACAACACTCGACAACACTTAACGTGAATATGTGACCAGCGCGCCGGGCGCTTGCCCGCACCTGGCCCTGCTCTTGACCATCGCCTGCTCCATCGCCACACGACATCGTCTAACATGCTCTACGATCGCATCGGCGTATGTTTGTCTCGTGTTTCTGTCGGTCCCTCTGCACATATCCTGGCTCTTGTCGCGGCACCCTGGCTTGCGTCATCAAGCGAGCATCCATGCCGTCCTTGGTGCCAGCGTGTTCCACGTATCGCGAAGAGTGGCTAAGGGGATGCAAGCTCAAGATACGAACGTGTCCTGGGTTGGGGAGGTTTGCTCTTCCCTCCGTGCGGTGGATACAGGTTTTGGAACCAGGTGTGTGTCCGTTCCCCACGCGTCTACGTCATCACAATTGTCCTCGATCACACAGCGTGCCTTGGATCGGGCTCCGATCCACAGCTTGATCGTGTCGCGGGCGGTGGCTGTGGCGAGCCTGTGGGCAGGGAGGTCAGTTGATCTCACCGATCTGAGAGGTCCTTGGCATCCCGACGGCGCGGTTTCCGTCTATTGGATCGAATGTCAGCGGTGTGTCCATGGATGTGCGCACTCCTTGTTTCGAAGGTACGCGTATTCTTTGGGCCCAGTTTCGCGTGCTTGATAGTTTCGTCTTTTCAGTGAATGGTCCGTCTCCCTCATGTCCCCGAATCGTGCCGTGCCACTCGGGGAAACATTGTTATCGGTCGAATGGGTCTCAGTGGCATTGGCAATTGGGGTAGAGCGCGCATGCGGTGTCCCCCACCGGTACCGCGCGTGGACGTCGCGAGGAGGAGGCGCGACGTCCACGCGCTTCCTTACCTTTGATGCCCGGGCCCAGGAAACAAGGGACGATCGGTGGGCTTCCGTGGGCCTTCTGCCAACTCTGAGCGGCTCGCCGGCACGCCGTGTGGTGGGATTCGTCGTGCGCAGACTGACGTCCAGTGTCAGTAATTCCCGCGTCGGGCTTCACCGTTCGCATTGCCCTGCCGAATCGGCGTTTGGTCCCTATGCGGTCATGAGGTGAGGGTATTATAGCGGAATAGGCGTGTGTCCTCTTACTGACGCCGTATATGCTGGAGCGTTCATGTTCGACCGCGTGATGACGCAATGGATCGACCGCGCTATAATCGAGATCAACGGTCGATCACTCCTTGATATCTCGACCGCGTGTGCTCCCTGGCTCGCCCAGCGTCGCAAGTGCGTCGCCCCTGCTTGTATCGCAAAGAACATTGTTTATCTCCCCGCACGCTGAACCCCGGGTGCTATGCAAAGATCTCACGGCGTCTGGTCCACTGGTTAGGCATCTCGCCCCGCATCGTGGTGTGGCGTGTAATTGCCGTACAGCCTGAGGCTTTGATCGCCGGGGTGCCTTGTGATCGAGATAGTAAATGATCGAGTGCGTGTTCTGTGCGTATGCTTCAAACGATCGAACACCTAAAAGAAGCCCGCTCACTTCGTTTTATTTGCAGGCAAGCGATACAATTCAGTCACAGTTGTCCACATAGATGGACGTGGAGAACTTACAGGAACGACGCGGGGTGCCATCATTCGTGTTCCTTGCGGGGGTGTTTCAGGCACAGATTCCGGAGCGTGGGCGATCGGGGCAGGCTTGGCATGACATTGGTACAGTAGTGACGTCATCTCCTGTACTCGTTCATGTAGTGCTATGGTATCATAAGTCAGTGAGGTCAATTATCTCGTCGCCGTTGCAGTCCAACTCCGGGGCCTTGTAGGGCTTACGACTCTTCCCCTTCCCCTTCCCCTTCCCCTTGAGGGGCGTCCTGCTCGAGCCCTCGACAAACTCCGGTTCGTCGTCCGAAATGGTGCTAGCGCGTGTCCATCGTTGGCGTGGTGGAGTGCGCCGGTCCAGCACAACATCTGGGTCGTCGTCTAAAATAGTGAGGGGGTTTGCCTGTGTACCGCTCGGGGTCTTCGAAGGGACGCGCGAGCGATCAACGTTCGTGAGCTTGTCGTCAGTCGTCGGCGCCTTCTTGCTCGTCTGGCGCGGTACCTCGACGTACTCGAGATCATCGTCAGTAGGCGGGTGCGGGGCGGCGTGCTGGAGTGACGTTCGCGGCATCTTGATTGGTACGCTAGTACGGCGATGAGTCGCGTCCGGTGAAGGCTCGCGTGCGCGCTTGGACCGAAGGGGGCCGTCGTCAGTGGGCGGCATTGGTCGCGCGCGCGAGGAGCCGGTGTGCGACGACTGTCGAGAGTGGCGCTCGACGCGCGCGCGCCATGCTTCGAACCAGGCGATCGCCTCTCCTGACCCTTGGAGGCTCTCCACGCCTGGATGCGCCAGTAGCACGATGGGAGCGTCCTTTGGAACGCTCGGATCTTTGCCGTGGACTACGCCCTCCCATCGGGTGTGCGTCTCGTGCCAGATGATGTAGAACGCGGTATCCTCCAGCGAGTTGAGCCAAGGCCTCGGGACGGGGGCCTCCTCTGTCTCTTTGTCCAACAGCGCGTAATTGAAGAGGTAGATGTCCGGGGGCGTGTTATTCTGGACGTTTTGTTAGCTCGTTCCCGCAAATACTATGTCCCGCGTGGTCGTACCTTGGTCCAGACAAGGATCCAGCGGTGGCGGTGAGGTGGGGGATAGATGGCGCGCCGGATGCTGAGCTCCGGACTGAGCGCGTGACCTCGCTTGAGCTGGTAGTCGTGCAGGTGGCGTCCGAACCCTTCGCAACGGAGGCCCATGACGCGCACAAAAACGATGTCATCCTCAGGGCGCACCTCAATGGGATCTATGTCCCAGGGGACTAGATCCCACACGTTGCATGCGATTACCCAGCGCTCGAATTGGGTGGGTGCAGGAATGGCGCGAACACGGGGGTAGTGGTACAAGTATATGTCGTCGCCGAACGGGACGGACACGCGTTCGATGACAGGTTCTTCATTGGCCTGTGGGATATTGCCAGTCAGCAGATGTTAGCCATATCACAAACAGCGCGATTCAAACGAACCTTCTCCCACAAGAGAATGAGGACGATGCGCGCTTCAGGGTTCTTAGCCTAGATAAGGCAAATCAGAAGGCGTTGGCAAAGAGTTTGCACTGCCACTTGTCTAACCTCAACGGTGACGGACAGCGCGTTCTTTGACTGCGGTGTCGGGAAGTGGTGTTCATCAGGGACGATGTGTACTATGGCCACTGAGCGGGACTTACAGGTGCGTCCTGTTCGCGGGGCGCCTGCGCGCACGGTGTTCCCGTCAGTCTACGCCATGTCTGCGAGGTGATTGGGTGACTTACCGATGCGCCGTGCCCGCTGCCGATGACGGACAGCGCGTTCTTTGACTGGGGTGTCGGGAATGGGTGTTCATCAGGGACGATGTGTACTATGACCACTGAGCGGAACTTACAGGTGCGTCCTGTTCGCGGGGCGCCTGCGCGCACGGTGTTCCCGTCAGTCTACGCCATGTGTGCGAGGAGCTTGGGTGACTTACCGATGCGCCGTGCCCGCTGCCTCGTCGTCCGTGGTCCTCGTGCCCGAGCTTTGTACGCTGCAAGTGTTGTCGGTCAAGATGCTGAGTAGCGTTCGGGGTTTCACGTACGGCGATGGTATTCGCGTTGCTGATCATCTGTGCGCACGGATCGGAGTTGTGAGAGCGAGGAGGGGTCCGAAAGGCAACAACCTACGCCAAACGGACGCTGTTTGCCTTGACTAACGACGGGACCGTCACGCGAGGCAGCGGTTTTGGACTTCGCGCGATCCGCAGTGGGAGGGCGTTCTTTCTTGATGTTCGAATGCGTGTCTTCGACCGGAGGAGCATTGTTGGTTTTCGCCGCTCGTTCGTGCGCCTTCCTTTCCTTTGCCGCTTTCTTGCTCGCCCGTACGCGGGCTTTAGCGTCGTCGCGATCGCGCCGAACTTGCCGGTCTCCGTCGCGCAAAGCTTCGATGCCCTCTAGGGCCTCCTCGGTAGGACCCGCTTGCATTGGGATGTGGACCTGGTGGCAGAGGCGACACTGGCAGGTGCGTTAGAAAGATATGTCGGGTCGGGCAGGCGACGTGTCTACTTACAACCATGTTCCACGCCCCTGCAATGCCATACTTGAAACAAGGTCGCGAGTCGAACGTAGCGGCCTGCCCGCAGCGAGGACAAAAGCGTGGGGCGTCGGGCAGGGGCCCCGCAGCACTGAGGCAGGCGTTTTTTAACGGCTTGCTATACTTCACTTCGTCGTCGTGAGCCTCGAGTTTGAGTTCACCATACACGGTGGGATTATCCGGGCGAGGATATGCACGGTAGAGAGGCATGATGACGGCGAGGAGGGGGACGATGGGAGGGGGGTTGGGGCGGGGTGGAAAGCAGGGACAAGGTGGCAGACCGGCGGACAGTTTTCAGGGTGGTATGATGTTGTGATGCTCGGACAATCGGGTCCCTTGTGCTCGCTGTCATCGCCAGGGCGGACCGATAATATTTTGTATCGGCTGGATCAAATGTAGGTGACGATGCCGCGCGTACGTGGGCTCTCTCGCAGAGCTTCACGCGGTGATGTCGCGCCCGGACGACACGACGAAAATGGATTTGGTGGCAGCCTGATTTTGAGCGACATTCGGTTGCGAGGAACATCCGGGCTCGATGGCCATTCAGACATGACGGCGCGCAGTTGTGGTTTTGTGGGGTATGGAACACTACATTTTCTGTGTTACGCTAGGGAAAGAGTTAATGAGATCCGCTGGCGCGCGCCGCCGTTTTCAACATGTTCACACGGCCGGGTAATATATTTTTAAAAAAGATACGTTCTCGCGCAGAAAAAAATGGTGCTACTCGAGCGGCCCATCGCGACATTGCCCGTTCGAGAGAGTTACTGTGGGAGTGCCAGTCTGTCAGTGTGCAATTCGCGTACGAAGTAGGTGTTCCCACCGTAGTTTTGGTCTTCTTGGTTCGCGGGGGGCCGTTTGCAGCAGCCTAGGACGGATGATAGGTCAGTCCTTCTGGGATTCGTGAAGGTAGCAGAGATTCCAACCGTTGCTTTGCCCTTCTTGCGGCGTGGGGCGGCTTGTCTGGCGGCCTGGCACGGGGCGCATGAGCAGAAGTCGTCCTGGGAACAGCAAATAGAACTCACTTTCAAGGATTCAGACGGCTTGCGAATGCGCGTGGACCTCCGCAGGGGAGTTGTCGTGACGTCAGAGGCGAGTGCGATCGCCTTGCGCTTAGGTGGAGAGGTGCCGATCAACGTGGTCGTCGTCGAGGGGTGCTGGGAAGTGGAGCTCGCCGAGATGCCCTGGGAAGTGTTGCTCGCAGAGGGGCGTGGCAGCGCGGAGGTGCTCGCGCTTGGGTGCTGTCGGGTCGCGCTTGCGGACGAGGGCAGCGCAGAGGTGCTCGCAGACGTCGGCCGCGCAGAGGTGTTCGCAGACGTCGGCCGCGCAGAAGTGCTCGCGGACGTGGACAGGGAGGTAATTCTCGGTGGGATGCGCGCGTAAGTTGGGCTTAGTAACGTCGGCCATACAGATTTCGTCCGGCCTGTGGTCACCAGTGGCAAGCTCCCAGCCGGACGGTCGTCTGTAAGCATCGGGGTGAAGGCCAAAGGCTGGGAGGGACGTGTCAGGTGTCAGGCTATCCACGGGAGATGGTACAATACTCACGTCAACGGGCCTGGCCGTCTGGTCGTCCAGCAGGCCGAGGAAGTGTGGCAGCCCAGGTGTCGACGGGTTGTCTCTGTGGCGAAGCACTGCAATATCGTACCCGTCCAAAGGTTTGAAGACGCGATCGGGGAATAGATAGTCCCAGATATGGACGAGCGGGTTCCACGCGTAGAAGAGCGGCGAATAGTCGCCTCCGGAAGCCCCCATGACGTGTTTGAGGATCTGAGGGTAGAAGTCCCATCGGAGTTCCCCGTCCTTGGTCAGCATGACGAAGAAGAATGTCGCCGGTTGTTTGGCGTGCTGAAAGGGAACTCGTCGGCGACTGCGAGTGGGGAACGGAAACTGCAGCTTACCTCGTTGTAGGCCACGACTGTGAACTGCAGTCCGTAGCCGTGCCGCGGGTACTGAGAGCGCAAGTCGATGAAGTCCCACTCGGCGGGGCCGGGATCGACACCCTTGAGCAACCGAAGGGCCTGCGGGAGGCCAACGCAGTTGACCGCGCCGGGGTAGCGCACAAGGACACTCCGGGCGCGCTCGGGGATGGTGAAGGGCAGCATGTCTGCTGTCGTTTCGAGCCAGATGTGGTCTTTTGGCGTCCAAACGCGCACGGGTCCGGTTGCAGGAAGGTCGGCAAAACGGGGTAGGAGACGAAGCTGGTGGGAGGGCTTGACGAGAATGGTGATGCAAACAAACTTCTTATCGGTCTAGGTTCAAGGTCAGGGGTGATAAAGGATAGGAATAGGGGACATTTGGCCGTGCGTACCTCACTCCAGATGACAAATGTGAACCATTTGGGCTTGCTAAGCTGGCTGCCGTCGGTGTGCTCCGACGGGGGTTCGCGTTGAGGGGTGGGGGATGAGGGCAAATAGTCGAGGTGGTCGTCGGGTACGGGCGAAGGCTGTTTGCGCGATAGAGCCGCAGAGGACGGAGGCGGTAAGACCATGCCGCAGTGGAGGTCGAACGTAGTCGCGAACGGAGAAGAATGCGAGGCTGGTCGGTCGTTCTTGAGGGAGGTTCTGGCCGCACTTCACCGTTCGCTCGACGGCAGATGTGAGGTCGAAGATCTCGAAAGGCGTACACTCCGATTCGAAATCGCATGCCATCTTGATTATTCCAGACTTCACACGTGTTGCGTCGGTGCTATGCTGGTTGCGAGGTAGAGCGTCCGCACGGGTGGTGGAACCCGATGCTATGCGCGCGAGGTCGTGCATGCGGTTGCAAATAACGTAGTTGGACATATGGGTGGCGAGAGGGACAGGTTAGATGAGTTGACGTTAAAAAACATGCAGCCATCGGCACCTTGTTCATAACACGTCAGATGGCGTGCTCTGGAAACGTTCCTGCGTCCGGCGTGTCAATCACTGTTCGAGATATTCGATAAAATTTGGCTCGATGTTGACGCGAACGCCAAACGATCTGAGCCTGTCCAGGCTGAGCGGTGCGTTAACCCACGCCACTACCACAATGATGAGCCCTTAACTGTGACCATGACATTACTTGCCCGATGTGCGACCGTACGCCGTGCACAATGATGTCAGTCGCCTCCATTTCTCGGGCGCACATTCGTTGTACACCTCCGCTTTCAGGAGGGCTGCACCGAAGCCAACGCGGTACGTCCTGGTCGCTGTACAAGGTAACGACGGAAGAGGGGACAATAAGGGGTGCCCTTGGACACCCCTCAAACCCTACTAGTTAAGGTACATGCTGAATGTTTCACCTATCGCTAATTTATCACCAAGTCATGCTGCCTTCCTTTACTTGGGGCGTATGGCTGTCAGGGGAAGGGTTCTGGCCGGTCAAAGCGTGAGCTCAGGTAGCCTTAGTGGTCACAATCGGACTTACCCGTCTTGGGTCTCCTCTCTGCGGGAGTTGCGATTGGTCCTCGGACGCGATTCACGCACGATTACCGTTAAGCCCTGCACGCCAGGCATCGGAACACCTGAGGGACCCCTCTCCTTGCGGACGCGCTTCCGACTCGCGCCCGCGGTTGTACTCGCGCTCGCGGCCGCGCCTGCGCCTGCGGTTGTACTTCGCGCCGCGCTGCACCTGCGCCACGCGCTCGCGCTCGCGCCCATGCTCAAGCCCGCACCTACGACACCCGCACCTACGACACCCGCACCTACGACACTCGCGCCATCGCCGACACTCGCCTCGGCATCCACGCTCGCCCCATTGTTGTTGTGGAATCTTGTCTCTGGCACCGCTGGAGCTGGATCCCATGGCGCGGGGCCGATAGCCTTGAAGGCTGTCGGTGTGCGGTCAGTGGCGTGCACTCCGCGCGCGAGTAAGGCACTTGCCTTCAGTTAGTGCCCCAAAAACGAGATCTGCGGCAGGCTGCACATCAAGTTCGTCGCGCAGGTAGGGGACCTGGTGGTCGAGCGGGTCAAACTCGAACGGGTCGTGACTAATCGGCGCTATTTCGGCGTGCATGTCCTGAGAGACACCCGCGAAGGGATGGCGTTCACGGCCTGCCGGGGGAGGTGCGCCAGAAGAGCTGTCCATCGGGACGCGGTTTTGAGTCGCAGGAGGGCAGTACGGGTTAGACTGCTCGGCTGCCGGGCCGGGTGGAAGAGTGGTCGGGCCCGGGTGACCGCTGCCTAACGGCACGCTTGCGTTTGCGGAGACCAACGACGGGAAGGGTGGGTCATCCGGCCCGAGAGGCGGTCCGGCGCTGTGCGAAGAAGTCAACGTACTCGCGACCGGAGGTTGGTACTCGTCAGAGCCGGACTGCGAACGCGGGCGGTCACGGAGAGCGGCCAGGCCGTTGATGAGAGAGTGTCTGACCCGCCCTGCGCCGTCCAAAGTGTCGAAGTTCATGACCGGGTATCTGGTGACACGGGCTGGGTCTTCTGTCCACCCGCGGATGGCACGAGAACACATAACCACCCCAGCGGCGGACGCAGGCGCGCCGCTGGTGGTGGCGGGTCCCCCGGGGGCGAGCAGGTTGTGTCTATCAGCGCCGGCATCTGGAAAAAGCGTGTTTAGTGTATGGGTGGCGGGCGACAGCACAGGAGCTTACATTCGACGGCCCGGCGCGCCTGGTGCGCGAAGGTACTACTCTCGGGCTCCTGGGGTCCTGTCCGTGCTGTTAGTTAAACCTCAACGCGAGAACGTAGATGATTGCCGACCTTCACGGCATTGCTCGACCCACAGCGCGAAAACGGTTTCGAACTCGAGCTGAGTCCACCCTAGCGTCTGCAGGAAGGCGTCAAAGAAGGTCTGGCCGTGGCGGTTTGTGCCCGCGCCCGTGCTGATGGAAGGTGAGTGGCGGGTGGTAGGGAAGGTGGAAATCCACTGACACATGAATCCTAGCCTCGCCGGTTTCGTCAGGACCACCGAAAACCGCGAAACCGCCCCAGCTGACAGAATCGTGCAAGGTCGTAACAAAGCCGTCGACGTGGGCGGCGATGTCCTCGGCATGGCTACGCGGTGGGCATGCATGAGTTTGAGACACGTGAGGCAACGTGCAGGACTTACGCGACAGGGACCACGACATATTCTTCAGCCTCATCCCCATCCTCAAAGGGAACGCCCAAAGCTCTCTCCGCATCCATCTCCACGGCCTCCTGTCGGAACCGCTCCTTGTCGTCCTCAGAGAGGTGGTTCCAGCCCGCCTTGCGTGCTGCTTGGAGGGCGTTAATGTCGCAACGCGCGCGCCCGTCCGCCGTGACGTATGCATCCCCCTGGGGGGCGGCATCGGACTTGCAATACACGTCGAATGCCGTGGTGGCGCGGGTCTTGCGCTTGGGGGGAGCGGAGATTGGGGGAGGAACCCACCGCTTGCCTGCTTGGCGTTTGTTCCACGAGAGCCACCCCTTCAACCACATCTGGATTTCCTGAGGTTGAAACCGTCAGCGACGAGGACGGCATCAATAGCAGGGTACGTACGTTTGGAAGGCGGCCCATGCGGGCCGTCCACTCCTCTCGCGTCTCGGTGGTTCTGCGGGATACCGAGTCCCTGCGGGCTTTTGCGGTGCCCCGCAATCGTTTCTTGAAGTTGGCATCCGTCTCGCCCTCTACAGGGCCGTCAAACTTCAGGCGGAAGCGCGCCACGAGCAAACCCCGGGCCTTGTCGTAGTCCTTCTTGGCGAGGAGCTCTTGCACGTCTGAGTCGCAGACGGCTTGGTCCAGATACTCCCACTCTGCGCGAAACCAGTAGGAATCTTGACGCTGAGCATAGGCTCGTGCCATGGTGAGACGGGAACGGTCGCGTAGCGGGAATAGAGGTTCCTCTGGGGCGGAGGATGTCGAGACCTACTCGCGGTCAAATCTATGTCAGTCTCACTCGTGTGGAGAGCGTCTACCGATGGCGGTCCTCTGGTGGACGTGGTGTCCACGCGGTTAAGGTCCCAGTCAAGTCGATGATGCGTCTGCCAACACGCGCGTCAGTCTGCCGAGATCCGGTTTACCTTAGTTTTATTGAAACACCCTTAAGAAAGTTTATTTGTCACCAGCAAGACCTGATACTGATATAACGAGATACATTATACACGTACGGGATGCGCGTGGCTCACGTTGAGAAAATCGGGGGAATCGGGAGTCTTGAGTACCGAGAAACGAAACTTTGTACGTAGAACTTCACCGCCTGCAGCTGAACATCTTGATATTCGTCCTCAAGCAAGTCGCCCTTGCTTCCGCGAATGACGGCCTCTGGACAACCGGGCCACCGCGTCAGCACACGTGCAAAAAACCGAAGCCGCTCACGACACGTTTCCCAATGTTCCTGAGGTGGCGAGTACCAACAGAACGCGCGTGATGCGCGATCAGTGGGGGGGACCACCGTCGCCGCCGACGAGGGCGGTCCCCACACGCCCGATACCAACATTTCACGTTCCCATCGATTGATCTCCATCCAGTCCTTCTTCTGCACCAGGAGGGTGTCCAACGCTAGCAACTCCGCGCGGAAGTTGACTTCGTGCGACTCCCACAACAAAGAGGAGCGGATGGCCGGATTAGACGTGATGGTGGCCTGGTTGACGTCAAAACCCTCGAACTCCACGATGGCGTGCTCGCTGTACGAGTCCATGTGGGCCACCTTGTGAAATAGGGCACCAATTTCGTTTCGCTCCCCGAGGCGGCGCTTCGCACGGCGTGCATCTGAGCTCTGACCCCCCGTACGGATGCTGGTCTGAGGTAGATATTCGCCCCAAAGGGCTGATCGCCACTCTCCAATGGTCAGAGGTCTGTGGTCGAGGGAGATGTCGAACAAGCGGGTACGACAAAATTCGCGAATGCGGACGAAGTTGTGGAGATAGCGGTTGACCTTGGCGTCGGCGCGAGCTCGATCGGGATGAACGCATCCTGCGGGCAGGCTATCGATAGACGTCACAGTGTCCAACAGAAAGGGGGGGGGAAAGAAATATAACGCCGAATTAGGGGTCTGTGGCACCGTGCCGACAGCGCGCAACGCAATGCCCCATATCTCCGAGATCTCTATGAAAGGGGATAGGGCAAGGGATCGCGATGGGTGTTCGAACGTAGAGCGCGCTACACTGCTACCAGACGTCTCTTCGTTCCCTGACCGTGCAGCCCCTTGGCGACGTTGCTGCCGACGAGAATCCTTCGAACTTGCAGCATCAGCTTGGGCGGGGCGCATGGCGAGATGACTAGAGACAAGTGGCCTTTCTTGAACGCGAGGACGTTTGCTGGTTCCGCTCTGTTGACCACCCAGGTCGGGAACCGATGTCAATTGGAGGGAGGAGAGGTGCGAGCCTGCGACATGCTTCGAGACGGACACCAACATGCTGCTGATCCAATTGCCCGTCAGGTTAGACACGCCCACGAACGCACCCGCGGTATGCAGGATAGGTGGGTCGCAGACCTCCCTCGCCAAGTCGTACGGCAGTGCGTCTTGTTGTACGATCCGCCACACGGCGAGCGAGGCATTGACAGGCTGTAACACCCAGTACGGGATACCTATGCGATGCCATGTCTGCGTCGCGGCACCTTCGCGCAGGAACCCGCCGACAACATCCAGCACTGACGCACTGAAGTCTCCAGAGGACTCGATACGGGGGACCACAACGTCGACATAAGTCCTGAGGCCCGCCAGTTCCAGACAAAGCCGTTGAATGTGCGCGGCCACTGCCAGCGACCTCGTCGCGACCATCGGTAAGTAGTTCATTCGATCGACGACCTGGCGCAACAACATCGCGAGGAATCGTGCGTAGCGGAGTACGGTGTCTGTCGCGTTGCCTATTTCCTCTGTACGACGAATTGCCGTGGCTGCTCCGTCGGCCAGATCCTTGCGAATGGACGATCGTATCAGACCTAAACCTTGCACGGCAACGGATGGTTCCTCTTCCCAGTGTTTATCCACCTGCAGACATGTAAATAGGATGTCTGGGATGTCAGGCGGTGATGCACTGCGCGGGATGCACGCGACGTGCGTCATCTCCTCGATGGACCACTGGGGGTGTCTGGAGTACTCGTTGACGCCCCATCGACCATCGACGTACGTGCGGATGATGTTCACGTCTTTAGGCATTTGCGGGACGTACTCTTGAGTGGGCGAGGTGATGACGAAGCCGCTAAGGCCCATCTGGCTGGCGACTTTGCCTTCCCAAGGTGCGCAAACAGCTGGGGCTAATGCCGACCGTCAGTAATGATCCGACCTCATATCACGAACTACTCACCTCGACCGAATCGATTCCTTTTGAATACGGCAGGGCCTGCAGGCTCTTGGGGAAGCTCCTCTGATCCTGTGGCATCATGGCTAAAAACCTCAGTCAGCAACGTAGCGTGCACGAAGTGCTTCCTTACTGACCGTTGAGGGGTGGACGTAGATCCGACGTTGGAGGAAGGAGAATGCCCAGTCACCTCGAAGGCTTGGACCAGTTGGCGCAGTGCCGCCAACTGGGGTTCCGCCGGACTCGCGTCATCCTGCGATTGTTCCTCGTGGGTCTTCTTGCGAAACCTGGGAAACTTGAGCACACCTCTGCGGAAGGTCGGGCGACCGCTTGCGGGAGCGTCGGGCATGTTCTAATACGCACCAAAGTGAGCGTGGAGGGCACGTAAAATTTTATATGCTCCTACTGACAACTGAACAGATGGCGCGGGGGGTAACCTTGCCCCACAAATCAGTAAGTGTCGGCCTCTGAGATCCGCATATCGGTACTCACTTGCAAACCCAGAGGAGTATTCTAACCTAGCGTCTTGTACACGACGTCTCTCAGGGAGACGCGTACTCCAGGGAGACCGGGGGAGATCAGAGGGACCTGGGAGTCCAATGGGAGTGGCGACCACGCAGCCGGGATGTTGGGAGACCTTCGCTACAGCTGGTGATTTCACCTAGCTTTCACCAAGGATATCGAGGACCGTGCGCCAGGGAACAACGGGTACGTAACCGCGTTGTAGGGTTGCCGGTCTTGAGGCAGTTGCTGAAATCGGGGTGAGGGACGACACGTCAGCGACACGGCGAGCTGTCGCTCACGATGACGGGGAACCCGGAATGAAGGCAAAGGAAGGCGAGGCGAGGCGAGGAGATTTGGAGAGGGCAAAGTGTCACGGACGCAGACGTACGCGTCTTGGGTTGGGGATAGGTGAGTTACAGGCTGAAGTATCGCGGAGGCAAAGGACTTGTGGATGTGGAAGCGGTGTTGCTTAGCGCCCATAGTCCTTCCCTGGGTTCGCCTCTGTTCGTTATTCATGAACCAATGCTATGTTTACGCGCCCACTAAATTGGACCATTCGTTCGCTACACCCGGCTAATAACCGCGGGAAAACCGACCGTACGTTGGCAATTCCCCGAGACGAACCGACCAAACCCTAAGTCCGGTTCGACCGCCAGCGCATGTGTGCCCCAACTCCAACCATTAACACTCAACACCCTGCTCATCGACCCCATTCGCAGCCCAACCACCAACAGCCCCATCCTCTTATATCTGACCTAAGCTGGCCGGGCCCACAATCATCATCTGCTCCCTTTGCCCCGCCTCGACCCGGCGCGCCAAGAGCACTGTCCAAAACTATGGTACGTATCCACACTCTCATTATACTCACCATCCGCATTTGCAGATTGCCCCGCCAAGCAACGCTGGCTAAATGCTGCGTCTTGTGCAGGGTGAACGGGTTCGACGCCTGTCTGGAAATCCAGCGGGTCAGTCAACCTACTTAGGCGAACATGTTGTTTCTCGCCGAAGGATCGCACACCCGCCTGGCAATCCAGCGGTTGAGTTCGATCTGGCCGTGACCATTATCGCGTTCGGCACTACACCATTCTCGGTGCAACTGGTGCCCGTCTACGACGGTCCCACATCCATCCTGCCCTAACCGAGCATCTCGGCAACCACATAACACCACAGTCGAGGACATGCCGAACATACTTGTGAGCGGAAATGTTGTCAGTCGTAGCAGACGTCAGTCCCACTAATCGCGATGCGCAGGTGCACGACGTGCCGGTCGATCAAAAGATCGAGCACGAGACCCGATGGTCATCGGGAGGAATCCTCCAAAATAGGTGCGTCCGAATATTATCCACCGACATTTTTTCGACATCCGTAATTTACGCGCCTACACCGGTTTGGACAGGAGAATGCAGACGTTCCCCTTGCAAAGTCAGTTGAGGTGGACGGTGAAATCTCCCTCGTCCTCCTCCTCCGCCTCGTCCAACTCGTCCGCCTCCTCCTCCTCCTCCCCACACTCAGTTTGCCTGCGCTCACCCCGCCCTTGGCCCCCTCACCATGGGCGGCGGGCGGCAAATCACCAAGAAGCTCAAACGAGTCACGGACGTCCTAGGCTCGAAGCGAGTACAAACACAGGCTCAAGCGAGTGTTCCCCACTCGACCCCCACGAAAAAGGACACCCGGCGTTGGAACTGGGGTACCCCTCGACGTTCTCAGCTCCCTGTCACCGGCTCCACCACTCAACCGCTCCCTTCCCTATTTTCTCGTCTTACCGCGGCGCTCTCGCCCGCCCGTCCACCGCCGCCTCCTCCCTCGCAAGGTCCTATCGTCCTCTCCTCAGACCTGAGCGCCCCTGGTCCCGCATGGGCCGAATTTACTCTTCCCGCTGGTGCTAATGACGCCGACTCCATCGCCTCTGATTTGCGAGACGAAGCGGAACCCGACGATGGAGATGGTGTGGATGGCAACTACCACCACGTGAGAGTCCCAGTGTTATCCCAACACCCTCCTAGGCTGACATCCTACAGCCTTCTACCCGGTGCCACAAGTTCATTCAGCTGGGACACGCTACCTTGGCCCGCGACCTCCTCGACGACCGTGAAGCCCCACCCCTAACCGACTCTTGTCCGGAATGTCACCGTCCGGTCCCTACCAACCCCCCCTCTACGCGTACCTTCTACTCCTGTGATGACTGCTTCCCTCCCGGGCGCAAGTGCCTCGACTGTCTAATCACATCCCATCGTGAACACCCCTTCCATCGCATACGCTCCTGGGACGTCGTCCACAGGTTTTGGAAGCCCGTCCAAATGGGAGAACTAGGGTATGAGTTGGCTATGGAGCATGGCGGCGCGCGCTGTCCTGGAGCCCTCTCCGAGGGAAGGGATTTCGTGATCGTTCATGACCATGGCATCGCCCGACTCACGATCGTGTACTGTTGCTGCATGCATGCACCCCCCGAAACCACTCAACTTATGCGCGCCGGACTCTGGCCCGCCACCTGGGAGAAACCGCGCAGCGCGATCACCCTCCAAGCCCTCAAAATATTCGACAGCCTTAGCGTGAACGCCCACACGACCGCCCATGACTTCATCGCACACCTCGAGCGACTATCCGATGTTGTCGCCCCTGACGATGTCAAGGTAAGTTCCCAGATCTCTCTCTCGCGCGCGCGCGCATTGACCCTTGATCCCATAGGACCGCGTGCGCGAGTTCCGCATCGCGGTCAGAACGTACAACTTTGTGCGCGCGTCCAGGCGCGCCGGTGTCGATCCCAGCGCCGACCTCCCCTTCGGCGCCCTCGCTGTGATATGTCCCGCGTGCCCACAGCCCGGCCACAACATGCGGCCAGGCTGGGAGGGGCGCGAAGAGGAGTATGCGTAAGTCACATATCTCCTCGCGTGTCCCTGACTTGTTGGCTCACCCCCTGCCGCGCGCCAGCTATGTTGACGCCTTGCACTTCTGCATCGACGGCAACTTCCATTTCAATCTCAAGCCGAAGCACACCGATCCGAAGGATTTCCCCCTTACCAAAGGCGCGGCCTACTTCGCGCACGAGGATGATTTCAAGACCTACATCGCCACGACCAAACCATACCCCAACGAGGTGTGTTTTGACATCATGTTAAGCGCATGCCTGATAACACTCACCTCACCACTTAGCCGTCCACATGCAGCCAGTTCGTCGCCATGGGCGCCGGAAAGTATAAAGGCCCAGTGTCTGGTATCATCGCGCTGGTCTGCCGCCACAACTTTGTTCTAGCGGGCAGCATAGTTGACCTCACCAAAGGCGAAAAGTACGTCGCTCACTGACTAACCCTAAACCACTTCGCTGACATCAGTCCAGGTTCCTCTACGTCGACTTTGCCTATGTCTCAGCCATGCAACGCTATCGGGCGCTCCGCATGCTCAAGATATGGTACGATATCAACTGTCAGTACATCAAGAAAATCGGCCGACGCCTCAACGACCAGTTCGCCCCTCAGAAGATCGAGTCGTACAAGTCTATCCAGTCCGCCGACCTTCCGAAACACATCGTCGCCGGTATTGGCAAGTACCATGCCCCCATGCACACGGCAGAATGCCGGCCATTCTTCTCGCTCCACAATCTCCCTGGCGCAGCCGACTCGTTCGGCGAGAACGCGGAGCAAAAGTGGGCCGACATCGAGGGAATCTCACGCGCCACGAAGGAGATGGCCCCGGGCCACCGGCACGACATGCTCAACAACAAGAACAGCGATGCGAACACGAAGCTTGTCCACGGAATGGGTGAGTTGTGACATCAACGCACACGTACGAGAAGAACCTTACACCCATGTGAAGTCGACCATCTTTTCGAGAAGCACGAAATCGCGCAGAAGCGCCTGGCTGACGCGGAAGAATACTTGACGTCCGTCGAGGAGTCCGTCGCCGACAAGGCCCTTGTAGAGCAGTGGCGCAAGGAGCACGACGAGTGGGAGGCCAACGTCGTCGACGTGACCAACCATCCCAAGATGACCTCTCCGTTCGAGGTCGGCACCAACACGTGTACGTCATGCTACTGACGAACGTACCTCACCTTTCTCACCCGTCCTTTCAGCCCTCACGACACAGATGATTGTGGCCCAACTCAGCCAAGAGCACGAGAAGGTCGGCAACCGGCATGGAATCGCGTTACTCGATGCCATGGAGGCCGCTTTCCGACTAGAAGAGACACGGTGAGTTACCAAAACGGCCTGTGTTTCGCGCAACCTCTGACCCATATCCTTAGAGTGGACTTGTTGCGCAAGATCAACTCGTCCGACGGCACCGCCAACGACTGCAAGAAGATCACCGCGAAGGTCGAACACTACCGGCGCGACCTGCGCATCTGCGCTGACGAGTTTGAGATCCTGCTCGCCCCCGCTGTCGCGAAGGCCGTGCAAGACACCGAGGGCCTTTTCGACCACCTCCCCAGCACCTTTCCGCGCCGCAGCGCCACCGACGACAAGGAGGAGAACATCGCTCCGTTCACCGACAAACCGCCAACCGACGAGGTCCCGCAAGTCTCGAACAAGCGCAAATCGCAGTCTCGCACGCAAAAGGCATTGCAAGCCATGGCGGCGGAGCTTGAGGAGAGCGCCCTCTTGCTCCCGTCCGCGTACCACAAGCAAGTCCGTGACCACGTCGGCATGAAGGCCGCAGCCGACACGGAGAAGAAGCTTCGAGAGGGACTTGCCGCGGAGGCCCTCGACAGGCTTCGCCTGCATTTGACAACGCACCAGGCCTTGGAGTTGCGCAGACGGCAGGTGTCCGGCGTCATCAACAACACTGAAGTCGACCGTCGCCTCGCCGACAAGAGGATCGCTACCGATAGAGCCAAGTACGCGTACCGCCAACAACGACACCTCCTGCGCGTACTTGGGATGCCGGAGAACGACCCGAAGTTCAAGCCCCTCCGTGACCAGGATTGCTATGCATTTGCCATCCTGTCGGCCGAGCACCGCCTTGGCGATAGTCATCGTCTGCCCTCCTGGATCTGGGGGGACTTCAGCTATGTCGCCAAGGTCAAGGACGGCAACATTCGCAAGTTCCTCGACGACAGTAAGTAATCCTCGCGCCTGCGTCCCCCTCCCGTACTGACGAACCCCCAGGCCTCAAGGCCCACTGGTTCAGGCACAGTGCGCTAGTGCGGCGATGGCGCGAGGCGGTTTACACGCGTCGCGAAGAAATGTATCGCACAGAACGGTCTTTCCGTGCTGACCAGGCGAAATGGCTCAAACGCGCGGATGAACATAGCGGGGGTGCCGCGGCTTACGCGCGAAGGTGCGCCCATATTGTTCTCACCGTGACCTTCCTTAACACACTGGAGCTTCCAGGCAAGCCTTTCGATACTCGCGTCTCGCCAATAAGGCGGAAGCGAAGTTCCCCAGCGTCATCCACGAGGTCAGCGACTGGGTGTGCGCGTGTCTTCCTCGAACTAATGCATGCTATCAGGCTGCTGGCATGGCCACCGAAACGTCGGCGCAACCTCAGCCCCACATTTAGCGGTATGAGTGAGGATTACTTCATAGTGTACGCACGGATGTGTTCGATGCATAGACAAATAGCGGGAAGGCGCGGCTCATCCTGCCGCGCGGGCTCAGGGCCAGACGACCTTCTGTTCGGACAGGCCGCGTCGGTGGTAGACGAACCCTGCGCGATACCCAGTGTCCACACCATCCATGCCAAGAGCATCTGTGCGTCCTAGAGCTTGCCGAGCACAGTGTTGTAACCTCGAGGTCTGTATCGTTGTACTTCGACGACCGAGACGATGCATGGCGGCTACGATCGCGCGCTGCGCCGAAAGCTCGCCGCATGCCTCTGGCCCGCCGCGCCTCTCATGCGCCGCGCCTCTCATACCATCTACGGTTCAGAACAATTGTCCGCGAGAAGGACAACCTCGACGCCCGCAGTGACCGTATACCTCAGTGTTCAGCCCCGCGCGAGGCAGGATACCGCACGCGCGATGAAAACGCCTCACGCTCGTAACGCACGCGCATGCGGCCGCTGTCAGCTAGCCTTGCTCGACGACCATCAAGGCACGCATCCTTACCTCGCTTGATCGCTCCCGCTGCCCACCGACCCGTCTTGCTCATCTCGCGCTGGTTAACCGCGGACCCGCTGTACTCCCCTTCCTTTGCCGTAGTCGCAGGTGTGTTCTTCGGATACTAATCGATACCCTGCGTCGCGGGGGCGCGCCGCGCGGTTGTGCAGTTACTAAGTTAGCCACTCGAGAGGACAGCTCCTGATACATTGAAGGAGGGTTACCGCGCATCAAATGCACGAAGTGCGTAACCCGAAATTTCAATCAATGACTGGATAATCACAACGGGGACGGCCCGGCATCGGTTATATCGGACTCCGAGGTTTCCGGAGCCCAGGAACCGCACAGCTTCAACATGTTCGATCGCCATCGATCGCCCAGGGCAGGACTCGGACGCATTGCGTCATTGCAGACAGTGCAAGTCGGAATAGACCCCCCCCCCTTCGAGCTACGTTTCCGTTGGCTACTGTGCGTTCCCCAAGCGAATGGACCGCATTGCCTAACATTCCGGCGCAATCACGCTGGGGTGTCGACGCCAACGGGTGCCGTTCCTGCAACAGGCTGAGTATACCGTCCCCAGGACAACACGACATTCAAACGGCAGCGGCAGAGGAACGGTATGGCACACGGCTGGTCAAGCTAACAGTTCTCTGCACATGAGGTCTCGTCGGACAGCGGTGAGTAGTAAGAGGGTACGGACCCGTCGGCACAGGTAGGACAACCGACGGGCGCCTGCGCGCCTCGATGTCCATCGAACTTTAAATTGGAAGCTCACTACCTTCCACAGCGCGTCCCCTTGGCCTGGTCTGCAATCATCCAATCTCCGAGCCGTCTGCACACATCATGGGCATTCCACTGCCTCCCAAGATATTCAAGGTGCGTCGAACTAGCCGTCCAAAAGCTCCTTCGACGCCGAACAGCACCATGCACACCACAGACACTCGCACCGGCGATTAAGGGCCACGTCGGGGTGGCTCGCGAGATCAAATTTGCGCCGTTTCTCAAGGTGAGTCATCCTATTCCGTGTTCTCTGCTTTAGTGAGCTAGTGTTTGAGACCGAAACTTCACCTGTGGCAGGCCTTCACGGGCTATTTCGGCTGCATCGTAGACAAGCGCAAAGGGAACCTTTTCAAGGTCTCACCACCGCCGCCCGGACGTGGTATTTGGGTCTGGCCGCGAGTTCCCTACTTCGTTCGCAAGGTACGTCGTGTTGTCCATGCACTGGACCGTATAACATCGACCTAACTCTTCCACAGCCGGCTAACGGCACTCTCGTACGAGAGGATCTCCACGCGTGAGCCCCCCTTGGTCGTTTTCTTGGCACGATTCTGACCATCTGTCGCAGCCTTCAGAAGACGTTCAAACTACAGTACCATTGGGACCGCGAAACCATCGTTCGCGGTCCCGGCCGTTCGAAAAACCGTGAGGGCTAAGGAGTACGGCGCACCGATCCCCCACGACAACGCCAAGGCGACGACGAGCCATTTCTTGGATGCAGAATCTCTTGCGCCTCCCCAAATTGCCCCTCTTCTGCGACGAGCAAGCTAACCTACGCCTGCACGAGGAATGGCGTTTGGTATATTCGATATCTCGATCTTCGACGCATGGGGCGCACGTCGTCTCGCGCTAGTCATGATTTATTCCCCGCAGCTTGTGATGCCGTGTACGTACATGCTGTACCTTGCTACCCACTGTAACTAGAGATATGCTCGACTGCGGTTCTAAATCTTGCAGCGCACATGAGAATGATTTGATGGGCGTCATGAGGTGGTCAACGGCGGGCATTGGGCAGATGGACAGTCAGCCGGCCGGCCGCCTTCGCGCTTGCTGGGCGGGCGGTCGTTATCTACATGGTGGTCAGCAGGCACGAAGGCCGGGACGCGTGAAGGAGGGGGATGTGTATGGGGAGACAATGGACGAGCGGCGGGCACAGCGGCCAGGAACAGCGAGGCCTGGATGCCTCCCAAATGGACAGCGCTCGGCCAACATCCGTGCCTGACGGGCAATGAGGTCGACCGCGCGCGGGCGCCACCAATGATGCGCCCTTTCTGACGCAGCGTTGGCAGATGACATTGCCGCGCTGATCACATGGACCGCAACGGGAACGCTCGGAAGCGCAGCAGGCCGATGCAGAGGGCGAGGGTGGCGGGGGTGGAGGCGGCGGCGAGGGCGGCGCTGGGACTGTGCGCGCACTGTCCGTGCGCGGTGAATAGTTGTGTTTCCCTGTCATTGGGGAGGCGAGTCGGATGGTAAACCCGGGGGATGCGTTGGCGGACGCGATAAGTCAACCCGCCCTGCGGGGTTGGCTATAAGCGGCGGATGAGGCATGGGCGAGCAGGAGCGCGGGCCGCATCGAAACATGGGATGGTAAACCCGGGGGATGCGTTGGCGGACGCGATAAGTCAACCCGCCCTGCGGGGTTGGCTATAAGCGGCGGATGAGGCATGGGCGAGCAGGAGCGCGGGCCGCATCGAAACATGGGGTTACTGGCGCGCGGGCGCGGGCTACGGGCGTGGTCGGACGGCCCAGCTGGGGCCTGATGATGGGTGGGGACCATCACGTGCGGAGGCCATGGACAGGATACACCCTGCATGGGCTATTCGCCCATCAGGATATATCTCTCGTTGTAGTACCTACGACTTTCTGAGGCGTTGGGAGCTCTTTACGGCCACTCACACCCACAGATCACCCAGTTTCAGGGACGAGTCGACGTTTTCCCCGAGCCAAGTTGCCCAGGATGCGTTCTCCATTATGCGGGCATCGCGCAATCTCGTCTCGCTGTCTCTTCACAAGGTCACCACGGACTACTTTCTGCCTGAAGAGCTGAAAATGGCCTTTTCTAGTCTCACCCAGCTGCAGGAGCTCTCGCTCATTTCGATCGGCCCGAAATATGAAGATGTCCTCAACGGGGTCCTCCCGAACCTTCGCGTCCTCCGACTCGACTTCTCCACGGACCGCCTCAGTCCGCTCAACTTCCTCGCCACCCATCGAAACACGATCCGCGAGCTCACGCTGCAGAACATATGGCCACAAAGGACGTTCCCCCCACACGCTACCCCCGACCCGTTCCCATCCGTGCGCCGTCTGTGTGTATACCCCATCGCCTCCCCGAGCGGCCTGCTCACGCTCGCACGTTGCTTCCCCAACCTCGAGGCGCTCACCCTGCATACCATACTCGTCGACGAGGAGTGGCGCCAGACAAACGGGTTCTACCCGGCGGCCTTGGAACACCAGCAGCGGGGTGATTTCGCGCCCCTCGCGCGCTGGTACGACCGCACCAAGGCGTCCGTGCAGACCCGCGGCGGCACATGGCCGAGACTCGAGACACTCCGCATCCACGACTCGGTCGGGCTCTTTATGTCCCCGCTGTGCCTCACCGTGGAGCGCCTGGAGGTCCACCAGCCGTCGATAATGCCGGAGCAGATGGTGCACATGTTCGCGGAGCTGCGCCCGCGCGTGGTGGTGCTCCCCCCGGAGCCCTCCGCAAACGCCTTCCTGGAGGCAGTACGGTGCCATTTGGTCCCGCTCGAGCACGCACCGTCGGTCTCGCACCTGACTGTCGGTCTCTCATCTGCGACAGGCCTCTCTTTCGATGAGGTGTTGGTGAGTGTGCGCTGGACGCTGGACGAGGCTCGGACATTTTACTGACCGGCATTGGAATCCATAGTCGGCGCTCAGTCAGGCGCTGCCACGGTCCTCCGTGTCGCACCTGTTGCTCGAGCTTTCTTCGCTCGGGGACTTCGGACAGTGGGAGGCGCTGAGAGCGTTTTACCAGGACGCGGGCAGCGGAATGCAACTCTTGTCCAGCAGCATTCCTTCGTTGCGCAAGATATTCTTCGACATCGAGGGGCGGGGCTTGAAAGCCTGGGAGCTGGACACTACTGACAGTGGGGAGTGGCAGGAGATGGGCGAGTGGGAGGCTCTCAGAATCATCTCAGTGGAAGGTATGCGGGATAGTGGTCGGGGCGACTGACCCTGTGGATTTCCTGTCATCCTCGCCATTGGACATTATACGCATGTCTCTCCTTCTTGATATCCATCTTCTAGGATCGCGAGGATTCCATACACTGTGCGGGCAAAGGGGCTACATGAGTCGACGCCGGGGCCGACGCTGGCGGGTCAGATCGGAGATGCTGTGCTGTCAAACCTTGCTTCTGTTTCCTCCTCAGCTTCGATTTGCACCTCGTCTAAGTTTATCAGCGACCACCATCTCCTCACCACCTACCAACTACTTGCACTACTGTGAGTGTCCCGCGTCTGGCCTGGCTCGCATACTTACCATCATCGGTTTACACCATGCATAGGATGCAGACGACCAGGATTGGAAGGCCGCGGGGCCTTCCCGACCTCAATTTCGACATACTACTTCAGATCATATCTCCCCTGACACGTCGCGACGTGGCTTGTCTTTCCCGCACATGCCACGCGCTTCGGAGAGCTCTTTCAGCAGAACTCGCCCGTGGGGGCGTCACTTTAAAAGGACGGCGTTTGACCTCCTTTCTCATGTTCGCTGACAGGAAACATGGGAAGGATCGACTGCACTACTTCCATGAGCTTGACCTGCGTGGATCAACATACTCGTCGATCGCAAGCGATGGACAAGCCATGTCTATCAGTGACGTCAAACGTGCATTATCAGCCATCCTGCTCGCTGCACGCAACCTCAAGTCCCTGTCCATTCTGGACTTGAACGTGTTTGTATTCCGCCCCGACGAGCTCAAGACGGTGCTCGACTCGCTCCCGCGCCTGTGCGATCTTGAGATGTCTGGCATCGAAAAGAAGTATGAGGGTGTTCTAGTGGGCGTACTTCCGCGTCTCCGCACACTGGGCCTCGAATTCCTCGAAGAGAGCAACGCGAGCGCGTTCCTCAAAGTCGAAACCCCTCAACCCGACCTCCAGGAGGTGACACTCTACAACGCCTCGTGTAAGGGTCCGGATGTACTCCTGTCCTTTCCCTCTGTGCACACGTTGCGCGTCTGTCCTGCGAGGTTCCCCAGCGACGTCGATGCCCTCACGCGCTTGTTCCCCAACGTCGTCGACCTCACCTTTGACTTCCACCCCGAATACGGCCATCTGGACACCAAGTACCGGAAGGACGTGCGGAGGTACCGCCCCACCATGCCGTGGACCGACCCCCTCGTGAAGAAATGGCGCGATCACCTCCTAAGCCGTCCCGAAAAGGAGCCGGACGCATGGCCGCACATCCAGACCCTCCGCGCGGCAGGGCTGGGGATAGGGAAGCTGGGCCTGACATTCCAAGTGCCCCGCGTGGAGCTCGAGGTGTACTCCCGGCACATAACGACCCAGCAGCTGGCCGGCGTGCTGAGCGAGCTGCGCCCGCGCCGCGTGGTCCTACACCCTGATCTGTTCCACGGACGCTGGTACAACGATGCGGTCGGGTGGGGTCTCCTTCCCGCCCTCCAGAGTGCGCTGTCCGTCACGCGGCTTTCGATCGTCCTGTGCGAGGGCATGCGCAACACGTTTTCCCACGCCTTGCGGTTGTTGGTGCGCCCACCGAGCTCGGCTTCCTTCCTTCCTCTTTGTTCGGATGCTGACGCCACTCTTGCGTTGCAGGCGGAGCAGGCTGCGCATCTGGGGAAATGCGCCGTTTCGTGCCTCGTGGTCCGATGCGACTTTGACTGTTTCGTCAGCCAGCTTGAACATCGATATCCCTACCACCTCGAGCTGTCGAACAAGATACCCTCGCTGCGCGTCCTCGTTTTCCAAATCAAGGACCGTGTGCCTCTAGGGTGGGCGAAAGAGGAGTGCGCCGGAGGGAGGTGGAAGGAAATGAGTGACGACGAGGCGCGCAAGTTCATCGCTTCGGAGAAGATGAGCACTGCACTTGTCGAGCCCTGCGAGCAATGCGAAGCGGTCCGCCTCGAACGCCTTCGCTACGCGTACTGATAATCTCTGTCGGATATGGTGCATGACTTTCATATGATTAGCAATTGTACGAGTAGATTTCCGACGTATACTTAGGACTGCTTCCTCCGTTCAGCTTGACCTCCCCTTCCACCTTAACCAACTCGACCGATAGAGGGAGAGGTGAAGACTCCACAGATCCGAGGTATGCATTCATCTCATCTCGTCTTCCAACTCACGGCTGGCTAAGCGGCCCGGGTGCGATCACCTTAAGCCGTCGTGCACGCGGATTGACTTTGGAAGGCGGTATGGCATGCAACGGTTAAATTTATTCCTCCCCCGCTGCCCTTCTAATCAACGCAGCAGCCTCCTCAGACCTGGGCGCGATCTCGCACCCGAACGGCACAGGATGGCTGCCCAGGGAAAGCAGGCGACACTAAGTACTGTACCTCCAAAGCACTAGAACGCGACGCACCTGATGAACCCCCGGAAATCGACCTCCGGCACAATCTCGTTCCCCTGCCCATCCTTGCACTTCGAGATGTCGAACACGTACAGCATCGTCGCGATCCCGATGAAGATCGAGTTCATCGCGAAGAACATGCCTGGGCAGATCCTGTCATGACATGCCACGTTCGTCATTCTCGACCGAACCACATCCGACCCCAGCGTGATCATACGCACCTGCGCCCGAAGCCGAACCCAATGACAGACGGATCCTCGTGGCGCTCCAGCTCGCGCAGCGCCCCGTCTTCATCGAGGTATCTCTCCGGCATGAACTTGTCAGGCTCCGGGAACACCTTCGGGTCATGGAGCATCGACCTGCGTGCGCCCACCAATATCGCTTGTGACCATCCAAATCTCACTGTCAGCGACACGAGACCTACCAGATGTTCGCCCAGACGACAGTTCCCTCCGGTATGGAGAACCCGCGGTAGACGTCGTCCCGCGTCAGGCGGTGCGCGAGCCCGAGCGGGACCGCGGGGTTCCAGCGGAGGACCTCGAGGACGAGCGCGCGGACGTACGGCAGCCGCGCGAGGTCGGCGAAGGTCGGGAGGCGCGCCCATTGCTGCCCGGATGCGCCGAGGACGGCGTCGAGCTCGGCTTGGGCGCGCGCTTGGATGGCGGGGTGGATCGTCATCGCGAGGATGAAGGCCGTCATGGAGGATGGGGTCTAGTTATGTATGAAAGTCAGCATGGGTGGGGTTTCAGAGGGGGATGGGATGAGAACTCACCGTGTCCGCGCCGCCGGAATACAGGGAAGCTGCGGCGGCCTTGATGAGTTCCTCGTCGGCGGGCGTGGGGTCTCCTTTCTCCTCTAGGTAGCTCAACGTGAACGACGGCACGGCCTTCCCCGCCGCCTACGTTGCACTGTGAGCATAGCGCTTCCAACGGCCAGGCGAAAAGGCACGGACCATCTGGTTCTGCACGAACGCGAACGGGAGGTCGTACATCTCGTCCAGCTCCTGCCGCATCCGCCGCGCGACTGCCTTGAAATTAGACCCGCCCAGGCTGAGGATCCACTCGGGAACGTAGCGCAGCGCGGGGAAGCTGTCGACGAGGAACGCGCCGGGCTCAGACGCCTTCGCGAAGCCGTGCATCGCAACCTCGACCGCGCGCACGAGCGCGTCCTCCGCGCCTGCGTTTTCGCCACCAGGAACCTCGTATCCATACGCGAGGCGCAGGATGAGTGCGCCAGTTGACCTGTGCAGATGGGGTCTGATCAGCGACGGGGCTTCCCCTGCTTACAGTACCACACGGTGTACGATCGCGCGAAGTCATGGTGTGAAATGGACGCACTCGCGTGGAAGGCGGTAGAAGTTCTTCGGATCTTTGAGGATGCGGAGCATAAGTCGGTGCGTCTCCTCCTCCTGCATCCCGAGAATGTGAGGGTCCAGGCAGGCGCGGGGCCCGATGGACTGTTGGAAGAGTCTCCGGAACTCGCGGAAGCGCGGGTTGTCGGGTCCATGAGCATACCCCAGGCCGCGGTCCCAGCCAATGCTGGTAAGTACGTCGGAGGGTCGAGCATGGGAAAGGCGGAGGGCTCTAGCGTAAGTGCATTGCCGCGATGACGGTAAAGAACGAGGGTACTGACAGTTCGCCCGCCATGACCGCGTTCGGCCGGTCTGAGTATATCGCGCCTTCGAGGAGGACGTATCAAAGGATCATAAGTTGCCTTGTGAGCTCCACACTGAAAATTAATGTGGGTGGGGCGAAACGAGCGATGCCTACCTTTAGCGTCAAGGAGGTCGTTCGCAGCCTTAGCGGAGCCCAGGATGAGCGTGGGCTGGCCCATGACCGTGATCGCGACGACATCACCTTTCGGTGAATATTGTTAGCAGAACGTTGTGAAATGAAGACGAGGGCGCGAGGATCCGGGGAACATCGGTCGTTTCGCAGGCTTGTGTACCGAGATAACGTACGATCCTGCACCTACTAGTAGTGAGGTACCAATTGTCACTTGAAAGTAATACTACTCAAGATATCTGCATTTTTGTGAGCCCGTGGATGCAGGTCAACATGTCAAACAAATCCTGTCATTGCAAGGAGTCGTTGACAGGGCTCGGGTAAACCTCAGTGGTCCACGGAGTGCTATCATCCAGCGGGTGCGCTCGATCGAGTGCTCGATTTCAACAAGGCATTGCTGAAATACCTCAAACTTACAAAAACCGCCTCTATCGTGAAGATAAACGTGCAGTAACGGTGGGTAAGCACGTACCATAGCGCTCGATCCAGTCGTGGAACTTCAGCCACTGTTTGTCGGAAGGGATCTGCCACGCAACGCCCACGAACGGCACGCCAACTGGACCGGGGGCCGAGAGACGGTTGTACCAACGACGGCCACGGATGACGAGGATAACGACGAGCCCAAGGGAAAGCAGCGCAAGCGTAACGTCCACAATCATCGATGTCATCGTTTCGGAGGCCTCCTCGGACTGTCGCTGTGTGGTAGATCGGGAATCGCCGGCACCGCGGCCACGTGGATACCGACTCTGCCACCAGCCCGGCCCAGTTCTTGCTCGAGATGTGATATGTTGCCAGCCACTTTCCTGTGCGACTATCATCACAATGCCAGTCTCATATCTCTGCCAGTCTCTTCCCGTGCTTCATATCTATGATGGTCTTCCACCGGACTTCTAGAAATGCCCCGCTTCCATGCACTGCGGAGGCGGAGGTGATGTGTGAGGCACTCGGCGCTCGTCCTCGGTCGCCATCAGCAAAAGGGCGGAATCGATGGATGTATTTGGAGCGCCGGGCCACGCAATGCATACCATTACCGGGCCGGGCGTTGAATGGAGGAGTTATGCATACCATCGCCTCGCGAGGCAACGGTATGCATGTATTGCCGGCGTAGCTTACATATATATACCCCTACCTCGAGAGGCAATGGTATGCATACCACTGCCTCGCAAGGCTACAATATGGATACCTTCTCCAGGGACATGCAAAACTCCGCGTTACCAAGCAGTACGCTGATATCATTGCATTAAGTACAGCACTCCCGGTGACGACATAAGCCCGAAAATACGATATATTCACTACAGTGGTGCGAATCCCTCACATTCATACTCGTCTTGGTACCCTACACCCTCGCGCTCGTCATCTGAGTCTGCATCCGTGCCCTCGTCCGACCTGTCTGGCCTGTCCTTCTCCGCGTCCTCATCCAGGTCAGCCGCTTCGCCGGAATCTGAGTCACTATCGGAATCCTCCGAGGAGTTGGCTTCCCGCTCAATCACAGCACGGTTAGCATGCTCGACAGCTTCTTGACCGCCCGCCACAAGCTCGGGGACGAGCTTGAGCAGGTCCGCCTCGCTGCTGACTGCCGTTGCCGTGTTTGCATCTACGAAAAGGTTCTGAATCAGTGTATGTGCGTAACATATGTCAGTAGTGACATACCATTGGATTCCTGCATGTCAGTGTCGTCATCGTCGACATCTTCCCACTCGGAGTTAAAGGGCGCATCATCGAGCGCGAACTCGGTCTCACGCGCACAAGTCAGGTGTCCGATGCCCCCGCCAAAATACCGCATGAAAATGTCGCGGTCAGCAAACCTCGAAAATCACAAATTAGCGCACAAGATTCATGATTTTCCAAACGGCGGAGACTCACATGCCCACGTAGTAAAACCTGTAGTCCATGTTGTTCTTCAGCAACTTGTCACAATTGCCTCGCTCGCCGCGTGCGAGAGACGGACCGAGGAGCTCATCAGTAAAACCGACAATCTCTGAAGTGCTGGCTGTGCTGGACAGCCACTCGTCCAGACCATCCAGACATCCAGACCCAGAACTTTGGTCTCATGGTGAGAGAGCGGAAAACCACGACCGTGCTTGTTTTAAATGGACGCTATACACCATACATAGCTACATAATACTCGAACAAAGATGTCTCGGAGGCAGGAAGAAGGGTGGGAGACCGAGGGGGTGCAGATCAGGGCTGCGCCCGCTATTCAGATTCACTTACTCGTGAGGCGGCTGCCGGCATTGAGACAGCGCACAAGCATACCCTCGCGACGCCAATGGTGAGTCTCACTGCTGCCACCATGGATACAACTCGAAGGACTTGGCTCGAGAGAATGCGGGACGAGGGGGAAAGGTGCTACTCGGGTACATGGAGCACGTACTTACCTGGTGGTCTTGGGCTCGCCCTCCTCTTTGCATCACCTCCCCACCTACCCGTGCCTTTCCCTGATCCTCCTCACTATCCGGCTGCCGCTATTGGCCCTCGGCATGCCTCATTATCCTCGTCGCGCCTTGTTGCCATCATCCCTGTCCGCCACACCCGCGCCCTTCCTGCATACAAGTGTCAATGTCTTGCAAGTGGCGAGAGGTAGTCGTTTAGACACGACGTCATAGTCGAGAACATGGGCGCAATACAACAAAGAGGCACTATTAAGTAGCACATGGATGAGAAACTCGAAGGGGAGCCGCAGAGATAGGAGAGAGCAAGAGACGTGATTAGACGCACGCGGAAGGTCTGAATTGGTGCAGCGCCCAAGGTGCTGAACGAGGGTCTGAATGGTCTGGATCTGGAAAGTCTGAAAATGATCTGAAAGGTCTGGGGTGGCGCTTATCCAGACCGTTCAGAGCTGTGCACGTTTTACTGATGCTCATCTGTTTGACCGAAAGCGAACGCAGGAACAATGTGACATCCACGAAGGACGTCGGCGGGGTCAATGAAGCCGAAAGCATCGCTTCCAACAAACTCTGGAACGAATTCAAGTCGGTGAAGACGCTTCGTGATGAAGCCACCGGGTGCAGACTGGTCCACGCGGAACTACCGAACAAACAGGACGTCCATGCGCTCGAAATCGGAATTAGGATCGCGTGTGTCCCGCACATTGACATGAAAAATCTTCAAGACCCGTGCGTAGATGAATGGATGCCCTTCATCATCGTCAGTGCTATGCCCGGAGAGAAGCATGATATCGGGGTGGGTACGGATGTTGATCAAGTCTTGGGAGCGCTGCAGGTCGTGTGTCGTGTAATTGATCCGAAGGACATGATGGGTGTACATGCGCTCTCCGAGCACTGTTAGTCGTGCACGGTCGGCGAACGTGTAAGTCGGGGGAACACTGGTAGTATTGCTGGGATCAAGTCAGAAAAGAAGGTGATCCTTCAGGTGCGTGTAGAAATTCTAATGGTCAGAGCATGACAACGTTAGCACGAGGCTCCTACTAAGTATTGCAGTGAATGTCTCACCGTCAGCGCGGGGTCTCCCTGATGGGAACTAATCCACGCTGGAATGCTGTCATATTGGCGCTGTGACTGTGCGATATGATACCGAGCGTCCGGCGAGCTGTATGGCAGTACCTCTACAACTTCGGATTCACAGACCTCCAGCTCGGCGCAACCCTGGGACTTTTGCTTCGCACGCCAGGTGTCCACTCGCTGCTTGATGATTTGAAGCTTCTCCTGTCGCCGCGTATGTTGTGCGATTTGAAAGGCGAATTGGTTCTTGTTAGTGCGAGCGTAAAACCTCTTAACGTGACGGTGTTCAAGCTCCGCCTTGGGAAAAAATCGTAAAATTAGACAGATACAAGTTGGTTCAACCACCGCCTCACCGTTTGCGTGTTGAAGTTGTCTGTGGAACCGAACTCACGGATCGCGGATGGATAATCAGCCAGGGAATGGTACTTGTATGTTGTCATCGAATACGACTTGACCTTATGAGGAAGCGCTACCCCTGCAGTCCTTGTCCGAGCCTTGCGCAGCCCACGCGCCGCCGACTCCTTCGGGAGCTCCAACGTGACCCAGCGTTGACAAGTCTTGCTGGAGAAAAGGCGGAGGTCCTTGCCGACGTCAATGCAAGTTGCTGTGAGTCCGGCAATGGTCGGATCAGTTTGCGCGCGAAGTTTGCCAAGTGCATGCCACTTGGCGAGATCGAACACCATATCGAGAACAATGTTGTTGTCCCCTTGCGGCAACAAGTTCTCAAATGGTGCTATGAAGCACTGTGGATGGCGTTAAGCCTGTTTGACTTGCAAACAATTCAAATACATACCTTTAGTCGGGCTTCATAATCACGCGCGGCTAGCTTCCCTTGTTCCCAGACGTTCGCTGAAAACCGCCGTATCGTACTTCGGCTGAACGTGGGTATGGCTCGGAAACTACTACAAAGTGAGTGGAGGGACTAGGCAACTAATAGTATAATGCCATACCGTTGATTGAAGACCTGAATCTTGTCCTCACCGGCGGCGTAGAGAATTCGAAGAAGGTGCGTCACCGTGGATTTCCAGACACCGAGCTCAAATTCGTGCATGAGGTCGGGCACAAACATTGAGTAGAAGTTGAGACCGTGTTCTCTGAACTTGGTTGAAAATGCGCTCTGAAAGACCTGTGTTAGTCACCATCGCAATCACGGCTGCAGACTGACGCACTCGTGTCGGCGTAAGCGAAAGGGGGCCGAGTATACGGTCGATATACACGCTTGTGAGCGCCATCCCATCCTGATAGATCCAGCGGCGCGTGAGGTCGATCCGCCACTTCACCTCATCATTGTCAACACGATGCTGGTTGCGGCGAAATGTGTCGTTCCGAGTCCCCATCTCAAGCAGCTTGTCCTTGTTAATTTGGCAGCGTGGGCAGGGACATCGCGCGAAGTATCGCAGACATGCGAGGAGAATCCTGCAGTCATATTAAACAAAGACACATATTTAGAAAAAATCTACGACACACTTCTCGGGGTAGTCAGCACCGTGGAAGAAGAACCGGGGGAAACCACGGCGACGGATGCCATCTCCACATATCTCGTCGCAGCCGTGGACGAAAAGGTACATAAACGCATCATCGAGAAGGAGGAGCAGGATAGCTTGCATGAGCTCGCGCCGAAGAAATGTGAGGACCGCACCTGTTGCGGCCATCCCAAATTCCTCTATGTAGAAGTCTTGGATTGTGTCAGGAAGCTGGTTTCAAGATCAGCGTCATATTGACAGTCATACGCACGAAGAACACTCACCAATGGCACGTAGGCAAGATGATGTGCTGAGAATGAGGACGGACGAGCTCGAACGTATTTGCTTTGGTTCGCGAAGTAGAGATAGATGGGCCAAAGAGAGGCCGATCCAAAGTTTGTCAGATGAGTCGAATCGGACCAGAGGATAATGGCGATGACGAAGTATTCAAGGTCATCGGGATCACCGGCCTCGCGCGGTTGTTCGCGAAGGCGCGTGTCCGCCTCGAGCATCGCATCGGAGTTGTATACCTCGGAATACACGCGAATCCCTTCGGGTGTATCAGCGGAGGATGGGGTTCCTGAGCTGGAGGATGAACACGACTGTGTGTCCTGCGACGAAGAAGACGAGGGAGATGGTGCAGGAGACGGCATGCGAGAAGAAGATGTCGACGTCGACGTGCTCGACGAAACCGACGGTGACGGAGTGGAACCCGGTGGCAGCCAAAGGAGCTTGTGGGGAATAGTGCGCCAGTTGCGAAAGTTTGGATGCCGAAGCGCACCGGCGATGACTTCCCGGAGCGACCGCACAAACACGTCTTCGACCTTGAACTCCGGGGCATCCATCTCGGACGCATGGCGAACACCCTCCTTGGGGACGCGGAGCTTGACAGAGGTCTTGATCCATCCGTCATGCGCGGAGAGAGGCGAGAACCGGACGTCTTCAACGTAACTGTCCAGCCGTGCAACCTCACGCGCGGAGTCAAATTTCGCGAGGTCTTCGGCACAGAACCCAGGTTCTTGCATGCACTTGGCAAGGAGGTTCATCTGCGCGTGGGACTTGAGATTCGACTCGTTGTTCTGCCAGTAAAGCATGTCGAAAGTCGAGACGTTCGGGAAGGGAGCCCATGGATCGGGCGCAGAATCCGTCGACGACACCTGAATCGTGGCCTCTAGGCCAGGCGGTCCGTGCGCGGGGTCGATCATGGAGGCTGCGACGTCCGGAAATGCACATGGGTCGCACACGGATGCGAGCGATCTGGTGTCATCCGGGTCGCGCTTTGGCTTGATGGGAAATACACGATACAGGCCGAAAGCATCCGGCTCTGTGCAATAGATGGTAGACAGTTTTGGAGGCGGTGTTTCGAGGCGTGGCGGCGATTCAACGATGGGGAAGGTGGGAGGACTAACTGGGGCTGGTTGTGGTAGGGGAGCAATGACACGGCGGGGGGCTTGTGGGGTGGCGACGCGGGGGTGAGCGGCCTTGAGGTGCACCGGTAGTCCAGCGACGGTGGTCGGAAGAAAATCCTTATACCAACCAGGGGCCTTGCGTCTCCGTCCTGCAGTCGGTTCAGGCAATGGGGGCGGTGATGGTGGCGGCAAAGGCTCTGCGGCCTTCTGCAATGTCAGTCCTGCTCGGTGCACTCGCGAGGTGGGTGCATGTATGCACTCACCAATACAGCCTCAGCCTCCTCCCGCTCTCTCTCGGCGGCCTCTTCCACCTGCTTCTGTCGCTTCGACTTCCTCTCCGCGCTCTCCTCCGCCAGTCGCTTTCGAAGGGTCTCTGTGAGGGTTGCGCCGCCACCGTGGCCGACTTTCTTGGTGCACGAAGCCGCGTGCGTGCGGAGCGCTTTAGTGCTGTTGAATGCCTTCGGGCATCCCAAGCAGGAGAACGTAGGGCAAGAGCGTAGGGAGGGTTTCGAGGACGAACGGCCAGTCGGAGCATAGATGAAGGAAGTGCACAATCGACGGCATCAAGCCAGCGGACTTCACGAATGTGGGGAGATGGCGATCACATGACTCCGGCCCTCTTTGCGTCCGCGACGCGACGCGCTTTGACGCCCACCCTTAATCCGGTACCTCCATCTCCCGTCTCCCCACCATCCCGCACCATGACCTCCAAGGAAGAAAAAAAGCACAAGAAAGCAGAAGAAAAGGCCGCAAAACAGGCTGAACGCGCCGCCAAGAAGCAGAAGAAGAGTCATCCTGAGGTTCAAGCCCCCCCACGCTTCGTCGTCACCGCCAACGGCAGCACTTCGAACGACTCTGCGTCAGCCACCCAAGCCTCACCTGAAGCCTCACGCCCACCCTTGCAAGCATCCACCTCGACGAACGCAAACGACAAGGCACCAGATACCGCACCCGGCAGCAGCTCGGATCCACCGTCGGACGACACCGCTGTCGACAACGCCTCCGAAAACCAGCAGCAACGACCCGAGCAAGCCCGGCTCACATCCGATCGGGTCGCCGCAAGGCGGCATAAGCTCAGGAAGATGCTAGCCGTCATGGAGCATGACAGGACGACCCAGAGGTACCGCATATAGTGCATATATTCACTAATACTGATCGCATTTTGTATTCTAGCTCCACCACAAGCATCAAAAAGCACCATATGAAGGCCCGCCTAGTCAATCGGATCGTAAATCCATTCATGGATTCGCACAATGCCCTCTCTTTCGGACTCGCCTTCGACCCCACCATCGACGTGCCCGGACTTGAATCGGAGGACGAAGACAGCTCAGGATCTGAAGGTGAAGCGGACGGTGAGGATGATGAAGAAAGGGCAGAGATGAAGGCTGAACGGAGCCAACGGTGCGTGATCGCTCGGGAGTCTGTAGGAATTCACTGACCAGACAAACCCTTTAGGAACTTGGAGCGGCGCCATCGGCGCGAGCTCCTGCACCAGTTCGACGAGCTTTTGCGGCTCATTCCAGACCTCAAGACAGACATCGACATCCTCGATGAGGAGCAACTCGTCACATATTGTCAATACGTATGTGATCTTGAGCCATCTGACCCGTCGCTGACCATATTTCCACTCACAGCTCGACTACAGCATCCACTCTGCCTGTCAAGATGACACCGGTCATCTAACTGAGCGGTCGATCGTTTATCTTTCACACTGCGCGCAAGATCCGAGGCACCACGAAGCCCCCAGCATCATCGACAAGTACCGCCGTGGCTGGCACGACTACTTTACTGCCCGACAACTCTGCCCCTTCGACATGCTCAAGGACTTTGACGCGGACTGGGAGCGGTGTGTCTTTGTCAACCAAGGTATGACCTGATACTGACCTTCATCGTGTGCCAGGTTTTGCGAAGACGTAATGAATGGCAAGAGGATCATCGCACCCGGCGATTTCTGCGCGTTTTTGTATGATGAAAATGAAGTCGAGAACGGCGGTAGCGCAGATGCGGGACTACTTCCGGGTCCCCTCTTTCTCGCTGTACGTCATTGTTGGACCGTTTCCCACCCCACTAACTAGTGGCTGTTTATAGTGCTACAAATCCCTTTGGACCGGGCCTTCATCGGCGTTCCTCATCAATGGGAGGAAAGCAAAGACACCGGGCAAACCGCCCATTGCTTGCAAGTACAAACTGTTCTCGGTGACGCCCTGAAGCCTTGCGTACACGGCTGTCATCGTATGTTGCCGTGGTAGTGCAGGATAACATAACTGAGCGGGCTTCAGGTTCGTCACGCGTTCATGACGGACGACTTCGCCGCCACCGACCCCCACGGTTTCAATCACGAAGAGATGTTCACGGAAATCCTCGGCTTGTTCAAGGATGAGAAGTCCGCGTGGTGCAAGGAGACAATTGCGTGGTTGAACTCGTAGGTCTGCTCTCACGCTCAGAGCTCATGCTGACAATCCGGCACTTTCTTAGGAAGGTTTTTGGCAATATGCCCCATGGCAACGCCTCCCAAACTGTGAACCTGGGGCGTCTTACGACCGCCGAATGCATCCGTAAGGAGCGGAAGGCTGTGAAGAAGGGCAAGAAGGCTGTGCCCTCTTAACGACCACGCTCGATGCCACGCCAGACTACGCGGGTGCGCTTCCGCTCACATCAACACTTCCACCTTGTCACGTTCGCTTGCTCCATGTACGGCTGCATCTTGCTCTCCGGAATTTGCTCCTCTGTGCTGTCGACGACACCAGTCCTCTCTCTTTGGCGACTCTCCTCGTTCCGCACCTATCCAACGACAATTCTATCGTGCCCCACGTCCACTGCATCCACCCGAGCTACTCGTTGTGCATTCCCGCGTCGTCGGCGCAGTGATGAACGACTGTGGCGCCATGCTCAAATCCGGCCAGCTCTCGATCGCGGCCGCCGGCACCTGCGCAATGGGCGCTGCGCTTGGTCACCAGCTCGCAGCCTCAGACTGCGCCTGTGAGATCGCACCGCATGCAGCACCTGCTCCTCCATCCCCGTCTCCTCCTCACCCTCGCCTGCCGACAGTGGCGACCATAGCAGAATGTTCAGCTCCCATGTTCGACTCGGACATCTCGCGCAGCCCCTCCTCCGCGCGCCACTGCAGTTATTGACCGCTAATGCACCTCATGGCTAACAATGACTCATCTCCTGGCTCTCGATTTTTGCACTGACCTTAGACTCGCAGCTTCATGTACTTGTACAGCTTCAGGGCCACTGGTCGTAATATATTGTTCTTATATTTGCCTTTCACCCTTTCACACCGCGATTATAAGCACAGATTAGATGGGATTAAAGCGAAATAGTAATGGATTTATTACAGGTCCTTTGAATTGCGACGAGGTATGTATACATTTGCCTAGGCTTGCAAGGGGTATCCATACCCTACCTCACCTTGCATACTACTGCCTGCCTGGGTTGCGTAGGGCACCCGAGGCTATGGAATGCAAAGAGATGCGAGGTTTCCCTTCTATCAGAGGTAGCATGGAAGTTTCCTGCCTACCACTGCCTGCGAGGCTGTTATATGCAGGGGCGGGCGAGGATTCCGAACTTATGGATGGGGATCCATCCGCGTGACCACTTTTGGTGATGGCGTAGGTCGAAAGGTCGATGAGCGAGTAGAAGTCAAGCAGGGAGAGTGCACACGGGAGCGTCGAGACGCGAGCTGGGTAGGCAGTGTCTCGATATCTCGAAGCTGGGGGAAACCGGTCCCGCGAGTACAAGGTCTATGTACGAGAGAAGTCGCCTAGGTAACGTAGTGACAGGCGTCCGGGCCTAACCAGTAAGAGGGAGTAAGTAAGCAGAGAGGGAAACGGGGTGAACGATACGGGGGAGAGAGAGAGAAAACACGAGGGAAAGGAATGAGGCGGACACGGTGTCCACCGTAGTACCAAAAAAGGAAGTCGGTGCCATCGCACCGATGCCCAAAAAAGGAAGGGCAAACGAGAAGGGAGGAAAGTAGATGCTGGCCCCCTTACAGCCGCCCTCCAGGGCTTCTGCGAGAAGGCCTACCATGCCAGCGTGGCATCCGACCAATAACTACATGCGGCCCCACGAGGCGACCTCTTCATCGTCCGGGATCGAGACGCACGGAGAGCCTTGTCTGTTGTCGCCACCTCCAGTTTCCTCGGCCTCTGACGTGCCCGAAGGTCCAGCTTGGGTGGGCTCCACCTCGACATCCATCAGCTCCTCGTTTGCGGACGGGCGAGGCTTGTCAAGCGCTGCCTCACCGAACAGTTCAGCAAGGCGATCGACAATGAATTGCATCGCTCCAGGATCTACAGCGGGATGCTCACCACCGTCATCCTGAGGAGGAGGCCCATCGCGGTCATGGCGGTCCCGCCCGCTGCGCTTGCCTCGAACGTGAGTGCTGCTGCCTCTCCCCTGACGAGGGATGTTGATGTTGAGGCCAGCACGGTCCATGCGGGCCAACAGAGCGCCGCCTCCATGAGTACGGCCACGTCCTCCGTGAAGTCCTCCACGACCGCCATTGTAGCCACCACGGCCACCATTGTAGCCACCTCGGCCGCCGTTGTAGCCGTTGTAGCCGCCTCGTCCACGGTATCCACTGTGCAGGCCCCTCGGAGCGACGTGAGCACGCGGGGCGATGGGAATGGGAGGGCCAGCCGCCACAGCAGCGACCGGGTGCGTGGCGTGGGTAGGATGGAGTGACTCGGCGAGCCGGGCGAACTGCGAGGCCCAGTGGTTGCCCTGGGCGAGAAGTGCACCAAAAGCGTCCTCGGACATCGCGACTCCGTGCATGTTCTGGAAGGAGGGAGTACCGGGCGCACCAGGCGCAGCAGGAGCGGGGCGGTTCTCGGGGAGGGGTGCATGGCGGTGGCGGACGCAGTAAACCTCGCGGTAACCGGCCGCAGGTTCACCTGGGTGTGGTCCCCGACCAGCGAAGAAGTTGTTGAGGTGGTCAGCGTAGCGGTCCCAGTGGACCCATGCCTCGGCGTTGTAGTCGTTGAGGTTCGAGGAGACCATGCCAGTGGTCGGAGACGGTCGGAGAGGAAGAGTGGATGCTGGTGAGTGTGCTTTCGCTCCATTCATGGCTATAAGTGAGCCCCTCCTGTCCCCTCGATCAGCGTGCCAGCTGATTTCTCCGTTGCCAACCCCAATTGACCCAACCCCAATCGCATTCAAGATAATGTCTGCAGATTTGTTTGAGGGAGCCGCCGCAGATGCTGTGGAGCTCACGTCGATCGACGTCGGTGCGTCCCGCAATCTCCCGGCATTGGGCACCCCCAATGCCTCATAATACTCAGTTAATGCCTGCAGGTGCCGAATATCGGCATGCGGAGTCCAAGTGACATCTCCAGTCGACCATTGAACTTCAAATTCAGCCTCCGAGCCACGTCCGACATGTGACAGGATGCGGTCGACAGCCCATTCGCGAGGATTCTCCCCGAAGCCTGAAAGCTGGTGGTATTGGCGTCCCGGGAAGCGTCGGTCATCGCTCGGATAATGGGGGCGTAACAGCGAAGCATGAAATGCATTTACGAGTCCGCGCGCGAGCATCTCCCTTGGTAAGTCAAGCTTGTATGTCGCGCCCTCTACAATAGTCTTGGTAATGCAGAAAGGACCCAGGAACTTCGGGACGAGCTTGCGCGCACGACCCTTTGGTACCGTTAGGTTCTTTGTGGACAAGTAAACGAGGTCGCCCTCCCGAAAGTTCGCGGGACGGCGGTGACGGTTCGCCTGCTCCGTCTGCGCAATACGCGCCCCGATGATTGCATCATGTGCAGCCATAATGGCTTCCTTCATACGTGCAGCAAAGGCCTGAACACCAGGGTAAGGAGATTCAGCTGACCAGATGAGTGAACGTGGCATCTGACCGTAGTTCAGGTAGAACGGGGAGAAGCCGGTCGTCTCTGAACGTGCCATGTTCATTGCAAGTTCGATAGCTGGTAAGCGCATTACCCAATCTGTCTGATCTGGGCGGACGCACTGACGAAGCATCTGTGTCATCGTGCGGTTCGCACATTCCGTTGCACCATCAGTTTGTGGGTGAAAGGATGAGGACAGTCGTAGTTCGGTGCCCAGCATGCCATGCAAGGTGCGCCAAAAGATGCTCATAAAGAGGCTATCACGGTCACTAATAATGCGCTCGGGCAGTCCGTGCAACTTATAGACATGCTCAAAGATGACTTCAGCCATCTCCGCCGCGCCGTACGTCTGTTTCGTCGGCACCAGATGCACCATCGAGGTGAGCTGATCAATTATAACACAGATCATATCGAATTCACCCAACCGGTTCCGTGACGGTGGCAGTGGGCCGACAAAGTCCAGCGCAATATATTGCCAAGGCCGCCGTGGGACTGGGAGAGGCCGTAGCAACCCCAAGGGCTTCGCAGGCACTGACTTCGTCATCGAGCAAATGCCACAAGTGTGGCAGTATGCGTCAGTGTCAGCCACCATCTCAGGCCACCACACCTCCGCACGCAATGCATTCAGGGTCTTCCGGTAGCCCAAATGAGCAAGGATGGAATGAGTATGCCGAATCAAGATCTCGCGTACACGTCGGCTGCCAGCGAGAATGTCCGGTACGCACAGCAGGTACGTGTCCCCTTGTTTCTTGTACAGCAACCCATCATTGTACTCAAACAGTGGATATTCAGCTGGTGAGCTCACGATCTTGCAAAAGTAAGGGTCCTCTGAGTACCGGCCTCGAAACGCGGCCGGGAGCTGCATCCCAAGGTCACCGGCCGTAGAGACAATTGTTGGGGAGTCTGTCTTTTCGGCAAGTTCACCTGGGGCATTCAGTGGCGCCTCTACTGACTCATCCCTTGTCTCCTCAGAAGGAGATGTTGGCATCATCATCGCAGCTGGTCCATGTCATGCACGAGGACGTGACGGACCTGCACCAGGGCTCTGCAACGTGTCCGGTCCATCCGGGTGAGTGCCATGATGCATAGCCCAGTACGCGCCCTCCGGCTTTGGTTTCGCTGCAATGCGAGTGGAGCGACGGGGCTGAAAGTCGATGAGAGCTGCTGCGCCTGTGTATATGGGGCGGAGAATATCCATAATCAGCTCAGCATCCTCGTCGTCTGAGCCGTCGCGGCCCACATATTCAGAGCTTGCCCTAACGATCCCAGCAGGTTCATCACTATACAAGCGTGACAGCGTGTCGGCTAGTACGTTTGTCTCTCCTGGTATATAATGAATGCGAAAGCAAAACTCATTCAAGACGTCCATCCAGCGATGCTGTCGAGGTGACAGGTCCTTCTGTCGCATCAGGAACTCAAGAGCTTTGTGATCCGTGCAAATGCGGAAAGTTGTGCCATACAACAAGTGGCGAAAACGCTTCAGGGACTCCACGATGGCAAGTAATTCCTGTTCGTGGACCGGGTAGTTCTGTTGTGCTGAATTGAACTTCCCAGACCAGAATGCGATGACCTTTGCAGACACCAATTCGTCCCCTTGACAGATATATCCGCTCGCACCCGTAAGCGATGCGTCCGTGACCAGGTTTATGGCCGGTGCGCCCTCTGAGTAATTGAGCGTGGTACGTCTGTTGTTCCGCCACTTATGCACAATCTCTTTGACCTGCTCGAATGCCCGCTGATGAGTGTCTGTCCAGTTCCAGGCCCTCGCTGTGCTTGTCAGCTGAGCTGTCACGGTTTTTCGCGCCACGTTTGGTACCCTAGTCACAGCCACCAACCCTAACCCAGGGTTGACCCATTTCCGGACTCCATACTGTCCACTGATCATTGTTATGTAATAGTAGTTACCTCTTTGTTCCCCTTTCGGACTGGCTCACCTGCCATCAGTACTCTAGCCTGCCCTGAAGGCAGATGGTCTGTGCACCTGTCATGTATAGTATATAAGGGCTGTGATGTGGGCTCAGAGACCTTAGATTCTGTCTCTTGTTCGCTCTCCCATCATCTGTAGGCAGCTTAACAGCCCCTGCCAACCTCTGCCTTCTAGTCTAGGCCAATCTATCCTCTACTTCTGTTGCCACCCTCTGTGTGTCTCCATCAGTGAGCCTCCCTTTGTTTGTTTTGTGGCACAGTCGCTCGGCTGTGACATTAGACAGAATCTCACACCTAGGCCCCTGGCTCAGTGCCCAAGACACTAGCCAGCCGTCTCTCTTCCCCAGGAGTTTTATACACGCTTATCATTATCCCCATTCCCTCCAAGGAGCAAGACCTCCAGGAGTTTACCCGCCGCCACTTCAAGAGGCACGGTCATCGCCCAGTCCAGGATCAGATATCCTGCGCACTTGCGGACTCTGCTGAGGATCGCCGCTACCGCTTCGGGAGCACGCACCTCTAGTCCTCATCGCAAGGCTCTGCCTCGACTCATCCCATACACCCAACCTCTGCCCAACGAACCCGCTGCTCAGGCCCCCACGCCCACGCTACCCACTGCCATCCTACCACCTATTCCCTTGCATGTCGTGATCTCTGCTGCACCGCTCCCAGCTTTCATCCGCACCAACATCAACGACAACCTCGCTATCGCCGAGCCCAAGGTCCACGCCGCCCCAGCGCCCAAGCCGCCTTTGACCACAAGGTGCTCCTCGACGAGCTCCCACGACCATCGCCAGCCATCCAACGCATTGGCGACCAGCTCGAGTGGATCAGCGACAACATCGGCCATAACGGACACAGCTGGATCCGCAGTCAGCAACAGAGCATTGACTGGTTCTGTAAGGAGTTTGGGAAGATAAAGTTTTCAGGTTTAGGACAACACTTCCCTAGAGTAGCGAACGCAATCATCGAGCTCGACAAGTTTGGGTACTTAGATTGGATTGTCTTGTAGTTTCCCTTTTGGCATAGAACACCCCGGAGTTTGGAATACATCATGGCTTCTGGATCTCGCTTCACAGTCCTCCCAATAGATGCCTTTGGGCCTGAAGGACCACACACCCTACCCGGCAGAGAACGCCCGCCCGAGACAGAAAGAACCCCCCAGCCAACCTCACAGCACCCCACACGCCCACCATCACCGACGCCAACTCTCGAACCCATACAGAGGCCAACAAACTGGGTGTTTAAGGGTGTAGTATACGACACACTCGAAGAGACAGTCCGAGCATCTGGTGCACACTACGAAATCGACAATGAGTACATCGACTGGATCCTGGCAGTAATGAACGATATGATTAGGCAGGACATCATAGGAGTTTATAACCAGTTAGGAAACAAAATGTACGAACACCGAAACTCAACTGCAACGGACATCCACGACATCCAAGCCCAGCAAGAAAAGTTTGTCACCCACACAACATTCCGCGAGACCACAGATGCCCTAGAAACCCGCTATGACTTGAGAAAGCAAACGACACGCCAAGGCTGAGATGGAAGTCCTCAACAACAACACCATGATGCTCATCAATGTAGTCAAGGAGCTGAGAACCCAAGTTGCTTCCCTCACTGCTCGCCCAACCACGGTACATGCCCACACACCCTCGACAACTGGGTCATCTGGTGGCACTCATCACCCCAGAATCGCGGACCCTCCCAAGTTTAAAGGCAAGACCCAGGATCTTACGGTGGAGCAATGGTTCCAGAAACTCGGCATTTGGTTCCGGTACCAGAACATCACAGCAGATGAGGACGGGATCACCACCGCACTGCTGTTCTTAGAAGGAGGAGTGCAGTCATACATGGACGACTATGCCCAAAAGGCCGCGGACAACACCCCTCTCGGCACATGGACCAGTTTTGTCGACCGACTCAAGAGCGGATACCGAGAACTGGCACCTGAGAAGTCCGCCCAACAGTCCTTGGAAGAACTCTGCGCCAAGTCCCACTCATCCATTGCCTCGTTTGCAGAGAACTTCCGCCGTTTTGCGATCAAGTCCGGCTACTCCGATGTAGAACTCATTTACCGCATTGATGCTCAGTGCAAGGGTGATCTCCGTACCACCATGATCACCCACCGCTCTATGTCACCGTTTACTATCCCGACGAAGTGGGAGAACTTCCTTGACTGGGTGCTCGAGATCGAGATGAACTACCGAGGAAACAAGTACCACAAGGCCACCTCCTCGTCAAGACCCACCAGGGACCCCGATGCCATGGACATTGATGCAATGCGCAAACCGGAAAAGCTCTCCAAGGAATAGGAAGACTGGTTAGCCAGGAAGATGTGCTTCCGGTGCGGTAAACACCCATACAAGTCTGGTACTAAGTGTCGCAACCCGGTATACAAGGGGTACTACGAGCTCCCTGACTTCAAAGGCAAGGGTGTCGCACCGACCAAGATACGGGCCGTCGAGGAAGAACCCAAGACCGAAGACCAGGACCGAATGGAGTTTATTGTCCACGCGCTCAAGGAGTTTGAACTCAAGAGCAAGCAGGAGAACCAGGAAACTGCCGCACGGATCGTCGAGACCAATGAGCAGGATTTTCTCCAGCGGATGTGATGGGGACTGGCCGTAACATCCGATCCATATGTACTAGTAGCATTAACCACCTAGAGGAGTCATTTGTGCCTAAATCGAACTATGTATATCTCGCTTCGTCATGCAGACAGCGACAGTCACTCGATTTAAAGCTCACCCTCAGGCAAGGTATACGTGAAATCCAGTCAGAAGGCCTCCTAGATTGTGGAGCCTATTCAAGTTTTGCACACTACCGGTTTGTTCAGGAACATGGTCTGGAACTACGACGACTCTCACGAGAGATACGAGTGTTCAATGCCGATGCGACGGAGAACAAGAAGGGTCTGATCACGCACTACGCCCGGTGTCTCGTCACAGTCGACAACCACACTAGTTGGCAGTCTTTCCTGGTCACAGATATAGGAAACCGGGATATCATTGTCGGCATGACTTTCCTCCGGGAACACAACCCAGAAGTCGATTGGAAGGCTGGTCAAGTGAAGTTTACACGCTGTCCGCACACCTGCCTACCCAAGCCCGTCTCAGTACAGGACGAAGAAATCCGGACGGTGGAAGAGCCCTGACTAGAGGAGTTTGCACGAGACACCTACGGTCAGCTAGACCGCGAGCCCTGGGATAGTACCGAACAGTTTGTACATTGGATGCAGTTTTCTGATGACCCTGATGCCCGCACGCTGCGAACACGGATCGAGGAGAAGAAGGAAGGAACACCACTGCCAGGAAGCCAGGACAAGGACTACTGGTCTAACCATGTACCCGCCCACTATCATCAGTATGGTGATGTGTTTTCCAAGACAGCTTCGAGCGAATGCCTACCGCAAGCCCTATGATAACCCCATCGAGTTTGTGGAAGGAGCAACACTGCCAAAGCCAGCCAAGCTTTACCCACTCAATCCCCAGGAACGGAACTCCCTGGATGGATGGATCGATGAGCAGGAAGCTAAGGGATATATCCGACGGTCAAAGAGCCCGGCTGCCGCCCCTGTGTTCTTTGTCAAGAAAAAGGATGGCAGCCTGCGACTAGTACAGGACTACCGTGCCCTCAACGCCGTCACCAAGAAGTGCAAGTTTGAGCAACAGTCGGTTGAATTCCTTGGGTTGATCATCTCGAAGGATTCTATTACCATGGACCCGACTAAGGTCGAAGGCGTGAAGAATTGGCCAACACCTACCAAAGTCAAGCATGTACAAGCTTTCCTCGGCCTTGCCAATTTCTACCGGCGTTTCATCAAGGACTTTTCGAAGATAGCTCGCCCGCTCACGGTTCTCACCTGCAAGGACGCACCTTGGCAGTGGGGAGAAGATCAGGAGAACGCCTTCCAGAGCCTCAAGACTGCCTTCACCACTGCTCCAATCCTCCAAATCCCCAATGACACTGCACCCTTCCGCCTGGAAACAGACTCGTCTGACTTCGCCACAGGGGCAGTACTGGAGCAGTTGGGTGAAGATAAACTATGGCATCCAGTAGCATTCTACTCCAAGTCCTTGAACGAGCACGAACGCAACTATGAGATCTACGACAAAGAGCTGTTGGCCATCATACGTGCCTTAGAGGAATACCGCCACTACCTGGAAGGGCATCCTGAACCAATTGAGATCTGGTCAGACCACCTCAACCTCACCTACTCCGACAAGCCCAGAAGCTCACTCGTCGCCAAGCTCGCTGGAGTTTGTTCCTTTCACGCTTCAACTTCAACCTGCGGCATCGCCCGGCAAGACAATGCTTCGTGCTGACCTCTGTCCAGGAGGCCAGATCATGAGGAGGGGTAAGCAGCGATAATGATGGTCGAACACTGCTGAAGCCGGAGTTTTTCGCCATCAAAGCCATGCAAACCACCCATGCCTCCGAGGTCGATGATAGACAACTACTGGACAAGATCAAGAAGGCGCTCAAGATGACACAATGACCAAGGACTACAAGGCACTGCTCGATAGCGGACCACGGAGTTTGGAAAACCACTGCAGGAATGGAACTTCGAGAACGGCCTACTGCTCTACAGAGGAAAGGTTTACGTCCCAAAGGACCAGGAACTACGACTAGAGCTGCTCAAACTCCACCACGACACCACACTTGCAGGCCACCCTGGCCGATGGAAGACCCAGGAGCTTATCAGCCGCAACTACTGGTGGCCTGGAATGTCAGTTGATGTCAAGAAGTATGTCAAAGGGTGCGATACATGCCAACGGAACAAGACCTCACGCAACCCTCCTTCGGACTATTGCAGCCAAACGAAGTCCCAGCTGGACCATGGGAGATATGGAGCATTGACCTCATCACTCAACTTCCTGAGTCCTGCGACAGACACGGCAACGTTTACACAGCCATTGCAGTAGTAGTAGACCGGTTGACCAAGCGAGCCCACTTCTTCGCATGTGATGACCACTTCTCAGCCTCGGATGCGCAGAACTCGTGGTACGAACATATACTCAAACACCATGGCCTACCCCGACAAATCATCTCGGACCGAGGAACACAGTTTGCTAGTGCGCTCTTCAAGGAGTTTTGTGGAAAGTTGGGTATCCGAGCCTCAATGTCGACTGCCTACCACCCCCAGACCGATGGCCAGACAGAACGAGTTAACCAGTCATTGGAACAGTACCTGCGGATCTTCACCGAACATCGCCCAGACGATTGGGCCTCCCTCCTATCCACTGCGGAGTTTTCCTACAACAATGCTGCACATGAGTCCACTGGCTTATCACCCTTCTTTGTGGAATATGGATACCATCCCAAAATGGCCCCAGACGTACAGGGAGAACTAGGCTTCCCGACCCTCGAGGACATCTTCCAGTACCGAACGGAAGCCCGAGAACAGGCTCAAGCATCCCTAACCCTCGCTGCAGAACGAATGAAGTGGTACTATGACAAGCACAAGAGTGAAGTACCGCTTCAAGGTTGGGGACAAGGTCCTGCTCAAAGGAAGAGATCTCAAGATCAAACATTCATCGCCAAGCTTATCGGCAAAGAACTATGGGCCCTACGAAATCGTCGAGCAAGTAGGGCCTGTTGACTTCCGTCTACAACTCCCAGCCAAGAACAAGGTCCACCCCGTTTTCCATGCCTCCAAGCTCATCCCTTACCATGAGGACGAGATCGGTAACCGTAACCCCTCCAAACCATCAGCCATGGAAGTGGAAGGACATGACGAGTTTGAGGTTGAAAAGATCCTCGACTCTAAGACCTACTATGGATATGTCCGATATCTTGTGAAGTGGGTTGGGTACGACATCAGCGAGGCCACCTGGGAACCTGTACGGAACGTCAAACACTGCAAGGAACTGCTTGATGAATTCCACGCCTCACACCCAGACGCGGTTCAGCCCATATCTCTTACCAACCCGCGACCAGTGCAAGCTCAGTTTAATCGTCAAGTTTGGTATGATCGCTTCGCTGGAGCTCAGCCTTGAGGAGGGGGTAGTGTCACGGTTTTTCGCGCCACGTTTGGTACCCTAGTCACAGCCACCAACCCTAACCCAGGGTTGACCCATTTCCGGACTCCATACTGTCCACTGATCATTGTTATGTAATAGTAGTTACCTCTTTGTTCCCCTTCGGACTGGCTCACCTGCCATCAGTACTCTAGCCTGCCCTGAAGGCAGATGGTCTGTGCACCTGTCATGTATAGTATATAAGGGCTGTGATGTGGGCTCAGAGACCTTAGATTCTGTCTCTTGTTCGCTCTCCCATCATCTGTAGGCAGCTTAACAGCCCCTGCCAACCTCTGCCTTCTAGTCTAGGCCAATCTATCCTCTACTTCTGTTGCCACCCTCTGTGTGTCTCCATCAGTGAGCCTCCCCCTTTGTTTGTTTTGTGGCACAGTCGTTCGGCTGTGACATGAGCAAGGACACCCATCGGAATCTGGATCCCTTCGCAGTCCGGGGCCAGAAAACCGACTGCGCCCAAGAAGCTGCTCAACAGGCTCTTGTTGGTAGGTGTCTTCCAGTTCTGGACCGACACAACCTTGTGGGGGTCCATTGCAATGCCGAACTCATCAATGAGATGACCCAGTAGTCGCAACTTCACCGCAAAGAAGTTCATCTTGTCAGCGCCCAGGTAGAACCGGTGTTTGCGCAAGACATCAAACACAATGCGTCGTGCTTCATGTGGTCCTCAATAGTGTCGGAATAGATAATAATATCATCCAGGTAGACATCCATAAAGACTCCGATATACGATGCAAAGATATGGTTCATGACAGTCTGGTAAGTCGTCGGGCCATTGATGTCACCCTGTTGTAATACTAGGCTAACCATCGTGCCATCCGGTGTTGTGAATAGGGTCCTCGGAACGTGCTCCGGCACCACACGAATTTGTTCGTATGCATCCTTCCCATCTATGAGGCTGCGGTACTGGTGCTTGACAACATTCCGCAGAATCCCCTCGATGTCTGAAAGCGGGGCTGCAAGCTTATGTGTGTTCGCGTTTTGCTCACGCTTGTCTACCACAGTACGGATACGTATATCACCCTCAGCCTTCGGAGGCTTCTTCAAGATAAGCATGGGAGATGTGTTGACACCAGAAGCCATCTGCCAACGCCCGGATGCAAGGTAAGCCCGCTTCTTGTCACTCCACACAGGTTTCAATGCTTCTGGGCACTTAGATGGCCTCCACGAGTACACCTTTGACTTGTCGATCAACGGGATTGAGTGGTTGATGTCTCGAAGAGGGGGAAGTTCTGCGGTCGCCCCATCTTGGCATAAGTCCTCGGCGTCTGCCCGCAGCTGCTCACGGAGCTTCTCAAGCTCGTCTTCCAGCATGTCCGCTGCTGCAGAAGATATGACTGCGATATCCTCGCCACGGATATCCATTGGGATAGGTGAGCCCACTGATACTCTCGTCGGGTTCAACCCGACAGCAACTTGATGCTGAAACAAGAATGGTGTGCCCAGGATCAAATTGTAGCTATCCAAGTTTGCGACATCGAAGCGTCGTAGACACTTGATTTCCTGGTATGCAAATTCAGTGGTGACCGAGCAGTTGATCTTCGAGCGTGATCCGTGCACAGCTAGCTGAACAGGTAAGGGCTTCGCAAGGACGTCCTTCGTCAGGCCGAGCTGATCCACCAATGTTGTAGACATGAAGTCCGCCATCGAGCCTGTGTCCAGCAGGGCCCGCGCACGGTGTCCGTTGATGTGTACTAATACAACAATAGGTTTCGGTATTACTCGGTTGAAGTCCTTCGGCTTCATCGCATTACGCTCCACTGCCGGGATCGTGTCCTCCACCGGTGCCTGTGACTTTTTCGGAGCACGACGGCCAGTCGTGTGCACAGCGTTCAGCAAGAGGGACCAGCGACGACGATGTCTGGACTCACCGAGGTCCACGAAGTACTGCAACTCCTCGGTTGTGTGGCCATCAAACAATGCGGTTATGTATGCTGAGACATCAAAGTCAGCAGCGTGAACGTCAGCGTGTTTGAGAAAGAATGTTTCATCATTAGCCACTGAGGATATCATGTAGCCTGTTCGGTACGGGTTGACCTGAATAAGTTCCTTGTTCGCAGCGAACTGCGGATATTGTGACTGCATACACTGAATCACGCGGGCGCGCAGCCAATACAGGGCTGGATGTGTATTGTGCGGTGTTCGGCAGTCAGGGAAGCCATCAGTCCAGTCCGGTGGTGTTGGGTCGCAAACCCATTGGTTCCATGATTCCTGGATTGAATCTGACACAGTCCATTGCGGGTCTGTCAGCTGCTCGGCCAAGATCTCATAAGAGTCGAGAAAAGTGCGCCTATAGATGGCCGCCGGCAGGCGGTCAGTCACTTCTACTGTCGTCTCTGTGCACCAAAGGGAGAAGCGTTCACATGGCTCCAGGCCTGCATCCCGAGCTTCCTGGGGATCAAAGTGTGCCTTGAACTTTGCGAGCACAAACTGTCCTGCATTCGTCATCCCACACTCCTTATCGGTGGCTGCATCTGAGGTCGTGCTATCTTCACCGGAAGTCAGCAAGCTCTCGTTAATTATTGCAGCTCCGAGATGGATGTCTGTCTTGACCTTCCTCGCGGTCTCAGCTAATTCCTCCAAGTGTTGAAAGCGGATTGAACTCGAGCCAAGAGGAACATTCGGAGCCTTCGCTGTCCTTCGTTGTGGACAGTTGCGGCTGATATGACCCTCCTTCTCACAGGTGAAGCAAATCGTCCCAGCCGCCCCTTTGAGTTGAGCTAGCTTTTCCTTGGTGTGCTTCGTCTGATGTTCTCGCTGTGGAGCCTTGTTATTCGCGCTCAATCCAGAGGGTGCATTCCCTCGAGGCGGGTTCTGGCTGTATTGTCCTCTGCTATGCTGTCCATTTGGTCGGGCACCGCCATTGCTCCGAGTCTCAGCACCGTAATTTTGTGAGCCAGAAGCCCTCTGAGGCAGAGGCCTTGGATCAGGCTGTTGCGGTCGGTATGGGGTGGGGCCCGAAGACCTGTTCTGGAACCGGCCCCAGGTACGACCGGGCACATGCCCCTCGAATTGCCTTTGTAGTTTCTGAGCCTCAAGTTGCGCTTTCTCTGTTCGAGTAGCATGGCGTACTAGCTTATCCAGCGGAGTAACCTCCGGGTCGAGTCCTTTCCCAATCAATGCGACTTGCAAGTAGGGGTTCAGTTCCTTCCAAAAGATTTGTACAAGTTGAAACTCTGTCACATCTCGGAAACAAGTGGACAGGTGCTCAATTTCCCGCACATAGTCCCGCACTCGAGAGCTCCCCTGGTATGCATGCTCCAGACGACGTCGCAACAAAGCTTTGAAGTCATCATGGAAACAGTACTCGAAAAGCCCATCATACACATTCTGAAGAGTCCATTCGGAGCTAGTACGGGCGACATGATCCATGAAGAAACGTCCAGCTTTCCCACTCAAGTAGTGCATCATAGTTTTCACCACGAAGTGCCCCGGGACCTTGTTCAGTTCAGCCCATGTGTTCATCTCGTAAATCCACTGGTCGAACTTGTCGAGGTCCGGTGTTCCATCCCACTTGCCAGGTGGTTTCAGATTCACCCGCTTCAGGAGGCGTTGCAACTCCCGGAGGTCATCCTTCTGCTTCTTGCGGTGCCGCTTCTCAGAAGGGGACTTCCTGCCATGTTTATGGCCTGGCGCGTCCCCCTCCGAGCCTGCTGCATCCCGTAAAGGAGTGTCCGAGCCACTGTCCGAGCTGTCACTGTCTGAGCTGCTCGAGTCCGAGCTGTCCGGTGGAGTACGCCCTCCACCGTGCCCTCTACCTGTGCCGCCCCCTTGTCCTCCACCAGCCGATTCACCGTACCATTGGCCATCCGGGACCTGTGAAGGGTCACGCTTGTAGCTAGCTGGCGTATGATGATGACGTGGGGTCGAAGTGAGAGGCGGCTCACCAGAGCCGGGCGTCGGTTGAGTCCCCGGACGTCCTCCAACATATGACTTGAGAAACTCGCGCTGCTGTGACGGACGGGGAACTTGCTCGTCATATCCAGCAGGGCGGATGTCAACTGGAGGCTGCTCGTCAGGTATCTCAACTATGATAGCGTTGACGTCAACCTCGCTGTCCTCTGCGAGCTGGCGTTGTTCATATTCATCCTGTGCTGTGGCCAGTGAGGCCGCAATCGCACACTGTAAGTTGTGGTCGTCGTTGACGTGACCGCAGGTGTCGAGCTCACGCCAGAATTCATCCTCAAAGGATGAATTGGCGTCGAGGTAGATGGTGTCAGGCAACGTTGGGGCCTCGCCCATCTGGTGTCGTGGCCAACCATCAGGAAGTGGAAGCAACTCGTCCTGGTTCTCGTTAAAGTCAAACCAGGCAGGGTAAGGCCGCGGCGCCGTAGTAGCTTGCATGTATTCAATAAGACGGGTAGCGCGCATGTATTCTACAAAACGCGGATCTACGTAGTATGTACGAACTACTTTCCAGTCGCCATCACCTGAGCCATCCGTGCCCATAGCGACGAGGTCCAGGGGTTCCTCATCCCCGGAGCTGCCATCGCGGCGCTGAACAGACTCATCCGGGAGGCTGCCATCACGGCGCACATCCATATCCAGGGGAGGGCTGCCATCGCGGCGCGCGTTCTCCAGGAGGCGGCCATCGCGGCGCTCGTCCGTGTCCTCCAGGAGGCTGCCATCGCGGTGCACGTCCTCACAATCACCCTTGCCCTCCGCGCGGGTCTCAACCGGGAGCTGAGGGAAAACCTCAGGATCGTGTACGATCGCCGATGCATCCAGGCGTCGAGCCGCAACACTTTCGAGCGTGTGTGGGCCCCTATGGCCTTGGTAAGTCACCACTCGTGCCGCGCTTGCAGACGCGCTGCCACTCCGGAGAGTGTGAACCGCGTTGCGGGTGACCCGTAATCCAGAGCGTTCCTCCATGATCCTGCCGTAGTCAGCCAATCCCCACTTCACACCAAGAGCTACCTCAGTAGCGTCCGGGCAGGAGCGAGGACGGCCGCGGCTAGCAGACTCCGGGTCCGCGGAGGGGAGGAAGGTGGGATCAAGCAACTCACCAGAAGCTTCCAGATCCAGCTGTTCGCCCAACGTGATGTCGGCGAGCAAAGGAGTGACGGCCGCCTCGTCCGAGGTCCGCACATCCTTACCAACGTTCGAGATAGTCGACATGTCGAACGCGTGTTGTTTAACCGTATACCGTGAACTAACGACGTGCGGGTGATCAAGCCGCCGCGTCAGTTATACAAGATAAAGAGAAAGAAAAAAATACCCAAAAATGTGAGGCACTCGGCGCTCGTCCTCGGTCGCGTAGGTCGAAAGGTCGATGAGCGAGTAGAAGTCAAGCAGGGAGAGTGCACACGGGAGCGTCGAGACGCGAGCTGGGTAGGCAGTGTCTCGATATCTCGAAGCTGGGGGAAACCGGTCCCGCGAGTACAAGGTCTATGTACGAGAGAAGTCGCCCAGGTAACGTAGTGACAGGCGTCCGGGCCTAACCAGTAAGAGGGAGTAAGTAAGCAGAGAGGGAAACGGGGTGAACGATACGGGGGAGAGAGAGAGAAAACACGAGGGAAAGGAATGAGGCGGACACGGTGTCCACCGTAGTACCAAAAAAGGAAGTCGGTGCCATCGCACCGATGCCCAAAAAAGGAAGGGCAAACGAGAAGGGAGGAAAGTAGACGCTGGCCCCCTTACATGATGGCAGAGCCAGGAACAGCAGTGGAAACAAATGGCAGAACGACTCAACGAGTGTGCGTCCATCTGTTGATCTAGTTCCAATGACCTCCGAGACCCGACCCATTAGGTTAATTGAGGCCCGGGACATTTGAACGACTCCTGCCGTCTACTAGGCGTCCAGAGCAATGCATTCCGCTGACGTTGCTTTCTGTTCTGTACAAAGACATACATTTAACCCGTATGGAAAATACTTATGCTACTCACTGCTGCAAAGGAGGGGTGTCGATGAAGAGCGTGAGGAGCAGGTTGGCCGGGTACCGGTCGCCAGTGACGTTAGCTGCCTCCACGAGGGGTGTCCCGCGTGAGAGCGGATACGCATCCATAGTGGTTTAAAATGAGCTCGGACTCGACTCGCCTTGATAGCCCCTCTACACATACCACCCCCATACTCAATATCATGTCTTCCCCTAGATTGCCAACTCGCAAGATTGGTGGCATCGATGTCACCGCCATCGGGTATGGTGCGATGAACCTTGCAGCTCTGTACGGTGATGTTCTTTCGGACGAGGAGCGTTTTAAGGTAAGCGACCATCATGATAGCATTGGACAAGAAGTGATATGGACGCCCTCTAGCTGTTGGACACGCTCTACGAGTCAGGCTGTACCAATTGGGATACCGCAGACGTCTACTTGGACAGCGAGGATCTGCTCGGTGCATGGTACGCCCCCTGGCTTTCCAAATGTTGGCATATACTAATGCATACATATCGTCTTACGCGCATATGATATGCGTGCATTTACCCATCTAGGCTCAAGAGAACGGGAAAACGGAGCGAGATCTTTCTCGCTACCAAATTTGGCCGCATCCCAAGCGATAGAGTCGTGAATGGGGACCCCGCCTACGTCCACGAGGCGTGCGAGAGGTCTTTGAAGCGTCTTGGAGTGGACTACGTCGACCTCTACTACCTCCACCGTGCGGACCCCATCACCGATTTGGCTCGGGTTTTGTACCGCATTGTTATGATGTTAGAAACTGTTGTAATCAGATTTTGATGAGTGTAATCATTGCCACTTCGGAATGCATTATAATCCCGCTATTCCGGCACTGGAAAGCTTCCAAGTACATCGCAAGGGCATTGCAATGTGACAAAATCAATGCAATGACCGTACATGTTCCAAGTTGTCCAAGTGTGCCTGGGCATCCAACAATATGTAGAGCTTCCATTGGTTGGGTCTGGTTACTATGCTGTTTGCCACACACGATAGCGCACGGATTACGAATGAAATGACTGCATTTTCTCGCAAACTACAGTACTGTACATCAACTATATACGGAACCCAGGCACGAATCTGTCGCTGGGAGGCAACACTTGCAGACAACGACAGGGCCTGAGAACGACATACCAATGTAGAAGCAGATGCACCAGCTACCAGTAGCTTCGGCGATACAGCGCGGACGACGGAGGAGAGAACAGATATGAATAGTAATACATAGGGACTTACCTTACGTGTGACTACACAACAGCCTTAGCCAGCGCAACTTGATGCTCCAGATAGGCTAGCGAAGAGCCGAGAGAGGTATACTATAGATGATGGCAGCAGCGAGCACCACCCCGAGCGACTGCGAGCCCAAGGTATCCACTCCAGACGTACCAGCAGAGACATCAGACCATAGATCAGACGATACCAAAACAACAGCCTAGGAGAGGCCCAGTCTAGGACAGTGGCAGCGACGGCGAGCCCAAGACTCAAGACGGCGAGCGAGAGCCGGACGGTGCAAGAGACTGGGTGCGACTTCACCGGGTAGTGACCTACTGGTAGGAGGCTTGAGGTAGAAGTAAGGGTTCCTGTATAAGTAACTAGGTTAGCGTGAGCCGTGTGTATAGGATGAAAGAGAGAAATGAGGGACTTGGACGAAGGAGAATCGAGCGGGACGAAGGGGACTCAACTTGATTGAAGCTCCGACGTGGTCCTGTACAGTACCACAACCGTTGCCATCCGAGAACGTCCGGGAGTCCAAGGGGAGCGCTCATTTACGCTGATTGTGCGAGGCAGTGGCAACGACGAGGAGGAATTGCGGCGAGTTGCAAGAGCATTGGAGGGACATTGGAAGTGGATTCGAAGAGGGCTGTGAGGCGCGCAACCATGAACTGACGTCGCCATCACCGGAACAATTCCATTGATCTTACTACCGATTACGAGCTTATCAGATTATTATTCTGGCTTATAAACCCTTACAAGGTCTCGAATAAGTGGCTATCCTTATGACTTCGACGCCGTTTCCGTGATGCCTACAGTCCCAATCGAGCATACAGTCCGTGCCATGGCCGAACTTGTCAAGTCAAGTGGTCCTCTCCTATGGTGTCCATCTATCAGTCGTATGCGTCCTACAGGCAAGGGAAAGTCAAGCACATCGGCCTCTCCGAGATATCCGCCGACACCCTGCGCCGCGCACACGCCGTGCATCCGATCGCCGCTGTCCAGGTCGAATACTCGCCCTTCACGCTCGACATTGAGGACGACAAGATCGATCTCCTCAAGACCGCTCGTGAACTTGGCGTCGCGGTGGTCGCATACTCCCCGCTCGGGCGCGGGTTCCTCACTGGCAAATATGTACGTATATGCGTACATGCGTCTCCCACTTTTGCCGTGTGCTGATGGGCGCTCATGTATGCGCGATAGCGGAGCTTTGACGACCTGCCCGAGAAGGACTGGAGGAGGACGGTCCCGCGGTACCAGCCCGACAACTTCCCGAACATCCTGAAGCTCTCGGACGGGCTCGCTGAGCTCGGCAAGAAGTACAATGCTACGGCGGGGCAAATCGCACTTGCGTGGCTGCTCGCGCAGGGCGACGACGTCATCCCTATCCCTGGTACCACCAAGTTACCGGTACGCCCGTATACATATCTGTTCGACTTGCGACTCAGATGCTGAATGATGATTGTCGGCAGAATATACAAGAGAACCTGGCTGCGATGGACATCAAGCTGAGCCCAGTGGACGTGCAGGAGGTGCGGAGGATCGCGCAGGCTGCGGACGCGGCTAAGGGCGATCGCTATCCTCCATTGTGGATGAATCTCCTCTTTGCAGATACCCCGGCGTTGCAAGAGTGAATGTAGGCGAGTTATGACCCTAAATCACGGAGGTTGTATGTATGACTACGCAGCAGTATCAGGATGTGGACGACAAGATCGGATAATGGTGCAGGATGCGATATTTGATTACGCAAACAATAAAGTATAGACCTGGTATAAACGACAGATTTCCGACGCTCAGAGCTCTCTACCCCTCGTCGCACTCGCACCTGCAGCTGCGGGCGTCCCAGCGGGCGGCGGCACCGCACTCATGAGCTCACGCATCTCCGCGTTCGTGAACAGGTCCTTCTCGAGCCAGCGGTTCTTCGCGAGCTCGATCGTGGCGCGGCCGAGCTCCTCGACAGGCGTGTAGAGCCTCGGCACGAAATTGGAGTAGATGGGCGTGATGAGGAGGTCCGCGAGCCGCAGGCCATACCCGCGTTGCTTCATGCGCTCCTGGCGGTACTCCTTGGTGTCGGACGGGAAGAAGTAGCCGGGGCGGTATATGCACGCGCGCATGTTCGAGCCCTCCAGCAGCGTCGGGAGCTCGCGCTCCACGCGGCCCTGGGCACCCTCGCGTCAGCGTTCGAAGTTCGCATGTCCAGCATTTGAGACGCTGAGGACTCGGAGAGGACCGCACACCTTGACGTTCGCCCACATCTGCTGGCTCTCGCCCTTGGGGTCCGCCTGGCTTCCGCTGAGGAAGATGAACCGAAACAGCCGCTCGGGGCTGCCTGCGCCCGCGTCCTTGAGGGACGTAGCGGCGTTCATCGTGTACGTGTATGTGAGCTCAGTGTATTGCTGCTCGGACATCCCGATAGAGCTCTTGCCAAGGGCCCAGATAATCGCGTCGTGCTCCGCGAGGCCCTTCGCGAGCTCGGTCGGGTACTCTTTGAAGTCCTCGTGAAGGATCAGTTGAGTTTTCTCATCGGCGTTTGGAGGAAGCACGGCCCAGGAGGGGATGGCGCGCCAGGTGAGCAAGGTGATTTGGGTGACGGAGGGGTCTGCGAGCGCCGCGCGGTACACCGAAAGGCCGGCTGGGTGAAGGGAAGTGGTTAGCAAAAACAGTGGAGGTCAATGATGAAACGAGGGCAGCTCACCCACTCCAGTGGCTCCAGTAAGAATGATGCGCATTTCGTGCGGAGGTTGAACGTTGAGGGGCGGGACGGAGGTCTGATGGAGTTGCAATGAACTCGAACTGGCGATGCGGACAGTGAAGAACTTTGACTGGTGTCGGTCAGGCTTTTGAAGGGCGATGGTGACTCGGTGTTCCAAGTGGGTGTCGCAGTGCTTCTAGTCCACTAGTACTGGTGTCTGCACGCCTATCACCACCCGTGAAGCTGGCTCGCGGTGCCATTACGACGCGTCATCGAGCCGATAGATGGGGACTCGGATAGCTTGGCGAAGCTAGTAGCAATTCGAATGTCCCTTACGTCATCCCTCCAATGGCAGTGCCTTGAAGTTGAGGGTACGCGTGTTCCAAACGCGCTCAGCCTCGCTATGATATTGAGAGAAATTAGACATGGAGAGGATGAGTGATAGGTATTAGGAGGAAGACCTTGGGGTCCATAATGAGGAGTGGGAGATGGGGACGACGAATCGACGATGAGTCTCCGACCCGGATTCGGCTCGGGACCTGCGTGTTGAGGAGCGCGCGCACGGCTTTTACAGACTGTCAGCGCTCGGTCATCCTTCCCTCGTTGAAGAACAGTCGAAGCCGCTCTCTTACCATGTTTCAAGGACCACCATAGAGCTGGCAGTGGAGGGCGCATATACCCACAATCTCATGGATACGTCTACTAGCATTGAGCGCATCCGCGGTAGATTCTTAGAGGTGACTTGAAAGGACGAGAGCTTTCGCGCGCTACGACCTTGCTTCCTTCAGAATGGCTGAATGGTCAAATGCCAGGTCGGCATTCCCGTCGTATAATTAATACCGTTCTTCCTGATGTCTGCAACAAATGGATTCCCTATTGTAAGCAGTTCAAGTAGATCACTAGAATGCGTCCCCGCCTAGTACATTCAGAAAGGACTCAAAAGATAAGCGTCGACGTAGCGATACGTCTGGCAGGCAAGTGGTGTCTCGCCAAACACAGTATTAATCGCCTCGTAAGTCCGTCGAGCCGTCATTTGGTTACCGATCGAGATCTGCCCCCAACAGTCAGGGTACCACCCGAATATCTCCCAGTCGACCACGCCGGCGATTCTTCCGCCTTTGTTTAGGATGTTCCGAGGTGCAAGGTCTCCATGCGGAAGCACCGGCGCGTGGTCCACTTCCTCGCACCTGACCCGTTCGAGGTCCTCGTACGTCTCGTGGTGCAGGAAGCGCGGGCGCATACGGTCCAGGACATACTCGTGAAACCCGTCGACGGTCTCGAAGGGTCCCACAGGAGCGCCGTCGTCAGTGTAGCAGTTTCTGAAAGGTCTTTCGGGCCACGCTCCGAACGGAGGGTACTTCGGGGGACAGTGGCGACCGAGCTCTTGCACTGGTTCCGCCACAAGTTGCTTCAGCTGGTGCATGATGCTGAGCAGCTCGTCGTCCGAGCCAAGCCCATCGCCCGCCGTGTGGGAGCCGTCCGCATCGTGTCGGACGGCTTCGCAGAGGGCGATGCTGGCAACAAGGTCCCTGACAATGTGGGTTTTAACATCGTGCTCGAAGACCACGTGGAGGCGGGAACGGGGATGTTTGTGAACGAGCGGAACGAAGTGCATCCGTTGACCCGACCTTGACCACACGACCGTCGCCGAGGTCGTGGACCGTGTTTCTTGAAAATAAGGAGTGGTCGAGTGGCTCAAACGTCTTTCATAGGAGGAGTATAACAGAATCTACGGCTTCCTTCGGCGGATTGAAAATGCTCTCCAGGAAGTCGCATGGAAACGGGACAGCCCTGTAGATTAAGGTGGTTAGCGAAGCTGAATCAATAGTGAGTGGCACGGATATCTACGCATACACTTCTGAGGTTGCGGACATTGACATCGTAAAATAATAGACAGTATGCACTCTGCTAATGTCACAAAGACTAGGGCGAATGGCGTATGTCCCGTCGAGGATGCTGAGAGTTCATCAGGGCAAATCAGGTCGGCGCTTGGACGCTTGGGCCACTGATCTTTTTCACCTACGGGCGATGTGCTCAGAACGCGACGTTTCCAGTTGTCACAATGCGAGAACGGCTTGGCATGTGTTTATATCGTACCTCTGTGTAGGGATCGGGTGGCGTTGAGTTCGTAACGCGGCAACCACAATAGGAAGCCGCACACCATTCAAGCCATACCAGGCTTCCAACGTCTGGCACCCGTGTTGATCGCGCGAGATTCGAGTTCCAAAATGCACGTTCGACCACGTACAAACCCGCCGAATCGCCTCTCCAACCCGAGTGAATGTGCATACCGTCCCAGGCGCTGAGTGGATATTATACAACCGACGACCGCCACAGCTATGCATCATTAACGCGACACTAGGGTCACAGTGAAGGAACCTGTGGCGACATGCGGCTGTGAGAATAGGGAACGATATCATTGAATCGGTCGACTACAAAGCAAGTGCGATGGGCTGTCTTACCATTGGGCGCCTACAGCTCAAACCGGTACCCTCCTCGATGCTGGGTGTTCCTGTTCACCGACTGAGTACCGGAGCGAGCACACCTTCTCCAGAGACATCGAGGCAGAGTGTGAGCAGCATACAGTAGACGCTATGTTGAAGTTGAAGCAAGAGCACGACGCCCATTGATTGCGTCAGTACACGTGCCACCCGCGACAGCCTCAATGCCAGCGCTTCTTTGCACTGGCACGAGGTGGCCTGCCACGTCTCTTCTTGGACTATTACTGTAATGACCGTCGTAACAAACCTACGGGCTTTCAATATTTCAATTCCCATTCAAAATGGAGGTACAGTACTACAGTCCACTGTTAATATCTGTCTTCGCTGGCCAAGCTTGTTCATGCGCAACCGACAGCCAACCACTCCTATGTTCGAACGTTCAACGTTCAATCAAGATCGGATATTACTTGCCATCGTTTGCCCGGGCCCCGTCTCACCACGTCTCACCACGTCTCACCTGGTGATCACACAGGTGACCTTGCAGTGTCAAGTGGCCACCTATACCCGATGACCGCCCGTCAATATCAATGTTGCCCACTCAATCGCTTACCGTCTCGGAAGACGACATCCACGGGGCTGGGTTTCTGCACCATTTTCGCTCCACCCACGTGAGGGGCGGGCGCGTTGCGAGAGTCAGATGAACGACGGACATGGCTCTTCTGTCACTGTGGCGATGTGGTCTGTAGCGTGGATGGCGAACCGATGGCAAATATATAAGAGCTGTAGGTCCTTGCACGTCTCGTCCTCGCCGCCTGCCTTCTCTTTTGCTGCCTCCTCTGAACCCCTGTTCGACTTTAGTGACTTAGGTCGTCATCATCCTCGCGCACAAGGTCGACCAAACCATCGTCACTGACTCACTCGGCCACAACGGCTGTCGAAGGCAAATTTTGCGAAAAGATGATATCATCGGCTCCCTGAATGCGCAGTCCCTTTCCCGGTCCGTCCTGAGCTGGCCGATTGACCGTCCGGTAAGTACCTTCACTCCTCTGTTCCAATTTCTGGCCATTTTACTCAACTCAACCAACGAAGTAGCCGTGCGTCTTGGTTTAAATTCTTGCCCCTGCCTTCCTACTTGGGCCGCTGGTACCAGAGGTCCCCACTTTTCCACCATCAGATCCTCCAAACCCTTCCAACTCCCACTTGAACCGCATCACTTGTAAACCAGTTCCATTCACTTTTCACTGCATAAAGAACTTACCCACGACTGCGCAGATGACAGCAAGGGCACCTTCACCCACCCTTTGAGGTGGTCGAGTTCACTTCACACATCGCAGCTCGTACTACCGGTCCCGCCCGGCGATCGCGACGACATCGCAACTGGTGGTGGCAAGGCGACCAATTGACATCATGGGAGGTTTCGCGTGGACATGATGTCTGTGAGTCTGTCGATCATCCCTTCTTGCTTGCGGTCTATTTCTTGATGGACTGAGCGATGCAGCAGCGATCACAATCAATATTCCTTTTAGCGTCTGTTCGGCCAGACTCATGCAGCCGCGCAGCGCGCCATATGGTCGACCTGCACTGGGCAGGCGCCGGTGCCACGAATCGTGCTGGTAAGTCCTCCGTTGGGTATATGCGATATCCATTGTAATCCTCGCAGTTGATAGAGTCCTGTAAGAGCCATGCCGTTTGGGCATACTTATGGGCGGACGTCATCGAGCCCTCATATACATATCTGGGGTGTCCATCAGCTCTGCGCAATCATCTAATGTCAACGGTACGTGCAACGTACATATCGTGAATAGCACCGTAGTCCCGCGGTCTTCGGACTATTTCTGCCCCACATTCCGCTAGCGCTCCCCGCTTACCCCGCACCATTGTGGATTGAGAAGCGCATTATCCGTTCATCCTACATAGCGTGTACGATCAGGGACGCTCCTCTCAGCCCGCAGAGGACCAGAGGCTGCGGTCACAATCACAAGCTGTACTTTGAACTGGATGGATGGATCCGTTTTTCCCACCAGTCTTCCCACTTTCGTTTGAAGTATTCCTTTTCGCACTGGCGTTCCCTTGCCGTCATCTGGATCGACTTGCGGCTCCGAAGGCGACCCGCCTCCGCCCTTCTCACAGAGTGCCTCCCGAGCGACTTCTGTTCGTTTCCCCGGAGCTTATGCGTTCACATTGCGGAACACCGTCCAGAGACTGAGTTTGGAGGAGCACAGAAGATGCGCTCGCGAACCGTGATCCATGTTCCCGGTCTTTCATCCGCATGCTCTTCTGCCACAGCCGCCCGCACGCTTCTGATCGACTCGTCTTGTTGCAGCGCTTCAAAGTATCCATCAATTCGGGGCCGGACTGCTGCCGCGCGTTCTGCCGCTCCTGCAAACCTCTCTGTATCTAGACTGCAACCGGTACTTATCCCCGCAGAGAGCCTCGGAATCGACGATCCTCTGATAATCCACTCAGACCGCTCCGGCGCCAGCAACGTTGCCTAATCCGTTCCATCATCCTCAAAATCCGACTCGTTTGTCAATGCTCGGGAGGGAGGGTGATGGCGGCCCGATAATTGGTCGCGACTTGTCGCTGCCCGAGCGCATGGCGGTCGAAGACGGTTTCTCCGAGATATTTTTGCTGCTTTCCCCATGTGCGTCATACTTATTACCTGGGTCCTGTATGAACGCCGGATTGTGGCTCACTGTGAGTGGAGCTCTTGACTTCATACCAGGAACGAATACTGAACGCGCACGAGGAGGTGGAGTGGGGACGTTCCTGCCGGTTGTGGGCCCCCGCGTATGGATATGGCTATACTGGACCAGCACGAGGTAAGATACTTTGCTGGCCTACGTCACGCTGGTTCTTGATGCGCTCCCGCCGGCGCCGTACTCATTTAATGTGATTTCCTGGTGTAGAAAGGGTAAATTATTCGTCCCATTTCTACACCTTGATATTTTGAGGTTGCAGTCCGTACGTCCTCGTACGCCTAGCCCTCGAGCGGGGTATAGTAACTGACGCCGTAACGCTCGTTCAAGGTAACCTCGGAGCCAGCAACTATTACGTGTGAGATGTTATCAGGTCCTGTCTTCAATCCCTGAACGCAAGGTTCGAGCGCTTCTCGTACTCCGATTGGATGAGTGGGATCTCGCTCGTGGGTATCCTCCACCTAAAATGCGCCTCGTCCATCTCCCATCTATCTCAGGTCGCGAACAGAGCTTCTCGCATCGCCAAACGGCTTCGAGAACGACATGGCATGCGTTCCCTGTATCCCTTGGCCGTCTCCCGAGGTTCGTGTTCCTATCTCCGGCTCCCGAGCAATCCCCACTGGTGCGCCTGTCTAGACCTAGACAAAGCAGAATCAGCGTCGGTCGCGCGACCGACCCCCAACGGCCCGTGCCCCTCCCGGGCCAACATGGGGAGGCCATCCGGACTGTACGTACGTCTCTCTTCGCTGTGTCCTTCTATCTCTTTGCACCTGCTGCCGTCCTGCCCCTTTCGCGCACCGTCGATCCCCCACAATCGCATACGCACACGATCCGGGGAGCTGATCGCCCGAGAACCGGTGGGATGCGCGCCGCGTCTCCCGACTGCAGCATCACCATTGCCTCCCCCGCGCCGGCCTGGAACTTCTCCTTCCACGGAGGGGCGACGGTCAGGCCTCAGGGTCAGCCTGATTGACAGACTCAATGCCGAAGGGCCATTGCTCCCCGCACTGTGGAGAGCCCGACCCGCCTTCGGCATTGAGTCGTCCACCCATCGCGCGCCGGCTGCCCGCCATGGGCCGCAGGGGGATCTACGGCCTGCACGATCTCTACGTCGATTATTGTGGCCAGGCCGCGACGTGTGTGTGGGGGGGGGGGGCAATCGACGAGCTGCCCATGCGTATGGGCGACAGTTCCGGTCGGACTTTGTTCGCACCGCCGCCCTTGCAAGCAAGTATTGCGCGATTCAGCGCCTCTGCTTGTACCGTCGCCAGACGATGAACGGCGTATGCTTACGGTAGCTGGCCTAGGGCCCACTGACGAGAACGGCTACTGGACAGTTGTGACGGCAGCGCTGCACCGTGCCGTGTCGGTGCTTTTCATGGCACGGCGAGCCTGTGCTCACGCGTTCGGACGGCTCGGGCCTGAAGCCAGTACGGTCGCCTTCTCGCTGGGATACCAGGCACAGCCGTCCGCCGCATGCAGCTAGAGGGGGACGGGCGGGTGGCGGACGAGATTTCTCGCTGGGCTCTGGCGTGGTGGAGCACTGACTGGAACTTGAACCGTCTTCACAGCAGGCACCGCCCCGGCGACCGTTCGGGAACGTCGATGCCGTTTTCTGGACCGTATCTGGGTCGCCATTTCGCGTGGAACGAGGATCACATCGCGAGAAGTTGTCAAACGTCAGGAGTATCATTGACTACACGCGCCCGTTTAGCGTTGAAGCCACGCAGTTGCCTGCGCCGCATGAAAAAACCGTCGGTAGGTTGTCCTGCCACCACCCATATCTACTTGTGCTGAACATTGAATCGTCCAGGACGGCGTGGTCGACTTGCGGAACCGCGACAAGTGGTCTCGAACTCATCCTTCGCAGATCCCATTGCTATTCGGGTAGCTTGATGACCCAGAACGACAATAGAGCCGAGCATAGTCCAGTCGGGCATGATTCATATCTCCTCCCATAACATCGCAATTTCCTCATAAGTAGGTGGACGATGACGCATGTTATTCTTGACTTGCGCTTGGAGGCCGTCGCTCCACGCGAACACGTCCATTGGTGGAGCACCGGCTACATTGGCCGCTCATGCTTGAACCCTCACCCCAACCCCCGCGCCAGTTCTTGGGAGCATAGACGTGTCGCGCGCACTCCATCGGTGAGGTTACAGCACACGACAAGTACCGTGTCGCGAAGGTTGCAAAGTTGCACAGTATTGCGCCCGGCTAGGCGCAGCCAAGCACTTGTCATGCTGGTCCTGCCAAATGGCGGATGGTCCAATGCCCCTTTGCGCTTCGTTCACCTGCGCCTCCGCGCCTTCCCCCGCAACCGGGAGCCGCAAACAAACCTTCTTCAAGCGACGTCTTGCACTTCGCCAAGTCTCGCGCCTTCTCCTTACCGACGTCTCGATTCTCCTCGCTCAAGCTTCAGGTCTTCCGCGCCCTTCGCACCTTCGCACTTCGCACATCATCTTTGCCACTGCGATCCTGCCTCTCCGCGCCACGATGCGTGCGGGTGTGCGCTTCGCCGGATAGCCGAAGGAGATCAAGCCCCGCCCCCGCGCCGGAAGGCGAGCGGAAGCCTGCGATCCGCGCCCGCTGCCATATCCAGGCCAACGTTCCCCCGCGCGTCCTTCCCCGCGCATATCTCGGAATCTCGCCCGCGCTACTGCTCCCTGATTCCGCATTTCCAAGGCTATCGTGCGTGCTTCTCGCTCGGTGGCACTGAGGGAGAGCGGGCCGCGACGTCGCAGCGAGCGTGGCCCGCGCGACGCTGCTTACCATTAATATTGGCCTTCAATTGCAGGCTTCAAGCTTCAAGTCCGACGCGGGTTCCTGGTTGCTGGCGGGCTTGTAAGTATCTACAAACGTACCTGAGTGGAGTCTCCACGCTCATACTCTGTCATCGCGCACACAGAGCAGGAAGACACAGGTGCCGCTCCTTCTGGGATTCGCCCATCAAGCTAACTTATGGAGCGTCGGTGCCCTCATATGTCTACGCATGTACTTATGGCGTCCGGCATCCTCCCCCGCATCTTGATGGAGGAGGGAGGAGATCCAAGATGCGCCCCAGCTCAGGTACGTCTTCCACGTATGTCTTAGTCGCGATCGGGCCACACCCACCGAACGGGAAGGGACCCTCGGAACGCGAGTTTCGCAATTCACGATTCGCAACATACGACGGCTCGAACGTTGACCACTTCTTTCCGGCTCGCGCAATACGGTCCTCTTGCACTGCACCTGTTTGATGATGACGTCTTACATACATGTCGGCGGCGCGCGAGGTTGCGCACGCCAATCTGTATTAGACTCGTCCGCGCGTGTCCATTCTTTGGGGGCACGTCACTGCTCCCATCTCCCCCCCGAGTGGGCGGATCTCGATTACATCTAAGTGTAATTAATCGTCTGCAAGCTCCAAGAGTGCCTACATCATCTACGCGCATGCGCCCCCGAGCGAGGCCCTGCTTCATGACAATACCCGGTTCCGTTAACGTTGTGTAACGTTCATCCGCTATGATAGGGCGACAGTCTGTTTCACACTTACACCGAGGACTCACCCACGTATGTACATAACTTATAACAGTAAGCTGAAACCGAAACGCCTCCTCCCCCAGTGCCTCCGACCGCATGATGCAGATGCGCCACAACCGTCATACTCTAAACAAAGCGAAAGATTCTCCGACATACCCCCGTGCGTCTCTCATCGCCTTAACATTGAAAGTAAGTTGCGTTTGAAGGTACACTTGATTAAATGTTTTCTAGTTACTGCTAGACTGGAAGGCCGAACGCGCACGCCGAGCGGAGGGGGCCTGTCGGACTCGCTGAAGGCGGAACGAATGTTGATGCTCCCGCGAATGCCCGTCCTGATCATGAACTAAGTATACTTATGCATGCACGGGCGGTGGACAGTGATTGGTCGCCGACCGGTGACCACTGACGGCAGTTAACCGACAACCGCGCAAGAAGGAGTTGTCAAGATCAGTACTGAAATATGATCTGAGCCCTACAGTATCGATTGGGACATCGACCTGCAGGAGGTCCCATGGTTCAACGTTCAACGTTCAGTGTCCCTCCTCCGGCCCCCGAGGGGGAATACTTAGTCATTCAGCAGCGCTCAGCGCGAGCGATCCCGGCGGCGGGAAGCACTTACAGCACTTTACTACTCAAGTTATATAACCAAGTCGGAGCCGGACGGGCGCGCGCGAGCTCGTTTGTGTTGTGTTATAATGCATCAAGGTCGTCTGCGTTGCGTGCTGTAAGCACCCCCCCTGTACGTATACGTACAGCCTCTACTATAGAGCTTTAAGTTAAGTTATGTATCCTCAAGGTCTGCCATCAAGTCAAGGCAGGCAACGGAGGCCCGAGCGTGCGGTGCGTCTGGCTCTCGAGCTCCATGCGCTGCGGGCCGCGCTTGAGCGACGGTGCGGGTGCGGAGCGCAAGTAGGGGGGAGGAACTCTGTCCGAGTCCTTCATCATTGCCGCTCATGTTCGAGGGGGGTTCGGGAGTATGAACGGGGGGAACGATATCTGCTCGGGCGTCCGAGGACGTGGACGGTATCGACACAGCACCGCCCGCGCAGTAACTTGGATTCGGGTGCTAAAACGTACGTCCCCGTCGCGGCCGCGATGGAGGGGATGGTTTGAACACTATCCCCTCGCAGGCAGGGTGGGGATCCGAGGGAATGCGGTGTTGTGCAGTAAGTACGACGTCGTTGCACACGTCAATCAGTCATGCAAGCTCTCGCGCAGTGCGGGGAACTAACTGTGTGCAGGGTGTGTGTAAGTTAGCAGCAGCTGCCGGGCGAAGTGCGCGAACGAACAGATGCCGCGAGCGTTAACCGCAGAGGCCCGCTGACATCATCGACAGGTACTGTAATCTAGGACCAACAGAAGCTCCGCGGTATGTTCCACGTTCCAGCCAGAACATGATAGCAGAATAAGAATAACGGAGGATATGGCCGTCATTGTTCGATCGATTGACCCTCTGAGTGGACTTGTCCAGCTGGGTGAATCGTCGTCATCATCGCCATCATCATTATTCCACTTGCTGGGTGCTTTTTCCAAGATATATCTACAGAACCCAATCAACTGTGTGCGTATGTGAGTACCTCAGTCTGGCGCCTGCACGCCATGGGGTGGGACGAGGACTGGCACTGTGGGAACGACGCAGAGCAAGATCCGGCGGCAGCCATGAGCAGGAGGCTGAGGCCACCCACCGGCCACTGACCCCATCTTCCCGCCAAACGCGGTTAGCCCATGTCCGATTCGCGCACGGCCCAAGAATTTGCTGAGCGCGCGGAGTTCAACACAGAGCCTGGGCCAGGCGCGCAGGTCAGTATCTCGCACGCCGAAGAGCGGACGTCCGCGCAGGAATGAGTAATGTGAGGGTGTCCTCTCGGCGCGGTGGGAGGCATGAGCAGGGGCACATAGGTCCACAGGACGCGAGGCAGAGCATAGTCCGATCCCGACACCACAGCGTCCGATAGGGCGTCCATGCCAGGGGATCATCCAGACAGAGTCCGAGCCGCTATGTTTGGCGCGGCGAGCCTGCAAAACGGTGGACCAGGGGGAGCTCAACAGGCGCGCGCTTCACGGAATGTTGAGAGAAGACGCAGAGGTGCAGGCGCCACGATTCTCGAACGCGCTCAGGGTGGTCAAACGCTGGGGGGCACAGAAGACGGATGGAGCGCCGGATGCAGTATGGCCGTAGAGGGCAGGATGCTTACGGGAGATTCAACCTTGGCGTGCAGGGTCGAGGGCGAGCTACGGCCGCGAGGAGAGGTTTGGGGCCGAGGCAGGGGTGGTCGCGATTTGCCAGCCGGGCGATCCGCTGGTTGAAGGGAACGGGAACGGTGCGGAGGAGTGTCGAAGGCGACGAGTAAGCCTGTAAGTATGAACGGAAGGGGGCGCGTCAGAGGGAGACAAAGGCGGCGAGCGGCTCAAAAATGGAGAAGTGTAAGACAGGGAAGGAACAAGACTCCCGAAGTCGAACATCTTTTACCCTGACGTCCTGTCAGGAATATCGCGACAGTGATGGAATAGCAACGCGTGGGTGGAGTGGACATACCCTGAGCAAACTAGAGTGGACGAGAACGAGAGGGTGAGCAAATGTAGTGGGATACAGTTGCTCCTTGAGTACACCCACACAGTGCCAGCACATTGTCGTCCACAGTTGCGCGACCGATGCTGTCGTTGCAAGGCCGAAATGCGGGAATCCATTCCGTATGACAAAGCGCGATTTGTGGGGGGGCAAATATGACTCTGCGCCTGGAACAAGGACTGGCATCAGCACGACGATACTCTGTGACGGCGCGGAATGAGGAACGCACGGGAAAATTGAGGAGATGGGCGGCTGGGCGGGCAAAAGAACGGGGAGGCGCCGGCGGAAGATCCGGACCGGCTGGAGGCGCTGTAAGGGGCTGCCATGATTGGGTCCGTCAAGTCGCGATCGAGCGGGCGCTGAAACAACGGTGGCTTTGTGGCGTTGATGAGGCGAAAATAGGGGATCTGAGACTGGAGAGCAATGAGAGACATGATGGACGCAGTTGAGATTGACCAGGGTCCAAGGGGCTTATGAGAGGGACTTACAAGGCGTGCACATCGAGGAGGTGAGTATACTGATGGGCTGAGCGGGTCTGGGAATTTACAGACGCGTAAGGCGGTCGGGGGTGGGGTTGGACATCATTAATCATTAGTAGGGGAGGAATGCATATGTGGGAAAGGACCGAGGTGGGCGGAGGTAAGGGAAATATTAAATGGTTGAGCCTAGGACGCGTCATAACGCGCCGAAAGATCCGGAGGAGAACTGGCCTTCGTTGGGGGATTGGGGATGGGTGGGGCGCGTTGGCCAGAGAAGGACGCGACGATCGAGGAGTTATAGAGCACTCGCAGCCACAGACAGCACTTGTGGGATGGCAGTGACACACTCGATCGCGCGGGAAAGCCTGAACGCTGCAGTGGGACGCGTGGCGCGTCACCGCGACGTACTCTCTGGATGGATCGCGAGAGGGAGGATTGGAGAGAAAGTGGTGGCAGAGGTGGCTGGGGATGCGGGGATGCGGGGGAGATGCAGCCGGATGCGGGGACTCGGCCGGGGCCTGTGATGGGGGACTGTTTGGGGGTGTTTGGAGGGATCTCGATGAGATCGGAGGGAGCCCGAGATAGGGGAAACGCGGGGTAGGAGAGAGGGAAAATAATAATAAGAGATGATAAGTGAATGGTTGTCTTTAAGCGGGGGGTGCGGGGAGGACGGCCGCCCTCTTCTTCTCCCTGCTTGGCTCAGCTCTGCCCGGTCCTCCTCATCTCGCCCTCTTCACTCCGTCCGATGAGCTCTGCTTTCTACCCCTCCTACAAGCCTCAGGTCCTCTCGCGCACAGAGGGCTTCCACCTCCCGTCTCCCCCCCCTTCAAACAGCCCTCCCTCGCCCCCCGCGCCTTCCCACAACTCCGCCAACACCTCAAACCAGTTCGACAACCTCTTCGTTCCCCCGCTCTTCTCCGTCCCCGACTCCTTCCGCAAGTTCCCCTCGCACTCCAGCGACCAGTCCGCTAACAACATGGACTTCACCGACGAGCTGGCCTCACTCATCGCGACCTCGCCCTCTCAAGGCCACCCACACAACTCTTCGCACGAACGCTCCACCCAGTCTCCCGGCGCATACGACGATTACCGATCCCACCACACCCATAACATCTTCGACATCTCCGCCCCCACATCCCATCACCAATCATCCCATCATAACCACTTCAACCATCAGAATCCTTCCTTCTCCCTCCCTCCCGCCTCCTCCCTTCACTCCAATAACCTCCACACCCCCTCCTCCGTCCACAACCCACATCCTCTCCATGAGTTCACCGCACACTCTCATTTCAACTCCACCGTCCCTGCCATTGGCTCCTCCATGCGCTACGAGCCACCATCCAACAACCCGTCCTCACCCGTCACCGCCAACGGCAACAACCCCTTCTCCGGCGCCGAGCCATCCTCGTTCTCTTCACATATGTCCAATATCTCGGGTATATCTTCCTTCTCCAATATCACCGCCCCCTCCGAATTCCATCTCTCCCAGGCGTCCAATGCCGGCCAAACAAACGGCCAGCGCCAGACGCCGTCGCCTGTCTCGGCCAACGGCGCTGCAGCAGAGTTCTCGAGGAGCCGATCGCGCTCGCGCGCGCCTTCCAGCCTGGACCCCGCAAACCCCCCGAGCACCAACGGCGGCCCGGCCCGTCGCACCCGCCCCAAACGCAACAGCGTTTCGAGCGTATCCCCTCCCCCGCTCCATCGCGGACACACTCAGCCCCTCGTCATCCCAAACGGTGCAAACGGCGCAGGCCGCGGTCCAGCCAGTCCCCTCAGCCTCCACACCGGTGGCTGGTTCATGCCTGGCGGTCAAGGTAACGAGTTTGGCCTCCCTACGCCTGAGAGTGTCCATGGTGCGTTTCGTGTAAACACCCCATGTAGCGCCCCCGTTGAATCCATGCGCCCGTTTCCGTTTAGGCTTCACTGCGTTCAATGGCGGGACCAGTCTCGGTAGCGTGGGGCTGGGCGTGAGTCCGAAGGAAGTCAACGTCCCTGGGATGGGTATGGTGGGCATGCAGAAGGGCGAGTCGCCCCCAGAGGACTTGGCCTCGAAACAGTGCGTTTGCCTTTGTTGAACCGTAAGATCTGCCTGCTCATTCATACGTCACATTCACCTTCTTCTCCTACTCTATTTGCACCCTTAACACCATAACCGCGCTTCTTGCTATCACTATGACGTATGGCGGGAACACAGGGCGTTGATTGCGAACGAGAAGCGGCGCCGGAGGCGCGAGTCCCACAATGCTGTCGAGCGCAGGCGGAGGGACAACATCAACGAGAAGATCTCGGAGCTCGCGACCCTCATCCCGGAGTGTCTGCTCGACCCGAACGGTAAGCACCATCTCCACTCCACCTTCCTTGTGTGTCGCTCTCGGCGAACTGACGGTAGGTCTGGAAATAGCGACCATGACGCTTCCTGCGTCTCTCTCTGCGGCCTCGGGCGAGGACCTCCTCTTCGGCGTCACGATCACCAACCCCCCAGAGAAGAAGGAGGGTTCTGGCAGCGCCGAGCCTGAAGATCCCGTCAACTCCGGCTCGACGCCCACCACGACGACCGGCGGGAGCGCAGCCAACGGCGTGGATGGGAACAGCATCGTCAAGGCGAACAAGGGCATGATCCTCCGCAAGAGCGTCGAGTACATCCATTATTTGCAGCAGCTCGTGAGCGCGCAGGCGAACCGGAACCGCGACCTCGAACAGCAGCTGCAGGCTTTCCGGGGCGAGAGCGCCACAGATGCGTCGTCGGTCAGCGGCGACGGGGACGGCGAGATGAAGCTGCACGATGAGGTCGGCTTCGCGCTCCTGAATGGCGACGCTCATGCGAACGGCGCGACGCACGCGGTCAATGGGCGGGCACGGCGCGGGAGCATTCGGAAGACGTACGCGTTCTCGGGGGACCTGCCGAGCGTGGGGGAGGAGATGGACCAGGACGAGCACGCGGACGGTGACCAGGAGATGGAGCGGCCGTCGACGGCGGGGACGGGCACGGGTGTGTCGCCCGGCAGCAGCATCGACGACGACATCGACGATGACGGGGAGGATGGGGAGGATGGGGAGGACGACGAGGACATGGAGATCGAGCGCGGGCGCAAGGGGCGGGACGGCAGGCCGGTCGGGGTCGGAAAGCGCGTGGGGCGGAAGGCGAAGAGCGTGAGCGTGGGAGAGGGGGTGAAGGTGAAGAAGGAGACCGACCGTGTGGATGGGATGGAGATCTCATGAGGCTCTGAGTTGGCGGAACGGGGAGAGGGGGGCCTCCCGAACCCACCTGCCGCCGCAAAACGGTCGCCCTGCTGGTTTCCAAACCTCATGCCCCGCTAATACGACGCACCTGATGGACGTCGTTCATGTCCATGCCTGCCAATCAAGAACCGGTTTCCCTCCCCAAGCCCTAGCCCCCCGCTGTGTTGCCTCGTCGTGCCCCTGCGCGTCCGCGTCCCGTTTACGTCGTCTCCGCAAGCCGCCTAATCGAGTCCTGTCTCTTGGCTCCTCCTGGTATCTGGCTCCTGTTGCATGCTGCATATCCGACCCTCACGATTCCCTCATGCCATGCCCGTGCTCACGTCCCGGTCCCGACCCATCGTCACCTCGCATGCCATCACTTCATCTGACATATCTCTGTTCCCCCCTCATGGTTTGTCGTCCATTTCATCTCCGCCTTCCCTCGCTCGCTCGCTCGCCCTCTCTCGTATCGCCTTCCCCCCAATATTTACTACCCACGCACGCTCGCGCTTTCGCCGCCCGACCATTGAACGACACCGTCCGAGTAGTAGGATGTCCTTCGCTGTATCTGTATCACCGTTCCGACTGACTCTCTATCTCGATCTCATTCCTCATTCTCACTCTCTAGTGCTTTGCTTTCACCTAGTACCTACTAACCATCTTGCGCCTCCTCCCCCCCTATCCACCCATATTCCATATTCCATATTCCATCCTCTCGCGCTTCTCCTCCGAACCCGCAACCGGGAACCGCACCACGATTTCATAGTCGCACCTGCCGCTGCAGGTGCGCAGCGGACGCGCCCGCGTGTACAATAGTTTCGACATATCGTCGGCGCGCGCGTCGTCGTCGTTGAAGAAGACAGCCAAAAGATACTCACACGTACAATTAATTGGCAACTTTGTATATCCCACTATCAGACTCGGACACACCCATCCCGTGCTGGCAGATCGAACAAATACGTCCGCACCGACGTCGGGCGAGATCTTCTTTGCTACGGGCACTACGGGTACAAGGATCTGAGTAAGTACTTACGGTAGGTAGGTAGCTAATGCGGGCACCGGTATGCGCGCGCGTACGTACTCGGGCTCCTCCCCCCCTCCCACACCTACTTGCTAAATTATTTCCCCTTGCTTCGCACCTGGAGCCTCGGACTTTGGGAGGTCGTGGTGACGGCACTTGGGCCGACGATTGGCCGGCAGCAGTGGCTTCAGGGTTCTGCAAACCGTTGGGTGGGTGGTGGTAAGTATAACAGTGTTCATGATGATCAGATGACGCTGCCTGGCCATTGGCACAGTGACTCCGTATTAATTACTGGAGCTCCTTGTCAGCACGGCTGTGCACTTGCAGGAATGGCAACGGGCATGCCCTGCCAACGCGCTTCTGTGTGAAGTTTCTCTTGGCAGTTCGCCGGGCTTCAAGGCTTCGAGCTTCAAAAGGGAGGAGGCTCAGGGGGACTCGGGGCGCGAAATAACCGCAAATGAATGAAGGGGCGAACGAGCAAACATGAGCGGGCTTCACAATGAAATGAATGAATTGTTCCTGTCGCTTGGTCCGCACACGCCGCGCGAGCCTGGGCCACAGATCGACGGGCTTCGGGTCCCATATACTGCAGCTGCCGACCGGTGACCGGTGACCTCTTGGCCCCCAGGTGCGCGCGGGAGGAGGCCGGCGGGATGTACCAGTGGCTTGTACGGTGGCCGATTGACACAGTATGACTTCATGGTGGACTAGAAGGTCGCGCGAAATTTTCGCTGATGCACTGCCATCAGGTGAGGGAGTTGCTGGGGTCGGGCTGGGTCGGGGGTCTGCGGGGAGGTCGACGCGTTTACGTTGTGGTCAGGCGCCATGGGAAGGGAATGCAAGACGCCGTGGGGTTTGGCGGTCGCGTGCCTGCTCGGTCATTTAACTTTGGGCGTGCGTAGTGACCGGCTCTTGGCATGTTGAAGCAGCTGGTGTAGCAGGTGCTGGCCACACCGTGTATCGCCAACGGCCCCATGTATTGCTGTTGCTAGCGGTGTGAGCACGACGGTGCGGCGTGTTGTCGGCGATTGACCGATCGCGAGCCTCCTGCGATATGTTTACAAACGTGTTTTGACTCCGGGCGCAGGATTCTGGCCATGAGTACCGGTGAACATGAACGTGAAATGAAGACGTGGACAAGTCAGCATCCCCGCCAACTAATCCTTTGCCTCCGGTGCGCATGCCAGTGTCCCCGTGCCGCTTACAATTTACCAGCCGATTGCAAGCTCCGAGTCCGATGCGAATCATGATCGTTTGGCGGAAGCAATGTCGGACTGAAGTGCCGCCGAAAGCAAGTCCTTCTGGCCGCTGCTGACGGGGCGGGTGGTGATTGCGATCACCATCGACAGCGTACATCCAATCCTGGACGTCCATCGTGAAGGTTGCTGATCGAACATCCAGATTGCTGTAATCCTGGTGCAAGATAAGTATGTGGGCAGTCGAGGGTTTCGACTGTATGCACAATTGCAGAAGATGCGGCAAGATAGGACCCATAGGCGTACCTATACTCTGTGCCGTATGGTTCAAGCACAGGCGGTGCAGAAGGGTCAGCAGCGGAACGAGTCTGACTTGCGAGTGGAAAGGGAAGCCATCCGCCGCTGGTTGGGAAGAATGTAATTTGGAGTCCGAGTTCACATCCGCGCTGGACACATACCGTACATACGCCCGCATGTGTATGCGATGCCTACGCGGTTCGAAGTAAGTGTCAATATCTTTGTACGCAGGTTGTACGTACTAACGAGGACCGTGGGTGCAAAACGAACCGTCCATACGGCCTACCGCGAGCGAGTTCGGCAGCCACTCCGGGTTCCCCATCCTTCTTTTCCGGCGGATCCGGAAGTCGGGATCGTGGTTGTCCCCTGGCTAGACTCCGCACACTTACGGCCACCCCTCCGCTCGACGGCCGCCGCCCTGCCCGTCAGCGTCCGCCACGAACGTCGCAGCAGCACGATTTCCAATCTTCGTTCATTTCGGTCCCAGTAGAGAGCCACTGCGTGGTGGCGAGTGGCTGGCTGGTCTCGAAAGGCTTGCCAGCGAAACCTTCCGAACGGCCGCATACTCGCATCCTCTCCCCGCGGCCCTCAAGCTTCCATGCCCCCCCTGATCACGGTGACTTGCCAGCGTTGGTAAACGGACTGCAGAACGTACGCGGCCGATCGCCCCTCGCCATTTTATAGAGTTCAGACACAATCTCCTTGCCCGACGCGGAGATGCACTTGCCTGCCTGCCTGCCTGCCTGCCTGTGGTCCGCGGAATTGTAGAGAGCAATGCGGAGTCCCTTCCTCTCCTTTGCTGACGTCAGCTCGCGTGGCCACAGCGGAGGGTGGCAGCGGCTGCGGTAGAATACCGGGGCTCAGTCAGGCGTGGCTTAAGGGTGCGATTGCACAGTACCCGGGGTCTTCTTCCCCACATCGTCCCCTGCTTCCCCATAGCATCTATCGCCTCGCTCCGCGCATCGAGCTGTGTGGCTCGTCATGATGCTACGTACGTACGATCTATGTTGGTCTAGCTCCCAAAATTGCACAACTGTATTCAGTCCAGCACACCACCCCACAGCAGGCCGGATCTTCAAGCTTTCGCCAGCTCTCGTGCTCACCAGCCACGATCGTGATCAGTGAATACACGCATCCAGGATTGGAACTCAATTGCTCAAGTGCGGAGAAGAGACCAAGATGGGCATTGGGACCCGGAGCGAGCGAATGAGCGACAAGCCCAAACCACGAGCCTCAAACTTCAAACTTCGCCACGAGCATGATCGAAGCGCGAGGCTTACGGCACCCGTCTATCCTGCGCACGGTCATATGTAAGTTTTAGTTGTGGTGAGCATGATCGACCGCTGGCCTCGCAGTGCGCAGGCCACACAGGTGGACCCTGCGGCTGGCACTCAGCTCTAGCTCTGGTACTCCAGGTCGCTATACCGCACTACCGGACTGGGCCGTTCGCGCTCGCCCTGGGCCCTCGCCAAGGTGGCGAGGGCCATCCCCGACCGGCGACGCGCGACTTCTGCACGAGGCTAGCTAGGGTCCCGCCACAACGGGGACGGAGGAGCGTGTGTGGCTGAAAAGTCCGACACACGTCCGGACGGGAGCAAACGGGAAATTAGACGGACGGAGGTGAGCAGCAGCAGGACGCCAGCCAAACGCGAGCGGGCGGCACACTGCTCGTCCATGCGCAGGGACATGCGGTGGCCACAGACCCTTAAGCCGGGGGAAACGCGGCAAAGACGGCCGTCCGTCCTCGTTCCGGGCTCGAGATGCCACCCTGACGGACGCAGCGGCGTCCCAGACACGCCGGCACGAACGCGACGAAGCACAAGAACGCACGGGGGGGCGCGCTAGGTGGTGGTGTCGAACGCGTTCCCCCTCCACACGTCCTCGTGTCGACGCTGTTCGTGGCCGCCTCCTTCGTTTCGTTTCTCTTCGCATGACGTGTTCCAGTACGGTTCCCGAAGCGGGACGGCGGCGCGGGCTCGCTCGCACGGTGTGGCTCTGGCTGCCACCGCTCGTTTCGGCCGTGGCTTCTCAGTCTCATGGGCAGCGCCAGCGCGGTCCTGCGCGGTCCTGCGGTGCGCCGCCACGACGTAAAGGAGTGCCAGAGAAGCGTGTTCGGGCGCCCGTGCCGTCCGTCCAACTGAGGTGTCCGTCAGAAGATTCAGAGCGAAGAAGGCACCGCCGGCGCGACGAGAACCCTAAGTCGCCGTCAAGGTGTAAGCTTACCCATCCCGGTCTCCAGTTCGACACCGACCTGTCTGCCATGCCATTACGAGACGGGTGCGGACGGATGGCGAGCATCAGTGAAAATATGCGAAAGGTGGATGGCAGACGCCAAGGGCATCATTACAAGGGCGACAGCTATGACGGCCCAGATGCAGATAAGGTTGCATCTGTGGCCACAGCGCGGCTTTAGGTTACCCTCGCCGCGCGCCTCGGCAGACGAGCGTGCGAGGGCATTGCGAGCAGCTCGCGAGCTGTACGGCTTGTAGGCCCCCCACCCCAGCCTACGCCGCGGTGGCGTGTGGCTGGAGTACAGCCAAGTGGGAAGGGCGTCTGCCCGATGTCGAAGTGCAATCATACCGGGGCCAGTTACAAATGTACGTACGTACCTGCCGCCCTATTCGAACGCGCGAAACCTGAGGCTCGAGTGGTTCCAGTTCGGACCTGCATTCCGATCTCCGACGCTGACTGGTTGGTTAGCTGCGGGCCCGCGCTCCGCTGGGGCCGGCGGACCCTTGCGTGGGCTCTGTCACAGAAGATCGCGCGCGTGAAGGGACTGGACGCGTGGGCCGGAAGGAGCTTGTGGCTTGCACGACGCGAGGCTACGGGGCCCGTCCGCATTACCAAGACGCGAGCGCAGAAGCCGGACGAGGTGGAGCGGCGAGGACGTCGACGCCGTGGTTCCGCTGTGGATAGGCTCGGCGAGCAGAACGAGGGTTGGAATGTGCGTGAAGACTCCATGCGTTCTCCCGCAAATGGCGCCCGAAGACTACACAAGGAACCCAGAGGCCCGGCGCCCGTGGTAACAGGTTCGCAGAAATCAGTGGTAGGCGCGCTGAAGCTGGCCGGGCGCGGTGTGCGGGAAGGTTATCAGCTCCTGATGGGCATTTCAGGGACCTGCGGGCGCGAGGAGCTTACTCGGACGAGTAGGAAGGGTCCGATGGATCGGACATGAACGAGGAGCAAGCGAATCGCCTTTTCGCAACCCAAGGATAGGTCCAGCGGAGGTAGGGTGGGATTCCCATGCAAGGAAGATGACGCCGGGAACAGCTCGCAGTGCACGCTGCACTTATCGTACGAGGGGCGCCGTGTCCACGGACGTGAGGTGGTGGGTGTCGAATAGTCACATAGGGAGACGTGTCTGAGTGGAGTCAATGTCGCTGTCTGGACGAGTGGGAGCCTGAGCAGTGGGCGGCCAAGGGAGGATTCGCCGAAGCAAGCTCGGGCGTGTTCAGTATCAGAAGCCCACGCAACTGACCGAATGTGTGGGATGCAATCATGTCGTAGCCAGCTTGGTGCGGACTCTCGGTGGCAGATAGAGCGGCGGGCCAGAAGAGAGGCGGCGTGGGAGGAGCCCGGTGCCGAGATCTATCCCCAACGCAAACCAATGGCGATATGTGAGCGAGAGCCCGAGGGGGGACTGATGGATAAAATGATAACGGCGATTGTCCAGGATAGGATGGTACAAGAACCAGGTCTGACGGGAGTGGAGAAGGACGCCGGATGCAAACTGGTCGCAGGTACGCGAGCGAAGCTCTAAACCGCCAGAACAATATTCGCCATATGGCTCGATGCTGCACGGAGCTTGCCAGCCTGATGGTCGTATGTCCTTTCTTCTTGTTCTTTCCCAAGCTATGAGGTAGGGGCGGTTCTTCGTGTCGCTGAGGGGTGAGGCGTCGACAAGGTTCCTATTTCAGTCAGAACGCCGTCGACACCCATGCGTTGGCAGTGGACACTCGCGTCATGCCGAGGTGTTTGATTGGAGTCTATGCACGACTAGTGTTAATATCGGTAACTGTTACGTGTATTTTACAGATCGCAGCGATGGTCGGGGATAGTAAAAGGACACTTACAACACAGGGTACGAGCTTGTGCAACGTGTCCACGAAGAACGCGGATTTCTTGGCATTGTGCATGGAAGATGCCATGGTTGGCGGTGGACCAGGTAGCGAAGTAGACTGACACAAGACTTACTGCGTTTACATGCACACGACTCCACTATACGACCGAGTAAGGTGCTCATGTTGGGCGATTAAAGCTCGTCAGCCCGAAACTGGGGCGAACCTACCTTCACCAACAGAAACGTGGAATATAGCCGGAAGGGAATCGTCAGCTTCCAAACAACGTGCTACGCCGATTTTTCACTCACCCAATCATATCACCCAACGCTCAGCCGCACAATGAGCCTCCCCCGCTTCCGCTTTCAGATTTTGGTCCATCATGCGTGGTGAAGAGTTAGTAGATTAACTGCTATAGTCGCTACTTTCGGTCCATAGATAGCAATGTTGAGTGAGCACCATTCATTGGAAAATTTAACGAGGACATGCAGTGAGCTTTGAGACGGCGGGCGAAGCACAATGGTTCACGGCAGGAAATGCAGGGAAAACCTTTGGGTCACTTAGCGTGCCTTTCGAATTCCTAACGCGCCTTTCTCCTCCTCTTTTTTTTGTGGCTCCGGAGTGTTGTAGACACGTTAAGTGGCGCAAGAATGTCCGGAGGATTTTCCGACTTGGAACATTGGAATTTGCCCGTCGTGTGAGGGAAGGAAGTGGGAGAGGACGTGAGGCTGATGGTCGAGGTACGAGGTCAAGTTGTTGTTCGCTGTCCGAGTGTCCGAGTGACCAACCAGCAGACGCGCCACTTGCCACAATCACGTGTCCAAGACGCGTCGCGAACGCGTTGGTGGCGGTTGGCCTACTACTGCCAAGCCCTTCGAACGGCAAGGACAGGTAGACTGAACTCCTTGTAGACCTCTCCCATACGTACGGTTTCCGTTCAGTGAACATGACTGGTTCCGGGTGCGAACGATTCTTGTCGGACATATGGGGACATCATTACGAACTTGACTCGGAGCTGCTTGCTTGTCATGGACGACACCCCTAGCCTAATCCCGTTTGCAAGGACACGCTGCAAACCGAAACATGGAAGAAACCAGTCCAACGCACTGAAGTCTCTCCCACGGCTAGCAGAGAGGCGTTTAGCTTACGGGGTTCTGGGTGCGGATCCTCTCCTCCGCAGTGGCTCGACGACTTCATCGGAAGTCTGTTCGCGAGGTCGACGGCCTCCCCGCGGAGACCTCCATCCGCCGCTGGTTCCGTCAGATGAATGTTGCCGCTGGAGCGGCAGTGGCGCCGCGCTTCTTGCTGATCCTCCCTAAAGGCTGACAAGCTTTCATGTCCGGGGAGGGGCATCCGCGCCCGCGGGTCGGAGCGGCGGAAGCATTGCGGATGATAGGCGCATTCCAGTTGCGTCCATATTAGCGTACGTTCGTAGGTTTTAGGAGGTAGTCTGTTGGATGGCAGGGAGGCCCTTCCGAGTTGAACCTATGTATATGCACGCCTGACGGAACGAGGGAAGACGGGATACGATGACGGTACCATTCGAAAGCACGGGGTGGCCATCGAACGCCTAGGCCAGTCATTTGTCGATGGTGACCTCGTAGTGAGCCTCGCTGTGCGGAGAGTGGTATGTGATATCCGGTGCGCCGTTCGCAGCTCAGTCAGCAAGAAAGGGGCCAGAAATAACGACTTAGTACCGGATCCTTGGGATGACTAAACAAACATACAGTATGTTAGGACATCAAAGCAGTAACGTACATACCACGCTTCCTCCTAGCGTACATAACGTAGAGAGCAATCCAGCCGTAGGGCCATATCAATCGACTTCGGGGCTGGCTTCAGGGTCTATCTGACTGAATTGCGTCAGTTTTGGTACCTGATTCTGGAATGGGATCTTTACCCATCTGAATGCACGACATATTTGTAGATCATCGTGACGTATGGGAATAACATTGGAGACCAATCGCTCAAGCAAGGGAAATGCGTGGAAGAGAGGGAATAAGTATACGAGTTCCATCCGCTCACATTAGGAGGTTGGGTAAGTGTACAAACAGCATGATACAAATGCAATAAATTATTCAGCCGAGAGCGTGAAGCGACGTACGGCGATGCTTAGGCTGCAATCATATTTGTCAGCCAACAGGCCAGACGGCGCACAGACAGACGACGTACCATTCCAGACCTTCGACAAGACGACATCGCAGTTGTTCTTCAAAAGCACACCTGCGGCAACCAGCCTCCTCAGCAGCTCCTTCACCCACTCTCGTGGGTCCGATACGTCAGTCTCAGCATCGACAGGGATAGCGACCGTCTGCGCCACCTCCTCGACCACCTGCCGCTTTGCGAGACTCAACGTACCGAGATCATACAGCCTCGCCGACATCGTACCTGGCGCAACCGTCTTCGTGATCGGGCCAAAGTACGCGTAGCGCTGCTCGCCCCCCGTCTCGAACGGGTCTCCGAGCGTCTCGAGCTGGATGAACCGCCACGCGGGGACTTCGTTCTGCGCGAAGCCCCCAACGGTCCAGGTGATCCCCCAGCGGTACTTCTCAGAGTCGCTGGAAGCGTGTGGGCGGTGGAGGACGAGGTACACGGGGCGGTCCACGTCATGATCGCGGGCGAGCCAGTCGTCTGGCGAGCTGCTGGTTAGCGGGCTAGGGATGTCTTGCGGGTGCACTACCTCGAGCATTGGCACTGCAGCTTATACAGTTGCCTGAGAGCGGCCGATGAGTGGCGGTGAGGCATGACGAGAAAGGAGAGGACGTACGAGGAGAGTGTTGTAGGGGTTGAGATTGTGGGCAGGAGGCAAGTTGTGGCTCCGCTAATATATGAGGCCTTGAGGTTGAGGGGCGAGCTTCGATCGAGACGCCCCAGCGCGGCGGGTCCCGCCGCGTCCGGCCACATCGAGACAATGACCAAGAATCTGTTTGTCTCCACATAAGTACCCCTGCGCTCTGAAGGCTACATGAATGAAACAGTGATCCAGTCTTCACGCTGCCTCGAGGCTCGCGGTAAAATGGTAGATGACGGATGAATGATGCTTTTGCAGGGCGGCGTCCAGTTAGAAAACGCACAGATGACAGCATTTCGCTTGAAATAAACCTTGGAATGGTGAATCGAATGAAATGGCGCGAAAATGAGCGGTATTCAGCAACCTTGAATATGGTCTACAATGGCAGGGTCTGGAAAGGATGGTGGTGATGGTCGAGCAAGAGTGTGAGTCGGATACGGAGCCTTGGTCGGAGCGGTGCGGCATATATAAACGCTGGAACGCCTCGCGTGTTCGCCACGTGTCATGCCGTTTTTCCAGCTGGTAACCAGCGCGAGTAAACGCAGACCGTGAACGTTTGAACGCCAGGTGAACGCCTGCGCAGAACGCCATAGGGCACCACTGTTCAGACTAACTTATGGTTTGCGAAGGAAACGAAGCTGAAACTCGCGGAAAATGTAGCTTAATATTAATGGACCGGGTTTTTCATGGAGGCCGTGGTCGCTTCGCAGTGGCGCCGGATATAACCTGAGAGTCACTGAGCGTTTGACTCGGAGACGAGTGAGATGGTCCACGACGTCGACTGCCAGCAAATGGCCGCGGCGTGAGTCGAACGTCCAGCGAGCAGTTGTGACGTATACGTCACGGGTCACAAGATTCCAAACAGTCACGTTGCCAGGCGACCGAGTTCATCCTCCTCCCTTTGCTTGGCTGGAAACCGACTCGACATAGGAGCTTTCTTAGCAGGCTTGGAATCAGCGCAGGTGTGTCTATTCAACAGCCCATTCAAGCACACGAACCACTAAAATGCAAGTAATACTAATACTGATACATCCGTGAGTAGCACAGTGTACTAGTATAGTAGTACTGTCGAAGACTCGAAGTGCGATCTTGCCTGTACCTCACGCCTCACGCCTTTGTCGCAGGCACCTTCGCCGTGATACAATAGGCCTCCCAATCCAGGACGATCTCCCCATCCCCGAACTTTCGCTTCAGCTCCCCCAGTAGCGCTGGCTCCACATGTGGCTCAACCTTGGCCTTCTCATCCGCCGTCCACGCGTTCGCCAACACCATGTTCGTCATCGTCGCGAACACCTTCACATACTCCTCCGCACTTCCATACCGTGTCTGGTTCTTGCGCAAGACCGTCTTGACCTCCTCGAACCCCGCCTTCCGAAACTGCTCTTCGAAGTAAGCCGGCCTCATCCACTGGTCGTCGTCGCCAGGCTGTGGGTCCTTCAGGAACACCTTGCAGAGCTCCTCATATGCGGGATAGCGCGGCGCGTCCGGGATGCTCTCGACGGCGGCCATCGTCATATCGAACCATCCGACGGACTTCCAGATCGAGAACGCGGCGGTGCCGGCAGGACGGAGGACGCGGAGGACCTCGCGGAGAGCAGCGCGTGGGTCAGGGACGCCGACGAGCGCGAAGTTGGTGATGACATGGGTGAAATGGTTCGATGGTAAGTCCATTTTCTGTTGTGATCGGAGGTCAGCGTGTGTGCGTGCGTCAGAGGAGTGGAGGTCGCGCGTACCGTTGCGTCAACGACTTGTGCGGTAGCACCTTGCCACCCGTTCTTCTCGATGCGCGCCTTCGCCGACTCTATCATGGCGGGCGAGATGTCCCCGGCGACGACCTGGAGGCGCTCCTTCGTCGCTGGCGGAAGCACGTCATATAAGTGCGCGAGGACGATGCCAGTGCCGGTCGCATTGTCGAGGAGGACGACGTCCTCGCTGCCGTTGGCGCCGTCGAGGCCGCATTGCGTGAGGAGGTACCGCCCGAAAGGGCCAGTCATGGCCTCTGCACGGTCATACTGTGCTGCAAACTCCTTGCTCTTCCAGTCCATGGCGGGTCTAAGGGGGAGAGGTGTGTAGCGGTGGCGATGGAGGTTTCGGTGGAGCAGGTTGGTTTGTTCTATCCGTCATGGGGAGTAAATATATATATCTGCTAGAAAGCCGTAAGCCTGGTGTTCAGGCGCACAGCACTAGCACTCTGCGATGGTGTGTGACCGGTGTGTGACCTCAAGCTCAAGGACGGGGATTAGGAAATATGACCGCGGAGGTAAGATTGACCCAGAGCACAACCGACTACTATGTCACAGCGTTACGAGGCACGTGATACAGGCGCTTTTGACGCAGGCGTGGACTTATCGCTTGAAGGAAATCGACATATACGCTAGGCCACGGAGAAAGCGTAATATGGCCATTTCGTGACTCCTCAATATATACGAAGAGTGCCGAAGTTCATCAGGAGTAGAAATGAGACAATCAGAATATTAATCCGCTGACATCGGCGAGGAGTGCGGCCACGCGAATGCCTCCCTTGAGTTCCTGCGTGAGGTGAGCGGTCTAGGCCATTGACATGGGTCGCGAGTCGCAGGCATGGCATATTTGCACCCAATGAGTCGTACAGGCACTTTGCTCCTCTTCTCTGTCGGCCAAAGCTGGAGGAGAGTCCAAGTCTGCTTATGCGGACCCCCAAGGTTGCCGGGATAGCTTATCGTCCCGGCTCGGAAAATCTGAAAGGAATTTATGTCGAGACGCCCGTCCGCTCGGGCAAAGCGGAGGCGTATCTACTTTTCAACAGAGGCCTGAATCGAAAATCAAAAACCGTAACTTCGTAGAACTCATGTTGTTCTACAGAGTTACGGTTTTGAACTTTTGAGAGAGGGACGCAGTCTCGAGCCTATAGTTTTTTGAGGTTTCTGGCCCGCAAGAATCGACTAAGCGTGACGGTTTCTGAGCACGTGATGTGGTCATTTGTGCTCTGGGTCAATCTTACTGTATCCGGATCCGCAGCGCTACATCTATCAGTGATTGGCGAGCGTTGGACGGGCGTGACCCAACTCGAGCACTGCGCTGACGCATCATGTATCATGGGCCAATACGGACGTGCGTTTGAATAAATCGAATGATATATATGCTTTCCCCCTAATTGCTTTGTTTCAATCGAGAGTGCGACTATGTCGTTCATTGAACGCGAAGAACGTCCCGCCTTGGATACGGCATCCATGGATAATGTGGCACACTGCGAAGATACTACGAAGAAATACAGAGCGAACGACAGGGGTGGTTCCCAGCATGAGCCACGCCACCCAATCGGTTGCGCGGGCGGAAAGGCGGTTCAGTGTCGCCAATTGCACACTTATTGGTCTCAGAGTCGAGGAACTGAACAAACAAACCAATTCATCAGCAGACCTCTCCATTGCCACCGTATTAATATTGTGGAGACGTATGACTGTCACGGACGATCGAATCATCGAACTTGAAGCTCGAACTTCACACACACACTCTCTCTCACCGTCTTACTCACCTCTTGCCACACACGCGGTTTCCAAGACGGGTTCTTTCGCTTGGACCCAATCTCGAATACATAGGCTATAGTCGAAGATGGGCGAACCTACGCACGCTGACTCTGTCAACCACTGGAATATCACGCTCCGGGCAGCCAGGGAAAGGAACCAATGGTCAAACCAATTCAGCCGCTGGCAGAACTTGACAATGCCGCACCTGTGACGGGAGGCTGTCACGACATCGGAAGCGCCGTGTTACTTGCCTCCAAAAGCGGTTGGCGACTCGGAGACGTGATCTTCCGCTTGCCATTGATCTTCGAATACGCATCGGGTTACTACATACACTGTAGTTGAAGATGGGACAACCTACGCATATCGACTCTGTCAGCCATTGGAATACCACGCTCCGAGCCGCCAAGGAAAGGAACCAACCCATCGTTGTCGATTTCTTCGCAACATGGTGTGGCCCCTGCAAGGTGAGCCTCAAATGATCGCATACGAGAGCTTGGGTGAGACTTACGAGGTGCATCATAGGCTATTGCGCCGACGTTCGAGCAACTAGCCTCCCAATACCCCTACGCCGTCTTCCTCAAGGTCGACGTCGACAAACTCCCTCCTATCTCCCAGAAGTACCAAGTCACCGCCATGCCGACCTTCGTCGTGATCAGAGAAACGGGAGTGGCCGATATGTTGCGCGGTGCCGACCCGCGAGCGCTGTCTGCTATGGTGGCCAAGCATGCGAGTGCGCCGCCTGCGCCCGCCGGACCGCCACTCCCGGCCGAGGCCGAGAAGGCGAAGACGGAGGGCAACGCAGCGTTCGCGGGGGGCGAATACCAGAGGGCGATAAAGAGCTACGGTCACGCCATCGAACTGGCTCCGAAGTCGGCGGTGCTCTACGGAAACCGGGCCCTTGCGTACGTCAAGCTGATCCAGTCGGGCGTCCCACCGAAGGAAGAACGGCAAAATTTGCGACCGATGCTCGTATCGGACGCGATAAAAGCGACAACGCTCGACGAGAGGTGGGCGAAGGGTTGGGTAAGGTTGGCAGAGGCGTCACTTCTTGCGTGCGACGAGGAGGGCAATGAGCGGGTGAAGGAGGAGCTGCGGGAGGAGGGACGGCGGAAAGGGCTGGAAGCTGCGCAACAGGCGCTTGAGAATGCAGTCGGACTTGGTGAGGGGAAAGTGAAAGTCGGTGAGTTGGTACAGGTCGCGCTAGAACGTATTTTTTGAACTGAATGAGGGGTTTCCGGGTCGACCGCAGAGGCTCAAAAGCTGTTGGAGGAAGTTCAAGCGCAGCTGAAGGCATTATAGCAATTGTTGCCGAAGAATACCAGTGCAGTCGGATCCATGTACAGTGTACTTTCATTGATTAGGAGCACAGACAAAGTACGATTGAGATATGTACTGGTGGAAGGTGGAGAGCAGAATTGGCATCGTCGTCGTGGTTGAAGCTGAGAACAGAGAAAAGATTGCAGAAGGACGGCCGGACCGGTCAGGCGCCAATGATTGAGTGGCGGCGCTCGACCTCTGAATCGACGTCACCGTGTGTGCCATTCTACCACAAGCCCTTATCGGTGACAATGGGCAACTCCTCTCCTCCCTGGTTCGACGCCGATCCATGCTTCCCTTGAACTACTATCTGAAGGCCTCACTGAGAGCATTTACATTGCCTCGACTGTCACAACCCGTCCGTACGCTTCGATCGAAACAATATCAGACAATCCAAGTCATCGCTGCGACCCATTCGTCAACACCTCGCTCGGTTTCAAGTTTATTGGTCAGGAAAATGAGCACCTCACATGGGACGGGACACGAAGGGAGCGGTAGGATGAATCGGTTGGCACAGGCGAAGAGTCCGTATCTCCTCCAGCATGCGGAGAACCCTGTACGTCTCAGTCTTGCCTTCCGAAATCGCCGTAGGAAACACTCCTCAACGAATCTATAGGTAGACTGGTACGAATGGGGGCAGGAGGCGTTTGAGAAAGCGAGAGCTGAGAACAAGCCTATCTTCCTCTCCGTAGGTGAACCCGATCCCTCTGCGAGACGTGTCTTGGTGACGGACGGGCATATAGGTCGGGTATTCGGCATGCCATTGTGAGTGCTCCCTTCCCCGCTTCAACTCGGGCAAGAGCTCTATGGAAACGTCGCAGGGTGTCATGTCCTCGCCCACGAGAGCTTTGAGGATGAACTCACCGCGAAGATGATGAACGAGTACTACGTGAACATCAAGGTGCGTGTTAGTCTGTGCCTCGCCTTTGCTGTTTTTCATCTCGCGCGTCAGGTTGACCGTGAAGAACGGCCTGACGTCGACAGATTGTACATGACGTTCCTCCAAGCAACCACCGGAGGTGGTGGATGGCCAATGTCGATCTGTGGGTCCAAACATTGTATATATGCGCATACAACACCTCCTGACTCCACATAGGGCTCACACCGGATCTGTATCCCTTCTTTGCTGGGGTATATATGCAACTTCTTCTTTCGAGTTCTGTATGGTATTCTCACTGGGCACCGCAGACATACTTTCCTCCTGGCAACTTTAGGCAAGTGCTCATGAAGCTTGCCGAGATGTACGTTATGGCACGTCTCGAGTCTCCACCTCCTGCCTTGGCTAATGCACACGCATATATATAGCTGGGAGAAGGATCCCGATCGCTGCATTACATCTGGAAAGCAGATCATTAGTGTACTCCGCGAGTCATCGAATGTATGCTCGACTGTGATTATCCCGTTGGTATATTGTACTTACAGGCATCTGCAGGTTGCGCCAGAGGGGCACGTTAATGTCAAACCCCTCGCCACCGCGGTGTTTGAGCACCTTCGAAAGCGCTTCGATGCGGAGGAGGGAGGCTTTGGCAGCGCACCAAAATTCGCTACATCATCGCAGACTCTGTATCCCCTCGCCCGTTTCACCGCGTATCATCTCAGCGACCCCAATTCGTCCGCTCAGGATAAGAAGAATGCTGACGCAGCAAGGGACATGGCGGTCTTCACCATGACTAAGGTCTACAACGGAGGGATCAGAGATGTGGTTGGTGGAGGGTTCGCCCGGTATTCCGTGGACGAGAGGTGGCATGTCCCACACTGTGAGTGACTTTGTGTAGGAGAGTTCGTATATGCGCGCTCACTATGAACATCCGGGCTAGTCGAAAAGATGCTGTGAGCAATCTCCCCAATCCTTGGGCTTGACGGGACGGACTGAGCGTTTTGCGGCAGCTACGACCAGGCGCAGCTCTTGTCCGCAGCGCTAGAAATCTACCAGCTTCTTCCCAACACTTCTCGCGACAAAACGACACTCGAGCTGATGGCGAAGGACATCATCGCGTACGTTGCAAAGGACCTACGGAACCCACAGGGCGGCTTCTACAGCGCCGAGGACGCGGACTCGCTTCCGACTTTCGATAGCATTGTCAAGAAGGAGGGCGCGTTCTACGTCTGGGCCGCGAAGCAGCTCGACGAGCTCCTCGGTGCCGAAGCTGAAGTGTTCAAGTACCACTTCGGCGTGAGGCCGGAAGGCAACTGTGATCCCAGGCATGATATTCAGGGGGAACTGAAGGGACAGGTGTGTCTCTACCTCCACCTGCCTCATCTCCCTGCGAGTGTGCTCATGGGCTGGCTCAGAATGTTCTGTTCACCGCTCATACGACAGAGGAGACCGCGGAGAAATTTGGCAAGTCGCCTGAGGAGATGCGAACGACCTTGGAAAAGAGCTTGGCGACACTGCGCGACTACCGCGAAAAGCATCGTCCCCGCCCGCACCTCGATGATAAGATCTTGACATGCTGGAACGGTCTCATGGTGAGCGGAAATCGCAACGTACCTCGGCATTGCCTTACGATGCCGAATGTATGCGCAGATATCTGGGCTCTCGAAGACGTACGAGGTCCTTCACTCCGACCGGGAGGTTGCGGCAAAGGCGTTGACCTTGGCGGAGGGGGCTGCGGCATTCATTCGCTCGCACTTGTACGACCAAGCGAGCGGAACCCTATGCCGCAGCTACCGCGACGGTCGTGGACCGGCCGGTCAGGCCGACGACTATGCCTTCTTCATTCAGGGTGAGTGCGCGACTCGTCGCCATATCGTCGCCGGTGTACTCAGTCGTTAATCGTCGCTACGCGCTAGGGCTCTTGGACCTGTACGAAGCGAGCGGGAAGGAGGAGCACCTCCTGTGGGCCATTCGTCTGCAGGAAAAGCAGGACGGGCTGTTCTACGACCATGTCGGCGGAGGATATTTCGCGTCCGCGCCCGATGAAAATATCCTCGTCCGTATGAAGGATGCGCAGGTAAGTTCAGATTTGTGCAGGCTGCTGCCTCTTCATGCTCTTGCTCTCAGGCTGACGGCTCAATACAGGACGGTTCCGAACCCAGCGCGGTTTCTGTCACGCTGTCGAACTTGCAGCGTCTCGCCCACTTTGCTGAAGATCACCACACTGCGTTCGATGACAGGGCGAAGAGCATCCTGGCATCGAGCGGGCAGCTGTTGAAGCAGGCGCCGCACGCCCTCGCGACGATGGTCAGCAATGCGCTCATGGGAGAGAAGGGCTACAAGCAGGTGCGTCCGACGTCCGCCGATGCTCTCATCAGGTCGCTCTTGACCCTGACCCTGATTCCACCAGTTCATCTACCAGGGGACCTCGCAGGACTCGCCCTTCCTTGGGCTTATCCGATCGACGTTCATCCCGAATCGGGTACTGCTGCACTTCGATCCGGGGAACCCGCCTTTCGGGGTCGCGAACTTCAACGGGAGTGTGCGCAGTCTCGTGGAGGAATTGGAAGAGCGAGGGGACGTTAAAGAGAACGTCAGGATCTGCGATAACTTCACGTGCGGTTTACCAATTGAGACCGAGGAGGAGCTCAAGAAAATACTGCCGCCGCTTCCGGATGCATGAAAGCGAACGAGCGTAGTGGCGAAGGTGAAGGCGTGTACGAGTATACATGTATTGTTACAGTTTCGACATCGAGTCTCGAATGACATGCAGGTTCACTGCAGTGGAGGGGTATCCGCCATGACGAGTGCCATGTATGCCTCCGGGTACCGGAGCCCAATCTGGTCCGCACTGTCTGCCGCCTGACGAATTTGTTGTACTTCCTCTGTGGTGAGCTTCACGTTCACTGCGCCCATGTTTTCCTTGATGTTCTGTACACGAAACGTTCAGTGACACTCGAAAAGTGGGTGCATAGAGACAGAGGGGACGTACCGCAGGTTTGGCGGAACCAGGAATGGGCAGGATGTCGTCTCCCTGTGCGAGGAGCCAGGCGATGGAGACTTGGCCGGGCGTCGCGTTGTGCTTGTCTGCGATCCCCTTGACGACGTCGACGATCTTGAGGACCTTGGGGAAGTTCTCCGCGGAGAAGCGGGGGAGGAAGCGCCGGAGGTCGGTTGCCTCCAACTGATCCGGGGATGTCTAGACGAGATCGGACGTTCAGTCAAGCCGTTTCGGGTGCACCTTTTCTTTTTACAGCAAGAACAAGTCGGACTCACGTATCGGCCAGTGAGAAGGCCGCGTCCGACGGGCGAGTAGGCGACGACCTTGACGCCGAGCTCGCGGGCGGTCTTCAGCACGGCGTACTTGTCGTCTTCGATGTCGAGCGTGAATGGCGAGTACTCGACTTGCACCGCTGCGATGGGGTGCACGGCGTGTGCGCGCCTGAGGGTCGACGCCGAGACTTCCGACAGGCCGAGGTGTTTCACTTTCCCAGCCCTGGCCGAGAGGACATGTTAGAGCCCTGCAGAAGGTTCTCAGGAGGGGCGGGATGACATACTTGACTTGCTCGGCCATCGCCGTTACGGTGCGCTGCGGTATTTTTCAAATGACTTATCTGATGCAGGCGCGAGCGGCACTCACTTCGATGGGAACGGTCTGATCAGCTCTGCAGGAGTACCGTAAGTACCATCAGCATTCTGCTTCGCCGATCTCGGGGGTAACGAGAGCTCACCTGTGTAGGTACCACAGGTCGACATGGTCGGTCTGGAGTAATTTCAAAGACCTATCGATGGCCTTCACAACGTACTCGGGGTCTCCGCATACGCGGCGGCCGTCCGGGAGGGGCTCCATACCGAGGACCATGCCGAACTTCGTAGCGAGGAAGATGTCCTTTCTCTTCCCGGATTTCTGGAGCCTAGGACATCTCGATGAGTTGAGCCGTTACTGTGCCGTTCCGATGCAACAACTTACCATTTCCCGATAAGCTCTTCGCTATCGCCGTAGACGTCGGCGGTGTCGATGTGGGTGTACCCGCTCTCGAGCACCGCGTCGAGGACCTAGAACATAACATATGAGAATGTCGGCCCCGAATCTCCTCATGCGCGTGTATCGTATCCGCCTACCTTGAATCGCTCCTCGTCGGGGAGGGGAGTCTCGTAGAACGCAGAAAGACCCATAGCGCCATATCCAATGGGCGAGAACTCGGCGTCGCCGATCTTGCGGGTGGGTGGAGCCATATGATGGTTGTTTTGAAGGCTGGTTGAAGGCTCGAGAGGCTGAGTGGAGACTCAGCTTTCAGACCTCGCGCGGTACGCTAAATATTATATAGAACGTACAGGCGCCCTATGCGCCCATCGGAAAAGATCGACATCTTCTCGGTTCGATCATGATGGTCAGCGACGAGTACTACTCTGCCCGAGCGGGGTATTGTATTGTATCGCGAATAGATTTGTCACGAGGTGAGGGAGAGTGGTGGGATGGTCTCTGGAATGGTGGGAACATGGGTAAGTATCAATGTCATGAGATGATAAGCAGTGATAAGCCGCAAGCGCGCTTCAGAGTTCAAGGCACTGACTAAGCATATCCTAATCCGGACTGAGGTCTTCTTGTTTCTGTTTCTGTGACTGCTTTTTTCAGACCGCGACTCTGGTCTCAACTGAAGATTCCGAGGGGAACTTATTGCCTTCAAGTTGGCGGATGACGACGACGTAGTGGGTTTTGCAACTTGCTCGCATACGATAGCGCACGTTTCTCCTCGGGTGAACGGAGAGCAGATGGTAGAGAGCATTGTACATACGCTACACTGTGGTGAGTTTATAGCACATCGTGTTCCATGATGTCATTTTGCGTCATTATACTGTCCTTTTCTCTTCTCAGTTAGCTCCTGCTGATCAACGTTCAACACAAATACTCCAGAGGCTCCATGACGCGTCATATAAAGGGACCCCTGACACGTCGACCGCGAAAGCTCGTTGAACACCAACTTCCACCCGGCGCACGATGCCTGCTACGCGTAAGATCGGCGACTCGACCTTCCTGTCCATTGGATATGGTGGCATGGGGATATCAGCATACTACGGAGCTGCTGCCCCTGACGAGCAGCGCTTCAGGGTGTGTAGCCGGTCGTCCACGCGTTTTCGGCTTCCTCAAGGACTGATCGCATCTCTCCCACAGGTGCTCGATGCCGTATACGAGAACGGGATCACACACTGGGACACGGCGGATGCGTATGGAGATAGCGAGGGGCTGATGGGGCAGTGGTTCAAGCGTACCGGAAAACGCAAAGAGATCTTCCTGGCGACCAAGTTTGGCATGGGCCGGCACTGGGGCAGCGACTTCAAGAGGAGTGTTAACGGCGAACCGGACTACGTTCCCAAGGCGTTGCAACGCTCGCTCGAACACCTCGGCGTCGACTATGTCGACTTGTGGTACCTTCACAGGTATGTGGTATCGCCGGTCTGTGCGGTGGGAGAACCGCTGAGGAATCATGGTCAGAGCGGATATCGCGGTGCCGATCGAGCTTACTGTCAAGGCTATGGCCCAACAAGTGAAGTGCGCATTGGTTTCCCTTGTATCAATTGCGGAGATCGAGTCACTGACGCGTTTCCGAAGGGCGGGCAAGGTTAGGTACCTCGGCCTCTCCGAGGTCAGCGCAGAGACCTTGCGCCGCGCGCACGCGGTGCATCCCATCGCAGCCGTCCAGGTTGAGTATTCGCCATTCACGACAGACATCGAGGATGAGAAGATCGGACTCCTTAAAACCGCTCGGGAACTCGGAGTCAAGATCGTCGCGTATGGAGCCTTGGGCCGCGGGCTTCTTACTGGAAAATATGTACGCCGCCCGGTAGCCTGAGGTTTAACTTGAATTGTCCTGACGATAATGGCGTTGCTACTGTAGAAACGGCCTGAGGATTTCGCCGAGGACGATTACAGGAGGACGATTCCGCGGAACTCGAAGGAGAACTTCCCCAACATCCTCAAAATCGCAGAAGGGCTCAAGAAGGTCGGTGAGAAACATGGCGCAACCGCCGGTCAGGTGGCCCTCGCCTGGGTGCTCGCCCAAGGAGACGACATCATTCCGATCGTTGGGACGACTAAGCTGGAGGTGTGTTGTCCTCAGCCTTGGGAGTATTACGTTTGACAGTCTTACCGTGTGCAGAACCTCAAAGAGAACCTGGGAGCGCTGAGCGTGAAGCTCGCTTCTGAAGACATTGCGGAGGTCCGCCATCTCACGGAGGCGGCAAATGCAGCGGGTGGCCAACGGTACCCGGAGTCCATGATGCAGTACGTCTTCGCCGATACGCCTCCCCTTCAGAAGTAAGTTTGCTATTGAATCCTAATCGTTTCAAATGCATCGTCGTTGTGTATCACAATCGCATGAAGTTTTGGTGTGCTTCAAGAGAGCTGCCAGCAGTGACAAGTCACAAATGATATCCTTCGACTCGGATGGCGCCAGCTGCCAGTGAGAAGCCATTCTAGCCTACTACGTGCCATTACTGACGAGAATTTTCACACCAAGTAGTATATGTAGCTTCAAATGGCGCGAGCGGTGAGTTGAAGACCGTCAGCACGGCCCGATGCGAGATGGCCCACATTTAGTAGAGTTATCCGTTCGGACATTGTTCGAGTGATGACCGCATCCAAGGTTTATCTAAGGAATCAAGCTTCAAGTCCGTTCCAGCGATAGGCTCCTCAACGTCCTCAACCACTACCGACCCCACGTTGAAACACTTCCCTGCTTTGATAGCTGCTACTACCAAAACCTTCTTCAAATTGCAGCCATGTCACCTACCCCTGTAGTGAAACGTCAGATCGGCGAGGTGAAATTCTCTGCTATCGGCTACGGGGCGATGGGACTCGCTGTAGCCTACGGCCCCGCTCTTCCAGATGAAGAACGTCTCAAGGTCAGGGCAGCTCGCCCATCGATGGTGGGTTTGCGCTAACGTCTCACCACCCAGGTCCTCGACGGCGTATACAAGAGCGGGATCACCCACTGGGATACCGCCGACGCCTACCTCGATAGCGAGCACCTCATCGGGGAGTGGTACGTCCGCCGCCCAACCCCTCGGCCCGGTAATCAAACCTTCTAGACAGCTTCTGACGATGCTTCATTGTCAGGTTCAAGCGCACGGGGCAGCGGAATGAGATATTCCTCGCTACGAAGTTCGGCATGGGTCGCCACTGGCAGGGCGACCAGGCCCGCACCGTCAACGGCACCCCGGAATGGGCGGTGCAGGCCCTCTACAGATCGCTGGAGCAGCTCGGCACCGACTACGTTGACCTGTGGTACCTGCATAGGTGAGCTCGCACTCCCACTGTGTACGCCGGAAATCCATATTGAGCCGTAGCCTTCAGGGCGGACATCAACGTTCCGATCGAGCTGACTGTGAAGGCGATGGCCGAGCAGGTGAAGTGAGTACAGACCTTGCAGGCCAGCGAGATGGGAATCGCTGACGATCCTCTCAATTACAGGGCTGGAAAGGTCAAGCACCTTGGTCTTTCCGAGGTCAGCGCCGACACGCTTCGTCGTGCGCACGCTGTGCACCCGATCGCGGCTGTCCAGGTCGAGTACTCGCCCTTCACGACCGACATTGAGGACGAAAAGATCGGCCTCCTGACGGCCTGCCGCGAGCTCGGTGTCAAAGTCGTCGTGTACGGCGCGATCGGCCGTGGGTTGCTCACGGGAAAATATGTGCGCATCTCCACACGTCTGTATGCGCCGGGCGGGACAGGATTACTTAATGTTATCGCAGAAAGGTCCGGAGGATTTCACGGAGCAGGACTACCGCAGGATGATCCCGCGGTTCTCGAAGGAGAACTTCCCGAACGTCCTCAAGGTCGTCGACGGTCTCCGGAAAGTCGGCGAGAAGTACGGCACGTCGGCTGGCCAGGTCGCCATCGCTTGGGTCCTCGCGCAAGGCGAGGATATCATCCCCATCGTGGGCACGACCAAGATCGATGTGCGTTCTTCATACCCATACTCATCATATAAAAAGCGCAGTCCTAATCTAACCGATTGATGTCCTACAGAACCTGCAGGAAAACCTCGGAACGTACAACGTGAAGCTCACGGCGGAGGACATTGCAGAGGTTCGTCGCCTCGTCGAGGCGGCTAACGTCACTGGCGACCGGTACCCGGCCAACCTGCTCCTCACGCTCTTCATCGACACCCCTCCTTTGCAGCAGTGAGTGGCGTATTTGCCATACGGGTTAAATGGATGTCTTTGTACAGAACAGAAAGCAAACGTCAGCGGAATGCATTGCTTTGTTTCACTGGACGCCTATGTAGACGGCAGGAGTCGTTCAAATTTCCCGAGCCTCGCCCTTCGGTGATTAACCTAATGGGCCGTGCCGAGGTCATTGGAATGAAGTTCGGGCTAGATCAACAGACAGACGGACACACGCTCGTTCTCCCATTTGTTGTTTGCACTGCTGTTCCTGGCTCCGTCACCTGCCATGATCACCTCCGCGGTGCACGGAAGCGGGGCATTTCTAAAAGTCCGGTGGAAGACCATCATAGATATGAAGCACGGGAAGAGACTGGCAGAGACATGAGACTGGCATTGTGATGATAGTCGCACAGGAAAGTGGCTGGCAACATATCACATCTCGAGCAAGAACTGGGCCGGGCTGGTGGCAGAGTCGGTATCCACGTGGCCGCGGTGCCGGCGATTCCCGATCTACCACACAGCAACAGTCCGAGGAGGCCTCCGAAACGATGACATCGATGATTGTGGACGTTACGCTTGCGCTGCTTTCCCTTGGGCTCGTCGTTACCCTCGTCATCCGTGGCCGTCGTTGGTACAACCGTCTCTCGGCCCCCGGTCCAGTTGGCGTGCCGTTCGTGGGCGTTGCGTGGCAGATCCCTTCCGACAAACAGTGGCTGAAGTTCCACGACTGGATCGAGCGCTATGGTACGTGCTTACCCACCGTTGCTGCACGTTTATCTTCACGATAGAGGCGGTTTTTGTAAGTTTGAGGTATTTCAGCAATGCCTTATTGAAATCGAGCACTCGATCGAGCGCACCCGCTGGATGATAGCACTCCGTGGACCACTGAGGTTCACCCGAGCCCTGTCAACGACTCCTTGCAATGACAGGATTTGTTTGACATGTTGACCTGCATCCACGGGCTCACAAAAATGCAGATATCTTGAATATTACTATCAAGGTGCCTCACTAGTAGTAGGTGCAGGATCGTACGTTATCTCGGTACACAAGCCTGCGGAACGACCGATGTTCCCCAGATCCTCGCGCCCTCGTCTTCCTTTCGCAACGTTCTGCTAACGATATTCACCGAAAGGTGATATCGTCGCCATCACCGTCATGGGCCAGCCCACGCTCATCCTGGGCTCCGCTAAGGCTGCGAACGACCTCCTTGACGCTAAAGGTAGGCACCGCTCGTTTCGTCCCGCCCACATTAATTTTCAGTGTGGAGCTCACACATACATTTTGCCTTTATCCGCCCTCCTCGAAGGCGCGATATACTCAGACCGGCCGAACGCGGTCATGGCGGGCGAACTGTCAGTACCCTCGTTCTTTACCGTCATCGCGGCAATGCACTTACGCTAGAGCCCTCCGCCTTTCCCATGCTCGACCCTCCGACGTACTTACCAGCATTGGCTGGGACCGCGGCCTGGGGTATGCGCATGGACCCGACAACCCGCGCTTCCGCGAGTTCCGGAGACTCTTCCAACAGTCCATCGGGCCCCGCGCCTGCCTGGACCCTCACATTCTCGGGATGCAGGAGGAGGAGACGCATCGACTTTTACTCCGCATCCTCAAAGATCCGAAGAACTTCTACCGCCTTCCACGCGAGTGCGTCCATTTCACACCATGACTTTGCGCGATCGTACACCGTGTGGTACTGTAAGCAGGGGAAGCGCCGTCGCTGATCAGACCCCATCTGCACAGATCAACTGGCGCACTCATCCTGCGCCTCGCGTATGGATACGAGGTTGCTGGTGGCGAAAACGCAGGCGCGGAGGACGCGCTCGTGCGCGCGGTCGAGGTTGCGATGCACGGCTTCGCGAAGGCGTCTGAGCCCGGCGCGTTCCTCGTTGACAGCTTCCCCGCGCTGCGCTACGTCCCCGAGTGGATCCTCAGCCTGGGCGGATCCAACTTCAAAGCGGCCGCGCGACGGATGCGGAAGGAGCTGGACGAGATGTACGACCTGCCGTTCGCGTTCGTGAAGAACCAGGTGGTCCGTGCTCTTTTCACCTGGCTGTTGGAAACGCAATACAAAGCGTGCAATGTAGGCGGCGGGAAAGGCGGTGCCGTCGTTCACGTCAAGTTACCTAGAGGACTCGAAGGGGGACCCTACTCCTGCCGACGAGGAGTTCATCAAGGCTGCCGCAGCGTCCCTCTATTCAGGTGGCGCCGACACGGTAAGTCTTCATCTCGTCCTGAAGCCTCCATATCTTCACCACCATGCCCCGTACCCAGACGCCATCCTCCATGACAGCCTTCATCCTCGCGATGACGATCCACCCCGCCATCCAAGCGCGCGCCCAAGCCGAGCTCGACGCCGTCCTCGGCACATCCGGGCAGCAATGGGCACGCCTCCCGACCTTCGCCGACCGCGCGCGGCTGCCGTACGTCCGCGCGCTCGTCCTCGAGGTCCTCCGTTGGAACCCCGCGGTCCCGCTCGGGCTCGCGCACCGCCTGACGCGGGACGACGTCTACCGCGGGTTCTTCATATCTGCGGGGACGGTCGTCTGGGCGAACATTTGGTGAGTACCACTCACGATGAGAGGAAAGCGGTAAATGATGGCGGCGGGCGTGCGCAGGTCGATGCTCCATGACCCGAAGGTGTTCCCGGAGCCTGACCAGTTCATGCCGGAGAGGTACCTCGATGAAGACGGGGCGTTGCGCGAGCTGCAGCGCCACGAAGATCCGTCTGTCATTGGGTTCGGGTTCGGGCGCAGGTGCGTATGATCACGCTGGGGTCGGATGTGGTTCGCTCGAGAATGACGAACGCGTCATGTCCTGACAGGATCTGCCCGGGCATGTTCTTCGCGATGAACTCGATCTTCATCGGGATTGCGACGATGCTGTACGTGTTCGACATCTCGAAGTGCAAGGATGGGCAGGGGAACGAGACTGTGCCGGAGGTCGATTTCCGGGGGTTCATCAGGTGCGTCGCCTCCCGCTTTGTCCCTGCAGCACTTACGGTTGTCTGCTTTTCCTGGCAGTCATCCTGTCCCGTTCAAGTGCGAAATTGCGCCGAGGTCTCATGAGGCTGCTGCGTTGGTCAGAAGGGCAGCGGGGGAGGAATAAATTTAACTGTTGTTGTATGCCACTGTATCACCTTCCAAAGTCAATCCGCATGCACAATGACTTAAGATGACGGCACCCGTTAGCCAGCTGCGAGTTAGAAGGCGAGATGAGATGAACGCTATCTCAATTCTGTGGAGGCTTCATGTCTCACTTCGAGTTGGTTGAGGGGAAAGGGGAGGTCAGGTTGAATGGAGGAAACAGTCCTAGGCATACGTCGGAAATCTACTCGTACAATTGCTAATCATATGAAAGTCATGCACCATATCCGATAGAGATTATTAGTACGCGTAGCGACGGTGTTCGAGGCGGACCTCTTTGCATTGCTCGCAGGGCTCGACAAGTGCAGTGCACATCTTCTCCGAAGCGATGAATCGGCGCGCCTCGTCTTCACTCATTTCCTTCCACCTCCCTCCGGCGCGTTCCTCTTTCGCCCATCCTATAGGCACACGATCCTTGATTTGGAAAACGAGGACGCGCAGCGAGGGGATATCAGGAAAATCCTCCCCTTCTATTCGTCGATATATATCGATAATTAGCGGATGTAGTAGAATAGTATAATGATCATCAGTAAAACCTGCACAGGTCTGAAAGATCTGGATAAGTACCATCCCAGACTTTTCAGACCGTGATCCAGATGTTTCAGATCACCCGGCAACCAAACCGATCAGACCCACGTTCAGAACAAACTGACGCCCGTGCATCCAGAACTTCCAGACCCACGGGAGGGGAGCGAGCAGTGTGGAGTGCAAGGCCGCCGTTGACACCGGCATTTTGTATTGCGATAACTACGCTACACAGTGTACAGATGTTTTATAGGCTATTGGGGAACTTATTAAGCGGGCGCCGCTCGTCATCGATGTAGTAGTCACCCCTCCGGACATCAGTCAAACGATGCGAGGGGAGTAATACGCCATCCGTGGCCTTCCAAGTTCATCACTGGGTCAATGGCAGGGATTGCTGCATGATCAGTGGGAGAACTAGGGACCGAAAGACAGCGATAGATGGAATAATGACGATGGGAAAACAGGAGACCGGGTGCTCGCGTGCAAAGGGAGCACAGAGACAAGGACTTGATGACTTGTCTCGGTGTGGGGCGAGAAATGCATACACAAGGTTAGTACGTACCTGACATGTGAAGAGCCCGCTTCCCATCCCAACCCTGCTGCTCCCGGGCCCGTACCCTCCTGCTGTCGCCTTTGCCAGCACTATGAGCTTCGTACCCTGCCTGAGGTTGGTTGGTCCTTGTTCTTGAAGCCCCGCCATCAGCCTTGTCCGGTGAGAGTCAGCAGGCATAGAGAGACATGGTAGGGGGGTTGCCAGCACAGAGGAATGGAGAAAACGGGGTGAGGGAAGTGTGAGGCCCATAGCAAGAGCGTGCGGGAGTGAAAGACGAGGACAAGATGGCTAGACGCCCGAAGTTCTGGATCTGGAAGTCAGGAAGGTCTGAACGGGCGCCCGTCCAGCACAGCCAGACGTTCAGACATTGCCGGTTTTACTGATGATGCAAGTCCCCTTCTCACGAGCGGTGAATAGCTTTAGAATAGTTCAAATATTCGCTCAATAGTCACTCCAGATTACAGCTGAATAGACTGATAGGATTACAGAAATGACATATATTGCGGTACTTGTGAACAAACAACGGCTACATGCCCACAAACAGGGTCCTACGTAACACGACAGGTACGAGAAACTTAACTCGGAACTGCGACTGCCAGGGCGTCCCTCTCGTGAACCCGCTCGGATGACCGCGGTTGCGAGCGCAGATTCAGAGTTGCTCCAGTAGGGTTGCATGCCTGTTGAAATCGCAAGGATGGGCGGGAGTTCCGAAATAACGGACACACGTCTTGGGCGAGAGGCGGCCAGGAGGCGGATAACAGCTTCGGCCGCGGTGAGCGCGTCATATGAGGGTAGATTACGCTAGAACTGATCGAGACTGAACGTCAGAACGTACACGACGTATGCTATGGATTATTACTAACGCGTACATACCTGAAGGACGCGGCGGCCTGGCTACCGCCCGAGAGTGCCAAGGGCGGCGATGTTTCACGAGATCCGAAGCCGACATGGTCCACCACAAATTGAAGCCATTCGTGCTGGCAGAGAACCGTGCTTGAGGACGGCGAGCTTGTCCACGCGCTTGGGCAGGCGGGGCGCCTGGGAGATGGAGAAACTTAGTTGTACAAGCCGACACCGATCGAGACAAGCCTCGATGCGGGCGGCCTCATTTTCTATGGTCCGTCAGAGCCGTCGGGAAAAGGGACTGGGCGGTGTCCCGGCCACAGAGAGAGGAGGGGGGCATCAACATCCCCAGAGTGATCCCATTTGCACTCACCTCGTTCCTGAGCCAACCAGGGTCACTGACTAACATGTAAGCGATAGGAGAGGGATAATGGTGCAACACATGCAGCGACCACTTACCAGTCTGTACTACACATTGATGCTCCCGGGCCCAGCGGCTCGTCGCCCTCCATCGACGAAGTTGACCCGATCGAGGGCCATGCCCGCTCGGTTGACCAGCCGTGCTATCTTGCTTACTGGCTATGGTCTGAGCAGCTGAGTGTCGATGACATCGTACAGTGCCCAGACAGCAGCAGAGCTAATGCGTAAAGCATAAGTTAAATGGAAATGGGAGCCGGGAGAGATGAGGTTGAGCGAGTGTGGATGCCAAGTGGTAGTGAAGCGCTGTGCCAGCTCCGTGGCAACGGTTAGCGCCCACTTACAGCAAAGAGCGAATTACCTTGTGTGCAAGGTTACCTCCTCCCTTAATTGTGGCGCTGTGCACGCGACAATCTCCGACACCGCTCCGACTTGCCCCGGCCCTTGCTCTACGAGTCCGAGTCAGTGTTTGCGCCCGCGTCCAACTCTCAAATCCCTCGCCTGTTCGCCTGCACCTCACCGAAATTGCCCGGGGGGCTGTGCGCCAATCCCTCTGGCAAATTGCGAAGTTCGTATGTCTGCGTGAAAGGGACACGCCGCTCACTATAATGACTTCTGCGACGTTCAACGGGGCTGAACTGACTCCTCTTCTCCAGCGCCGCTCCCGCTCCCGCCGCTGTTTGTCCGACCCACATCGTTACTGCGACAACGACTCAGACCACCTCGATTGCTACGACAGACACAGAGACACATACGCCTCTGACGGCATTCAGGCAGACAATGACAGGTACTTCGAGTGGCAGGGCGGAACATACATATGACTACGTACAGTGCGTCCCTCCGGTTTTCGAACATCGCTCTTCTCACCGTGCACGGCGTTGCCCAGACACGACCTGTCGCCACGGTTCAGCATGCTTGACACTGACACGCAGATCCCCTCGTTCGATGACGTGGAGAAGATCAACTCTAGCTCAACACGTTCCCCGTTGAGTTCCACCCGGATCCCACAGTGCTGCTACTATCTGCCCTGGGCCTTGATGATCTTGGTCCAGCTTGACGACGTACCGGTTCTGCTTCTTCTCGCCCCTGTGCACGCGACTAGGACTACAAGATCCCTTCCTCGGACTCCACTGGACGACATGTGCATGCTCCCGGGACGGAAGCTCCACCGCGCGGCGAAGTCGCTGAACACAAAAGGCGCGGGCCGTCCCCGCGATCGCAGACGCTATTCGTTTGTCGGCGCCGTAGTAGGTCACGGTGCTGGTACTCACTACGCTCCGCACTCACGGCGTCAGCTACCGCAACCGCATCGCTGTCGCCTCCTCCGACTTCGAGTGCGGTCTCTCCCGTTGCACCATTAACAGTCGAGAGCGCGACCATGTCCAAGAGTGGCTTCACATCCTTCCTGCTTTCTGCTGACAACTTCGCCTTCGCCGACCAGCACAGTCGTAGACTCGTATTGATCACGACATGACCCGGTTGAGCAGAGGACGGTGTCGCTGATACGTGATTCAGGATACCGCTATCTCCCGCTGCACGACTCGGATGCTCAGCTCTCCCAGTACCTGTTCTCGACGCTGTTCGTCAAGATGGAAATCGGCACGCATAAACGAAATAGCTGCTGTACCATCGTCCCGACTCTCGAAGCTTCCGGCCCCTCATCGCACTCATCGTCCCCCAACTATCACATCGCATCACTGCTACCTCATGTTGTCCATACCACTCACGTCATTGCTCGCGCTGTGTATCACCGCGGTTATGTGTACTTGTAGAGGCACCGCTCCTTCCGCTTACTCATGTTCCTTCCGCATCCCGCACCAGTATCCACCACGACAAGCATAATCAACTCGCACCTCACCAGACCAATTCTTCGAGCAGTGCTCGCTGCACAACATAAAGTGCAATGCGATGGTCGCCATGTTCCTGCGGCACATCAAGTACTTCCGCGGGATCCTGTTCATGACGACAACGGACAAGGTGTCCCTGTCGCGCATCGATGGCCATGTCGCGCAGCACTTCACCGAGCTCAGCATGCCGACGAAGGTGCAGATCTGGCAACGCCGGACTCGAGGAGATGGAGCTCGAGGACGGGCTGCTGGTGAGGAGGCTCGCAGAGCGAGACATCAATGCATCAACCAACGGAAGATCAAGACCGCGTGCAACATGGCGACATCGCTGGCGGCCAGTTGCAGGGAGAAGATGCGGTATGAGCATTCGGAGCAGGCGCTGAATGCAATGGAGGAGTTCATATGAAGGACTTTGCCATGATGAACGACACGCATGCCGCACGCAAGGTGGCTGCCGCAGCATGCGGCGCTTCTCTAGTTGATACGGAAACGCAAAACGCAAAACGCAGGGCGCTTGTTGAAGCGCGCGTGCGCGATGCCTGTGCTCGCGCGCCGTTGTCACACTGTGAAATATCCTCCTTGCTTCATGCCTCGACACTCTGTCTCTCGCGACATCAAAGATCGTATCCCGGTGCTACGCTTCGAGCAGGGACGCTCTGTGGAGGAGATATGTTCAGTCCTGGGCATCAAGAAGAGCCTCGTCTACGCTACCCTCGAATATCACCGCAAATACGGGGTTTCGTACAATCCCCTCGCGCGCAAGCCTGGTAGACATCGCCGCGTGTCTGGAATCATCATCCCTCACATCCGAGCTCTCCTCGAAGAACGACCAACCGTCTATGCTGACGAGATCCAGGAGTACCTTGCGAAAGAGTTCCTCCTTCACGTATCCATCCGCACTGTTCTTCGCACCCTCCGAGCTATGCATTGGTCTTCAAAGGTCGTCACCAAGATTGCCAAGGAGAGGAATGATGAATTGCGGGCTGACTTTGTGGCTTACATGGCCCAAATAGTCACCGACCCCGCTCAGCTCATGTTCGGAGATGAGAGTGCGGTGGACGCATGCACATCAACTCGTCGTCGAGGCTGGGCTCCCATTGGGATGCGCTGCGTACAACGGGCTTGCTTCGTGCGCGGAAAGCGATACTCCCTCCTCCCAATCTTGACGCTGGATGGGCTTATCACTTGGAAGATCTTCGAGGGGTCAGTAACTTCATCAGAACCTCGGGAATTTACTTATTTACTTGCAGCTCTTAGCGAAAAACCGTAAGATCGCTAAGTTACATAAGGGCCATAAGGCCCACTAAGATTAGCACTGCGCTATACATTATAAGTATGACATGAGTATGGAGGGCTACAATATAGTCTCGTGTGAATGGTAATCGGCATAGCAATTCACAAAGTACCCATTAAATGCGTCAAGGGAATCAGCAACATCAAAATCTACAGGTAAAAATCCACTACCGAACACCGGCATGAGGTGACAGGCACGTTCTATCAGGCTAAGAGGAATGACACTTGTAGCCCTGCGGCCGTCTGGTGCCATCTCGGGCCTAACAACCCACATATTGTTAGCAGAATGTGGCCCATCAGGATCAGTAATGAACCAATGTACAAGAGCGCAAGAATAGAGAACAAAGTCATGTGTGAATGAAAGGAATTTTCGAATGCGAGCAATGCGGTACCGGGCCATTCCGTCCGCTGCAGGGTCCGTGATAACGAGAACAGTGTCATAACGAGGAGATTTTCCATACCATTTATGGTTGCATCGTATAATTTCACGGTGCATCCCCGCAGGACCGGAAACATCGCTCGGTGCGCAGTAAACAACCGAAACACTTTGATGCAACCCAATGCGTTCGCGCGCGGAGATATGCGGCATATCATCGAGTGTGGCATCTTGCGGAAGCTCGACACCCGGATACTGCTGACTGTGCAAGAAGCGACAGAGCAACTCACGAATGCGAGGCTCTCCGAACTCCACCGAAAGCGTGTTCAACAGACAGGTTTCTGTGGAACCCATCAGTCACAGGGGCTATATTGTGGACGCGGATATCACAATACTTACCTTGGAGCTTCCCGAGCCAAATACAAGCGCTGTTGCGGTCTCCGTCATCGGCTTGGGCATCAGCCAAAGCTCCGAGAAAGCTGTCCTCCTTGCTCTTCTGTGGATCTTCAGTCTCCCCATCACCAAGCTCGATGCGCGCGGCCGTGAGAACATCGTTATGAAGCATTCCGCGGCGGCCAAATTCGATCAGAGCCGAGGACATCTTGCTCTGCCGTGTGAGCGTGCGCAGCATTTGGCCGATTGTCTCTTTGCGGTTTGAACGGCGCCATGTTTCCTTCACGGCGACAATGTGCTTTGACTCAGTGATGGATGAGCAGAGCCCGTTGGGCGACCCGAAGAGGCGGATGGATCGAATGTAGTGGACAAGCGAGTGTTGGCGTGGGAGGCCACAGCCATCTGGCCGGACGCCGGTTTCAACGAAGATAGACCGGAGCTCGTGAAAGTAATCGAGGGCTTCTTGCATCGCGTCAAGGCTGAAGGTGTTGTGGGAAGACCGGCGCGCATCGTAGCAGAAGTCGAGAAAGACGGTGAGGCATTGCACCATCTTTTGGGGTACAAGGCCGGTGATAGCAGGAATGTAGACCTAAAGATGGCACCGAGCGACTCGGATTAGCAAAGACAGGATGGAAATAGGCATGCGGAGGCTGGGTGTACCTTCATGAGACACTTTGAATCGTGGCCTGTCCACTGGCTGAAGTTGCGCCCGTGATGGAAGTGGCGTAGCCCCGGAAACGGAGGTGCGGCAGCAATACTTCAGGGATAAGTTGGTGAGCTATAATATTATCATTGAACTCAGATTCTCGGACGCACCGGCGATCGATCTCCTCGATGATCCGGTTCGCAGCGTTCTCAGACTCGGCAGTGAGGTGAATGTACTCCATCACCCATTCGACAAGATGGTCCTTGAAGGTGCCTTTGATAAGCTGGTGGAGCAGGTCCGGCGTGAGAAGCTCGTATATGTCGGCCCGAGGGAAATGGTTGGTGAACGGCTGCGGTACAAGAATGAGTTCAAGGTAAACGGTGAAGAGTGAAAGGTACACGCCGTACCTGAACATCTCCGACAAGGCCAAATACATCCCAGAGTAATCTGGGAGAAAACGTCTCAACGAGACATTCTGTATGCTTCCGAAATCTTGGTTTCCCGATGTTCTCGAGGTTGTCAGGAAAGGCGAGGCACCTGTGCAACAGAATGAGAATGAACGAAAGAGTTAAATGGGACAACCACATACTTTGGACACCAGCCTTGTACGATTCCAGCGAGGCACACTTGTTCCGGATAGTCGGCGATGAACGGCCCGATCTCGAAGATTGCACGCCGGAAATGCCCATCTGGGCACTTCATAATATGAGGCGTAAGCATCGCTGGGCGAAGGGGACTCAAGATCCGGGCCAGTGCGCGATGGTATAGCTCTTTGGAGAAGAGGCGGAACTCATCGGAGTCCTTGTCGCGCCCGCCTGTGATTCCGAGACTGCGACTTAGCATGTTTACAGACACGGCAATATCTGGAGAGCACTCACATTTGGGGATGGCTAAGAACGCTAATGGGATGACTGCGTCGCGATGGGCACGACGCATGGCGTTGTGGATGTTGCCCAGGGACATGTAGAGCGGGTGAAAGGATTGATGCCCGCCTACCACGGAGACAGTGGTTTTGTCTGCTCCAAAGATGGCGGGCACTAGCATCGCGCCGTGCATTGCTTCGTCTTCTGAGAGCACATCCTAGGGGGTGGCACCGTGAGCTTCGACTCGCGCATCGGACAGTAAGATAAGAAGCACTGGACATCACCACCGGGCGTGAAAGTCCAAGTTGCTGGAAGGGATGCGACAGTCCTGCATGAGACTACTCACAGCCTTCTTGAATGCCCATCTCGCGGACATCAGGTGGGAGAACCGACGGCAGTTCTCACCCGTGTACTCCTCGAAAGGGCTGTAGTCCCACGCATTGTCGAAATCGGAGCTGCGCGCGATGCTTTCCGCGACATCAAGCGGATTGCGAGTGTAGACGATGTACATTTCCAGCTTCCACGCTGGTGTGTTAGGCATAATGGGGCCCGTATACTTCATCTCGAACGTCCGCCAGGAGACATCGCCGTACGGAATGGCGTCGATGTGTTCCTCGAGGTCCTCTGCGTTGTCGAAAAACGATGTCGCATTTGGGTCACCAGTTTCGAGTGCTTTCTGTGCAGCGAGGATGCGAAGCAATTGGTTGATCTTCTTTCTCGAAGTCTGTACTTCCTCGAAGTGCCAGTGCGTGAACTCGAAGTGCGGTCGATTTTCGAATGGGAACCAATCGTGATCGTCGTCTTGAGGCGGAGGTGGCGAACCGGGGGGAAGAAACGCGCCGTCTTCATCACAGGGTAGAGCTATGGGCCGTTAATCACCTCGGAGCAGAAGTTGGACGCATCAAAGTATTTTAACTCACCGTTGAGTGTAGGGTGGTAAATAAATGTCGACGGCGGAACAGGGGGTTTCGGGAAGTTGTGGATGTGGATATTGTGGGCGTTGTACCGCGCTCGTGGCGAAGGTGTGGTGACACAGGTTACAAGAGCGAGTCATGATAGCAGTGGGCCTGAGGGTGCTGGTGAAGTCGACGACCAGATGAGAGCGAGAGGATAGTCTCCGGACTTAGCCGGGAACAGTCTCCAGTGCGGGCGGCAAATTGCAACCGTCCTCTGCTCTCCCTCTCACCCACGTATGACTTCTCACAGGAAGAAAAAAAAGCCTACGGCACACGCTCAACCATCCCAAGACCAGTCGCCAGGATCGCAAGATGTCGACATGGTCATAGGTACGTTATGATTTCCTGAATACCGATGTCCGCTATTTCGCGGCAAAATTTCGTATCGACGTCGTACAGCTGACCTGTCACAACTTCTATTCTGTGGGACACAATTAGCCTCGCCTGCACGCAAAGACAAGGCGCCGGACAGTGACTTACCACCTGCCAGTCGTCGACGCTCCGCAAGCCAGTCCCGGCGCGCCTCGCTCTCCGAGGAACAACCCCATGATGTACCCGCCGTCGACACGGACGACCCGCCCCCTCCTGCACACCGCTACAGTACTCGAGCCAGCAACGCAAATCGTCACCCTGGGCGCGATGTGGGACTCGAGTGGAAGGAGTCAATGCGGAAACGCGAAGCCGCCGCGGCAAAAAGGGCTAAGCAAAAGGCGGCAGAGGAGGACCGCAAACGGCAAAAGGCTTATGTCGCCGACACTGAGGCCGCAGGTATTCGCAAACTAGCTGCCATGGAGGCTGAAAAGGAGAAGGACGATCACGATGAGGATGTCTATCTCGAAGCGAGCACAGCGGGTGGCTACGCGCGTACCTCTAAGTTGGCAACCGAGGCCCGGGATCGCGAATCCACGCACTCCGACTCCGACTCTTCAGGTAGGCAGTATATCCAGATATCGAACGAAAATGCATCCCAGAGGTCTGAAACTACGCCTTCAGACCAGGAGCCGGAGTCTGGGGAAGAGCCAGTGCAAATCAGTCAGAAGCGTGTACGTGACCAATACGCAAGTTACTGACTTTGTTTCGCTTACTCCGTGACATACACAGCCGAAAGGAAAGAAAAAGACGAACGCTGAGCGAGTGCGCGAGAAGCGAATCAAGGTCACCGAGCAACTCGAGGACGCAAAACGTGAGGCCAAGCCTGCTGACAATGGCGGACGGAAGCAGCAAAAGAAGCCTGCCGCAAGTTCCCGCCGTCTTCCCGAGCGCTCACAACCGTGAGCGCGCTACCTTCATTTCCTCCTTGTCTTTCTCGCTTGCTCATGCCCTCATCACAGACCGTTCTCTGACCTCGGAGAGTACGACCCCACCATCTATACCTCTACCTACCGCACCAAGCTTGCGGCGTCCGCCACCGCCACCGCCCAAAATCCGTCCAACGCCTTCCGAACACCAGCGCCTCAGCGCCGCCCCATCTCCAGCCCCAGCGCCAACAGCACGCCCCGTCTTCCCATCCTCCGCTTTCAAAACTCAAGCTCCACGCACTCGGGAGGCTCTCGACGACCCTCCACGCCTCCGCCCCGCGCCACGCCTTCACGCGCTACGCCATCACACGAACAAGCATCCGACGAGGACCCCGTCTTGGGAGGCTTTGACGACGCGGATGTGCGTATCAACCGGGAGTCCGTGGTTGGACGGCCGAGGGGTCGGCAGCCTGAGGTACGCACCCTGTGAGCTCTGTCTATTGAGGATTTCGCTGACGTCGTAAATGACAGCTGGTCGCTGTAACGCATATCGAACCCGAGCCCCGTGTCAAGCCGAAGACCAAACGCACCGCGAAGGCTGATATGAACCCAACCAAGTCTCGCTCTGCTGCCACCCTCGACGCGTGGATCCGCGAGGACTTCGACAGCACCATTCTCCCCTCCCTCCTCTATCATTATGGCTCGCAACGCGATCCGTGGGCACTTGGCGACCCGAAGGAGGAGCGACGCCGTGCTGCGGGGGCGGCAGATACGACTGAAGACTCCCATTCGGGCATTGTTCAAGTCTTGCAAGACTTAATTGACCATATTTTCCCCCGGCGGGAATACCAGCTCAAGGCGAATGACCGCATCGTCCAGATCGTATGTACTCAAATCATATACGCCCCCCAGTGCTTAAGCAACTTATCCCTCTTTCTAGGCTCGGCAGCGTGTGCTCAACTGGCGGCGCGGATTCATGACGAGAGCGCACACCGTCGTCAAGGCTGCTTACGACGACTGGAAGAAGGCGGACCCCAAAATCACCGTGGACGAAGTCGCGAAGTGGGCGAAGACCGCCTTGCATCCGAGGCGTGGATGTGCCTGGTGGGAAGAACCCAAGTCGGACCAGGTAAGTGCTCATTGTATGTGGCTACCCGCCGGTACGTACATACTGACGATCTCTTCAGAATCCAGAACCGCAAGGTCCACTCATGTCGTTGTATGTCCTCAAGACCTTCGGACCGCACTTCAAGCTCATCGTCGGCTCAATTCTGGCAGAAGGTGAGGAGCCGATCGGCGCCCTTAGCCTTGCGTGTGCAGCAGTACGTTCACATTTGCGCGCTGCCTTGAGTTAGTAGCTGATTTTCGGCATACAGGTCCAGTTGGCATTCAAATGCTACAACACGGGGAAGTACACCGCACCTAAAGAGGAGTTCAACGCCAAAAATGCCGGAGAGGGAAGTGACGGCTTCCGGGATACCACGATCGCGCTCATGAGGGAGGACCAGCAGGTGGGAGGAGTTTTTGGACCGTGCGCGTCAGCATGCCGGACGGGCTTGCAGTCGGCGCAGCAGCGCAGCCCGCCTCGTCGTCGCCAGTTCAATATCTTTGCCAGCAGCTCGCCAGTACGGGGAGATGACTCATAAGAGTCCTTAAGTAATGTTGACAGTGCTGTAATTTTGAACCTTTTCGCAATCCAACCCCCTCTCTCGCATCTGTATGCCTTGCTTATTGGTCTTACCGAACCTTACTCAACTTACTCAACCGGAGTCAGAAAACCTTTCGGCTTACACTTTGTGTCTTAAATCTGATTGTCTTACTCTCTTACAGTCGGGAATAAGGGCTCATAAGAGATCTTAAGAGGCTTTAAGGGCTGTTAAGTGTTTTCCCGATGTTCTGATGTTCAGAGATGTTTGTTGATTTCCTCCGCGAGTTTGTGGTATGTCGTGACAATAAATGATCCCCTTGTCCTATTCATTGACTACTGGACAGATACCATATACTGTACCAAATCACTCAGTCCGACATGTCACGGCTCACAGGCCGTCCGATCTGTCGGATCTTGGGCGCTTGTCACCTGTCACAGAGGGTCCCGTCGAACTTGGAGGCCAATAGACAGTTCTCATGTTTGTAGCGCAGATATGGCCATAATATACGTAGATACTTGTTTTCCGCTTGAAATAGTGTCCAACGAAGCTCCCGGAAGGGAGCTAATGCTCCCAGAAGTGCTCCATGTTGAACTTCGACAAGTCGCGCTTCGTCCGCTTCCTTTTCCCACGACCGAATTCTTCTGCCACCTCACTGAACGCGAGCTCGTCCTCGTTCCTCCATGGCCTCGAGGACCTCAGCGGCAGCAGACGACGCGAGTGCCCCAGACTCTGATACCACCACACCCGATGGAATGGCACCGCTTACCACATGAGCAATGACAACCTCACACGGAAGGTCTGCGTCGTCCTCGCCTGGTTGCTCGTCTGGCTGGTCCTCCACCTGTGCGTCCCCTTCTTGCGTTGCGTGGTACCGGTCGTGATCCTCAAGCTCCTGTCGGAAGGCTGCGTCGCTGGTCTTGACTTCCCGCAACTTCGCCCGGCTCTCATTGCTTGTCAGGCAGCCGTAGGAGAGGTTGAACGTCCCGACCCTGCACATCTCGAAGGCCTTCAAGCACATGGTGAGTATGCATCGGATATTCTTCACCTGGATGAAGGCATACCTTTTTGACAATCTCAGGCTGGTTCAATGTACGGAAGGCCCGCCACAACCAACCGACGCTCCGGTCTCTCAGCACCCCGCGCTTCGTAGACGTCTCCAGCGTGTCCTTCCCTTCGTCGAGCTGCGACAGCATCTCATTGACGACATCCTCGTGGTACGAACGCTTTAGTGAATGTTTCAAGATCCGCTGGATGCCGACGTCGCAGGCCTGGAGGATGCCCGTACACCCACCGGGGACGAAGTGGACGAGGATGCATGGATGGTGGTCAGACAGCCAGGTACGGAATTCTTTCGACCGATGCACCGACCACACGTCAATCTGCCAGATTGCCTTGTGGTCGATGGGATAGTCAAGCTCCTTCCGCATCTTGGCGAAGTACGGTGCGATGATATCGTCCACGAGCGTGCGCATCGTCCGCTGATTTGACCAGTACGTTGAGCCTCCGTACTCGTACCGAAACCCCGCCTCGATGGTCTCAGCGTAGTGATCTGCGTTCTTCGTGGGTGTGGATTTGTATGTCTCGCCGACGTAGATGGCCTGAAAAGGGAGCAACACCCCGCTGTTAGACACTGACACGCAGACGGTGACGGCGCGCTTCTCCTCAGTGCCCAGAACGGAGACCTGACTGCTCCCTGTCGGTGCCCATGTCAGTTTAGTGCCCTGTGCGTAGACCATGTTCGTTTGATCGGTGTTCACGTAAAGTTCTGGCGGGATATCGTACTCCTTGATGTCGTGGACGAGGCGGAGGCATGCTTTGGTACACTGCTCCTCCCAGTCCTTCGGCAGCTTCTTTCCATCTCTGGTAGAGCGACGTTCTGACCAATGCATCTGTTCATGCAGGAAGCGACGGAGGAAGGTGTCGGAGCAACGGAACGGCTTCCCGTCGGGACCCTTCCTCTCAAAGATCTCAGGAGCCATCCGCAGGATCGTTGCGACAACAACCCCACGGACAGTAACCAAGGTGAGTGGTGCATGGGCATCTCGGAGGGCTTGCAGCCGCTGAATGATGGTGTTGACGACCTCAGGGTAGCCAGCCAGGTAGCCAGAGAAGCCGCCGTGCGCACGCTGCATGTGCCCGTCTTCAGCCATACGGAGCGCTTCATCAGTCCACCGAGGACGAGAACCGGAGCGGTCGATCCAACCCTCGACGGATGAGCGTGACAAGTACTGGTAAGTCTCGGGGTTGATACGCATGAGAACCTTCACCATCTCCGTGGTGCTCCAATTCGGTCCGACGGCGGGGTGTCGCGAGGCCTTGTCGATGTCCGGCCAGAGGAGAGGCGAGTGCCAGTTGACGTTGACCGCTGATCGAGGCTCGTGCTTCCGTTTGCGGCCAGCGGGACCTTTGGTCGCGTCCTTGACAGCCCTCTTGATAGCGCGCCCAGGACGCGACGCCTCGGCAAGCTTCGCCTTACCTGGCGCCACAGAGCGACACTGTGCATTTGGAGGAGTGGATGCCGGTGTGATGGAGGGCGTGAGCGCTGGCAAGGAGCCTGGTGGCATGTTGGATGTGCTGGAGGCAGGGAGCGTGAAATGTGTGTGGGTGTCTGCCAGGGTCGTCGGCTTCGCAGGCTGGGCATCTTTCAGCACCTCTGTCAATGGTGTGGGAGTTTTGATACGTCTCCCGTTCACGTCGCGCGCGCCGGCGGCGATTTCCTTCCTGCGCACCGAGTCTCGATGCCTCTTCTGTCTTGCGTTCTGGCTGTCCTTTCGTTGCTGTTCATCACGTCGCTGAATCTTCTCCTCCAGGTCGGCCTCCCTCTCCAACTGAATCGCAACCTCCTCGGATGCCCGCTTTACCTGTGCGCGGTATTCGGCTGGTGTACACTTCGAGAAGAAGTTCAGCAACCCACTGGCAGGTTTGCTACCATTCTTCACACTGTCAAGTGCAAGGCTGACGGACGACTTCATTGACAGTTTCGTCGACCTGATCACCTTGGCAGGCGGCATCTCAGCAGGTGCAGCAGCAGCAGCAAGGTGTGGAGCTGGGAGCGCGGGAGGAAGATCGGGCGCTGAAGGAGTCGAGGATGGGCCCGAGACACGTGGCACCGGGAGAAGACATGAAAGCGAGTCCAAGGATGACGAGGACTCCGATTCGAGCAAGCCCCTGTAGCTTGCTGAAGATCGGCGTGAGGAGATCTGCGAGGCTGGGGGCGAGGATGGAGCGGACAGTGAGGACATGGAAACGTCGTCGCTGGAAGGAACTGGCGGAGATGAGAAGCGGCTGCCACCGGTGGAGTCCCCTCGACGTTCAGAGGATCTAGATGGAGATGGAGAGAGTCCGAGCCTGCGAATGAAAGCGCGCCCCTTTTCCCTGGCTCGCGCGAGTGATGATGAAGAGCGACTCGGGGTCGGAGGTGGACTCGATCGAGGTGAGTGGTTCCTCGTGGTCGCGAGGTGGAATGGCGGACAATCAGGCTCATCGTACGGCGGTGCGGCAGCCTGAAGATGAAGTGACACCTTACAAATCAAAAGGTAAGTTTTAATCGCTGTCCTTAATCGCAACACTTACACCATCTAGGTGACGCTGCAACACATCTCGCATCACCGCAAGTCGACCGTCATCAAGCGCACGAGCATCCACGAGAGGGTACTGCTGAGGTAAGAGGTGATGTGCGAGCGCATTCCAGCTGAGGAGGCCGCAAGAGAAAGTATCGTCTTGAGGCTGACGTGTGATCGACAGGGGTTTCCAGGTAAACGCGCACCGTGTGTGGGTGGTTACCCACCAATTTAAGACATTCAAAATGTCTGAGTCCGGATCGCCGTTGACCAGCATCGAGTCGCCGTAGAAGATAGTGGACGTACGGAAGTTCACCACAGCCGCGACCCAGTGGACGTTCCCCAAGTTGATCAGCATCCCAACGGCATCCCTCTCTCCCTTCGCAAGTGCGTCGCCGAGGCCTCGGGGTCGGACGAAGTAGCGACCGGTTTGGTACGTCCCATCCATCCGTTGCGCAAATCCTGACTGAAGGAACTTCCAGAACGCCAGGTTCTCGACCTCGATACGGTGTCCGTTCGGATGTCGGAGGACCGCAATGCGGAGAAGGTCGAGCATCTGGTTCTCTTGCACGTCAGTGAGCCAATCGCGAAGGGCGTACTTTGCAAGGCTTTCTATAGGCTCCGGGTTGTCGAAACCCTGGACGGTCCCACTCCATCGTAAGAGTGCGAGCTTCGAGAAGATGTCGTCGATGATGGTCTGTGCTTCTTTTGGCTGCTTTGTGTTCCAGATCTTCCGACGCTGACGCAGTCGTTCCTCTGCCCTTTTCCACAGCATGTAGGGACCATCGGGGGCACGGAGGCGACCAATGGCTTCCCAGAACATGAGGACCCAGAGAGGGAGGCGCATTGGTGATGCAGCTTCGACATGTGAGCATGTCAGTGAATGAGCCCCCTGTTTGATAGCATTTCCGCTTCCCCTAAGGAGGACGAAGATGTCCGCAGGTGATGGTGTTGCGATCGTTCGGATGAGTGCAGGGTCATTAATTGTTGGTTGGTCGGGGCTGAAGCATGGTGATGTCGACGAGATTTTCGGTGGGGCGATTGGGGGTAGATTAAAGCTAAGAAATTCGGGAACAAGAAGCATAGGCGAGGGAAGAATAACATGTTCAACTCCAAGTGGAATTTGAAGTGCAGGATTTGGAGGGGTCATCTCAGCATGAAGTGGTGGAGTGCAGACTCGGAGGTATCGGTATGGATAGCAACAATGTTGCAATTTCGTCTGTATTGATTTCTAAATACACTGCAATGACCGGGATTCGAACGTACGACCTCATGGGAGGAGGAATGCTGTGTTGGATGTCACGCGATGGTCACTCCCTTGTCGAAATTTCGCCCATGTCACAGGTCACCAGGCTGGGTGTCGGATTTCGCCTGATTTTGGTGGGTGTCACGGGTCACAGGGGGTGTCGGACTGAGTGATTTGGTACAGTACGTCGCCCTATCCAGGCCCTAGGAGCATACTTGTGCTGGACAATTGCAACATTCATCATTCAGAAGCTGTCCGTGAGCTTGTCGAAGACCAGGCTTGTAAGTACTAATGTATGATACTCGTCGCCATTACAATGACAGTATTTTCCAGGGTGCAAGCTTGTATTCTTACCTCCATACTCACCCGACTTCAATCCGATCGAGATGGCTTTCTCGAAAGTCAAATCAGTACTCAGACGTCGTTGGAACGGAGAACCACATGGTGTTTCGGACATTAGCGATGCATGCCACACTATCACCCCGGAGGATGCTGCAGGATACTTCAGGGCTTCAGGTTACATGTAGGGAGTGTTGTATTGTACAAGAAATGAGCCAAAAAAGAGGCTGTCTGCGTCTGCGTTCAAAGCTGCGCGACGCGCGAGTGGGCGCACAGGCGCGCAAGCATCGCGCGTCATCGCGCGCGGGCTTGCGACTCAGGCGCCTTCATGAGCGCCGAGGAAATCAAAAATCAGCTTTCCGTATCAATTCGCTCTTTGCTGTAAGGGCAGGCTTATGCCAACCTTGGTGCTTCATGATCTGCCGAGTGGCGGTCGACCATATCTTGTTCGCGGTGGATGCCCTGAAATGTTTTGTGTATCATATTAGATTCGTCACATCTCTGGCTACTATTGCTTTCTGTTGATCCGACCATCCCGCATTGAACAAGAATTCACCCTTTGCAAGTCGCGCTCTACTGCCCAATGCCCATGAGCGCTCGCTGTCCAGCTCCCTCAAGCGCCGAGAGGACTCGAAACCAGCATCGATCGAAACAAAGGTAAGTCTATCATTTAATCAACTTTCATCCTCAAACAAAGCTAGTATGCCAGGATCTGACTTCTAGGCACTCATTTACACTCAAAACAAGAGGGCTCAGGACACATTGTATGAATATTAGCAGAATAGTAAGATTAGTGGCGACGTATCACTATTATATCGCTAACTAGGGCGGGAGGTTTTTCCTGATCTGAGTCGGATCTTGTTCGACAGCTCGAGGTGGCAGGGATATCGATGTTGCTGGCTGACGAAACAGTCAAAGTCGCATCGGACCACGAGGCACGAAACGGCGCATTTCCCCAGATGCGCAGCCAGCAAGAGTCAGGGCGAAAAGCAGAGGCGTTGAGGAGATATTGTGGTTCGAAGTTTCAAAGGGGGCGCTAGTGGCGGACTGGACGTTGATGGTTGTTTGGCCCAAACGACAAGAGCGCTGCCAAGACCAGCTGTAACTGCTGCCTCCCCTCCGCCATCCTCGCTGAACGACCATGTCGGACGCCCCACAGACTGATGTCTCCCGCCCGTCCGCGCTCCCCACTGCCAAGCTGCTCCAGCGCCCATCTCAGCCGACTATCGACCAGAACTCGAATGAGTACCTCGACGCGATCGAAGAGGAGTGGAACAAGCGTGTCGACGTCGAGATCGAGACCCTCGTCGACGGTATGGCTGACATCGTCAGCCTCGCTTCGGTGCGTGCATGTCTCTCTCGCGTGGTGGCCGTTTCTGAATGCGCATGCTGGGGGCCGTTGTGGGATGTTGGACGTGGGGTGCGCAGATCGGCGACAAGGACAAGTTCCGCATCGCGCAGGAGGCGTTCCAGGCACAATGCCGCGCCGAGTCCATGGTGCGTCCGTTCGTCTGTCAATGATTCATAGCATGTCCTCATCACCCTCTTCCCCGCTCCTGAATGCTCCCTCGACGACCCTGAACCCGTTCATATCCGTCCCATACCCACAATGGACGACTTGCGCCGGGCATCTCGCATCTCGGGGCCTCCAACCACCGCGACGCCCACAATCCCACCTAAACCCACTTGCACCACCGCAGATCCGCGCGGCGAACTCGCTCATGTCGACGATCCATTCTATGAAGCTTCTCCTACTCCTCTCCGACGAGTCGCAGATCGCGAAGCGTCGCGATGGCGAGCTGCGGAGCGTCCAGGCGGAGAAGACGGACGCGCAGAAGAAGGTTGCGGTCCTGCTCGACGAGTTGCTACTCTCGAACAAGGGCAGCAGTGCGCGCGACGACAGCATGGATACGAGCTAAACCACGGAAGACCGAGATAGCCGGCTTAGCATCGAGGCTGTGGGCGAGGAGCCCGAACTTCAAGCTGCAAGCTTGACATAACCACGAGAGGACCATGCATCATCGACTCCGCCCTGCATCCGCACCTGTCGAGAGGACACGCATTCCGTGAGCTACCGGATGGTGGCGGGGAGGACGGCGCCTCCTGCGACTTATACTCCCAACCTGACAGCTCCGGCCTTATCTATGCTGATACTCTCGGGGAGTGTCGCGGACCACCGGCAGTCAAACGGCTGCATATGCGCTCACTATGGCTTATCTCTGGTATATGCTGCAGGTGCGGCATGTTATATGTATCGTAATCTTACGGTGAACATGGAAATCTCCTCCGAGCGAAATATCCAACTCGCAAATGAAAACAGCTGTGAAGTAGCCAGACGAATCCCGAAGGCTAACCCGACTGTACCCCATCCAAGATCGCGTCCAGAAGCAAATCATTATAGTCCCCAGCCGCCTCCCATACCGCGAATCCGCCCAACTTCATCGCCTTCACGAACATGCCCTTCGCCTCGAACGACTTCACATCGTCGTATGACACCATAACCCCGCTCGTCTTGTTGTACGCGTACGGCGTCTGCGTGCAGTCGTCATACCGGTAAGGGATGCCCTCGCGGGCAGTCCCGTTCGCGTCCAGGAAGCCATTCGTGGCGTTCACGAGGTTGTGGAAGTACCAGTTGCCCGTCGCGTACGTCTGGTTGCCGCAGATGTCCGTCGCGTTCGGCCCCGGGACCACATCCCACGCATCCCCCTGCGGGTGTGTGTCCTTGTCGAATGCAGGGTACTCGGCGAGCTTTCCCGACGCGTCGATGACGCGGAGGGTTCGACTGCGTAGCCGTGGCCGTACGTCGGGACACCCAAGAGGATCTTCCCCGCGGGCATGCCGGCCTTGGTCCACGCCTCCACGGCCGTTCTCGCGGACGCGCTGCTGACCCTGTTGTCGAACGTGCAGCCCACCTGGAGGGGTGCGTTCGGCCCGACGAGGGGCACCGCCGACGCGGGCGTCCAGACGTCGTAGTTCATGATGGTGACGTAGTCGAGGAATTCCGCGAACAAGAGCGAGACGTCGATCAGCGGGACGCCATATTCGCCCGAGTTGAACGGGGCGAGGCCGACGGTGGCGGAAACGGTCACGGCGCCGCCTTTGGCGCGGAACGCGCGGAGGAAGAGGGAGAAGTTGCCGCTGTCGGACTCGTTCCGCTGGTTGCAGCGCAGGCCGTCGTCGGTGTTCCCGGGGAACTCCCAGCTGCAAGCGCGCATTCAGAAGCCCTGCCACCACTTGTTGACAATGAGAGGTTAGAGGGAGGCGAGGACGTACTCAAAGTCGAACCCGTCGAGATGGACTGCTCCTTCGACCGCTACCACCACCTCTGCTTTATTCCCACGCTCGTCAGCCAATAGGAGCCGGCGACGTCGTGCGGATTCTCCTCTCTGGGGCGACGTACCGGTCTAGCACACCTTTTCACGACACATAGAACAGATACGGAGTGTCATGATCCCCGAAAAAGACAAAGATAGTGGACCCTCGGATCCCGCTTCGCGCTCGGCCCCGAAGAAGCAGATGCTGGGAACCTCGGCTGCGCTCGCGACAAGGGCCAACAAGAACAAGACAACCGCCCAGGCCCTCGCCGACGCCGAAGCCAAGATCAAGTCGCTCGACCAGGCGAAGGCGGTCCTCCGCGCGAACGAGCTCATACCGACGGGCGACCCGACGGCAGAAGGTCTAGTCACCGGCCTATCGCACCTGGCAGCAAAATCGACTTCGGCCCTGCTCACGGAGGGGTTGGTAGCCCTCGCGATCTACGCGAAGGCTGTCATCGACGACGTGGTGAGCACCACGCTTGCCGATGCCGTACTCACCAAACTTCAGGCGCAGACGGAGTCTCTCACCGCCGAAATGGAAGCTCGGATGGTCAGCGCCGGCGAACGGCTCCAGGACCAGATCAAGTCCCTCAGCGGAGTGGGAGAGATGGTGCAGAGTCAGTTTGAGCAGGTGGTGGGGGGAGTAAGCAACGCCGGCGGGGCCGCCGGCCGTGGTGCGTCCCCTCCTTACACTCGAGAGTTTTCCTACGCGGACGCTGCGCGCGCGCCCCTCCCGGGGCCGGATCGCGCAGCCCAAATCAAGGTGGCAGATCGTGAGCGGCTCCTGGCGCGTCAGATCCTGGTGGACGGCTTCCCGCTCCCCAGCGGGGACGGGGCCGCGCCCTCGGCCGCGGAGATCCTGGCGAAGGCCAATGAGGCAGCGAAATACATGCTGGAAGTGCCAGAGGACCTTCGCTTCACAGCGGCCAGGTGCCTCCCGAATGGAGGGGTCATCCTGGAGACCCCACTCCCTGTGCAATCGCAATGGCTGCGCGAGCACGCAGCTGATTTCGAAGGAGTGCTGGGTGAGAACGCAAAGGTCCGGCTGCGGCCCTTCCGGGTGGTGGTGGAATTTGTCCCCATCGCTTTTGACCCGCGTGATGACGCTACATGGCGGGAGGTCGAGAGGGACCTCGCGCTGCCGGAGAAGTCGATAATGGAGGCGCGATGGATCAAGCCGGTGGAACGGCGGCACCGTGCTCAGCGCTTCGCGCACCTGCTCCTTACCCTTAACAGCCCTGACACTGCGAACTCGCTGATCAGCACAGGTCTCACCATTGAGGGCAAGCACGTCACCGCACGCAAGAACCTCGCTGAACCTATGCGATGCGCCAAATGCCACCGTTACGATGCGGGCCACCTAGCTAGGGACTGCCCGCAGAACCACGACACCTGCGGCACCTGCGGCCGAGCACACAAGACCAGGGACTGCACGCGTCAGGACCTGGCCAGCCACCGATGCGTCAACTGCGGCAAGGACGGACACGCCGCTTGGAGCAGGGAATGCCCGGTTTTCCTTGACCACCTGCGGCGGACCGACACGCGGCACCCGGAGAACCGGCTCAGGTTCTTCCCCACGACGGATCCCGACTCCTGGGTCCCCCGGCTGGACGATGCACCAGCTAACACGTTGTGGAGCATAGTTCAGGACAGATTGAAACAAGGCCCCCCTCCTCCCTCCCAACGACGGCGCGCGGAGCAGGCGAGACTTACGCAGACGACACTCCAGTTCACACCACTCGCGACCCAGCGCACGGGCGGGGATGCCTGAAGACGCTGTCCCCGCCCCTCCTCCGCGCACGAATACTGACCTCCCACAGCTCCGCATATGGCAACAGAATGTCAACCGCTCGCTCACCGCCCAGTACGACCTCCTCCACACCGCCTCTCCTCGGGATTACGACATCATCGCCATCCAGGAGCCATACATTGACTTCCTCAAGCTCACCAGGGCCTCGTCGCACTGGTCGGTGGTCTATCCGGATGGCCACCTGGACTCCGAGCAGCGCACACGCTCAGTCCTCCTAGTCAGCACAGCGATCTCCTCCAACGCCTGGCGCCCGATCACCATCCCCTCTCCGGACGTTACAGCAATCACCCTCACCTCGCGCGGGCAACACATCCATCTCTTCAATCTCTATGTTGATGGCGACCACGACCGGGCGATCCACGCGGCGTCGCGTGCGACCAGGAGGCTTGCTGCTGGCGGCGGGGGCAGTGTGGAGCTCGACACTACTGACCACGTTATCTGGCTAGGTGACTTCAACAGACACAACCCGATCTGGGACGAGCCTCGGAACCACCACCTGTTCACACCGCATAACCTCGACCGCTCACAGCGGCTCCTCCGCCGCCTGGCGGACTTTGGCCTAGAGATGGCTCTCCCAGCGGGGATACCAACGCTGGAGGCACTGCGCACCAAGAACCTGACCCGCCCCGATAATGTTTTCTGTACTACTGATCTCCTCGACTCCCTTAGCTCGTGCTCCACGGCGCCGCACCTCCGCCCGGCGAAGACAGACCACTACCCCATCATCACAGTCTTCGACATTCCCCTCGCAGCCTCTACCCCCCCCAAGCGGCGCAACTTTCGGCAGGTCGACTGGGCGGCCTTCGACTCTGTGCTGCGGGCGGCCCTCCGCGCCCAGCCTCTGCCGGACAAGATTCGGACGGCTAATGACTTCGACATCTTCCTCGAGCGGCTCACCTCGGCAATCAACGAGGCAGTGGACAAGGAAGTGCCATTCACTAACCCAACCCCCTTCTCGCGCCGCTGGTGGTCCAAGGACCTCACGCTCATGCGGCGGGAGAAGCAGCGTGCGGGACGGGCAGCATATTGTCATCGCGGAGACCCAGATCACCCGAGCCATGCAGAGTATAGACGAATACGCAACGAGTACACCGAGCGCATCAAGTATGCGCGCAAAGATTGCTGGACGGCCTTCCTCGACACCACAGATGCCCACTCGATCTGGACCGCACACCGCTTCATCAAGAGGGGCCAGATGGATGGCGCAAGCACACGCATTCCGCCGCTGAAGGCTGTTGACGATGCCACCCGCATCCTCACCGACAATGCGGCGAAGGGTGAAGAATTCCACAAGACATTCTTCCTCCCGCCGGGCCCGGACCCGCCATTCCTCCCAGATTCTGACTACCCCTCACCAACATTTGCCTTCACTAACATATCTGACCAACAGGTTGAAAGGGCAATCTCTGCACTGCGCTCCTTCAAGGCACCAGGGCCGGACGGTGTCCCCAACGAAGTATATGTGCACTGTAGCACTACGCTCGTCCCGCACCTAGGCGAACTCTTTCGGGCGACCTTCAACCTTGGCTACTACCCGGCAGCGTGGAAGGTATCGGACACCATTATCCTTCGCAAACCGGGCAAGTCCGACTACACCACCGCGAAGGCGCACCGTCCCATCGCGCTACTCAACTGCATGTCTAAAATTCTTTCCCGCTGTGTTGCTGATGTCCTGGTCTATCATGCAGAAAAGAAGTCCCTTCTCGCTGACTACCAGTTTGGCGGACGGGCAGGTCGTACCACTACGGACTCCATTCATCTGGTTACCAAGACTGTGAAGGATGCCTGGCGTCGGGGCAAGGTCGCGTCGGTTCTTTTCCTGGACATCAAGTCCGCTTTTCCCGCTGCCACACCGGAGCGGCTCTTCCACAACATGCGAATGCTTGGTGTGCCAAAGAAGATCGTCGAGTGGCTGAGGGAGAAGCTGCAAGGCCGTCGCACACGCCTCAAGTTCGATGACTTCATCTCGGACCTATTCGACATTGCCAGTGGTATTGACCAGGGCTGCCCTCTCTCAGTCATCCTTTATGGGTTCTTTAACTCCCCACTCATCATTAGTGCACGGCGCAAGAAGGGCGAGACAGCGGTTGGGTCGATGGATGATGTAGCACTTGTTGCGATCGGGTGGACTTTTGCGGAGACACATGCTAAGCTGAATGATTTCTTTTCCCGTCCAGGTGGCGCAGATGAATGGTCGCTGACACACAACTCCCACTTCTCCCTCGACAAGTTTGGCCTCCTTAACATGACCCGCCGTGCGACGGACTCCCTTGGCCCTGTGCTCCAACTTGGCAACACAACAATCCTTCCATCTGCCTTCCATCGCTTCCTCGGCCTCCTCATGGACCACCGCCTTCGCTTCCATCAGCATGTCTCTGCGGCCCTTGGCAAGGGGATGGTCTGGGTCTCCGCCCTCCGCCGGCTGGCTCGCTCACAGTACGGCCTCTCCCCTGCCCTCATCCGCCGCCTCTATCTGGCAGTTGCCGTCCCCAGCATGCTCTACGCTGTCGACACCTTCATCACACCGGTCAGCAAGCCCTCCGGGTCCGCCCGTGGCCGTGGATCAGTGGGGGCAGTCAACAAGCTCGCCCGGGTCCAGAGGGACGCTCTCCTGCTTATTACAGGCGCGATGCGGACCACTGCTACTGACATCATGACAGCACACGCCGATCTCCTCCCCTTTCCTCTCCTTGTTGACAAGCTGTGCCAGCGAGCGACGGTGCGCTTGTGCACGCTTCCTCGCACCCACCCTCTGGCATCGCACATTCGCGCAGCAGCTGCGCGCTACGTCAAACGGCACCGATCCGCTCTTCATGAGCTTCTGCATGCGTACGTCGCACCGGACGCCCCTGCCCGCATGGAGAAGGTTCAGCCCGTCCGCTATTCACCAGGCTGGATCCCCCCCGTGGTCGCCTGCGTCCCTGGTTCCAAGGATGATGCACTGGATGACGACGAGACCTGGGCACGGCGGCATGGAGTTCTTGTCTACTCTGATGGCTCAGAGAAAGGGGGTAAGGTCGGTGCGGCAGCAGTCCTGTTGCGTCGGGGCTCCACTCGCCCGCGCATCCTCCGCTGTCACCTAGGTGCCGCAACGGAACATGGCATCTATGAAGCGGAAATTGTGGGCTCAATTCTGGGCACAGAGCTCTTGCGCACGGAGCGCGTCGCAGCGGAGAGCCCATCTGTCGCGCTTGACAACAAGTCTTCGATCGAGGCGACACAGCAGCTACGTCCCCGCCCTAGCCACTATCTTACTGACTACTTCATTGACAGGGCCCGACTTGTTCGCGACCGCGATGGGGGTGCGCAGCGCTCGGGCACCACACTCACTCTCCGTTGGGTGCCAGGCCACGTTGGCATCAAAGGCAATGAAATAGCGGACCGCGAGGCCAAGCGCGCAGCGAAGAGTGCCAGTGCAAACAGCGCAGCCAGATCGCTTCCCCGCCTGCTCCGCGCTCCACTCCCCATCAGTGCCACTAAGACGAAGCTGACTCACCTGCAGGCTCTCACCAAGCGCGCGTCCAAGGAGTGGCGCGCATCGCCGAGGGGCCGCAAGTTCCTCTCCATTGATCCATCCCTCCCCTCACCAAAGTACATGGCCGCCATACAACCTCTGTCCCGGCGCCAGGCCGCTGTCATCTTCCAGCTCCGCACAGGGCATGCTCCACTCAACAGCCACCTGCATCGTATCTCGCGTGCGATGTCCCGTACCTGCCCGGCATGCAATGCAGCCCCCGAGACAGTCCTTCACTTCCTGCTGAGCTGCCCCGCCTTCGCCCATGCCCGCTCCCTGTATCTCTCAGGCATGGGCCGCCGCAGCCGGGACCTTTCAGCCCTCCTCGGCTCACCCAAGGCATTCCGCCCCCTCCTCCGGTACATCGGTGCAACACGTCGCCTCGCACCCACTTTTGGCGATGTGTCACCTCAAGCTGCAGCACGCAGCACCCGCCCCTCAGCAGGCTCAACCCGCCAGGCCCTTCGCCTAGCACCAGCACAACGATGAACCTCCCGCCGCTTCTCCGCTTCTCTCTCAGTAGAAATGCCCCATGCTGACCTCCTGTTTGATGCACAGGATCCTCATGCACTCAGTGACCCGGGCACTGCCCGTTCCCTCTCCCATTTCCCCTGCTCTCCGTAGATGATACGTCGTCTCGTCTCGCTGCACTGCATGTAACTCTGAACATATTGATCCCTCGGACTTGTGCGTTGCGGGCACCCGCCTGCTCTAGGGACGGGGGAGTTCTGACGAACGGCGGGGCAACCGCCGTACGTACTCCTGACCGCAGCAAGAGGCTGGACCCCAGAACGCAATCGTATCCAATGGGCGGCAGGTTTATAACCCGCTCCCTCGCCTTCAGTGGCCGAGGGCGGGCGGATGACCGCAACGCACACCTCCTGCGCCCTGCTCTTCCACTTGCACCATTGTGTCCCCCGTCCACCCCTACTTTACTTTACGTTACAGCGTGCCCCCGGCACCGTCGTTAACGCTACTCCCCCCTCGCAATCCCCCTAGTTTGCATGGGCCTTCGGGCCCCTGGTACAGTCGACCCTCTCATTCTCACACGTAGTTACATCATGTATCTAATGCCTACCATGAGGCACGGCCTCGCAGGGCAATAAACGGGATCTAGAAAGAAAGAAAGAAAGAAAGAACCCGTCGAGATCGTACTCCTGGCTCAGGGCGTGGATGGACAACACGAGGGCCGAGGCGCCGTCGTCTCCGCTCTGGGGCATCATGGAGGAAAAGTACTGGGATCCCTCCCGGCCGCCGATCGACAGCACAACCTTCACATGCTGTAGCGTCCATCGGTGAGTCACACCATGCCTATCAGAAACAGACGTTTTATCGCTCACGTTGGCGTGTGCAGCCTTGACAAGCTGTTTCAACAGGTTTTCGACGTCGGGGCCCTGTGCACCTATGACACCCGCGCCAATGTCCTTGGTGAGGGGACTACATTAATTCAAAAGTCAATCGTCAGATGCCCCCGTTCCGCACTAGCCCGGCACTAAGGCTAAGAACCACATACATGGGCCCAAACTTGATGACGCTATACTTGTCCCAACTGATGTCCGCCACAGGGAGGTATTTGGAAAGCTTTGGAGTATACCAGCCGACCGAGAGGACACCGTTCACAAGTCCTGTGGTGTTATTCTTGGACGGAGCCGGAGGAGCCGGAGATGCAGCTGCTGTGGATGTGGTGGTGGAGGTGGAGGTAGTAGTCGCGGAGGAGGTACCAGCAATACTGGTTAAAGACGTTAGAGAGGTGGCGATGGTGGCGTCATCGGCAGAAGACGCAGTTGCAGAGGTAGCGCTGCTGCCACGGCTATATTTCGCGGATGTATTCGATGGGGAGGCCGAAGAGCCGGTGATGCGAGAGACTTGAGATGCCAATTGTGCAGAGTCCGGGGCCGGGCTAGCGACCACGAGCAGCGGTAGCGCTATCAGAGAGAAAAGCTTATCCAGGTGCATGTTGAGGCGACTCGCAGAAACGTATACAGCATGCTAATCAAACAGAGGTTTATAGAGAGCCTTCAGGTTGCCATGGCCAGGCCGGCGGCGTTGGGTATTGTCTGCGTACGTGGAGGATCAAGAGCGAGCGCGAGTCGAGCTTGTGTAAGTGTTTTCTCCAGGAATTGAAGGCAACACGGGCGCACCATATGACAAAAGGAAGTAAGATATTTACACATGCAATTCAGGTCGACCGCACGCCACACAGGATATCAAACGGAGCTTAGGATGTATTCCGTCTACAATGTCTGCATTGAATAAGTTACTCCAAATCCTTCCCAACACGCCAGCATCTTCAAACGACGGTTACAAACACGTCGATAACAACAACTTAATGACGCCACGCCACTCTCCATAACTGCAGCCACCCTCAGGCCTCACCGCGGAGCTTGCGAGCAGCGTTGTCGTTAGGCTGGGCGTCGCCGAAGCCACAGCCGCCGTCGCGCTCCTGGGCGACGACAGCCCCAGCGCACTTGCCGGACTTGAAGCCGCAACAACCGGAGGCACAGTCCGCGTCGCTCGCGCAAGGGCCTGTGATGAACTGGCTGCCCGGCGCGGTGGAGGGTGCGGGGGTCGTGGGGGCGGACGATCCGGTCGTGCCTAGTACGGTCGTCACCGTGGCGGTCGCGGTCGCAGACGATCCGGCCGACCCTGAGTTGGAGGCTGCTGGGGCCTCGCCACGGAGCTTGCGCGCGGCGTTGTCGTTGGGCTGCGGGTCACCGAACCCACAGCCGCCGTCGCGCTCCTGGGCGACGATGGCACCGGCGCACTTGCCGGACTTGAACCCGCAGCAGCCAGAGGCACAGTCGACGTCACCAGCGCAGGGGCCGGTGATGAACTGCGACCCGGGCGCCGCACGGGGGACGTACGTCGCAGCAGCGACTGGGAGAACAGACGGGTCGGTGAGCTGAATGCCCATTTTGACATGGTGAAAGGGAACTCACAGTTGACGAGAGCGATAGCGGCAATCATGGAGAAACGCATGTTTGTGTTTGTAAAGAAAGTGAGGGGTCTACAAAAATGAGAGATTGGTGAGTGACACTTCCTTACCAATGCTGGATTCGGCGATATACATACGTTCAAAGATGGAAGTCGTCAATGAACTCGTTGGGAAAGAGGGAGTGGCAGACAAGGGACACACAACCTGTGTGTGAGGAAAGAGGAGGATGAAAGAAAGGGGATGAGGTGAACGCCTCCACGATATCTCTCCCGTCTTATATACAAGAGCCCACAAAGGGGAGGGCGGAGGCAAAGCACATGGTCCGTCGCTTGGAAACCTTGCAAGTCCGAGTCCGCATTGCAAGTCCCCACAATAAGTTTTTGGGGGAGTGCCCAGACCACTGACACTTCACAACGAGGACAAAGCACATGGAAGCGCCTAGGTGAGCTTGAGACTCGGTGAGCTTGACTCGGAGTCCTTGCGGTCGCCGCGGAACACATGACGTCATGAGCTCAAGCCATATGGTACCCTTGCCCTGCCAAACCATGGCAAGAGTCGATGTCTGGCACCAGCTGGCAACGGGAGACAAGTACGCTTGTTGCACATCCAGAACGACTGGAGTCCACTACCCCTGGTGGCGGCAAACACATTCCAGGGTATACGTAGGCCCAATAGTGCCCACCTTGACAATCGTGGGTGTGATAGGTCTCCACCTCAACCTTGCTCCGAACATGCGTTCTTCGGGGACTTCTGGAGACCAAACCGTATCGTGCCACCCCGTCTTCGATACCCATACAAGCCCACACAATCCCGCGCTCAGATGGCCGGACTGAACGTGAGTACTAGCATCCCGTTGCGATCGCTGTTGTGGCGCAAGCAGTACATCAAATTTCAATGCTATAGTCATCGCCGGGTCATCAGTGACCCCAGCTTCCGAGATCTCCGAGTCGGGATGGAGAAACCAACCTGATATGCAAGACAAATCAGGACAGTTAGAGGGTTAGAGTAATGACAGAATAGGCGCTTACGATGTACGATTACCCACCTCTGGCGGCCTCCGTCGAGCGCGACCGCCTCGTGGCGCCCCCCCCCATGTTCATCACAGCGCAGCCCCCAACGAGCTGGGCGAGTGCTTCGTGCACTGTAACCCGAGTTCGCCGTAGTGCGACAAACTTCAACGTCGTCTATGTTGCGACGTTCCACGGTGCCGTATGATACTGACCTCCATACTGCGCTTGTCCCAGTTTAGATGATGTCCTGGTTGCCATGTTATCGTGTTAGCAACGGAAAAGCGCCCAAGATAAAAATATGCTGCAGGGAGAGGGACTCACTGCGTGGCAGGGAATGTAGCGGTCAACTTCAAGTTGAAAGTACCAAGATGCGACCGTCTTCGCGTCCCGACTCCTCATCTCTCTATAAACGCAGGGTGTCTGGTCAGCTCAGCGTTCGAGCTGAGGCGAGCGTGGATATAACATACGCTTTGTTGCCTCGAGGCTTCGCCGTAGGAACCAGACCAGAGAAAAGCACGGACTTGGGTAACTCCTTCGACTCAGGCTTCGAGTACTAGAAAAAACGCTGGGTGAGACGGGTCACGCGGGGGGACTCACGGACCTTCTATGCTCACCTGCTCGTTGGGCTGGTTATTGAAGAGGAGGTCCGCAGCAATCACTATCTTGAAAGGTTTCCGAAGGAACGGCGCAACGCCCCGGTTTGCGTCGCCCGTGAAGTAGCTGAAGCTACCGTCAGCGACATTGCACGATTCAGAGCTAAGTATGGCGGAACGTACGAACTAGCCTATAATCTCATCCTCGTAGCCGAATTTGTTCCATGTCGGGATTATATATTAGCGTCGCTGTATACTGACGAAGGGAATGTGTCAAAACGTACGCAGACATCGGTGCAACCCGAGAGGGGAGCTCAACCTTTAAGCTTTATGAGCGCGTCTTACCTGATGTCCAGCTCAGATAACTTCAAGTTCTGCCACGTCTCGTCCGAGTCGTCGTTGAAGGGGGTGGAAGCCAGAATTCAAACATCCCCAGACTAGTACTAGAGCCTGATCACTGCACAGTCGAACGCCTGCCCATCTAGGTCATGCCCAAGAGGGTAAACGGCCTGTGGCGAGGACGTTCTCGAGGATTAAGATGAGAAAAGGCGGGGCAGTTCATATCTCGAGAACGTCCAACGTATACGTTGTGTAACCAGGCATCGAGGACATTCAAGACAGCGTGCAAAAGGCGAGACAAAGTCGAGATTAGGCGCCTGTATACATTTCCGACGTCCGTTCCAAACGGGGTGAGTCTGTTACCTTTGGCTTTCGCTACCTTTGGCTTTCTCCCGCGGCCCACACGACGCCAAACTCTGATGCCGGCGCCGATCGTGAACGATCTTCGTAGACGACCCGGGCAATACATCCGGATGGAATCGCTAATTATTAATCAGGCCGCACCTCCTGGTCACAAGATCGGACATCGCAACGAGGACGAGCACTGGGCGGAAGAAGAGGGAGAGGACCCACCGCTATCGCCGACAGTCACTGCTATAACTTGAACAACTTACTCACGAGTTCGAATTCAAGTTCAAGTTCCGAAGTTGCTGACCACGGTGGACTCGGACATTACAACCTACTGCACCCGGAGTGACCCAGCGTCGGACGATGGTCAGCAATCCTAATCTAGTAGCCTTACGGGAGTACTATACTTTTATCAAGCTAGAGCCTGACATCAATCACCCAGCGACCTCCACCTACGCTCGACCTGAACCCCACATAAATACATCTCGACAACAGCTGCAACCATGGACCCCACCAAATTCAAGGACGTTCAAGCCAAACGAGGCTACACCTACCACTACTACTACTCCCCCGCCTCAGCAGGGAAGCCCACGTTGTTCTTCATCCATGGATTCCCCTCCACCTCTTCCGACTGGTCCCGCCAGGTCGCGCATCTGCAGCCCAAGGGCTATGGCATCATCGTTCCCGATTGCCTCGGGTACGGCGGGTCGTCCAAGCCGACCGACTACAAGGAGTTCCGACACAAACTCATCTCTCAGGACCTCGTCGACATCATCGACGCCGAAGGCTTGCAGTCCGTCATCGGCATCGGTCACGATTGGTACGTGAATCCTTCAACCTTTGTCCGATCCGACAAGTTTCGTCCAGCCAATACTGACCGACTTGCGCTTGACACCGGCAGGGGATCCGCCCTCCTCTCGAACCTCGCGGTCTGGCATCCGGATCGCTTTATCGCGTTTGCGTGGATCGCGCTCTCCTTCACCCCTGCCAACCCTGTGTCCATGAACTTCGACAAGCTGCTCCCCATCCTTAAAGAGAAAATGGGTAGCGAAACGTACGGCTACTGGGCCTTCTTCGTCACGCCCGAAGCACCCGATATCGTCGCGAAGAATGTAAGACGTGTCCTCGGCTGATCGATGATTATCGCCCGATTATTCCGCAACTACTAGATCGACAGTTTCCTCGACCTCACCTACCCCAAGGATCCCGAGACCTGGAAACACTGGCTGGGCCCCCTCGGCAAGATCGAAGAATGGGTGTCAACCAACCGTCGGGCCGAACGTCCGGACTGGTTTTCTGAGCAGGTGTGCCTTGGACAGCCGATTCTCCGCAAGCCAGATAAGATGGCTAAGCTCGTCCGCTTTTTCTCTCTCCGCAGGAATACGCAGCCGCTCGGGAGGGTTTCCTCCGAAACGGCCTGCAGTCCCCGATGAACTACTACAAGACCATGGTCTTTGACGCCAACATCGAGGACAACAAAGGTAGGAACGAACACATCCCTTTTTTCCGTTTCCTGATCTCACGGAGCTTTGTTGCCTCGTGATAGCACTTCCCGAAGGGAGAAACCATATCAAAAAGCCTGCCCTCTTCGTTGCGGCGACGCGCGACCAAGTCTGCCGGGCGGACGTGGGTAAAGGGTCGATGGCGCAATGGGTACCGCATGCGGAGATCGTCGAGCTCGAGAGCGGGCATTGGGTGCAACTCGAGGCCAGCGAGCAGCTCAACCAGACGTTGGAGAGCTGGATCGGGCGCATCTCGCCGCTGTAGTCTGAGTTGTTGTACAGTCGATCATCTTCGGGGAGGACGTAGCGAGAACCTAGTAAGTGTGGTGATCCAACGTTATACAATACTATCTGTCGTCTGTCGTCTGGGATGTTGCGGTATTGAATGCAAGTCCAGTCTCTGGTCGTCATCCTAACAGTACTAGCGGTCTTCGTATAGAACAACCCGAGAAACACTACATCCGACCCACAAACCTACGATAGACTCCACGGAGAGTATCCAGCCTAAGAAACCGCCGAGGACGATGTTGTGCACCACATTGCGTATCAAGTCCAAAACACAGACTCTCGCACCGGGATATCAGCCTGCATAAATCCTCGTCAGCAAGGGAACATCGGACACGAAAGATGCAACACCTACCCTGGTGGGACGAAGAGTGTAAACCCGCGCTCACGGCTCAAAAAGCACGACAATGGTTGCATTTACGCTCTACATATTGTAGTAATCATTGCAACAGCTGTCAATAGGACGTGGCGAAGGTACGACTACGGTACAAGTATAACCCTACAGATTGACTTCTAACAGTTGTGTGCTGTATGCTCGTGCTCGATGGTGGTGACGGTGAGGGATAAGTTAGGTGTACTATACATTGCTGTTAGGGTAGCGCGATTGGGTGGGAAATATTGTCCTCGAGCATCGATGGTATACTTTACGGGGTGAGGGGAACGGGGTAATGGGGAATACGATATAGATGGTGTAGGCGTATAGTTGATATCTAGCAAATGGCACCCGTCCGGATCAACGGACGTTGTCCGAGCGAAGAATATAAGGGAGGGGGTATCGAAAACTAAAACTATAGAAGTGAAGGAGAAAACAAGAAAGCGGAATCAATAGTCCGAAAGTGGCGTACCGAAAACGGACACCATCAGACGCGCTCGTACATGCAGATGTACGCCTTCGCCTTGAGGACCTCCTCGAGCGTCGTCAGCTTCACGGTGGAGTCGCTGATGTATGCCCACTTCCGCGACGGCCGATGCGCATCCGAGGACTGGCTTCCACGCGAGTCTACGGACTCCGGTGTAGGCGGAACGGGCTTGTCAAACTCGGGGGAGGGTGCAGACGCCGTCGAAGCAGGCGCAGGAGTGCCGTGAGGGAGCGCAGTGTACGCAACGTAGTGTCCACCAAGCTAATAGCGAAAGATCAGGACACCAACCTAAGATCGCATTGCACAAGCAGAACAAGACATACCATGTTGCCGATATGCACCACGACCGCATACAGCCGGTACATGCACTTGTCCTGCGCCTTGTACTTCCCCTTCTCTGCCTTCTCCACGACAAAATCCTCCCTCCTTGGTGCGAGGAACGGCGCGAGGTCGAGGTACTCGGGGAACGCCACGAACTCGTCCAGCTTCTTGAACCCGCCATACAGCGAGACGGCGTGCTTGTTCGTCTGCTGGAAGCGCTTGAGGTGGATGACTAGAATGGGCGGTGGGCTGCTGATCAGGTATCGCTTGTACATCCGCCGAGGCACGACCTGCTTCGACCGCGGCACCGTCCCGTCTTGCACGCGGCGCCGCGGCGGCTTGGGGGACGAAAGAGGGGACGGGAGCTGCGTATCGGACAGCTTCTCCACCGACGACCGCGGTGACAAGGACGGGGACGGGGAAGCCGAGCCGTCAGAGAGGGACGTGGGCGACGTGGGCGCAGATGTGTCGCTGGTGGAGTCGTCGAAGTCGTCGTCTGAGCTGCTCCCGCTGTTATCTGCGCCATCCCTCCTCAGCGATTTCCTCCCACGACGACGTGTCCTTGGTGTAAGGAGCGAATCGTCCGAGAGCGACACGCCCATCATGGCGCGGGTGGAAGACCAGGTCTGGGATAACACATCCCTAGACTGGGCTGCACTCTCGGGAGTATCGGGCTCGGTGGTAGAGATCTGGGGGATGGGAAGGCCACCATACGTCGAAGGCTGCGGGCGTAACAGGCTATCTTTTCGGGTGAGTGACATTGAGCCGGAAGACTCGGACGGAGGGACAGTGATGCCCGTCGGCGCAGATGATACCGACGACGCATCTTCCTGCCTGCTTGGAGTCGTCGCCTGCGTGGCTGCCGTGGACACGACGGACGTCGACGTGGGTGACACGCGTCCGGTGCTCAAGTGCGGCGAAGACAGCGCCGCGTTGTCCTCTCCCCCGCTCATTGGCTGTCCGCCCTTGAGACTGACTGTCCTGGGAGGCTTCGCCACGCTCCGGTCGGACTTGCCCGACGAGTCATCGCTCGACTCGTCCGAGTCCTCGCTCTCCGTGTCCGAGTCCTCCTCGAAGTCGACGTCCTCCCTGATGCGTGGCTGGTACACACCGTTTGCGATCTTCCAGCAACGATGGCACCCGACCATGTTCTCCCCGTCCAAGATCTCGACCGAGGTAAACATGTGCAAGCACTCCTCCACACTCGGGAGATGACCCAGCTTCGCCCAGAACGTCTGGGTCGCCAGGGCCGCCGTAGTGCCGACGTGTGCAGCGTTGACAGGCCCGTTCCCCGAGAATGCGTTCTGTAAGATCGAGAGCGGGCTCCCCATGACGGGGTGCACATCTGCAAGGATGCGCCGGAGGTACGCCATGTCCGCCTTAGACATCTTCGGGGCGGCGGAAGAGCCTGGCGACTTGGTCGGCCGTTCGTGGTTATGGCGCGAGAACGGGTTCCCTGATGTTCGCCGTGTGCTCGATGCCCTAAGCGGCGAAGATATCTGTGGGATAGCCGGCGTGGGCGATGCTGCCCGTTTCGCAGCCTCCGACACGTCCACCACCTCCGGCACAGGCTCGTGCACCGAAACTCCAGGCGCAAGCGACGACGGGCGCGGCGAGCGCGGCTCCTTGGGCTTGACCCGAAACACGTCCTTGATGTCGGATTTGCGTCCGCGGTCGCTGGCGCGGCTCGACGGCCGCGAGTCCTTATCCTTGTCCTTCTCGCGGTCCTTGCTTAGCTTCATGGACACACTGATGCGCCGTGCAAGCTTGCCCCACGGATCATCCTTCTCCTTCCCGATCTTCTTCTCTTCACCTGCCGCGCCGTTAACCTCCACCTCCACTCCGAATGCGTTTGCCTGTTCCGCGCCCTCCGCCTCCGCCACCGACTTCACCTCCTGGGCTGCATGTGTCTCCTTCCCATCATCCTTCACAATAGCCTCATCGTCGCCCTCCGCGATGGCCGAGCCCAGACTGCCCGGCGCCGTCCCCACCCCAACTGTATCCCTCGCCAGGTCCCTCTTCTCCCCCTCCTCTCCTGGGTGGTCGAAGCTCCTCCTCCTCGGATTCACACTTGTGGGTGGCTCCTCCTCGATCGGCGTTCCCTCCGAGCCCCTCCTGACCGGACTCGTCGGCACCGACGACGCCCGCAGCCCCTTCGCGCTCGCGCTCCGACCCCCCTTATCGCTCCCACCCAAGCTCCCCTTCTCGTTCCCGCCCGCGCCCCAGGAGTTGTTCGCGTACGCCGATGGCGGCCGGATGCGGAGCTTGCGCGCGATCTTCCGGATCCGGTCGCGTTTCCGGTCCTTGTTGACGTAGTCCTCGGGCTTGATGCTCAGGCTCAGGTCGTTGAAGTCCTCGTACGTGAGCGACACCTTCTTGCACCGCTCGCACACGAGGATGCTCGCGAGCTGCCCCCCGAACAGCATATCCACGAACGGCTCCAGCTTCTCCCCATCCTCGCCCTCGGTTGTTGGCAGGGGCGGCAGAGGACGCCCGCTGTCCGGCTGCTGTGGGGGCGTATTCGGGACACTCGGGGAAAGGGGGAGGGCTGGAGGCGGTAATGGCGGTGGTGTCGGTACTGCGTCGCCGTCCCGGCGAGCGCGTTTCCGTTTGGTCTTCGGTGGCGGCGGCTGGCGTTTCTTAATAATCTGTGACGAGAGATTCAGTAAGTTGGAGCGGAAGCGGACGTGTCATCAAGTTGAAAAAATAGGCTGCCCGACACGCGCAGTCTTCCGGTGTTACCGGAACGACGCTAATGCCACCGTGCCGCACGTCTCAGCGACCGCCTCCACGCCGGTGCGGAGAAGCGGGTCGTCCCAGTAAACCGTAAATGCCGCAGTGGCACCACCGACTTAGAGTCATGCAAGGCAGGCAAGCACTCTAGATACCGCGACACCCAGTAAGGAAAGTAAAACTTACATCAAGTTCCTCCATGCGCATCGCGTCCAGCATGTGTCGTAAGAACTCGTGCGCATCCTGCTGCCGGAAGTCGAGGTATTGGTCATACTTGCGGCCAATCGTCGTCAGAATCTCCCTGTGTAGCGGGGCGGTCAGTGGTCGGCATCGGAGGCAGCAATCGCACGAGAACAGCATGGTGCCAGAGCCCCGAAAGGTGTGTGGACAAGGGAATGGTCGAATCCTGTTCGCACCATTGCGATGGGCGGCGCAGGGGACAGTGCGATCATTCCTACCGTGGTGCCACACACAATCACTCCGCTTGGGGTTGGCTCGGCCAGCACGCGATCGCGACGGACTCCCAAGACAACACGTTTCCGAAGAGTCCGAGGGGGGATATGAACGGCGAAAGGATCGTTCCACTCACTTGGGGCTGATGGTCTCGCGCCGCTTCGCGTCCTGAATATCCCAGGCCTTGTGCATGATGGTGGTGAAGATATCGCCAAGCGGCATGCCCTCCGTCCACTGGAGTTCGTCCGGACCACCGAGGCCGTGGCCATTGGTGAGCTGAGGCGCTCGCCGGGAGAGGATGGACGGGCCGCGGGCGGGCTGGATGGCTGGGGATACATGTCGGAAGTACACGAGATCGTGCAATGGACGCGTCGCGATCAGCTGTATGCATAAATAATGAGACTAAAAAACGGTCAAGGAGACGAATGCTACGTACGCCCTGGAGGGTCGAGTTCATGAAGCAAGTGTTTCCATGGTTGATGAGGCCGGGCGGCAGACTCGCGTCCTTCTCGTCCTCTTCTCGCCTCTTCCTCTCCCAATAGATCTCCTGCGGGGTCTGCTTGCTCTTGTGTTTGATCATTGACAGCCTTCGGATAGCCCGGGGTAACAGATAAACGGGGGAAAGGCACAGCGCACAGTGGGCAGAAGGGGATGTTTAATATAGCAGAATGGATGCGCAGCGCCGGGGCGGTGGGTGGGCGAAGAAAGGCAAATGCGGATCGACGCGCAGCGAGGTGGGGGACGTGGCGTTGAGCAGACGAGCCGCGCACGTCGCTGCTGGTGTGCCGCAGGAGAGGATCCGGAGGGAGGAGGCAAGCAAGGACTGGCGAGTGGTGGCAGATGGCGGGCGCATGGACTTGTCTTTCCCTTGCGTCTTCCCCAGGCACGGCATTGGCCCCCAAAACCCTTCTTCCTCCCACGCGTTAAGGGCCACAGATCTCTCACGCATAAGTATCCATTGTACATGGGTCCCGCGGTGTATACGTAGGTTTGGAGATTCAAATGCTCACAAGAGGCTATCGCATCGAAGCAGCCACTTACATAGCTCGGTATATGCAGGATACGGAGCCAGTTTGACTCATGCTTTGCAGGAAATTACCCCGTGTCGACATTCCCGTCTTTCACGGACCACCGACCAAGAACAAATCGGGCAACCTTGGCCAGTCGTTACCCTCCCTCCGCTGCGTAACGTACGGCTTCCGGCCCCCAGATGCTCAGCTACAGTATGCTCAGCGAAGTATTTGAGGCCACGCATGGCCCGCAGCGCGGTTGTGCACGCAAATGCTGGGGTAGATCGATCCTACCATATTTTGACCGGGTCGACTTCGGGCTCCAAATTCAGCCCATGTACAGAGTAAGCAACGGGAGTAATCAATGTTACGGTGCGCTGATCCCTGAGGCCTGAGGTCTTGACAGGCCTCAGGTGCCTAGTATACTCACTAGCTATAGTACTCTCAGCGCTCAGCAGTCACTAGTCAATTGTCAACGTGTCAAAGTCGACCGTGTATCTAGCATTTGCCTCCAACTGAACAACTTCCAGCTGGCTCCAACATCAGGACACACAACAAAAAAGAAACAAGGCGTCCGCATTGTCATTCGAAGCGACAGCTCATGCTACAAGACGTAATCATGAGAGGGCAAGCACCCGCACCGCGCGCCCGAGCACGTCGGCGGCGCGACGAATGTGGTCTGCGTACGTCTCCGTGTCCGTGTACGTATACGTGTATGTACGCCTACACTGATCCGTGTGCGTGTACATGTACAAAGCCGTCCGCGCGTCCAGCATGGAATGGGAAGGTCCAGTGAAGGTCCTCGAGAGTCGAGCATGCGCGCTCACAAGCGGTTGACGGGGAACCTGGAGCGGCGGCGACGACGGCGCGCAGACGAGTCCGAGTCCGAGCCGTCGGTAGCCTCCGCGGACTCAGACGCGTCAGTCGCAGACGCAGTGTCGGTCGCGTCGCTCCCGTCGTCTCCGTCGTCACCGCTGGACGCCGTCGCAGTGGCAGTCGCGGCGGCGGTGTCGGCGCCCGTAGCGGTGGCGGCGTCGGTCGACTCGGCAGCGGTATCCGTATCGGTCGCGCCATCGGACGAGTCCGTGGCCGTCGCGACGGAGGTGTCGGTCGCGGTAGCCGTGTCCGTGGCACCGACACCAGTATCGGTCGCAGTGGCAATGGAGTCGACACCGGTGTCAGTGGCCGTCGCGGTGTCGGTGTCTGTGTCTGTGTCGGTATCGGTCGACGTATCCGTGGCAGTAGCGGTCGCGCTCGAGTCCGACGCGGTCGCGGTCGCGGAGGAGTCCGACGAACTGTCGGTTGCGGTTGCGGTAGCCGTGTCGGTCGCCCCTACACCGGTGTCGGTCGCGGTAGCGGTGGACGTATCGGTGGAGCCGATGTCCGTGCCAGTGGCCGTCGCGGTGTCGGTGTCAGTGTCAGTGTCGGTCGCGCCAGACGTATCTGTGGCAGTAGCAGTCGCGCTCGAGTCCGACGCGGTCGCGGTAGCGGAGTCCGACGAGCTGTCGGTCGCTGTCGCGGTGGCCGTAACAGCGACACTCGACCCAGAGTCGGCCGAGCTCGACGAACCACTCGAGCCGTTGCCGTCGACGCCGCCTTCGACACCAGCGGCCGTCATGCGCGCCGCAGCATCGTCCGCGGTGTCGCAGGCGAGGGAGGTGCCCGCCTTGTTGACGAGGGGAAGGGCGAAGCACTGGGTGCCGGCGGCGCAGCCTGACGACTGGAACTTGCCCGCGACGCACTGTGCGAAGCCGCCTTGCACGCAAGCCTGGTCGCCCTCTGAGAGACCCAGTATATCAGTCAACAACTTTTGGGGCAAAGGGTGGGGATGGAATAGAGGGTGCAGGACGTACGAGTGCAGGACGCGTCCAAGGTCAAGGAGGCGAACTTGGCGTTGAGCTTCTGCGCGTCGAGGGCGTTCTGCTTTAGGAAATTGGCGGGTGCGGCCGCGGAGAAAGCCGCAAGGGCGATGACGACGAAGGTGGAGAACGTCGCAGAGACCATGATAGTTGATGGAGGGTTAAGTGGACGGGGGCGGAGTGGACACGGCAAGGAATGGAAAGCGGATGAACGACGAGGACGATGCAACAGGAAAAGGCGGGCGAAAAAACAGCAAGGAGAAAGGGACTCTGGCACCGGGCACAGAGGATGGATGGAACAAGGAAGTGTTCTGAGGGCACACCTCCTGGGGGCCAAAGGTTATATACAATTGCGCAGGTTAGTACTGCACGCGGTTGACATCGTCCGATCGATGGATGCGCAGCGCGCGATCAGTCTAAGGGACCCGGAGTTCGGCAACGAAAAGGGCATTGTCACCCCCGTTGTCGAGCACAAGCATCGCCGTTGGAGCAGGTGGGGCCGCGAACCCGCGCAGTCCGAACGCGTTGTTCCAAGTCATACTTGAGCACGGATGTTCTCATGGAGCGTCACCGTGCGATATTCGCGCGATGCTTTATGCAGTGTGCAACTGGAGACCCATTTGCAAGTGTCCCTAAGTCGGCCTGATGTGCGGGCTGGATTCACGGCCGCACTGGCAGACAGGCGTTTTATGGTGCTGCGGAAGCCTCATCCCATCAACGGCGCCGCACTGCTGAAAGTTTGAACGAAGGAGCCGCACGGTTACGACAGGTTATGGAGCCGTGCAGTCGTAAAGCAATGTAGATAAAGCAAATCCCGCACAGACCGTGCTCACACGGACCGCCGACGACGTACGTCCAGGCCCGTCTCTGATTATCCATCGTTCCACGACCGCCATGACTTGTTTCGACAGCACGGCGAAAAGCAGACCGTCGGATCCTCAATGCTCTTCGGACTTCAGCGCTTCAGCTGTGCAAGTGAAACGCAGCGGGATTCCGTTCACCGTCTCAGAGTGGTCATCCATCCCCGCGGGGACACGCCCACTGACCTGACAAAGTCACCCCGAAACAAACAACAACCAAGAAGCGCACCCTGATCGGCACGAGCTCGGAGCTGACAACTCAACCCAGGCCGAGGGAAGTTGCGGGCTATAGTAATAACGTGTCGAGTTGTGACCTTGCGTCCATGCCGACGACCACATAGCAGCGCGGGGGGATGCGATTCCGTCTGACCATACACACTGCGATCTATGTCTACCCCTCCTGGACCCGCATATTGCCTTGGAGCCTAGTGGGCGTGGTTCTTGTGGTGCTCTGAGGGGAAAGTTGGATGATAGTTAACAATACTGCGCGACGCTGCACGAAAAATCACTCACTCAAGTGCACTGGAGTTCCCGACCAGACCGGCAGCACCAGCATTCCCAACGGCTTCGTCAGCGGCCCGCGTCCCTGCATGCATCAAGAAAAAGAAAACAGACGCACTCTGGTAGTCGATGGTGTAGCCCAGCCCGAAGATGGCGAGGATGCCAGCCAGGAGGGGGGCCGCAGACGCATTCTTGCCGTTGAAGAAACGCGCCTTGATGCCACCGGCGGAAGTGGAGGCGGGGCCCTTGGGAAGCCTGGAGTAGAAGTTGACGAGGGGGCCAAGGCCTGCGCCCGAGCCAGACGACTGTACGAAATGTATGCGGTGAGGAAAACCGCTGGCATGAGCAGACGACCAAACGACAGCTTACGAGGAGAGACGGGGAGGCGATTTTCGGGGGGACGAGTCCACCGAGCTGACGACGAATGAGAGTAGGCTGCATGGTGGACGCGACCTGGCGTAACAGACCAGAACGAGGAGGAGGATGTCGAGTCTGCCTCGCTCCTTGAGTCCTCGACGTTCCCCTCCCTCGGAACCTTCCGGGATTCATTGACCAGTCCACAATATTCATGTGAAAACATATAATTCAACCGGGGCAAGTGACCATGTGCCCCGTGGCTAAGTTGGTTACAGCGTCCGACTGTTATCAAGTGATGCAGATCACCTGACGGCTATCGGAAGGTCATGAGTTCGAGCCTCATCGGGGCAGATTCCTTTTTCACCATTTCAGTAAATTTCGTTGGCAATTTACCAACTGCAAGGCCCGCTCACCCACACGAGCATGAACATCTCAGCTGTCTTGTATTTGTGGTCGCAATTAACCCCCCCCGGAGTGGCAGAAAAGACGGCTATCGTCCTGCTTAAAGTTAGTCGCTGGCACCTAGTGGCCAGACAACCGGGCGTTTCTTGTTTTACGATCTGAATCGTTCATACGTGCATTCAAGCTAAGATAGAGTGGAATCTATTGATACAAAACAACGACCCAGAGATGTTGAAAGTCTGGGAGGGCCGGACTATGTTGAATACCCGACGAACTACGTATCTAATAACTGCTGCTGTCCCGGGCCTATACAGCAAGAATCCAAAGCCAAACCGCCTCCAGGCTCACCGCCAACCATAGATATGATACAAACAAATCTAGCCTGCACCCCCTCTCAAAATCATCTAACCGCCTAGTCTTCCTCCTCGATGCCTGCCGGGCGGACGAGCGTCGAGACGTCGACGCCGGGGAGTGGCCATCGCCGCGCGAACACGCGCACCTCCTTGCCGAGGTCGGTCACCTGCTGCGCGCCGACCTTGCCGTCGGCCGGGGTCTTCGCGACACGGACGAAGTCCTTGAGGAGCTTGCTGCCCGCCTCCTTCTGGAGGGTGAGCGAGAGCTGGACGGCGCGGTGGAGGAAGTCCGCGACGACCTTCATGTCGTCCTCGGTCATGTTGCGGGACGTCAGGGCAGCCGTGCCGAGACGGATACCACCGGGCACCTGGGCATTGGTGTCGCCGGAGACGGCATTCTCTGCAGGACAGAAAAGTCAGCAAAATGTTAAGCTGGAGGGAACGTTGGAGCAGACGCACTGTTGATAGTGATGCCCACAATGTCACAGAGCTTCTCGAGTTTGGAGCCCGTGAGGCCGAGCGGGCGGAGGTCCCAGAGGACAAGGTGGTTGTCCGTGCCGGACGTCTGGAGCTTGTAGCCGTGGGCAACGAGCTCCTTGCCGAGCGTCGACGCGTTCGTAATGACCTGCTTCGCGTACGCCTTCCATGTGGGCTGGCACGCCTGAAGAAGGGCGGTGGCGACACCGGCGATGGTCTAGAATAGCGCACACGTCAGAACACGCGTACGTCAAGACAAGTTAAGCCGACGAACGTTGTTGTGAGGACCACCCTGGCACGCAGGGAAGACAGCCTCGTTGACGCGCTTCTCAAGGTCCTTCGCCTTTTCCGAATCTTTCCGGAAGAAGATGAGACCGGCACGCGGTCCACGGAGCGTCTTGTGGGTCGTGGTCGTCACGACGTCGCAGTACTGGAAGGGGTCGGCAAGCTCGCCGGCGGCAACGAGACCACTCGTGTGCGCGATGTCGGCCATCAGGAACGCACCATGTTCGTCGGCGGTCTCGCGGAGGGCCTTGTAGTCCCAGTCGCGCGGGTACGCAGACGCACCGCAGATGATCAGACGCGGCTTGTAGATCTTGGCCAGCTTCGCGACGCCCTTGTAGTCGATCAACTGAGTCTCGGGGTCGAGCGAGTACGGAAGGGACTGGAAGTAGATGGACGAGGCGGTCATCTTCTTCTTTGCGGTCTGCACAACGGTGCGATTCTCGCGTCAGCAGCGTTCACAGATGCAAGCCAGGTGTTTGACGTACGTAGTACCCGTGCGTCAAGTGACCGCCATCCGGGAGACCAAGACCCATCAAGCGGTCCTGGGGCTGAATGAGCGCCGTTAACGCGGCGAAGTTGGCAGTCTATGCGATATCACGCATATGGGTGTGCACAGCGCGGGGAAACGCGTATCAGTCAATTTCACGCGGACGGAAGGCGGAGGCGCGGGGTGCGGAATTACGTACAGAGCCAGAGTACGGCTGGACGTTGACGCCCCACTGGGCGGCGTCGAGGTGGAACGCCTGGAGGGCGCGCTTCTGGCAGAGGATCTCGAGCTCGTCGACGTACTCGTTGCCGCCGTAGTACCGCGCGTTGGGGAGGCCCTCCGAGTACTTGTTCGTAAGGATCGAGCCGTTCGCCTCCATCGTCGCCCGGCTCGTCAGGTTCTGCAATGCACATGGTCACCACTACTGCTCCGGAGATAAGCAGACAAACGCAAAGGTGGGTTGGACGTACCTCGGACGCGATGAGCTCGAGGCCGGAGAACTGCCTCCACGTCTCCTTGTCGATGATGTTCTGCACCTCGGGATCGACCTCCGCGAGCGGCGCGTAGAGGCTCTTGTTCTGCGGAAAGGAGTCAGTCGGGCACCTTTAAATTGGGGCCCATCGAGAGCGCGACTCACAAAATCGGGAATGCTGGCCATCGTTCTGGAGAGCGGGGCGCGACGGAGGGCGGTGGTGGTGATGGGGCGAGAGAGAAGGCGGAACATTGAAAATAATCGAGGGCGCTGGTGCTATAAACCTTTGGGGTCAGACTGCCTGCCAAACCTTGACCGCGATGGGATCCGTCACGTGCGCGTGCTTTTGACTCGAGCTTCTTCCAGTGGTACCGGTGGTGGGCTCACGAAGGCGTATCGCATCAGCCCACGGTCTTTTAAGCCTGCTTGTGCCTTCCTTTAGAGGACACGGGAACCCGCGCCCACGATCCACGCACAGAAACGGGTTTCAATGCGCATGTCATTACGGCAGTAAATGCGACAGAGCACCCAGACAGCTAGTATGTAATACGAATGATGATCGTACAGCGGCTATAGGGTAGCATAACACAGAGCGAGATGAGCACCGCGAGCGACAGCGTGCTGAAATATAGATACATAAATGCGTGGAAGATGATGATAGTGTATGCCCATGATCCCAATGCGATAAAACTGGTTTCCCAGACCGAACGAAGAAGATCCAAAGATAAAGCGACGGAAACGGAGCGGCGATGGGGTATACAAGGGGGGTTACAGTCCACCGTCCGATCCATATACACATACCAAACGGGATGGGTTCACCACCGCGGCCGCGACTCCGCCGGGGGCCCGTTGCACAGCTCGACCCCGAGCTTCTGCACCAGCCCGACCCCGAGCGGCTCGAGCGCCTCCTTCCACACCTGCGTCCGCCGGCGCGCCTCGAAGATGCACATGTTGCGCTCGCCCGTCTCGCCCTCGGGCCCGAACACGTACACCCTGTCCTCGCGCCACGGCGCCTCCCCGTACGCGAACGTGAGCCAGCGCTCCTGCACGGCGTTCCGCACGCGCGAGTACGTCCAGTCGTCGACGACGGGCATCGCCCAGTCCGCGTCGTACTCGTACCGCGTGCTATCCCCGTTCGCCGCGCACTTGGTCACCATGCACTCGCCGTCCAAGTCGTCGTCGTCGTCGTCGTCGTCCGAGTAGTAGCAGCCGTTCTCGTTCGGCACAAGGTCGCAGTCGTAGAACGACGGCGTCGAGAGCGTGGGCAGGGGGACGTTGTCGAAGAGGTACATGAGGTCCACTGCGTGGTGCGGCACGCCGCGCGAGGGCCCCTCCTGGTCGAAGACGTAGCGCCAGACGCCGTGCCCGCCACGTTGTGCGCGTAGGGTCGACGCGAGTAACTCCGTCGGCCATGCAAATCTTGTGTCGTTGATGAGCTCCAGGACGCGATCGGGGAGCTCGTCTGCGGGCGTCGCGGCGCTGATGTCGTACAACCGGAGGATCGTGCTCGCCTTGGTGAGTGACTGGCAGATGGCGCGTATCCGCTTGACGGCGCCAGGAGAGGTCCAGAGCGACGCCGGGAGAGACCAGAGCAAGGATTCCGCGCCGCATTCGCCAATGAGGATCGGTTGTCGAACGTGCGCAGCGTGAGCCATCCTCGAGCGCGAGTGCGAGCGCGAATGTCCACGTAAATGCTGAGCGACCTTGAGATGATGCGAGTGGCCGCCAAGCTCCATGCCCAGATGCGATCTCGAGTGGTGTTCATGTGCCGCCCAAGAACCGTCCGCAGGATCCGATACCAAAGACCCAGACCAGCCTTTGCGGAAGAAGACGCCGTCGTCAGTCGCCCGAACGTTCTCGCCGAGCATCACAAGCTTCTCTACGGGAAGCTTGCGCAGGTCCTCAACGGTCTGCACGCGCAGCGCCGCCATCGTCTTCCTCAGCTCCCAGCCCGCGGCGTGGGCATTGGGCACCTCTAGATCGACAATCGCGCTCTGGACGATCGAGCGCTGGAACAACGGCGCAACCTCGTTCGCAGACGAGTGCAGGTGACACAAGATGTCGCCCGCCCCTGTGGCCTCGCCAAAGAGCGTCACATTGTTCGGGTTGCCGCCGAAAGGCTGGATGAAGCGATAAACCCACTCCATCGCCCGTCTTTGGTCCCGGAGGCCTTGAACCCCAAAGCATGGCAGTGTCAGTTATGGAACGAGGCTGGCGAAGACGACGGGATGACGCACCATAGTTGCCCACGCCCTCGTCACCGGCAGCAGCGTTGTCCTCATGCAGCGCCGGGCTCGCCGCGAAGCCAAGCAGACCCAGACGGAAGCTAGATGCTGAAGTTTAGCCCCCACCGATAGCGCTTGAAACGGAGGCGAGCCACACAGAAGCGTACCGAGGGAAGGTGGACTTACTTGATGGACACGACGACGACGGGCTTCCCAAACTGGATGCTCTTCTGCACGAGCGGGCCAGCATCGGTCACCCAGTTCGCGCCGGAGCCCCGGTTCCCACCCCTGATGAGATTACCACGGCCGGTGAGGGAGAGGTTGCGAGGACAACGCGAGGGGAAAGACCTACCCGTGGATCCAGAGCATGACTGGCAAGTGCGAGTCAGGCGTCGCGCTCGCAGGGCATGTGATGTTGAGGTTGAGGCAGTCGAGCTCGGACTGCTCCAACGCCTGGTTGGGGATGCAGTCCTCAGTGAGGTTGAAGAGCTCCTCTTCGACGCTCTTGAATTTTGGTTGAGGACAAATGGGCCTGTAGAGGACAGCTGGGCATTAGCCCATGTGTACGTCGTGTGATATGTACACGTACCCATGTCGGGAACAGTCAATTACTGGTGGGTAACGCGTGAAGACCTTGGACTGGCGAAAGCGAGCGGGTATGGTGGCATACTTGATGCCGAGGTACTGATGCACTGGTGCGTCAGGGGTGGAGACTTCGTGGACGACACCAGTGAAGGTCGTCTTGAGGTCGTCGTGGAGGACGACTGGTTCTTGAACACCGTCGTGGATTTTGGCGATCATTGATGACGCTGCAGGAAGGCCCTAGGACTGGGGGTCCGCAGGTACGCGAGGTATACACGAGTATGGGAGGAGGTAGGAGGAGGGGGAGGGGGAGAGTGGGGGGGCGAAACCCCCGGGAATCTGGATTTGTACTCGCGACGGGGAGCGCATCCGCAACTTGTCGATCGGTCCCTTTCTGGATAGGAGGAGCAAGAAACTGCTGGCTTGGGCTCGAACAGGCAACTGATCCCTCCAAGGCATTCAGTGCAGTGTCCGCGCTCAGAGCGGCAATCGCCGAGAACCTTGGTCAACAGAGGACAACAGACGTACCGACCCGCCGCAGAACAGACTGGAACCTTTTCTCGCCCCTGGGACTTGGTCCTCGCCCGTCCAGGCGTCACATTTGACATCAACATGACGACAATGTCTCCTGAGTGCTGGTCCGGCCTCACCCGACACGTGTGACCAAACCTCGGCGCAAATGAATTCATGGCCGTCATTGCGCGTATTCTGGAGCCGAGAGAAGTTTAGACAATTTTATCGAAGTGAAGGAACTTAGGACGCACAAGCAATGTGTTCGTGAAGTGCGAATCCTGGTTAGAGTCTATGTAAGTTAGGAGCCTCGGAAGGACGAACCTTAAGGGTTAGCACACGCTTATTCGAGCGCGGGTGGCATCCAGCAGCCAAAGGACGTAAACATTATGCAGTTCGGCCACCTTGGGATGGTCGTATGTTGATTGTTCAAAAGCTGAAGAAAGATTGCTCCGTCAAACCCGACTGGGCACACGATTAGCGTCCCCCATGCGGAGGGAAGCTCGGAAGTACTCCTACTAACCAATCAATCAGGCGGGGGGAGAAAGACCGGGAACGCTCTCTGTCACGCCTTGCAACGAACAACATATGTCCATATTGGACCGATTCTTGTTCAGTCGAGAGAGCCTTTGAGGCAGCAGGCAGCATTCATTGGGACACTGTACGTTACGTACTCTAGACTGTAGCGTGCTCAGTTGGAAGGTGGCTCAATCAATACGTAACAAGAACATACCTATCTCACGTACCGCAGGGATAACGCGGGCTACGTACCGGTTTCCCCGGTCCACGCTTGGTGTGGCCAGCGGCCATACGTGATAAGAGGCGCGAACGATGTCGAACACGTCCCGCGTTGTGATAAAGCCGAGCTTCCACCCTTAACAAAAAACAAGTCAGCTCGGGACGGATTATGATTGCATTGAGTTGGTCTCACAGGACGCCGGAGGGCGATGCAAAATCCCGACTGCTACATGAAAACTGCATCAAAACGTTCCATACCTCCTACTCGTGTTGATCTTTCTGCCCGCCGACCACCCCGCAGAACAGAGCAGGGAGATGAGCATGAGGGTGACATGCGCGTAACGTGGTCGTCGCAAGGCAGGCACCCACGGAGAAGACGAGGGGTCCAGGACCCAATCGCGCAGTCAAGAAGACAGGCCGATAACCTGACCTCCAGCGGCGAACATTCCCAGCGGCGGCTCCTTAGTTCTGGTCGAATGAATACCAGCTGGGAAGCTGGGATACCGCGGCCATTGGCGGGCTATCCTCGGGAACGAAGCGCGAAGACGAAGACGCAGGAGCAGAGAAAGCCAGTTCGCAGATCCCAGCGCATGTAGTGACCCGGAGGTGCGGGCGAAGTGAATTGAAAACAAGAGAGGTAACGGCCGAGATATATAGCGACTCGAGAGGACCCGCGCCCCTTACGTGGGTCGCTCTCTGCTATGCGGGGGTGCGTTCTGGGGTGCTTTGTGGCCAGGCTAATTGTGGATGCTGGTCGGCAATGTGTCCTATTCGTGGAGCGGGGTGGCTTCTCGAGACGTTATCGGACGCTGGTGGCATCGATCGCAGACGACGGAGGTACTGACGGTCTTGCTTGTAAGAGGGAGCCAGAGGGCGTGTTTGGGTTTTGGGAAGATGCTGGGGGTCAGAGGAAGAGCTGGGGGAGACCCTCGCAACCCACACGAGCGTCGAGACACCGCAGGCCGGCAACCGATTACGATGCACGATGCCCGGAGGTGGCGCTCATCGTCCTGGACCCGCTGCACCTCACAGTCGGTAACACGATGAGCAATCGACGGAGTTACGGGCAAGATTCGGTGCTCGCTGCAGCTGAATGTCGACGTCAAGACTCAAGAGTACTCATAAACAGATATCACTGTAAGTACTTCCTGAGTTGAGTCGCACAGCGCCCTTCATCGCAACTCCAACATATATTTCCCTGGATCCATTTCTCGAGGGATGAGTGCACTATATAGGCTGTACATCACGACTTCCGGTCCACTATATGACTAAAACCAACTCTTTACTGCCACTGGGTGAGTGGTAAGTCGAGCTCCCTTGGCAACAACTCCGAGTCTCCCGATGGCTGAGAAACGGCTTGTACACGACGATATCGATACTTTGCTACAGATCTATGCAAGCCCAAGGCTACCGAAAGGCGGCGCGAGAACCTCCTCGAACCGAAGCTCAGCATGACCGGTCACCACTAGGAGGGAGAGCGGACAGACCGACAGGCGTTATTCTCGGCGATGCGTCCGGTGTATCTGGATTCGCCCTCAGGCAGTCTACGAGTCCCTCGGGATCCCACAAGAACTGTGCCAATCGAACTACAGACGAGTTGCACACGAGGACCACTACATTCCATGGCGGATGCAGGAAATTTGCAGACAACGCACCATCGCTGTCCTGAACATCCAGCTGTATCTGCAACACGTCCCGCGGCAGGTCGGGCAGACGACCCACGATCTCTTTCGTCCACCACTGGGTGTCGTGCTCCCTGTCGTTCTCATCGATGCGCAGAAAGAACGCGCAGATCGACGGGAACCGCCCAAGAGCACCCTGCATCTCCGCGCCACATAGGATGTCGAGGAAGCCAGCACGAGTAAGATCGTAAGCGAGGGTTGCCCCACCGGTGGGATGGAGGGTGATCCTCGGCAGCAGCCGCACACGCAGCTCCTGAAACTGCGGGCCAGATTGGACATGGGGTAGTATCTGTAAGACGGGCACGATTGGATGCGTCTTGTATGCTGGATCATAAACCATAACGTGTAGGCCCCAGAGGTTCACGAAGTCGCCGACGCATCCGAGGAAGCTCGCTGTTGCCAACCGTCTGTCTAGTCTGCACTTCGGCGAGCGAAACGGATGCAGATGCTTACCGTATACGACCGTATATCCGGTTATGCGAAGTTTCAGACGGGTCACGGAGTATCCAAAGCATCCCCGAGGGAGGAGGTTTTCTGTGCAAAGCAAGGAGGCGTACGCCTTGCTCCCTCCGGTTTGCGATTGACCGTTCGCCTTTCGCGGAGTTCGCCAGCGAACCACTCTAGCCGGTAAGATTGTACATCTGCCAAGGTCAACGTTAACCACCTGAGCAGAGGAAGGGACCAGACGACGTGGAAGAACTCTGGAACAGACAGGCCAGCGGTCGAAAGCAGCAGTTCCGTGAGCCCTCGAAAGTCGGTGATAAATCTAGAGTATCCGGGCGAGTGGCCCCAGTCGGCCCTAGTATCGATGACGAGATGGCAGCAGTTTGGGAGCAAACGAGCGAGGGGGAAACGTGCAAACGGGACATATTCGTATTCCACGATGTGAATCGCCGTCACTAGTTCGGCGAGGCGTGGATGTTCCGTGAGGAGGTGCCAAAGCCGGTCGACATGGTCGGATTGGCCAAACCGGACTTCGCGGAGGAGGTTACGGCGGCTGCGAGGCAACCATGCGCCGCAGACGAGGGCGCGCACCAGCGTGGATGAGGGAAAGGATGGCGTATTCAACTTGGTGTTGGTACTCGTTGACCGTTGTGGTGGTGGGTGTGCAAGCTGACCCTACGCGCGGAGGAACAATATTTGGCGTCTGTGGTCTTGACAAAGCCTCCGACTGCCACGGAAACCATATCCCGTATATCGTTACGTTCCGGTCTGTAGAAGGAGGATGCGAAAGGCAAAGACCGGAGAGATGAGACGCTACTGTAGTGGCAACAAAAACGGAGACGCACATCGAAACTCCCTGAGTCTTGCAACGCTTCTCACGATATTCGACAATGAACAGGAATCGAACGGCCACTCTGGAAGATTGTACAATGTCAGCAATCAGCAATGCAAGTAGTTCAGATGACCGTGGAACGATTACGGAAAGCTGCAATCGGTCTCGGAATAAGGGGTTCAGATTGTTTGCAATGGCAAAGGATACAGTGTACGCCAGCGGCCGCATGCACTTCTCAGCAAATACTGCAAGGGGGATTGCACGAGATTACATTGATGGAGTAAGGCTACAACGTACATACGCACGGGTTCGGTAGATACCAGCGCCCCCTAGCCTCGTACACGCACGACCTTCCGCTTGCCCTTGCCTCCACCGCCTCCGCCGCCCATACCTGGTACAGCCTCTGCAGTCATGCCCGCTTTCACCGTGTCTATGAGCACCCCAGAAGGGAGGGCAGGAGAGTAGGGGGAAACCCGGCTCGTGAGTTGCGGCCAGGGTTGGGGTGGAGAAGGGACCTTGGCGGGGCGCTTCGTGCCAGGTGAAGGTGAAATTGTCGTATTCGACACTGACGTTGCCTTCGATCCGCCCTTTGCGGGTTGCTTGCCCTTAAGAGGGGTCGAAGGCGCAGGTGGATCCGTAGGCTGGGGAGTAGGATCTGTATCATAAGGGGCCTTGGGGACGTTATCGGGTTTGAGCATCTGGATCTGGAACGAGATCATCTCCAGAAGCTGCTTCTCTGGACACAAAGCGCGGATAAGTAGCATATCGCTGACGAAAGCAGCAAGCCCAGCGACAACAATAGGACTAGCGGATAATGAAAGGAAGACGTACTGGTCTTGATCGCCGGGTTGACCAGCCGGCCGTCCTTCTTCCACTGCACGCGCACACGACCGGGGTTCTCCCAGTCGCGCGGATGCGCCTTGTTCACTTCGTGCAGCGTTCCGAGTCCGAGGCGGTTCGTCGCGTCCGCAATGTCCTTGCTGAGCGGCCACCATATGCTCTTCGCCCGAGCTATCCGCCGCTCCCCTCTTCCGCACGGACGTTTGGCATCGATGTAAATGGGGTAGATGCATGTCCACCTAAATGGAGCGTCCAGTTGTTGACATCCGCACGCGGGACGCACGCACGGCACCGGGTGTGCTCGAAATAAGATATAAGAACGTACTTCTTGTACGGCGTCAGGTCCGTCACCGTCTTGGACGCATCTGCCCCCGTTCCTGGCCTGAATTGGGGCAATGAGGGGGACGCGGGGCCCGCATGGGGCTCAAAGAGCGTCGGTACGTCGTCCTCGTCCTCGGAGGTGTCGAGCTCCTCGAGGATGGCGCCCCGTGCGCCGGTGTTTGGGAGGGGCTTGCTCGGGAGGGGGAGATCTGTGTCATCGTCGAACTCTTCCTCCACGAGTGCAGCACGCCGAGACATGGTGTCTTATCGGAGGGTGTACGTATATGTCGGGTGCAGGCGGTGACGCAGTGGTTCTGTGTCGCGAAACCGAGGAGGGGTTAGGCCGTGTGGCAGAACGGTGCAGGTGATGGGAGCGAGAAGATGATGGACGGTCTTGGACGGTGTCCTCTCCCAACCGGCGCCAAGCCTCTCCAGTGCTTCACACTTTGGCGCCCCCTGCCCAAACTCCCTTTGCGAGTCTGTCATTGCTCCGTTTGGGCCACCATAATCTGTCTCACCTTCTCGCAGCTTAATTAGCTCTGTCGGCGGTCTCCTTTTGCTTTTCCCATTTGTACCTTTGGTCCACCAACTCTGCCGCCCGGCCCTTACCGGTTACCGCTGGCTTGGAAGCTCTGTCCCATCTGCTTGTTGAGCTTGTCAATGGCCGTCATGATGCCTTATACAAATCGTACCTACCTCTGTCCAACGCGTCTGAGGACTTATATCGGTGTTCGGAGACCACGCCGAGCCGCCCTTTCACCTTAACCGGAACCCTCAACTTCAAGGTTCGCCTGCGCCTCTTCTTCACCTTCCCCCCATTGCCAGCTCTCGTGCTCGTCGCAATGTCCGATCTTGTTATCAGGGAGGTGAGGCCCGCTTCATGTTGTGTACGGAGGTTTACGGAGAGTCGTAGACTGATGTCGTTCGTGCGTACCTTCCACAGGTTACACAAAACGTATGGACGTTCTCGAGGTATGAACCGTTCGACTTGTCTCATAGCAATCCTCGAGCCCTCAACATCCTCTCCGCAGGCCGTTTACCCTCTTTGGCATGGCCCCGGTTGGCGGGCGTTCGACTGCGATCAGGCTCCAGTCTGGGGAAGTTTGGATTCTGGCCTCCACCCCCCTCAACGACGAGACGAGGCAGAAGCTCGCCGAGCTGGGCGAAGTCAAGTAAGACACGACGCCCCTTCGCCCGACTTGCCTTCCGCTGAGGTGTTATCCAGGTATATCATCGCTGGCAATGCTTTCCACTGGCTGTTCGTCAGTGAGTTCTCTCCGGTTCTTGGCATTGAGGCTTCGGCTCATGCTCTGCTCACGTCCGGTGCCAGAGCACTACAAGGAGGCTTACCCCGGTGCCAAGGTCATCGGCCCGGAGGATTTGCCCAAGAAGAAGCAGCTCGAGTTTACTTTGGACGGCGGTGAGTAGGTCCAATCCTTACGCCCACTTGGACGATCCGCTTGAGAGTGCCATTGTAGTGGGAAGCCAAAGCCATCACTTCCCGCTGGTTGCGGCTGTTAAGATCGAGATCCCCCGTTGAGTCGCTCCGATGCCTGCGTTTTGACACGTTCCCCATGTCAGTATACAGCGCGGCCGATCCCGACACCAAATTCGGCTACGAGGATGAGATCATCGGCTGGTTCGTTCGTCTCGCTATAGCTCTTGCCTCGTGGCTAACGGCAGCTCCAGCTACTTCACAGGCTATGCGAACCGGGACATCGCGTTCCTTCACAAACCTTCCAAGACGGTGATTGCAGCCGATCTTCTCTTCAATAACCCGCCCAATGAGCAGGTGAGCGTTGACAGGTCCATGAGCCCGCCCCGCGTCTCACCCAGCGCATATTCCAGTATTCCAAGTCAAAGGCGTCACATAAGTCTTTCTTCTCTTCTGGCCTGACTCCTACAGGAATGTCGATGAGGCTTCTCATCATGGTGAAGCAGGACAACAAAGCATAAGCGGTGTCCACGCTCGCCTGCGCTCGAACGTTGAGCTGACCAGACACGCTGCGTTCACAGAGAGATGATTCGGGACGCGAAGACGGTCGCGTCCTGGGACTTCGACCGCTACATTCCTTGCCACGGAGTATGTTGTCTCCTTGCACATCCATCTGTTTTAACCTTGCACGCTTTTTCGTTGCTAATGTTATTTCATCATTGTCAGGACGTCATCGAAACTGGGGCAAACGCAGCATGGAGGTCGGCTTGGAGGAACTACCTCGCGTAAGGTCTTGATGACTTGTACGTCGCTTGCGGCCCGCAAGAGGAGTGCTGCACATACCCGCATCGTGGAACGCCGCAACATATGTTGACGACCTTCACCTTCAAGCTTGGTTGTGATACAGGGAACTCGGATTATGCGTAAAGCGTTCAATCGGCAAGCTTGACGTTGTTGGAGCTGCGCTGTGACATGTACAGTGAATCTGATGAACGTTTGGGGGCCCCACAAGCCGGCGAGACTGAATAGAGACCTAACGTCTGAGAGACTGCCGGATAATATTCTTATCCTGTATGTCGCGAAGACCGAAGACCGAAGATCGAAGATCAACACACTATGTTTTCCTTTGCATCGGGACATCGTACTGAGAGTTTGGGCCCGGGGGCAGGTACAATCTGTACCACCTGGTACGTAAGTACTTGGCACATGTACACAACCTGCTCCAAGCGTACTACTTTCTCAAGTGTGATCGTCCTTCGCGGTGAAGCTGGTTAATGAATCTGCTTAACAGCTTCAAATGTTTAAATGCGCTGGGCTAAGTCATTATTGCTGTTTGCAAATGAGATGTCGTCGGCGTCTGTGCGTGGGTTTTTTTCCGCCGCCGTGCTAAGCGACTCGCTTAGCAGTTTCCTACCCGTCCTCGACTTCCACTCGCTCTACCTCCCTCATTTCTTCACCAATCTACTCGATTCTTGCTGCCAAACGCTCCTCTCGTCTCTGGCTATGTTGTACTCAAGAAAAATTGGCGCAAGGAGTCCCTCGTCGCCGACTATCCCTCACTCGCTTGCCGAGCTGACTGCATTTCCCTTCCGGTGGCTTCAATCCGCGACATCCCCTTCAGTTCCCCGCCATCTCGCCTAAATCCTTCTGCTTTATATATACTGTCTCTGGGCTTACGACGACACACATAGATCCCTCAAATTTCCTGCGCTTCAAAGGGCACCGTCGCCAGCCATTCTTCAGCCCCCGCAACGGGTCATGCGTCGACGTTCGAGGGGTCGGAGCATCTGCGAGAGGAGCTGCTGGGAGGGCGGTGTATTGCAGGGCGCGATGTGACGTGGAAATGAGTTGTTACAGATCCCGGTATGACCTTTCTCTGGACTCGAGGTTGGGTACGATGGGTCGATATGCGGTTTGAATATACTGGTGTTCTGCATAGTTTAGTTACAGCCCTGAATAAAGATGCATCCATCCTCTATGTTCATTGTAGTGCTGGTATGTGTGATGTGTGTGCACAAGAACTGTCTGGACAAGGCATCGGACAAGAGAACAGCTTGTCAAAGGGTGCGGCATCGCGAAGTATATATATTCACGCAAGGTGGCTACAGCATGATTGGTGTCTTCGAGGAAACACTCCAGATGGTAAAACATCATGTATTGAAGGCAATATACACTTGTGACGAGATAGGAGTGAACTTAGGACCAACATGCAAAAGTGCCAGTAGTAGCAGAAGAGGGGAAGGGTGAAAATACGACATAACGAGCTGAGATTATCAAGCATATACATGGAACCATACCTTGGTAGCCCTTCATATCGAAAACCAGCCATCTCCTCCTTCCCTCGATGCCCATTCCTTCTGTACTCCTGCTTGAGTGCGCGGAACAGCCGAAAAGTGGCGGATGACGTGCACTAGACGATAGGCAACTTGTAGCGCCAATTTTTCTTGAGTACAAGATAGACAGAGTTGAGGACAGCGTTGGACAGCAAGATCAAGCAGATTGGTGAAGAAACGAGTGAGGTAGAGCGAGTGGAAGTCGAGGATAGGTAGGAAACTGCTAAGCGAGTCGCTTAGCACGGCGGCGGAAAAAAACCCACGCACAGACGCCGACGACATCTCATTTGCAAACAGCAATATATACTCTGAATACGTCAGGAACTATCGGTACGGAATGAAATGAAAGGAACGTTATCTCGCTGTGTGGCCCCGGTTAGTAGTTGTGACCATATCACCCGTTCTGTGGCGTTGCTAATATTCCACTGCGATTCGAGTAGCCCTGACCTTATTGCGTGTCAAGTCTTGCGATACCCGTTTGTAAGCCTGCCAGTCATGGATGGCCTGGCGATTGGTTATACTCAGGAGTCAGTTGATACGCAACAGAGCGCAACGGGGTACTTCCAGGGCGTTCATTTGCGTTCAGTCGAGTTTGAGCTCGCTGGCACGATCTGAGTCACATCGAAGACTCGAAGTATACGTAGTAGGATACAAGGTGAGGAAGGTATGCTTGGAACAAGAATACTGTGGTGGAGACAACGCATGATTGCGGTCAACGCTACAATAAGTACCCTTTGATAGTGGACACTGGCCATTTAAAATGAGCAACAAGTGTTTCTTTGTCGCCGGTCGTCAGCTGTTGTGAGACGTTGACTCGTGTGGCTGAGGTCAAAGAGTATCTGCTATGAATGGAGTTCATGACCTCGTGCGTCCAGCAAGGACAGCCTCATTTTTTTCATGGGCTCCCTTGGGCTCCACGGTATCGTCTTCATCATCCCTCTTGACACTTTTCTGGACACTCATCCCAATGGGGACGTCCAAGCGACGACCATGTGCCCCGCCTCCACCTGCCCGCAGGAGGTCTGCTGGTTATTAGTGGTATATAAGACGGGGGCGATGGAGGTGTTCACCTCATTCCCCTTCTTCCATCCGCTTCTTTACTCACACACAGGTTGTGTGAAGTCTCTTGTCCGCCACTTCCTCTTTCCTAACGAGTTCGTTAACGACTTGCGTCTTTAAACCTATCCATATCGTCGAATCTAGCATGATTAGGAAGGAAGTGTCACTCACCTACTTATTTTTGCGGGACCCCCACGCTCTCTTTACAAGTATCCGTTTTTCCTTGATTGTCGCCATTGCTCTCGTTAACTGTGAGTTGCCTCTCGGCGCCGGCACTAAACTCACCAACCTGTTTGTTTTTCCAGTCGCCGCTGCGACGTATGTACATTCCCCGTGCGGAGGCTGACTCGGAGTTCGTCACCGACCCCGCCGAGGCCAGCACCGAGCCTTTGTTGGCCCGCCACGGCAGGCACTGGCAGCACAACGGCGGCCTCTGCTACTACGACTCGTCGGACTGCTGCGGCTTCAATACGGGCTTCTGTGTTGGTCCTGTCGTTGCGCTAATCAAAGACGGTGGATGCGGCCATGGCGACCCTCACCCGGAGCACAAGCTCTGACGTGACCCGGCCCCTGGCCTACTATTTTATCATTGACGACGTGTTTGTAACGGTTGTTTGAGGACGCTGGCGTTGTTGGGAAGGATTTGGAGTAAGCGCAGACATTGTAGACGGAATACATCATAAGCTCCGTTTGATATCCTGTGTGGCGTGCCATCGACCTGGAAGACGAGAAGTAACTGGACTGAAGGACGAATTCGGGTGTTAGTGAAACAGCCCGCATAATTCAGAGCATGTACTTTGACAATACTGGTCTATTCAAGGGCGCCGACGTAAAGGCAGTTGGTCTGTGTATCGCTGCATAACATGAAAATTTGTATGGCTGGTAAGTTTGGACGATGGATTCGCTGTGAGGACTCTAGGCGTGTAAGATCTCAAGAGAGCAAAATCGGCCTGAAGGTAAGACGGTTGTGCTCGAGTTTCAAAATCTCCGGCCTGGAGGGCATGGGCGCTTGATATTCCGGCCCCGTGAAGCGAGACCACGTGAGTGATCGGTTGCAGCTTCGGGCGCAGGCTTTCAGCCACAGCCGGCTTCTTGTCCTCACAAACCGTCCTTCTCCTCCTTGTTTCTGTTTGTGCACACAAACGATCTCTACAACTTGGCACGGGTCTCCTGGTAGACGTTGTCGAACCTTCAGGAGCGGCCATCGAATCTACCGGGTGCGTGCTTCTCATCATGCCGGTTACCGGAAGACGCTAAGTTGTATTCCACCTCACAGATCTCTACGGACGACGAGCAAAAAGGCGTATGAGATGGATGTGCACGATGGCCAGGCTCCCACAGAAGGGAGAATGACCGCTGGTCGTGCTGCTCCCGCTCTTCGCAGTCGGCCGGCCTCTCCACGTCCTCCTCCCCAGTCCATGGACACCGACCCGCCGAGCCAACCTCTCGAGAGCCCGACCTCATTAGGCCCCCAGGATGGGCACATGCTTGCCTCTGCAGGATCCCCCGAGCAGCAAGGCGGAGGAGATCGGCCCCTCAACGTGAGCGACGCGCTCAGCTACCTGGACTCGGTCAAGCTGCAGTTTGCTGAGCAACCGGAGGTGTACAACAAGTTTTTGGACATCATGAAGGATTTCAAGAGTCAATTGTGAGTCATGCATCACGTATAGACTCCGTTTGCACCCCGCCTCGGGGCTTAGCCATTATGTGCGATCGTGCCGTGTGGCACGTCAGGTCCCCCGAGCCCTACATCCCTTTGTTCCAAGGTTCGGAGCAAATGGGGGGTGAGCTGGGGAATTGTCTGATCCAAAATGGTCGAAAGTGCGCCTTATTGACCGGTAAGATTGAGCCACTGCGGACCAAGGGTCGGTCGGTCGGACAATATGTGATCCAGTCCGGGCCAACGCTGAGTTTAGGCTGCTGGCCGCAGGCCCCAACCCAGAACAGAATCTATGGTTCAATAATGGATTTTGTTTGGAGTCGATGCAGCGCACCTCCATCCGGTTGTCTTATGCGATGTCTATGAGTTTATTTTCGCGCATAAACGACGAGAAACCCGATTTTTTTTCCCCGAAATCCGACCCAACGTCCGGACCAAGTTGCTGAATTTGGCTGGCCCAAGACGCCATCCGAACCGAAGCAGCCACCACAATTCGAGATCCGCTCGGTCTCGCATCTATTGGGATACCGAGGGTCCTCTCACGTCACTAATACATATTCTGTTTGTACTCTCTGTTTAACTTGCATCCCTGCTCACTCGAATATCAAAATAGCATCGATACACCGGGGGTCATTGAACGTGTTTCAAACCTCTTCCACGGCCACCCCGCCTTGATCCAAGGATTCAACACCTTCCTTCCCGCTGGATACCGTATCGAGACAGGTGACAATGCCGACCCCAATACCATTACCGTCACTACTCCCGCCGGAACTACGACCCAGGCCACTAACGCTGCCTTCAAGTACGGCAAGCAGCAGACTGTGACGGAGAGGGTCGCAGAGATCGCCAATTCCGAGCCGGAGGCACCAGTGGTCTCGCAGGAATCTCTCAAACCTGCCCTCGAGTTCGTCCAGAAGCTCCGTACACGATACGCGAACCAGCCGGCCATCTACCAGCGCTTCCTGAAGACCCTCGCGGAGTCGGGCAACCAAGGGCAGTCGGACATCAGTCGCATGGAGTCGTGGTCGGTAGCGTGCCTGTCGGCGAGGTATCCGAAGGGCGAGGTTATGACGGAGATCATGGATCTGCTCAAGGATTCGCCTGATTTGATGCGCGATTTCGTCCAGTTCCTACCCGATGAACGCGTACAGAAGGAGGAGCTCGCGCGCATAGCGAAACTGGAGGAAGGCCGGAAAGCGAGCGAGTCGAGGTCGAAGCGAGGAGCCAAGGACAAGGACGAGAATGCGTCGGGATCCGCTGCCGCAGGACAGAAGAGGAAGCGGAAGCCCGTGGAGCGCGAGAAGGAGAAGGAGAAGGAGCCTGTCGTGAGGGCTTCTGCCAACAAGGTGCGTAATCCCGGACGTAGAGACAGACACCGCGACTCAGAAATACCACAGAAAGCGAAGGTCCACGTTGCGAGCGAAGCTCCCTCACCAGCCCTGGCCCAACGTCAGGCTGCCGCTGTAGCACCCCCTTCACCTATCCGCGCACCTGCACAGCCCGCCCCGCAGACATTCTACCCTTCTCACCACCAGACCGTGTCTCTTGCCCCTCCCGTTTCAATACCCGTCCAGCCGGCAAATTCGATCCATCCAAGCGACGAGACACACTTCTTCGAGCGTGTCAAGCGCGCCCTGGACAACCGCGAGACGTACAATGAGTTTCTGAAGCTCGTGAATCTCTTCACTCAGGATATCATCAACACCACGCGTCTGGCGCGAGAAGCACGATCTTTCCTTGGCGATGGAGAGTTGATGGCGCAGTTCAAGGATATCCTCGGATGGGACGCGAACAAGGAGCGAATGGCGGCACTCGAGGAGTCCTGGACGCGGCCGATGGGTGTGCTGGACCGCCCGAGTCGTCACCAGCTGCACAATCGATATGGGAGCTACCGCAAGCTTCCTGCACACGTACGTGCTGCGCGACAGTACTTGGAGTCCGCTAACCGATATTGCAGGAGGTTAATGTGCAGTGTTCCGGACGCGACGAGATGTGCAACTCGGTGCTCAACGACGAGTGGATGTCGCAGCCCACGTTCGCGAGCGAAGACGCCGGCTTCGTGGCCCACAAGAAGAACGTGTATGAGGAGGCGTTGCACCGCAGCGAAGAGGAGCGTCACGAGTACGACTTCCACGTCGAGGCGATCCACCGTACGATCCAGGTCTTGGAGCCGCTGAACAACAAGATAGCGCAGCTATCAGCGGAAGAGCGGGCGACGTTTAAGCTGAAGCCGAACCTCGGCGGCGTCGGCAAGGCGATTCACCAACGGGTCATCAAGAAGATCTACGGCCGGGACCTCGGGATCGAGGTGTGGGGCGCGATGCAGGAGGTCCCGGCGACAGCGATACCGGTCGTGCTGATGCGGATGAAGCAGAAGCACGACGAGTGGAAACGTGCGCAACGCGAGTGGGACAAGGTCTGGCGGGAGGTCGACGCGCGCAACTACCACAAGTCGCTCGACCACCAGTCGGTGACGTTCAAGACCGCGGACAAGAAGGCGATCACGCAGAAGGCGTTTGTGACGCAGATCGAGGCCGCGCGGGACGAGCAGCGGATGAAGCGGGCGTCGCTGGTCGACCCGCTGTTCGCTCGCACGAAACCGCGGCATCAACTCGAGTTCGTCGTCGAAGACACATTAGTGCTGCAGGACTCGCTGAAGCTGGCGCTGTCGTTCTTGGATCGCACACAGGGACAGATCGCTCTGCCGGACAGGAGGAAGATCGAGACATTCTTGCGCTCGTTTGTCCCGCTGTTCTTCATGATCGACCCTACCGCGTTCAACGCCGCATTCGTCCCCCATCATGAGTCCGTTGATAGCGACCTTGAGATCGAGGCCGGAGAGGACGTGGAGATGGGCAACGCGAACGGTAATGCTTCGTCGTCGCGGTCTAAGGGCAACAAGAAGGGAAACGGCGCCAATGCTTCGGGTGACTTGCGCAAGCGGCTGCTGAAGAGCGAGCAGGCCAAGTCGTCAAGACGTACTCGTGCACAGGAGGCAGCATCCCCGACACCGCCCTCGAGGTTCGCCTCTCCAGCGCTGTCTGAAGTTATGCAAGTGGATGGCGATGGTGTAAGAACGGAGAACGGTACTGGCCGGGACGGGAACGATAAGTCAACGTCTTGTCGACGAGGGACGTTCTACACCAACACGGCATTCTATGTGCTGCTCCGTTTACTAGAGGTGTGTTTCAGCTCCGTCATTACGCCTTTGATGATGCTGACGTCGAAGTAGATGCTCTACTCTCGCTTACATCTGTTCAAGAACCTGACGAAGGAGATGGCAGACCGCAGCAGTGATCCCTTCGAACCTAATCCTTCGTCAATTAGGTCAACAATTCAAGCTGACCTTGCGAAGCTGGGCAACCGACTCGATCAGTCATCTCACTACTACGACCTGATGTTGGAGTCATGTGAGAAGCTCTTTGACAACGAGCTCGAGCTGCCTGCGTTCGAGGAGATGATGCGATACATGTTCGGGTTGAAGGTGTGTCCTACAATGCCCATATGGACTGGCATTTTTTCTGACTTTTATTATAGCACACATTCAAACTCTTCACTGTGGACAAGCTCATAGGCGCGCTCATCAAGCAGGTGCAAACCATCTTGTCGGATCCAAAGAGCCAGGACTTGTACGAGCTTCTGCGGCGAGAGAGGGAAATCCCTTCCCCTACGACCCAGGACCTCATCAACTGCCGTCGGAATACAGAGCGTGTTCTTGGGCCTGACGAGAACTTGTTCCGTATTGACTGGGTACGTCGAAATCCCATATCGCTGTCAAGATAGAGGGCTAAATACTTTGCACAGCTTCCTGAACCGAGGACGATAACCATCCAACTGATTGGCAAGGACGATGCGAGCTATGACGACTCGGAGGTCATGACCGGACGCTGGCAAGCGTACATCGAGTCGTTCGTTTCGGTATGTCTCGGAAAGTCTGAGATTCTCGGTACGTCTCGCTGACCTTATCCAAGCATCATTACACTGCTGGTGTTCCGACATCGTCGACGATCCGACGACCGTTCCTCCTTCGGTGAGCCTAGCTAAATGGGTTCCCTAATCGTATCACGCTGACTCTGGCTGGGTTTGAAGGACGAAGGTACCCTCACTTACAGGCGCTATGCCTGACATCGTTGCCCGTGGTGGTCTCCAGATCAAAGTGTGCGTTCGCACCTACCGCCTTTTCTTCGTCTCCCACTCCGAGGACATCATGGTCCGCATCTCTTCACGTAAGGAACGCGTCGACGCACGCAAGGCGGTCAAGTCCAGGAACGACAAGCGGAGGAAATGGCTCGAAGATTACGCTAGCGCGCATGTGAAGGACGAGCCTCAGAGCGCAACCACAGAGGTCGCGCCGAAGCCGCCATCTGTGCCTTCAACGCAGCCTCCGGCCCTAAGCGAATCCGTACCTGAGACTCCAGCTGAGCCCGGACTTTCCCCCGTCACGAAAGACATCGAGATGGAGATCATCAAGGAGAAGGTGCCCGAGGGGACAGTGCATACAGCGCCGCAGGACGACCCAGCGGAGGCTGCGGCTGCTAGTGCGGTAGTTGGTCCTGCGCCAGAACTTGATCCCGAGGACGTCACAATGGGCAACACAACTCCCGCACCTCAACTTGCGCCCCCAGAAGCCCCTGGACGTGTGCCAGTTATGACGGTGGAACCTGAGTCTTCGTCGGTAGCGAGGGCAAACGCAGTGACCAAACGAATGCCTTCTCCTGCTCCCGTTGCTTCTGTACCTACGTCTAACCCTTCGCCTGCGGCGCCATCGAGTCCCGCCATCATGTCTGCTCCGCCACCTGCTTCTACACTTGCTCCTCCTGAGGGTCCATCTGCCGCACCCGTCGCTTCAGGCTACCCCAGCCAAGCACGAGACCCTGTCTCAACGTCTAGCGCAGCTCCTCCCCCTTCCAAACCCGAACCGACCAAGCGTACACCACCCGTTCCTGCACCTGCTCTTGAGCCTGCGTCATCCGCATCCAACTTATCACCCCGGCCGCCAGCCCCTACGACACAACTTGGGTCTACCCCTCCTGACCTTGAGCCAGCAGCGGCTCCGGTGGCAGCAACTGCGTCTGTTCCGTCCCCGACCCATGTTCCACAGGTAGCTTCCCCAATACCGGCGCCTGCTCTCGCAACAGAACCAGCCATCCCATCTGCAGCTTCTGCCCCTGCGCCCCCAACACAGGCACCTGCATCTGCAGCATCCGATCCGTGTCCAGAGGGTGCCCCACATCCACCCACGACGTCCGAGCCAGTACCTCCGCCGGTGGCCCCAGGGCAGCGCACTCCGCCATCCGAGGCACCTCCCGCCTCTTCACCCTCATCTTCATGACACTTGCTCTTGCTTTGTTCCCTGTCGCGATTTGTGTATACCTCCATAGATCGAAACCTTGTACTTATCTGCAAAAGTTCGTTCGTTCTCGTCGGGTGCGGGACCGCGGATCCAGATTCGTGTTGTATCTCTGCTACATTACATACAGTCTAATAAATATGCCTCTGGGGATGGGATCCGGAAGAGAACGTCGGAGACGTGGAACAACAAGATGGCTACAGTGCGTGCGAGTGTCCAAGACCCATTCCAAACTTTACTTCCCCGACATCATGGCGATCGCGCCCGTACAACCTCAGCGTACAACAACATTACCGATTTCGATGACAGCGAAGGCACCGCCTGCCGACCACTCGTTTGACCAGACTTCGTGCGGGCAGCCCGTGGGCGGGGGCTGGATGAGCGCGACATGCCCGCTCGTGGCCCATGCACGCAGCTCTCAGCACCCCGCGCTGCGGACGGAATGCTCGTAGTTTACGTCCGCTTTCCACGCCAGCCTGTGCCGAGGACACCGCCGCCCCCGACACCGAACCCGGCGAACGCGCCACCGGGGCCACCACCGATCTGCGGGCCCTCGCCCGGTCCTGAGACGGGGCTGTTGAACCCTGGCGGCTTGCCGTGGAAGGAGGTCCGGTAGGACGACTGGGGGACTGCCTGGATGGAGAGGAACTTGTTCGGGACGGGGCGGTCGTCGTTGTTGTACTGCACGCACGTCCATGAGTTCACACTTGTTGGGGGAGGGGAGGGGAAAGGATCGCGGGGGATAGAGAGAAAGGACAGGGACGCACCTGGAACTCGAGGCCGATGCTGTCCGCCTCGGAGACGTCGAGGAGCTTGACCATCTTGCGGGCGATGCCGTTGATCTTCTCGAGGTCCTCCTTGGAGCGTGTCCAGACCTGGATGCGGTCGACCTTGGAGCGGAGGCTGACGACGGCGCCGCAGATCTCGTCGCCCTCGTCGAGGTCCTCGCCAACGAGCGCCATCGCGAGCCACGACCAGCAGCGGTCGAGCAGCTGCGGGTTGTTCTTCATCGTGAGCACCCACTTGCCGCCTTTGGCGTTCGCCTCGTCCTCCCACATGGGCTTGATGCCCGACTTGAAGAGGTGGTAGTTGGAGTTGCGCTCGAGCTTCGAGGGCGGCTTGAGCCAGTTGAAGTACCGGCAGAAGGACTCGACGGTGTCGAACTCGCCGATGACGGTCAGCCCCGCCTCGTACTCCTGCGACTCGGGTGCCGTGTAGGTGGCGGTGGTCGGGCCTTCCGAGGCAGGCGTGAAGGGCATCTTGCTCTTTGAGTCGTGGAATATCGTCCTTTAGCATCGCGGAGGCGCTTCAACATCCGAGACACAAGGATGCAAAAACAAGGAAGCGTACCATGGGTGCTCGAGAGGGTGCTCGGGAGCCTTGATCATAAGACCGGGCGTCTTGGGATCCTCGATGGTCTCCGCCTCGGGGGGCTTGGCCGTCCCGTCGATGCTGAGGGTTTTCGCCTTTGCGAGGCGTGCGGTGATGGCATCGAGGGACGGGATGTTCTTGTAGCCGACAGGCATCTTCTGCCTGGGCTTCTTCTCCTCAGTTGCCGTCTCCTGGTTGAGCTGCTCGACCTTGTCCGTCGTCAGTGGATCGCCCTGCTCGCCAAGCGGGGTGCTGCGATCGCTGTGGGGTGGCGAGACAGAAAGTGCGCTGGGAGACTCGCAGCGCGAGGTTGGGGCGTTGACAGCGATGGAATCGGTGGTGGAAGGGGCGTTGGATGAGGGCGTAGAGCTCTGGGAGCTCGTGCGGAGGAGCGAGGCTGCAAGACGGGGGCGGTTCCCTGCAGCGGCGGGGGTAGGTCCGTTCAGGTTGATCCGCGCCGCGAGCTGGTTGAGAGATGGCATGCGGGTGCTGGCGGAGGGCCGCTCAGACTTTGCGGGGGCATCCTGGGTGGTCGTCGCTGGCGGCGGGGACGTGGACATCGTTGGCGTCGATGGTCAAGACACAGGTCTGTCGCTCTAAGCGCGCTCGCAGCTTGGCCCCAAGCCTGATTGCATCACCGTTCGACTCCCGCTCGGAGCACCCATTTTTGTTCCTGACCACCATGCACCGGCCACTTCGCCTCACCCATCGCCTCCGCTGGCCTCGAGGCTCGACGCCGCCAGCGTAGGGCAAGTAGCCGACCTTACATGCACAGGTTGCGACGTACATTTGTGTCTGGGCAAGGGGTACCGGTAAGCGAATGCTTATTGTAGGTTTACACGCCGCTACCACGTTCATTGTTCTCGCCAGCGTGTCGTTGCCGCCTTCCACGATGCCACGGTCCGAGCTGCACTCAATGTTCCGGCGTACAAACGCTATGCCACCCCGTCAATAAGGAAGCTTCCAGCGGCTGACCTTCGGACGCATTCCAGGCCGAACTGAGACGTATAAAGGCCGCCCAGCGGCGCCCAGCACTCATCTCATCCGCCTTGTGTGCTGTCTCCCCTTCCTCTCCCTACAGACCCCTCCGTACACCATACATAATGCTCCTTCCCCTTTCCCTTCTGGCTGCGCTCCCCTTCTCCCCAGTATGGGCTGCGCCCATGTGCTCCTTGAAGCCTCCCAAGTCTGCCTCTGCGACGAGCTCAGCATCAGCGCCCACTGGATCGCCTGTTGGAGCAACCGGATCTGGCAGCAGCGTCGGCGCCGAGGTTGTTGCCACAACCTGGTACGCAGGATGGCACGGCACCGACTTCCCACCAGAGAACCTCAGCTGGTCCAAGTACTCTGCCGCCACATATGCCTTCGCGTGAGTCCCTTTTCCAAATTTCCGGAATCACTGAAACTGAGTCTGGAAACAGCGTCACTACTCCGGATGTCAACACCGTCTCCTTAGCTGACTCGGACGAGCAGCTCCTTCCTCGTTTCGTTGACCTTGCGCACCAGAACGTTGGTATCGATTTACTCATTTTGATATGCCTTGCTAACCGTCTCAACAGGATGTCAAGGCGATGCTTACCATCGGAGGCTGGACCGGGTCACAATACTTCTCTTCAGCCGTTGCGACCGAAGCGAATCGCACCGCATTTGTGAACACCGTGACCGGTCTCATCTCCAAGTACAACTTGGACGGCCTCGATTTTGAGTGAGTCCCGCCCTTCACGAGTATTTACTGTAATTGTGGAAGCGGAACCCATCCGATACCGGAGCTCCCACTATGTTGCGGCCACCTGAGTCCCACTTCCACCGCCACCCCTCACTGTGACGTTATGTCGCGCCCAACTCTGCAACGCGGAGCATGGTCGTGGTGGGTCATGGCGCGCGGCCGTTCTGGAAGGAAGCGGAACCCGGCTGACCGTAAAAACAAGTGGATATCGAGAGCTCCGGTCGAGTTCCACTTCCACCGTTCTGGTCCCAAATCGTCTTTCACGTCGTTTCCCCTGAAGTGATGCTAACGAGGACATCGCAGCTGGGAGTACCCTAACAAGCAAGGCGCGGGCTGCAACATCATCTCCGACAACGACAGCCAGAACTTCCTCTCCTTCCTCCAAGCTCTCCGCACCTCGGTCGGCGACAACGTCACCCTCACCGCCGCTGCGGGCATCACCCCCTTCGCCGGCTCGGACGGCACCCCCATGAGCGACGTCTCCGAGTTCGCCAAGGTCCTCGACTGGGTCGCGATCATGAACTACGACGTCTGGGGCTCCTGGTCGAGCTCCGTCGGCCCCAACGCGCCGCTCAACGACACCTGCGCCTCCCCCGCCGACCAGGAGGGCTCCGCCGTCTCCGCCGTCAAGGCCTGGACCACCTCTGGCTTCCCCGCGAGCCAGCTCGTCCTTGGCGTCGCCGCGTACGGCCACAGCTTCAGCGTCTCCAACTCGGCCGCGCTCTCTTCCACTGACTCGAGCTCGGCCGCGCTCACCGCGAACCCCGCCTTCGACAAGAGCAATCAGCCGACGGGCGATTCGTGGGACGCGGTCTCGGCCGAGAGCGACATGTGCGGCGTCGTGACGCCTGCGGGCCCGTCGGGCATCTTCGACTTCTGGGGGCTCGTCGAGGGCGGCTTCCTGACGTCGAACGGCACCGCCGCGAGCGGGATCGACTACCGGTTCGACGAGTGCAGCCAGACGCCGTTCGTGTACAACCCGAACACGCAGGTGATGGTCTCGTACGACGACACGCGCTCGTTCGCCGCGAAGGGCCAGTTCATCAACGACCAGGGTCTGCTCGGCTTCGCGATGTGGGAGGCCGCGGGCGACTACAAGGACATGCTCCTCGACGCGATCTCAAACGCGATCGGGATCCAAGAGGTCAGTTGCTGAGCGCTGTCACCTCCTTTCCTTTTCCTTTCCGTCACTTTCTTGGCCTATCGGGCCACCCTCCCTAATACCCTTCATGCCCGAGGGTTGCGCATGCTTCATCTCCTCCCCATCTCATACCCACGACAACGATGACCGCTCTCTGGCTGAGCGACGCACAGTCACGTCACATGCCACGACTTCACGGTGGCACTCCGTATTGTATCACTATACATGTCCTATCATTTGTCACGACTGTCCTTGGGCGCATCTGTCTTTATTTGTAGCGTTATGTTATTGACCGTGCTTGACGCACAGGTGTAGATCAATATATTGTATTCTATTGCAACATGGATGGGTGGTTCGACATCGTCCACCGCGCTGCGACTTCTCGGAGGAACATCGAATTCGCGAGCAGACCAACGTTTACTAAGGTGAAAATGTGTCTCATTGTATACTAATCTAGGATAGATGTACCGTGTACGTCTGGGGACATGATTGTGTGTATTAATATTTTAACGATGGAGGGTATTCATAGGATATGGGTATGCGAACGAGACAGTGCCAGACCAGATCGCACAGGCTACAACCAGGTCCATAGCCATGAAAACTCGTAGGGTCATGAAATAAGGCAGAGGAATGAAGGTCTTCAAAAGGACGTCGGCTGGGGTTCCACCCTAATGTAGGACGTCTACACGACAGCGAATCTAGGCGGAACATGGACGTCAGCTCCGACCGCATCGACGCCCATCCACGGAAACACGAAAACTTACGCGTCACTCCGCCAGTCCTTGCCGTGACGAGCAGCCGCCTCACGCTCCTGCGTGCGGTTGACCCATCCCGCAGGGTGGCCCTTGTTGGGCATCAGTGCAGAGGCGCGCCGGGAGACGACCTTGAAGTGCGACCCCTTCTCGTCCGCCTTGCCCTTCACGGACTCGGCCTGCTCCTTGTTGCGCTGGAGCATCTGACGCACAGGCATGAGCAGCTGAACGACGACTGCCCGCGAGCACACGCTAACGCACCTCCTGCAAGACCTGGGTCCGCGACGTGTCCTCGGCCGCCTTCGCCTCCGCCATGCGGTCCCGCACGCCGACGAGCTGCCCGTCGATGTACTCGAGCCCGGTGACGACCGCGTCCGTGATAGCCTTCTGGAGCTGCCGCTTCACGAGCCCGGTCGCGAGCGGGCGGAGCGTCTTGTACAGCACGTCGTGCTTCGAGTCGCGGATCGAGAACTTGAGCGTCCCGACCTTGACGTGCACGCTCTTCACCTTGAACACGCTCGACCGGTCCTTGTCCGCCGACGCGATGTGCGCGGTGACGGTGAGTCCCTCGCCGCCGAGCAGGACGTCCGCGAGGCCGGAGTCGGAGAGCTTCGGGAAGCCGGTCTTCTTCTTGAAGTAGAAGGCGACGTCGCGCATGTCCGCCTGGATCTGGCCGAATGTCAGGATGAACTCGTGATGCTGCTCGTCCCTGTTCCGAGTGTTCAGTAATCGTGGACTGGGATGTTTTTAGACACATATACTCACGTGATGGCGTTGTACGGGCTGAAGCGGAGGAAGTTGTGCGCTTCCATGCTGATCACGTTGGGGAAGAGGTTGCGGCCGGAAAGCGCAAGGTTCTCGATGACGAGGTCGAGCGCCTCGTCCGTGTACTCGATGCGCGGGATGGGAACGTAGCCGACCTGATCGATGATGCTGGGTAGGATGACCTTGCGGATGTCCAGCCAGAGCTGGGGCTTGAACTTGAGGCTACCGTCGCTGTCGAAGAGGAGGTCCTTCGTGAGGCGTGCCCAGTCCTCACCAAACCTTGGAGGTTGCGTGTAAACATGTGGCGCGCAAAGTAACCCGAGTGAACAAACATACCTCTTGTTGAGCGGGTCTTCACCCATAGCGCGGAACCAATCGCCGGCGGCGCTGAAGAGATTGTCGAAGTGGCCCTTGTACTTGTCGTCGTAGAAGCGACGGCCGCTCTCCCGGAGGCTGTTCGCCTCATCGTTGCACTTGGCTTCGAGGACGAAACCGGGCTCCATCAAGACCTAAGACGCGCGGTATTAATGAAGCGTAGAGTACTGCCATACACACAATAGACTCACCTTGCGAACATAGGTGTCGACGGAGCAGAACCAGTTCCTGAGCTCCTCGTCCTGTTGAGCGTCATCGTAAAGTGTCTGTATGGCCTCGCCGATAGTCCCGAGACTCCGTCCATTCGCGAAGCGTTCGAGTAGGGTCCGAAGCTCAGACGTGGCCTGTTTGACTGCAGGGTCGGACATGAGTTTATGATGGGAATCGACTCCTACGCTTCTCGTGAGCAAATTTGAAAAAGTTCTCGTGAACGGGACTTGACTCACCGTGGCCAGCCCCGGCCTTGCCGTGCGATGCATACTCCTTGAGAAAGTCGAGCAGCCATTGAATGGACTCTTGGTAGTCCTTGTGCTTCTGGCACTCGACGACGACCTTCTTGCCACGGTAGATGAACTGATCGCGGCGCTCTTCGGGGAAGCAGTCCTCGGCCAGAACGCGCTTAGCATGGTCGAACGGCTCGTTAGCGCGATCCTTGTGGTCCTGGGGAATGCGATCTGTCAGGTTGTCCTACAGGCAACATAGGCGTGAGCATCATGGACACTGGACGGCTAGATATATGCATACCTTGTACTCGCGGAGCTTGTTCATCAGGCCCGACTTCTTCGCCTCTGCGTCTTCGCGGTCCTCTGGACGAGGCTCTCCATCGACCGCGTCGTCGAGCTCTTCCGCTTGGCGCTCCCCCTCAGCCGGTGTAGCGCAGATGCTAATGCCGACACATACCTATAGCCGGGAATGTTTGTACCCTTGCCTTCCCAGCAGCCCCATTCGCGCGCTGCTGAACCTCGCCGATTGCTTCAGCGCCGCTCTGCTCTTGACCGTCCTCCCTGGTGACTTTGGCGCCAGTGCCCAACTCTTCACGAGGATGTTGAGCGACAGTGGTTCCCGTCCCAGGGATGCTGGCTTCCAGCACCTAGCATCCCATATGAGAATCCATTTAAGCTGTGTGTATGCGCATATACTCACCGGAGTCTCATCAGGGCCAACGATACGCCCACCCTCGGACACCCACTGGTTGGGAGGCGCCGCCTCGTCGACCAGGCGAAGACGCTCCCCATCCGGCCTGACCGTGTCCACGACCTTGCCCGCGGTGCGCGCCAGGATGTCGCGGCCGATGATGGAGAAGTCCGCGAGGAGCTTCCGGACCTCCGCGTTGGTCATGACCAGCGAGAGGAGCGTACGGAGGTGTTGGACTGCCTGGCGGCCGTCGCCCTTGCCCTTCTCCTTGTCGACCGGGGCCCCGGAATTGCTCGGCTCAGGGCCCTTCTTCGCCTGGTCGACGTCGGCGGCGCGCGTGTGCCAGACGAAGTTCTGGAAGAGCTCGTCCGCGTTCTTCTGCTGGACCATGAGGCGCGCGGTCTCGAGGATGTCGCGCGTGTCCTGGACGAGGCGGCGGCCGTCGGGCGAGAGCTCGTCGAGGTCGACGGGCGAGTGCTGGAGGCAGTACCTGAGGGCGCGGTCGATCTGCTCGTTCGTGGGCATGCGCGACTCGCCGAGGGCCTTGACGACGCCGTAGAAGCGGAGCTTGCGGTCGACGTCAGCCGCCATGGCCTTCTTGTCGACCGGGTCGACGACGGACATCTGCGCGACGCGGTAACGTACGCAAGGTCACTAGACGCAATAAAGTATGGTAAGGAGTGAACACGTACCGCCGCGGGCTTGTCACTAATGTCTTTCTGAGCCTGCGGAAGAGACATCGTGAATCGTTCGGGGCGGTGAGAGAGAAGGTGGAAGAATATGTAAAGTGGTGAGGGGGAAAAGGCAGCAAGAGGATAGCGTTGGAGGAGCTGGTTGCGAAAACGACAACCTTATATAGAGGAGCCGAGCTGGACGTCATCCTCTTCCTGCCAGCCACTTCCGGCAGCTCATCCAAGTTTGTATGCCGCGGCGCGATCATGATGTCAGCCTCGCTCTGCTACCTCGGTCCTGTGAGTGCCCTCTGCGTTTTGACCTTTGGAATGCAATTAGATAAGTCGAGGGAATCATATTGACCTTGGCATTAGAATGTTGAATAAGTTGCGTGTAGAATCCTATCAGTGCCATGGAGCCAACTGGCTCCTACGGCACCCGATAGCGACATAGTATGCAGGGAAAATGTAAGGGGGAGGGAACTGTGAGTCAGTATTTGAGTATAGCAAGGCAGAGCGTTGAGTTCGGAAAGCCTAAGGGCGCTGGAGCAAGGCAAAGTTCGAATGAGGTCGACATAGGCGCTGAATCAAGATAGCAATTCTACCAAACGACCTCCTCAGATTATGGTCTCGAACCCCGCAGTCGGCAGCTAACCCCCCTCTAATACCGCAAAGCGCCAAAGGTGACAGGCGGGGATATGCAGAGCTTTTCCATCGCCGTTTCTCTACGAAATGAGTGTTCACTCTACGCGCTGTCACCTGATTAATGGTTTTTTATGTCAAATACGTCCAGATTCTTATCTGTACAAAGTATTCCTTCTACAAGCTTTGCAACGATTCACGTAGCTTAGTCAATACCACTTTGATCTCCTTGTCGCTCCCCACCGTAATCCGCACGCATCCCGCGCACCCAGGCTCCCCACCGCGGTATCGCACGACGACGCCTTCCTGCTCTGCAAGGGTCTTGTAAATCTTCTGCGCCCGGACGTTGTCCGGTTTTCCGCTGCCGCTCTTCTCCAGGATGGAGACCACGACAAAGTTCGCGTCGTTCGCTCCGATAATCGCCCCAAGCCCAAGAGGTCGGAGCTCTTCCAAGCCGCGAATCAGGTCTTCGCGCGACTTGATCAGAGTCGAGACTTTCGCTTTCATGAGGTCGATGGCAGCAGGCGTGAGGGCGGAGAGCGCTAATGAGGCAGTGGGGGCAGAGACGTTGTACGGAGCCTTAGTATTCATGAGGATTTGCACTAGGGCTGGATGGGCAAATGCGATACCCAACCTGAGCAACGTGGAATATCAGTCATATTATCAAAAGTCAGCATAGAAAGAGCAAAACGATGCCGCTTACCGGATGGCGGCGAGACCGAAGCTCTTGCTGAGCGTCTGCGTAACACAGAGGTTGTTGTACTCCTGGAGCAACGCTACTGCGCTTGCCTTCTCCTCGGTGGCGAAGTCGATGTATGCTTCGTCAACAATAACGATGCCCTTGAAGTCTTCATACTCGAGGATGGCACGTAAGGACGAGAGGGATATCAGTGTGCCGGTGGGGTTGCCTGGTGAGCACAGGAAGACGAGCTTAATTGAAGGGTCCGCATAGATGGCCTTCTTCACCTGTTAAAGCGGCGTGGGTACAAAGGATCAATATCATGATTATCTCCCAGGAAATTTATTGGATGTCAAAAGCGGTAGAACCACTTCAGTGAAAAGCGAACGAGGGAAGCTCACACCTCTTCGACATTCAAGGAGAACCTTCCCTTCTCACCGCCCTCTCCCTCATCTCCGTTCAACACCAACGGCACCTTCACGACGCCCACGTCGTTCACCTGCGCGCACACCGAGTACATACCATACGTCGGCGGCGTGATCAGGATCTTCTCCGTACCAGGCACGACGCACACTCGGATGAGCAAGTCGATAACCTCGTCCGAACCGACCCCAAGGAACACATGGTCAGTTCCGGGGAGTCCACGGAGCTCTGCTAGCCGCGTCTTGATGGGGTCGTGTGTCGGGGAGGGGTAGCGGTGAAGATCGAGGCTGAGGGTGGACTGAATCTCAGGTTCGAGGCTCGTGGACGAGGGAATGGAGTGCCCAAGCGCATTCTCGTTCGCATCGAGGAGGATGCCTTCCGAATAGTCGTCGCGCGCGCACCTGTACGGGTGAAGGGCGAGGATGTTGGGACGGATGACCCGCTCGATGTCGAAGTGGGTGGGCTTTGTGGGGTAACGGTCGGGAGCAAGGCCGAGGATGGGCATGTTTGCAGGAGAAAAGTTCCGGAAACGGAGTCGGTGCTGCTACTTGAGGCAGCAGGAGGAAGGGGGAAGAAGGGTGCGTCTGGAGCGGGAAGATGAAATGACTCACATTGTCGAGCGACTCGCCAGTGGTCTGAATGAGATCAGCTGCGAGCGGAAGAGTGCGTTATTGAAATCGCCTCCGAGATTAGATAAGGCAATTCATCACCATCGATCCCCACTCAAATTCGCGCAGGGCGCCTCTGCCTGGCAGTGGCACAATCCAGCTTAATATCCTGTACGCATCTTGCCTCCTTCGCACACCTGCTTCATCTACCTCGTCTCCCAGAAACAGCCTCTACACCTGTGGTGAGCGCGCTCAAACATGCCGGGTCCGGGAGCGCGCAGAAACAACCGCCAGAGAAACAGAACGTCCACAGCAAACGGGACGACCTCTGCATTTACCCTGCCCGACAGATTTTTCGCGGACTTCGACCACGCCGCGACGTGGAGCATTATGGTGGAATACCTGTGCGATTATTTTGAACTGCCAGGTGCGTTTTACATGCGGGAACATGTACTGCTTGCGAGGAGGGCGCCGGGCGGACGCATGTCCTAAGTCTCCAGTCTTGAAACCAGACATTTTGGAATACATACAGGAGAGGAAAACGGGAGCTTCACGCATCGCGACGCGTCAACTCCCCGCTCAGCCTCTCTACAAGAGCCCGCGTCAAGCCTTGACTGAGGCCGCACGCGTAGACGGGCGTACTCTTGTCGCACGAACTCTCTCCAGGCTACGTTGGCTATGTGCGGGCCTCGCAACGACCTCAGACCATCGCTGCGGAGAAACCAATGTTTCCGCGGTGAGGAAAACCTTGGAAATGAACAAGATACCCTAGATTCATTTCATAGAGGAGAATAGTCTTTGGAGGGGCGCCTTTCCTTGAAGACAATGGGCCTACAAGCCTTTCCCCGCTCTGGATTGACGCCTTTCCAAAGCCTTTCCGTCCTGGTGAAACTTTGATGAAAAAGGTCACATTCAAGTCTATCCATCGACTTTCCACGAAGAGGAATCATTGATGTCTACGCACTGCTCGTGTCTGCACAAGGCGGCACTCGAGAGCGCGAATATAAGCATCAAGTGCTAGCAGCTTTCACCTTGTATGGCACGTAGGGTTGGTTTTCTTCACCGCCACAGATGGCGATATGCTTACGCCCATGCATATAGCCTGCTGTTGCAAGGATTGAGTTTGCGCCACCGATGCACCCATCTGCGTGCGCACCCAAAGTTTGATGCGGGTCTCTCGCGAAGACGTTACGGAGGTGAACGTTGGTATCTCGCGTCGCAATAATGAGCGCAAGGACTCGCAGCGGACGAGGGGGCTCGAAGCCCCCCATCCATCTATACGACATTCACTAGATGGTTTGGAACATGACCTCTTCTTGTTGTCTTCCCGCCTTGGGTCGTGTGCCAAAATGGCAGGCTCCGAGACTAACGCAATACTGCTTGAAGCTATCGCAATGGTCATTAGTACTTACTTCGAAAAAATCCAGACCTTGGCACGCGGAGCGGACTGAAGAAGGTCCACACCAACTTCAGCGACATCTATAAGAAGCTCGACTCCGCCTACATCGGTGCACAACGGCGAGGGAATGAGAAACTCATGGGCGGCATCGTTGGCATATGGGCGAAGATGTGCGCAGACGCGATCCTGAGGGACAAGCTCTTCCACGAAGGTGCATGCATTAATGCATCGGGTTTGGCGATTGACAATTTCTAACGCCCCATTGTATAGGACTGCTGTCGAAGGTCATGCCTCTCCTCGAGTATGATTCGACGCGTCATATGGCACTGAACGCGCTTTCCGTGGTCACGCATCATGGGGGCCAAGTCGCCCGCCGGGAGATTGCGCGGAAGAACCCCATCCTCGTCCGCCTCATCGAAGCGCACCCTGACGATGCAAAGGTCATGGAGCTCGCAACGGTCACGATGGCGCACGCAACAAGCGCAGTCCTCTCCGTCGAGGACCCGCCAGACAAGGGGCTTGTCAAGGAGATCCAAGTCCGTCCAGTGCTCAAAGTGACCGTGGAGAACGTCCGGAAACCGAATGCGACCCATTATATGATCGACCACGGACTCAGTCTTCTGACGAGCGCGACGCAACACTGTCCGGAAGACTGCAAGGCGACGCCTCAGATGCTCACCCTCCTCGTCTCATGCCTCCGGAGCGCGAACCTGACCGCACGCTGCACGGCGTTGGGCGGCCTCATCCGCCTCACCGCGAACGAGTCCGAGCCCGACAGGCAGAACTTCGACCCGCAGCGGATAGTTGCCGCCGTGCAGCGTGGGTTCTCCGAGAACCTCTCAGACCTCATGATGGACTATGGCCCGGAGCGCTGCGACACGACGCTGACAATCAAGAGCACGGTCGACTACCAAAACGCGATGATGCGCTGCGCACGGGACAAGGACCTGCACGCTCTCGGGCGCACGCTCGCGATGCTCATCCAGCGGACCGAGTTCGCGATCGCGGAGGGCATGTTCCAGGCGGAGGGCGCGGGCGGGCGGTGGGAGAGCTTGGATATGGGGCTGCCGTTCACGATGTGGACGGACGCGCTGCCGCACTGCTCGCAGGCGCTCCGCGCGAGGGGCGCACCGGCGGACCTCGACGCCGCAGACGTGCTTGACCTCAAGTACTACATCATCCGCTCGCGGATCCCCGACGCGATCGCGCAGGGGCAGCGGGCGGTGGCGCGGAACCCAGACCTCGCGTACGCGTACTACGCGATCTCGATGGGTGCGGACCACGAGCAGGGCCTGCGCGCGGTGAAGAAGGGCTTAAAGTGTAGGGGCACGACGCCCTTCGTGCGCAACTACATGCTGTGGCGCGCAGTGGAGCACGCGGGGGACCTCGGCGTGAGCGTGCTGCAGGATGCGAAGGCGGGCGAGGCCAGCCACGCGGAGGGCGTCGCGTTCTTGATGTCGGCGTGGGAGGACGCGAAGACGTTCACGGCTGAGGCGCCCCCGGATAACAGGCACATGCAGACGATCCTGAACTGGTACATCATCTTGACCATTGCGATCAAAGGCGCGGAGTTGAGCGAGGATTTGAGGGAGCTCGCGGTACGTCTGAGCATTCTATACTTGATTTCGTGTCTGGACTGACTTGGTGCATGTAGGTCGCGAAGCGGAAGCTCGATACTTCCACACAGTTCATGAACACGCTCGGGTTCGCGATCAAGAAGACGCAAATGCGTCTCGCGCGAGAGATGGTGCTCAGCCTCTACCCGAAGGCGGTGGACGAGTGGGGATCGTGGATCAAGCATTTCGACGAACTCGACGCGCACACGGACAACCACCAGCCAATCTCGTCGACGCAGGCTGACGACGACCTCGCGGCGTGGCTCGAGAACATGAAGCTAGAGGACGGAACTGAGGACACCAGGCACCGTGGATGCACCCACCCGAAGATCAGCGTGAACAACGTCACGCTGTACAGGTGCTCGTGGTGCGGGAACCCCAGTGCAGTGTTGAGGAAGTGCGGAGGGTGTGGGAAGACGAGGTATGTCCTCCACTCGTGGCAATTGATGGAGCACGCTGAACGTTGAATGCGCGGTAGGTATTGCGATGGCCACTGCCAGAAGAAGCACTGGTCTGAGCACAAAGTTGACTGCAAGGGAAACTAAAAAAACCCGATATCTCTGTATATGACAAAACATTAGCTATAGCTGTATCATCTTGTACTTCATATATACCCTGCATGTTGACCTGCATAATCTATCTTGAGACGCTTAGCACAAGGGTGTCGAAGTTGATCCTCGCAAGGGGCATTCCGATTGTTTACTAGTCTTACACGTTATATCAACCTACAGGTGAGGCTTTGCATACGTTCACGAGCTCGAACGTAACGGCCTGAACCGCGGGATCATGCCGGCCACAGACTACGCTAACATTCTCGCCCTATCCATCCTACATCCACTGTTGTCCATAGCTCGAAACCGTAGCAACGTGCTGTATCGCACGCCACCTATGGTCAGTGAGAGAGACCCACCCCGACGGGGTATTCACGCCGCCCATCCGGATACTGCTTCCAGCCCCCGCCGCCCGGCAAGAACACCGTAACGTACTCGTCCGCCGCCTCGAGCCGGTACCCGGGCCCCAGGCACTGGGTCAACGCGCACGCCAGCTCGCCGTGCCCTGCGAACAGCAGCGACGTCTCCTGCAAAACGATGCCGATGTCGGTCCTACCGTGCTCATTAGCTGCTGCTCGCCCTGCCATGGGCGCACCGAATGAAGCGCACTCGGTACTCGGTACTCACCTCCCCTTCCGGTCCTTGGCCTTGAACGCGAGGCGGAGGCGCTCGAACTCGGCGGGGCGGTCGCGGAACTCGGCCTGGAGGAGCGCGAAGAAGTGCGCCTGCGCGTCCTTGCTCGTCTGCGCGAGCGCGCCCGTCCAGATCTCGCTGAACGCGAGCTCGTTCTCGGAGCGCGGGTCCGGCAGCGTGACGACGGGCGGGAGCTCGTCTTCCCACGAGTTTCGTCGGGGTCGGGTGCCGGTCCTGGCCAAGCTGAAAGGGAAGAGGGGGGACAGCGGCTGGAAGGACATCCTGGGTGTGCGCTGGGGGTCGATGGGCTTCTTTGCGGAGGTGGGCGTGCGCGGCTCATGGGTGTTTGTGTTCATGTCCATTGTGGGATGTGTGTGCGAAGGAGGGTAAAGGTTGAATGGGTGATTGGTGTAGGGCGTAGGACCATGGCCGTAATTATATAGAAAGGGAGCGGCGCAAAGACGATTGAGCAAGAACGGAACGTTGGCCGCGTGTGGCTCGAGTGTCAAGTCCAGTGGCAGGATGCCAATGCGGGACAAAGGAAACACAACGTGCTGCGGCGGTGGCGAGCTTTCTTCAGCGAAGGTACAACGAATCACTGTAGGTTCGCCAGGATAACAGCCAGCTGTTCCATTGTCTTACAACACAGCATAGACTTCTTACATTACCTGTACTACAACCATCGGTGCCAGAAGGCACTACGATGGCACCACCCTCCACACCCTCACCACTCCGTCATCGCCAGTGGTGGCAAACAGGTCCTCGAAGCCCTTTCTTGGACACCAGACGACGCTATTGATGTCGTGTATGTCGTGCGCGTTCGAGACCTTCGCGACGATCCTACGCACAAGCGTTTTCCGACTTGGATCCTTCGCGCTAGGAGCGACCTGGAGACGCGAGATATTCAGCGCGTAGAACAAACACAGAAGCTCATGCCACTCACCCCGAGCTCCCATACATTGATGATCCCGTCCCCACCAGTACTCGCGAGCCACCCAAGACTTCCAGCTTCACCAGAGTCAACGGGCTTCCCAGCGCCCCAACTGATCGAGTAGACGCTCCGCTCGTGTCCCTCGAGCGTATCTACGTGCTCCCATTTATGTTCCTGGACGCGCTCCCATATGCGAATAGTTGCGTCGTCAGACGAGGAGGCGAGGAAACGGCCATCGGGGGAGAACGCGAGGGCCCAAACGGTGGATGCATGTCCGGAGAGGGTTTGGAAGCAGTACCAGTCTTCTTGCGGGTCGTCGATGTAGAGCTTTATCGTGTCATCGTAGGAGGCGGATGCGAGGATCTGCGCTGGGTGACCGGTTGAGAGATTGCGCAGGGGTGGGCTGAGTAAATGAAAGAGGCGGGCGACTCACCTCCTCAGTCGGATGCCATGCGACAGCCTTAACGTCTTGCGTGTGCTCCATGAGCACGCCCATGCACTCGAAGTCGTGATCGGGATGGACTGAAAACTCGGGGGTATGGGCACCTCCAACCATTGCGCGGAAAGATGCTAGGACCACGCACCTTCCCATATCCACACCGTTTTGTCGCGGCTACAGCTCGCCAGGAGGTTCCCCGAGCTCGAATATGCCACGCTCTTGCACTCCGTCTCGTGGCCTTCGAGCAAGCTCATGCACTCCCACTCGCCTGCAGGATTGAACGCGCCGTCGTTGTTATCGCCGTCTTCCTCCTGCCCCCACACGCCAATATTGGAGTCGAACGAGGCCGTCGCAAACGTAGTGCCTGAAGGCGACCATGCGATCGCGCGAACGGTCTTCGCATGCCCCGTCGGAATGGTGGTGATATGTGCGAACTTCAGAGACTGCCGCTCGGGTGCATCGGGGTCGAAAGAGGCGGAATAGGTGTAGAGCCTGACGTTCTTGTCGGCTGAGCAGGAGGTGAGGATGGGTTTGGTCGGATTCCATGCGACATGCCATGCACGGTCTTCGTGGCCTGGGCGAAGATTTAGTTATTCAAGTTTGGTTTGCAGAGCATATACGGACCTTCCAGCTGGGCGACAGGCTGCATTGTAAGTGGAAAGTTATGATCCATGTACGGCCAGGGCTCAGTGGTGTCGAGGGAGAAAGAGGGAGATGAGGACGAAGAAGGGGAGGACGGGGAGGACGAGGAGGACGAGGAAGATCAGTACTTATGAGTACATATATTCGCAACAAACAAATTCGCAAAGTATTCGGTGTGTATCTATACGATTACGTTACATGCATACTAGTATTGGCCACTGTGCTAAGCGGGATCGAGATCCCGATGTCATTTCTACTGCCGGGCCGGCTCACCGACGCTACTAAGTATTAGTAAGTATGTGTCTTGAGGTGACGATGTGCGGAACAACTCTACATGTTGTTATAGGTTCTTTAGTGCATGTCGCTGTCGTCGCTAGTATTCTGCACAAAGCGGCCGTCGTGATGCTCTGTCAGCAGTGGCCATATCCGAGTCCTTTGGACGAAGTCGGTTCCGTTCAATACGTCAACGCCTTGACCGCACCCAGTGCCGTCCACTGGAACCAAATGCGACGCTTTGCTACGGCACAAAACAGACCGTCCCTCCCTATATAAATGCGCAAGTTAAGAGCACTGTGGTACACAGAACTTGGCCATCCTCCTACTGAGCGACATCCGCGGCTTCCCGCTCAATAGGCTCGAACCTAGCCTCTCACGATATTATGACGTCTGAAACATCTACGCGGGCCCAGATTGCTACTAATGCGCTCGCTTTTGCTCTGTATTATGCTCGGGAATTGGCGGAAGCACAAGATGAGAAAACCTGTGACCTCGCCATCGACAGTAAGTAACTCCATATCTGAATCCGCGACGTTTACGTATTATAAGCAACCTGACGGCTAAATGTCCAGAAGTATCTCGTACTTTCTCACCTGATCGGGCGGAGAGTATCCTCCAGTTCATCGATCGCGCCAGTCGCTCTGCGTTCATTAAGAATGGTCCAGCCTACCAGATGTTCGTCGACACCGTTGAGAAGTACCGGATGGGCAGGTAAGGACGCATAGATGGTAGAGAAGATAAATCAACTTATTGTTTCTTGATGATAGCCTTACCATGGAACAGGCACTCATTGGGCTGATCAATGCGTGTCGCGAGGTTCCGCGTGTCGCGCGATCACTGAAGGCTTTCCTTCCGCAAGGCTGGTCCATAGATCTGGATTCGGGTGGATTTGGTTCGGTTCATACGAATGAACGGAGAAATTTCCTTCTAATTGGACCCTTCGGGGGAATGATCCCGGTATGTGCCTCGTTGAACCTCCGAATGAAATGCAAGTTCAAGTTGGTCTAACCTGGCAACGCTTTGCTCGCTGAAATAGCCGATGACAGCAGTGGTGCCATCTTACAGACTGTAGACAATATTAACAGTGGTCATAAAGCATATGTTTCCCAAAGTCAAGGAATGCTTGTGTGATTGAGCCTCCGCCGAGGCTTCAAGTTGAACTTGGACAATTGCCAAATACGGATGTGCCGGGTCGTTACGCATTAAGCGCGGCGCCGGCCACATTCCCACTTGCTCATCCGCGCTCGATCCACCGTGACAAACAAACATGGACCGGCTCCCTCGACCCCTCTCATCTCTATTGCACCCCCAGGGCCCTTTCCTCGACCATCTTGCAACACTCTCCCAGCAATTTCTTGACGATGGCATCCAAGTGCGCCATACGTGAGGTGCGAATGCGCAGGTTTTGTAGAAACAGATTCATTAACAGGAGGAGTGCAGGTAGCGAAGGACGTCTGGACATTCTCATGGTACGTCTCTGCCTTCGAATGCCCCGCATACACCGATCTGTAGTCAACTTGTCTCCCAGTCCTTTCTCTCGATTCAACCTGTTCCCTGTCGGTTCTCGCTCGACCGCCATCAAACTCAGCAACGGCGATGTCTGGGTGATGGCTTCATCGCCTATGGACGACACAGTAAAGCAGAAGTTGAATGAGTTGGGTCCAGTGAAGTACGTTCTTTCCATGGCATCTGCATATCTTCCACTCGACGGTCTGTCCAAGGTGGATTATTGGGCCGGATGCCGTGCATCACCTCTTCCTGGGAGAGTTTAAGAAGGAGTTCCCCGACGCCAAGCTCATTGCCGTGGACGAAGCCATCCAAAAGAAAAAGAAGGAGAGTCTCCAGTTTGACGGTGGTAGGTGGCCAAACAGCAAGGCAGAGTCGGGCGATCGTTCTGATATACACGGGGCAGCTTGGGGAAAGGACCATCCGGACACCAAGTACGGATTTGAGGACGATGTGAGTGCCCATTTACGTTGGTGAGAGACTCATAACTGATGGCCGGAGTCATCCAGATCAAGCACTGGTACGGAATTCGACGACTTAGTTATGTGGGTGCGAGCTTAGTCGACGCAGCTACTTCTCGGGATTCAAGAACAAGGACGTCGCATTCTTCCATCCGGCGTCGAAGACTATGCTGGAGGCTGATCTACTTTTTAATCTCCCGGCACGAGAACAGGTGCGCGCTCCCGCCGCACGCACATAGGGCGGTTGTCCACAATCGCTGACATGGACATACTACGTCCGTAGTACTCCCTCAGCGGTTCGTCTGGGAAGTTCCCATTGCTCGGCAACCTGAACCCGTGGATGTGGGTCCACAAGAGATTTGCGTGGACTCTCGGAACCGACAAAGAGTAAGTGTTTACAGAAGTTCCACTTAATAGCTGTTGGCTGACGTTCATGTCAGGGCCATGAAGCGTGACGTAAAGACGGTAGCTGCCTGGGATTTCGAGAGAATCATTCCATGCCACGGCGTAAGCATGTAATTCCTCTCAGTATCGTCGTAGTGACGCTGATTGTAAGGGCAGGACGTGATTGAGAAGGATGGGAAGTCCGCCTGGACGGAAGCGTACAAGTGGTATCTTGACTAGGCAACAGAGCTTCTCCCCGAGACATTGGGTTACAGATTTGGAATATTGACTGCGTTGTGTGAAGTCGCTCGTGGCAACCACGTGGCGGAAGCTTCGGCCTACCCAAAGTTGAACATGCAGCATGCCGGAAACGTCGTGTGCTCAGTCAGTATTGGGCTTCGAACGGAGCCCTTCTCAATAAGAGAGGCGCCCTCGCCGGACGTGTGCATCTTCCGCAAGGAAAACTAACTTGCTCCCCAGGCGGATTCGTACAGGAGGCAGTAAGGCGAATTACCTCGAGGCGGGTGCATGGCCACTGGCCACACTATAAGTGATTTCCTCGGGTCCCAATGGGTGAGTTTCCCTCCTTTTGACTCCTCACCCATCTCTCTCAACCATGTCCGAATGTGCTAGCTGCCACAGAGTTCTGAAGAACCAAGCTGCCCTTCTCCAACACTGCAAGGACAAGGGCCACCCCTTCGCTTCGCCACTGGCTGGTAGGCCGCCCGTGCCAGTGCCAGCACCCGCCTCGACGTCCAGCGCCATCCTCTCATCCTCCACTGCGGTAGCGTCCTCCAGCACTTCCCCGGCATACGAATGCAAATCTTGCGGTGTCGCCTATCGTGACAAGCTCTTGCTCGAACAGCACAACGCCAGCAAGCACCCGCCGAAGCCATTTAAATGCACCCCATGCGGATTCGACTTCTCGCAGGCGGAAGCGCTCGGCATCCACTTTAGGCAGTCTCCGAACCACCCAAAGTGCCCCCAGTGCAACTCGGCATTCCTTGACCAGGCGCAGCTCAAGCTGCACCAGGCGATCCATCCCAAGTGTGCGCAGTGCGACTCGGTGTTCGTGAACACGACGCAGCTGGAGGAGGTGAGGCTTGCTGGTCGTAGGGTGCATGCGTCGGACTGAACGACAGCGCGACGTAGCACGTGGAAGTCGTTCATCCTCCGGTGGTAAAGTGCACTTGCGGGCGCGAGTACGCCTTGCCAGACCGGCAGAAGCACTATCGAGACTCCGGGAACCACCCTGTCTGCTTCGTGTGCGGGGAAGGCTTCGTCGACGACTCTACGATTGACAAGGTACGAAGTGCTCGCTAGATCTTCGGCTTATTCTTCAACACCCCCTACCCAGCATCTATCGTCAGCTCACCTGGAGGCACGATGCCGACTGTGCGCACGGCAATTCCGTTCCTCTGACGAGCTGCAGACCCATTACCTGATGTCGTTTGCGCACCCGCATTGTGCCTTGTGCGAGGTCGGCTTCGCGGATGACGAAACGTGCGACAGGGTACGTCGCAACTTGTCATGTCGGGAATGCGACATTTAACATCTAGCGTAGCACATGTCAACCAACCACCCACGACCTCAAATGAGGATGCCGTCGCCTCCTCGCAGATCGCTTTCACCCGCCCCAGGGCCCCTCCCGCGAGGCGACATCGTGAGTTGTGGACTCACCGCCCATGCAACCGGCTACCGACCATCATGTTCGTACTTTACCCAGGCGTCCTCTCTGGCAGTCCAAGGAACCGCGCGATCCACGCAATCTTCCCCGACGGTCCAGCGTGCTGCCTTGGCCGTACCGGCCGTCGCCTTCCTGACGGAGGTTAAGAGTGAGTCCGATGTTGACGATGATGTATGTCCTTTGCTTCACTTCATGCTCTTCAAGTGGTTGTTGATCGGGGCCGGCAGACGTACCACACTGTCGAGGCATCGTCGCACGTTCAGCGAGCGATCTCCGAGCCTACAGTCCCCACTGTATCCTCCATTGGTAAGCCATGCCATGGGTGGGGCGATCCGGGTTGGGTTCTCAAGTACGTGACAGGGCCATACAGCGCACAGGACGACCCGGAGGGTCCTTGGCGATCCCCAACTTTGTCCGAGCGTTCGGCGGACTACGTCAGGTTTGTCGCTTGTTCTCAACTTCACGAACGTGATGTGATATCACCTGGCATAGCTATCGGGGATACGCGTTGCGCGCACCCAGCGAGTCGACCATCTCGCTTCGATCCGCGCCGTCGTCGCTTTCGCGGTCCTTGTCCCGGAACAGCGGCTCCGTGGTGAACGTGAACGCCGAGTCTCCGCGTCCTACCATATTGCCCCTCGCGAGTGTGGTCGAGCCCGTTCCGGAGCGTGCTGAGAGCCTGATCAGCCAGAGCATCTCTCCCCGTCATCCAGCATCCATGCAAGTAAATCGGTCTGTCTCGTCCATCTCCGAGCGGCTGTCCCGTGCCGTCACCCCAAGCTTGCGGCCGAGCTTGAGCAGACAGCCGACCCCGAGGATCCCGTCGCCCATCTTGTCGCCGGCGCTGTCGATGCGCCGTGGGCCCACCAGTACGATCCCTGTCCTCAACGGCGTCATGCGATCGGGCTCCTCGCTCAACTCGTCAGTCGTCGGAGACAACAACTCGGACGGCACACCTGCGGACTCGGATACGGAGGGGACCATCCCGCCTCAGAGCCTCACCCCCAAGCCTAAGCTCGCTCGCTTGGTGCCGCCTGCGAAGCTGGGCTCTGCGTCGATCTCGTGGCACTGCAGGGTCTGCCTGAAGGACCCGTGCGTCGCGCCGATGGCGACCATGTGCGGACATGTCTTCTGTACTGGGTATGTCTTACATTCCAGTTTCGGAAGTGGTGCGAATTATGAGTAGGCTGATGCGGTGGTTTCACGACAGATGCATTGTGCAGGAGTTGGTGAAGAATGGGAGTTGCCCCGTGTGTAGGAAGATGATGCTGCTCAGGTTGCATGTGGAGGTTGATTGAGGCACTGGGGTGTTGGTGTGTTTTTTCGTGACCGTGGTTGCTTGTTTCCATCCTAATCCTCAGTTCCGCTGACGTGTGTTGACAGAGTGATCATCGGCGTACTCTGGGCGTGCGCCTTAGTTGTTTGTTTGGGTTGACAATGTGGACTGCGTCCGTTATTTATCATTCCTCTAACTCCACATCGTGAATCCGTCTCGAGAACCCATTTCTGATATGCCTGTTTCCGAATCTGCGTTCTTGGGGGTTTTCGTATTCTAAGTCGTGGTGTCTTGGCCCCCAAATATAGTGACGATTTGTCTCTTGCGCACTTGGGCCCAGCGAAAGAGAAAGTGGAAAGAGACTTCTGTACTGGGATGTGAGTTACTTATATGTTATTCTCACCGCGTAGTAGCCATCTCACGTCTCCCTGTCAGTGGTTTTTCTTCATCTATTATCTGTTGCATCTGGCGAAATGACGGATAAGGACTGTGATATAAACCTCGTGGCGTTCTTCTCAACTTCCTGAGGCGCCAGCCCAGCCTTGATGCTGCGGTAGGGCGTGAGCCAGTCTTTCGATCTGACGGCGACTGTCTACATCTCGTAGTGCTGACAATCTTCCGACCAAGTGCTGACTCCAATGGCCAAGAAGCTGAAACTCACCTGCTGGCAATGCGGAAAGGGATTCAAGGGGGAAGCAGCCTGCGTCGACCATGCGAAGAATAAGCAACACCAGTGGAAACCTCCATCCTCTCTCCCACCTAGTTCTTTGTCATCAGCTTCGATGAGCACGGCAGTCGCCTTAAGCCTTCAAGCAGTCACAGGAGGCGTACCCTCAACATTCGTGGCATCAAACGACATCCATTGTCCGGTTTGCGCCCAACAGTTTGGAACCTGGGATGCATTGACCATGGTACGTGGTTGTTGCTGAGTAGATCAACAGGTCATCTCCACTTACGTGAATATTCAGCATTACTCAGTCTTTCATACGGATCCATACCTGACTAGACCAATGTTGCACCCCTGCGCAATATGCCAGGAGTTCGTAGCGGACAAGAGGCAGCATTATATGGAATCTCTGAGGCACCCAAAGTGCAAGACGTGCAAAGAGGGTTTTGAAGATGCAGACGCATTGGCACAGGTATGTTTCCACTTTCGCGTCCTTATGATGGAGAGCTTACGGGTGTCGCTCCAGCATTTAGCGGCAAGGGACACCTGTGACATTTGCATCGCCCATCTTCTGTCGTCGGTAACGATGAACGACCATTACCGAATGTCTCCAATCCACCCGACATGCAAATTATGTTCGATGTCATTTAGGGGATTGGACGAGTTTGCATGGGTACTCTTCCTTTTCCTTGTCCCGCTTACGCGACCCTGATCTGAGCACTTTGAAGCACCGCAAGGCTTGCCCGCCGCCGGCAGCACCAGAGCCTGAGGCGGTGGTCGATACATATTCCCCGCCTTCCGTCGCATCCCCCAGCATGTCTCCGAACACAGGCCCCGCCGCGACTGTTGCTGGCTCCGATCATGGCGAGGTTGACGACCAGACTGACACCGACGGCGCGTTCTGGGAGACAACCGCTACCAGACCTGCTGTGTCGACGTCGGACTCCTCCGAAGGACCTCAAGAATACTTTCTACCCGATGTATGGGTCTCCTTCCTCTTTGGTTCTGCTTCTAACGCCTCTGTAGAGAGACCGAACTCGACCACTTGAAGCGCTTTCGACCCCTTCCGTCGAAACCGTCGACCTCCGAGTCGAACCTTCGCGGAACGCCGCCCGCTCTTGGGAAAACGGGACATCTATCTCAAACGGCTCCTCTGCGGATGAGGAGCCGCCTACTCCAACGCACGCCCAAGCACCCGAGCAGTATGTCTGATTGAGCTGCAATCGAACCCAGCTTGACGTACCTAACTTATGTGGCCCGTCTGTAGACCATTTGACGGGGAATCCGCGGCCGGAGAACTAGATACGAACAGGGATGCGGGCCAAGCCGCGGTTTCCTGGCACTGCAGATCGTGTCTTAAAGACCATTGTCAGGACCCCGTCGCGACTATGTGCGGGCACGTCTTCTGCAAACGGTGCGTGTCGATGACACCTTGATGACCCACGAACCTATTTTTCTAAGCGCAAACGTATCCCCCCCATTAGGTGCATTGCCGTTGTTCTGTCGACGTGTATGGCCTGCCCTGTGTGCGAGAAGACGTTCCTCATCAGGCTTGACGTGGGGAGGGGGTGATCTATATGCACGACAGAATACGAATTCCAACTCCACTTGCGCGCTGAACACGTCTGCGCGCAGTAGATGTGAATTAGGACATAGCATTCGTCAACGTATCATGACTACGTGTGCGATCCTGCAAGTCTACATCGTAACGAACGACGAGGGCGATCCTCGCCAAGCGCGCGCACATATTTTTCAGTATAAGGATACCGAGTACTCGTACACTGGGTAAACGAACACCAACCGACCACCACCACAATGCAAGAAGCACGAGATAGATAGGACTCAAGCGGCACAGCACGCTCACGCGCTCTTCCCCTTGATCAGCCCAAACAGCCTCCCCCTCCTCTCCTTCGCCTCCTGGTGCTCCCGCGCCTCGTCCTCCATATCCTCCTCCGAGATGTGCCCGCCGAGCGAGTACCACGCGACCGTGCTCATCCCGATCACAGCAGTGGCCACGCACCCGAACATCGCGCCGATTCCGCGCGAGTGCCAGCCGTTGTTCTGTGGGAACGGCCCCGCGGGCAGGCCCGAGAGGTCCGCCACGTTCGCGTGCCCCGCGGCGTTGCCGGACGTGGGCTGCCCGAGCGCGCGGCACTGGTCGTACACGAACTGCGGGATCGCGGCGCGCTCCTGCGCGATGAGCGGCGCCTCGATGAACGACACCGCGAGGCCGACTTCGAGGTGCCATTCGATATGGCCTGCCAAAATGCGCACATGCGTGAGCTTCGGCACGCGGCGTGATAGGATCAAGGAAGAGGGGAGAGCAGGAAGGTGGACGCACAATGGAAGAACCACGCGCCGGGGTTGTCGGCGACGACGCGGAGCGTGGCGGACGCGCCGCCGGGCACCTGAACCGTGTCGCGGCGCACCGGGTTCGGCTGGCTCTCATTCAGCGGCGGGTTGAGCGTGGGGTCGCTCGACGTGTAGTCCGTCGACCGCCCGACGATCTGGAACTGATGCCCGTGCAAGTGGCTATAGTACACGTCCGAGTATCGTTCATCAGCATCACTACTATACGTGCATGCGCGCGAGGAGAACGAAAGGAGACGCACAACGGATGCTTGCCGGTGTCACCGTTCTTGAGCACAATGTCGAACGTCGAGAGGTGGTCGACGACGAAGCTCGTCGGCCCGTACGCGCTCGCGATGGTTGCGTTCTGCCCCAGGCTCATCTCGGACAAGATCGAGGGCACGAGCGGTGAGTTGTACGTGACGAGGTTGAACATGGCGTGGTTCGTGCCGTCGTCCATGGTGTCGAATAACACCTCGAGTTCGATCGTGCGGTCTGCCTGCGGGAGCTGGATGGCCTTGACGGGCACTAGCGACAGGTCGTCGACGTCGTGGTAGGCATCGACTGTGCCGGGGCTATTGAGGGAGGCCGAGGAGGAGTAGGTGATGGAGGAGGTTATGTCTGGGCGTGGTTTCTGGTTAGCGATGCCAGGAAGAAAGTGGGACGGAGGGGGGCATACTGGTGTTAAGGGTGGCGGGGACGGTGTCGAACATGTCGGTGTCCATGTTAGCATGCACGACCCAGTTAGCCGAGGTGTCGTTGCGTGCAGTGACGAGCACCGAATAGCGTTGTGCAACAGCAATGTCAACGAGGTCGATAGGCGATTCCTCGACATCTGTCTGTTGGGACGCATGAGTTCGTGCGGTACTTGTCAGTAAGGTCGGCGGTACGTACACCATCGACTTCAATAATCCGCATATCATGACCGTCGATCCAGAAGAAAAACGCAGAAAATGCGCTGGTGTTGACAATACGCAGGCGGTATGTCTTTCCAGGCTGTATGCGCGTGGGAGGAGGGGTGATTAGTCGGCGCTACACTGTCATGTATGGCGCGCATATATGCATACCTGGAAAGGAAGAGTCGCATTCTCATTAAACCCAACCTTGGCGGTGACAGGATCAGGGCTGCTGCTGCTAATAGGGCCGAGATAAGTCCCGTTTTGCGCAAAGTATATCAGCCCCGAGTCTACGGGAAAGAAACCATCAGCGATTGCAGACAGGCTGGCTTGATTTGGTAAAAGACGGACCTGGTACGGGCTCGGCCCCACCAGGGTTGGCAACAGATATAAACTGCTTCAGGAGGTCCGGTTGCTCGTCATGGTACCAGTCACCGAGAACGACGGTGAACTCCTCGTCGTAAGCGTGTACTTCCTTCTGTGGGTGGATAACCACGGGGGCTCGGAGTCCATCGGTGTATTGGCCCTAGGGTGTGGTGAACATTGGTCAGATATGGCGCAGGCCATGTTGACTACCGGGGAGACATACGGATGCGTGCGAATGGACCCAGTACGTTCCCCATTGGCCAGAGGAATTTATGGGCACCACGTAGTCGAAGGTCGCGCCGGTCGGGATCCCACTGTAGGCATTGTGGTTAAACAAATAAATGGGGAAAATGGGTAAGAAGTACGCTTACCATTGGGAGAGACCGATGGCACCGTCCATCCAGGAGGTGGAGTTGAAGAACATGCCATGGTGGTGGAGAGAGGACGGCTTGTCGAGGGAGTTGGTTGCATGTACGAGAAGAAGGTCATCGGTCGAGACGTCGATAGGTGGGGGTCTGCACGAGGCGTTAGAGACGAAGAATAGATAGATCGCAAGGTGCTAAGTACTTACGGCCAGGTGCCGTTGATACCGATGACGCGACGAGGTTGGAGACCGTCGGGGTTGGCGTTCTCGACGTAGGTGATGTTCCACCAAATCTCGTGGACCGCGGCGAGGGCGGGAGTGAGGGCAGAGAGTAGGGTAAGCGCGAACAACTTCATCTCGTAAACAGACCGCTATGAACGAGAGAAGGAGGGGGTCTACGGCACGCTCGGAAGGAGAGGTGGTGGACGAAGAGGAGCGGCCTGCGGGGGGGAGGTATGAGGGGGGCGGAGAGAAGGAAAGCGGCGGGGGGAGGCATATGAATGTGAGGCATTTTCGGGGATGGTCAGAGGACGGAGAAGAGAACCGAAACGAGGGATGGAGAGCAGTGTTGGAGGCGCGTTGGGGTGCGGAAGCCCACAGACGTCGATCAGAAAATTATCTGATAACGCGTGCACCTCGCATAGATCTGGTCGGGGTTGTCTTATCAGATTACAAATCCCCACGCTCGTCTCCACATGTTGACAGCATCGCTTCGCGAACGACGGTTCACGAGGTCCCTTTTCGCCATCTCCGGGGGACTCCATGCCTCCTTAACTTCGTCCGAGACCAGCTGAGCGCACATTTACTCCGTCTTTTCTCATGGCGACCTGCGTTTAGAATGAATGCGGCTAGGGTACTCAGGGCGGCGACGTCAAGGTCCAGTGAAAGCTGTCGTTCATGAACCAAAATTAGGACGTTCCTGGGAGTGTACCGCCTGTCTGATGACCTCGTTATCAGATAAGATTTCCAAGGGGCCTCGCCCTCGGCCGTCCATGCAACTCCGGGCCGATCCGCGCTTCTGGTTTCAACCGCCATCTCGCCCAAAAAATTATCAGATAACATGAGCCCACTCTTCCCCCCCCTCCTCCGACCCCCCTCCCCTTGCGTTCCGGGTTGCATACCGCGTACTTAACCGTACACATTTGCGGCATTTTCGCGTTCCCGTCCTCTCGACCCCTCCGCGTGAACGTCCCCGAGTCCGCCGTCCACCCTCCCCCCCTGCGAGACGCCATGCCGAGGAACGTCTTCTCCGTACCCATTTTCTTTATCGTCTTCCGTGAGACCCTCGAGGCTGCCATCATCGTCTCCGTCCTCCTCAGTCTTGTCGAGCAGATCGTCCACCAGGACCCCGCCCTCCTCCCCGGCGTCGTTCCTCCCACCGCGTCCACGTCCACGCCAGCGCAGGACAACGAAGGCTCCCCGCACGAGAAGTCCAACAGCTCCAACTCGAATGAAGTCCTCCCCACATCGCCGGAGCTCACCTCGGGCGAGGAACCCAGCCAAATGGACACCAAGCGCATCCTCCGCAAGATGCGCATATACATCTTTGCCGGCGCTTTCCTCGGTCTCTTCATTGCCCTCGCCATCGGCGCCGCGTTCATCGCCGTGTGGTTTACCCAGGCGAGCAACCTGTGGGCCAAGTCGGAGGAGCTTTGGGAAGGTATGTCTTCTCCTCCCCCTGCCGCGTTCCGCGCTAATTCGTCCGCTTTGCACCGTAGGTATCTTCGAGTTCATTGCCTCGATCATCATCTTCATCATGGGTATCAGTATGCTCAAAATGGACCGCGCGAAGGCCAAGTGGCGCGTCAAGCTCCAGCGTTCCTTCGCTGGCAAAGGTGATCTATCGCATCAGTCCAGAGCGTGACCGTTGTGCTTACCTCTCCTTGTTCACAGCCGAAGGTCGGGGTGCAAAGACGGGCAAGTACGTCCTGTTCATCCTTCCACTCATCACGGTGCTCCGTGAAGGTTAGTCTTCATCCTTTGTGGGTTGCCGGAGACGCTCACGCACCTCGTGCAGGTATGGAAGCCGTCATCTTTGTCGGCGGCGTGTCCCTCGGTCAACCCGCGACGGCCATCCCCATCGCCGCCATCGTCGGCCTCGTCTGCGGTCTCGTCTGCGGTTACCTCATCTATGCGTTCGCCAGCAGGACAAGTACGTACCTTGACGGCGTATGTCGTATTTTTCACGAACAGCGCTGACGACTCCCGCCTCCACAGCGCTGACGGTCTTCATGGTCGTCATGACCAACTTCCTGATCCTTATCGGTGCCGGCCTCTTCTCCAAGGCCGTCTGGGCCTTCCAGGAGAACGCCTTCAACCACCTGTAAGTCCCCCCCTTCAACGTTCGGACGCTCCCTTCGTAACCACACTCACCCATCCATGCCCCCAGGCTCGGCGCGGACGTCGACGACGCGGGCGGGGATGGGCCGGGCTCGTTCGACGTGCGCGGCAGCGTGTGGCACCTCAACTGCTGTAACCCGGAGAACAACTTTGACTCGGACGGCTGGTCGATCTTCTCGGCCATCTTTGGGTGGACGAACTCGGCGACGGTCGGCTCCGTGCTGGCGTACGTCTTCTACTGGCTCGCGGTCATCGTCGTGCTCGTGTACAACAAGTACCGGGAGGGCCGGACGACGGTGTTCGGCAAGGAGTCCGCGATGGGCAGGAAGAGGCGGGTGAGGCAGGAGACGCGGGACGCTGCCGAGGCCGAGGCTGAGGCTGAGAAGTAGCGAGCGAGGCTCGCGTTGTGCGACTATACGGCGGGGCTAAAATGCGGGCTTTGAGCTGTATGACACGACTACAGATCGGTAGTTTTATTCACGACATCCCTGTAGCAACAATGTCTGCTTATGCTTTTCACTCGACGTCGATATCTGGCAGAGAATATGACCAGTCAGTCGAAGAAGTTTGAAATTGAGGCGAGAGATACACGTACATACATATTTGTCGAACACAAGTACATCTGCCCGCCCTACCATCGATCCAGGTTTCCAAAGACACCGTGTGTCTAGCGATGGTTACTATTCGGGTGGTTATTCAATTTTTGCGCCAGGCCCCCCTGCCTAGACTGGACCCATGTGTGACGCTGATACATTGCCACAGGAGCCTGAGATCATTGAAGATCGTTCATCAAGGACCACAAGCTCGTCTCAACCGACAACACCCGGCATGTGCACGCAATATCACAAACCACTCCGCATCCCGTAAGTCGCCGACTGTTACCGTGTGGGATGCCCGCGGTATGTATGCGGAACGATTATGACATCTTCCAGTGAGACACGGATACGGAGCTGAGGAGGGGACGCCTTGGGGGGGGTCCCGATTCCGAGTCTGGGGGACCAGGCGGCGACGACGGGACGACGTACTGTACTTCTTACGGAGATGGCTTCGCGCCACACGTCTTCACGTCCTTCTCGGTCCTCGGAAGCTCGCAGCGCTCTGCTACCGAACGCAGGCGAACCCGTGCGCACGCTGCACACGCCCTTCGGATACAGAAGACGGGGTGGAAGGCCATCCGACCCGCAAGCCTGCGTGAGACGCCTATTACATAGGGATTAAATAATACATGCGAGGTGCACGCACGTCGCATTGAGTATGGGCTCGCGACTTGCCCGGAAAGCGTAGCGGTCGGCGCAAATATCGCTCGGCTCCGCTGGGCTATGTTCTAGGATATGTCGGAAGATCCGAGTTCGCGCGTGCGAGTGGGATGGATACTGGATGGATATCGATGATTGGGGCCGGAGGCTCGCACGCGTGAGCGGACTGTATGACCAGCGATCTGCTGTGAGGTTTGTGCCACATGCCAGTGCCACTGCGACGTCGACGTCGACGACCGCCCTTCCGTACGCTCCCTGGGAGGGGTGCTGCTGGTAAAGCGGTGGCCCGACGGGAGACACCTATAGCATAGCTCTATAGCTCGGGCTGGGCTATGATTAGTGTGAATACCTAGAATAAACAACGTAAGTTCGTAGCGAGGGAGGGACGGGGTCGGAGAGCCTGAGCAACGCGATGCCGCAGCCTGACTGTGCTGGGAGCCATTTGTAACACAAGAAGGCAGAAGAAGGTTAGAACCCAATCGCCCTTCGTGGCCTTCGGGGACTAGAAGCCGCAACTTGAAGTTGGTATCATATCTGATAGCCTAACGTGGGGCTCTGAGCCAACAGAGTGGTATGTACCGTTTGCACTGTGGTACAGCACGTTCCCTCACTTACCTTTCGCGATCGTGCACTGGCAGTCACCGACTTCAAGGTGCGATTCACGACACGGTGGCTGAGTTTGATCGACTGAGAGTGAGACTTTTCTGGCAGTTGCATCTATCTGATAAGATGTGAGTAACTTTAACTTGAAGTCGTGCAACATCAATGCAACATGCAGCCTGAAGCTGGACATGACGACTCCATGGACAATTAATATTTGGGCTCGAGAGCCCGGGATATTTGGCCGTGGCGAACCGGCGACGGTAACTTGCTAGTACTAGTAATTGTAAAGATTTCCGCCCACTAGAGCTCGAACGAAATAGGTGGAATGATGCCTGGGATTGGGATGTAAACTGGCCGAGGATACAGAATCATGGTCTCAGGACCCGTTCGAAAGGACCTTCAGACGTCGATTGGGAGTGGCCGCACTGGGGAAGCCCGCATCCGAATTTCACCAGACGTTTTGGACACGTCCCCGGCCTTCTCTCTACCCTTCATTGGTTGCTTTCTCAGGTGACGTCTCTTGACACGTCTAGCTTCGAGTTGAGGAACCACGGCCGTCTCCCATAAGCCTCTAGAGCCTGTCAGCGAACGTGCCGAATCAGGGCCATAGAGAAAGGCATACACCACTCCCTAGTCTCGCGAACGAGTCGACCTCCGCAGTCACGGTGACTGACAGCAGATACGGAAAGCAGCCGCCCAACTCGCCAGTCCACCACTGGAGCTCGTATTCCGGGCCGTCGTCGCTCGACGCTGACGCATACGCGCAACTCGTCGAGATGCGGGACCTGTGACCGCCTTCCCTTAGGCCCCCTTGGGCGTAAATCGGCGCCACCTGGTCCACGCGATACAAGTCGTCTCCAGCCCAAGCTCCAGACATATCCGACAAGGGAGAGCTGTTTCGCATCTTCTTGACGCGTGGTAGCAGTGGAAACACTGGGCGGGACGATGGTCAGCAAGCCCAAACGTCTTTTAAGTTGGTACGCGACAGACGAGGCTTACGTCTTCGTATTCGCGCTCTGTTTGGGGTTGCCCGCTCGCCAAAAGCACCTCGTGCAACATGTTGAGGAATTGCTCGCGGGACGCGCCATAGCTCGAGGTGAAGGGCAAGGAGAGGTGGAGTACACGACCGCGGAACACGCTCCCGGGGTGAGAGAGGACCGAAGACAAGTCGGTGAATGTGTGCCCAAGACCGTGGCTCTTTGCCCTCCGTCTGCAGGGAACTCGTTGAATGCAAGTGATCGCCTCTCCGAAGACACCCTGTGGCGGAAACCCGCCAACCAGGGTGAGGAACAGCTGTGCTCTGCGTTAGACGGAGCAGACAAGGGTATAGCAATACAGCCACACACCTCCTTAATGATCAGAGACTTGAGCTCGACGCATACATTCGGTTTACGCCGGAGGGTCTGTCTGCAATAGTCCGTAGCAAGAGATCCACTTGCGCCGCCGTGGAGAAAGCGACGATTCGGAGGAGATTGAATTGGCTACGAGAACGCCAGCCGCAGCGCAGGATAGGTCGCTCGGGGACGGACGGGTGGGTCAGTAGTCGATGACAGACTCCCAGAGCTCGACCGGATATCGCGGGCTGTCTTGTCCGCGCATAGGAAGAGGAGTGCCGTTGGGGCGGGTGGAAGGAGTCAGAAACACTAGGACTAGATCCTTAATTGCCAATCGGACCCGCGTTGGCTGTGATCGATCTGAGGGAATCCAAATACCGGACGACATGTCAAGGAAGCGAAGCCAGCCCTGAAATGAACAACTTTGAAAAAAATTCTAATCCGCACGCTTTGGCGATTGTCAAGTAAATTGCGTGTGCTGCCACCTACCACTGACGTTCTTATGAAAAAGCGCTACATTGTACAGTGATTCATGAAAGCCACGAGGTGACTATGGTGAACGTAACTGAGGAGTGGCCACTGACTAGACGTTGCAGGCGACTCTTCGGGTCGATTGCACCAGGGTGATCAGCACGTAGTTGGCTCAATGTCGATGTTCAGGTTTCCTTGCTGCATGCAGTTGTGATACAAAACGTATTTTAGAGCGAGAAGAAGAGAAGCAAGGCCACTCACGAATGTCGACAGGGTACTGCGCGCAGTAACAGCAATATCCATTGCATTGGTGTTAGGCTGTTCGCAGGCTTCGATAGGGCGTATGTTCTACCCCAATACGGCGCACGTGTTAGCCATTGACCCAGCGCTATCGAGGAAACAATTTTACTCACGCCGCCGAACTCTGGTATCTTGCAGAAATTCTCCGGATGTGTGGCGGGACACCTGAGAGAAGCTTGGTCGCAACAGGTTCGGAAAAGGATGAGAAGGCAACACGCACGCGTCCACGATCTGGACCTTGATGACGTTGTTCGTGCATGCGCCAGTCACTTCACCGTCCAACAATCAGGGACATGTCAGCAGCGCACAGTCCGCAATCAAAGGCTTACGGCCAACGCAATCGACGCAGGACCCATCACCGTTGCACTTGCTCGCGTCCATGGTACCTTCACACCTCGCTCCCACCCAGAGCGGGGATAAGTCACTCATCGCAGCAGCGAAGATCGCATTCCCCTGACTGTTTGTCGGTGGGAAACCTGAACCCTCTTGAGCCTACGCAACCGCACGACCAGCGTCGGAGGGGCCTACCAGAACAAGCGACCCCAGTCTGGGTTGAAAACTGCACCGCGACCAGTTGTGAGTAGGTATTACGAGAAGCAGGATGAGAGGATACACACGTCATTGAAAGTAGAGACACCTGCCACTGCGGAGGCGACGTCCACGGTCGCCACGAACAAGATCGCGGCAGCAACAAAGGCTACATCGTTCCGCATAGTCGTGTAGAGCGCGTAGAAAGTGATGTTGCGTCTCGTCTAGGTTCTGGTGACGAAGAAAGACGAGACATTGCCCCTCGAGGACCCTGTAGGCTTAAGTAGTAGCCCGCCGACATAGGACGTCGTACGACATCCCCCGCCAGTAGCAGCTGACAGGATTGCACTCAGAGGCTCCGAAAGCCATGGGAAGTTGTCCAGAGGAGAGGTATTACTCTCACAGCTTTACAACGAAGATGGACGAAGGATGAGCAATCCGTTTCCATATATATGTGTGCGTGGATTCTTGCATGTGAGGGGGTCGATGGGTATTCAACGTGCGTCTTCAACACATGGCATGCCCGAAAGCCATGCCCCGGGTGACGTGCGTGCAATTGAAATAAAGCGTCAGAGTAAGGGGAGGGAACTGATGCCGACAAAGGTACCACATGTTCTTGACGAGCAGAACAAAAACTTGCGATAGCGTGACAGCGGTGGCAATGGTGTAGAGTACGTATAACAACTATGAATATGTATACAGTGCTGCAGGGCATGAGTTTATGACTCACAGAACGGGGAGGATACATAACTCACCGATGCGGTATATCCATCCAACCCAATCCCAGTAATACTCACGTTAACTATTAGTCCATCCACTTGGTACAGGCCTGACCAACCCTATTCGAGCTGCTAGCTGTCTTGCCTGAACGGCTTGTAGCCGTTTCGACCGCGCGAGTAGAACAGTGATAGCCAAGATGCTGATGAACAGATTGCAGGCGAGGAACTCGTAGAAGTCCGCGCGCTCCTGCTCGACTATCCGTCCGCAGGACTCCCATGCGGGGATCTCGCCACGGATAGTCGCCGTTGGGGAATGATTGTGTACGGTGGGTGTTGGTGAGCCGCCAGAGGTGGGGGCGGGTATACAGTGCATGAGGCGTCGGTTGCCAAATGGTTGGCAGAATGGTTCGTGAAGCTAGGAAGGGAGAAGGTGGGCTTGACGCGTCGAAAGCGTAGGCAGGGGTACATACAGCATCTTCCGGGCAAGGCTCGCATGTTCCAAAGGGTAGGCACACTAGGGTAGTCCCATTACGTCCATTGCCAGGGCTGATAGGAGGCTGGGAGTGCCCTAGTGGCACGAAAAGTAGGATCCAGAGAAACCTGTACGAACGCCGTGAGCGGCCTCTTCCTGGTAAACTGGGAGTCTGGAGAAAACGGACCATGCCAGCAAAGTATTCTTCATGCTACATGACACGTCCGCTAGAGTGCGAGGCAGAGGGAGAAGGGGGAGGCAGTGGGAGCGGAGAAACAATGCCAGACGTCGACTTGGTCCTCCGCGACTGGCGCGCATCGTTGGCATGTCACACGTCACACTTCGCACGCTCATCCACAATAGGAAGGCAGCCGTGACCCTTATTGTTCCAGCGAACGGCGTCTCAGATGTTGTTAGGCTACGTAGTAGCCTGTCTCGTTTGTTGTCCAAGGACTATGATGTACACAAACAAAGAACACATTGCATAACATTATGCGCAAATAAAGCCTGTAATACACATATACAGAGAGCAACGCGACGTGAATAAATGTCAAAAGTGGTAACGAGCAAAAGAACACAACATTAGGTCAATCGTCGACCTGGGATTTCTTCAGTGTCTCTTGCCAGTCTTGCCCGAGCTTCGTCAATGTCTTGCTCCGGACTGAAAGCATACGGCGTTAGCAACTGCTTTTGCACGCACAACGCGACAAGAAAGCGCACCAAAGATGTTCAGTACTTCCTTCAACAGGTCGCGTTTAGGCATACCGAGCATCGTCGGGCACCACGAATCGTCACGACCAGGCCTCCTATCGCCGTCTCTTCAGCCAACAGTCCCACGCACAAAGCAGACAAACCACGCACCAATACACCGGCCCAAACAGCTCCTTCACCAGGTCCTCCGCCTTGCCCCTGAAGCCCTCGTCCGCAATCCTCTTCGCGTACAGCAGCAGTGCCTGTTTGTACTCCGCCGGGCTGTCCAGTGCTTTCGCCGCGTGCAGCTTACTCTCCAGGTGGCCCAGCGTGAGGGCCGCGTTCCACCACGCCGGCCGCACCTTCTCCGCGCGCCCGTCGTCGATCGACATCCGCTCGCTGATCGCATTCTCGAGCACGGCAATCGGCCCGCGCGTCGCGAGGTTGTTCGACCGCTGGCGGCCCTGCCACGCGTCGGAGCCTTCGGACCACCACGGCTCGCTCAGCTTCGTCCATGCGCAGAGGGAGGAGTCGTATGAGTGCGCAACGCCGTCCGAGAGCTGGATGACGGGCGCGCCGTTAGGGCGAACGGTGGCTGTGATGACAGTGAGGTTGGGAGAGGATCCGAGGATCGCCGAGACGGAGGTCGGGGGGAACTTTGCTGCCTTTTTCTTTACGTCCCAGACGTACAGCTGTCCAGAGACGGTCAGGAGCATAAGCATATGCTTGGCACTAGCCAGAGCACAACACTGGGACCCTATCGCTAATGCCGGTATCAACCTAGAGAACTGGTAAGTGTCGCGCCAACCTAAATGGTCCATACAACTCGCCTTCTGCCTGTATGCGAATAGATATTGAGAGTCCCGTCCTGCATCGCAACAGCGCAGAACGTAGGCGTAGCAGTGACTGCCAAAATCGGCGATGGCAGATAGTCGAGCCACTGTGTTTGTTTCCCGCCCACGTACAGTACCTCGTTGGGTTCTGCAAAGATCCGTCAACTTGCCTTGGCACGTACGAATCGAAACCCCCACATACCATCGCCTTCGGCATTCCTCGCCTCAAACACATCTTCGCTCCCCTCTATGGTCGCCTTCAGGTACGTGACCAACTGCGGCGGCTCCAGCCTCCCAACCAGGCCCGACCCCTCCGCCCACACCCCGTCAACCACAGGTGCGACCCGGCTCGAGATCGGCTTGACCACCACCGTCTCCCTCGCTCGATCACCGCCAAGCGTACGCGCCTTGCTCGACATCCGTTCGTCAAAGTCCTCGCCCGCCTTCCTCTTGCCCCTCCCGTTCTGGGGGCCCGTATCGAGTGAGCTGATTTGCACTTCCCCATCGACGTCCATCGCGAAGTCGTTCTCCCCGGTATTCAGCCCGAGCCCGAACGGCTGCGAGACGGAGAGGGGCAGGGCTGACGTCGACGGCACGGATATCGGGATAGTCGATGACTGCTGGAAGGCGCGCGCGCTCGACACAGGCTTGATGCCGTTGGATGACGACGGGACTTGTCCAGAGAGAGAGCCAGCGAACGTGGGTTGTATGCGCTTCTTGGGCTTGCGCTTCGCGACGAGCGTGTGCACCTGCTCCCCACCAGGGGCACCGAAGTCCTGCGACTGCGCACGAGGCGAGGGAGGCGGGGTGATGTGGCTGCTTTGTTGTGCTGCCAGGGGCTCAGTGGCCGCTAAGTGTGAGTAGCCATCAGGGAGAGGAGGGGCCACGAAGCCGAAACGTTTGAGGTATTGCTCCTGAGCAGACGAGGGCGCGATGCCGTCCATCTCGTTGGGGTCGAAACTGAACACAGCCATAGTTCCATCTGAGGAGACAGCGTAGAGTGTGAGCCCGTCTTGCGACCTGCACCGTATATTAGCATACAGCTGCATACACCGAGCCAGTAGACCGTACCAGCTGAGGTCCATAATCTGCCGCTCGAAAACGTCCTTAGCCACAACGAGCGGACGAGGTGCCTTGGTTTGCCAGACAGAAACTGCCCTGTCGTCCGCACCGAGAGCAACCACTGAACAAATATTGTGCGCTGTTACAGTTTGAGATGTATCGCGCAAGAAAATGTGAGGGTTGTAGGCCTGTTACTCGCAGCTTAGTGTGTGGTATTAACCATTAGGTCGGTTTACCCACAGCAACCTCCACCGTGTTCTCGTGGCCAACCAAGCTGATCTCGGACGTCCACGAATTGCGCGCGATGACGGCTGCAATGAATACATAGCCTTCATTGTTGGTCGCATTTGAAGCGGTGATATGTGCGCCGTCTGGAGACCAACTACTAGAGCGTCAGCATGGACAGGGGGAACAGTTTCAGACATACCGACCTTAGTCGTCGGAAGAAAGTTCCCGGGGAGTGGTCAAAGGGTTTCTTGACCTCTGCCTCCAGCTCCCAATCAGTTGTCCGCCATATTCGAACGGACCTGTCATCAGAGCCGGTCGCCAGGAATTCCCCGACAGGGTCCCAGCATACGCCCTTGACGAAACCTTGGTGCTGATCGATCTTTCGCAGTCGCTCTATGTAGGAGATTCGCAAGGTAGCGTGGCACGACATGGTAAGAAGTACATACCTAGAGTATACCCGCACCAGACCAGCACTGCGGAATCCAACCCAACCGACGCCAGATACCTGTCTCCGGGGGACCATGCGACGTCCGTAACGTCTGAGAAACCGCGCGATAAATATTGTCCCGCCAAACTTTGCGCATATAGCGACTCACCGCTTTCATGGCCCACAAGCCGCTTCAGAGGTTTCCACCCCTCGACGTTGACCTCGTCCGAGCCCCAAACCTTCCCCCTCGCCGAGCTGCGCGCGAACCATACATTTCGCTCCTCAGCCAACGCTCGCGCCTCGCCTCAAGCCAACGCATGACACTTACGGATCCAAGTCCCATATCATCACGATCTCGTCGTCACTCCCGCTCGCGAGCCATCGGCCGGAATGCGCCCACCGCACGACAAGTACCGGCCCGGTGTGCATGGCCAGGGTGCTGAGCGACTTCGGAGGCCGCCCGGACAGTTCGGACGCATGGTTCAGGATGGGCCTCGTGCTCCAGATGCGCACTTTAGCGTCCAAGCCACCGGTGGCGATTCGCGAGCCGTCGGGGTGGACATGGCAGGAGAAGATCGAGACGCGCTTCTCGTCCGCGCGCATGGCGGAATCTGGGTGTCGGACATGTCGGAATGCGGTAGAATATGCGCTCAAAGAGAGAAAGACCGACCTTTATGCATGACCCATGATGGCTTGGTGAACCTCATCGCGGTGAGGTGTATGCGTGGATCCCGAGGAAGTTCGCGCAAGCAGCTGAGTGTGTGGACTATAAGACTTCCAGGGGTGTTATAGTCAAGCCAGGCCAGGATATTGTACAACAAAATAAGGCGAGGCGAGGCGAAGCCCGACAAAACGTAGATGGAGAGTGGTTGGTGCTTCAAGTTGTTGAAGGCAGGCAAAGGAACGATCGGCGTTACGTTGCTGTGCTTAAGCGCCATTAGACGTGCCTCAGCGCTCAGCGCCTGCTACCGCCACAAGCCTGACTTCGCCGTGCCACTGACCCGTCCGAGTCACGGTCGTCCATAGTACTTACTGAATCCTGATGCCAGTGCCCGAAAATCCAACGATAAACGGCTGCTAATACACCACCTTTATGCCTTTTATGCCGGTGCGTGGCGCATTAAAGAACTCTGGGCAGAACTCTGACCAAAGTTTCCGAAGGATGCAGCCTGGCCTGAGGGACTCAGGCTGCCATGGGTGCCATGCTGCCCTCCTCCCCACCGCCCGACGTCTGCAAAAAGATGATCGACCACTGCCAGCTCGATTTGAAGCGGAACACAAGAGATTACGAGACCTTGTGTGCCTGCGCCCTCGTCTGCAGCGCCTGGCTCCCTCGCAGTCGCCGGAACCTCCTACGCGAAGTTCGCCTTGGCACCATCCGACCATGTCAACCTCCTTCTGCGCTTCCTCACGGAGCAACCACACCTTGGAGAACTCGTCGCGGCGATCCAGGTTTGGGACAACCTCTATATTCCCTTTGCGCGTTTTCCGCTCCCTCGTCTGGTTCCGAACTGCCGCCGTCTCCTCGTCGACCTTGATTAGAACAAGCACTACCCCACGGGTTACTCCAAGTTCGTTTCGGACTTGGGGATGGGCTGGCTCGCCCTCCTGGGCATCGTCTTCGGCTCCGCATTCGGCTTCAAGCTCACTGGCGTTACCTCTGCTCAGCTCTTTGACGCTGCTCGACGGGCCCTCCTCCCGGCGGCGGCTTCACTGGTTCGGGGGCGAATACAGCGAAAGGCTTCTGGACGAACGCAAACCGGAGAGCTGCCGTGACCTGAGGCAGCTTATCATAAAGTCACCTGTGCGTATTCTCTTCCCGTATTCTTAGAGAAGTTCGATATCGGAGTCGTTGACGCGGGAGTAAGGTCCCCTCCCCTTTGCTTGGCACACATAACTTCCCTCCTTGAGGATGTTTTTGAGACTCGGTGACCCAACTGGAACTTGGGGTCAAAGGAGATATGGTTATATCCCGTCAGTCTCGAGATGGAGGGTAAACTGACGGCCACAGGGAGCTTCCTCGAACGTGTCAGCGATTTCCGAAAAGTATCCTGGACATCACGACTATCAATTGTGTGACCGATGGACCTCACGACCTTACTCAACGTACTCGCCCTTGTCTTCCAGATAAGACCTATGGTATCACTCGTCATGGCTTCCTCGACATTCTATGTGGCGCGCAGATGCAGAGTGCCCTTAAGCGGTTCCTGTCGCTCGAGCTTTTTTTCCTTTGGATCTGGGAGAACAATAGCGAACGTGCCACTCAGTGGCGGATAGAACAGATCTTGAATCATCTGCCCGTCTTGCGCACCGTACTGTAGGTCGAGCCGGAGGTTCTCTGCAGCCGTGGTGCATTGCCTTCGATATAACTGCACTGTTCAACTTGGTGGTTCTCATATGCAAATCGTCTGTAGGGCATGTACCATTCTTATGGGATCCCGGCGGACTCGCACGGTCCAGGCAGTCTCAGGACGGACAAACCTGATATATTTGACATTCACAAGAACAACGTTTCATCGGTGGGGACTCTGATACGGCTGTCTCACTTCTATGGCCATGGGCAGTACCAGACGACTACAAGGGGCTAGTACGGCGACTGAGGACCTCAGGGGACAGTAACAACTATCATTCCACCAACATCATCAGATATACAAATCCATATCCATCGAACCGGGTTCGTCACTTCAGAGCTGGGGTGTCGATAAAGGATGAGGATTGCCGGGCAGCGATAGTTAGGGATATTGGCCCCTTTGCCTAGAGGGCGAACCTGCGTCATGTTAGATCTCCGGCATCAACTCGTTGTATGCGCCGGGGTTCGGCTTTAGGTTCTGTGCGACTTACAAGGATTGTCATGAGAAGACCGCACAGCGACTGTGGCCGTGCTCGCGGTCTTGAGGCCTTTGGTTTGGAGCTTGGTCCGACAATTTACCCGCTCGACGCCATTGATGACGACCACATGTTCCATGATCTATCCGGTAGATACAAGGATATCGATGCAAATTCAACCACACCCACTGCCAAACGTCCATCGGCTCCCAACCCAATCTACTACGCCTCAGAAGCAGACACGGGAGCGGTGAGGAATATCTTCCTGAGCTGCTTTGACCTGGCGGGAAGACGGCACACGGGGCAGTTGGCCTTGGCGTCGAGGGCCTCGTTGATGCACCTGCACAGACGATGCACCATCAGTGTGAGGCTTACAGGGACTATACAGGAGGGACTTACGGCCCACAGAAGACGTGTCCGCAACGCGTAACGCAGGGTTGGATGGCCGGCTCGAGACAGAGCGGACACCCCACGAAGACGATGTTGTGGGGCACGGCAGGAGGGAGGATGTTGCTCGGAGCGGGGATGATCATCCCTGCCGGGATCTTGGGCTTTGAGGCCTTGCCGCCCCCAGGCACGCCTTGAGGCTGCTCAGCAGTTTGAGAGCCTGAGGGTACTGACGACTCCATCGAGGAGACCGACCCCGAATCCGTCGAAGACTTCGACACCGCCGAGGAGCTCGAATCTGTCGAGGAGGTGGGCGTTGCGGCGGGGAGCTGCATGATGGGTAATGATTGAGTTGCGGCTAGTGAGTTTAAACTTCGAACGACTTGGTACATCCCGGAGCCGCAGTGTCAGCCCCAGTGGCTGACGGGTTCTAAATCCTCGCGCCTCGATCCTGCCACCCTCGCTCGAGAAATTGTCCTCTGAGGTGATCACCATGTCGTTACCCCGAACGAACGGCTTGTGGTGCTGGGTAATCTCGGCTTGTTCTGTGAAGTACTAGGTCTGACCGACCGGTCGTCTTCCATGGCTATCCGTTGTAGAATTCGCCTGTCGTGCCTCGTACATCTGAATATTAATGACATATAGTATGTGAATGGAAGCAGACTAGTGGGTGCGTATCCGAGCACATAGCTGCTACCTCATCAGAAGAAGACTGAGAATGTTGCGGGGATCGCATGGGCGACTCCATTCCAGACCGATTTGTAGTAAGGGCCGCGTACGGACTGGAACCATGGAACGATACATCGACACTCGCGTGGGGATTACCCAACGCGATAAGTAAGGGTGATGGCGGGTGTGGACCTTGACGGAGATGGGGTTGGCAAAGCCTACAAAAGCTCTACTATGAGTGCCGTATCCTGCAGATAAAGTTGATTATTACTTCCGCTGACCACTTACATTGAGTCAAGATTGTTCTAGTGTGAGCTTCTAGTCTTCTGTTCACCACATGTCCATTTTCAAGCGGAGTGAGCCCAGGGAAAACTTGTCAGGGGAAAACAGACAGACGAACACTTGGGTTCGCAGTGATGCGGATCGCTCCGGCAGCTTCATCCCCGAACGTAAAGCGTCGCCAGCGCATCGCCCGGTGTCGCACGATGGAAAAGACTGTCAATAGGGATTCCCCGCTTATTCACGGGAACAATGACAATGGGGAAGCATGGAAAGCGAGGGAATGGGACAAGACCAAGACAAGACAAGTGGCCGTGGGCGCACTGGGATACTGGCAAACCCTAACCCATTCCACAGTACCCGCCCATGGTGGGGCAATCCTGGGTTTGCTCTCGCCGCCTCGCACGACGAAGAGAGATGTGTTCGACGGATGGCACGGTCGCACGGGGCGGGGACGATGGTGATGAGATGAATGACAGAGGCCAGGGAGGAGGTCCGTGCGTGGGCGGGTGACAGCTTTGGCCCGGCGTGGCTTTCGACCTGACCAGGTGCTTACTAGCATCGCTCTCCAAGCGGACTTTGAAGCGTCCTGCGTTCCTATTTAACGTCCACCAACATCGTCCCCCTCCCGCTTCCCTCCCACTTTCCTCCACCCCCTTCTGCACCCCCGCTCACGCACCAGCACGATGTCCGACACCGAAGGCGGCAAAAAGTCTGGTTATCGCCTCGAATATGCCTCGAGCGCGCGCTCTAAATGCAATGGTGAGCCCACTTTCTCTCCGTTGCACCCCATTTCGTACACGTCAGTCCTCACCGCGTTTCACGCGTCGTTGTCGCGTCATAGGTCCCAAGCCGTATGTACCTTTGAGGTTGTCTATGCTCCCGATTTTTGCTCACGCTTTCGCAGATGCAAGGGCACCTCTATTGGCAAGGGAGAGTTGCGGTTCGGCTCCCTGGTCGACTTTCGGGGCAACACCACCTTGTGAGTGGTTACATATCTGCGTCTCCGTGCCCTGTTGCTTCGTATCCTGTGCGCCTCGCGCTTTGCCGCAAAACTTCTGCAGCGGTGGTTGGTGGTTGAATGTGAAGCTTACCCCCTTTCCGCAGCTCCTGGCGTCACTGGGGTTGTGTGACTGCAAAGATCATCACCAACATGAAGAACTCGTTTAACGACGCCGACGAGCTGGACGGCTTCGACGACCTCAACGACGAGGACCAGGAACGCATCAAGAAGGCCTGGGAGGACGGTCACGTCGACCCTGAGGACGTTCCCGAGACCGCGAAGAAAGGCGACGGTGAGGAGGAGGACGAGGAGGAAGAGAAACCCAAGAAGAAGGGCGGCAAGAAGAAGGCTGTCGAAGAGGAGGACGATGGCAAAGGCGTGTTCAAGTTTGAGTATGCGTCCTCTGGTCGATCGAAGTGCAAGGGTGCGTCGATGTCGTGCTCGTGGTCGGAACCAGTGCTTATGCGCGTTTGCTTTCCTTTTCCCCAGCTTGTGGAGGTATGTCGATACTGTGACTCTATGCTATGTGTTCGCGACTAAATGCTTGTTACAGAATCCATTGGCAAGGACTACTTCCGCCTGGGTAACGAAGTGGATTTCCGTGGTAACAGGAGCTTGTACGTTTACGCTCTTGGACGCGTATCTATTACATCCCGTCCTGACACTCTTTCAGTGCGTGGCGTCACTGGGGTTGTGCCGAGCCTAAGCTTGTCGAGAAGCTAAAGGCATCGTACGGCGAGGCATCCGAGGTGGACGGCTTCAGCAACCTCCAAGAAGGGGAGAAGGAGAAGGTCCAACACGCCTGGGACGAAGGCCAGATCCCCGAGGACGACAAGGGCCCCGGCGAGCCCGTAGAGACCGGCAAAAAGAAGGCTGCGCCTCGGAAGAAGAAGGGTGAAGACGGCGAGGAGAAGCCGAAGCGGTCGCGAGCAAAGCCGAAGGTGCGTGAGACTGTTGTTGTCGTCGGAACATGGATGACTTACACTAGACGGCTCCTTGGTTGCTCTTCACCCTTGCAGAAGGCCGATGAGGACGACGAGATGGATATTGACGAGGAGAAGCCGAAGAAGAGACGCGCCGCGGCGAAGAAGGAGACCCCCGCGAAGGCGAAGGCCGCTCCCAAAAAGGCGGCCAAGAAAAAGAAGGACGAGGATGAGTCCGGCGAGGACTTCGGCGACGAGCTCGCGGCTGTGGACGAGGAGGAGGTTGACGAAGAGGACGAGGAGCCTGAGGAAATCTCGAAGAAGCGCAAGGTGCGTATCCTACCCCGCATCACGTGGACATATGTGCTGAGGATGGTCGTGTGCAGCGTGCACCTGCATCAAAGGGTGCAAGTTCGTCCAAGCCACCCTCGAAGCGTGCCAAGCCCGCTTCTTCCTCAAGGTCAGCGAAGCCTGCCCCCAAGGCGAAGCCCGCTTCGTCTCGAGGCAAGAAGAAGACGGAAGAGGTCATCGAAGAGGAAGAGGAAGAGGAAGAGGAGGACTGAGTGCCGGGTTGGCTCCAAAATCCCAACTTCAGCATCTCGCTGTGGTTCTCGCCGACATGTCTTGTCGCTGGGCGGGCTCGCTTCCTTGGTCTATGACCCCGCCGTACGTTCTGTTGCTTTCTCTATGTCTACGTCTTCTCGTCTGTCTGCTCGTGTCTGTCGCGCTGCTTTCTGTTCTAACTGTCGTGAACCGTTGTTATCATAGCTACCCTAGCGCATGTATATTCTGATCGGTGCCGCTATATTATCAGAGCATTTTTCTCTTCAGAGGAAACTTCCCGCTTCGTGTTTATTTTGCGTCCTTTCATAACTTATGTGAATTGATTGCTATGAGGTGTTTACATGATGCCTTTGGGGGTGGATTGGGCTGTAGGCAGTATGATGAATTCGAACGAAGGATTAGTCGAAGACAGTTCGTGTTGCCTGAAAGGATGAAGTGTTTTTGCGACTCTTGGCGGTACAGTAGTAGTCGAATAGGGTGGGGCATTCAGGTACGTATGAGCCGGAGTGCCTCAGTGTTGTGACGATGGAGAGCTGAGAGCTAGCTGGCCAGGGCCGCTGCAGTGCAACCTGCTGGAGCCTTCTGGCAGGTGTAGTAGATCGGAAATCTTCGGCATGGTATGCCGAGATTGGCTGATTGGCGAGACTTTGCTTGCCGGGGCTGCCTGCGGATCTCCGCTCCCTTTCCCCTGCTGCTTTCCTCTGCGACCCTGACTGTATGTTCTTTCTTTGTGCACCACATCTACCTTCAGCCATAGCCCAACCAAGCGAGTTCCAGGCCGACGATGCAGGAGGTGCAATACCCGAGCGAGCGAGGGGAACCCCAACCTCAACATTGACCTGTACCTGGCGACCAGGCCAACGTAATTAGCCGAACGCGCATCTTCACAAGCTTTTCGATATGGAACATCGTCAGTCCGACCTAAAACGACCATAGTGCCCCGGCAGTTCACACAGCACGACCGTACGATGGTGTTCATTGGCATATAACTCGCGTTCCCTCGCTCTTTTTGCGCTGAGAGGCCCTATCCGCAGGACTTCCTCGTCATGGTCGTCGCTCACAGGTCTCTCCTTCCCCTCCTCTTCGCACTCTTGGGCCTCTTCGACCCCGCGCACGCAACAGCAGTCGCAGACCTTCTCGACACCGCCTCCCAATCCACCTCCTCCGTATCCTCTGCCTTCCAGTTTCTCAACGTCACTGTCGGAGGCAGGCTTCACACAGCGGTACCATTCGAGAAGGCTTGCTTCTCTATTTTCGAGGGCCAGCATGTCAATGTCTCAGCAACTGCATGCGCAGCCCTCCAAGCCAATTACACAAATCCAGTATACCGCGTAGACCACTTCGGGGCGTACATGCTTGTGGGTTTCTTCTCCCGCTTGCTCAGAAGGCGGTTCTTACTCATCTGCGTTATTTCCGCAGCCCCAATGGGAAACATGCCAAGCCTCAGAGGCGACTGATGGGTGCTTGCTCGACTCAGGCAATGTTAGCAACCCTTTGGCGTTCGACAGTGTGAACTGCCGTTTAGGCAACGTCCCGCCATACTATGTGAGTGCATACAACCAATTCGATCGATGTTCTCTTTATGTTTGACTGTATGCGCGTTTTAAGATCAATGTTCGTTCCGTAGCGGATGTGCAAGCCGCGCTAGCATTTTCAAACTTGACCGGTGTTCGGTTATCGGTCAAGAACAAGGGCCACGATTACAAGGGCCGTTCCAGCGGCTGGAATTCCCTCGCTCTTTGGGTGAGTACAGGCTCGTCAGACCAGAAATTGCATGGGAGTCGTGACGTGTATTCGGGAACCTAGACCACAGGATTACGAAATGTGCGTATGTCCGCGGATAACTTCAATACTCATCGGCGGCGGCTGAGATCATTGTCTCCTGTAGATCTCCCACAACGCTCAGTTTCGTCCACAAGGCTGCTCAGCAAACGCTATGTACGACGCCATAACGACAGGGGTAAGTTGAACCAATTACGGCTGCGGCTTTATTGTTGTTGACCCTTCATTGAAAGGCAGGTGTCTTCACGCAAGACGTCTACGAATTCGCCGACACCATCAACCGCACTATCATCGGCGGGTACCACCAGACCGTCGGCTTCTCTGGGGGATACTTCCTCGTGCGTCCCTCCCTCTCCACATGGAGCCCAACTATCGTCCATGCTAATAGCACGCACGTATAGGGTGGCGGTCACAGCATCCTCACGCCGGTGTACGGACTCGCCGTTGATCGGGTGGTAGGTCCTGGTCGCATATTCAGGCTGCGCTCGCGTGCCAATTAACCTCCCCTGGTGCGCGTGATGCGCTGCCAGGTCCAAGTAAAGGTCGTTACCCCCGATGGTATCTACCGCACCGCGAACGAGTGCCAGAACCAGGACCTGTTCTTCGCGCTCCGCGGCGGAGGCGGGTCTGCGTTTGGTGTCGTCATCGAGTCCACGCACCGGACCGAGCCCAAGTTCCGCATCCAGGCGTGAGTTTTCTGCGGCCGCGCGTCCAAGTTGACATGTGCGCTGAATTGGGTATCGCGGATAGTGCTGTCCTCAGGTTTACCCCGACGGGGACTGATCTCGCGGACTGGTATACCCTGATGGTCAACAACTCCCTCAAGTGGGCGAATGATGGCTGGGGCGGACACATTGTGGTATGCGTATCTATCTTGCGCTGCCCGCATCGTCCGCATATATTCATTCGACACGCATACACGCACGTACAGGGCCCGACGCTGATTTACGTCACTCCGCTCCTGAACACCACCGCCGCCCGCGCGTCAATGCAGCCCGCCATCGACTTCGTGACGGCGCGGAACGGCTCGGCGATCATCGAGGAGCTCCCGTCGTGGCTCGCGTTCTTCGAGAAATACGTTCCTTCCGCCCAGGCTGTACGTGTCCCATCCTCCCCCTGCCTCCTTCTAGTAGGCCTCTCTGACCGCATATGCTCCCAATCCCAATACAACAGGCGGTCGGCCCCGAGCTCGAGCTCGGCACGCGCCTCCTCCCCAGCCGGTTCTTCTCGACCGCGTCCGGGCGCACACAGCTGAGCGCGCTTATCAACGAGACGCTCGCCTTTGCGAGTCCGTACGTCGTGGCGGGCACGCCCTGGCTGTACAAGCCGCTGCCCGGTGCCGTTGGTGCGACGGCGGTGACGCCCGCGTGGCGGGACGCGGTCTGGCACCTGTCGGTCAAGTGGCAGTTCCTGTACAACGACACCCTGGACGCGAGGGCGAGCGGGTACCGGACCCTGAGCGCGCACATCCAGAAGTTCAGGGACCTCGCGCCAGAGAGCGGGGCGTACTTTGTGAGTGGCGATGTCGCTGTGTCTAAGCTCTGTGTCAGTGCACTGAGCTGATGGGGCCCTAGAACGAGGGCGATGTGTATGAGCCCGACCACGAGGTGTCGTATTGGGGCGCGGAGAACTACAAGAAGCTTCTCGCTGTCAAGCGGAGATAGTGAGTGCTACTCTGAACCCTATTCTCGCAGCCCTGCGGTTGCATCGGTTCCTTGCCCGCTGACCACTCGCGCTCGCGCGTCCTAGTGACCCTGACCACCTTCTCGACTGTTGGCAGTGCGGTGAGTGTCTCGTCTATCCGACTTGTGCGCGAACGTCCCGTTGATTGATTCTGACCCTACAGTTGGGTGGAAAGGCGAGGACGACCACCTGTACCAGTGTCACGTCAAGCTATAGCTGCGGCTTCGATCGCACCGCCATGCAGCCAGCCTGTCGCTGAACATCATTCGGAACTCGATTCCTCCGCTGTCACGTATACTCTAGTTCTTGCCGGATCACTCTCCGCCGACATCGAGGACAATAGATCTCCGCCCGTTGCTCTTGTTCCATGTCACGTTCACGTTCGTGGGTCGTCCCGTCCTTCGTTTCCTTCTCCATCGTCTCGCAAGTCGTGTTGCGGTCATTCGTTTTGTTCATGTAGTATTGCTTTGTCACTACCACGTTGTCTCTTCCGCGTTTAGCTCATCATGTTGTTCTTCTACAGGCTAGGACGTACTGGTTTACAGTGATATATGGGATATGGATTCCCTCACACTCACTGATAAACTTTGTTGCGTCGGTGGACGCTGGTCATTGCAACGGCTATCAACCAAATATTCGGCGAGGGCGTTCGCTCGTACAATAGGGTCTTCGTACCCTTTTTCAAACCACCAATATTCTACCCCCATGTACCAGGAGTCGTGGGGCAGTGCGTCGATTGCACTAGCACTACGGGAGAAGGCCCTGGTTTCGTAGTCTGGAAGAATAATGACAACAGATCTAGCATACAGAGGAAGAACAAGGGAGAAGAACTAGCCGATGTGTACACTTCTAGAACGTCCATGCAGGCGACATGTTCGAGTATGCGCGCGTCGTCGAGGGCCGCAGGGGCCGGCCGCTTCCCTTCATGTGCGTCCTCGCCCCACAACTCCGTGTGGTATGTATTTGCTCCCCTAGAAGTTGAACAGGGCCCTGCCACCCCCTTTATCCTCCTTTGTAAAGCGTCCTCTCGGTTAAATGCCCTTCTACTTTCCTACCCGGCCGCATCGATTATCCCCAGTATGTCCGCCAACGGAATCTCTACCGACGCCTCCATCCCCTCTCCCACACGAACAAACATCTCAAAGGCACCCTCGTCCCTCTTCTCCCGTCGTTCGCCCTCAAGCGAGACAGGGGACTTTGCGCATTCCATTATTCCCCCGAGCCATCCCGCACGGACACTTGTGTTTTGCTTTCATTCAGGCAGTGGCCTTGGCGATAAATACGACACCAGGGTACGGGCACGTTCCTAACTCGTTGTGCGTACATCGGCGTAGACTAACTCGTGGATGATCGGTGCATTTAGACCTCGAATGTCTACAAGTTCTTCAGCCTGCTCAACCAGAATAGGGAAGACTGGGACCGACAGATGTGCTTTTACCATCTTGTTTCAGAATGGTGAGTTGTTGTCGCCATGAGCGGTTGGCTGCGCATTCAATCTCGCGTCGGAACGGACATCAGTGACGAGTTACACCGTCCGAGTCAGTCCTGCTGGGAAACAGGGGACAATCTCAACAGATTCGTAGACAAGGATTGCGCCTCCGGACTCGATTCTGATGTTTTCGAGAGTTACCATGACCTCATGACTCATTGTCAGTGTGCGGTATACTTTTGAGAGCCAGAGTGGTAATCCGTCGCCTCTTTAGACCGAGCCGGGGACAAGATCGCCTTGTTCGGGTTCTCCCGTGGTGCATACACCGCCCGTGCTCTTGCAGAAATGGTTCACAAGGTTCGTGGCCATAGCTCGAACACTACACGGACCCATGGGTTCTGTGCTCATTCATCACTGTTCCAGGTCGGCCTTGTACCGAAGTACAACGCTCCTTGGTCCCCGTTTGCATACACCCTGTATTTGCGGGAAGTAGATGACGACTGGCATACGTCGTTTGCAAAGTTCAAGGAGGAGTCGAATCCCATTAACATCAGCATTGACTTCCTCGGCGTCTGGTATGGGTTTCACAGGATGTCTTGTGCACACTATTCTCATCATTCAGCCTACAGGGATACCGTCTCTTCCGTCGGCGATGTGATTCCTTGTACGCTTCCTTTTACAAAATCGAACACGTCCATCCGTGTGTTCCGGCAAGCTCTGGCACTACATGAGCGCTGGGCACACTTGCACCCAAAGTTCTATGAGGTATGTGGGACCAACTTACAGGCGACGTTCCTTACTCTGATTGCTGTCGTGACCCTCATGGATATCATGACAGTTTGACGCGCAGGATATCCAAGACCACACGGACGTTCAGGAGGTTTGGTTTTCTGGTAGTCACTGCGGTGTGTTCGCCACGCCTCACTGTTTGCTTCAATCGCTTATCATTGACCCTCATAGACATCGGAGGCTGTGCGGTTCCCCACGACACACCGCACTCTCTCGGACACATCCCTCTCCGCTGGATGGTCCGCGAATGCTTCAAGGCAAACACCGGTATTCAGTTCAAAGCTGAGCGGCTGAGAGACATCGGTCTCGACCCGGCCTCGCTGTATCCTATCGTCAAGGATCGGCCGAGCGCGCTGCAGCCTCGTTGCCACCATCTTAATACTGTCGCCCCTCAGATACCCATTGCGAGTGAGGAGGAGCACGATGTGCGCGATGCGCTGTCTCCCATGCATGACCAGCTCGCTGTCTACTCGCCTTTGTGGTGGGTAATGGAATTCAACCCCATGCGGCGACACATTCCACTCGGCCCCCCCTCAGAGTGGAAGGACGGCTGGGAGGAGCTCAGTGTCAGGTGAGATCGCATTTCCAGCTTTTCGCTAGCGCTGCTGTTTCTCACCAAAACATGTGTAGGCTGAAACAGCCTCGTGGTCTGTTCACTCCTAAGCACCACTTCCATTTCTACGCCCACCCGAGTGTGAGGCGCCGTATAACGCTGAGCTTGCCTGGGTTCCATGTCTTCTGCACTCCTAGTTTGCTGTTATATCCTATCGTGATCATCGACCTCTTATATCTTTATACACAATTCACCTTCAGATCGTCATGCGAGCAAGTGAGCCCACCCGCGGTCTCGTGCACTGCGATGGTACCCGTCCCTACGCACGACGTAGGTAGACTCGCCGGTCTCTCTTGAGTCGTTTACCATCGGAAATCCGTCCTGGCACGCCCGGACGAAAGATTTTCTCCTGCTGTTCTTGGTGAGTTTGAATGTCGCTGACGTGCATTTCCCCAGCTCAAATTTCACCCCTTGCTATGCATAGAGAACTGTTCCCCTTGGGGGCCCGTCACGGTGTTTTTACGCCCCTGGATCTGTTCATCTCGAGGGCGACCACCGCCATATCCAGTAAGCACCTCCGCTTTTTCACCTCACCTACCATGGTTGTGGAGACTAAACAGATGGTCCACCATGAGCTTCGAATTCCTCATATGTGTCAGCGACTTCCTGCAACTCTGCAGCGTTGACATCTGTGTCGTTTGGTCAATCAACCCAAATCCCGAATTCAATGTACTCGCTGAGGTCTTCAACCTGGGCGGCAGCTCCGCAATCACCAACTGGTGGTGGATAGAATAGATCTTGAATCGTCTACCCGCGTTACGCAACGCGGACAAAGCGGGGGTATCAAGGACGAGCGCGTGGAGGAGGTTTGCAATAGGGCCGTTGGGCCCTTCGACCAGACTGCGAACCTCTGCGATGTCCTCCAGCATATGAGTCATGTTGTAAGGGGGATGTTCTTGTTCTCCTCCAGGTTCTGTAGTACATTGGACGTAATTTGGGAGTGCACCTCAGAAAATGCACTTCGATCTTGGTCGTGCTCACAATGGGGACGATACCCTGGCACAAAGCGAGGACCCAGGCGATGGCGAACCAGTAGCCAACGCACCGCGTACTCGAGTCTATTCACCTTCTGAAGGCAGCGACCTTGAAGATGTTCAAGTTCGGCCTACGGTAGTTTGCTCCCGATTTTCTTGCAGCAACGCTGAGCAGCTCATCCGAAGTGTCCCAATAGACTTCAGAGACCCCCGCAAATACTCTGTACTCGCCTGGCCTCATACGAACCGCCAATGATAATGGCAACTACGCCAAAGGGCGCAACGACTTCGTCTGTCCGTCAATAGCAGTATGGGTTCGACTTGTACGTACAAATTCTGCAACTTTCATACTCGGCAGGTTCTTGAGGTGAGGCGGTTATCTGGCCTGGCAATGTGTACATGGACATCGCATATGCGTGTTACACAGGTGCATGGATAGCGGCGGGATATGGAATACAAATCGAATGTGCGAGACACCTATTGCCCCTTTGCAGCGGCCGCCTTAGCCTCCTCAGCTGCAGCAACAGCAGGGTTGACCTTCTTGCCATCCTTCCACCGGACTCGAGGAGGGGGCGCACGGTTACGGCGGCCCTCGCGCGAGCGGACACGGACAACTGATTGATGTATAAGACGAAGACCCGGACAATTTGAGATGTCACTACGCACCATGGGAGTGGATGGCGCACGAGACACAGTACGCGATTTTAATGTAGAGTTTGGGGATGACATACTCTGCACGAGAATCGACCGGAGTCAATGCTTGGCTCTCTCTGAACAGGAAGGGGAAAACGCACCCTGGTACACGCTAGCCTCACTGATATCACGAACCGCTGCCGACTCGACCATGTTACGGACGGTGAAGCGCTTGATGGCCTTGTCCTTGGGGACGCATCGTGAGCAGTTGGAGCAGCGGACGAAGTTGACGTGACCGCGGCCGTTCTTGTTGCGGCCGTGGTTTCTTCTCTTCTTGGTCTGCATGAGGTGGAGCACAGGGAGAGGTCAGTGAACTTGGTCGAAGATAACCCTGGTCCGCCCGTCATCCGAAGTCCTGCCTTGCCATCCACCCTCTCCGCGCAGAAATTCCGCCACTTCGACCGCCAAAACGCATCGACAGGACTCTGATGGGCCTTCTGTTGACAAGAACGGGATGCTCACCATGGTGAATGGAGTGTCTTGACGAGGGCGATGGACGAGGACTCGGCCTGCGGCAGCGTCTGTGCCTCACACTTCCCGAGTCAAGCGCCCGCCTGCCCTGAACCAGGCACGTGATTACAACTACTCGTCTAAGTACCGAAACGGGAAACAATGGAGGAATGTCTAGACACGACCTGGACAGGACAAGAACAATGGCGGTCGTCGCCATGCCCTTGTCCGACTCCCGGCTATATAACATCCAGTCGCTGCCGCAGTTCGTCCTGTTGTGCTTAGGCTCGGTGCTCGCTCTCGGAATCCGCTGGTCTCTCATTCTTCCTTAAGCTTGAAGCCTGGTGCTTCCTCAGCCTCCCCGTTCTCTTCCACAGCTTCCTCTCTCGAGTCCGACTTCTTCCCACTCCACTCATTACCACAATGCGCTCCGTCTACCTTGCTACTTTCGCTGTCCTCTTGGGTTCCACTGCGTTTGGCGCCCCCACCGCGTCGCTGGACCCTGCTGTCTTCCTTCAAAACGGCCAGGATGCTCAGACATTAAACGCCGAATTTGCGTCTCTCAAAGCTTCTGATCCTTGTAATGGTAAGTTCGCCCACTTTTTTGTATGTCTATCTCGTAGCTGACTTGCATGCATGTAGACGGAGAGCTCGCTTGCATCAAAGACTCAATCGTTACGTGCGCCAACTCCACTTGGCAATCAGCAGCTTGCGGCAAGTCAGATTCTTGCTTCGCCCTTCCTTCTACAACACAAGAGGGTGCTGTAAGTGCCTTCCCACCTTGATGAACGTGCTCGGTCGACTGATGCTGCGACCAAGGACATCTTATGCACCACCAACCAAACCGCCCTCGCCCTAATCCACGCTACGGGTGCCACGGGTGGCGTCGCAGTGAATAGCACCAACAGCACTATCGACTTCCCAACAGACTGCGATGACGGGGACGACGGCAATAACGATGAAGGCACCTCGAACAGCTCTTCCAGCACCACCGCGTCTGCCTCTGCCTCTGCCTCTGCCTCGACCAGCACCGAAACCACTCATTCTGCTTCCACCACATCCATGGCGTCGTCAGACTCCGCAGCTGCTACCGCTTCTTCAGGTTCCGCCGTTTCCAACGCCGCTACTGAGGTAGTCACCGTCACAGTGACCGTTCTCCCCACCTCCACACTCCCCTCCGAAACCTCGACCCTCAACCCGTCGGCGGCCTCGAGTCTTCTGTCGAGCCTCGCTACAGATACTAGCCTGTCCGTCACCACCATCGCCTCTGCCTCCACCTCCACCTCCACTACTGGGTCCGAAACCTCGACCCTCGACCCGTCGGCGGCCTCGAGTCTTCTGTCGAGCCTTGCTACAGATACCAGCCTGTCCGTCACTACTATCGCCCCTGCCTCTACCTCTACCTCTACTACCGGGTCGGAAACCTTGACTCTCGACCCCTCGGCGGCCTCGAGCCTCCTGTCGAGCCTCGCTACCGACCCGAACGTGTCTATCACGACCGTTCTCCCCTCTTCTGCCTCGTCGGCTGCAGCCACGAGCACCGCTATGTCCGAGTCGATGCCCCCGTCGAGCAGCACGTCGAGGGCCTCCAGCAAGGCCGTCGCCGTTGCGTCCTCTCCATCGGCGTCGTCGTCGTCCACCCCCAGCGCGGCCATCGTCCCTGCGAGCACGATCATCCTCGCGCCGCTCATCACCGTGGCCGGACGCGCGGTGCCAACGCGAGCGGCCGATGGCGGGTATTACGGGTCTCGCTGAGACATTCTTTTTTGTTGATAGTTTTCGGGGCTTGCACTTCACGTTCACGCTGACATGGCTTGTATTACCAGCTTACTTACTTATGTTGTATTGATAGATGCTTACCGCTTCGTATGTACTTGGATGCTTTTCACCGACTCGCTAGGACGACGGCGGACTTGTATTGTAAGGGTTACTCGTATACACATACTAATGGATTCAGTAACTGATCTGATCTCCTCGTGGCGGCACGTCTTCAGACTTTGTTGTCTGATATCCTGACCGAACTTTTAAGTATCAGGTGCCAGGATTTTCCATCATGAACTGCTCGGTGACATGGCGGCCGTGTCCAAGTCGGCCGCGTGCCTCAACTACCACGACTTATAGCTTGCTTTCCCCCCCATTCCATCACAACAGGCTTGAGGACGTTATTAACTGGACTGCTCTCGATTTGACTGCAACTACACATACGTACCCTTACGTGTCTTCAGCATGAGCGTTGACGCGTCAAGTTGACGCGGCGGCGCATGAAACGATGATTATACAGACTCGGAAACAGTTGTAAGTAACTATGGCTCGCTGGTCAGCACAACTTGTACTTAGTACGAGTCGGTACTGAGGCTGTGGCCGGTAGACCGGATTTAAGCTGATGCAAGGTGGATCGGCCAAAAAGGATGATCCACGGGTCTTGCGCGCGTCGTCGACAAATGATAAGGTGGGGAATAATAATCCCTGGTCGGCAGCCCCCAGTGCGATCAACCTAGGCCAAATGCCAGCCAGGTTGCGGTGGTTAAGTTGTCGCCGGAAGTGCTCCGAACGGCCGGTGCCCTCCTTTGAGTCCTTAATTTAAATCCGTATGTAGACTCGGCCGCCTAGCGCCCACCAACTTGAAGCTTGTCTGTCAGTGGGCTCCTGGCATCATTTGTCACTGTGCCCCACGCACTTCAAGAACCTTACGGACCCTGAGAACCCTTCGTGGTTGGGAGGTGAACTTGACTCCGATTCAAAAAAAAGTCTATTGACTCGTGGACCATACAGGCCATCTCAAAGCTCTTTCGATCGCGAAGGTTGGAAGTACTGGATTCGAAATGGCTAGCGGACACTTACGGCCCCGCCTTCTTGGTTTCTGGACCCACTGGTGTATGTGCCGCCGTTGTTTGTTACATACGGCGATCTAATTACTCGGATGTCTCCAGGAACAAATCCTCGTTATCCATGACCCCAAGGCTCTGCACAGCATCCTCATCAAGGAGGTCGAGAATACGCCATCCCTCAGAGGAATGCTTTCTGTCACCTCGCAGTCTCGTGGAGTTCTCCAACAGATATGTTGGATGCGCAGTGAGTTCATGATCTTCCTCGGGCCCCGTCTCCTCACCACCGAGGGCCAACAACACCGCCGTCAGCGTAAGATGCTCAACCCCCGGGCGGCTGCCGCACATCTTCTCCACGACATCTCAGACAAGGTTCGTCGTGCACTATCGCTGCACCTGTTATTGCATCGTCGCTCACGAGTGCGCACCACATACTAGTACGCAGATCCGTGCAGGCATCCACAAACGCGTGAACAAGTAAAAGTGGCAAGTCATCGAAGTTAATGGTTGGATGGCCTGGACTACGCTCGAGATGCTCGGGCAGGCCGGGCTGGGATACTCGTTCGGCAACTTCATTGAGGACTCCTCCGACCCGCTCAAGAACTTCTTGTGAGTGGCCCATCCTCCCCGCATCGCGTGCTCGTGGACGTGCCCCTCTAATGCGAGTACGTGCTCGCGACGCAGCCCCGTCATGTCGCGGCTGAGCCTGGTCGGCTACGTCTTGCGCGAGCTCACGCGCATCTTCCCAGACGACGTCATCCGCGCGATCCTGCGCCGCGTCCCGCATGCAGACACGCGGCGCATGATGGGGATCTCGGACACGTTGATGCGCCGCTCGAAGGAGATCATCGAGGAGAAGAAGGCGGCGCTGAGCAAGGGCGACGAGGCTCTCGGGCACCAGGTCGGCAAGGGGAAGGACATCATGAGTATCCTGCGTAAGTCCCGACCACCCATCCCTATCTCCCGTCCTTGTCCTGGAGCGGGTACTGATGGTGGTGTACCGTATACAGTCAGGGCGAACGTGGCTGCGACGGACGCGGAGAAGCCCCCGACGAAGAGCTCATTGCGCAGATGTTGTGCGTGTCTCCCTGTCCGCTGTGTCATCATTCTGGCTCTTAAAGCAATACAACAGGATCCTCATGCTCGCGGCCATGGACACCACCTCTAACGCGCTCTCGCGCACCCTGCAGATCCTCGCGCAGAACCTCGAGGCCCAGGCGAAGCTCCGCGCAGAGATCCTCGAGGCGCGCAACGGCGAGCCGGCCATCGACTAACGGGACCATCGTCAAGATGCCCTACCTCGACGCGGTGTGCCGTGAGACCCTGCGCCTGCACTCCCTAGTGCATCTGCTCGTCCGTCGGTGCGTCCCCCCGACCGCGCACATTATCGTTCCCGCTGATACTTGGTCAACTTGAACTGGAACTGGGCAGGTCGGCGAAGAACATGGTGCTCCCGCTCCTGCACCCCGTGAGCGGGAAGGACGGCCGCGAGATGAACGAGATCACGATCCCGCACAAGACCCTGTTGCTGCTCAACTTCCAGGGGAGCAACTGCGACACGGAGCTGTGGGGCGAGGGCGCGCACGAGTGGAAGCCGGAGCGCTGGCTGAAGCCCGCCCCTGCGGCTGCCCTCGACGACGCGCGCATTCCCGGGGTATACTCGAACATGTCAGTCGCTTCTCTTCTCGTCGTTCGTCGTGTTGAGGTGGTGCTTACCGACGCCGTGTTCCCCCCCCCCCGGGACAGTATGTCTTTCTCTGGCGGAACCAGGTCGTGCATCGGCTTCAAGTTTTCCCAGTTGGAAATGAGTAAGTAACGTTCGCGTGCACTTTGGTTGCTCAAAATTGGCCGGATGGTGTCCACCAGAAGTCATGCTGTCTGTTCTCCTTGCGGCCTTCGAGTTCGAGTTGACTGACAAGGAGATTACGTGGAACACCGCCGCTATATCATTCCCGACGATGGGTCTCGACAGCGAGAAGCCGGAAAGGTTAGGGCTCTGTGAGTCTCAGGCATATCATAACGCTCTTCCTTTCGGACGTATATTGTAACTGTATTCTACCGTGCCATTCATTCTGCTTGGACGTCTCTAGAAGTGTACACATCGGCTAGTTCTACCCTCCTCTTCCTCTGTATGCTATATCTATATATATATTATTACTGTTCCTCCAGACTATAATTCGGGTGCCGAAGCCAGGGCCTTCTCCAGCAGCTCTAGCGCAACCAAGGCATTAAGTTACCCCACGAAGACTGATATCCGCCTCCCCTATGCCTGTCAAGTCGCAAGCGTATCTCTCGATCGCGTTCAACAGCAAGTCTGAACGGGCAGCTTACCCATAGTTGAACACCATCGGAACATTCGCCTGCCCCGCCCTTCCCTTCCCTTCCAGGGACCCATTCGACGTCCAGCCGGGTCCCACCCTTCCTCTGCTTATCCGGGCAGTGACGGCGCCTAAGTACCATTAGAATGGCTCAGGCTCTCGCAGACGCTTGGCCTGCTTACGAATGTGCACACTCGGGTGGGCGTAGAAATGGAAGTGGTGCTTAGGAGTGAACAGACCACGAGGCTGTTTCAGCCTACACATGTTTTGGTGAGAAACAGCAGCGCTAGCGAAAAGCTGGAAATGCGATCTCACCTGACACTGAGCTCCTCCCAGCCGTCCTTCCACTCTGAGGGGGGGCCGAGTGGAATGTGTCGCCGCGTGGGGTTGAATTCCATTACCCACCACAAAGGCGCGTAGACAGCGAGCTGGTCATGCATGGGAGACAGCGCATCGCGCACATCGTGCTCCTCCTCGCTCGCAATAGGTACCCGAGGGGCGACAGTATTAAGATGGTGGCAACGAGGCTGCAGCGCGCTCGGCCGATCCTTGACGATAGGATACAGCGAGGCCGGGTCGAGACCGATGTCTCTCAGCCGCTCAGCTTTGAACTGGATGCCGGTGTTCGCCTTGAAGCATTCGCGGACCATCCAGCGGAGAGGGATGTGTCCGAGAGAGTGCGGTGTGTCGTGGGGAACCGCACAGCCTCCGATGTCTATGAGGGTCAATGATAAGCGATTGAAGCAAACAGTGAGGCGTGGCGAACACACCGCAGTGACTACCAGAAAACCAGACCTCCTGAACGTCCGTGTGGTCTTGCATATCCTGCGCGTCGAACTGTCATGATATCCATAAGGGTCACGGCAGCAATCAGAGTAAGGAACGTCGCCTGTAAGTTGGTCCCACATACCTCATAGAGCTTTGGGTGCAAGTGTGCCCAGCGCTCATGTAGTGCTAGAGCTTGCCGGAACACACGGATGGACGTGTTCGATTTTGTAAACGGAAGCGTACAAGGAATCACATCGCCGGCGGAAGAGACGGTATCCCTGTAGGCTGAATGATGAGAATAGTGTGCACAAGACATCCTGTGAAACCCATACCAGACGCCGAGGAAGTCAATGCTGATGTTAATGGGATTCGACTCCTCCTTGAACTTTGCAAACGACGTATGCCAGTCGTCATCTACTTCCCGCAAATACAGGGTGTATGCAAACGGGGACCAAGGAGCGTTGTACTTCGGTACAAGGCCGACCTGGAACAGTGATGAATGAGCACAGAACCCATGGGTCCGTGTAGTGTTCGAGCTATGGCCACGAACCTTGTGAACCATTTCTGCAAGAGCACGGGCGGTGTATGCACCACGGGAGAACCCGAACAAGGAGACCTTGTCCCCAGCTCGGTCTAAAGAGGCGAAGGATTACCACTCTGGCTCTCAAAAGTATACCGCACACTGACAATGAGTCATGAGGTCATGGTAACCCTCGAAAACATCAGAATCGAGTCCGGAGGCGCAATCCTTGTCTACGAATTTGTGGAGATTGCCCCCTGTTTCCCAGCAGGACTGACTCGGACGGTGTAACTCGTCACTGATGTCCGTTCCGATGCGAGATTGAATGCGCAGCCAACAGCTCATGTCGACAACAACTCACCATTCTGAAACAAGATGGTAAAAGCACATCTGTCGGTCCCAGTCTTCCCTATTCTGGTTGAGCAAGCTGAAGAACTTGTAGACATTCGAGGTCTAAATGCACCGATCACCCACAAGTTAGTCTAGGCCTATGTACGCACAACGAGTTAGGAACGTGCCCGTACCCTGGTGTCGTATTTATCGCCAAGGCCACTGCCTGAATGAAAGCAAAACACAAGTGTCCGTGCGGGATGGCTCGGGGGAATAATGGAATGCGCAAAGTCCCCTGTCTCGCTTGAGGGCGAACGACGGGAGAAGAGGGACAAGGGTGCCTTTGAGATGTTTGTTCGTGTGGGAGAGGGGATGGAGGCGTCGGTAGAGATTCCGTTGGCGGACATACTGGGGATAATCGATGAGCGGCCGGGTGGGAAGGGAGAAGGGAGGAGGGCTACAAAGGATGATAAAGGGGGTGGCAGGGCCCTGTGGTGGTGGAGAACAACTGGGCGGAATCCGCTATCCGGACGTTCGTTTGCAAGAGATCCCGATGCCGGATATAAACAGGATATATGAGGCCAGAAATAGCCAAGGCCACTGGCAATCCGGATACTAGAGACATGGTCAGTCGGCGAAGAACATGTGCTCCCGCTCCTACACCTCGTGCGTGGGAAGGACGGCCGCGAGATGAACGAGATCACGATCCCGAACAACATACTGCTGCTGCCCAATGTTCAGGGGAGCAACTACGGAGCTGTGGCGAAACCGTAGTGCTGGTTGAAGCTGACCCCTGCTGGCACGGCCCTCAACGACGCGCGGATTCCCGGGATACACTCGAACACGTCGGCCGCCTGCATGGACTAAAAGTGTACATATCGGCTAGTTTTTCTCCCTTGTTCTTCCTCTGTATGCTAGATCTGTTACCATTATTCCTCCAGACTACGAAACCAGGGCCTTCTCCAGTAGCTCTAGTGCAATCGATGCACTGCCCCACGATGACTGGTATCCACCTCCCCCATGTCTGTCGAGTCTCAAGCTTAGCACCCGTATTCGACAGTCGGACTGAACGGGCAGCTTACCCGTAGTTGAACACCATCGGAACCTTCGCCTGCCCTTCCCTCCTAGTGACCCACTCGACGTCCAGCCGGATCCCACCCTTCCTCTGCGGGCGGAAGCCACAGCCCTCCTCCACGATGAGGCCACGGACGTCCTCTACCGTCCCTTCGCGTTCCGCGCGGACGGCAGGGGGAACGATCTCGGGAAACAACGCGAGGCAGCGCTCGATGATGTCGGTCGTCGTGTCCGGGCGCGCGGCGGGGTACCAGTCGTTGTCCTGCTTCGTGCCTCCCAAAATGATCTAGACCGGTGCCTTCCTCTCAGCCACTCTAGGTCCGACATGACGTGTGCAGACGTGAACAGAACTCACATCTCCGCTGCGCCTCGGGATGACATACGTCCACAGACCCTGTTCGTGGTGGCTCAGAGTCCTCCCGGACCGGATCCAGGGCGCGCGGATGACGGCGACCTGGCCGCGCACGGGGTACACGTCCTTGTCCTCGACGCCGCCCAGCGTGCGCGCTCCGAGCCCAGGACAGACGACGAGCGCGTCGATGGGCTCGAAGTCTGCGCGGCCGCGATGGAAGAGCCCGGGGCCGCCCTCGATGACCTGGGAGACGTGCTGCACGGATCCGCGCACGATAGAGCCGCCGCGGGAGAGGAAGCGGGCGAGTAGGTAGGGGAGGTAGACGGGCGTGTCAATGTTGACGGTTGTGAAGGACGTACCGGACGCCGCACCGGGGACGAGGGAGTCTTGCGGGAGTTTCTTGAACTATGGCATCGCAGGATCAGTATGACATTCATGTATGCGAGTCGCACGGAGAGGAGTTAAGGAGGACACGTACGTCGGGCATCCAGTCGAGACACTCATCCCTGCCGTCCAGGAGGTAGTCTGTCTGAGAGACACGGAGGAAACAATGTTCCGCTGGGCCGCCAGGAGCGGAGAGCTCCCACATCACGTCGAATGTTTCTCGGTCGATGGCTGGCAGTGTTCTGTCGATTCTCAACTGGCGGACTATCTCCACAGAATGCACGCACCCATCTGCTTCGCGTCATTAGCCGCATGACTGACATGATGTGCTCCCTGAAAGGTCGAATTCAGGATGTTGAATAGCCGATAGTCAATGGTTGACGGAACGTACGGCCCAGAGACTGGTATAGCTGATCGTCTTGGAATCGGCAGGGAAGGTCTCTGCGATGATGGTGACGTTGTATGCGCCTTTCTCCTGGATCTTCACCGCCGTCGTCAGACCCACCACACCTATTTAGTTGAAGTGTGTAAGGGGCGGGATTGATTATTTAGCAATTCGGATGTGCTTACCTGCGCCAATGACCACGACTCTCTTCGGGGTGTTTGGCGACGCCATATGAGGTCTCTGGAGGTGAACGCTGCATATTGTCATACGTGCGACCTCAGATGTCTCTTAAGAACCATTCGTGGGAGGGGGCATATCGCGATGACTCGATGGACCTGATCTGGAACGTACGCAAATGGAGTAGGGTGGTGGATGTAAGTTGGATGTAAGGCTCCCCGTGACGCGATTCGTGTCGAGTCCTTGTTGACGATGTTCACCCAGCGCAACTGCTGCAAGTCTTGCTCCTTGTGACTAGAATATCGGCACACAACCAAAAACGTTGGACCCAAAATGGTAGATTGCGAGGTATACGGATGTGATAGTTATAGGACAGGGGAGAGGATGGGAGAGAAAGAGATGTGGCTCTCACTACTATCTAGAAGTCCATCATCGCGATTGCAATGAACAACGCATAGAGCTGCTAGCGAAAGAAGAGCATCGAGTCCGTCTGCGCCGCAACAAATGGCCCCTGCCCAGTCTTTGGTCGGTGGAGAGGGGTGATAAGGTGTCGGCGACGAAGAGAACAGCCGCCTGTTGCGAAAACTGCTCTTATACCTGTCCGTCCCCAAATATGGCAATTCCCGCCCCAGACCGGCGCAGCTGCACCGGAATCCGGAGTCCGCAGCGGGGCGCTGGCCCGAGTGCTTATCCGGGCAAATGACGTAACTCTAGCTTGGCGCTTGAAAGCATCCGAGTCCGCGCCGTTCCACACACTCTTCAACGCCGTGCCGCTTGCGCACTCCTTTGGACGACCAGCTCCGCCCTACCACCCCATCTCGTGTCTATACCGTCCCGCTAACTACGAACAACGCCTCAAGACTGTATGAAGTTTAACACTCCCTTGCCACAACCACTCCCGAAGGAATGTGAGAAGGCAGCACAGATCTGTGCGTTGAATTCGCTTCTTCCATTGACACTACTTCCCGACACTGACACTTTGCAGTCAAATCCTTTGTCGACAGCAGCAACAATGGTCTAGATGGCGTACGTCCGCGAGGTCTTAAACCGATGAGCCCGACAGCTCTGACAAGTTGGAGACATAGGTCATCCCACGAAGCGTACTTGAGAACGCGAAGGGCTTTGCCATTTTCACGGTCTTCAAGGCCGGCTTCCTATTCTCTGCACGGGCGGGAAGTGGCATCGTCATTGCGAAACTTGAGGACGGAAGTAAGTCCTTCGTCATCATTTCCTCTCCCCCCTGCCCCCCAGCCTGTATGCGGCTGCAGTTAAGCGTTGCCTGTATGCCAAAGTACTCGGCTGGGGGCGCCACATCGCGCAACATACACATCGACGGGCCGCTCTAGACCATTTCCTATTTCACGATCGCTCGACATGGCTGACCTCGTCTTATAGCATGGTCCGCACCAAGCGCGATAGGCTCCGCAGGTTTAGGTGTCGGTGGACAAGCTGGTGCGGAGATGACCGACTTCTTGGTTGTCTTGAACTCAAAATCGGTAAGTTGTAACCTATGGTCACCGCTTTTAGGTGAATATCACTAACTCGATTTCTCGTATAAGTAGGCTGTCGTAAGCTACACCTCGTCCACACGGCATCATAATGGCCGTTCTCACGGATTTGTCTTAGAAATCCTTTATGGCCGCTGGTTCATTAACCCTGGGCGGTAACCTCAGCGTCGCCGTTGGTCCCCTCGGACGCAATGGAGAGGCGATTGGATCTCTGAACACCAGCGGGAAGGTTGCCGCGATGTACAGTTATTCCAAGACTCGGGGACTCTTCGGAGGCGTGTCGATAGAAGGCTCCGTCATCGTCGAGCGTCAGGACGCGAACACCCAGGCATATCGTACAGACCTGACTGCGAAGCAGCTCTTGAGTGGCGCCATTCCACCGCCTGAATGGGCTTCCCCCTTCATCAAGACGCTCGAATCTTGTACAGGCCTGCCAGGAGGTCGCAGGTGGGTTCAAGAGCTCCAGAACAACCACCCAAACGACCCGTACATGTTCGGCAGCGTCGAGAGTCCAAGTCTCGCAAACAGCCCCTTCGACTCGCGCGACTTCCCCGACAGTCCATCAGGAGGGACTGGAACACCAAGAACGGGGACACCTCCGATCGGCAACAACGCAAACGGGAACGGGAAGCTGTCGAAGAAGAAGAAAGAGAAATCATCCAGCATCTCCTTCCCGCCCATCCAATGGGGCCGTCAGAAGAGCTCGGGCTCGTACTTCTCAGAGTTCCACGACCCCTCGCGCGCCCCGGACCCCCTGGACACACACGTCCCCAGCCCGAGGCTCCCGCCAGAGGACCGGCCGTCGCCCCGCCTCGACCGCGTGCTCAATCCCGCCACGGGATTCTTCGAGACGCGTTTCCAGTCCGACTACATCACCGACGACCAGCTCCGCCAGCACCCGCCCCTCCACCGACGCACGAACTCCGGGCTTCCATCGCTGAGCCTCGACAGAGACCAGGACCGGGATAAAGATAGAGTTCGCGATAACAAGAAGCCGTTCGGGTCGTCGAGGGACGGCGAATGGGAGCCAGACAGCCCGTTCAACGACCTGCCTACCGGAGCATTCAGCGAGGCGCGCTCGAACATGTCGGACGCGACGTCGCACCGGCGCGCGTTCAGCGCGTACGCGCCGTCGACGGCGTCTGCGTCTCCGGCGAGGAAGAGCGGCAACCCATTCGAGGCGTGGGCGACGCGCGAGGAGGAGACGTTCGACGACGACCTGCTGGGCGGGGGGAGGGCGGGATCAAGGTCGACGTACGAGGCGATGGGGAAGCCGAGGATCGCGCCGAAGAAGGAGCTTGCGAGGCCGCTGCTCCCGCACGAGGGCGTCGCACGGGCGATCGCGCTGTATGATTTTAAGGCGGTGCAGGTGCGTACCTTCTCTTCGTGGGGTTGGGCGGGGTTATTAAAAACTGATTTGCGTTCCGAACGCCTTCGTGCGCGCCTGCAGTCCGGCGACCTGTCGTTCTCCAAGGGGCAGGTGATCATTGTCACGGAGAAGAGTGGCGACACGAATACGTGGTGGACGGGAAAGGTCGACGGCCGGGAGGGCATCTTCCCCGCCAATTTTGTGGAGGTGGTGTAGACGATCGCCGTGGAGAAGGGGGATGGCTGATTCTCTTTTTCTTTCACGCCGATCTGTCGGGATGTATCCGCTACATATCCATTTTTCTTGCCTTGGATTACTGACCTGTATCTCGTGCTTCGTTTTGGTTTTCTGATGTTGTCGGACTTTGCTTGTGTATCTCACCCGGTGACCAGGTGGCGGCTGTATGTATGCATGGATGTATGTACATGGGACTGTACTGCTAGACTCGTCTCGCTCTCGGCATGTAGCTTCCCGTCTCTGGTATCGACTCTGTTATCTGGACGCCCGGGATGTCGTTGTCTCGTAACGGCGGTAGAAGAAGGTTTGAATGCGTACTGTACAGTTAGTAGTCCGGACCCGCGGGTCTATCCACTGCTGTATTGCGTCCGCATGTACCTGAAAATGCGACCACCGTTTCGCTTTGGTTAGACTACTTAACTGACCCCACCCCATTCAGATGCGTTTCTGTCTGAATGTTCGGCTGTCAAGGAACAGGAAATTCTAACCTAAGTCGAACGACGGACGATCGGAGGATGTGAGTGGGCTCGCCGGGGTCGGTGATGTGACGCGTCGAATGCTGACAGAATGTACCGCTGGGCGGACATACAGAGGAAGACCGGTGGCGGCCGTGTCTTGGACAGGACATATATGGTGGTTGCTTACCGTCGTCAAGGCCGATTGGAATGCACCGTTCGCAAGGTCTTGGTGGTGGTCACTGCGATGCGTTTATGTGGGGAAGGTTCGCCCGCATAATTCTCTTACATCCGATATTTGTGCGGTGGCGCATCGAAACTAGTGGCCCTTGAGATCTTGAGACCGCGGTGGAATGCAGGCAGCAACGGTCGGAGTTGCTCCATTACATGCACGCACAGGTCCATTGCGCATTTGAAACTGGACTCTGTAGCCTCGGGGATCGACCTGAACCTGACTCCGATTAGTATTCCAAGTTTGTAACGAAGCCACACTCACCGTGCCGAACTCTACCGGAGTTTAGGCTGTAGTGTTGTGTTGTGCGCAGCAGCACGGACGCGGTGGCGGGTGATGCTCCAATAGGCTCGACGCGTCGGAGGCGGCGGCGTTGGCTTTCTAACTGCATTCGCAGACTGCTTGGAAATTAGCTTGGGTTGGGCGGGTTGTATGTAACGCCGCGGGTTCACACGAAGGTAGCGCAGTATTCTGTCGAGCGGCCATGCCTTTTGGTCAGTCTTCGGGGGATGAAATAGAAGAGCATGTTGAAGGACGTTGTTCATGGTAAATCTGAGAATATTCATAGACATTTCGGGGACCACCGTTCCGCGGACGAAGGTGCAAATGAGCGGGAAGAATGGTGAGCTGCCTGCAAAGGCGACGTCCGCTGGACGCAATGGAAGGAGAGCACTTGCAAGTTGAGGTAGAGATGGACGGGCGCTCCGCAAGCGGGGTGGGAGCAATGCGAGTGAGAAAAGAGGAAAGTGGTCCGATACACCGAGCGTCTAACCCAAAGAGAGCGCAGGAGAGGTCGTCTGTACAAGAGTACCCTCTTGTCTCCTGCCACCATGTCCACCCCGCCCCCGTCCGAGAGCTCCAGCTCGTCGTCTACAAATTCGCCCTCTCCGACCACCCCCCACGCGGAACTCAAGTCGGATCCCAGCGAAGCGCTCGAATTCCTCCTCCAGACCATGGTCGCGCAGGCGCAGGCACGAGCCCAGGGCGCCGACTCGTCCTCGTCTTTCGACTCCTCTACCCAACCGGACTGGTCCCAGCTCTCATCATGGGAAAGCACAGTCCAAGAGCAGAAGTTCGACATGACTTCGGACTTCAACTTCTCCCTCCCCATGGACCTTGATTTCGACCCAAACATGGCTGTCGATCCAAGTGCGCTCCATTTCACCACAATCTTCGACCAGTCCGCGTTCACGCTCCCGCCCGACGAGGCCTCTTTCTTGATGGCGAACGAGATGGTCCCTAACAACATGCTCTTCCCCTCGGGAGAGGACTTCGGTATCCCCCACTCCCATGTCGAGCCCGGTACCGGTCGGAGACTCAGCGTTACCTCCTCCTCGTCTTCCTCCGGTGCCTCGCTCTCCCCCATCATGGAGCCTGCTCAGGGCATCTCCAACTCGCCACCCTCTTACGTCAACCTCAATGACCCGGCATCGGAACTCGCCCAGCGCGTCCGTCAAATGGCCGGTGTTACCCTCGCCGTTCCCGTCAGCGCGCAGGTCCAACAGCTCGCCGCCGCAGGGGGCCAGGCGAAGCTCCCCATCCCCCGCCTAAAGCAGAGCCCGACCCCCGCTCCGGCCCCGAAGCGGACCGCGAAGCCCTCGCCTTCCCCATCCGAAATGGCAGCTTCGCCGTCATCCTCGGCGTCTTCCCCACCATCCACTACTCCCGTTTCTGAGCAGACGCCCTCGCCCGTTACGGAAATCCTATCCAATGGTCCCACCCAGTCCGTCATTGGCCGGCCGAAGACCAGTCATACGACGATTGAGCGAAGGTATCGGACGAACCTTAATGCTCGTATTACCGGTTTGAAGCAGTCCGTTCCTGCGCTCCGCGTCCTCGAGGCCAAGGCTGGTCAGCCGACCCCATGGAATGACGTCGTCGACACCCGTGGTTTCGTCGATGGCGTGAAGGTTGCGCGGAAGATGAGTAAGGCGAACATCCTTGGCAAAGCTACCGAGTACATTCGGTAGGTATCGCTCTGGTGTTTGTGACCTTGCTCGGTTGCTCATATGTTTGACTCCGCTTCAGTGTGCTCAAAAAGCGAGAGGGCCGTCTGAAGCGCGAACAGGATGGTTTGAAGTCCTTGATCGCCGGCCTTGTTGGAGGTCCTGCATTGCTGAAGGAGTGGGACAGGGAATGGAGGGAACGGTTCGGTGGTGAGGAGAAGGATGAGATCGAGGATGACGACGCTGCAGGTGGAAGCGACGACGACGAGGGCGATGGAGATGATAGCGATGGCGAGGATGAGGAAGGTCGTGCGCGCAAGAGGGCTAAGGTCGCGAAGGCAGGTAAGAAGGAGAAGCCCTACAGGCCACCTCCGCCGCCTCCAGTACTCGCGGTGCCTGGGGCTGTACCAGAGAAGCGCAAGCGTGGTCGTCCCCGCAAGATACCTTTGTCCTCCACGCCCGTCTCCACTGTGGCCCCTTCCGCATCTGTCACCCCCTCCCCGACCCATGTGCAGCCCATCTTCCCCACCGACCAGACCATGCAAGATGCGTTCATACAGGTCAAGACCGAGCAGATGATCCAACAGCCTCAACAGCCTGCGACACAGCAGTACCTCCTTGCGATCTTCGCGTTCTTCTCCGTCTTCAACTCCCCATTGACATCCTCCAATCGCTCGCCCCATGCGTACCACGAGCATGCACACCATGGCACCGTTCTCACCCCTCACCAACCCACTGCGACGCACGTCCCTGTCGCTGCTCTTACCGGTTACGGCATGCACGAGGTTGCTCAGGCCGCTCACTTGCTCGTGTCTACCCTCGTCTTCTTCTATGTCCTCGTCCCTTGGTTGTCCACCGCTTTTCGCAAGACTAGCATCCTTTCCAGGATCGTCTCGGTGTTCTCACGATCCAAACATGACAGTCCTACTCCATCCGCTGGCTCCATCGCTAACCGCAATGCGCTCGCCCGCTCTGTGCTCCTCGATGCACTTTCGCCCGCCGCCCGCGGCTCCGAGGACGAGCCCGCCCAGCTGTGCTCGGCCCTTGGTATCACGACTGGCGTCATCGGCCTTCTTCAGAGCGTCATCAAGGCTGCTCGGAGGGATCGCGGCATCGAGTTGAACCAGCTTGAACAGCGCGCGTGGGTGCGCTTGGGCGAGCTTATTGCATTTGATGGTATGTCGATCTGTCTCGATGCTTGGAAGAATATACGCTCACAGGTCTTCAGGTTCTGTCGGAAACACCACCCGTCTCCAAACGTTCTGGTGCATGTCATGGCACATCTCTACCTTTGCGGCGACCACGAGTGATCTCTCTACCCTTGCCCTCATCATCCGCCCTGTGTCGGGCTCTAAGGCGACCGAGCTTTGGGATCGCGCGTGCAAGCGTGAGGTGCTCCGCGCACACGAGAAGATCGTGTTGAACAACATGAGCGTCGAGGGTGCTGCGGATTGGCTCGCGAAGTGGCGCAGCTGGCATGAGTCGGAGCGCAAGGGCCGCTGCACGGCTTGCGAGAAGCGCACTCCCCTCGGTATCCTAGCTGCCATCCTCATCCGCGAACGCCTCCGGAAACATGCCGCGTCGTTGTTCGTGCGCACCGTAGTCCGTGCAGAGGTCGAGGCGCGCCGCGCCAATCCCGCGTATGACAGCGATGACGAATGCGACGAGCCCATGTACACGTACGACGCGGACAAGGATTTCAAGGAGGAGCAAGAGCGCACGGAGACGATCGAGGCCGGCAAGTCCATCGGCGGCCGCACGGCCGAGCTCGCCGTCCTCCTCGAGCGCATCTGGGACACCGGCTTCTTCTCGCAGGAGGACACGCTACTTCCCGCTCCCCCCGCTCACGCGTATTCGCGCTGCCCGGACGTCTACGCCGACTGCGAGGACGAGCAGGACCTCGCGAGCCAGGACGAGGCGGAGATCCGCGCGCTCATCACCGCGACGCTCATCTACCGCCGCATCTTCCCGTCGACGATCCCCGCGTGCACGCTCGCGGGCGGAGGCGTTGGGGCGCCGGCGTTCGTGCTGAGCCCGCCGCCGTCGCCGAGCAGGCGCAACGCGCAGCTGCACATGGCGCTCCGCACCGCGCTCGGCTCGCCCGCGTTCGAGAGCGGGGCGGATGGGCGGCTCGAGGACCCGGAGCTTGGGGCTGCGCTCGAGGACGCAAGAGATCGTGTCGTGGACATGCTTGTGGACTTCGAACGGGCGTGTCGGAGAGGCGGGGGGACCTTCGCTTAGAGGCTGCGGCTGTGTCGTGGATTCGGGCTCCATCCGCCCGCCGCATCCCGGTCGCTGTGGCGGGCCGGTATGTGTTTTGTATTAGAGCACAGTATTGGTTCCTGTGCGTACGCGTTTGAATTGACTTATAAGTAGGCCGTCTATCTACTTTATTCTGCGGATACTGATACTTGTACGTTGTATTTTGAAGAATGGAGGATTTAGAAATCATTCTGTACGGTTGCGGCGTGCTTTGGTGCTCAAGATATCATTCAAACTTCACAGCGCGCTTCAAGCAATTGTGAAACTGGCTCATATGGTGCGTAATGCTTCCTCCAATATGAGAGTTTGACGAAGCGCTCTGATCACCTCCGCCCGTTCCAGGAAACACGCTTTAGTCGAACCGTGGCGGTGTTCGTTGTAGATGATGAGGCCATGTCTACAGTGTTACAATGCAAGCATGGACGCGATTACCCCAAATCCGTAACAAGACTTCTATGCGAGAACCGCTTTAACCTTGTCATTAACGCCCCCCTCCCAGTCGTCCCAGCACACAGACAATATCACCGAGCGCCTCCCGCTCCTCCCCTGGAACACGTCTGGCCGCGTGCACTCCTCGCCTGCGTCCGTCAGTTCTTCCGGAAGAACCCAGAGCCACTTCACGGCGCCATCCCTCTTGAACCCCATGCGCTCCGCGAGCCCCACGGACGGCTTGTTCCCCGGGTGCGCGCGCCACTCGACGCGCCGGAAGCCGATGCCCGGCGGGGACGCGGTGGGCAGCTCGAGGACATAGCGGAGCATCACGCCGACCATCTCCTTCGCGACGTGCGTGCGGTGGAACTGCGGGAACAGGACGACGTACCCGAGCTCGGTGCTCAGGTGCTTCGGCGCGGTGTTCAGGAAACCGAGCGCGCCCGCGAGGCTGCCGCCCCACTCGGGGTGCGCGGGGTCGAGCCGCGTGCGGTCGATGACGGCGAGGAAGGTGTGGTGGGGGTTCCGCCGGCAGTTGAGCTCGAGCCAGGCGAGGAACTCGGGGAGGGTGCGCGCGAAGTAGGGGTAGTAGCGGAAGAGGGCGAGGAGGTTGTCCTTGACGTTCGCCCAGTACGTCGCGGCGTGCACGCGCGGGACGAAGGGGACGACCTTGAGGCGGTCGGTTTGGAGGGACTCGGGGTGGAGGGGCCACGCGAAGTTGATGTCGTACGGGTCAGGGCCGTACAGCTCGGCCTCGGGCACGGTGGGCTCCGGCTGGGGTGTGTAGTTGTTCACGAATGACATGGTCGGGGTGGTGTGTGGCCCTGTTGCAGGTGCCAATGAACCGAGACGTAGCGTCTTAGTACTTATGTACATCCTCTCTAGACAGGCGCCAATTGATTGTGACTCGACTGAGCCTGTTCGCTTCGATTGATTGCGATCAACCGTAGAGCGTTTCCTCAGAGGGACGGAGCTCCGGCGATCCGTTTTGGCTCTCGCTGCAAGCGAAATACATGGCGAGCTCGCTTTACAGGGAGTGCGACGAGGTTTCGTCAGCGGCGCATATAGTCCTAACAAATTAATTAGTTCACGGCCACCGCAATACTCGGGGGCCGGGACTTGAGCAACATGGACCCAAGATCGCGCCTCGTAGTGACTGCAAGGTGACTGTCATGAAACATGGACCCGCCTCAATCGTACGTACAGCTATGTCTCATGGACTCAGCGGGGTAGCAGCGAACCACCACTTCAACATCTTGTTGTCCGCGCTGAAGTCCGCACGACCGACAAAGTATCGGCGTGCGAACATCAGCGGCATCCAGAACTCGTCGTCCGCCCACATCTGTTCGAGAGGGATAGGCGGAAGCTCTGTATCGTCCTCACCCCGAGCGCGATCGATTGCCGTGGGAGGGTTGCTCGGGGGGAGTATATCGGCCTGGATGGAGAACCATTGCGGGCGCATCTCGTCCGATCTGGTCGCAGGGAGGGCGTCAGAAGAAAGAAAGCGAAAAGGAAAATGGATATGCAGACTCGGTGACTGTGCCGCTGTACTCGTATGCCCGGAAGACATCAATATTGAAGGCGGCCTCAACTCCGTCCACAGCGAAGAAGAGCGTCCCGCACTGCTCCAACGGAGCCTTGATGCCCGCCTCTTCCTACGAATCATAGCCATCAGCTAATGGAGTGACACAGAAACATAGGTAAGGAGAATGACTTCGAGTTCCCGTATGGCGGCTTGTAGGGGGGTCTCTTCGGGATCCACCTTACCGCCAAAGCCATTCCACCTAGTAGACAGCATCGTCGTCAGCGACCTGAAGGACGATATCGATCGCGACAGGAAAAGCGCACAAACCAACCCCGAATCCTCTCTTCTTGAAGCCAAGGAGAACTTTCTGATCAGATACGTGAGCGTCGTGAATGCAAAGCAGGAGGGATGATGAACCGACCCTGGAATCATCCAAGATGACGAACGCGTTGGTGTACAGCTTGATCTTCTTGTATTCAACCCAATCCGAAATCCCACCGCTGACCGTTTCTACGAGGGGTCCGTCATATGTTAGCCCAGGAGGAAGTTGCAGATTAGAATGCATGACCGACGGAGTCGTCGCCGAATTCAACGAACCGAGCGAAACGCCAGCAAGCACACAGTGACCACACACCCGCCCGTAACGTCCACGTGCACTGTGACGCTGTGTTCTTAGATGTGGTTACGCGCGCTGTTCGAAGTCGGGCCATGGCGGCCGCGGTGAGAGCCTCTAATACTTATCCTATGCCATCTGCCAAACTCGAACAGTGAAGACTTGGAGGCTTACTTGCCATAAAGTTCCCTTCTGAACTTCCCACGACCGCTGAACGACTTGAACGACATTCAACGAAAGGCGACGCCAGTCACCGTCGGTACCGTCCTCCGCGTCGCACGCAGGCGTATACGTTGACGACCCCGGAATGTCAGCGCAATTCTCCTAGCGCCGCTACTGCGGCACTCGGGTGACCTGGCCTTCAACACGAGTACTAATGTCCCATCTCGTCCGGTAGGTTGTTCTCATTCGGTCGCGATCTCCGAGCTCGTGTCCGACTTGTGGTGCTCAATGTGATACGATATCTCTGTCAAATTTCAACAAACACGTCCCGACAAAATCAAGACCGGAGGGCATCGCCGACAAGCATGCTCCCGGTGACCACGCCTCTATGCGACTAATGTCCGACTGCCCCTGATTGCCCGCCTCCGCGAGGGTCTTCAGGAATGGCAGTCTGGTCTGCGTATCGCGTACGGAGCTTCTGGACGGACTCGAGTGTAGGCGGACGACTGGTGCCTGTGGCTCGGATCGACGCTCTCTGCGGCCCTCTCGCTCACAGTCAGTTGTTTACCCTGCTTGAAGATGGCCTTGGTAGCCTGCGTGGCCGTCCATCAGGAGTAGTGGCCGCAATGGTATTGTTGTCGGCATTGTCGCTCGTCTCGATCAGGTAGCCATCAGGAAGGAAGATGTTGAATCCTTGGATGAGAGCGGGGTGTCCGTGAAAGAGGTTTGAAACGTGTTCAATGACCCCAAGTGTATCGATACTAGTGCAAATTGTGGGTGAGCGGTGACACGACTCGGAGCGGGATGGACGGCATAGACGGGATACGGATCAAAGGCCACACGGTGCGCTGGCCCATAATGACGAGGTCCGAGGGGGGTACGGACTGAGGATAGGCGTGAAGTGCGACTCACAGGCGGACCTTAAAAGCTTTCATAATGTCCAGAAACTCTTGATACAGCTCCGGTTGTTCCGCAAACTGCAGCTTGACCGAGTCCAGGTAGCTGAGCGCATCGCTCACGTTGAGGGGTCGATCTCCTCTGCCCAGCTGCTCACATCAGGAAAAACCCCCCGGGCTAATTAGCTCTAAATTAGCGAGGTCGCAACTATTCGCAGAGTAATCAGGTGCTCACCGTGTATAATACAAATAATGCAATTGACCCGCGACATGGGGACAGTGGGAGCCCAATTGTAGTGCGCGTCGCCTCCCGTGCAACGTACGGAAGGACTGGCGCCCGTCCGATTCCGAGTCTGCGCGCCGTGCTGTCCACCTCGCAAGTGTCGCACCCGCAAGCATTGCTTCAATTCGATATCGAGGAGGACACCGTCCCTCGGGAAAAGCTGAAGCGAGGGCCATCGCAACTCCAAGTCGGCTGTCCGGGAACTCGACCGCCATGCGGCACACTGGTGGCACGCAATCAGGGAGGTTGTGTCGCAATGCACAGAAGTTGCCTCAAGCTAATACAGAAGTTTGTACGTATCTAGATCAGTAAACAGATTGACATAAAAGTCCTTGCATCTATCCAACACATTGCTTGTTGTCCAGGATCGGTCGGCGACGGGACCAAAATCTGGGAACAGATGGCAGCTCCGCTCAAGATCGTCCACCGGAATTATTTCTGCACGTCGCGCGCCATTGGCGGTGAGTGTTCGCGATACCTTATATAGCCCGTGTTCTTCGGAGGCCGGCTCGGAGGCGAAGGGGGAGAAGAGCTCGACGTATGCTAGATGTTGCGGCCGCGACGCGATCGGGATCCTCGGAAACAACTCTTCTGAAGCCCGGCGGGAGAGCGAAAACACAAGTCGCACTTGTACGACTCGGTACCCTGACAAAATATGATAACCATGTTAGGCACTGCCAAGCGGCGAGATGATTTCATGCCAAGTAACTTACTTTGAATATTTGTAGTCGTCTCACTTACCGCGGCCGTCCGGTCGACGCGTGCGAGTGCAGTGTCAAACCGTCCTGGTACTGTCCGACCGTATTTGTCTTTGCGCTCGGGGCGGACATGAATGACGTCCTGGCGACCGAGCTCCTGGATCCCGAGGCCCTGTACGTCCGGAAGATGGATCTTGATCTTGTGGTAGGCTGCGACACTGTTGAAGCCGAAGTATAGCCCACCACAACGACGTTCAACTTCGTGCGGTGTGAGGGATGGGTTGTTGCGCTTGATGGCGAAGCGGGCGAGAGCGTCCCGGAAGAAGGTGGCGCCGTACTTCGCAACCGTATGAGCAAACTTGACGGACTTCACAGATGGGTGCCGCGTCATCTTGATGTGGGGTTGGGGCTCATCTATGGGGAGATGGGGACGCTGAGAGGATGATGGATGTTGGCTGGGGGCTGCCAGTGGTGCTACAGAGGAGCCTGACGTGCGTGGTTGCGACATCGTGATGGGATTGGACTGTGAACCTGACAGTACGCCGTGACGCTGGGTGGTAGCCTTGCTTTGTTGGGCAGCGATGCGCCACTGAACATACTTCTCGTGCCGCTGTACCTTCTCGCGCCGTTCGAGCCAAACCGTCATCTGTGAGAGCTCGTCCTTCTTGTTGCTCGCGCGGTAGGCATCCTTGGCAAAGTCGATGTGAAGCCGCTCGGTGTACTGCGTATCGTAATTGTCAGTGGTGCCGAACATCTCGATTGCGCGTCGGTAGTGGTCGAGGGAGTGAAGCTTCGGCAGCCGAAAGTGCTCTCGGATGCCGAGGTCTACGAAGATCTGCTTGTTGGCGTGGAACGACTTGAGAGCCTTGTCAAGAAGGGCAAGGGTGCCCGAGGTGTGTGTGGGATACTGCGCATAGTACAGAAAATCGAGTAAGGCCCGAGTGGCACGAACTAAGCGGGAGGGGGAGGCGCCGTTAGGAAGAGGAAGGCCGATGATGAGGCCAAGGAGGATGCGGCACATGTCGCGGTGTTCCTTGCCCGTGACGCGTGATAGCTTTGATATCCCTTTTTCGAAGTGACGCAGGCTGTGGTTGCGAGGAAGACGGCGACAACGGGCATCGAGCTCTTCAGCTCCAAATGCATCCTTGAGCCATCCGATGAGATGCTTCATAACTCCTTGATAGAGTTGATGGAGGACGTCGGGAGTGATCGCGTAGAAGATGTTCGTGTATGGCAGCTCTTCCCAGAAGGGATGGTACAGCGGCTTGATTCCGGCATCACGACATGCTGCCGCGTAGGCGCGAGGGCCATCGTCGAGAGCGGCGAGCGCGTCGAGAACATCCTCCAGGGGTCGAAACGGGCGATCTGAGTCTGTAGTATCACCCATGTCTTTCTTCGTGACTGGACACTTCGGACAGTCCCCCGTCTTACAGCCGGTAACGAGAACCTGCTCGGGGTAGTCACCGACATAGACGGCGACAATGGGATGACCGCGGCGGAGAACTCCATCGCCGCTCGCAAGTTGAATGCCATCCAGGCCAGCAGCGACAAGTGGTTGCACAACTCGAGCCATGCAGGCGTGGAAGAGGTTCGCTAGGCTTCGGCGGCGTGCAGCCTTCGATTTGATGTGGAGGAGTCGTGAAGTGGGGAGGTAGGGTAGAGTACACAATGGGACGGGCATGTTGGTCGCGAAATAGGCGAGCAACACATGCAAGTTCCAAGCAGACGCCGGCAAACACAGCCACGGCTAGCGCGCGGGGAAGGGAACGCGTGAAAAATACAGCGATACCGGGAATCGAACCCACGCATACGGAGCTCGAAAGGACGCTTAACCGCTGAGCCAGCAACGCATTGGAAAGCAGGACTTTCAACGCAATATGTGCATGGAAAGATGGCATACAGAGCCTTGCCACCAAGCACGACGGGCAAAGCAGGGGTTTCGGCAGTACGGAAATGGTGAGGAAACTGGTGGGGAAACTTCAAGTTTCTCAGCCATTTCCGGGATGTTTCGGGGTCCTGGAAATTTGGCGTTTCCCGGGTGTTTCCAGAGACCGGAAACGGGTCGGGGTGTATCCGTAAAAGGAAAACTTTGGGGAAACAGGCAGGAAACATGGTGTATCCCTTGACATTGTCTTGAAACACCACGTTTCTCACCCGTTTCCCCACGATTTCCCCTTTACAGAAACACCATAAGCCGTTTTCAGTCTCTGGAAACATCCCAGAAACGTCAAGTTTCCCGACCCCCGGAACACCCCGAAAACAGCTCTGAAACTTGAAGTTTCCTGACCAATTTCCCCACCGTTTCCCGACTCAGGAAACACCTGTGTTGCCCGTCGTGAAGCTTGTGGCGTGCTCGTCGGGAATGGAGAGGAGCAAGTGTATGAGCCAGGAATGTACTAGCTACGGGTACAGGAATAAAAAACAATGAGGCTCCTGCCAGTGTGACAGTGGGGCCATTACATTTATGCCCTCAGGCTTGGTACAGTGTAGTGACTTGCGCCGTGCACTAGGGCTACTTATTAAGTTATTCTGATGATGGTGGTACAATTGTTTTACCATAAGCACTTTCCTGGTGTGTCCCTGGAGTTCTTTGGAACACTGAATCTGAACCGTATGCTTATTCCATCATATAGCTGCGGCGGCCGAAGGGTCCAGATGAGCTCATATTGCGTTGAAAGCCCTGCTTTCCAATGCGTCGCTGGCTCAGCGGTTAAGCGTCCTTTCGAGCTCCGTATGCGTGGGTTCGATTCCCGGTATCGCTGTATTTTTCACGTGTTCCCTTCCCCGCGCGCTAGCCGTGGCTGTGTTTGCCGGCGTCTGCTTGGAACTTGCATGTGTTGCTCGCCTATTTCGCGACCAACATGCCCGTCCCATTGTAGACGGCTCAGGTAGGCGAGAAGGATTTGACCACGACGAGATGGCTTGCAGCGAATATCTTTGGGGAGGTTGCCGATCGTCATGTAGACGGGGTATGCGGTCTTGTTGCCGAACTGGGTGAGCTGCGTCTTGTCTGAGGAGATAATGACCGGAATGACCGTGGCTCCGGGCCGTTCTTTCTCCAGGGCTTCCTAGGACGAGGAGCATGATGGGTGAGTGATCCATACAAGGATATGCGATAGAGATCAAGCGCTACTTACTTGGGTTGCCCACCACCACTTTCCTGTGTTCATGTCGAAGTAGACGCGTACTTGGCATGTGTCATCGGTGTAATGCTTCTCCGGGACGAGGAGAAGCAGGGGCGCAAACTCGGGATCTCCATAAAGCGACCTGATGCACTCCAGGATGTCCCGGAAATATACTTCGAAGGCCTCGCCGGCGACTATGATCTCATACCGCTTGAACTGGGGACGCGCTGATGGAAGCTTGTCGTCGATGATAGCGTTGAGTTCTCGCGAGTTCTTGAAACTGAGTCGAAGCGCTTCAGCAACCTGTGCAAAATACGAAGCAGTGAGAATTGGAATGACAGTGATGTCAACTCATGATAAGTACGTACACCTTCAATTGCAAGGAGATCGGAAAACGCAGTCGAGCCCGAGCCCCGAAGTTTGGCCCAGCGAGCAACTTCCCACTCCAGGCGAGTCGTGAAAGGATGATAGGGATTGTCCTTGGCACCATCACCGACCTGCTCTCCATACGACTTGTACGAAGGTGTGGATCCCTCGCCGGCACTCCCGGTATTGTTCACTTGACCAGTTGGGATCGGAGCACCAGCGGTGGATGCCTTGAAACGGATGGCAAACATTTTGCGCCTGGTTTCCCGTTCAACTGCTTCGCGCTCGGCAGCAGTGGGAATGGCGGGTCCTTCGAGAGGAGAAGAAGGCTGAGGGGAAGTTGGCAGTGGACGACTCGTGGAATGAGGGCTAGGGGGCCGAGGTTCCCAGAGTGTTCGCTCAACCTCGGCCTCATACTCGTCGCCCGAGTCTGAGCTGGAGCCCGAGGGGGACGTGGACGGAGATGGGGATGGGGATGGATCCATAGGGTCATCGAAGTCCTGAGCTGAGTAGTCGCCATAGTAGTCGCCTTGAAACTGGACAGGAGGAGCTTCGAAGTCGATATCAGCGAACTGAGGAGCGAGCCCACCGGCGAGCTCGGGATGGCTGAGTCGAATCGCGACACAAGCAGGCTTCTTCGTTTGGGAAAGGTGGTGAGACAAACCCGAGGGAGAGAACTTCAGGTTGCACCCGGGGCAAGTCTCGGTCGCGTTTGCCTTGGGCATGAGAGTCGAGGAATGTAACACAGGAGTTTGGGATGGAGGGGCTGTCACCGTAGTGAATGTGTCAAGTTTCGAGACGAGACGAAGGAGTCGCTAGGATGAGCTCGGACCGCGCTTGTGTCAGCAAATGGGACCCCGAGCAGCCAGCGGTGGCTGACGGACGTTGGGCTGCCAGGGGGCATCAAGCCACTGTACAGTTATACAAAAATCAACACGGGGCTGAAGTCCACCGTACCACGGGCGGCAAATCTCACCTCCATTTTTCTCTCTCAATTTCCAGCCGTTTCGCAATCCCTCTCTTCCCTTTCAAGTTCCCCTCCCCTCTACACTTCCGTTCCTTATACATCAACTCTCTATAATTTCGAATTTCAATGGCCCCTCGACGTCAAACGCAAAAGTTGCCAGGCAACGCACCTAATCGCAACCCCAGGGCAGTCAACCCGACAGTCCCCGTCCATGTGAGTAAATGACTGATATGTTGTACTCTGATCGTCAGCCAACGTCAACCCTGAACTGCTTTCGAAAACTGACCAACTCACCCGACGTGCCCAGATAGTGGCCAGCGATGCCACCGCAGAGAATCAGGCTGGCAAAGATTCTCCTCGACTGCTGCAGCCGGGTACGTCAACCTAGTCGCTTGTCCATCTTAGCCATATTGACGAGTACAATAACAATGACTCATACCCGAACTGCCATCATACTGACTTTAGCCACTCCATCTGAAGCACCAGCCGCTAGACCTTCACGCGCGTCGAAGGTGGTTGCCCGAAATGGTATACACGGGCCTGCTGAGCGCACACTGCAGCGCTTCTCCTACTGATCCCACGTTTAGTTATTGCCGCTGTCGCTGGTCGAAAACGCACAAACCCCGGGAATGGTGAGTCAGAGCTGCCTGGCAAGAAGGCTAAAGCTACCAACAATGGTAAGTCCGAGCGACCGTATCATAAGCTGAGCGTTAAGTACTCACGGACATGTTGCACCAGCTGGCGCACCAAGTACTCCCGGAGCTAGTACGCCGCGCAAGCGCCGCGCTCATACTAGTGCGCGTGCGGCCGCAAACAAGCCTCCTCCGAGTCAGGCCACTCCAACGACTCGTATGGGGCAGACTGAAGGCGGTGGCAAGTCTGGACGTACGTACACTGGCATCAGTATAACATGAGATGCCAGGGGTGGTGCTCGACTAACCGTATTTCCTACCAGTCCGGCATGCTCGTATCCCGCATGTTGAGGTGCCTGAGGACAGCCCAGCGGAGCATTCGGACAACGAGCCTTTGGCAGTATCTGACGACGAGGCGTTGATTGTCAGTGCTGGTCGGTCCAAAAGCAAGCGGGCGACTGCGACTTACCAACATGGCAAGTCATTCACAAGATCTCTAACTCCGGGCCAACACGATGATCACGGTATTCTCCTCCCCGTAGATGACGAAATCGGCGAATACAACGAGGCTAGCAGCGCCGATGGATCCTATAGCCCGAACGAAGGGTCGAACGAGGGGTCTGGATCTGAGACCGGAGAAGACCTTTCTGCGGAGGACGAAGACGAGGACGATATGTTGAGTCAGGACCTAGCCGTGTTGGAGGCACGCTTGGCCGCCGAAGTAAGTGCTATGCGATGCAGTCATTTGACCACCCAGTTCTTGCTGACCTCCATACTAAATGCATTAGAAGCCGGAATGGACAGGTCAGCAACACGACGAAGAAGAGCTCCCGCCCGTCCTGCGGCGCAAGCAGCGGAAGGACAAGGGGAAAGGGAGAGCACTCACCATGGATAACGTAAGTACTGCATTCGTGTTGGCCTATCTTTCAGTGTGCGATGCTGGGCTCCGAACACGTTCTTGTTGAGTATTCGAGCAGTGACGGTGAGGCGGAAAGACTCTTGGAGTGGGCTCTCGTGCCACGCCATGCCCACCAGCGTCAGGCAGAGTCCGGTTGTCCGACAAGTTCGAAGGTTTGTCCGGCATCAGCCACACCACCCGCACTCTCACGGTCTATCTCCTCCGTAACCTAACCCTAGTTCTCTTCGCAGCCAAAGCCCCCGACCGAGCGGCAGCTCATTGAGGTAACGCCATGTTCATTCCCTCGTCTATGCTCCCATTCTTGCTCACAGACGTGGTCACCTTCTATGCAGCGACCCACATGGAAAGCCAACTCGGACGACATGCCCTCGACCTCCGACTCGGTTCACTACCACGGCCTTCCTTCCGACTACGGCTCGATCATCGACCCCGAAGAAGACGTGCCAGCTCCCGTCAACATCCCCGCCGTTCTGCCTCCTGCTCCTCTCCAGGCTCCCGCCGACATCCCCGATGTTCTCCCTCCTGCCAGCTACGAACTCGTTCTCCCTGCGTCTCCCGGCGCCCACCTTCATCTCCTCCAGCAGCACGTCCACATTTTGCGGATGCTCCAACGCACCTTCCTTTCGAACGAGCGAACCCTCATCCTCGTCAACGCCTTCCCTCTGGCTCATGAACGCCATCAAATTGTCGTCCAGGGCATGCTCGACGCCTGCAACGAGCAGGGCTACACCGGACTGTCTACCCGCATCTTCACTGATGTGGACTTCCGCAAGAGCCTCGCTGCACTGGTTCGTCACTATCTGGTGCTTCCTCATGTGTATTCAACCTGTACTGATGTGCTACTACAGCCGAACCAGCGTATCAGTACCTTCCGCAGCAACATCAAGAAGGTTTCGGACGCCCATGTTGTCGCCTTCTATGGCCTTCAGCCTGGCCAGGCATGCGCTACGAAAGTTGAGTGGCTCCTCGATAATCTCAAGTACATCTACCCGCACAACTACGACAAGAGCACGGCCAACTGGCAGCAACCATTCCGTCACCCGGCTATCCCCTCAATCGTGCACATGGCGTACTGGACCGGCACATCGGCGGTCGGTTTGCGTGAGCAGGATTCTGACATCGTGTTCGATTCGTCTCGCGATGATCGCCCGAGTGAGCAGGAGGTGCCCATACCCATGGTTGCCCTCGTCGGGGCTGCGGTATGTGGCCAAACTGTCTGACAATTATCGCACACTCATTTCTGTGGGCACGATTATCATGCCTACAGATTCACGCCTCCTTGTCCGAGTGGAAAACCGGCTTCCACAAGAAGAGCTTCTTCTCGGCCGACGCGTTCGTCGACGCGTACACCGAGCACAAGACCATTCTGAATGGCATCAAGAAGAACAGCCTCAACGGATATCACGCCATGATGCACTGGCTGTTCAAGGAGGCCAGGTGAGTACATCCCAGCTCGCTTGTTCGCTTTGGCTGATCTTCGGAACCATCTAGTGGCACCGCGTTAGCCCCTGCTGTCACGGCGACTGCTGCGGCTAACGCCCTCGCTATGATCGACTTCGCCAACATGGATGTCGACTGAACACGCTGCCCTCCGGACTCTATTGCGTACTTATCTCCCCTCCCCATTCTGTTCCCATACACTCATTTCTATTGCTCGGTTTTATTTATGAGTGCCTCCTCTGCCAGTCGGCCGTCCGCTTCAAGCGTTTATTTATGGTGCCTTTTGTCCTTCGCTCGGCTCAGCGTACGTACCAAAACGACACGGGGTTGACCCGCTGTCTATATATCCTTCTCGTCTCTTGATCCCCATCATTCATGTCTCGGCTTCGGACTATCCCCGCCCTCGCTACAGGTTGATGATGTATGTGCTTGATGCACTGCTTGGTATCTGGGTTTATACCGGTCTCCGTGTAGCTGGTTGCGCTATAGTAGTTGGTAGAGCAATATATGTTTCTCTACTGCAAACTTTTCATTCCGTGTGGAGCCTGAATGCGCGCAAATGTTGCTGTTAATGGAAGGATAATCCATAAGTAATCAGGACCTAATGCGCGCCTATGTAGGTAATTATAAATTGACCTAGTCCTTGAGACTAATGGACTAATGGCTCTCATTACATGTATATATACGTAATTAGCCGGTAGGTTGTCAGTGCGGCAGATGTATCCGCAAGGTTGGGGCAACCTTATACAGATACATCCGTCGAACACAGATGTATCCGCTGTAAACGCCTGTCCCGACCAATGAAAATTCGTCGGCCACAGCGGGATTCGAACACCACTGCCCACGAAGGGGTGGGTCGGACTGTAACCACTGGGCTAAACGGGCAGTGGGAATGCTTTTGTATTGTAACTACATAGCACTGCCCTGGGTTCTCTAAGTTACTACCATTAACTATTAGCAGGGAGTACATCCGGGGAAATGAGGGGCACTGCGGGAGAGTCAGAGAGCAATCTCCGGAAAGGAGGACATGCCTGGTGAGGAGTCATCGCCAGTGCAGGAATTGGACATGCGCCGATGCGGTCATCATAGCTCGGACTGGCGCTAGATAAATCTTTAGCTTACCTCTACTTGTCGCCGCTATGTCTGTGTTTCATCTGCTCTAGAACGGGTTTCAATGCACTTGCAGCGCGACTATAGGCTTACCCACTGCACCGGCCTTGCCGGTAACCACCACCCCCAGCTCCTTACAATTTGTTATCACCTCAGGCTGAAGGACCTATAGCAGTTGGCGACACTGCTGTGGCCATATCTCCACCGTCTCCCATCGGATCGAGTCGCGCCTGGGTTCATAGGATTCCTCTGGTCGCGGCCTTTCCGACGGCCCCGCATTCGACGGATTAGGAAGAGAACTGATGAAGTTATTGAGGTTTCTGGGAGGTGGTGGTTTAAGGGAGGCTGGAACAGGCAGTGATGGGCTTGGATCTCGACGACCACGGTGCGCAATCCCTTCATTCATTCTACAATCGATAGCCCTCATTCCTGGCTTTCGAACGAGCCCCCACGCGCTGTGTTTCGTCCACCGGTTCTGCCGCTATCCCTCCATCTTTGGCTGCATCACCGTCTGGCAGGATTTCGTCCATTGCTCCCTGGATAATCGACTGATTTGTACGCGACTACCTGCGTTTGATCCCCCCTTTCTGTGGCTTTCGAACAAGCCCCCAATCGTCCGGATCGGATCACCCGCTGTTGCGCAATCGCACCTTCCTGCCACCCTTCCTCTGCTTGTCCTCTCTCACTGGTTCCAACTTCCTTCTTCGACACCCAGCTCCTCCTCGCTCCTGTTTTTAGTTTTCCCAGATGTACTCCCTCCTGTTAATAGTGAATAGTAGTAACTTAGAGAACCCAGGGCAGTGCTATGTAGTTACAATACAAAAGCATTCCCACTGCCCGTTTAGCCCAGTGGTTACAGTCCGACCCGCCCCTTCGTGGGCAGTGGTGTTCGAATCCCGCTGTGGCCGACGAATTTTCATTGGTCGGGACAGGCGTTTACAGCGGATACATCTGTGTTCGACGGATGTATCTGTATAAGGTTGCCCCAACCTTGCGGATACATCTGCCGCACTGACACTGCTCTTAGCCGGGGGTGTTTTCCCTGATGCAGGAGATCCCGCAGAGATAGGCAGATGCCCATCCTGGAGGCCTAATGGGGTAGGGCTCGAGAGAGGGTGGCTCAGCGGGTCAGTGTCCATGGAATGCAAGGAAGGACGTGGAGAGGCGGCGCGGGTCCTACTGCGAAGAGTGGGTGTAGCACGACTAGCGGTCATCGGCTCTTCTCGTGAATACGCTTTCGTTCTCGTTGTCCGTGGGGGTCTGTGGGATCTAATACAGTTTAGGGTGCTCCGGTAGTCGGCATGATGAGAAGAACGCACCTGGTAGCTTGAACGGCCACTCCTGAAGCTTCGACTTGAATGTCTGCCACTGGCAGGAGATGCATGCCAACCTATATATATAGGACTTGGAGCGATCATGGGTGGGAATAAACAGAAACAAGGCATGGTTTATCATGGACTAGAAACAAGGAGGAGAAAGACCGTTTATGAGGACAATGTGCGGTTGAAAGCTGTGAGTCATGACAATGACGTTGGATATTAAGCGCTCGAAATGCCCCCAAGTACGTCATGCATTCGAACCCTCTTCTTATACACCCATACGACCCGAATTTGCCACCGCAGAACATCCAGTGTCAAGTCTCGCCAACCACCATATTTCAGTGTACTCCCCCGGGCCACAGTGATATGGGGCGGTGAATCAGCAAACTCAGACTGCTGCCAGTGCCCTTCAAATAAACCAGTATCTTCGAGTACACACTCATGCCGGCCATTCAACTAACCCCAGTATCCTTCAGTCCAGTTCCTTCTCGTGCATGCGAGATCTTCCAGTTCGACCGCACGTCACACATTCTGTAAACCGGAGCTTAGGATACGGCATTCCGTCCACAATATTAAGTTACTCCAAACCCTTCCCAACAACGCAAGCATCCGAGTCCTCAAACTACCGTTACAAACACGTCATTAATAGCCCAGGCCACGGAGCTTGTGCACTGGGTGAGCGCCACCATGGCCGCAGCCACCGTCGAGCAACTGCGCGACAACAGCGCCAGCACACTTGCCCGTTGAGAAGCCACAGCAGGCCGAGGCGCAATCAGAGTCCCGGCTGCAGCGGCCGCCGTTGTGCACCGTGCCGCTGCGGGCAACCAAAGACCCGGTGTTGGTTTCGATGGGCTCAGTAACGAACTCCGAATCACTGGGCTCCACGCGGGGAATGTACCTCGCAGCGGCGACTAGAAAAATGGACAATTCGGTGAGTTGAATGCCCATTCTGACGTGGTGACGGGCAACTCACAGTTGACGAGAGCGATAGCGACGATGACGGAGAAACGCATGTTTGTAAAGAGAGCGTGGGGGGTCCTGCAAAAGAAGCCGCCGGTGAGTGACATTTCTTTAACAGCGCTGGATTCGACGATATGCGTACGTTCAAAGATTGAAGTCGTGAGCGAAATCGTTAGGAAAGAGGAAGTGGCGGACAAGAGACTTCACACAACCGGTGTGTGAGTAAAGAAGCGGATGAAAGAAAGGGAATGAGATGAACGCCTCCATCCCTTCCGTCTTATATACCAGTGGCGCACATGGTTTTCGCTTGGGATTGGAAAACCAACTCCGCACGAGCGTCCAGAACCGGAGCAAGCGTGAAAGTGCTCCTGAAAAGCTATGATGGAGGGGATGTCGTGGAGCCAACTGACAAAAACCAGGTTATCCTTGTGTCGTCGCGAGTCCCACGACGTCATGACCTCCTTTCATAGCTGGTACTAGTGCGCAAAAGTCGACGTCTGACAACGGCTGACGACGGGCGACAAGCCAACGAAGTTGTTACTCATTTCAAACAGCTGGTGTACACTATCATACCCCCTTACACTGTCCAAGGCACCACAGCATTCACCGCAATCATACGTTAGCTCAACGTTAGGTCTTCAGGTACCACAGGACTATCCGTGTTCTAAGGATCCTCGTAATTTACCACTCCGTCTTTGATGATGTGACTCACATCGTTCCCACCCCAAGTGGTTCCGGGACTGGATCGACTGGGCGCACTGGATGTGACGCACATCATGTTCCGAGCTTCCAAGTACCCCGTTGCTCCCCGTTGTGCCGAAATGAATACCAACATCAATTGTACAGTCAAGGCCTGCCCGGCCATCAGTATCGAGCTTGAAATCGCGCAGTTGGGATGGGAAACCCAACCTGATGTGCAGGACAGGACCCCACGATCCGTCCGCTTCACGTAAGGCCGGGGCCAACACTTGAATAGGCGAGGCATAGCAATCGTACCGCAGAATAGGTGGATGCGGCCTGGGATGGAGGATGAAGGTAGTTTCGATGCAGTACGATCATCGCCACCGCCTCCCCTGGATCCGGAGCCAGGAGAAGTTGATGGGGACCCTTTGGTGCACTGGTACGGTGTCCGGACGGAATGCATATGTACGTACTACATGCACACCATGGGCACGTCGACTTCTGTTCTGTTCATTCAGTTCAGTTTTTAGTCGCTGACTTGTTCAAATGGAATCATGAGGTGGCTCACCGTAGATATTCGAAGCGGTTCAAGAGATCTAACCACCTGGATAGTAGTGTCCTTCAACTTAGGCGCAATACAGTGTTTAAGCGCCAGATGAAATTTTACCGTCAGATGAAACGGCGGCGTCCGAGAGAGAGAGTCGCCCCGCACCACTGGCGCGTGAGTACCATACAACGTGGTAGGATTCGAATAAACACTTGTAGGTAATGCGATATTTTCTCGCATCTGAATTCAACGGTGAACCTGGATTTATGCCATCTGTGCAGGTTGAAAGGCATGAATATTTTCAGAGGGCGTCCAGTTGGGCTACATAGTACATTTAGTAACAGCGTTGCTCCCGGGCATAGTACCCTGCAGTATTTTCAGGAGATGCAGGAATCGTCGTCTCGGTGCGCGGCGCAAGTTGTGGTTTGCGAGGATCAAATAGACCACGTGATCCAATACATACTCGGCGCGCGCGCATTGAATGTCTCTCGCGACCAACTTCTCTCATGGGCCGCTATGTGCTTTCTCCCCGAGCTAATAAGAGACATCGGTTCATCATGCACTGGCATCTTCTGAGATGGCAATCATTCTTGAATCCTGTCAGGCTAGTCACGGTGGTCACGGTGGTTTAATTTGGCACTAGCAAGGTGATTAGGAGGTAATGCAAGGACTGAAGATTTATCACCAATCACAAAATGTCTGAAGCTTAATGTCGGGTGTTTCTGCAAAGGCTACAGGCGATCGGAAGAAAACCGTTCAAGTGGATCGTCGACTACCACGGATTTCGCCAGGCGACATGTCACATGTGACGCGTTTCATCTGGCCGGAAACGTGACAAACCCTGCTCTCGAAAAACGTCCTTCTCCAGCCCCGCACTCGCGACGGACGACCTGGCTTTCTGTATCATATACCAGTTGATATACTATCCCACCGAACCGCTACACTTCCATCCCACCGCACCTCTTAGTCAACCCGGTACACGACGCGCGAAATCACCGTTTCATCTGGCCGTTAAATACTGTAGTACCCGCAAACTTGAACTCCCACTGGCATGATGCGCAGATGCAAAGGAAACATAAGTTGTTCATCGTTGCATTTTTGATACCGGGTATTCGCAACATGCAGTACTTACAACGGTAATCATCGTCTCCGGCCGTCCGTTCTATAGAGGTTCGGCCTCAATCGCGTCCCCCCCGCTTGTGGGCCCCAAGGGAAGTTGCCACAGCGACGCCAACCTAACCCACTGAATGATTCGTACGGTGTACCGTGTTACTTAACCCAAGCTCCTAGGATCAAAAGAAGCCTGAAGGCGTTGGTGATAATCTACGTGGTTCCGCGCCACCTCAAAACCGTTGTCGGTACGGGTTGGACTATTGAGGGGAGAGAAAATCGCAACCTGAGGCCAGGAAAATCAGCGGGCATGCCAATGGACCTGAAGTCACCCTGGCCAGACTCGTCTACATATTGTGATGCTTACGACGTTCCACGGTGCGGCGGGCAGACACCTCTAGCCCTTCCATGCGGATCTCCATGCCGCGTTTGCCCCAGTTCCGATGACATCCTAATCGTCATGATATCATGTTGGCGACGAAAAAACGTGCTAGGTGAAGATAGATGGACGTGCGAGGGGACGGACATCACCCGTGACAATCGACGTCCCAGGACGCGACCGCTTTCGCATTCCAAACCATCTCTCTGTGAACGGGTGTCTGATCAGCTCGACGTTCGTGCTTAGACGAGGGTGGACGTAACGTACGCTTTGTTGGAGTCCCGCTTGAGCCCCGCTTGAGCCCCTGCTTCGCCGTGACGAAAAGCCTCATCGACTTACCAGTAGGGGCCCCGGAGCTAGATTGCTCACCTGCTCACCTGCTCGTTGAGCGGATGAGAACATTGAGGAGATCGGCAGCAATTACGGGCTCGGAAGGCCTGGGAAAGAACGCGATATCTTGGCTTACTGCGGTCTCCAACTTGACCGGTGCAAGTCCTCAGATGCATTGAAAAGAGGCAGGTACGATTTGCATAAGTCGTCATGACGGTAGTTGACAGGTTGGACAAGCAGGCTCCAAGCCAGCGGTGACCGGTAAGTGGGCATTCGTCGACTACGGGTACGTTTAAGTACTTACAACCAAGACTCACGGCGGTGTCTACATGCTGAGCGCGCTCCGCGCAGCTCCTCTCGAATGTCCTGTCCGTCGCGAGACCATCGGAATCTCTAGATTCTCCTCTAGATGCTAGTCCACGTGTCTATAGGGCACATCTAACCGGACTTTGAGCAGTCGGACGGCGGAGTGGTCCGTCCGGCACTTTCGACCGCTGAGCGGTCCTTCGGCTTCCGCTTGATGCGGGCGAAGATTCCGACTTCGGGGTCGCGGATGAAGTTAACGATGACCATCGGCCAGGATGGGTGTGAGGGTATCGTGTCGTAGAACTCCGGCGCAAGCGCGCGGAGAGCGGGGAGACGCGTCCACGCCACCGACGGGAAGTCGTGGTGCTCGTTGTGGTATCCAACCTGACGCATTGTTCATGTTCAGTAAGGTCAACGCTCAGCAAAATGGAATGAATAGAGCGGTTAACATACATTGTAAGCCAGGATATTGAGCGGGCCGTAGTACGAGTACGTCTCCTGCTGAAGACCGTCCCAGATGTAGTGCTCCGCGATGAAATGGCCCGAGAGCGGGTGAAGACTGCCAGCGAAAAAGCTGGACGCGAGGAGGTATATGAAGGGGCGGATCCCGAAGGTCTTCACGAGTACATAGTCGAGGACGAGTTGGGTGACGAGGTTGACGAAGTGCCATTGCGTGAATGTCTGCATCCGCACGAAGCCCGGCCGGAGCGCGTAGAAGAATATTTGGAATGTCCTGCAAAATAGAGCAACGATGTCAGCAGGTCATTTTCGATGGATGAAAAGACAAGCATACGCGAAGAAGACCTTCCCGAGCACATTGTTCAAGAGGATTAGTTCGAGGTTAGTGGGCAGGTCGGTGTCGATGCCGTCTTCGCCGAGGAACTTGTGGTGCTCAATGTGATATCTCTGTAATTTGTCTTCCTTCAACAAACATGCCCTAAAGACAGACACGAGCGGAGAGCACACCTTGAACGCGGCCGAGTAGGGAATGCCAATAGGCAGGTTCGCGAACACCGCAAGGGCTTTGTTCATTCTAGGGCTTCGGAACGCGAGGTTATGCGTAATTTCGTGGATGGCGAGGAAGAGGTTATGATTCGCCGTGCCGCCGATGACATACGCTGCAAGGATGAAGAGCGGGGAGAGTAGGGGAGTATGGCGGAGAAGGATTGCTACGGCGAGCTGCAGCGAGACGACACCAAGGACAACCCATTTTGTAATAGGTTCATGGCCCATGAGTTTTGTCACCTGGGGAGCACCGTGAGTATTTGCCCACGCATCTTACCCGGAGGATGGGAACAGATGGGGATAGACGAGAGGGCATGGAAGGCATGGATGGGAAGGGAAAAGACGTACCTCTGGGTGGGCTTTCATAATTGCCATCCTCCGTGTTCTGTGCGGCTCCTCCGTCATGAGCCAGAGAAAGTCTGACGGGTCCTGCGGAGGGCCGGTAAACCGCCTCCCATCGTCCTTCTCGGTCGGGCTGGGGACCTCTGTACGGCGTGGAGAACGACCCTCGTGGAGCGAGTCCGCGCCGCCAAAGTAGCTGTAGTCTGTGCGTGCAGACAAGAGCGCAATTGAGGCGTTCCCGTAATCAGCATTTGTTTCCCGATATGACGGAGTAGCAAGCATGATTGAGAGCGGGGCGATAGCGTTTGTGTGGTAATACACTCACCAATGGACTTGTCCGCCTGTGCACCCATCGTACCAAAGGGCGATGGGGAGAGACAGAGAGCAGAGTCCCCAGCACCGCCCGCTGCGGCCTCTTCCGTGGCACCACCTGCGCGGCCAGGCCGGTCCGGCCGTGATCGAGTCCAGTGCCTGTTGCTTGCGTCTGTTGTCCAAAGGCTTCCGATCCTAACACTGCCAAACAACCCTGGTCTCTTTCCGACCTGAATCACAGTCGATACTTAACCCCGCATCGATCATACTGTGGAAGCGCCTGCCATTCAGGTCTTCAACGCCTGACATTCCAAATACAATCCACTGACACCGATGTCCTAGGATAACATGGATCCAAACCGCAGCCGCCCATCCCAACCTCGTGCTCGCCCATCCCAACCACGTCGGTCTACAAATGCGGCCTCAACAACATCAAGGCGGCATGACCCCGAATCAAACTCTTTATCAGAGCGCTCCAACTTCGCTCGCAAATCAGCGAGAGGACCTGCACCGAGCAATCCAGCTGCCATCGCATTTGCCCGCCTTCAGGCCGAGGCGCATCTGTCACTTCTCCAACCCATTGATTCCCACCCCGAGACCGAGGAAGCGCGAATGTCAGTGTTCGATTTCCCTTCCCGTGCATCTTATGTTACTCAAAACATGACAAAGGGAGGAAGAGAGCGCTCGTCCACCCCAGACGCCAAGCACCGGAATCCGGATCTCCAAACAAACCAGCCACGCAGCCCGCGTCACTCAACAGAGGACACCCCCGACGGAGGCTGGCAGAGAACCACATCGGCCGACAATGCGCAAACCAGGGACCGCTCCTTCAGGCCCGAGCTCAGCAGCAGGGCAAAAGAAGCATCAATCCTCCTTCCCCTACATCACCCCACTCTTGCGAGCCACCGCGCGGCCCACCAAGTCCGTGCCGGTTCCCCTGCCCCATCTCGCTGCTCAGGAGGAGCGCGAGAAACGAGCGAGGAAGGATGACGGGACCTATTCGCTGGGAACGCGGAGTGCGCCGCGGATGTCGCTCGCGTCGATGTCGGTGCAGCGGCGCGTCGGGCAGTCCCCGCGGAAGAGCATCGTGCGGGCACCTGCACCTGCCGCACGTGCGGGTGCTAATGCGTTTCCAGAGGCGGAGATGCACGTCAATAGGAAGGGGGAGGTGGTGCTTGGCAGCAGTGAGAGCGACTCTGAGAAAGAGGCGTCCTCGTCATCGTCTGATGAGGATGGTGATGCTCCTTCACGGTGATTCTCCTCGCTTGGGTTGATATGCACCTCGCTGATCTTGAACCGATTTACCAGTAGACGGCCTGATTTAGCCGGTAGGACCGCGCGCAAGACGCTTCCTCAGGGTGTTCGCAAGCTGGCCAAAGCTGCAAGGAAGCTCGCGGTCGAGGACCGTCCCGAGGAGCAGTCTCCCTTGAGGAGGAAAGCACGCAAACGCGAGGTTGTGGGTGCCTCGTCGGAGGAGAGCGACCGCGCTAGCGGAGACGTCATCGAGCTCACCGAGTCATCTTCCGACGAGGACATCGACAAGCTCTTAGATGCATTTGATGCCTTGACTTTGACCGCGGCCCGTCTGAAGCAGCGTCGAAGACTGCCCTTCCTTCTCCGTAACCTTCGAATGGGGTTTGAGTCGCGCTGCAGGACCTTCCGCGTACCGATTGACCCAGAGGACTTCCCTCGCTTGCCGGTGAAGGTCGTATACCGGTATGCGGTTGACGACAGCGATCGCGAAGATTCGGACGAGTCTGCACCAGGGAACGAAAGGAAGTATCAAGAGTTCTTGGGGAGCCTGACCAAGTGGGCTTGCCCCTTGTGCGAATTGCATAAGCCGTTCAGGAATAGGCGGATGCTTGCATACCACCTTACCAAAGACCACGTGGAAGTGAAAGTTTCTTGGGTCGAGAGGAAGCTCAGGACCGTGAGTGCATTTGCTTTCACATAGCTGCTCGAGTCATTGATAGATGTACAGGAAACATTGTGGAGGATTGATCTTGTTTTGCCTGATGCCGATGAGCTCGAGGATGATGTTTCGGACGACAGCGAAGATAGAGAGAGCGATAGCGAGCAACGGCTCGACGCGGTCCACGAGGATGAGGTCGTCCAAATGGGCATGGGCACTCCTAGGTGAGCCTTTATTCTCTCTCTTCACCGGTGAGACAACGAGTACTGATGCATCAAGGAGGCCTCTGGAACGAACACCGACGCAAAGGTCTGACCCTCTCTTCTTGCCTGGGAGCGATGAGGAAACCCCTCCTCAATCCGTCACTCCCCCACCCCTGCCGGCAGACCAGGAGTTCGAAGACGTAAAGCCGAGCTACACGCCGCCGCCGCCGCGAGTGGTCAAACGCCGCACATCACCAAAACCGGCTGGGCGACCCAGTCTAACGACAGCGACCAGGCAGTCATACCGAGGCAGTCTCCCGGCTCGATACCCCAGCCCTCCGCCCAAAGACGATCCGCTGGGACCCGCCGCGCAGTACCCATACCTCCCGGAGGAGACGCCGGATGGACAAAAGCCGTATTCGTGCCGCATAGGCGGACCGCGCATCTTCGACCTGTTGACGATACTCCCCACGGACGAGTTCGGGGTCATGTCGTGGGAGATCGTCCACAGGGAGGAGGAGCTGTTCGAGATGGAGGACATGCGTGACGAAGACAAGGTCATGCTCGCGCTTTGGAACCGGTGGATTATGCCCAACAGGTACGTTTTCTGGCAAAGTACATGGGAGCAGGCTGGAGGGGATATTGACGGGGTGGCCGCTGTGCAGGGTGGACTTCATTTTTCACGATTACTGCGATGGCGTGATCAAGTTCATCGAGAAGTACTGGGAGATCATACACCAAGCGGCGGGATGGCGCGCGCTGAGAGCGTTTCTAATCGTGAGTGACGTGTCGCGTGGTGCTCGGGGTGGACTCAGACTGAATATTTCGTCAGATGCTTTGCATGAACCGATACCTTAAATTCGAACAGATTCTGAAGGTGCTGAAGCACTACGAGTCGAAAACTGGAATGGGTTTATGGTATAAGGATGCGGAAGCCTGCGGAGTTGAAGGTTCATGATACAGTACCTTGCTTGGGCTCTAAAGGAACAACCGGTTGTGTAGATTGAGGCCCTCGGATTCTTGGCTCCCTCGGTGTATTGTGCTAGAGCCTAGAGGCCAAGCGGAGTGCTGCAGCACCTGGATGAGGATAGACAGTTGCCATATGCGGGGGAGAATGAACGAGGGCGCACATATTACGTAATACGGGGAAGTGCTCGTCCACATCCGCTTGCATCTTGCATCTTGCATCTCTTTCCTCGTCGGCATCGACGTTCTCCCCGTCGACCTCGCCATGATCTCCTCTTTACCCAAACGACCCGCCTCCGCATCACCAGACGCCGACCGCCCTGCGAAACGAATGGCTACGTCGTCGCCAGAAGAGGGCGAATTGGACGACGCGACGCCTCCGCCGGTGGCAAGGTCTCCGTCCCCTCCCAAGTCCTCGGCAAAACCCCAGGGCAAGGTTCCTTTTCCATTCAAAAAGAAACCCACGGCTCCGGAGAGTAGCACGAACGGCGTAGTGAAGGATAGGTCGGGCACATATGACCGGGACGAGGAGCGGAGATTTCGGGAGGAAGACACGCGGAGGCGGTTTGGGCTCCCTCCACGCCCCGAACGACCTGACGAACGCCACGGACGTTCGTGGGCTGGAGACAGGTGGGAACCGGGTCCAGAGAGGTATGACCGTCCGCGCTGGGAGTCTCAGAGCTACGTACCGGACTCGCGAGGATACCCTCGCGAACCAGAACGGAGACAGTATCGGTCTCCCAGTCCGCCTCGCCATCCAGAGAGGCGGCGGCCTTCGCGCTCACGCTCACCGCCGTCACCCCGCTCTGCTTCGTCGCCTCGTTCCCCGCTGACCCCGAGCTCGGCGAAGGAGAAGCACCGGCTTCCGCCGTCTCGACCCGTGCTTCCCGACCCGGCAACTTACCGCGCAGTGTACGACCAAGATAGGTGGGGTGACGAAGATGACCGTTGGGCACGCAGGCGAGATCCTATCCGAGACGGTTATGACGACGACCGTGATCGCCGTGAAGGTCGGGGAAAGGAACAACCTGGGCGTATTCATGTGTCTGACCCAAAAACTTCAGACGCTGCAGAAACATATGCGCTCAGATCACCGTCGCCGGTCCGCCCACAAAGCCCTCCCGCACGTCTCATCTCACCGCGCGCAACACCAGAGAAGAACGGTATTGCTGAGCCGGAGAACGTTCAGCTGCCACAACCACTACCAGGCGGCTTACCGCCTCCAGTGCCGCCGGACATGACGGGGCTTCCTCCGAAGCCGCTGACACCATTAGACAGGCATTCTCCTCAACCAGTTCTCCCTTCGATTTCCAGAGCCGAAGCTGGTCTTTGGACTGCAGCATCCGCAGTCCCACCGGAGCTGTCAAAGACATCGTCTGATGGACAGCCTATTGCGGCGGTGCGTCGCCCCAGGCGCAAACCCGTTCACCGGACCAGAGATCAGGAGCAGCAAGCGTATGGACGCATCTTCGTGGGCTGTGGACAGCAGGGCGACTACACCGTGATGACCAAGCTGGGAGAAGGTACTTTCGGGTGCGTTGTAATCCTGCTGACTGAGCCTCTCCGATGCCTGCTCGACGTTTGAGCTAACCACTACCTGCAGGGAGGTGCATAAAGCAATACACCGCGAGAAGGGCCACACTGTCGCTCTGAAGCGCATTCTCATGCATAATGAGAAGGAGGGCATGCCTGTCACGGCCCTGCGTGAGATTAAGATCCTGAAGGCCCTGCGCCATTCTTGTATCGTTGACATCCTCGACATGTTCGTCGTCCGAAGTGCGTCGGGACTTTGTTTCATTTCACGTCGTCCACTTCGTCGCATTGCTTATACCTTATATCAGGCCATGGCAAGGAGTCGCCGCTTTCGGTGTACATGGTGTTTCCGTATATGGACCATGACCTTGCTGGCTTGCTGGAAAATGAGCGCGTGAAACTTACTCCCAGCCAGATCAAGCTGTATATGAAGCAGCTGCTGGAGGGGACCGAGTACATGCACCGGGTAGGCCTCCTTGTCTTTGTCCGATATGCAGGTGCTACAATTCCCACAGAACCACATCTTGCACCGAGATATGAAAGCGGCGAACCTGCTGATCTCGAACGACGGACGCCTGAAGATCGCAGACTTTGGTCTTGCGCGTGCGTTCGACCCGAACATCGTCCGGATGAAGGAGGACGCACGAGGTAGGGAACGGAAGTACACCAACTGCGTCGTCACGCGGTGGTATCGGCCCCCGGAGCTTTTGCTTGGCGCGCGACAGTACGGCGGTGAGGTCGACTTGTGGGGCGTCGGGTGAGTCATCGCCTGCCAACTTCTCCACACCGGAAGGACGGTAAATATTGGGACCTAATCGATATTTCAGTTGCGTGTTGGGTGAGATGTTCTTCCGGAAGCCGATTCTCCCCGGAGCCTCGGACCTCGACCAGCTTGACAAGATCTGGCAACTTTGTGGGACACCGTCTCAACAGAGCTGGCCCGAGTACGAATTGCTTCCTGGCTGCGAGGGAGTGAAGAACTTCCAATACCACCCTCGGCGGTTACGGAAAACTTATGAAACGTACGTTTCTTTCTGACCCTTTCGCGTTGTCTAGACTTACAATCTCCTGTAGAATCGGTCCCGAGACCGTTGACCTCCTTGACAAGCTGTTGGTTTGCAACCCGAGGGAACGCCTGACTGCCTCGCAGGCATTAAACCATGACTACTTCTGGACAGACCCCTTACCTGCAGACCCCAAAACGTGCGTATCGTTTCTTATTTGCTGGTTTCGCGAGGCTAACCCTCATCCATCTCATTTGACATATTGCTTTGATGGCTTTGATTATGCAGTCTCCCCACTTACGAGGCATCTCACGAGTTCGACAAACGTGGCAGACGCCACCAAGCCCCGGCTGCACCAGTTCCGCCCGTCGACGGTGCTCCCAGACCGCTGCCACCACCAACAGGAATGGGCATGCATGGCCGCCCGCCTCCACCTCGCGAGGCGTTCCGAAACGGGCCACCGCCGGTTCACTACCCACCTCCACCTCCAGTCCCCGGGCCCGGAATGGCGCCCGCGGTATATGGAACGCACGCCCTTCCATACCTACCCCCAAGGCAATACCAACCTGTCCTGCCGCCTACCCTGCCCCCCATCTCTCTGCGGCCGGGCCAACCTCCGCCCCAGATCTTACATATGCCTATGGTCCAGCCGTTCTTGCCGCCGCCGCCTCAGATGTACGGCAGGCTTCCCTCAGGCCTGCCTCCACGGCCCCCCCTTCCGGTTCCTGCGGGACGTCCGGGCGGCCCAGGGCCGGGATACCGTCAAGGCGGGTACGGCGGGGGAGGCGAGCTTAATTACGGCTGAGCATCGCACTGCACGCACGCTGGCCAAACCTAAAGCCTGGACTCTCGCTGTGTTTTATTGTTATCGATCTGCACATACTTTGTACCTCAGGCTGGCGCATACATCGCATCGTATATATCGCACCTCACTCACATCGCGCATCGCACATCACACAGGTATCGGTGTTCATCATACACATATTGTCGTCGCTATTACCAACATGGTTTTCTTGTCATCCGTAATCGCTGTACAATCTAGAGCAATGTTGCGCTTTTCGCACTTATAGAGCATGTTTATCGGCTTCCACCAAGGACCAAGGGTCCCCTACATAATCGTACTTCACGTCTTATCGCATCAACTCCATTTTGTTGCCATCCAAACACAGCACGTGGTTGAGAAAAAAAAAGGAAGTTCCATATACATAATGATCACGAAAGCTCCAGGTATACATGCGCATGTCGTAGTACTCGTCGTAGGAAAAGGATTATTACTCGTCGGGGATACATCTATGAGTCACTACACTTTCTGGCCAGTCCCGAAGAAGATAAGAGCGATGCAGCGAACACAGCGAGCAGGGGAAGATAGCAATGATACAGCATATATATCAGATGAGCCGCGGTGCATAACGTAGATTAGAGGTACGAGAGAAAGCGCAGCGCCCCTGAGGGACACAAGAAGGATGCGAAAGAGGGATCAGCCATCTGATGGCGCTGCCTTAGCTTGTCGCTTTGCGGCTCGTGCGGCTTGCTTCTTTGCTTGCGCCTGAGTTTGCCAAGTCACTATACGATCAAGCTATTAAGTGAAGAAAACGCGACACACCCTTGTTCTCGTAGGACGCTCTTTCTTCTCCCCGTCGACTTCCGCTTCCGACTCCTCGTCCGACTCGCCTGCCTCTTTCGCGGGTGATGTAGGTGGTCTCTCCCCATCGTCGTCTTCGGCCCCAGATTCGGACGGTTCAGATTCTTCATCCGAATCGTCGGTTTTCCGCTTCTTAGCTGGCCTTCCACGTCTAGCGGATACATGAGTATCCGTTTGCAGTTCAACCGCTGCAAGAACACTCACTTGGCAACCCCATTCGTCTTGGGTGCCGCAGCTTTGCGCTTAGCTGCGGGAGCGCGGGGCGCACGAGGTTTCTTCTCCTGTGTGGAGATGTCAAAACACAAACACGACCTGCATTTCCAATCATGGATGCTGACCTTCGCTTCTGAAGCTTGCTTCAACTGCTTCTCAGCTAGCCACACTAACGCATCCTCGGGCAAGTACACCCTCTTCAGGATCTGAACCAAGAACAAGCTGAACACAAACTTCACACATAACTGTCACCCTAACGTACCTCATTGACTGCATCTGAGCTAGGGAGCGGTCGCAAAATATCGGGTGGCAATCGAACTTTGCCCGGCCACGTCTCAAGATTCCAGGAGCGTACTTTTGCATGCGTCTTGATGGTGTACTGCGCTAACTCCGCACACGCGTATAGGTTCTATAGAGACCTCTTAGTGACGTAGAGTACGGCAGAAGATTTGCAATCACGGCCTACCTCGCTGTAAGAATGCGACTCCGCGTCGCGGACCGTCTTCGCCTTCAGTGCAATGTGATACAGCAGCGCGATGTTGTCGCTCGTCGACACCAGGTCAAGGAAGAACTGGATGTACCTAGTCAAGCGCATTGTGAGCACGCAGCGGACCCTTGAGGACGGACGAACATACTTCGCGATGTCCGGCAGGTACTCTTGCTCTACCCTGAAGTCGGGATGATGTGCGAGCAGGTGGAGCAGCCGGATGAACGAGTGCTCAAATCGCTCCAGTCTGACCGCTGTGTGGAACGTTAGGACAGAAACGTATAGTGGATAGTCGGAACTTTACGCTTCGGCATGGCTCGCAAAGCGAATAAAACATACGCTTGCGCTTTGCCCTTCACATCCGCCTCAGGATCGTGGACGGCAAGAAAGGGAACCATGTTGTACTGGATAGGGATCTTCCCTTTGGACAGCGCCACCACAAGCTTGTCCAGGAAGGTCATGCGGACTTGATATACAGGGTCCTGACATGGTTCCAGTACTAAGTTAACGGAATATTATTTTGTTTATCTAATAGACAACGCACCTGGATAGTGAGGGCGACCTGGACGAAATACTTTGACACTTCCTGTGCGTAACCCGGTATTGTCGAAAGTCGAAGCAGTGACGTTGATGATTGCAAGCGTAGTCGCGACTTGACGTATGGACTACAAGATTATGTCAGTTTCCTCAGTGCGTGCACATCCAGGCTAGTGCTTACAGGTCATTCGTGTCTGCGGAGAAGGAACCCTCATGCTGCAACACAGTAGAGAACATTCGGATGACGGGTTGCGCAATGTCGAGAGCGGTCTCCGATCCTGCATGCGCGATGCAGCGGTTGCGGCAGACCTTCAAGGCAAGAATCTTCGCACGAAGGTCGATGGGCATGGCATCGTCATCCAACCAATCTTCATCCGTGTCCATCTGTAACCGTGTCAGTAGAAGAATACAAAGATTGTCGGAGGGGCCTTTACCACATCCTCATCCACATCTGGCACCGATCTGAGGACCTGCTTGACGAGGTACGCCATAATAACATCGCTCTTCTGCTCGAACGCATCAGGCGCACGGAGGGACAGCTGTGCGAGTACCGCGATGTGCGCGACCAGCTTGTCCAGATCGACCTCTTCCAAATCGTCCGCGATCGACTACAATCCCAAAACCCATCAGCTTAACCCCACGCCAGCACATTCATGGTCCACGCACCTCCACGACCTGGGTGCACAGCTGCTCCCCGTTCTTCATGCACGCGATCAGCCTCGCCGCAAACTTCGCATGTCTCGGGTTCGCGTCCATGACAAACCGCATGACACGCTCGACCGTGCGCCTGTCGCATCGCAAGACACCGTCAGCTTCGTCGCGCACACGACAAACCAAACCACACGCACTTGTCGCTAGGCGCAATCTTCGCGTCCCACATCGCCGCCGCCGCAAGCGCGTGCAGACACACCTCCACCAGCCGCGCGTTCTTCTCGTCCGCGATCGCCTTCGAGAACTCGCCGATGTGCGCCTTGTACAACGCCGGACAGTGCTTCGAGACGAAGGTCATCCACGTCTGCGCCGCGTGTGCGGCCTGCTGCATGCGGCCCTCCGGCTCGGCGCCGCCCGCCCACATGGAAAACGATTGGTTATTCTGCGACTGCGTTTGGGAGTAGGCGACGGAGGAGAGAGGCTCGGACCCTTTTTGAACGCGCTTGATGAGCGTGGGGATGGAGGACTGATTGAGGATGTGAAGGGTGGCGCGGCGGAGGACGATGGTCATCGTGCCGACAATGTTGGAGGAAGATTGTTCGACCCTGCGGAGGAACTCGCTCTGTGCACAGCGTGAGCTTCGGTTCGGTAGGGTGTGAAAGACGCGCGAAGGACGTACCCTGGCCTTGACCAGACCTTTCAGGTCAGTCTGCACGTCCATACATGTCTTCAACAACTTGTATAGACGGCCTTCATTGAGCTTCGCGAATGCTTGTAGGTCTTCGGCTGCCTTGCCGGGCTCGGGGAATTGAGCTAAAATTTGATGGAATGAGGAATTGGAAGATACCACTTAGAGTAAACAGAGAACGTACCGACAGTAGCTTTGATCGCCGCATTAAGTTTCTCGGTCACGGCATCTTCGTTCTCGTCGATAACACCGCCCTACAATGACATAGGTATCAATACATTCCGCCGCTATGCAGGAACAAAACGGAAGCACCAACGTTGTACTCCATACACACGGTAACGAACTTATCATATACCGAGGGCCGGCTATAGGGCAAGTGTCAGGAGTTATCCAGTATTTCCGCGGGATTACTTACGCTCCCTTCAGATTCGTGAAGCCTGTCAAAGTGTTGACGGCGACTTCGTCGAGATAGCGAATGGTAAGCAACAAACGATCCGTCCATGCAACCTCGTCAACCTCAGACCCTTTTGAAGACGACGAATTAGGAAGGTTAGGAAGGGGAAGGATGAAATCCGTAATGGTCTGCTCCACGAGAGCCCTGTTCTACAGGTGAGCGACGCCTCGCGGCAAAGACTTGAGTTAACTGACTTGACTTCACGGCTTATGGAGGCGCTGTGCAAGATATTGTTGGGAATCCAAGAAAACTGCTGAATTGCAGCCGGATCGTTGTTCTCGCTATACGAACGTCAGCTGACGCGGCTAACAGACGGCACGCGAATTCGTGGACGTACATCTCAGGATATGCAAGACTGTATAACCGGCCAATCGCGTGAAACGCCTCTATTCGAACGCTTTGCTGCCACGGGAACGCGGGCGTTAGCAACCACAGCTCCATACCCGTGAATGTCTCACCTTCTTGTCCAGCCCACGACCGGCAACGTCCTTGAGTTGGTCCACGGAAACGTGGTGGAGCGCAGTCTCGTAGTCCAATTGCCCAAAGAGCTTGCACACTGCCGCCCGAATCTTGTCGTCCGGATCGAGAAGTTTCAGACGGAGCGCGTCCTCGGTCTCCTTGCGCATGTCGGGGAGGTTAACCAGCACGCCCTTCATCTTCTCTACCCACGCCTGGCGCACTACGATGTTCTTGTCGTTCATCCGTTTTATCCAGTGGACCCACGTCGTAGGGTACTTCTGCACGAGGTCCTGGCCGTGCTTGTCCGCGAACATCTCCCCAAGGGTCTGAGTAGCCATTAGGCGGAGCTGGAGCTGCTCGACACGGAGCTCTTCCTCGAGCTGCGGGACAACGTTGTGGAGGAGGGATGGGCATGCGCGGTTGAGCTGCTGGATGAGGTCGTGGGCGGTCTGCACTTCCTCGAATTCCTCTTCTCCCGCGCGGTCGACGATGATGTCGGTGAAGTACTGGCAGACATGTCGCTGGAGCTTGTCTGCGGTCTGGTTGCAGACTGAAACAGCGAGACGGTAGGACGGCTGGTCCATCCTCTGTGGGCATGGCATTAGTTCCAGGTCACGCGAGCGATTGCAGAGTCTGAATGGCAAATGGGTCCGACGTAGGACGTATGCCAGATTATTGGCAACCTCAAGCACGGTAAAAGACGTGTGCGCCATAGATCAGCAGACTCCGCACAGTCGCGTCCAAGCGGAGGGACAGGGTCCGACGAACAAGCCACCGAAATCGTTGACAGGGGACACAAGCCCGACAATTAGGGCCTTCGCATAGAGTTTGTGGGAAACAAAAGACCGACACAACCACCACTCCCGAGCCCTATTGCCGCGCCACCTGAAAGAACGAGTGGTTGCAGAAGAGACGTACCGCGTTCTTGTCCGTGAATTGGGCCATAATGATCTCCAGCACTTCCGAAGGCAAACTTGAACACTCGTCAATGAGCGCAATGAGGATATCCGCCATGAAAAGTTCAATCTTCTTTGCGAGGTCGCGGCGCACGAGACCAAAGAAGTCGCGAAAGATGTCGACTATGAGCTCGTCGCCATTAGGGAGGTCGCAGACGAGAACCACACTTTTGACCGTAGACAGAGATTCTAGGAGGTGGAAGTATTCGTTGTAGTAGGCAGAGTCGGCGCCCTTAAGACCGGTCGAGAGCTGTCTGAAGAAGAACTGGAAGATGTCGCGAAGCTCGTTCTGAGTGTAGGGCGCGTCTGGCGCGTAGAGCCTCAGGAGGTCCGCTAGACAGCACGCGGTGTACGCCTTCACGCCACGGTCCTTGTGGAGGAGAATGGAGGTGTTGATGAGATCCTTGCGGATGGGAGCGAGAGAGTTGACATCGACATGCTCTTGGTCCATGTCTGCTAGCTCCTGATGGAGCTGCTTGAGTTTCTTCTGGAGGGCATCGGTGGAGAGGCCCTTGCCGACGAGCTTGTCGCGGAATTTGAGTTTTTTGGGCGATGGGTGCCCTGCGGTGCGCGTCGTGGCAACCATCGGGGGCGGTGGGGAGACAGGAGCCGGGGCGTGGCGAGGGGGATTGTGGGTGTGACGGATGGGATCGAGTAGAGCGGAGCGTGCGGCAGCGCGAGAAAGCGCGTCGCGCGTTGTTGTTTCGTGTTTGACCCGCGCGCTCCTTGCACACTCCGCACACTCGAGCTGTGGCAGCCCTCGCCATATCCGTCTTTTGGCTCGACGCCGTCCCTCTCCTTGCTTTCCTCCTCAATCTCGCCATGCCACCCGCCGGGATACCACCAGCCAGAGCTCTTCCCTCCAAAGAGTCCGGCCTCTTCAAGGAGGTCCTCCACTACTACGAGGACAGGCAGTTGAAGAAGGGTCTCAAGGCTGCCGACACTATCCTCAAAAAGTTCCCCAACCATGGTGGTACGTCGTATTGGAAATGAAACCATTAGTGTCGCGTCTAATATGTGCCCTAGAAACCTCTTGTATGAAGGGTCTCATCCTCACCCACCTCGGACGGCGCGAGGAAGGGCTTGAACTCGTGAAGCAAGGCGTGCGCCTCGACCTCACGTCGCACATATGCTGGCACGTCTTTGGCCTCATCCAAAAGGGCCAGAAAAACTACGAGGAGGCACTCAAATCCTACACGCAAGCGTTGCGATTTGACAAGGTCAGAACCACTTGCTCTACTTCGTGCATATACGCACCCCGCCGAGGCAGAGCCCCTCCATCTCTCAATTCCATTGGCACTCGTCGGGCAGTAATGTCCGATGAAATCTCATGTTCTCCCTCGCTCTCACTGCGCACAACTTTGCACTGACGTTTGCAACTTGGCCGGAGCGATCTTCCTCGCGAGCACGTCCGACCGCCATACCCAAGGTCGGCCCACATCCTGTGCGACCCCTGCGCCTTGACGTGCAATTTTACGCGTGCGTGCGACCGTACACGATGCAAATGGGCACTCTATCGCATTCTATCCTGCCGGATCTGTTCTAGTCGTTGGGCTTGCTTCTCCGGCGTTCCTAGGTTACCGATTTCGTCCATCGGATCGGAGCACTGACTGTGGCTGTATGCGTTATAGGAAAACATGAACATCCTCCGAGATGCCGCACACTTGCAGACGCAATTGCGGCTTTACGACGGTCTCGTGGACACCCGCCACACTCTTCTCCGATTGCGGCCCCAGCTCCGGCAGAACTGGATCGCGCTCGCCGTTGCGTACCACTTGAGCGGCAACCTTGCAGAAGCGAAGACCGTGCTGGAACAGTTCGAACGCATCATCAAGGTGTGTACGGCGCGCTTGTGGCGCATATTTCGTATGACATGCAAACAACACAATAATCCGAACAAACGCACATTCGCAGAACGTGCCCGATTATGATGTCGAAATGTCTGAAGTGCTGTTGTACCATGTGCGCGTGCTCGAAGACCTGGGGGAGTTCACGGAAGCACTCACGCTTTTGGATGCCAATGCCAAGTCGCGTGCGATCATCGACCGGGTCGCGATCCAGGAGTTCCGAGGTGAGCCGGGCACATGTCGAGGGTGAGTGGGCCGCGATACTCAAGACGGCTCAACTACCAGCACGTATTCTGTCGAAAGCGGGCAAGGACGAGGCGCAACAGGCGTGGCAGGGACTCATCGAGCAGAATCCGGACTGCTATGATCATTACAAGGGGTACCTGTCGAGTCGTGGGATTGACGTTGGTAGGTAATTTTTTTTCGCTCGTGACACTCAACATCCTGGCTGACTTGGATGTAGACGCTATTACGGGCGAGAGCCGAGAAAAGGCTCTGCAGAGCTTACACGACTTCTCTCAGCAGTTCTCGAAAGCATCCGCACCGCGCCGCATGGCTCTCGAGCTTGCTTTTGGTACGTGCGTCGCCGTCCTGTATGCAAACTACCTACTTCACAATCTACCTAGGTGACAAATTTACGGAGCTCGTCCAGCCATACCTCAAGACCCGCCTCGAGAAGGGCGTCCCTTCCCTCTTTGTGGACCTTAAATCGCTCTATCGCTCGCCCGACAAGCGTGACGTGATCGAAACCACCGTGACTTCCCTCCTCTCCACTCTCCGACACCCCGCGACCTCCCCCTCGCCGCAGGACACCGACCCCACCGAGTATATCTGGGTGCTCTACTTCCTCGCGCAGCATTACTCCTTCCTCGGCAACCACAAGAAAGCTGTCGAGCTCCTCGACGAGGCGATCGCGCATACCCCCACGTTGCCTGAGCTGTACATGTTCAAAGCGCGTGTCCTGAAGCGGGGAGGCGATCCGTTCGGAGCGGCCAAGAACATGGACCTCGCGAGGACACTGGACTTGCAGGATCGGTTCTTGAACACGAAGGCGGGGAAATACCGGCTGCGAGCAGGGCTGATCGAGGAAGCGGTCGAGGTGTTTGGGCTGTTCACGAAGGTAAGCGGACCGGCCAGGTATCGCCTGTTTTGTTGCGCTCGTTGACTTTGGCTTGGGGTTGGTTTCGTGAGCGCAGAAAGACGCGCAAAGTCCGTCACACGACCTCGAAGACATGCAGTCGCTCATTTACCTGACCGAGGAGGCTAACGCGCAGCTGCGGAATGGGAACCTGGCGATGGCGCTGAAGAAGTACGACGCGATCCACAAGATCTTTGACGCCTTCGAGGACGATCAGTTCGACTTCCACGGGTATTCCGTGCGGAAGTTCACGGTCAACATTTACATGAAGTCAGTCATGGGATCCGCGTGTGTTGGATTTTCTTTTTCTAATGCGTTGTTACGGCAGCTTGATCGAGTGGGAGGATACTCTGCGGTCGCATCCTGCGTACGTGCATTCCGCTATCGAAGCTTCTCGAGTACGTGCATTCGCTCAAGCTTTTTTTCGTGCTGCGTACTGAGCATCGGGCTAGATATTGGTTAGAGTGCACGACGACCCGAAATTAGCCACAAAACCTTCATCCGAGTGTAAGCTCTAACCACTACCTTCCCCTCGTCGGGGCTCATCTGGAAAGCTCGTTACCTGTAGCGGAACTCTCAAGCGCTGAGAAGAAGGCAAAGAAGAAGGCAAAAAAGGCTGAGAAGAAGGTTCAGGAGGAGGCCAAGAAGGGTGAGTTTATCCACCCACTACTTCTGTGTACCTTGGTCTTGATCCATTCGTTAATACAGCGAACCCGAACTCGACAAATGAGGACAAGGGTCTCGACGTCAGTCCACCCAAGGACGAGGATCCGGATGGCGCGAAACTTCTTCACGCTCCAGATCCGCTTGAACGCGCAACGAAAGTCCTAAAGCCATTGGCCACCATGGCGAAGGAAAACGTCGATGTTTGGATTGCAATCTACGACGTCGCAGTCCGGCGAGGTACGTGTCCTCTCTCGGGGATGCCTTTTTTATCAGGGGTGCCTGATGATTTATCGATGCACGCAGAGAAGTATCTACAAGCCATTCAAGCATTGAATCGTGTGCATACACTGAATGCGGATTCGCCAGAACTGCATATTCGCATAGTAGACTTCAAGCGGAGATGTGTGTTGTACCCCTCTTTTGTTCCTTGCCCTCTCCCTCACGCCGTTTCTCAACACAGGGCTATCACTCTCAGAGAAGCCGTCCAAGGATGTTTTGTCTGCCGGGTCATCGGCTATTCTAAAGCTCTTACCGGATGAGGTATCGATAGAGGTGTTCAACTCGCAATACCTACAGCGACACTCCTCGCGAGCAGACGCGATCCTTGCCGCCGCGAAGGTCTCGCGGACGCTCGGCGCGCCCCGAGAAGAGGTCGAGGCCTCGCTGTTCAATGCGCTGAACGTCGACGTGGAGCTGAGGCTCGAGGTGAGGTTTCCGGTTGTTCGTGTCCATTCGGTCACTCTAACATGTCCACGCTCACGCAGACCGCACTCGCGATCGTCACGTTCCTGTCCGAGATCCAGTCGCCGCGCGACGAAGAGTTCCGGGCTGCGTGCCGAGGGAAGTTCGAGTTGTCGACGCTGTTCTTGGCGCCCACAGACCTTGCTGCTGCGCGGAAGACTGTCGTGCAGAAGCCTAAGGACCCCGTGGCGGAAGCGTTGGAGGAACAGGTGGAGGTAATCAGTTGATGGAATTTGGAAAGAATACAGACCGGACTATATTCCACACTGTGCACTAGACATCTCACACATCTTGCGTATATACATGACCTCGCCTAGGTCTCAATACTTACGTCGGTGGGGGCCAAATGCATACCCAGGACAGTCAGGGCCGTCGCAAGCAACCAGCCAGTGATTCAAGCGCTCGATGAACTCTATTAGCGCTCAAAGTGGCTGAGGCGGAGTTTGAACCTTGTGCGATCAACTGCTTGCCTTTTCCGTCGAGAGGACAGAGCTCAGTGTATCGTAGGTCCGCACGCCATAATCCTCAAGACTACGCCGCCGCCGACACCTCCACCATGGTCAACATCCCCAAGTACGTCGAACCTATGCTCCTCCGTCATATGCTAGAATGTTGACTATCCGCTTCTCATCAGGACTCGCCGGACTTGTGAGTTTACTTGGACAAGAGACGGGATTTTCGAGAGAATATATTGACTTGGGATCTGCAGACTGCAAGGGCAAGCAGTGCAAGAAGCACACGTACGTCTCCATTCTCCATCCTGTACTATCCGCTTTGCCCAATGTTGAGGTTATGTGCCCTGTGATCGACATTCAGACCCCACAAGGTGACCCAGTACAAGAAGGGCAAGGATTCGTTGGCCGCGCAGGGAAAGCGTCGTTACGACCGTAAGCAATCGGGTTACGGTGGTCAGACCAAGCCTGTCTTCCACAAGAAGGTGCGTCTCCCTGTTGTCTGTGACGCAGGAGGATGGGCAGTTGACTGGTGGTACGATCGGCGGGGCGTAGGCCAAGACGACGAAGAAGATCGTACTTCGGCTAGAATGCACGGTCTGCAAATACAAGATGCAGCTCGCTATCAAGCGCTGCAAGCAGTACGTCCCCCTTGTCGTCCATGCGTTCCCTGCCGTTGTTGATGTGTATCCTCTAGCTTCGAGCTCGGTGGTGAGAAGAAGACGAAGGGTGCTGCGCTCCAGTTCGTGAGTATCGTCGTATGCGTCCATCGTTTGAAACCATGCTGACTGCCCATCCAGTAATCGTCTCTGCATCGTCTCCTTGTCCTTGTCTCGCTATCCGTATCATCGCTCCCACTATCTACCATCCGCACATCATGTAGTATGCACGCCTCATGCATATGCGACGACTCACGTCACAAAATTGTATTCATATGGGTCTGAAAGGAGCCCCTGGACTACAGCCTGGTTGACTTATGTACGGCAAGACATTATAATAGGTGCGCTACTAGCTAGTGATACAAAGCGACAAGAAGTGATGACATGAAGGCATATGTATGCTCCGGCAATCGTGCTTGGTACGAATCTGGGTAACACGAAAAAGAACGAAGGAAAGAAAGCTCTAGACATAGACGGACGTACAGAAAGACGAAAGACTTCATAGGGATTGCACGGCGAGAAAATATCTGCAACTACGACACTCCATTTATGCCTTGATGCGATGATTGAGTGCTGCTGGCTGAGGGGCTCTTCGGGTGCACGCGACCTGGACCAATCAAATCACGGATAACCTCGACCGTCTGTAAAGTCGTTGTCATCTTCGTCGACAGTTCTTGGATGGCCTGCGTCTGCGTCGCACGGAGTATATCCTGCAAGCCCTGAAGTTGCGGGGCTATGAGTTCGGGGATAGACTTGACGAGGTAAGGCGCGAGTTGCTTAACCACTGCGTCTCCCGTGGGTTCAGCAGGTTGGTGTGAAGAGGCGGAGCTTTGCGAGATGTACGCCCGGACGGCCGCGTTGAGCGCGCGCATCTCCGAGATCATCCTGTCCGCCTGCGTCGAGTCTCCCGACGACGATGCCTGCGTGTTCTGCAGCTGTGGTGACGGACCGTTCATGAGCAAAACGGGGAGACGAACGTGGTTCGCACGACGCACCTCCTCGAGCTGCTGCCGGAGCTGGACGTTCTCGGCCTGGAGCGCCATGTTCTCGGTCTGGAGCCGCTCGTTGTACCCGGCCAGCTGCGCGACCTCCTGCGACAGCCTCGCGACGTGCTGCCCCGTCACCGCCGCGTTCTGCTGGAGTGTCTGAAGCGTCTTGAGCTGCTCGTCGGTGAGCGCCGCAGCGCGAGGCTCTGGGGGCTTCGCATGCACGTTCCCGGTGGACGCGAGGACGACGGCCTGGACGTTCTCGGCGACTATCGTGTCGAGCTGCTCGAGCAGCGACTGGTCCTGCTGCACGGCGCGCTCGAGTGCGCTCAGGCGGTCTTCGAAGTTTGAGAGCGTGTCGCGGATCTTCTCGAGCTCGGACGGGACGATTGCTTCAGCCAGGAACGTGCTAGCTTGGTTTGAGGCCATCTCTACGTTTCCGCCACCAGACCCAGACCCAGACCCAGAAGACGAATTGTGGTTGTTTTGGAGTTGGTTAGACAAGTTCTCCCATCGCGCGTCGACGGTTTTAAACAACAATTGCAGCTGTGAAACGAATCCCTTGAGCGCTCCTATTTCGTTGGCGATCTCCTGCTTCTGTTGCTGCCCGTTCACGCCGTTGTTATTCAGTTCCGCCGGCGGTGTGTGCTTGTTTGTGTGCGTCGGCCAGAACTTGGCGGCCGACAAAGTGGTTATGATCTTCTTCATCTCGTCCGTTTTCTGTGCAAGCTGCCCCTGCAGTGTGTGCAAGTGACCTTCTATCACCGTCCTGTCTTCTGCTGGCAGTGTCTGGTAGCTGAACGACTCCACGAGTTGCTTATAGTCACGGATGTCGTTTTCCATCGACCGGCAGTCATTGTGTATGCGCGTGGCCGCAGCAAGAAGCCTACACGGTGATGGCGCGGGTGGGATCGAAAACAACGGGACACGTTTGCGGTGTCATGTTTGTTCATTCAGTCAGCTTGCGAGCACACTGTGGGACTCACTCGATGCGGCTTGACCAGATCTTGTGTTTTTCTTCGGCGGAGAGCTCTCCAAGGGTCGCACTCTGTGCAGTCGCTTTTGGCACCGCCGACGTCGCGGCGGCCACTGCAGACGAAATCTGTTGCCACTGGAGCTTCGATGATTCTAACAGGTTCTTTATCGCATCTGGGTTCGGCACATTTGATGAAGACTGTAGCGGGGCTGCGTTTGCGGTTGTTGCACTCGTCGTAGCTTGTGGCGCCGCCGCCGCCACCACCGAATTACTTGCCGCTGTGGCGGGGGCGGGGACTCTTGAGGTCGGCTGCCGGGACGAAACACGGGTGCTCGCGATGCTCTCCTCTCTTGCACTTCCATACGACGCCCCCACAGACACCACGTCCTTCATCGTCACGTCCATCGACTCCACCTTCGGGAACATCGGGCTGCGCCCGTTCCTCGGGCCGTCGGGGATCGTACTGTATGGTTTTGGGCCCCGCGGGTGTCGCCGGCGGCGGCGTGCGCGCCCGCCCGCGCAGCATGGGCGAGCGCGAGCGCGAGCTGCGCCCGTACGCGCGTACGGCCGCCGCCGCTGCGTACTCGCGCTCGCGGCTGATCGAGCGTCGCCCGCGGAGGCGCTGCGCGAGCGTCGGCGACGTCGCGGCCCCCGCCCGCTCGCGGCTGTCCGTCCGGCGGCGGGCGACACTCTGGCTGGGGCCTTGGGCGGGCGACCGTTCGCGCTTGCGCCCGGGGCTGATCGAGCGATGGCGGGCCGCCCCTGCGATGTGGTGTTCGTGGTGGGCGTGGTAGTTGCGCTGGTAGATGGGAGGCAGGGTCCGGCCGGGGGAGCGGGGTCGGCCGACGATGAGCCGGTACTCGTCGTCGGTGAGGTACTGCAGTGGGGGCTCGCCCGAGGGGCGGGCGTTGTGCCAGTATTCGCCGTCGGTGGGGTGTGCGAAGTAGCACACCTTGCTGCGAGGGCAGCCGAGGCCGCCGTCGAGCCGCTTGTAGGGCCGGCCGTTGCTGTCGAACCACTGGGCAACAGCGGGGGGTGCTCAACGTCTCGCCCGGATGATTGGAAGGGAGAGGAGGGCAGGGGGAGGGAGTACATAAGGAAAATGCGAGGAATGGGGGAACGTACATGACATCTGCGATCTGGGTTGAATGGCTTGCGCACGATCTTGTCTTGGGGAGACATTGTTTTATGCTTTGAGGTTCGTTTGATTTGATGGGTTTAGTTTGAGGTCTGCAGGGCTTTAGCGGTATAGGTGTTGCTGGGGGTTGGGTGTATGTGCGAACATGAAGTTGGGGGAGAAGGTGAGAAGGTGGACACGAAGAAGTGTCGGGCGATACTTGAGGAGAACGCCTGGCTCATCCAACGCCCGTCCAACGGGACACCTGCTCATCTTATCTCGTCATCTCTATCGTTGTGGTACGAAACATATAACGCATCCTGCTATACGTTCCCATGTACAATAAGGACAAACGCACTATTCGAGGCTGTGAGTGCATGTGCGGGCGGTGGGCGGTGGAAATTAAAGAGGAATTGTCATATATACGGAGCGACTGAATGCAGGATCTCAGCGTAGTTCAGCACTCGCGATGGGATGGTTCAGCCCATACATCGGAATACTGAATGAATACTTATGTCCCGAAGAAAAATGGAAAGGTGCCCCAGTCACGATGCGGATGTAACAGTAACAATAACATACACGACAGAAACCTTCGAAACCCACTACTTTGAGTCCAATGCCTCCAAGTGATCCACCAGCTCTTCCATGACAGACTTGGTCCGTCTATGACTCGAACCATCTGCAAGAGAGGATGTGGGGGGAATCGGAACACCCGAGAATCGCTTGGTGGGGACGAGCGGTGTGGACATGGGCTCGAACCCCGGAGCGATCCTTCGAAGCGCTTCACGTTTCCGCTGCTCATTCTCTTCATCTCGGGCCTTGAGGTGAGCCTCGCGCCGAGCAGTGTGTGCGGCCAGTGTGGATCTCCGAGAGGCTTCCACTGTTAGGACGTGCGGCTCAAGGGTGAATGGGTATACGAACTGTGCATTGGGAACGCTCGTAAGCCCAAAGCTCCGGTGATCAGTCTCTGAACTCACGTATGCGGTCACACTATCTGGTAGAGGATGGATATCTGGCGGGAGTTGCACCTTGGGAACCTCAATTAGTACCTTTGATATGCGCCGAACGACGCTTATGACGGACAGGTCGAGGGAGACGCAAGCTGGGCGACTTGATCAGCGGAAGTCCTGAGGCTGCTGCATATTGCGACTGGGCTAGTGATGTTATTAGCAAGAACGGTGCCCAAAGACGTGATATTCACTCACATTTGGACATTGTTGTTCACAACCTCACAACCGTGTACGGACATGTATGATGGCTGGACGAGGAGAGAGACGAGCCGAGATCGCCGCCACTTCGTCATGGCTTCCAATTCAGGCGGTGCCGATTCGGGCGAACGAGACTCACAAAGACTCGGAGTCGATCATCGTACAGTATACGCGCAACACCGTCCCTCATGCATCTCATCTAACCCCCTCTCTCCCCACGTCTCGACACCATGGCACCGAAGGGCAAGTCCTCCGCGTCCTCCGCGACCCGCAAGAAGCATGCGCGCAAGGCCGCTACCGTCCAGGGCGTCGTAGAAGAACCGCCCATGCCCAAGGAGAAGAAGCCCAAAAGCAAGGATAAGAAGAGCAAGAAAGAACCTCGCAAAAAGGTCTACATCCCTCCCATCAAGCCTGCCCCGGTCCTCCCCGATCCCCTTGATACTCTTGGTCTTGCTCAGAGGCTCCCTGCCGAACTTGTCGTCGTATTGCGGTTACTCGCGAAGAAGGACGCTACTACCAAACGCCGCGCTCTCGAGGACTTGCAGACCGCTTGGCTGGGCCGTGCAAGGAAAGGCGAGGAGGGCGAGTACCTCATCTACACTTTGCAGGAGATCATCCCTGTCTGGGTGCGTCCTCTCCGCTTCTGCAGAATGCTCAGCCTCAAACTTTAGGTCAAAGTTACACCACATCCCTGCACTGTTTCTACACCCCTCAAGGCGAATAAGGCTTCAGGCCATCGGCCTTCACTCCTCCTTCCTCCAGATCGCGAACCTCCGCACTCAGGTCTTCTTCCATATCCGTGAGGTCGTCTCGTCCGACCAAGCAGAATCCATCCTTGGCTCCTGGTGTCTCGCCGCACACGATGTCGATCGCCAAGTCTCATCCTTCGCCCGCGACTCCTGGCTCCGGTACGTCTCCATCTCCGACTCCTCGTCCGACAAGCTCCTCCTCGACCCCTCCCTCCTCCCGCGCCTCTGGCAGTTCGCCCAGCGGACGCTCCTCGACCCCGCCGGAATCTATCTCTACATTAACCCTCCACAACCGGTCATCCCCGTCCAGAGCCCAGGCAAGAAGGGCAGCGGGCGCGGCACCCCGCTGCGACGCGAAGAGGAGCCGAGCGCGCGCGCGAAGGCGGACGAGGACGAGGAGAACGAGCAGGACAGGAAGGCACGGCTGCGCGTGGGTGCCTTTGGCGCGACCGAGTGGGTCCTGAGTGGGTGTCCTACGTCTCTCGCGGAGCGCATGTACATGTATTCAATGCAGTCGTTTCCCCCTCTTTCCCTCCCCCCTTTCCCATTGCGCGGGCGTTTTTCTTTAGATGCGAAGTACGCTGCACTGTGCAAGGCGGAGAAAGCGAAGACAACTACGGTTGAGGCTGAGGAGAAGGACGGCGCGGAAGATGCATTCCTTGGTCCGCTCGCGAACCCGGCGCTGTGGTCTTCGCTGTATTGTGGGAAGGCGCCGCCGTTCGTTGAGACTGAAAGCTTCGGATTTGAACAACCTGTTGTGAGACGGTCGGCGTGGTCGCTGCTTCAGACATTGGTTCAGAAATGCAATGGTAAGTGAGGCTGGGAGAGACACACATAGTATGGAAAGCTGACTCGTGGTTTTCGCAGCGCATCTGGACGCTCTCGTTCCCATCCTGAGCGGTGCCGTGCTACGATCTGCCTGGGTAGAACTCGATCCGAATGTCAGGGCTGCGATGTGGCAACCGCTGCTTGTATTCTTGAAGGGTGCGGAATACTTGATTTTCTTTGTGTATGTTTGTGGCTGACCGAAGACAGACCATCCAAATGCGTGGACACTGGAAGCCGAAGCCGAACGGGACGACGACGACGAGTCGGATTCTGATAACGACGAGGAGAAGGCTCCTGCAAAGCCCGTTCCTTCACCGTCTGGCGCATTTCAAGCATACACGGAATTTCTCCAGTTCCTCGCGACAGGGTGCTCTGGATCTCCGGTCCAAGGATATCCCACAGTTCTCATCATCCTATCTACGATCCCTTCCTCTGTGAGCACAACCATACAACGCGGCATTATCCGCACGCTTCTGACCAAACTTGTAGATCATCGCGGCTTCTTCAGAACACCCGCTCGAGGACCTCTTCACGTCCTTTTGGGCCGCCGTCGACGCGCGCGTGCTCAATTCGCTCGACCGCGTCGCGGCGTCCACGGCATTCCTGGCATCCGTCCTCGAGTCGCTGGTGCTCGTCTCCCGACGAATACTCGTGTCCCCAGAAGGCGAAGCGACGTCCCTCATCAACGGCAAGACGGCAGAAGGACAGACAAGTACAAACACCGATGCTGCTGTGAAGGCGCTCATCCAGGACCAGACGAAGCGCGCTTGGGAGGAGCTGTCTTCCGGGCGGCTGAAGGTTGAGGGGCGGGCTGCAAGCGCGGAGCTGGCGAAGACGTTCACGGATCTGCACAAGCTTCGCCCAGGTATATAGTATCCGTCGTTCGATCATGGCCTTCGCTGATAAAATCCGCTCTACGTTTTAGATTTGTTCGATGCGGCTTGGGGAGTCATCTCTTCCTCCATCCAGAGCTCTCTCGCGTCCGCCACGGAGTCTGTCTCCGTGCTGGCGCTAGTGCCCGAGCTCCTACAGCAGTTCTCTACCTCGCTCGAGAAGGGAACTGCCCCTGGAAACGCCGCCAACGATCTTGTTCTGTCGGTAGTGAGGACGACGCTAGACCAGTGTGCGGCTTTGCTACAGGCCGAGGACGTGGCGGCCGCCCGTGTGTCTTCCCTCGTCGGGATCCTCGACAGGTTTGGCGAGCTGGTGTTCACCGACGAGGAGTTGGCGAAGGTTTGTGTCTCAACCTCTAGAACAGGCGAGTTTGACTTACGGATTCGTTTCAGAGCGTGGATAGCTTGGTCCAGTCTCAGACGAACCGCCTCCTCTTAACGATGCCCTCACTTCTGCTGCTCTACCTCAAGTTCCGCAAAGACAAAGCGGCTGCATCATCCGTGTGGCGGCACGTGCTCGAAACTGTTGGACGGAGTCCCGAGGAGTTCGACGCGATGTTTCCGGCTCTCCTTGACGCCGCAGAGAGCAAACAGCTGCCGACCTACCTCCAGCCAGAAGGAAAGGAACTTGAGCAAGCCGCTAGCAACTTGCTCACTGAGGCGCTCTCTGGACCACAAAACGCATCTTGTGTATCGCTGATTCGCAGGCTTCTAGCATCATACGGTATGTTCTATTGACTCGGTCTACTCCCTCTCACCAATAGGGATGGACTTGCTTTCTAGAACATTTTATCTCCCGCAGCTATCGTGAGAACCTCCTTCGTGGACTTGTGGACGCGTTCGTTCTGCCCTTCGAGAACGTCTTGCGCGACGACAAGGCGTCTGTGGATGCGTTCACCACCCCTTTGAACCTCCTACATGGTGTCATCGAGCAAGACCCGTCTTCGGCCTTGATCTTCGCATCCTCGCTGTACCCATACGTCTTCCTATTTGCTTTCCTGCTGCCGCAAGTCCGTTCAGTGGACACCAAGCAACAAGCAATTACCAGAGGTTTGTGGGAGAAGTGGATGGCGATTGGATCTGAGGAGGCTACGGCCACGACGCTATCGGGTGTCAAGCATCTGTTGCGGGAGCTACTCTCCGACACCCGCTGCCAGCCTACGTATGTGCATTTTCTATAAATTCACTTCGCGTACGCTGATTCGACGTGCATTCAGGCCCGAGCACTTGTTGCGGACTATATCTTCCCTCAACATGGAGATCGATGTCCTGACAAATATCTTCCCGTCACGCGCGGAGTTGGAGGGCATGCTCGACGCGCTGCCTTCCACGCCTCTAGATGCGAGCTTGGCAGTCGTCGAACCTCTCGTGCCGCCATCGGTTCAATACCGTTCGTCTAAGTTCACAGCAGACGGGTTCGACAATCAGGGTCTTGTCAAATACGCACGCATCGTGCACGGGCTCCTGCTGCACCTCGTGGACGACCGACAGACCGCAAAGGAGAACGCCTGGGTGCTTCATCACTTCCTAGCGCTCGCCCTTTACGTGGAGGAGTCGAAGCACCTGCCTGCCGCGGAGAGCCCCGTATTCTCCAAGACGGTTACCCGTGCTACTTTGCAGGGCATTTTGGACAGGGTACAGCAGGCCGCCGCGTATCTCCTTTCGTCGGCCACAGACGAGAAGTGGCACACCACCGTCACGAACGCGCTCGTCAACCAGGCGCCTGCAACCGGTCTAGATGGCGTCGAGCAGCTCGTCGTCAACCTAGTCAACCGCACGAAGCGCTACGACACGATCCGCGAGTCGCGCATCCTGCACATGATCCTCCGGCATGCGCTCGGCACTGCGACAAAGACGGATTCAGAGCAGTGGATGCTGGTCGCCAGGAAGCTCGAGACGCTCGGTAAGCAACACCTTCATATATGCGCTCCCTCTGACTTTCTCGCTCATGTCATCTATCTTGCAGCACCCCGCACGGCCCTTGCGATCGTCTTCTCCGTCACCCGCTACGCCCCCGAGCCGACGCGCCTCGAGCGCTTCCGCAACGAGCTCGCGGCGGGCACGCTCGGTATCCCCGCCTCCAAGGCGAACACGGAGGGCCTGTGGCTCTTGCGCAATCTCGCAGCGTCTGCCCCGGACCCGGAGAGCGACGTCGTGTTCCTCCCGCAACAACGCGCGGTGAACCTCATCAAGGCGTGCCAGCAGTGGATCACGTCGGACGAGGACCTGGAGGAGGACGTGCAGAGCGAGATGACGCTCGTGTTTGCGAGCCTGGTGCCGATCCTGTCGAACGTGCCTGGGGGCCATTGGGACCTTGTGTTTGATGTGGTGGAAAACAACCTGGAGGTGAGGATTTGGACGTTGTACACGTGGCTGGCACGGTGGGAACTGACATATTTTGCAGAACGCTACATTGGACGACTCTTCTACTTATGTTACGCTTAGCAGGACACTGCAGTTGTTCCTGGTGATTGAGGATTTCGCTTCGTCCAGCAAGGCCCTCAAGGCAATATGGGACGAGAGGCGATCTGCCAACCTCACCCTCATTCGGGACATTGTTTCACTTAAGCTGGGTAAGTTTGAAGACATGTCATTCCGTGGACACCAGATGCTAACAGACCCACAGATAACGCCAGGTTTTCGACCCCATTATCCCACTGTCGCGAGCTTGCTCTACAGATCGTGCAAGACCTTCCTACCTCCCTTCTCACGCGTGAGACGCTACCAAAGATATGCCACCTCGTCACCGACGGCTCTGTGGGCGTTCAGCGGATGGCGTACCAGCTTTTGCAGGAGGCGGCGAAGAAGTACACCGAGGAGCTGGTCGTTGAGGCTGCTGTCGACACCGCAGATGCCGTGAAATCTGAACTTCCCACCGAATTGCTGGATATCTTGCAGCGCAGCTTGAACCAGGAAGAAGGGGAGGAGTTCGGCCAAGTATGTTCGTCGTCTTGGTGATGCATGAAAGGCTGACCTATCACCGTGCCGCAGGATTGGTTTGGCTATATACTTGCCTGGATGGTGGCGTTCGATTTATTCACCGGCGCAGTGAGTTTCACGAGACTCTGTCTATATTCCTACTGACGCTGGGTATACACAGTCCCTGAAAGTCAAGTCAGACTATATCGACCAACTCAAAGACCTTGACCTCATTGGTGCCAAACTTCTGCCGGCCGTTTTCGGCCTCCTTGAGTTGTACGGGGGCATGCCAAAAGCGTTCAAACTCGAAATATGGGACGTGGACGAGTTCTATCTCGAGCGTGAGTTCCTCCCCATTAATCGCCCTATCTTCGTCCAAGCCCTCTTACTAAACCCCGGGAAACCGAAACCCAGTCTACAACGCCGACACGCCGCTCTCGCTCCGCCTGCTCACCGCCCACCTGTATTACCGAGCGCTGCTCGTCGTGCCCTCGCTCGTCCGCGCCTGGCTTGGCGACTGCCGCGACCGCCAGCTGCACACGACCGTCACCGCCTACACGTCCCGCCACTTCTCGCCCGCAATCATCCGCACCGAACTCGAGCGCGTCAAAGACCCCGGTGTGGCGCAGGAGCTTGCGGGCGAGAACGAGAACATCACGATCAAGGTCGCGAATGCCGTCAACGAGGTCACAGCCGCGTACGCGGTCGACGAGCTGAAGCTCGAGCTGACGATCAAGCTCCCCGCGGACTGGCCACTGCACGCGGTCGACATCCGGGACTCGCGCCTCGTTGGCGTCACGGAAGACCGGTGGAGAGCGTGGGTGCTGGGCGTGCGCCAGATCCTGACGTTCAGAGTACGTTTCGGCTCCTGTGAATGGGAGATTTGTTTGTCAAGCGTGCTTACTGATTGATATGGGTCTTCTGTAGAGCGGGAGCATTGTGGACGGGCTGAGCTTCTTCCTGAAGAACGTCACGTCGCACTTCGCAGGGATCGCCGAGTGTCCGATTTGCTACTCGTACGTGCTTGGCGTCTGCTTACAGACGGGTGTTGAGGATTATTGTTTTTTCCTAGCATCGTCAACGCCTCAGACGGTAGCCTGCCGCGCAAGCCCTGCAAGACCTGCAAGAACCGCTTCCACGCCGCGTGTCTTTACAAGGTTCGCAGTCCTCTCACCTGTGCTGCTCGGTGATGTATGGAGGCTGACATCGTTCTCAGTGGTTTAACACGAGCCATTCGTCAAGCTGCCCGCTTTGTCGCTCTGAAATCATGACTGGAAAATGAATCGCACCCGCCTCAAGCTATAGCATATACAGCAAACCAAGCCAGCAACCGCGCCCAGCACGGAGTTCGAAAGCAGTGTTTCTGTGTATCCTGGTCCTTTGTAGCATGCCGTTGAAGATGTATATTATCCTCTCCAATAGAAGTACATTGCGCCGTCCGAGTCCATTCCGTGCCACACAAAGCGAACATCCTCTCACCCATAATATTTACCTTTTAAACTTCAAAGCTTAAACCTGCCTGCGCTTCATGCCAACCTTGCATTCCACCGGCTTGCGCAAGAACCCTTCCCTCGTGTCAAGCTGCAACATCAACGCCGGGATCAGCACAACCCTATCCACGACAGACGCCACAGGAAACCATCGCAAGACGTACCTGGGCGTTCGGGTCCTCCAACACGAACTCGTACCGGCGGAAGATGGACGCGACGATGACGAGCAGCTCCAAGTTCGCCAGGTTCCTCCCCACGCAGCTCCTGCACAGTGTCCGTTTGTCAGCCACATGCCCCACCCCATTTCGCCGTGAGAACGAGAATGGGAACGCAGACTCACCTGGGCCCGAACGAGAACGGGTTGAACGTCTTCTGCACCATCGTCTTGTCCTGCTCGAACCACCGCTCCGGGCGGAACGCGTCGACGTCCTCGCCCCAGACCTCCCTGTCGCGGTGGATCGTGTACGTCGGCACGCTCAGGACCGTGCCCTCGGGGAAGAAGCGGCCGCAGACGGTGAGGCCGCCCTCGGGCACGAGCCGGGGCAAGCCTATGCCCGACGTCGAGTGGATGCGGAGCGCCTCGTTGATGACGGCGTCGAGGTAGGGCAGCCGCTTGACCTCCTCGAACGCGGCGATGGGGTCGTCGTCGGAGCCGAGCGCGGCGTCGAGCTCCGCTTGGAGCTTGCGCTGCGCCGCCTGGTTTTGGGCGAGCCAGTACGTGATCGCACAGGAGGAGCTGCGAGAAGCAGAGAGACGGGTTACGGAGCGTCAGCGTCACGGTCAGCGTTAGATAGAAGTGAGAACGGGACACGAACGCTCCTCCCCCGGCCCCACGCTAGCGCATATACTTAGATTACTCGGCGTGGGGGCACGAGAGCGGCCAATTCGTCCTGCTAAATCGAAACTCACTTCGAAGTCGTGTCACTCCCCGCAATCAGCTGCGTGAGCGCCTCGGCCGTGAGCTCCTCCCTCCCCATCGGGTGCCCGCTGTCGTCCCTGCCCTCCTGCAGCTTCGCGAGCAGGTCGACGCGGTCCGACGGGCTGCCCATGCGCTGCGCGACGGCGGCGACCGCGATGCCCGCGAGCCTCTGCACGGCCTGGTTGCCCTTCGCGAACCACGGGATGCGCTTCGCGAGCGGGCGCCAGTGCGGGGGCAGCACGCCCATCGACGCCGAGTACTCGCCGCGGTCGTTGAGGACCTGCACAGCGGGGAAGTGCTCGATCTGGATCTCCTTGGAGGCCGCTGCGGAGCCGTAGGACGCCATCGCGGCCTCGCACGAGACCGCGACGGGCGCGGAGTCCTTGCACGCGACGAGCATGCCAAACGGCGCGCCGAACGCGAGATCGCCTGCGGATGCGTCATTTCGCTATCGGTAAGTGACGTTCGGCGAGCCGCGGGGCGGGCGATAGTGAGGGAAGGAGGCAAAAGGCTTACCGATGATGTCAAATGCGAGGTAGTTGTACCACGGCAGGCAGTCGTACCATACGCGACCGTCCCCACCGTGCCAGCCGCCCTCGCCCTCTTCCCCAGAGAGGCCCTTCCTGCCGCCCTCGCACAGCTTGTCCCACTGCTGGAAGAGCGTGTCGAGGTGCTGGCGGACGTGGGGCTCGAACTCGAGGACGTTCTTCTGGGCAAAGATGTTGGAGACGATCTTGCGCTTGCGCGCGTGCTGCACGCGCGAGCGTGAGTTGAAGAGGCCGCGCCCGATGGACACGAACGCATCGTAGAAGGTCGACTTGAGGGTGCCCGTGCCGTGACCATAGACGATCTGCAGCGCGTCGGGGTCCGAGATGGAGAGATGGTTCGGCGCGATGCGGACGAAGGTGCCTGTATGGTTGCAAGAGATGGGTCAGCCTGCGAACGTTCTTCACGCGTGCGGCTTGCGAGAGATGCACAAGTGGTTCCGGAATAGCGGAGGGTGTCGTGGAGGAAAACAGTCGCGCCGGTTGTAGTCAGGGTACATTCAGATCTTGGGTGTGGGTCACGAGCGACCCACGACGACATAGTGACACAGCCGGGCGGAACATGAACGGAAGGTGGGGTGGTGATGACTAACCGTATTGCTTGTGCAGCTCATGGACCCATTCTGAACGGTGTCCCTGTGCAGCGACGTACCCGAGCCATATGTCGGAGAACTTGGCGACCAGAGGACCGGGATACGCGCGGATGTGGTGGGAGTCGACCAGATAGGGTACGAGGTGGAAAAGGGCGATGGCAGCGAGGCCTACCACCGCCCAGGTGGCAAAGTCGAAGTTGAGGAGAGGGTGGAGGAAGGCCATTGCTGGAACGGAGAGGGCGATGGAGGACCCCAACGCTGACGTCTGCGTATATGAATGCTAAACCTGCGAGCGCTTGAGGAAGCGCACTCCGGTGTGTCCATCGAAGGTGGGGACGGGCGAAAGGGACGGTTCTCAGGTGCCCTGACCGCCGGTGGCCATGTATGGAGATCGAGTACACAGGGTGGCACGCAGGCGACGTTAAGGATGTATCGCAGTCACCCTATCAGCATTCCCCTTTGATTCCCCTAGTGATCCAGTTGCACCCGGAGGAGCGCGCGTCAGCTGGACGACGGATAGCGCGCACGAACAAGGCATCGCACCTGCAGCCTGCAGCCTGCAGACACCTGCTGTCAAGCGAACGAGATCCGAGGGGTCATCCTGACGGATTTGACTAGTATTTGACTCCATTCGCTCGCGTGACAGCCTCGTCTTATCACAGTTCGTCAGAATGGAGGCAAGCCTCGAGCATGACTAGCTCAAGCTATGGAGAGGCAGCTGCAGCCTGCGCTGCACCCAAGGTCTGGGTGATTGCCTAGAGATTTGATACCCCAGTGCGAGGTGAGTTCTGTGCGGTTTCCACGACGCTCGCTACCCAGTCGCGTGTGGATACAGAAAAGGCAGGTTTGGACGTGGGCGGCGGGACCATTGCCCAACACTGCGGAGATGTGAGTGGAATGCTACTCACCTCGACAGCGTAAACCGTTTCCCGGATCGAAGCCAACGTCGGGCGAAGAACTTGGCAGGAACTTCGTCCACTTGCTAGTGATCATTGTCACTCCCTCCTCCTCGGTCTTTGCCGGCTACCCACTGGCAGCGCCCCCGAGCGCCCCAAGCGTACAGTGTGTCCCACCCAGCAAGTTACTACTTACTAGGTCCAGTTGTCTCGTTTGTCAGGTTACGCATGCCTCTTGCTTATATCTTGTCTTTTACCCTGCTGTTAACGTTGTGGCTGGGACACTGCTGGGTTCCAACGCACCGAGTCGTGAGTATTTTGGCAGATATCCTATTCAATGGAATGACGCACAGGTATCATGTTGCTGCGTACATTGCCGGTCACAGCACGTCCGTTGCAGACTGGTGCCATATGCATTAGGTGAGGCTTCTCAGTTGAAATGCCATCTGGCCTGCCCTACCCTGTGCATCTGATCAGCTACGAGCGAGAAAGGCGCACTATCTTTTCGAACCAACGTCAACTTGAAGGTCCTTTGGGTTTCCTCCTTCACGGCTCTGCACTTTTGGAATGGTCAGGCACTTTAAATTCGAGAGGCTTGGAACTCGCGAAGGTTACAGCAAACGATACGCATGAGAGTGAGAGCCGAGTAGAAGGGCGTCGAGACAACATACCCCCTCCAGGTTTTATCCTCATGGCTAGCGCACCGTTGACAATAGGCCGTCGTCAAGTGGGCCTCGAGTCGGCCAGGCGTGGGGAAGCCCCCGTCTCGCATCTGTTCGCTCGGACTTCTTTTCGCACCGTCGGTCATCTCGGTCCTGTGGATCCGCAGAATGAGCAGCGCTCAAAACGATGTAAGTATGTACAAGAAACGAGTCCTCTACGCGACCGTCGCTAAAAACAAACCCTTGTCTACTGTACGTGAGCAATAAATATCGAATACATCACTAACACTACTGGAGTCGACGACTATGCAAGGTCCGAAACGTGCCAGGGTGTGGGGGACTATGGTATAAGGGGTGCGTGAGGGGGTAACAATTATTAGGGAATCGGGGTACCTTGGGGCTAGGGGTTCCGGAGTACTAGAGTTACATTTTGATGCAGGGTGCCTGAGAGCAGGAGAGGGGTGGGATGGAGACGTGCATGATAAGCGAACATAGCAGGCTTCGAGAGAGCAGAGGGATTGGGGAGCATTGTGTGCTTGGGGTTTGGAGTGGAGTGGAGATGTCGTGCCGGGACGAGAAGCACTGCAGATATACTGACAGAGACGAAGCGGAACAGCGATAGTCATCAGTCAAGAAACAAAGGCGCGATTGACTTGGATGGGCCTGACGCCTCTTGTGTATCCCAGTGACCTTCGAGTCACTGAGGAGCAGGGATGGGTATGGGTATATCTTGTGGCTGCTCTGCCTGCGCAGGGGCACCGCCGGGTATCTTCAAGGTGAGAATGCCATCTTCGAACCGCACAAAAACGTCTTCCGGCTGACAACCCAAACGCGCATCCGCATCAGACCTTCGCGACAGTGACTTCAAGGACTCGGAGCGGGCGACGCACCTTCGTCTCCGGGGGGACCGCCAGCGTCCTGAAGAACTCCCCGAACTTGCGCTCACGCACTTGATGGCCTTGCAGGGGGAGCGGACCTCTTGACACGCCCGAAACACTGACTTGACGCACGCGGCTGAACGGGCACACAGACATCATAATCCGGAGGTCGGCTCTCTTGACTCCGGGCAGCTCGAACATGGCAGTGATGACGTTCTCCTCTGTGCTGAAGTGGACGTCCGCGCGGATCCCGTACCGCTTCGGCCGCACGGGCTCGAGCGTGAACGGGAGGATGAGGTTGTGCGACACTGGCAGGTCCGCGTCCGCGTCCCCGCGCGGTGTCGCGTCCGCGCTCCCGACGGCCGGGTCAACGACGCCGACTTGAAAGCTAGTCCGCGAAGATCAAGAGGTTGGAGAGAGGGGGGCACACCCAAACCGACGACGCACCTTGTCCCGGTCCCGATCGCGGGCCCTGTCCTCGTCGTGGCTTGCTGCTGGGCGGTGGAGAGCCCGAGCAGCCCCTCACGCCAAGTACTGGAAGCCGGACACGACACCCCCATCGGGGTCCCAACCGTGGGCAGCGCACCACCAGTGTGGCTTGCGCTAACGCCACCCACGCTCGTCTGAGCAGACTGCAACTCACTCACATGACGAGATCTCACAGGAGCAGGAGCGTGCTGCTGTCCCAAAGGACCAGCGACACCCGCACCCGCGCCCGAGCCGCCAGAGGCGGCGCGGGACTGCGGCCGACGGTACGGGTGCGCAGAGAGAGACTGAACATGCGCGTGCGTCCGCGCGGGCGGCACGCGGCCGCCCGTCCCTGGACCCGCTGCGGTCGCGGGTCCGGGGCTCCCGGCGGCGGAGGAGGACGACGCGCGCCGTGAGGTGTCGACGTGCAGGGGCGGCGGCGGACGCGCCTCGCCGCCCGCTGCCGCCGCGCGACGAGCCTGAGCCGGGGCGCTCGCCCGTCGCACTCGCCTGGACGAAATCCTCCTCTGTGATGGTCTCAAAGCGATACTGGGGCTGCTGGGGCGTGCGCGCGGGTGGCTGCACATGGATGGTCTGGTGGGGAGCGTACTGCTGGTGCTGCTGATGCTGGTGCTGATGCTGAGGCTGAGGTTGCTGGTGGAGTTGCTGTTGCTGAACTTGGTGCTCTTGCGGCGTTGAGGGCTGGGTGTGCTGAAGAAGTGGAGGTGGAAGTTGCTGAAGCTGGAGCTGAGAGGGCGAGATTTGTTGAGGTTGAGGTTGAGGTTCTTGAGGTTGCTGCTGCTGCTGTTGTTGCTGAAGCTGGAGACTTGGATCTTGCTCTGATGTTGCTGACGCTACTTCCCAAGCGTACACACGCGGGGTTGCAGGATTGGAGTATTCCACATACTGATGGTAGGGGAATGACATTGTCACACACACTAAGGCCGCAGCCAACGGGACGAGCGCGCTGCTGCAGGTAGGTGGGATGGGGAGAGGAAAGAGGTGGGGGAACGCGTCTTTGCATACATGTACCCCCGTCCTTTTGTGGCGGCCCCGACGGCGGTGACCAGGCGGTGACTCACAGACCCCGCCTTTCGCCGCCTTCCCGATTTGTCCCCTCTTGCTATCTTGGGCTGTGCCGGCTCGCACGGCTTCTCCCGATTCTCCCTAATACGGAATTCGTCGGGTCCAGAACAGGCAATAGATCCCGCCCCGCAGGCGCACCTGCATCATATGACACGTCGGGCAACAGCGGCAAGGCACATTCTGCACCGCATATCAGGCTTCTCATGTGCACGGCGCGCGGCGCGTCATTGTGCCCCGCTTATTGTTCGCCGATTATGGAACTACAGTCAGGTTTGTTGCGACCATCGTCGTGTGTCCTTGGGAACGTGCGTCCGTCACTCGGCGCGAACTTGAACGACATCATCAATCTGAAGGGATGTTGAAGGAGTAAGTATACACGCGAGTCCAATACAGTTCACCGACCACCATCCAGCGGCTGTGGACACATGATTCAGAGCCAAAAATGAGGAACTGGCGACCACTCCAATATGCATTAAGAGGGAATCGAACCCCCGGCGGGTCGATGGCAACGACCCAGGTTACCACTACCCCATTAATGCTGCAGCACAGTTGGGCAATGTAAATATTATAGTGTTTGTAGGGCACTAGGGTCTATGGAACTTGAATTGGAAAGGAGTTGTGAGTGGCGGTCCCGAAAATCCGCCATGTCTGTTTCCCCTCCCATTCGGCGATTGTCCACAAGCTCCAGCAGCAGGGAAGACCTCATATATCAGTATGAAGCAGAAGAGGAGCGCATCATCAACATCCTCTCCAGAAAGCTAGAGCAGGTCAGACTTTCCAGCGCCAATGCTTTGGACACTTGACTGACTCGCTTTTCCGCGCAGCTGCGAGAGGAGAAGATTGAGCTAGAGAATGTCCTCGAGGCGGAGTCAGAGTCGCATGTCAACAGGCTTTCTCGAGAGCTATCTGCTTTACGTTTGGCCCAACAGCAACAGCAGCAGCAGCAACAAGCGGGTCCGTCTCATGTGAACGGGAGCGGCGGCTCATCCCCGCAAGACATCAGAACGGTCCCGCAACATACGCATCTCCTGAGCAGAAGCAATGGAGATCCCTCTCAAGACACGATTCTCGATGCGCTGAGACGGGAGAACGAGGCATTGCGGAGTCGTCTAGTCGAGACGGAGCAGGACTTCATACGAATATCGCGGTTGAACGAGCTGTACAGGGAGGAGCTCATACAACACCGGCGAAGGGTGAGCCATTCATTACGTTTGTTTTACCAAATCATGTCCTACATGGCCTTGTAGCTTGGTTTGCCCGTGGACAGCCTCATAGGGTTACCCCAACCCGAGCCATTCTCCCAACCCATGCACCGTCGGTCGAGCACCGGCAGTTCTCCTTCAAGCTCCATCCACATCCCTTCCAATCCCTCGCATCCCATCAGGCATGCAGCCGCCGTTCCAATCCCGCGCCCGCCCTCTCAAATCCGACGCCCCACTAACATCATCTCGTCCGAATCCACCACTCCCCTCTCCCACTCCCCGTCCTCCACCAGCACCTCCCCATTCCCGTTTTCCCCCCTCACCACGTCCCCCTTCCCCACGAGCTACACGAGCGCAGTAACGACCCTCACGACGCCGCCCTCCATCGGCTCCGTCGCGGTCAGCCCGCCGACGTTCACGGCAGGTGGCGCGCGCATGCTGTCCTACCCCTCCGTGCCGCCGCCCTCCCTCTCGTCCTCCTTCGGCTCCCCCTCTACCTCCCTGCACCACGCCGGCCCGGTCCCATTCGCATCACGGGACCACGACGGGACGCCCTCGCCCGTGGAGTCCTTCCACAGCCGCCGGAACTCGTTCAACAGGCGCGGGAGCTTCGAGCGGCGCGTCGCCGAGACCGGGAGCCTCCAGCGCCGCGGACCGAGCCAGAGCCAGAGCCGGCGGGAGAGCGTCGAGCGCGGGGGGCGCGTCGCCGAGACGGGCACGCTCGTCCCGCGGCACCGCGCGGACAGCTTTGGGCTCCCGGTCCAGGAGATGGTCGAGGACGCTGATCCCGCTCCCACTCCCGACGCATCTCCTGCACCTGCCTCACCTCATGCGAGTGGTGACAGCGGCGTTGACAGACGCGATGGGGAGGGGGAAAGCACACCTGCGCGTACCCCGCAGCCGACGTCGTGATATCTCGCTGGTAGGGTCCGTTTTGCATGGTTTACTCGTAATCCAGGCCGTGTGGTCCTGTACAATTCTCGAAGAGGTGCTCCCGTGTACGACTAAGAAAGCGTGAGGCTTTGACTTTCTCCTTCTCCTTCTCCCGACCGGCCGTTGTACTATAGCTCGTACGGTACTGTTTACAATGGATCACATAATGCTGGCTCCTCACCTTGCCTTTCCCGCGGTTGGCTTCTAGGATCCTCCTGAAGGCAGAGTTCAATGTTGACGTTCATCTTTGACAGTTCTCATTAGGCGGCTCTTATGTTGTAATCGCTAATATTTGCTGCAGCGTGCGTCAGAGGAACTGGATAGAAGACGGTGAGTGCACCTCCATCTCATCAGCGGCGAGTGCGCGGCGCTGGTTCTCCATACTTACAGTACTTCTTTCCAGGGCCTAGAGCAACTGAATATCATCTTGCCGTGGTCCCTCATGGTGCTGCAATGATGCGCTACGTCACCGGAAAGCCGAGGCGAGAAAGGCATGTTGCACGCTTCTTTATGAGCCTTCCTTCTGCCGTATTCTCAGAACCTCATGACCGTGTACTTAGGTGAAGCGGTCGCGCTGCGGGCCCTAGGTTACATCCAGCAGGAAGGTAGTGCTGCACATTTTAGCCTCATACCGGACCTCCCCCTTACCCATGCGAGCCAGACAATGTGATAATCACGGACACCCGCTCCATTCGCCGACGTCTTCGTTCTCAACTGCAGCCCACGGTCGACCTGCCCTTGAACTTCCCCCGAGTTCGCTGTTCCGTGCATGTTCGGACGCAGCCCCAGAGCCGGCTCGGAAACCCAATCACAACGCCGACCGTGGCGGCGGCCTCCCTACCCCCCACACTAGTGCACGGTACTGAACGGTTCTCCCTGCCACATCCATTGTGTACGTTGTACACCGTACGCGACCCGCGACTGCGGGTTGTGCGAGAGGGGGCCGATTGCCTGGAAACGCTTGGCGCAGATCACTCTCACGTGGCCGCGGGGCATGCGAATGGAAGAGACGTGGTGAGTGCATCCTTACATACTTGCTCGCACTTCTCGCAAACGCAGATGGGCTTACTGCGGACTCGAAGGCTCGAAGGCTATTATCCAACCTCTGCTCCCATCACGGATCATGCGATGAGGCGACTCCGGCCTCTGAGCCTCGGGAACGCGCCCTTGTCCAGCCTCCGGACGCGTTCTGCCGCCGTCAAACTGTATGTGCATCATCGTGCACGCACGGCAGACGCTCAGATGCCGCCGGCCAGCACTCCAGCGGCGTTGTGGCATCCCAACTCGCGACCGCCAACACCGACGACGACGTTGTGGCGCCGACGCGGTATCCGCTATCACCTTGCAGCCCTGCCTTCATGCATGCGCAGCACTGGTGTGCGCTTGTGAGTCGCGCGTCCGATGCGGTGCGGGACGCTTGTTAGAGTTCTAGGAGGCAGAGGGGAAGGGAAGCCTCGCGCGGACGCTGAAGGAAGGACATCTGCGCTGTCGCCGTCGACGTCGTGATCTGCGGAGGTTTTTGCAGCGCCTCCGGCCACCCACTGGCAGGGCGAGGATACCAATCGCAGCACCGGCGTTACGACCGCGAACCGCTTCTCGTCTTCGCAGGACGCCACCCGCCACCCATGGTCCGAATTCATGCGATTCAGACCTCGCCAAGAAGACTGAAGCCAGAGCCAGCTGGACATGTACGGGCTCAGGTTGTGCGTTGTGCCCGCGCAGTGCCCAGTACTAGTGTTCGCTGTTGCCCGTTGGCGCAGACGGGCTCCCGCGCGCTGGTCACTTGCCCCTCGCTTCCGACCGCTTCCCCTCCTGCCGCCTCGCAAGGCATGGCAGATTCCCTGAGCGGACGACGCGATACGCACGCGCGACAGGCGAGCCTGTGCGCCCGGGGTCAGAGTGAACGGGCTTCGCTCGCGGTCGACACCCATCGCTATCGATAGAAGCCTCGGAGTGTCACCGGGCCGGGCAGCTGAGAGCCTGGAGGTCGCGTCGGCACACGATAGCCATTTCTCGTTCTCGCCCGGCCTCTGGTCTTAGAGGTGGTGGTGCGCGGATGCCGTCATGGGCTACCTATACACTTGTCGGGTTATACGTTTACGGCGTCGCGCAGGCGCTTGGGTGGTCAGTTGATGGTAGGATGGGCTGAAGAAGAACCGTGGACCGTCATCAATGCAATCACAAACTGTGGGTCGGTGGGGCTTCGGTGTCCAGAGCGCAGCGTGTTTTTGTCTTTCGAGGAATCGAAGTCGATGTAAGGCCGTATGGGCTCGTCGGGCTTGAGCTGGGTCGGGCTTGATACAAAAGCTCGTGGCCAGGCCATCGGGAGAAGACGTGGCGAGGTAAGCATTGTGACATCGTCCAGGCTGATCGCGGTTAATTAGGCTGCTAGCAACTCCCGCTCTGAACACGAGGGGCTCGGGGGATGCGAGCTGGTTGTATGGAAGAGCGTGGCGAGATGATCCGCAATGGCTAGCGCAGTGGAGTTCGAGTCATCGTTGCTTATGGGCTTATGTTCCGGATCGCGACATCTATATTGCAATCGTTGCCACACTCTACACGTTGTGAGCTTCAGCCCTACTTACCTCCTTCAAGAAATGCCACCGGGACCCAAGGATGCGTGGCGCCACGAGCATCGGGATTCGTCGCTTTGTTGATCAGTTGAACACCGCAGGAACGTTTGTTTGCGGGCCATTGCGGCGTTCGGTGGGTGGCGTCTGCGACTGCCATTCATTTCGCGGCCGATGGGCGCGAAGGCGAGTAAAAGTCGGATTCGCGCTTGATGAGCAGTTTGGAGCGCTGCGGTGGCATCTTGCAGACAGTCCGTGCGAGACCAAGGCGCCCTGTGCTATACCCTGTGTAAGTTCATCCTTGGTTTTCCAGTGTGCCAGCGATCCGCCGGCCGGTCGCAATCAGTACCGCCATTGAGGTTCTTGCGGCAGAAAACTTCTGTGTGTCAGATAGAAAGCCAGGTGGATGGGAAGCGTACATGTACTATAGGTATGGGTCTTCCGAGGATGGTCATGGGTCTTTTGCTCTTGTGAGGTTCTCAGGTTCCCGAGCCGCAGTCGACTGTTGGGGGAACTCAGTCAGAGGTAGATATCAAGCCTCAAGGAGAGTCTGTTCGCGATTAGGCCGGAGGTTACACACAAGCACCGGACCCGGGGTATAGGACAGGGTAGAAAGATTGCGAGATACGGCGACGCGGATAAGTAGGGTACAGTTGTTACCAACGGTAAGTACAGCGCCGGCGAAGCGCGCTTGCACAGCTCGCCCGATCGAGGACTGCTCGTGTCCGGAACGATGGAGCGATGGACGATGGGAAAAAAGGGTGATCCTCTCAGGAGGATTCATGGACGACACAGGAATTTGGATGGGGCGAACCTGCGCGGTGAAACAGATGAAGAGACCGCGGGTGACGACGAGCAGTGAGGGAGGCGGATGCTGTCATTCGTCCAGAACCAAGACTTCGATTCCCGCGTGGCCGAAGCGTGTCTCGCGTCTCCTCCGCCTTGTATATAAAACTCCCTCTCCGATCCCGCTTTCTCGCCCCGTCCGCCCTCGAGCCCCTCTCCATTGCCCCTCTCCGCCTTTTACCAAACGCCCTCTTCCTTCTCCTAGGAAACCTACCAACTACCCCGCGCTACCACACATCATGGCAGCTGTCGCGTCCTGCTCCTCCACCTCTTTGTGCACAATCCCTTCGCCACAAGACGCGTCCAGCGCGAGCGCACCAAAACCCACCTTCGCGCTTGCAAATATAAAAGGCGACGTCTGTCTCGTCCAAGGTGAGCCTCGTGTAGTCACTATGACGCGCCAGAATGAACTCTCACCGTGGCGCTCCGTCCCGCTCCTCCAGTGCCACACGACTCCCCCGCGCACGGAGGCATGTCCTCCGCGCTCATGGCCGCCGACGTGCACGTCTTCCGCCACGAGTTCATCACCCTCTTCCGGTACTCGCACCGCGCCACCGTCCACCCCGCGGACATGCACATCCTCGAGCCCATCGACGACCGCGCGACACTCTACGAGGAGGACAAGGGCACCGTCTTCCTCGCCCGCGATGTCATGGCTAAGCTCCAGAAGCTCACCATGGATACCCGCCGCCCCGGCATCGGCCGCTACTACCGGCCGCGCCAGTCGAGCTCCATGTCTTTGTCGCGGCCGGTGCACTCGCCAACCCGCGGCGTGCGATCGTAGCCATCTTCGCGCGTTTGGCAGGTCACCGCGACTGCGTTGTTCGCGACTGTTTGTCGCGACCCAGACGCGGTGGTTGGCGGTGTCAGACTGCAGATTAGGTTTGACCGCGCGGGCTCACCGGGCTCCTAGACTTTGTTTGCTTGCATCTATGGATCCGTTTACGCGTCCACACCCTCTACGACTCCTCTACACTGTATTGATAGTTTTCCTGTTCTGTTGCTTTACTCTATAGCTATAATGGTCTGGTTGCCAAGCTCGTCCCTGTTCCTTACATGCCCTAATTTATTCCACAGGCAATGACATTCACGACGCACCTCTCATCTCCGCACCCTTCCTGCGCGTCAAGCGTAAATCGCGTGCGCCCCACGCCCCGTGTATCGCGTTTCGGGTGGCGTCCCTAACTCCGTGTTCTTGTATGAAGTCGACGTCGAAGATGTGGACCCGAACATGCAGGAACAACGTGTTGCTGGCTCCGTCTAACGATGAACGGGCCGTTCTGTTACAATCCAGCACTGCTTTGACATAGGGCTTGTCGGAAATTTCCGAAATCAATCAGGATGCATCGGGACGCCGCACAAAGCGTCCAAGATTTCGCACAAAGTATCCGGATGGTTTTTTGTCATCACGGTGCATCCGGATGGCCTCCAGATGGGAATTTTTGCATCAATTTGGCATCGGGAAGCGATCCGGATGAAAATTCAAGACCCAAGATGGAATTAGGATGCACCAGGATGCTTACAGCATCCGGATGGTCCTAGGAAATTTCCGACATTCTCGAGATGCGCTGAAGATGCGCAGATGCAGGCACTGTCGATCATTTCCGTTATGAACGTTTGGATCGAATGATCCATTGACCGCCGGAGGCCAGGTTACGTTCCAGCTGGGAAACTTCGCCGCAGCAACGTTCCTTCATATTCGGGCAGTCTAGGTCCGGAGTGTGCGATGAAGATGAAGACCGGGACCGAGGAAGAGAGGTTGAACGACAGAACTCTGCTGGGATATTAATGAAGTCGAGGACATGGCGGGCCGGAAGAACGAGAACAAGAACAAGATCGAGGAGATATGAAAGCATGGGAGGTGGACCGGTGAAGAGGCTGTTGGTGACGGCAGGTAACGACATCGCCAACCTATCTTCGCCCACGCCTGCTCCATTTTGGGGTGGCGGTGGCCCATGCTCAGAGAGTGAGCGACAGACATCAAGGCCTCTATGAGGCCTCACATGCACAACCAATAAGTGTCGGAGGACTCCCCGAATACGTTGAAACCCCTCAAGAGCACGCACGATGACCCCCGGTGCGCATACCGCGGAACTTGAAGTGGAGTTCGCGGATACCTTCATGATGCCACTAGGTTCCTGCCGCGGCCCTTCAGCCCGAGCTACGTTCAAATACAAGCCCCACAGGCAAGGCTCTACCCGCACGCAAACGTTGAGGCTGTCCACTGGACAAAACTCATTCGCTGTCAGCACACAGCGCCACCCAGGAGTCATGAAAGAAATGAAGATCGCCCGGGACCACTCACAGCCCATGCTCTCCGTCGGGATCTCGAGCTCGTGCCCGAGCGGGAAGAACACCTGCGTGGTCGCGATCGCGCACTTGTTTAGACCGACGAACTTGTCCCCAAGCTTGTCCTTCGTGACCGAGTACCCCGCGCTGTCCTTGTCGCGGGCGAACGGGATCGTGAGCTTCACGTGCGCGCCGTCGCCCGCGGACGTGCAGTCGAGGTGCACGCGCATGTCTTCCTTCGCCCCCCAGCTTCACTTGATCCTGTGCAGCGAGAGGTCAGTACGCAATCCTTCGTTTGTGACGCACATATGTAGCACCAGGAAGGCACGCACAGGCAGGTCGAAGACGTCAGACGAGCCCTTAGCGTCCGCGCCCTTGGGCGACGTCGCGACGTCGAGCTTGCCGATGAGGAGCCCGCCGACGAGGCCGTAGGCCATCGCGAGGCGCGGCGCGGCGAACTGCTTCGTCACGTTCGCGGGGAAGGAGGGGCACGCCGCGCCCGGGCACGTCGTGAACCCGAAGCCGTCCCAGTTGAAGCCGTTGAATGGGTTCTGAACCGCCTCGACCTTGTTCGGGTCTTTCTGCTTGATGGACGGGTCGTCGAACTGCGGGTTCGTACATAACAGGTTACAGGTCAGTTGGGGTAAAGGGGGTTGGACGAGAGGGATGGATAGGACGTACGTTGATGACCTTGTTCGCGCATGCGCACAGTTTCCCGGGGTGCGTCGTACGAGCGAAGCTGGCCGCGCCGAAACAAGAACTGCAAGAGCGACGGGTGTGATGATCCAGGATCTCATAGCTATGGCTTAAATAATTGAACGGAACGCGTGCAACAGACACAAACGCGATACGGCAAATGCGAACGAAGAATCCGCGAAACGAGAACGAGGAGGTTGACCTGCACAGCAGATGGGGAAAGACTTGCGGCTGACGACGATCCACCTTTATATACCGCGATGCCAAGCCCTGTCGGAGTCGTCGCGGGGTTGGACCGGGCCTGGTTGGTCTGTGCAGATTGTACGCCCGATTGGTGCACTAGTAAGTTAGTATGAGAGAAGGTAAGCCATGTACTTATCTGTACTTATGCGCTGCGAACACCTGCACGAGGCTGTGCTGGGCCGCTTGTTGTTAACGTCGAGGCGTTTTTTATCCACCAAAGCTCGGGGATGGGAGCGTTCATGAAGTGGCGTCTCGATTAAGGTATGCGTTAAGATTTCTCAGGTGAAACTCTGGTGGTCCGAGAATCAGACCGAGATGCACCCCACAGTCGCCGGTCGCGAGCCTGAGATATCTGCGAATTTGAAGTTGGCGAGATCACCTGTCATGGAAAGTGAATCTACACTACAGGCTACGGACAAATAGTACAGGTACTTACCTTGTTCCAATTGCATGCGCGGATGCATCGGGCGCGACGCAACGCAACCATGTTGCAATTTGAATCATGTGTGATCTGTTATTGAACCATCAATGTGACCACAATTCGCATATGAGCATAATCAACAACGACATCGAACGGCTACTAAGTAGCACCCCGAGTAGCACGCTCAGCATGTGGATGGTTGTCCCTGTCGGAGAAGGTGGGCGCTAGTCTAAAACAGCGCCACGTCAGGTCATCGAGCGTGGCGTCATGGAAGTGTCCATTCCATAAGATCGCACACAGGTAAAAGAGAAAAGGACGAGTATGTATTGGAGAATAAGATAGCGAATAGATCTGGAGCCAATGCGCAAGCGCACAGCCCAGATGGAGGACAATCTAGCTAGGTACCAGGATTCGATATTCGGCAGCCAAGGTAAAGGCGAGGCGACGAGAGGTCCGCGCGAACAGGCGAACGAAGAATGTGAATAACAGCGAGGCGACGGAAGAGGGGCCTCATCAGAAGTCGTAGCCCTCGACCTTGAACGTGCGCCCGTACGCGAGGTAGCTCTCCATGATTTTCATCACGGGCTCCGGGAGGCCCATGCTGAGCAGGGACCACTGGATTTTGGCGTGTCCGTGGATCTGGCCCACCTTGAAGAAGCAGCGGGCGATCTGGGTCGGGTACTTTTTTACAGAGTCAGCGAGTCACCAACGGCAAGCAAGGAGATGGTCAGAAGACGTACTGTCATCTCCGCATACTCGCCCCACTGGTATGCAGCCACCCGGACTCCGACCTGGAGCGACCGCTGGATGTCGCCCTCCTCCGCATACGTGTCCAGAAGCTTCGACCACGGCTTGGACGAGTACCGAGGAGTGTCGAGACAGCGCTGGTATGCCTCCTTCGCCTCCTCCTTGTGGTGCAAGCGGATGCCGAGGTCGCCGAGGATCTCCCACTCCAGCCCGGTCTTGCGGTACGCAACGTGCTGTGTCTTGAAGTGCGCAACCTCCGCACGGAAGATCGTCCAGACACGCAAATCCTATCGTGCAGAACGTCAATTCAGCGACGAGACGTAATAGTTGCAGCGCCGGAGCACCACGCACCTCGTAGAGGACCATGAACAGGTTGTCCAGCCACCGCTCGCACAGACGCTTGTTGCTGAACGAGAACGGCTCCTGCGTGGGTGCCTGGCCGCCCTCGCCCTCCGGGTTCTCGGCGGCCTGGACGGGCTTCTCGAGGGCATCGCCCGCGCTCTCCTTCACGCCGTTCTCCTTTGCCTCAATTGTCTCCTCATGGCCATTGGCGGCAGCAGCCTTCTGCTCCCTCGCGCTCTCCGTGGAGATGCGGATCGTAGGCAGCCCATCTGTCGACGCGAGAGTGACCGAGTCGGCCTCACTCTCAGGCTCACCCTCAGGCTTCTCACCCTGCCCGACATGGTCCAGCGTGGACGCTGTGGGGGAGATCATTCCACGAGTCGACGCATCATCGTCAGCGGCGGCCTTCCCCTGGAGGGATACGCCGCGTTTCGGAGACATCACGGTACCGTCTTCGTGGATGATCTTGCTTGGAGAGTGAACCTGCAAGTCCGCATGGGCCTTCTGCATGCGGTACTCCTCCTCCATAACGAAGACGAAGCTCCTCGTCTTCAGGAGCTCGTCCCAGCCGATTTGCGACACGAGGCGGGTAAGTAGGGCATATGCGCGGGCCCAGGTGCCACGAAGGCCCGGAGCTGGCAGACGGAGGAGGGCGGGGTCGGCCTGGCGGGTGGAGACGGAGAGGTCAATGGTGGCAACCGGCACCAATGGCGGACAGTCCTCACCTCGTCGTCCTCCGTCTTTATCCGCTCGGGGAGAATCTCCACGATGGTGCCCTTCGGAGGGAGGTGGACACGGGCGGGAGTGAGGTTTCTGTGGGCATCCCGACCATTGTAGGTGAACATAGGACATGAATTGAGGGTGAGGAGCGCCTATGGGCAATATGTTGGCAGCGGGTGTGGTAGAGCCTGATATGCACGCACGTTCTCATATTGACCCAAGTCAATATAGCATTCTGTGAGTTTCTCCCATGTCACGAACTCGCTTGGTGCGCAGTTGACGGCTTGCCGAGCGAGCTTGACTGCCCATTCGTACTTGCCCTTCGAACGGAGGAACTCGCATTGTACATGAAGGAGGGTGTAGGATTGGGGGGTTTGCTTGATTGCAGAGGCCATGATCTGAACAGCCTTGACTTCCTCGTCTAGGGAAGTGTTGACTTGAGACACCGTCAACATCATCCGGTAGAAGTGACGCACTCATGCCAAGATAGCTCTTCGCCAGCAACGATGCAACCTCCGGCTCCTTCGCAGTGATCTTCTCGAACAAGTTCGCGGCGTGCTGGAACCGTCCGCTGTCCCCGAAGTACTTCATGATGGCCGCGGTGAGATGGTTGGATACGACTGTGGCGACCTGAATCTCTGGATCCGAACCAACTTGCCATCCTGCGGAACACCATGGGCACATCGTATTATGTACCATACATGCAGTGCATGGCGCAGAAACGTACCTTTCAGGAATAGAGCCTCAGCGGCTTGAAGGAAACGAAGTTCTCCCTCGGGGTTGGTGATTGGGTCGAGTTTGCGGTACGCTTCTAGCCAGTATGTGGGGTCGTCGGAGTAGAGAATAGCACGAAGAAGGGCGGATAGGAAAGTCTCTTGCCATATCTCTGGAGTGGCTTCATGTCTGAAACCCAATTAGGTGTGTTCCCATGTTCTGTCCGACATTCGGATACGTACCTCTCGCCGCGCAAGTCGACAACATATGCCTGCACTCCACCGGGGATCTTGACGTCCACGCGGACATCCACACGGGAGAATGCGTTGAAGCAGCTGTGTGCGGGGATGGATATGAAGTGAAATGCGCTGAAGGATGGTTACGCACCAGTAGCACCCGTTCTTCACTTTCCACGTCGTTCCCTTAGAAAACCAGCCGGCCTCCTCTTCGATGTTGTATGTGAGGGAGTTGATGTAGGCCGCTAATGACGCAGAGGAGGATGCATCGACTCCGGAGACGTAGTGGTACGAACCGAGCTGTCATGGAGGGTGTAGGCGGTGGCGCAATTGACCGTAAAGGTTGTGCACTTACGTCTCGTTGCCCACTCCGTCCTGTGCTCTTCAGAACGTGCACCAAGTCAGGTGGCCCAAGCTCGCGGAATGTTGCTGTATAGGACCATCAATATATGCACGGAGAGACCGGGCAAAATGCGACTAACATAGACTTTCCGTCCGAGAAGTGAGAGACTCTCCGAGTTCCACCTGTTGCATTGCTTGTGAGCAGCCAAGACGCATCCGTGGAAACCACACGCACCTCGAAGACCTCCGGGACGTCTCTGAAAGACGCATCGGCCATAACGGACACCGTTCGACGGAAGGGCTAGACGGGACGTGAAGGAGCAGGAGATACCGACGTGTATGCTCGGAAGCAGGTACGTAGCCTTGTAAACACCGCTTTCTTGTTGGACTATAATCGGCTTCTTACCTGGCCACGACGTCTTAATACATTTCATTATCTGGCGTTAACTATGCTTGGGCGCTTAACGGGGCCTGCTTATTCCAGCTCTTATTCCCTGCTTGTGCCCAGAGAAGCCAGACTTGCTCTGTTACTCCGAACCCACTCCTCCCGACATACCACGACCACTCGGCTGGGCTGATATGCTTCTCACGTGAAAACAAAAGTCTCATGGAGTTGGCGTAGACTCGGACGGCATCTCTAGCCCTGACCAATACTCACACCGACATCGGAATTCTTCCCCCGTCGTCGCAGGCTTTGCCCATCCCTTCGAAGGCGGGACGACCCGGTTGCATCCCAGAAGCGTGTTCACGAGTTATCCCATCGGGTCGCCTCGTAAGTGGTACGTTGCGATTATGTGAGAGGCTCGGGTACTGTGGAAAATGGTGCTCAGTGCGCGGTCGAGTCATCCCGCCTGAAACTTAATACCTCAGGTACTTCCCTCATCCTCAACCATGTCTGCCGCATCTACCCCATCTCCCGTTTCCTCGCGTTCTTCATCCTTATCGTCCGGGCAACCGCCGCTCACACCGCCCAACATGCATCAAAATACCATCGACCCTGCCGCGAGGTGGTTGGTGCAAAAGTATGGTGGAACAAGTGTCGGGAAGTTTGCGACTAAGATTGCAGAGGATATCATACCGTTCGTCCGTCGGTCCTTCTGTTTCGTTGTCGTAATAACCCTGTCAATTTGTCAGGGAGTACCTGGACCAACATAAGGTCGCGATCGTCTGCTCGGCCCGTTCTGGTTCCACCAAAGCTCTTGGGACCACGAACCTCCTGCTCAGGGCAGCCAGTGAGGCTCTACAACGGTCGAACAGCGTATCGGAGACGCCAGGAACCATGTCGCCCAGCGGTGTGTTCTCAAGATTGACGCAGTATCAGTCCCCTTTCACAAGCCCGGGAAAGGCGTCGCCGAAATCGGAGTCTATTGCCCTTGCTCTGGGAATGACGTCCATTACTGAGCAGCCTCCTTCATTTAACACTACCGTTGACGTCATACGGTCCGAGCATGTCAACGCTGCCCGGGCTTCCGTTCGGAACCCTGAAATATTGAAGGACCTGGAGGTCGAGATCGAACGAGACTGCGAGAGCATCAAGTCGTTCCTGTTTGCCACACAGGTGTGTGACTTCGTTTCTGGATCCATGCGTAACGACACTCACCTGTTAAATTGCACCCATCATCCATCTGTTTACACCGGTGTAAAACTAGGTCATCGACGAGATTTCGCCGAGGTCTAGGGACAGCATCATTGGTTTTGGAGAACGCCTTGGATGTAAGCTCGTCACCGCGGTCCTCCGGGATAGGGTGAGCGACTTGGTAGCATGGCTATGGCAGTCCTTCTGAAGACCCTCTACAGAATATCGATGCCGAGTTTGTCAGCTTAGAAAACATCATTCCCCTGTCAGAGGGCGAGAACTTCTCAGACTCGGACACCTTACCTCAAGATTTTTACGACCGTGTCGCTGACCTGGTGGCAGAAAAGATCAAGGCATGCGGAAATCGCGTACCTGTCGTGACAGGTGTGTCCCACATCCTATTGTGAGGGACGCGCCCTCATAGTTACCATAGGCTTTTTCGGACCGGTGCCTGGCTCTCTTCTCAGGCAGGTTGGGCGTGGATACACCGACCTATTGGCCGCATTACTAGCGGCCGGTCTTGGTGCTTCAGAGCTCCAGATCTGGAAGGAAGTCGACGGAATATTCACCGCTGACCCCCGCAAGGTGCCTACGGCGCGGTTAATTCCGATTATCACCCCAGAAGAGGCCGCCGAGTTGACGTACTATGGGAGCGAAGTCGTTCACCCATTCACGATGGACCAGGTAAGTAACGTGTCGTAAACCTGATTGTTTAGTCTTCAAGGCACGTAGAACTCACAGGCACGGATGTCCACAGGTTATCCGGCGGAAGATTCCTATTCGCATCAAGAACGTTGAGAACCCCCGGGGCAGTGGAACCGTCATTCACCCTGATTCCGAGGTCGACGCGTACGCCCTGCTCAACGGTAGTGACTCGAATTCCTCTGTGATCCCCACTACGTCCGCTGCGTCAAGGGGGTTCGCTCCCTGGGCCTCGCCCTCGGTTGACAAGCACGCCCAACTACGCCAGCCGACAGCAGTGACAATCAAGGAACACATAATCGTCCTGAACGTCAACTCGAATAGGAAGAACGTCTCCCATGGTTTCCTTGCTACCATTTTCGGCACGCTCGACCGGTACGGCGTGGTGGTCGACCTCATCAGTACGAGTGAGGTATACGTGTCCATGGCTATCGAAGAGAATCTCGACAAAAAGGTGCTTGACCGCGTCGTACGAGAGCTCCAAAAATGCGCCACCGTACGTGATTACGGTTTTCCGTGTCGCCCACTCGTCCCTGTCGCAATACATTCCTGACGTAACTTGTCTTCACATGATAGGTCACCGTGGTGCGCGACATGGCGATCCTCTCGCTGGTCGGGAAGTCCATGCGGAACATGATCGGTGTCTCCGGGCGCATGTTCACCACGCTGGGCCAGGGCAACGTGAACATCGAGATGATAAGTCAGGGCGCGAACGAGATCAACATCTCGTGCGTCATCGACGGGCGCGACGCTGTGAAGGCCCTCAACCTCATCCACCAAAGCTGTCTGCAGATCAAGCCCGAGGGCGAGCGAGGGAGAGGTACGCATGCAGGCCTGCGCTTCTTGGACACGCGTTCTGACTTCCGTTTCTGTCTGCGCTGTTCGTTCCTTGCAGTGGGGCCCTGGCTGTTCTGATGCTGATACCACGATAGAGCGGGCTGAGGATACCTGGACGCATGGCTGGGGATCTCAGTTCTGGACCTTTTTTCCCCTGCGTTACATACTTACTTGCGCGGGGCCTAGAGTTCATTCCGGGGTGTCCAATCGATTCGAGCAGTCCAAATCAGAACGTCATGTTGTACCACCACGCAGACAGGTGTCACAAGGTGCGCGTTTGGCGTTCGGTGCGATTCCCGGTATGCCCTTCCTGCGGACTGGAAGAGTTTGGTGCCCGGCGACTCGCTGTGGGCACGCCTCCATGGCCCTGCACTGTCGCTTGTATCCCCCCTGATCGTCTTTCCTGGCGCGGTCCGAAGGGGGCTCCTTACGTGCTCACGATCCAGCGTCTCGCGTGAGCGGTCCACGATTCGATTTGTGAGGTCGACGCAGGTGACATGAAGGAAGGTTAGCGGGTACCGTACATTTGACCATCCGTGCCTTTCCCCACTGATCTGCGCGTTCGCACTTGGAGTTACCCACCGCTTAAGCTCAGGGTCAACACGCACGGTTTTGACTCTACCTGGGTTTGGTGAGTCATTGCCCAACATGAAATGTACTCCTCACGCCTATTGATAATTTCAGAACCTTCAATTATATAGGTGTATGGTTATTTTCCTCGAGCATAATTCCGACCCCAAATCAGCCCTTCTAAGTTCTCCCCGAAGACAAATATGCCATCGTCCGCTTGTGAGGGGTGTATTCCACGCCGCAGCTGCTGCGACCCAAAGGTTACTTGACAGGATGCTCCCAGTCCCATCTGGTCCGCCACGCCTGGCAGATATGTACGCTCCACCTGCGGAGTTTGCGCCCTTCCGAGCCCGGCCGATCCCGTTTCGAGCACACCGGCGACTTGGCGATGGACCCCATGTACGTCATGCGCTCGGAACCCCGGGGAACAGGAACGAGCTGTGTCGCGTCCATGAGGTCGAGAGCCGGCTGGGTGCCTTGCCTTTCCGTCAGCCTTTCATGAAACGAAACGTCCGGGCCGAACGGTGTTGCCCTGCATGAAGCGCGGGCGACGACCCACGGAATGCTCACGGCCGGGCACTGGGCAGTGCCTGTGCCTTGAGGAGGACCCGCGATGGTACCATGGCGAACAAGCTCAAGCTGTGTGGAATGCGACCAACTCGGCTCATGAATCCCTTCATGGCTATACAGAGCTCGAAGTGGCAGGCAAGGCCTTCATCACGCTGGTCATGCTCGTCTATCTGCTGTTGGTTTGTTCGCCGGACGACAGACGTGATTCCATCCTGGGCCCTGGCGAATTTGAAAGATCGTAGTAATGCATTCCCTTGGGCTTCGGAAGGTCGAGAAGATCGCTGTTTTGGCGCTGCCACCATCCCGACAACATTGGGCAGCCTTTCTTCCGTTCTCCATATGGAAAAAATGGTTCTGTGGTAAGATATCGACACCTGGTAGCCTGCCTTCGCTTTCTACAGCCCAGAGAAAGAAAAAAATGCACGCTAAATGGCCTGAACACGCAGTACCAAAATGACCACCGCACGACTCGAACCTGCAGCCTTTTGGTCGCCCCGAAACGGAGGTTGGAAGCCGTTAGGCGATCGAAGCCAAACGCGCTACCATTGCGCCAGGTAGCAATGCTGTCCAAGAGCTCTAAAATAATAATATACATTAGAGGTCCCATTTAGGATAGTCGTATTCAAACCATTCGCGAGGTCGGTTCGCAGGTGGGGAGCGATGAACGAACGGCCTATGTAAAGTACATCGACCTTAGGTCGGCCCTATGCCTCTGCACTCCTGTTCTAGGACAGCGATGCCTAAAACGATCGGTTGGGGAAAAGTATGGAGCTCGCAAGCACTGGCGTTACGCCGAATCAGAATCCAAACACATTGACTATATAATAAGCTCAAGTCTGCATGATAACCTAAGAGTACATGTTACCACTTTCACGCGCTATTCCGAGCAGCATTGAAGTGCTTGGTTGATACATTCAACAGGGCATCAGATATACCCGAACGAGGTGACCAAGCCAAGCGAAAGATAAAGAGAGAGGTCGCAAAAATCGGACCTCAATGCCTCTGTGAAGACACATACACGCACAAACAGGATAAGAGGAAAATAAAGGTTATCACACGCGGTCTGGAGTTTTGGATTCTTGGGCGTCGCGTGGACCTCGAAGCTGCTGGGTAAGGCAAGTTCTCATGTGGGGCTGTGTCAGGCGTAAGTGGGTCCCCATGATAGAACCGGATCGGCCTCATGGCGAACCAGACGCCACGAAGGAGATTGGAAGGCCATGGAAAGGTTTTTCCGCGTTTCTTCGGTGCCTGACGAACAGGCACGGTTTGCGTGAGGCCGCTTACAGGTGATAAGCTTCAATACACTGGTCTGTGGCGAAGGAGGAGATGATGCTGGACGCTGGGGGGTGGCAGGGACGTACACGGTTCTCACATGCATGCACCCAGGCGGAGCAATCAGAGGCGATCAGCGGACCACCATTGGTGGGGGCGGCAGGGTTACGTCCAGCGACCAGGACAACCAACGGTCGACGCGGGGGAGGAGGACTGGCTGCGCGGCTGCGGGCGTTAACGTTGTAACGATGGTTGCTTGGCTCTATGGCCGTTTTGCCTTGTACAGGTCGCGAGGGGGTTGTGCTGGCAGGCGAGAAAAAAGGATGGTGACGGTAGTGCGCGGATGATTTGGAGTCCGAGTAGATGTGAGAGATGCGGACAGGCCTAGGGTGGATCGTTCCGTTGAGCCGCCGGGGTCGGAGAGGGTGGACGGATGCGCAAGGCACGGGCGCCTGGAGGACCGTCGCCTGGCTTGTCCGGGCTCGGATTTCTTGCTCGAGCGTTCATATGTCTGTCATCTTTTCGCTCTCCGCATCTCCCTCTCCCTCCTCTCTTTCCACACTTCCCCACCATCCTCTCACGTCCCTTCACGACCTCAATGCCCATTACCCGCGACCTCGTCGACCGCGACCCGCTCTCCGCTGCCCTTAGACCCCCCATAGACGAGACCGAGGAGGAGAAGACATCCCGCCTAGCCGAGGAAGAGGCTGCAAAGCGCGTCAGTCACGCCATAGACGAGGCCATTCGCATCGAGAAACACCAGCGCAAGAAACACAAGCTCGTCCGCCTCCTTCTCCTTGGTCAGAGCGAGTCAGGTCCGTTCCTCGTGCATAGACGCGTTTGTGTACTAGTATATCAATCTCTATCATCCCAGGCAAATCTACCACCCTCCGCCGTGAGTCTTTCTTCTGTCTTGTGGGCGCGGTGGCGTCCAGGGCACGCGCAGAACCTGTTCATTCAGTTGTGAGATCGACGAACTCTCAAGTCGGTGTGGAACTTCCCCACATTCCATACACTCGATCGGTCCGCCTCCACCCAAGCGAGTCGAGCCAGTAACGCTCCGCTCTATGTCCTCCGTCATAGACAACCCTCGGCTAGCCCCGCCTATTGCTGCTTATCTCTTATTTCATTCTGCTGACTGCTAGCGCAGAATTTCAGAGATTATATACCCCCAATGCCTTCCGCGAGGAACGTGTCCTGTGGCGCGCCGTCATCCAACTCAATATCGTCCGCTCCATTCACACCATCTTGGATACCCTCAACGACATTCGGCGACGCGACGTCTATTCATCCAGCCCATATACATCCGATCCGGACTCGGATTCCGAATCCGAGAACCATGTCCAACTCCCCCCACATCTAGAAGAATTGCGCCGACGACTTTACCCTCTTCGCCACGTAGAATCACTCCTCATCTCGAAGCTTGTTCCTCCGAACGAGCACGAAGCCACAACCCTCGGCTATGGGGGCAGCAATAGCGTCAACGGCAACGTCGGGCATCCTTGGAATAGTCATCAGCCCGCCCGTCCCTTCCAGAACAACGAAGTCTTCGTACGGCCAGGCGCGGCGTGGAAAAGGCGGAGTTATGGCCGCCCTCAGTCAGCTGGCACAACGGGACAAGAGACCGTGGACGAATCACAGGCCGTCCTCCACCATTGCCGGTCAGACATCGTCGCGTTGTGGAACGATTTGGTCGTTCGACAGATCTTGCGAAGACGAAAGATACGGCTAGAAGAGAGCTCCGGATTGTGAGTATTGCTATTCAGCGCCAACTTTGATGCGCGGAGGCTCAACAGAAGCAGCTATTTGAACGACTTGGACCGAGTCACCTCGATACAGTACTTCCCTTCAGATGGTATGCTGCGTGGGGCTGTCCCGGAGCTTCACACGCTAACGTAACACACAGACGACGTGCTGAAAGCGCGCTTGAAGACCGTCGGTGTATCGGAGTATAGCTTCCACATGGAGGCAGGCGATGAACGCGGGACGGAATGGCGTATCATTGACGTTGGGGGGTCACGTTCACAGGTCAGAAAGCATCTCTATTCCCCGCAGTATGTTGCTGACGTGCGACATAATAGCGGCGTGAGTTCAGTCAGGCTCCCATGTTCATTTAGCAGGGGCTGACCCACTAATGCCAGCTACATGGGTACCGTTCTTCGATGATGGTAGGCACGCTTCCTCCGGTGCATATATGCGTCGCCTTATGTCTGATAACGTATGATACACAGTAAATGGTAAGTTCTTTTGAATTCAACATCACGTCTGTTCAACGCCTCATGGCCGTATAGCGATCATCTTTCTTGCACCAATATGCGGATTCGATCAGGTGCTTGCTGAGGATAGAAGTGTGAACCGACTGGTGCGTAAACCGCATTCCCCCAGCTGAACGGCTCTACCATCTTTGACCACGATTATATAGGAGGATAGCGTCCTCTTGTGGAAGGAGGTCTGCTCAAACAAGCTCCTTGCCAAGGTCGACGTGGTGCTTTTCCTCAACAAGTGCGACATACTGGAATCCAAACTCAAATCTGGCGTTCGTCTCCAAAAATACGTACGCAGTTTCGGAGAGAGGCCCAACGACCCCGAGGTTGCTCAGAAATGTGGGTATATATGCATCGTTTTGGTGTTCCATGGCGACTAAACACAGCGCTGTGCAGACTTCAGGAGTAAGTTCAGCGCCATTCATCGCGAACACTCGCCAATCCCTCGGAAGTTTTACGGGTTTTGCACCTCGGTAACTGTGAGTAGCCTCAAGCACTGCTTCGCATATATGGACTCACGACATGCCGTGTTGTCAGGACACAACCACCACTGGGGGTATCATTGCTGCCGGTACGTTGTTAGGCTGTGAAACTACTTCGCGCCACGTAATGGGACCACTGACTATTGCGTTTTCGCACCAGTCAAAGACATGGTTCTACGCGAACACCTCCGCGCATCCAAGCTTCTCTAGCAGTGCGGAGGCTCCTATCACCACTTAGCACAACGTGCTCGACCATCGGTAGCCGCGCACGCCATCCCCGGTTGGTCGCTGGCCAGAGAACTCGAGACTGCCAGGTACGCGCACTGCATGGTGACCGCTCGAGAATTCTCCATGCGCTTCCTTGACCCGACATTCCGTTTACCTCAAACCCAATCTCTTCGCGTCAATCCTACCTACCCCTCACTTCGTGTGACCCCTGCACCCGCAAACTGCTGCATTCTCTGGTTCCTGTGCCTTTATGCTCCTCGCGAGGCACGCACGCTCGTTTTCGGTATCTCCACTCCCATGGAGTATCTTTGGACGCGTGGTTGTGTCCAGATGCCCCTCTGCTTGGCTAACATCTCTATGTCAGGCACATTCGCCCACGTCATTCTTGCGTCGTCCGCACTTAATTCGCGACGCAGAGCCGCAGTAACTCCATTTACTTATGGGTCAATCCTATAACCCAACGTTCCTCGCCCGCACGGGCAACATGACTCGTCACGCTCTTTCGATATCAAATGCTGTATCCTATCTCGAACTCCCCTTTCCAGCATTGTTCCTCCTCCGCTTTGTGTGCCCAGTCTAACTTATTTTTGTTATGCTCCAACTTCCTGCATATCGCTTGCTTACGGTTTTGCGTCTCTGCACTTGGTGTAATACCTATCAGCTGTTGACTTATCCGCCCGCATGTTCGCTGCATAGTCCGTGTCCCGTCGCTCGTTTCTTCTGTCTGGCTCCCATCTCATCTCTGCCACATCCTCGTCACTCCTTCAGTCGATGTTCCCCGCTTAATCATCCTCCCAAGTCATCTTCCTGTTTACAGCATTGACTGCGTCCTGCACCTATTTAATAACATACCGTCAACCATCCTACGTATGCCTTTCTATGTATTGTGGGGTTGTAGCGCTCCATGCATTGGGTACTGTACAGACAGGCGCGAAATGGCATGATATATGTATTGGTACCTGTACCGGTACTTATACGCCCGCGCGTGCCTGTATGGCACCGTCGGGCCGCAAACCACACAAATCGCGTCGTGGACACACGAAGCTCGAGGCGGATTTAGGTGAGTTTTCCCTTCTTCATACCTTCTATGTAATATATCTCAGTTGGACGCACTACTAGGATTGCATCATTGCCCTTCACAAGCGGTGCGCACACGGGACGCATCCTAGTACCCCCGCGCTCATGAGGGCGTATCGGAGGGTTTCATGTCCCCACTTGAACATGTCCATTCAACCATTCGCCTTTGTCGCCTTTGGGAACGCGCGCGTACGCGCAGGTAGGATGACATTTTCCGAGGCGCAGTGCCTCCCGCGATCCGCCCTCCATGGAGACATCCCGTATGTTGAGAAGATCCGGGGTGCGGAGGCATGGTTCGGTCCATGACTCGCAGCTCACCACTTGACACCGGGACGGGGACCAAAAGCGCATTTGCATGGTTTGCTTCCGAGCGCAGTGCGCCTATCGGTGCCGCTGGGCGTCCGCCACAATCCTGACGCTGACAGCCGCCTTAATATTTGCGGGCGCAACGGGCGTCTCTCGAGGTTGAGAACTTTGAACGTCGCCATATTTTACTTACCTACTCGTCGTCGATCGTCGAGTCTGTTGTCAGCCGGGGGGGGGGGGCACTGTGCGGGAGTTATATGGCGCGTAATCCCTCCACGGCTCCGTACTACTGTCGAGAGCGCGCTGACAGACTGGGACAGACGAGATGCGGACGCGCGGTCCGCAGTCAAGGTGAGTCTTGCAATTGTGCGATGATGATCCACCGTTGTCGGAGGGCTTATGTTTTGGTGCGCAGGCACATTTGTTGGCTCACGTGCTGCGCTTTGACGATCTTTCGCACAAGATCTGGACGCGCAGGGTGTAACTTGACCTTCCTCTGGATCCTGCCAGAGACCTGTCGGTGTTTCCTCTAGACCCGGAGGCGAAACCTATCCTGCGAAGGCACTGTATTCAATTAGATTCTAGCTCTATCGCGCAGCGTGCAGCCGCCGACCAGGACGGTCGGTTTGTTGGCCCGGTTGGCTTTCCTTCCCGCCAGGCCATCTTTGGGTCACCCTTGGCGAGAAGCAAACTGCGAGGACCCTAGCAAGCTCCGAATCCAATATCAATCTTCCAATGTGCGTCAAGAGCATCATCCCTGAAATTTCGGGATGCCGATAATAGGGTGCACCGTTCGTCCGAGTCGCCGACGGGCCTTACTGTAACAAACGGCACCAAGCCATTGCATTTGTATTTCGCGCTGTACGAGCCCTGGTTCAGCCTCTGAGCTCAGTTTTTCGTATTTTTCGGGAAGTGTGCGCGAGGGGACGTCGACGTAGCACTACTGTTTAGGCAAAGGCGTGGCTATAGAGAGGTAAATACTAAACCATTTGGGCGAATTGTTCACTCACTACTAACTAGTCACTAATAGCCCTGATCGGCGGAGGATCATCGCCGCGTGCAGGGAAGCCGGGCTGAGCTGGCGACACAAGCTCTCTCGAAGTGGACTGTATGATCAGTACGAAGAGGAATGTTACGCTCGTCCGACATATGTCGAATTCAAGCTGCATCGAGCCCCAACGACCCGACGCTTAGGCAGAAGGCACCGTACCAATGTGAGTTCTCATCACGAGCGCATCCTCGACGTCGACACATACATGTACAGCTGCAGTACACAGCTGCACCCATGCGCAAGTCTAGGACGGCCTGGCCAGGTCCTGTTATATGAACTTCAGCTGACGACCACGATGACCTACCGTCCCTATCGCATACCTCACTTCCGCAGAGTTCGACGTTAGCGGCATGAAGCTAGCGCGATTAGTGCCGCTGTCGACAATCACATGCTGCGGGGCGATACATCCGCATCCTCGATAGCAAGTTAGATGCGTCGATGCGCGAAGCGGACCTAAAGACACGCTAGGGACGGGACGATGAGAATGGTATAGCCTGCGATTCACTGGCACTAACGATGGTGGAGCGTCAGGACTGCTGTAAATTGACAGAAGGCAGGACCAGATTGATCATGGCAGGAGAGACTCGGTGGGACACCCAAGTTGGCCACGGGTGGTCTTCACAACGTGTAAATGGACTAGGGAATGCGTGGGCTCGCACTTAGTAGGCACACGTGTTCTCCCCTAGTCTCATCCTTATTAGAACATCCACTTTTTCCCGTCGGACCCAAGCAGACCGCATGCGCAACAGAAGTCGCATCCTTGAATAGGGGCCTATTGTCGGCGGTATTGTCATTGTCCACGTCGTCGACGTACGTCGCGGTGTGCGTGGTATCACCCTCGTTCCTGTCGATCGGACGCGATCGCGCACAAGGCCAGCGAACCCCCCTTTATTGTAGGCGTTTGTGGGTCCATTCCAGGAGGCCCTCGGAATGCGGGGCGTTGCCCAGGTCTGAAACGCGAAGGTCGGGGGATGCGGAGAAATGGAGCGTGTTATGGAGGACGCACGGTTCGGTTGGGCCCATCGGGGTCAAGACTCAAACAAAGAACGCCGTTTGGATTTAAATGAGGTCCTCTAGCCTGATGATCCTCTGGTCCTTGGGAGGGTCACTTACATGAGGCGATACGATAAGTATAGGAGTAAAGATAAACCTGAACTAGTGCGAGAGAAGATCCGGCTAGAGGGCTGCTGGCACGAGCGAACAGCCGAAACCCTTGGCAGCCGACAGAGCTTGGACTCCTGGAAGTGTTGCTCAAGGGTAAGAGAAAGGAGCTCTTGGTACTTGAACGTGCGGAAAGACGCGTACGTGAGAGCATACTCGACGTCATAGTTTGCTTCCTGGATGTCTCATGCTCAAATTTGTATCGAACAATTGACGCAATCCGCGAGATAAGAAGATAAAGTAAAGTTGGTGGGAAGAGACAGCCCGGCGGTTGGAGAAAATTATCGCACCACTCGCAAGGCGTCTTACGAGAGAGAGACGGCAGTGGTCTGAGGTCCTGAACTGCGTGAAGCCATCGATCGTCGAATATGGAGGTCGCGCGCACCTGGAGCTTGACGTTTGTGGTGGTCGTAGGTCCGCCTGAGATGATGTCGGTCGTTTCACACGACGAAAGGGACGCCAACGCCCGTGGGTAGGCTCCTCATTGCACAGGTTGACGAGCGGTCCGTTGCACGTTGCGGTCATACGAGGGAGTATCCTTCAGTTGGAACATGATGCATGATGAACAAGATCGGCCACTTGCCGGTGGGACGACGAAGGCTGCGAATAACACCGCCCGGCCTTCTCGTGAGGCGATTGGATTGTAATTGGTTGGACTCGGACCCGGAGCTGTCATCGATGAAGGGAGGTATGATGTTCATTGTATGACGCCAGCGAAAGCGTCAAACCCTGTGTATGTATGTGTTAGGGTAGGCCTGTAATCGACGTCATACAAGCGAACGATAAGGTATGGGCATTGATTGACATGGACATACAGTACGGTGTACGTTGGGCATCGGCGTTGCGGTCTCCCAGGGTTCGGTCTACCGGCTGGAGGCGGACCAGTCGCGCGCGAGATTAGGACATCGACGTTCCTGGGCCACTGGAGATTGTACCAAATCCATTCACCTCTCAGATGTGTCCAGCGCAGCTTTAGACAAGGTATGCTGTATGCTTGGTAAGTATGATGCACTAAATGTGACCCGACGCATCGGGGGACGGAACGGAGAGGATTCATGTCGGAGGATTGACATGGGCCCGGGACAGCGCCCTGCCGTCGGAGAGGGTGGCGCCGGAGGATGGGACGATACTTCCCGTCGGAAGATAGCATGGAACAAAAAACACGATACGGACCTGCGTCAGACAAGAGCTTACCATCCAGTTATCTCGAGCCTATCCAGGGATGAGCGGTCGGACCAATGGGGGTGGGCCGACTTGGAGAAATGAAGGCGGACGGTAAGACATGGGCGGAGACAATACGCTGAGAACAAAAGATACCGCCAGAAGGGGGCGGGGATGGAGTCGGCGGTTTGAGCACAAGAGCAGGGTCTTGCGCAGGCCGGTTTTGTTTACTGAACCCGGCTGGGGACCCTTTCGACGACGGGAGCGGACTCGGAGCAGCGAGAGACATCCAAGCGCCGGGAGTGGCCTGGGCGTCCGCAAAGGAAGGTGCGATGCCATATTTGGAAGCGACGTGATGAGTTATTACCGGGACGAATAATTGGGCGAGTGATCGTCCCACCAACTCTCCCTCCTCCCCCCATCTCCCTCCGAGGCTCGCCTCGCCTTCGCCCACCCTCGTCGCCCGTGTCGACTCCGTCTTCATCGACGACAACCCTGCCGACGCGTTCATCCGCGTCCGCTCCTCTCCTTCCCCCATAGACGAACACTAGTCTGCAGTCTGTGCTGGTCGTCTACCGAGGTGTGTACAGCAACGTTCCACGTCTCTTTCTCGTACGACTATCCGCTCCATTCCCGTTCTAACTCTGTCTCCTCCAGCTCACGCAACACCTGCTAATCCATTTCGATAGACCTTTTTATTCCCTCCATTTATTCGCCGCGACCGCTCTTCCTCTCCCTCGCTCCCACCCCTCCGCCAAAATGCGTGCCGTATTACGCCCGCTGTCCACACACACCGTCTTCTCCCCCATCGAGACCTGCGTCTCCGTTTTTGTCCTCGCGACCCTAGCATACTTCCACATCCTCTCGGGCATCAAACACTCCTCTTTCTTCGCCTTCTCCCACCCGCCTGCCCTCCGCCCGGCATTTGCCCGTCTTGCCAACGAAGAATGGGTCGCAGTCTCCCAGCATGATTGGACCGAAGCCTGGAAGCATCCTGGTGGTAACCTCGACGCGTTGGAGTTGCAGCAGGTGGTCTTCACGCTTGATGATGCGGCACAGCAAGTGAGTACCGAGGTTTCACTACACTATCATTTCATAGCCTCTTCGCCGCGCTCCCTTTCATTTTCCCATCCCTCATGCATTCATCCGTGCCAGTCGACAGCGCACATGTGCACATCTATATATCCGCCGGTGCTGATACGAACTGTTGATAGACTGCCCTTCTTGATGCGTCTGCCATTTCACAACATTTGATCTCAAACATCCCTGCCCTTTCTGGCAAGACCTATTCATCCCTTTGCCATCACCCCAACGTCTCCGGAACGTCGTGTTTCACCAGTGTCTCTGCGCCCGGATCATCTCCCATCCTCTCTCTTTCGTTCAAACCTGGGACTCGGGAAGATTGGCTAGGCTCACTCAGGAAGGAGAATACCGTCACTGTTGATGGCGTCAAGTATGATATCGATACTGGGAAACGCCAGGAGAGCATCGGGGAGATGGAGAGTAGCAAGTGGGTTGCCTACGCCCTCAGTGCGCTCGTCTTGCGCTTCTGGGAGCTCACAAAGGTACGTGGACTGCCATGGCTGCGAACCATCGCACACGCTGAACTTCTCGATAGAAAGCGGATTCGCTTGATATCCTCGTCGTCCTCACAGGCTACGTTCTCATGCATGTGACGTTCATGAGGCTATTCCTGTCTTCCCGGGCATTGGGTTCCAACTTCTGGCTCTCTACAGGCATCTTCTCATCGGCAACCATTTCCTTCCTCTTCACCCTTCCCATGTGCAGATCCCTGGATATTCCCCTCGATCCCATCGCGCTCACCGAGGCCTTGCCCTTCCTCGTCTGCACAGTCGGATTCGACAAGCCACTTCGTCTCGCGCGTGCTGTGTTGGCCCACCCTCATATTCTCAAGCCACAAGACGATGGTCGCATGAAGGCAGCTGGCGACGTCATCCTTGAAGCGCTCGATCGTGTCGGCAACATGATTCTCCGTGACTACGCTCTCGAGATCGCTGTGCTGTTTGTCGGTGTCAACAGCCGCGTCGGTGGGCTAAAGGAGTTCTGCGCCGTCGCTGCTGTCTCGCTCGCTATGGACTGTGTGATGACTTTCACACTTTACACTGCGGTCTTGACTATTATGGTGGAGGTACGTGTCGTTGACATCGCATTCCCCTTTTTCGAGCGTCGATCGTGGCGGCGCTTACACAATCACCGCATGTGATCGCCTCCTCTTCTGCTTCGTTGCAAGCCTCACCGTAGAGCTTTGCATTGGTTGTGTTGCCTTGATGCGCTCGTCTCTAACCATCCTACTGCAGGTTCGTCGTATTAAGAAGGTCCGGGACATGACGCGGGCCCGTTCCCGATCCAGTTCCATCACGGCCGTTACGGCGAGCGGTACAGCCGTTCGCGGAGTCTTGTCTCGCAAGAGCAGCAAACAGAACGTGGTTGTGACGGAGACTCCGAAGAACTTGCGCCAACGGGCAACTGACTCTGCCATTGGCGTCAAGGGCTCGTTCCTGAAGGATGGCGGCAGGTTACAGGAGGCGGAGGAGAACCCGATGGCAAGGCTGAAGCTGCTGTTGGTGCGTATTCTCCCTCGAGTGTACCTCTGCTTCGCTCTGACGCTGCCTCTATGTAGATCGCGTCTTTCCTCACTCTGCACATTCTGAACTTCTGCACAACCCTCACTCCCGCTACCGCCAATGCTCGTCACCAGAGGCATCCGCTTCGCACCGCACCGGAGGTCGTCCCCACTCCCCGTGTCGACATCACTAGCCCCGCTATTGCGAGCGTTCTCGCCTACCTTGCGGTGACACAGGAGCCTACGTTCACCATCAAGGGTTCTGAGCCTGTGGAACTTGTGGTCAAGGTCGCCCCTCCTATCTACGTCCGCGCTCTCCCCCTTGCTCCGGCCCTCCGTGCTTCCAACACCAACACCGGCGAGGCTATCGAGAACTTCATGTCGTCCTGGAGCTCGCTTGTTGGCGACCCCGTCGTTTCGAAGTGGATTGTTGCGCTCCTCGCGGTCAGTGTGGCACTCAACGGTTACTTGCTCAAGGGTATCGCTGCTGGTTCTGGTCTCGCGGCCATGCGTGCGGTCCGGAGCCAAGGTGTTCGTTTCCGTTCGCGCGCGCGCTCCATCGTCAAGATTGCCGACCAGGAGCCTGAAGAGGAACACTCTCTGGCTCCTGTAATGTTCATGCCCAGCGCCGCACCGATTGTGGAGGCTCCTGCACCTGCCCCAGTTCCCCAGCCCGAGCCCGCCCCTGTCGCCCGACCTCCCCCTTTGGCGATATTCAGCCGCCCGCTGAACTTGGAGACCGTCGACAAGAAGCTCCAGGACGCCCTTCCGATCAGGTCACCTCCCCCCGTCGAGCCTATTACTCCCGAGTCGCGCGAGGTAGAGCCTGCCCATGTTGAAGTGCGTTCTCTTGCAGAATGTGTCGACGTCTTCGAGAACGGCCCCCGCCCCGTATCGGTCGCGCTCAAGACGTTGAATGACGAGGAGGTCATCCTGCTGTGCCAGACTGGCAAGATCGCCCCATACGCCCTTGAGAAGATGCTTGGTGACTTCGACCGCGCCGTCCGGATCCGTCGTGCCCTCATTTGTGAGTGATAGTCTTTGCCTTCGCGTCGTGTGCCTGGAGACGAGGCTAATTTGACGCGTGCCAGCCCGTGCTTCGCGGACCAAGACCCTCGAGAACTCGCTCGTCCCGATGAAGGACTACGACTACTCTCGCGTGATGGGCGCGTGCTGCGAGAACGTCATCGGCTTCATGCCCCTTCCGCTCGGTATTGCCGGCCCGCTCAAGGTTGACGGGCTCATGTACCCCATCCCGATGGCCACCGCCGAGGGCACCCTCGTTGCGTCGACCTCTCGCGGCTGCAAGGCTCTCAACGCTGGTGGAGGCGTCACGACCGTCCTCACTGCTGACGGCATGACCCGTGGACCCGCGATTGACTTCCAGTCCATCGTTCGGGCTGCGGAGGCCAGGGCATGGATCGAGTCCGAGGACGGCTACGCGACGATTAAGGAGGCGTTCGAGTCGACGTCGCGCTTCGCGAAGCTGCAGAAGATCAAGTGCGCGATGGCGGGCCGCACGCTGTTTGTGCGGTTTGCGACGCGCACGGGCGACGCGATGGGCATGAACATGATCTCAAAAGCGACGGAGAAGGCGCTCGAGGTGCTCGGGCGCGAGTTCCCCGAGATGGTCGTGCTCGCGCTGTCGGGCAACTACTGCACGGACAAGAAGCCGGCGGCGATCAACTGGATCGAGGGCCGCGGCAAGAGCATCGTCGCGGAGGCGGTCATCCCGGGCAAGGTCGTGAAGAGCGTGCTGAAGACGACGGTCGAGAGCCTGTGCAACGTCAACATCAAGAAGAACCTCATCGGGAGCGCGATGGCGGGCTCGGTCGGCGGCTTCAACGCGCACGCGGCAAACATCCTCACTGCTGTCTTCCTTGCGACTGGCCAGGACCCCGCGCAAAACGTGGAGAGCTCGAACTGCATGACCCTCATGGAGCCGTGAGTGCTTTCTAGTTATCATCGAGTTGGTAAGGGCGCTGTCGTTGACCAATCATGTCTGGAACAGAACAAACGGCGGCGAGGACCTGCTCGTGACCGTGTCCATGCCCTGCATCGAGGTCGGCACTGTCGGTGGCGGCACTATCCTCGAGCCCCAGGGCGCTGTTCTCGACCTGCTCGGCGTCCGTGGCGCGCACCCCACGAACCCCGGCCAGAACGCGCAGCAGCTCGCGCGCATCATAGCGTCCGCGGTCATGGCCGGCGAGCTCTCGCTCATCTCTGCACTCGCTGCTGGCCACCTCGTCCGCGCGCACCTCGCGCACAACCGCTCCCAGCTCAACACGCCGATGCCGTCGCGGCCGCACACGCCCGGCCCCGAGGACGTATCGCACGTGCAACAGCTGCCGACGCCGAGCGCGCGCGACGACAAGGCAGTGGGGTACATCGTCGAGGCAAAGTGAGCTTGCCTGTTTTCTTGCATGGTCTGGACCGTGATGGCCGTTCGTCGTCGTTGTGCTTGCTTTGCTTTGGCGGAGATCGCTGTCGACGCTCCGTATTACATACTCACCGTTGGAATTTTTTTCGTCTTACTTCGCCCTCTGATCTATGTATTGATATCCACCGCACACTGCACTTTACACACGTCGCCGTTATCCGTCGACTCTCTCGCTGCTGCTCGCTGTCTCGGCCCACACAATCGCGATCGCACATATCTATATGCATATTCGTTACCCATACACACTACCACTTAGTACTTACTTCCGCAATGTACTACTACTTCTTGCACTATGAATGCAATGGATAGAATTGCTCGTTGAGACCGAGCTCTGGAATGTTGTTGGCGTGCTTGTGTGCGTTGTTTCGACTGCATATAAACATCGAATATATGGACCATTGATGGCGAAGGTACATCCAAGTAATCATACAACCAGGCTTGCGTCTACTAACATCTACAGCGATACATTCATTAGATCGAAGGTTACCCTCGCTGATCCATTAGCGAGACGTAGCCAGCTCTGCGGGCATCTCTTGTCCAAAGAGACCGGCGAGGAGGTTGTTCGCGGTCATGGTGGCCATCCCCAGACGGGTTTCGTTGGTCGCGCTCCCAACGTGAGGCAGCACAATGCACCTCGAAGTGATCCCAGGTAAGTACCCCCAAGCCCAGAAAGTCTGCACACGGTACACTCACCTGGGAGCCTTCACGAGTGGGTGGTCGAGCCCGACGTTGGGCTCGCCCTCGACGACGTCGATCCCCGCACCGTACAGCCAGCCCTCACGGAGCGCCTTCGCGAGCGCGTCCGAGTCGACGAGCGTGCCCCGCGAGGTGTTCACGAGCACCGCGGTCTTCTTCATCTGCCGCAGGAAGTCCTCGTCCACGATGTGGTGCGTGGCAGGCCCGCCTGGGGCGAGCACGAACACGACGTCGCTCTCGCGCGCGAGCTCGGCCAGCTCGACGCGCCGCACCTCCTGCACGCGGAACTGCGCCGCGAGCGCGGCGTCCGCGGCGGGGTTGGGCGGCGTCCTGGCGTTACCGGTGTAGAGACAGCGCTGGAAGCCGAAGGGGACGAGGCGGGCGAGCGTGGCATGGGCGATGCGCCCGAAGCCGATGAAGCCCGCGGTGCGCTTGGGCGCCGAGGACCCGATCGGAGAGAGCTGGGGCCCGCAGAAGGCGAAGGGGGACCAGACGAAGTTGGGCCACTGGAAGGGGGAAGGGGGAACCGTGTGAGCGAGCGCTGCGTGGTCCTTATCGGACAATCGAAGGCGGGCACGGTAAAGACCGTACCTGGCCGGATTGGACGACCTCGGTGGTCTCTTTGGCGTTCCTGCCCGCCATGAGGGCGAGCATGACGGAGAGGTCCGCGACGGCGTCGGTGAGGACGTCCGGGGTGTACCCGAAGCGGACGCCGCGTGTCAATAGGGCCTTGAGGTCGGCGTGTTCTAGAGAGGCCGCACCGTGAGGGGGTTTGTTTTGGGGAGAAGAAAGGATGCTGATTGTTACCAACCGTAGCCGACGGACATGGTCGATACGACGCGTAGCTTTGGGCCGGCTGTGTCGAGAAGCTCGTCGTCGACCTAAACAACAAAATGGGTTAATCAGTTTTATTCGGAGTCCATCAAGCGAAACAAGAGATACCTTTTCTGATAACATGACTAGGATTCCGGAGGCACCCCGTGCGTTCTGGAGCAACCATTTACGCTCACAGGCTTTGTTGTGCGGCCATAGGACCACCTGGAAAACCGATCAAAAGTGAGGTAATTCCAAAGGATGAAGTTGCCAACTTGCATCGAGCTGCGGGTTATTGAGTAGCAATGGCATAACATCTGGCCCCAGGTCGCGACAAACGACCACCTTCAGTTTGTCAGCCATCGTCGATGCGCTGAGGTGTGAGGTGATGGAGTCGAGTCGTCTTGCGGGGGTCGATGTCGATTGCACTGGCGGTGGGGCAAAGACCATCCCCGTCGTCTGACCACGAATGACGATGGCGGTATATATTCTATTCCAGATGCCCGGTCCGGTGAAGCTGACCTCGGGCCGTTACGGCAGCACAGCCACCTGAGCATTGTCCTTGTCACCCACGGTCATCATCCCAACCACCACCTCGGGCCCTTTGGCCTTTCGTTTCTATTGATTTATATCCCAACTTTGACCTTGTTAACTCTTCAACAGCATAGCAACCCCAGCCATCTGTTACCTATCGTCTTGCAAGAATCGCCTGACGACAGTAGCAATATGACGTCCGCCAATAAAGCCGACCTTCACTCTTTCAAACACCGACATTGACCCTCACTTATTCTATGTGATACTGACACCCTCACCGCGCCCTATATATTCCCTCACGACTCTGAGGCAGCCCGTTCTGGTATCAATAACTCCCTCATGGCCCTACACTTCCTTAACGGCCACTTCGCCGACAGGCTGCCCACAGAACTGTGGAGCCAAGTTTTCGCAGACTTGCCTTACACCGAAATGTTGAGGTGCCAGTTGGTAAGCACCACCTCGTTGAGCTTTCTCCAGCTATTATTCATGATAACGTGTGGTTTAGGTCAGCCGCAGGTTTCGGACAATCATAGAGTCGATGCTTCGGCTATATGAGACATGGCTGAGAGCCCACGCACTCACTAACGTCGAACCTTCCCAGATCCCGCTCAAGAAGCGAAGAATGATGCTGCTTCACTACCACCGCGCCTGGGAGAGCCTCTCCCCCGATGGGACCTTGCCGCCGGGCTCCTCGTTCCGTCCGATCTCCACTCACACCCCCGCCCGCCAATCCCCACCCCTCGTCCTCGAGAGTGGGTGGGTCGTTGTATCAGACTTCGCACGTGGACTGACCTTCACCAAGCTCCCAACGCTTTCTAGCCTGGACGGCGACTCGCGTTGCAATACGTGGTCCGTGAAGAAGCAGCTGACTTATTCTCAACTTCCGCCTGGGCTGATGACGTATCGATTCGACCCATCGCAAGACCTCCTGATCTGTCTTGCCATGAGCGATCCGGAACGGGATCCGTACGTTTCTCGGCCACTATGCGATACAATCATGTAACTCACATGTGTGGGGGTTCTCTAGGGACATTTTCGCGCTATCCATGTCCACCGGACAGCCACACCCACTGGCCGAACAACACATGTTCGAATCGGGAATCGAGGAATCGGATGAAGTCAACAGTTTTCAAATACATCGAGACCTTGTGGTGCTCTACGCCGGTGCAAACGACGAGCGGATACTCCAGGTCTGGAACTGGAAGACCGGCGACCTGCTCTTGGTACGACGCCCAGCGTCCTAAAAGCCCTCCTGTCCTGTCCTGACGTTCTCTCTTTCTGCAGACCGAGGAAGGTTTCGACGCATGGGGGGATACCGTCACGTTCGTCGGCGACATGACGCTGCTCCTCGTCCAAGAGTACATCCTCCACCTTTTCGTGTTCACCGAGGACAACCTCGTGCACACGTGCGACCTCTGCCTCCCGCGCTTCTGCCAGGAGGCCGGCGTGCAGCTCTGGACGACGGTGTCCCAGCCGTTAAGCAACGCCCCCGAACCCGGGCACGCATTCACGACGGACCCGGACCAGAGCGTCGTCGTGATCAACATGGCCCGCGCCGTGCCCGGCACCGACACGAAGTGCTCCCTCCTCCTCGCCATCCGCGTCGCCGGGCTCCTCGAGCAAGTCCGCGTGCTGCTCGAGCATGTCCGCAAGCACGACTCGGACGCCGAGCCCCCGACCCCGACGCCCTTCGAGTACCGCGTGCCCTGGACGCAGTGGGGCCCGCAGAACACCCGCTTCATCACGGTCCCGGAGACGTGGGAGGCGCCCTCTACGTTCGGCCGGCGCTGCGCCCTCTCGTACTACAACGCCGACAGCGTGCCCGAGCTCGCGCTGTTCGACTTCGGGCTGGACGCGGAGAAGATCACGATGGCGGCCCGGACGCACGAGCTCTCCGAGGGCTGGAGCGTCGAGGTCCTCTCTGCGCCGACGAGCCTCGACATGGGGATCTGGTTCGAGGACGTCACCTGGGTGGACACCCAGCTTCCCTGCCGTGTGCGGAGACGGCTCCTTCCCGCCCCCCCGGACCAGATAATCATCGCGGCCATGCTGTGGGAGGACGGGGTGATACTCAAGGTGAGAGTATCTGTGCTTAACCTCGTGCTGGTATACATGTGTCGCTGAATGTCCGCCGTCCTGTCCAGACGTCCCACAGGAACCAATGTGACTACTCGTCCATGTCGCTGCACGCCCCGCCTCCCCCGCTTCCGTCTGCATGGCCTCCGCTTCCGCCTCCCCCGACTCGTGGCGGTGCGTGAGGGAAAGCCGCCGGCCTGTTCCACAACTTCTCTTTCAGCTGCCGATTAAAATGGTCGCTTCACGAGTTGGACGGTCATTCGTTACACATCCCCTAATACTTCTACCCTGAATTATGCTCAATTATGTCTCTCCCTACAGCCAGGACAACCTTACGATATTACTACGAACTTATGTCTTTCCCTACAGCCAGGACGACCTTACGATATTACTACGAAACGTATGCTACCGAGATTTCGTATGCCCTATTACATATACAATGCACGAAACATGCCAAATGCGCGGGACAGAACCGTATGCGATGAAAACCGAATGTGAACAGTTCATGTTAGCTACTAGAGGGGCCAGAAGAAGAATTTGAACTAGACGAAGAAGACGAGGAAGCGGAATGGTGAAGGTTCCTCCTGCTCCTGACCGGAGAAGCCCGAAGGAAAAAGGTAGGCTCGTTGCCGGGACCGCGAATCGAAGTCTCGGAGCCCGTCCGAGCAAGACGCTCGACAGGATGACGGGAAGCATCGGACGGCGGCTCCGAGTGGGCACGGACGGCGTCCTCGTGCCGTTTCTGGTCCAGATGGTCGAAGGCGAAGGCGGTAGGCCTGCGCGGCAGGCTGGTCCGCCCGCGGCGTTTCTGCTCCTGGTCGACGATCGTGGCGAGCGCATCTCGCTCGGTGAGGGCCAACAGGGCCTTCTCGGCGGACCCGACAAGCTTTTTCAGATTGCCTAGACGCGTCGCATCATTAGTATCGAGTAACGGTGGAAAGTAACACGACGGTTGAAAACGTACGTTCGAGGCCGAGCATGAACAGGGTCTGGGGACAGGATATCAGCAGGAGAATGAATGCCAAAGAAGAAATCCACGCACCTTCCTCGCATCATCATCCTGCAGTATCTCCGACTTCAGCCTCTCGCTGATGCCCTCGATCACTCCGAGCTCGTTGAGGAGCTTCTTCATGTCGGGCGGTACTTTCGGCCTGCCAATGTCGAGCCCGGCCTCGGCCATCCCCTCGATCTCTCCCGGGGATCCGGAAACAAAGAAACTCATGTAATCGCGGAACGTCTTGGCATTGCGAACGATATCACAGGGGAGCAGCTCGAGCGCGCGCTGCGTCTGCTCCTGGGCTTCCCGTAGGCGCACCGCGTTGGGTTTCGTGGGATGGCCGGGGTTTCTGTTGAGGGCGGAGAGCGGGTGCTTGACGTCCAGGATTTGCTTGTTATTCCTGCGATAGTTCTTCACCGCCTTGTCGAAGACGCGCGAGTGGAGCGCGTTCTTGTACCGGGACGAGCCCACTTCTTGCAGGACTAGAGGAAGGTGGAGAGGTGTGGGGGATGACGCAAAGAGAGTGCAACTGAGGATGCTTACCGGAGACGAGGATCGTCAAAGTGCCGACGCCGAACAGAGACCAGAAGACGAATATGGAACGGCCCGCCGGAGTTTCGGGAGAATAGTCGCCATATCCGGTCGTAGTGAAAGCAATGAAACCTATAGAATCTCGATTAGCTCCAACGACTCTAGCGTAGCGAAATATGCGAGTCTTACAGAAGTATATCCCCACCCCGTATGTCCATCCTTCCGTAGCACAGAAAATGCCAGCGCCAGCCTACACCGAGGTCGAACTCAGTGGATGGAACTGAGCGCGATTGAGAGGTACATACCGTCCAAAAGATAAGGAAGAGTGACCACGCAATCGTGAGCTGCGATGGCGGACATCAGGGTCTGTGCGCAGGAGTTCGAGGCCAGACGAGAGACAACACAACACACCTTCGCGTAGTACGCCCGCTTCTCCTCCTGCGCCGACGCCTCTTTCAGTTTCTCGTAGTTCCACGTCGGACGTTGCCCGGACTCCCGCACGAACTCCTTGAGCCACCTCGTCGTCGGATGCTTGCTCACGTCTGCGAACGAGCCAGTGTGAGATGGCCGGGGACGTGCGCTCGACGAGGGCGAGTGAGGGGGAGGGCGGTGCGGATGCTCCGCGTCCGCCTCCTCGATATACGCGCCGTGCGGGTGCACAGGCGGGTGCACATGGTGTCCCGACACTGCCAGCGCGAATTTTGTGAGCATCGCGGACATGCGCCCCAGTTGCGCCTGCGTCGGCGTCTCCGGGTGTCCGACCCATCCGCTCGAGATAGTGTTGTGGAAGACGGCAGCGCGGGTTTCCTGCACAGCGGAGACAACACCCAACGTGGTAGCCTCCTTCTGGGACGCGGATACGTGATCGACCGGGTCGGGCATGGGGGAGTGGTGCAGCTCCTCGTGGCGTGAGCCGAGGTCACAGAACATCTCAAGCGGCACGCCCGCCTCCAGCGCGGCTTCTTCGAGTTGCGCATTGCTGAGTGCCTCGACGTTGAGATGTTGCCCGCGGTGTTTAGGATGGAGCACCGAGTCCACGGTCGCCGTCCTTTTGATCTGCGTCCCCACCCTCTTGAAGAACGGCAGCTTCACGCCCGGATCGAGACCAAGAACACGGAGCGTATCCCCGCCATCCGTCTCGGCGTCCGGTACCCAGATAGACTGCTCCTTCTCGCGGAGGCGGAATTCGACTGCGCGTCTCCAGCGGGCCTCCCACCGGCGGAAGCGACGGGCGTCGCGGCGGCGTTCACGAAGGTTGCGAACACGACGCCTGTAGCCTATTTCCAGGCCTTCCATGATTGTCTCCCGACACATTGCGATGGCCACACCAATGGTGATGACACCGAAGGATATGAAAAGGCACGTCCAGACCCTCGCGCCCGTAGTCAAAGGAACGATATCGCCGAAACCGATAGTCTCGATCGAGACAACGGTGAAATAGAGGCCGTCGATGTAGGTGAGGTGCAGGATGATAGAGCTCAAAAATCCGCAGAATGCGATGTAGAGGAGAAGAACCATGACGAGGATGACGAGTGCGCGTTGTTTCCGCGTCAAACCACTCCCTGGAGACGAAGGATGCCAGTGAGCGAACCATAATGTACGTCCAACGTGAGTGACAGACCTCGCTTAGCAAATTCCGGCGTACGCACGAAGTCTACAATCAATAAGACATTCGTGATGCTGGATATCGCAGTGGAGCACAGAGTTGACCAGAAGGCTTGACCGTACGTGAAGCCGTCGTCGAAGCGATGCTGAACACCGAAAACAGTGATAATAATGATATTAATAACGTCTATGACAATGTGAGCGGGCAAGAAGGAATGACTCTCGAAGGTCCACGCACCGTGGACTGTCAGGAAACAGACACAAAGCAGTGTCACGGTTTTGACCCTCTTCTCCAGGAACCGCAGGATGAGCATTAAGTTCGCGATGGCGACGCAGGCCATAGAGAAGGCCACGCCAATATCCAGGATTGCAGGATTAGGCTGCGCCGCGACAATTTGGTTGTCCTCGGTCTTGACATACCATTTGTCTGTGAGCCCTGGAATTTCGAGGAGGATAGAGAGAGGGAGTATGGTGCCCGAGACGATTGGGATCCACCGATAGTTGGGGACATAGTTGTCTAAATCAACGAGCTCCGCATCGGACGGCCAGACATAGTCTTTGAACCTTTTGAAGAAAGAGGGAGTCGACTGAGATAGATCCTCGGAGGAGCTACGACCGGAGAGGGCAGTGTGGGTGACGTCCGAGTAGACACGGCGGATGCGACGGTGGGGGGTATTGGATATGAGAATATCAGGAGAAGAATGACCATCCTCTTCGCCGTCAGCGTCGTCGTGGTCAAGATCGTCGGACTGACCCGATTCTCTACGAACCGCCTTCTCGGGATCATAGTCGCGATTGTGGGTATGACGGCGAAGCAAGTTGCTGAATATCATTGCGGGTAGAGCGAGAGCGAAGAGGCCCATTGTGATGTGAAGTGAAAGGCGAGTGGGGGCGATGGGTGATTAATGCTGCACGGATGGCGGATGCGGTGGGGGTCTATAAAACTGGGCTAAGATTAACTTGTTGCGAGTCCGAGAAGTCTGCCAACGTACCTCATTGGTTCCTCGTGGACTGCAGCGTAAATGAAAGAAGGCGACAACGAAGCATGTCCTGATGAAAGGCGAAGAGGCGACGATGAGTTAGCCTACGGGTGATCCAGGAGAGGTGATACTGTTGAAGGTCCGAGACTTATTGTTAGTGGGACTCCGCACTGTCATCCGTGTGATTGGGAGCTAACGTACCACACTGTAGGCAGATTGGGGCAGTTCTGGCGTAGGGTCAGAGTAGATGGTGGTGGAGAGCAGAGGGTGTTCAACTGATGTGATGCGCTATCGAGAGGATATGGATTCTCACTGGTCACACTGTTTCCTCCCCCACAACGTCACCCCTGTCATTTCCTCCCTCTCCCCTGGAACGATGTCTGTCACAGTCCTCTGGCTTGTCGCGGAGATGAGCATTTGGTCGGAAGAGACTAGTCCTGCACAAGTGGAGACAACACAGGGGACTCCGGGCCACCTGCAGTTCCCAAAAAGGTTGAGCGCTTGAGCACTTGCCCTCCCTCTCTCTCGGTCGTGTCCCCCGTCGACGGGCAACTGTCGTCCCCAACCACAATGTCTCTCGACAAATACCAGACAGAGCTCATCGAGCACAGCATGGCCGCAGGGGCCCTCAAGTTCGGCACTTTCACCCTCAAGTCTGGCCGGTCCGTCTCCTCCCCCACGCCCATCTCCTGCTGAACGAGCTCTAAATCTTGCATCTCGCTGCTTTTAATCCCGTGCACTCGTACACGCATGCCCAAACCCCATCCGCGCATCCTTCGACCGTGTCCAGCTCCTCGCCCTACTTCTTCAACGCCGGACTCCTCGCCTCGGGGCCCGTGCTCGACACCCTCTGCTCCGCATACGCCGCGACGATCGCCCACGCGCTCAAGTCCACGCCCGGCCTTCCCGAGTTCGACGTCCTCTTCGGCCCGGCGTACAAGGGCATCCCCTTCGCCGCCGGCACGGCCCTCCTCCTCCACCGCGACCACCAGATCGATATCGGATTCGCGTACGACCGGAAGGAGGCCAAGGACCACGGCGAGGGCGGCATCACCGTCGGCACGCCGATCAAGGGCAAGCGCGTCCTCATCCTCGACGACGTCGCCACCGCCGGCACCGCCATACGCGGCGCTATCGACACCGTCAAGCGCGAGGGCGGGGAGGTCGTCGGTGCCGTGCTCATGCTCGACAGGCAGGAGGTGGGCAAGGACTCGGGCCGCAGCATGATCGCGGAGGTCGAGGAGCTTCTGGGAGGCAGGGGCCGCGTGCCGACGATCCTCAAGATGCGCGATCTCATGGCGTGGCTGCAGGCGCACGGGCGCAGGGAGGAGCTTGAGAGGATGCAGGCGTACTGGGAGCAGTACGGTGCGAAGGATGCCGCTGCATGAGGCCCTTTTGCATGCGGGGGCCAGCGTGGTGTGTCTCAGAGCGGGATGGGAAAGGGAGACGGAAGGTTGAAGAATTGACCGAGAACTTAGAAGTCGTTTTGCTTCTGCAAACCAAGCAGACCTGTATAGTACAGCGAAGCACGAACATGCGGCTCCTTGCCCACGCCGCTTCTGAGGGCCTAGATCGCCAGTGGAGCGAGGTTAACTCGCAGGAATTCTCCCTGTAGCCAGACTCAACCTCCGCGGAGTAAACTAATAGTAATACGTGTAGTGCACCGTGGTGAGAAATTCCATGGACCCACAAGCACAGCAATGTTAAGCCTTAGGGACGAACGCAACATTCAAACCTTTACAAGCCGCGGGATTTGTCAAACAAGTGACTGCTGTCCGCTTCCGCCATCCGATAGCAAAACTCACGCACGTACTTAAGTAATTGCGCCCCGTTCTGTGTCCGTCCATGGACCTGACGACTAGAACACGTCCTGTCCCGATGGCGCTGTATAAGATCCGAGGCTGCGGGATTTGTGCGTTTGGACATGTAGTAAAACGTTCATGATGCAGCATGCCTCCAGTGATCAGGTGGAGGCGACGATGAATTCTGCACCAGGATGGGACCGGTACCGCTAGCTCGCCAGCATTTGAGACCGATAGATCCACTACATTGCTTTTGACGGCGCGACGGCGTTCCGCAGACCAGAGGACGGCGTCGCGTCCAGAAACCCGATGACGCATTAACAGTCAATTAACTCGCAAACGGCGCTCCCTACACGAGAACACGGACAACAGGAAGGTAAGTCAGACCCCAGCAGCAATTCGGGAGAGCCGGCTCACATCGATCGATCTACCGCACCATCCGCACCCAGCACCCAGCACCGTGACTGGCAGCACTCAATCCCAGTGAAAACCTAGGACGGGCTTCCATGCCTGTTGCGGTTCGGTCAGGAGCTACGTCATGCTCCGCTCCTGGCACAGAGAGCTGTATTCGTATCCTTTCATCTCAGTTCGTTGATACAGGATTAGCCGGGTAGACGGGGTGTTCACTGGGGGTCAAGAGTCAGGACAAGTCCGATGAAATGATGCAGAGCGGGATAAATCCATGCGTGCCCATCGTCAGACGACACCTTGCATCAGAGTCGTACCTCTCGCAGATGTCTGGCCTCCATACGAGTGTACACAGTGGGGTGGACGTAGAACCGGGAATGATCCTTCGGAGCGAACAAATCGCGCGGCAGGTTCAGTCTACATGTGTGATCGTGAAAATCGATACATAAAGCGAAAACATGAATGAGATGGGTTCTTACCTGACGGCCTCCGCCGAATCCCCCCGCCACTCAGAAGGGGGGCCTATTGGAATACGCCGCCGCATGGGGTTGAACTCCATTAGCCACCACAGAGGCGCGAAGACAGCGAGCTGGTCATGCATGGGAGAGAGCGCATCGCGCACATCATGCTCCTCCTCGCTCGCCGTGGGTACACGACGGGCGGCGGTGTTGAAATGGTAGCAGCGGGGCTGTAGTGGACTGGGCCGCTCCACAACGATGGGGTACAGCGAGGCTGGGTCGAGACCAATGTCTCTGAGCTGCTCGGCGTCGAACTGAATACCGGTGTTTGCCCGGAAGCATTCACGGACCATCCAGCGCAGAGGTATGCGTCCGAGATGGTGCGGTGTGCGGTTTGGAAATGAACAGCCTCCAACGTCTGTCGTGAGGGTAAAAAAAAAAATAAGCCCATTCGCTGAACGACACACTTAGAGGCGTTGAGAATGTACCGCAGTGACTGCCAGCGAACCACACCTCCTGGACGTCCGTGTGGTCTTGGTCATTCTGTGCGTCAAACTGTTTCAACCGGAGTCCCATAGGGGTCCGCGATGGCAATAGAATCAGGCTACCAAGGCTTGCCTCCTGGCGTTGTTCCACATACCTCGGAGAACTTGGGTTGCAAGCGCGGCCAGCGCTCATGTAGGGCCAGAGCCTGCCTGAACACACGAATGGAGGTGTTCGACCTTGTGAACGGAAGCGTACGAGGAATGACGTCGCCGACAGAAGAGACAGTATCCCTGTATGCTAGATGAGAGCGGTGTTCCCAGGATGTCCTATCAAACCCATACCAGACGCCGACGAAGTCAATGTTGACCTTGATGGGATCGCACTTCTTTCGGAGCTTTGCAAATGACTTATGCCAGCGGTCGTCAACATCCCGCAAGTACAGCGAGTATGCAAACGAGGCCCAAGAGGCTTTCTTTTTCGGTACCAGGCCGACCTAAACAGGGATAGATGAGAACACAACTCGATCCGAGTACATGCATCCAGGATGACGGACCTTGTGAATCATTTCCGCAAGAGCCCGTGCGATGTATGCGCCACGAGAGAAGCCGAACAAGGAGATCTTGTCCCCCGGTCGGTCTAAGCAGCGTGAAGCATGTCACCCTCAGTGTGGTACGCTAATGTCGGATCGAGACTCACAATTGCGCATAAGTTGTTGGTAAGCAGCCATAACATCGGAATCGAGATTGAAGGCGAATTCCTTGTCTAGGACTATACTGGGATATTCCCAGAAGTGATAAAGCGACCTGTAACTGAGGTCCATTTTGATACTAGGTTGGATGCGCACTCTTGAACTACTCGTGCCCAAGGTAACTCACTATTCTGGAGAGTAAGAGAAAAGCAACATTTGCTGGTTTGTGTCATCCCGGTTGCCAAGCACTTTGACGAATTCGGTGACATTCGACATCTAAAGAAAGCGACCACATCTCAGCACGGGCTCATGTATACATAGTGGGCCAGGAATGTGCACATACGGGACCGTCATATTTACTGCCAAGGCCACTGTTTGAAACAAAGCAAAACACCAATGTTCGCGCGGTATGGCTGGGGGGGACGACGGCGAGCACCACAGGGGTGCTCGCCGTCGTCGAGGAAGAGGATCGGGAGAAGAGGGGCGAGGGTGCTGCGGAAGCAGGCTCGGTGCTGGTGCTCTGTGAGATCTTCATCTGTGGGGATGAGGAGATGGTGGCGGAGGAGGAGGAGGAGGAGGAGGAGGAGGAGGAGGAGCCCAATTTGCGTGTTGGAGTCGATAGGGGTCCTACGACTCTTGTCTCCTAGGGGAGACTGCCGGGGGAATATGTTACTCACAGAGATGAATCTAATATTGAAGAGCGCAGAAAGTACGCACGACGTCGCTACATTCCAGAAGCATTGGTCTCTGTCTCACGCTAGATTGATCATACCGTCAAACGTTCACGATGCAGCATGCCTGTGGTGGAGGCACGACATGAAAGCAACACCAGGATCGAACCGCTAAAAGTCGTGAGATGCACCTTCTTGCTCTTGATGCTGCGACGGCGTTCTGCCTGCAGCGCAGAGGACGGCGTCTGGGAAGTCAATTGACGTGTTGGTAACATTAACTATCCTACAAGAGAAGCGAGGGACATCAGCCAGATCCCAGCAGCAAATCGAAAAAGCAAACCTACATCAATCAATCTACCGAACCATCCGTACCCGAACTCAGCACCCAGAACCCAAAACCCAGCACCTTGCAGCACTCAATCCCCAAGCCTGCGTCCCGCACCCCAATTCTTCACCCCCATGCCCCTCGCCGCATCCTCCCTCACCCGCGCCGGCGGCTCGACGTACACCCCGCCGCCCACGTTCCTCCTCCGCCCGTCCTCGCCCATCAGCGAGCGCACGACCCACGGCGCGCGCGCCCACGGCCTCAGCGCGCCCGAGTCCCAGACGCCCCACCACCATATGTGGCCAACGACTGCGCCTGAGATGCTGATGGCGGCCGCGCCGGGGCCGAGGTTGAGGTAGTCCATCATGATGTAGACGTACGGGAGGTATTTGACGGGGAGCGTGACGAGCCCCCAAAAGGACGTCTGCGCGCCGGCGGGGGCGAGCGCGCAGGAGAGGTAGATGAGGGCCATGAGGAAGGCGTGGGTGTGCGTGAAGGAGCCGAGGGGTAGGTTGAGGACCTGCCATACATACGGGGCCGTGATCTGAATGGGGAGTGCGGGAACAGAGTGGATGACGTACGAGGTTGCTCAGGCCGACGAGGAAGAGTTGCCATGCGTAGTCGGCGGAGCTGACGGGGAAGTGTTGGGATTCGATGTCGTGCGAGTTTCGACTGTGGACGAGCTCAGCACGAGTGGCACCAGGAAGGCGACGGGGACGTACTAGAGCATGACGACTTCGAATATGAAGCTGATGGGTCTCATGTCTTCCACGGTTCTTTAGTCAATAGCCGGCGGAAGTGAACACGAATCGCACCTCCGATGAAGAAGCTTGTGAACGGTCTCCATATCTAGTTGAAGCAACTCGTTGAGTTGCCGCTTTGAACCACGTACACAAATTTCCAGAAAATAGAAGGACATGCTTTGGGTGGAGTTTCTGCCCAACTGTCATACCAAAGGTGAACTCACCTCCCCGGTTTTGAGAACCTCTTTCCCTGTAAATACAAGACTCCAAAGCGACACAGCGTTCAGCTTGATGGACAATGTAATCGTCACCAGTGCACCACACAAAAAGCGGGTGACAGGAGGAATCTTGCGAATGTCGTCCATTACGGTAGCCATGCTGGAAAGTGGTTCGATTCTGCTGATAAGATGTGAGTGCTGTAAAGAATGGCTGAGCCAGCTATGTCTCCAAAGCAGTGAGGGCCAGTGGAGAACGAGGGATGGTCGGCACCGCCAATGACTCGGACGGGCGCCCAATGCTGTACTTCCGAACCATATCGCGGGAATGCGAACAGCGACACGTTTCCATTGCCTGCGGTCACGCTACATGTCAACTACCGTAGGCAGCCGCATCTCGCTATCATAACCGTAAGAAGATCTGTCAAAGCTTGGAGCGGAGACACAATGGCATTCACGTACCTCTTCCCAAACGTCCATCTTCCCTCTCGTACCCATACTCAAGAATCCACTCTGCGTCCTGGTCCCCAGTTACGGCCAGCCGGCCTCGCAGGCTCGTCTCTCCTCGGGGGAACCGCGTAAACCCCACCTCCAAGGTTCCGCGGTTGCCCGTCGCCTCCGTCCTCGCCCATGAGCGAGCGCAAGAATCGCGGCGCGCTCGCCCAGCCCCTCAGCAGGTCGGTTTCCCAAACGGACCACCACCAGAGGTGGCCGACGACAGCACCAGAGATGCTCACCGCCGCGGCTTGCGGACCGCCCATGAGGAAGTCCATGGCGATGAAGGCGTAGGGGAGGTACTTGACAGGGAACGTGATCAGGCCCCAGAAAGATGTCTGGGAACCCGCGGGAGCGAGCATGGAGGAGACGTATGTGAGCGCGATCAAGAGCGCGCGGGTGTGCACGAATGTGCGGAGAGGGAGGTTGAAGCCCTGTGTTTGGGAGGGTTGCGTTACCCGGTAAGCGTACTTCGGGCGGCATCATAAGGGACTGAAGGTATTGACGCACCAAGATGCCCAGGCTGGCAAGGAGGACCTGCCATGCGTAGTCTGCGGAACGTCCGGCGAAGTGTTTCGATTCTAACTCATCGGAATTGCGGCTGAATGTTGGTGGACTGTTGAGGGAATGGATTTGTTATCATACACAGAAGAGGTACGGACTAGAGCATTGCGACATCGAATACGAAATTGATTCCAGAACCTAAGAGACAGTGGGTGTTGAGACCGCCATGCCCATAGTGCGGTGCGCAAAGGCATACCTCCAATGAAGAAGGTTGTAAATGCCCTCCATATCTAGTGGGGGAGGAATGAGGTTAGTTGGGCACTACGATTATCTGGAAGGGTGGCAGACGGTCCATGCATATTATGTGGGATACGGGCCGCGGGCGGCCCAAGATGATGGCATTGAGGTGCTGCCACTTACTTCATACCGCTGGGTAACTAATTCCCGGACAAACAAAAGCTTGTATGGCGATACAAGCTGTATCATCATCGGCAATGACACCGAGAGGAGAGATCCGCATAGGAAACGGGTGACTGGTGGGATCTTGCGAAGCTCCTCGACGAATGACATGTTGCTTCGGCGTTGGGCCAAGGAGATATTGGTACAAGGAGTAGAACGGGTGGTAGAAGGCGACTGAAAGCAAGCAGAGGGAGCCGGAAGACTGGCTGGGGAACTATGGCAAGGCTTAGGAAGTAAAGCCAAAGTGAAGCTGAAGGACAAACTGAAGGGAGGGCACTCTCACTGGTCGCCAGGCGCCGAACACGTATCCCAGCCGCGGTCACGTGGATGGGGCTCTGCCATATTCATGTTCGACGCGCTCAAATTGAAAGAGGACTTGAATTATTACTCCTACAAACTGTTTGCGCCGCTCAGCGCAGTTGAACGCGGGCTCCCCTAGATCTACGTCCCTATCCGACCCTGCTGCTCATCGTCCGCGAACGCAATCGCCAACAGCACCATCCCCACGAACGACTCCCAACATGAGCGTCACACAGCACCAGCACCGAGCCCGCTTCCGCGGCACCCTCGCCCCTCTAGGTCTTCTCCCGGTCTTCTTCGACGTTCCTAGGAGACAAGAGTCGTAGGACCCCTATCGACTCCAACACGCAAATTGGGCTCCTCCTCCTCCTCCTCCTCCTCCTCCTCCTCCTCCTCCTCCGCCACCATCTCCTCATCCCCACAGATGAAGATCTCACAGAGCACCAGCACCGAGCCTGCTTCCGCGGCACCCTCGCCCCTCTTCTCCCGATCTTCTTCCTCGACGACGGCGAGCACCACAGGGGACTTCGCCGTCGTCCCCCCCAGCCATACTGCGCGAACATTGGTGTTTTGCTTTTACTCAAACAGTGGCCTTGGCAGTAAATATGACGGTCCCGTATGTGCACATTCCTGGCCCATTATGTATACATGAGCCCATGCTGAGTTGTGGTCGCTTTCTTTAGATGTCGAATGTCGCCGAATTCGTCAGAGTGCTTGGCAACCGGGATGACACAAACCAGCAAATGTTCCTTTTCTCTTGGCCTTCAGAATGGTGAGTTACCTTTGGCACCAGTGGTTCAAGACCGCGCATTCACCCTAGTATCAAAATGGACACTAGTCACAGGTCGTTTTATTACTTCTGGGAACAACCCAGTATAGTCCTAGACAAGGACTTCGCCTTCAATCTCGATTCCGATGTTATGGCTGCTTACCAACAACTTATGCGCAATTGTGAGTCTCGATCCCGAATTGGCATACCGCATTGGGGGTGACAAGCTTCATGCTGCTTAGACCGACCGGGGGACAAGATCTCCTTGTTCGGCTTCTCTCGTGGCGCATACACCGCACGGGCTCTTGCGGAAATGATTCACAAGGTCCGTCATACCGGATGCATGTACTCGGATCGAGTTGTGTTCTCATCTATCCCTGTTTAGGTCGGCCTGGTACCGACAGAGAAAGCCTCTTGGGCCTCGTTTGCATACTCGCTGTACTTGCGGGATGTTGACGACCGCTGGCATAAGTCGTTTGCAAAGCTCCGAAAGAAGTGCGATCCCATCAAGGTCAACATTGACTTCGTCGGCGTCTGGTATGGGTTTGATAGGACATCCTGGGAACACCGCTCTCATCTAGCATACAGGGATACTGTCTCTTCTGTCGGCGACGTCATTCCTCGTACGCTTCCGTTCACAAGATCGAACACCTCCATTCGTGTGTTCAGGCAGGCTCTGGCACTACATGAGCGCTGGGCGCGCTTGCAACCTAAGTTCTACGAGGTATGTGGAACAACGCCAGGAGGCAAGCCTTGATAGCCTGATTCTAGTGCCGTCGCGGACCCCTATGGGCTCGATGACACTCCGGTTGAAACAGTTTGACGCACAGAATGACCAAGATCGCACGGACGTCCAAGAGATGTGGTTCGCTGGCAGTCACTGTGGTACATTCTCAACGCCTCTAAGTGTGTCGTTCAGCGAATGGGCTTATTTTTGTTACCCTCACGACAGACGTTGGAGGCTGTGCATTTCCAGAGCGCACACCACACAATCTCGGACGCATACCTCTGCGCTGGATGGTCCGAGAATGCTTCCGGGCAAACACCGGGATCCAGTTCGACGCCGAGCAGCTCAGAGACATTGGTCTCGACCCGGCCTCGCTGTACCCCGTCGTTGTGGAGCGGCCCAGCCCACTACAGCCCCGCTGCTACCATTTCAACACCGCCGCCCCTCGTGTACCCACGGCGAGCGAGGAGGAGCATGATGTGCGCGATGCGCTCTCTCCCATGCATGACCAGCTCGCTGTCTTCGCGCCTCTGTGGTGGCTAATGGAGTTCAACCCCATGCGGCGACGTATTCCAATAGGCCCCCCTTCTGAGTGGCGGTGGGGTTCGGCGGAGGCTGTCAGGTAAGACTACAACTCATGCATTCAGGCGTCTCGCTTCTCACTCACTCGGACGTAGAATGACACTGCCTCGTGGTTTGTTTATTCCCGAACATCACTCCAGGTTCTATGTCCATCCGAGTGTGTCCATTCGTCAGCAAGCCAAATATCTGCGGGAAGGGCGATTCTAATGCAGGGTGTCATATGACGATAAGTCGGTCTGGATTCATTACGCTCCGCACGATTATCCTGTAGTGCATCTCCCTTACCTTCCTACTCCCAACACACACGCTAAGCACAATCACCCTATCGGCTCCAAACCTGGTGATCACCCGCGTTCAGTCATGTCAAAGGCACAGTGGCAGCAGCACCAGGGAAAAGAAGAAGATGAGTGGGATAGGGTGCGAAGGAGAGCGCGAGTCACATCAGGTGTGTAGTACTCGTTAGATGTAGATGAGCCATTGGGCTCGCTTTCTTTTCCTGTGACCTCCCTCATAAAGTGGCCCGGGCGGACCCCATTAACCCACGGCGAATAACCCCGGAATGAGCCATCATACTTATCTTCGTGCCTTGTGTCGGCATTCAGCCCGCCTCCCCGCTGGCCCGAACACCTTCACGCCCGATCTCAGTGCGGTGCATCCGGGCGTCGTAGTAGTGAGGCCAGACTTCTGACGGCCTGAACCAGGCCTGAACGTTCCACGCTGGAGCGCCCGCCCTCCGACTTCTCCTTGAACAGCCTCGCTGGGAGCTCCTCAGTGCAGCCTGACCTCTCGAGTCCCATCCCTCAGGCTGGTCCCATCGTTTAGGACATAATCTTTCATTAGAGTATCAGTCGCTTGTGACGCTGGTGACTATATGTCATACGTTTGTGTAGTGAATACACTTGTTTCCAACTTAATTTCCAAGCTTCCCAGTGCGGGAGCATCGTTGCGACTGCGGACCCGGTGCTAAGTATGTGGTGATGGCGCCAAGAGCGCTCAGAGCGTTCAGTGAGCGTTGACGCTCCTCATCATGCATCCAGTACTCGTCCGCGATGTCCGCGAACGCAATCTCCAACGGCGCCACAAACCCTTCTCCACAACGAATGGGCATGTCGCATAGCACCAGCGCCAAGGTTTCCTCAGCAGCACCCTCGTCTCTGTTCTCCCGTCTTTCACCCTCAAGCGAGATAGGGGACTTTGCCATCGTCCCCCCGAGCCACGCCGCGCGAACACTGGTGTTTTGTTTTTGGTTCAACCAGTGGCCTTGGCAGAAAATATGGCATTCGCGTATGTGCACATTCCATGACCCATTATGCATGCACGGGCCTGGACTGACGGATGGCCGCTTCCTTTAGGACTCGAATCTCTATAGGTTCTTCATGTTGCTCAACCAGAATGACAGAAACCAGCAGATGTGCTTTCATTATCTTCCGAAGGAAAGGTGTGTTACCTTCAACATGAGCAGTTGACTGCGTGTTCCAAGCTGATATGGGGACGGATGATACCAGTCATATTTTACATTTTCACGATTGCCGTCGGCATGCCAGGATAATCGGAGACAAGGACCTCGCAGTCTCTCTCGATTTCGATATTGCGCAGGGTTATCGGGATCTCATGTATTACTGTGAGTCTGGATCCCAAACCCATGCTGCAGTGTGGTAACACGCTTCGTCCTGTCAGACCGACCAGGGGACAAAATCTCCTTGTTTGGCTTCTCTCGTGGCGCATACACCGCACGAGCTCTTGCGGAAATGATTCACACGGTCCGTCATACCTTGGCTACATGTACTCACACTGGGTTGTGGCCTCATCCACCACTCTGTTAGGTCGGCCTGTTACCAAAGGAGAAAGCTCGTTGGGCCCCGTGGGCATACTCATTGTACTTCTACTTGGGGGATGTTGACGATGGCTGGCATAAGTCATTTGCACAGTTCCAAAATAAGTGCAATCCCATGAAGGTCGACATTGACTTCGTCGGCGTCTGGTATGGGTTTCGTAGAACACCTTATGAACACCGCTCTCACCTAGCCTACAGGGACAGCATGTCTTCTGTCGGTGACGTCATTCCTCGTACGCTTCCGTTCACAAGATCGAACACCTCCATTCGTGTGTTCAGGCAGGCTCTGGCACTACATGAGCGCCGGGCACGCTTGCACCCCAAGTTCTACGAGGTATGTGGGACAACGCCAGGAGACAGGCCTTGGTCTGATTCTTTTGCCATCGCGAACCCCTATGGACTGGATGACTCTCCCTTGCCGCCGGTGGTTGGAACAGTTTAGCACACACAATGCACAACTTGAAGACCGCACCGACGCCCAAGAGGTGTGGTTCGCTGGTAGTCACTGTGGTACGTTCTCGACACCTCTGAGGGTCCCTGTGCGTCAACGGACTTATTTTGTTTTTTACTCTCCTAGACGTTGGAGGCTGTGCAGTTCCAGAGGACACACCACACTCTCTCGGACGCATACCTCTCCGCTGGATGGTCCGCGAATGCTTCAGGGCAAACACTGGTATTCAGTTCGATGCTGAGGAGCTCAGAAGCATCGGCCTTGACCCGACCTCGCTATATCCTGTTGTCAAGGAGCGGCCTAGCCCGCTGCAACCTCACTACCACCGGTACCATTTTCATACCGTCGCCCCTCGTATAACCATAGCGAGTGAAGAGGAGCATGATGTGCGTGATGCGCTGTCTCCCATGCACAACCAGTTCGCTGTCTACGCGCCTTTGTGGTGGGTAATGGAGTTCAACACCACGCGGCGGCGGATTCCAGTAGGTCCTCCCTCGGAATGGAATGAAGGCTCGGAGAAGACTGTCAGGTAAGACCCCATTGCATTCATGTGCATCGCTTCCACTAACGTATATGCAGAATGAAACAGCCTCGTGGTCTATTCACTCCCAAGGATCACTTCCGGTTCTACGTCCACCCGACTGTGTATACTCGTAAGCAGGCCAAACACCCGCGAGAGGATTGACTGTAATCCAAGGAGTCGTCCTACGACGAGCCTGGAGTCTGGATTGATTGCGCTCTGCCGTTCTGGACGCTTGTGCAGTTGGACTACCTAGGGGGATTGTCCGATGGCAGCGGCAGCAGTAGGCACTGTAGATATGTGCGCGAACACGAATATACCACGCCATCTATCACAGATGGAGATAGTACCAGTGAGCGACGGCGATATAGCAACACATACGCACATACGAAGAGGGAGTGGTAGATACTAGAAGCGGCAGAACTCGATGATTCCCCTAAACGCCACGAGTACTTTCTCTTGTCACTTACCATCGACATTCGTTCTTGTATAGCGCTGCCTGTGGTCGATTGGTCAATGTGTACATCCAAGTATCCGGAACAAGCAACGTACATGCAATTACAGTCTTGCCAATCCGTCTTTCTCCAGGGAATTCAAAACGCACACCAGAGTACCTTCCGGAACAACCGTACCAACCTCGATGCCCTTCCCAACCCGAGAAACGTGGCCACTCCTCGAAGCATTGATAACGCTTTCCATTTTCATCGCGCTGACCACCACTAACGAGTCTCCCTCCCGTATGAACGTCTGAGAGCTGGAACCATCTGCAGCCGCAGCGAGCGCAGGATGAAGCTCGACGATCTTGCCAGCGAGCGGACAGGGTAGATGGGAGGGGTCAGAGGGATTGGCGAACTCGAAGTTGGACGACGTCGCTTTCGATGAGGATTGCGTAAGGGAGAACGTGAGAGGCGTGGAAGACAGAGAGGTTGTGATCGTTCCGGACAGTTCGTCCGGGAACGCATTGTGCCCGATCGTGGAGAGCACTAGACCGTGCATCTGCATCTGACCATGGAGGAGGGACTCGGAAGATGGGGATAGTGACAGTTGGAACGAGGAGCCTGGCTGTAGAAGGATTGTTCCAGGTGTTCCTGCCACGTTGTTGGTAGACGAAATATGGGGTACTGAGGATGAGGTCGAGCGCGGGGTGTCAGCCCCAAGACGAAGCACATGGTCCACGCTCTCTTCTAGCCATTGAGTGTGTATAGCTCCTGTTCGCCAATCGGGATGAGCAACCACCCCAGCGAGAAGCTGGAGATTAGTCCTCATATCTCCGGCAATACGAATCTCCCTGAGCGCTCGCTGTGCCCTTGCAGTTACTTGACTAAAACTCGCTCCATGCACGATGACCTTTGCAAGTACAGAATCAAAGTTAACTCCGACGGTCCACTCGACCTGCGTATCATGTGCGTAAGGTCCGGTAGAAAGCCATGTGTCGACACGGACGCCTCTTCCCGCGGGCCACCAGATATCCGAGGGACGCAGAGTGCCAGGGGACAACCGGAAGGAACGATGAGGATCTTCCGCGACGAGACGTAGCTGGATAGCGTGACCGTTTGGAGGAGTTGGCGAAGATGCATGTTCAGGTAGCACGTCTGCTAAAAAGGTCCCGGGTATGGACAGTCGCAGTTGGACATGAACAAGGTCTACACTTGAGATCTCCTCTAACAGAAGCATCAGACCTGAGTATAAGTATCAGAGTGATGCATCGCTCACCAGTCACGGTGTGCTCTACTTGTATTCGTGGGTTAATCTCGAGAAAGACCCATTCCTGTAGCTGGGAGTTGACGAGGAACTCGAACGTGCCAAGGCCGACGTAGCGCAGCTTTCGGGCCATCCTCAGGGCAGCATCGAGCAAACTCTCAACGGTAGTCCGTGGCAGAGTAGATGGAGCCATCTGGAGAAAGATTAAGCGAGGCCCCTCCGCTGCTTGGCGGTGCATCTCACCTCGACGATCTTTTGGAACCTGGTCATACCAATTTAAGTATCGGAAAGCGCGCCATGAACAGAGACGCACCTTCGCTGGACACTGCACTCACGTTCCCACAAATGAGTCACATTGCCTTCGCTATCACCCACTACTTGAACCTCGACATGCTTCCACCCAGGTCCAACGAGAGCCCGCTCTACGAAGATTTGTTTTGAAGGGCTTTCACCCAGACATCTCTGGAAGGCGTTCTCGACGCCTTCGATCGCATTGACAAGACGAATGCCACGACCACCCCCTCCGTCCAGGGCTTTGATGACTATGGGGAACGGATGCCGACCGAACTGTTTGACGGACCGGTGAACATCCGCGACAGAGGAGACTCGAGTGCCGAGAGCAGTGGGAACGCCAACTGAGGAGGCGAGCTCTCGCGAGAGCATCTTGTCCGAAGCGATCTTCAGGGTCTCGACCGAGGGACCGACGAATGTGATGTCGTCGTAGGCGGGTGATGGCGAGAACAAGGATGCGAGGTCGGAGCTTTCGCTGAGGAAGCCGTAGCCGGGGTGGATGTGTGTGCATTGTGTCCTGACATAGCAATGGCGGTTCAACCCTGTGAGGCACAATGAAGGCATCGTTGAGATACTCACCGACGAGCGATGTCTGCGATGTGCTGGGCATGCGCAACACACCTGGCAGCTGATTCAGACCATCGTAATTGTTTACCAAGGGATCTCCCGAGCCGTAACCTGTGTCCCCGAACGACGGATCGGACCAAGCAAGCAAGTTGGTTGAAGCCCAGGAAGATGTCAAAGGGTTCATCGAGCAAGCCACTGTTGAGGTCGAAGGTACGCGACACAGAGTCTCAAGCTGGACTAGACGCCGAGCAGGAGGAGGATGACGGCGTGACCTGGAAGGTACCTCACCACTCTCTCCTTTGCCTTGAATTGCAGCTGGACCTCCTTGCGTTCTATCAGCATGTAGTCTCCAAGATTCGAAAAAAAACAGAAGAATATCACAACCGCCAACCCCGATGACCCAGGCTACGCACGACAGAAGCAGCAGGGCAAACTCTGGGTTCGCGAGAGGCTAGATACGCTCCTCGACCCCGGGTCGTTCAGCGAGGTTGGATCGCTCACTGGGAAGCCTCTTTATGACGAGATGACCGGGGAGCTGAAGGACATCGTTCCTGCGTAAGTGATTATCCAGGCCGTTCATGACTGCATGATTGACTCGTCCTTTCAGGAACCAAGTCATCGCGTGGGGAAGGGTCAACGGTCGGAAGGTGTTTGTAACCGCCGACGACTTCAGCGTACGAGGAGGCCATGCAGATGGAGGTGTACAAGGGAAAGCTGGATTTGGTGAGGTATGTCTATTGCGGTCCAGCGAGCGTGTGCCGTATCATTGCTAACCAGAAAGCAGGCTCTTGCTACGCAATATAGAGTACCCCTCGTATGTCCACTATCGACAATCAGCGGTTTGCATCGGGGAATTGATCATCCCTAGATTCGCCTTCTCGACGGATCGAGTGGAGGCGGTAGTGTCGCTTCATGTACGCATCTGAACTAGCTGAGACGCGTTATCGGGACTCAACGAAATCTCCATCCAGACCTTTCTGCTGGTGCAACGTATATCCCCCCTCTTGCTGGTCTAGGCCAGAGCATGACGGCGATGACTGTTATTCCCGTGGTTAGTGCACTACTGGGGCCAGTCGTTGGGCTGGGTTCTGCCAAGGCCGTAACAAGCCATTTCACCGTGATGGTCAAAGGCGTCAGCCAAGTAGGTTGAATTTATCCTTGCTTCCACATCACCGCTAACCACGGGATATCAGCTCTTCGCAGCGGGACCTCCAATCGTCAAACAGGCTACCTTCGAAGACTTGTCTAAAGAGGAGCTCGGGGGCTGGGATATCCACGGCAGGAATGGAACGGTCGACAACGTCGCCGCTTCGGAGCTCGAAGCCTTCCAGCAGATTCGCTCCTTCCTCTCCTTCCTCCCATCATCTGTCCAAATCCTGCCTCCAGTCCATTTATCATCAGATCCTCCGAACAGACGAGAAGAGGAGTTGATCAGCATCATTCCGCGACGGCGAGCACGGGCGTATGATATACGGAAACTTGTGTGGCCGATTGTGGACGTGGATAGTCCACCTTCTACCTCTACCCGCGAAGGACGACAGTCCCAGACTTCTTTCTTTGAGATTGGTGCCACCTCAGATCTGTCGTGCTCGGCCTCGCTCGTCTACAAGGCAGACCAGTTGGCGTGCTTACGAGTGACTGTACGGTCGGTGGAGGTGCGCTCGATGCACTCGGAAGTCAAAAAGCGGCGCGTTTCGTCAACCTCTGCGATCACTTCGGGTGAGCATGGTCCCCTGAGCGCCATGATTCTCTGCGATCTGACAGGTGATTAAGCATTCCTCTACTGAACATGGTCGATCAACCGGGCTTCACGATTGGTACGTTCCTACGCCGAAAAGCTATGTATGTTCGAATAATAGCTGAAAGGTTTCGACTTTAGGTTCTGCCGCCGAGAAGAGCGCAACGATCCGCCACGGGGCATAGATAATGGCCGCACTGTACCATGCAACAATACCCATTTTTACGGTGATTATACGCCGTTCCTTTGGTGTTGCAGGCGGCGCCCTGTCCGATCCCGGAGATGGTCTTAACAACCGCGTCGCTTGGTAAGTTTCTGTATTCGTGTAGTCCACAATATCCAGCTCAATGAAACGGACCTTCCAGGCCTTCGGGGGACTGGGGCAGCCTGCCTCTTGAAGGTGGCATCGAAGCCGCATATAAGAGGCAGCTGGACAGCGCACCCTCCCCTGCAGCGCGGGAGAAGATGATGAAGGACTTGCTTGCGAAGTTTGAGGCTGTGCGAGACCCGACACGGACGGCGCACTTTTTTGGCATAGAGGAGATCATCGATCCGCGCGACACCCGACCGCTGGCTTGCGAGATGAGTCTAGAGCCCATACTGTGTCCTTTTATGGTGCTTATGAACTTGAGGATCGTAGTGGATCGTTCATGCGTACGAGTATCGCCTGCCTCCCCGGCTCGCTGCCAAGCAAGCTTCTATAGAGATCTTCAGAGCTAGATACAAACTATGAACCCGTTCTACAACAGCACTTCTATCGACCCGATAACGTACGCTCCACGGCTCTGTATACAGGATAACAGATCGCAGCGACAGTGAACCCAACAATGACCCCGATGTCACCCGTGCCTGCGCTTGCGATCGGCCCAACGTACCACGCCTGCGACATACAGGGCACGATGATGCCTGCCGCGCAGAGGAAGGCGAAGATGGCCGCAAGGCCGAGAGGCAGTTCTCTTGGCTTGCACCACTGCGAGAGGTCGTATCGCCCCCAGTCATTTTTGCGGAAGACGAGGTGCTCAACAATCACGATGGCCGCGAAGATGGTGCTCCAGTAGCCGATGACATTGAGGATGTCGACGAAGGTCGCGTAAAAGTGTGTCGCGCCGACGATCGCAACGGGAATCAAGCTAGCGGACGGGTGAGCGACGGGATGTGGGGGCGATAAGTAGCTCGTTACTCACATGGCTTCGGAGATGATCGTGTAGACGTAGCGCGGGACGCGTCCCAGCCACGCGTGGATGGTCATGAAGCTCGATGCGAATGTGTACATTGTCGGCGCACATGCACTTGGGATGAACAGCGCGATGACCACCGTCAGGAACTTGCCAAATCCCCCCGCAGGGGAAAGAACGGCTTCAACCAGGCCGCCGACGCTGTTGCCGTTGTCGAAGCCCGCCTCCCATTCAGGTACCGAAGGGGCGGCGGCGGCGAACGCAGCGCCTAGCATATGCGCGACAAGCTATGAATGGACAACATCAGTACACGGCTGAATTGACGGCTTGACATCAACTTACACTGGCCATGAGGAATCCTGCATAGCTGTACAAGAACACCCGAGTACTAGCAAAGCGGGTGTCGGCTTAGTTCAATGGTAGTAGTCACAATACCGACCTGGAGGCCTTGGCGGTGTGATACACGCCGTAGTCCGGAGTCATCATGCACCAACTGATGACACTTGACGCGACCGTAGCAGCGAATGACAGGATGGAGGCCGCCGATGCTGGCTCACCAGGAGGGATATGGCTTCCCAGGTGCTTGCTCCCCGTGCCGAGCATTGCAATGAAGCCAATGACACTCGGGATCCATGCCACCGTCTCATACCTGTACGTAGGAAGATGGTCGTATGGCATATGCATTAGATCTGAAGATGATCGCTCACCAGTGAATGACACGATAGCCGAAGAATGTGACCTAGAGTCAATTTAGATATGAACGGGCGATGAATGGTCGATGATCTCGGGGTCGACTCACAAGAAGGGATATCACCCCGATAATGACAATTCCCAGTGTGTCGTTTAGGTGGGATGATACGCTCGCGAGCGTCTGCCCACCAATGATGCAATTCAGGATGAGGAAGCCCTGCATCGAGAATACTGTGAAGGCACTGGGTATTATTGACCCATAATATCTGGGAACGGATTCAGCTTTCCCTGCATCCTTGCAAGCGTCAACGGCACGTACCCCCAGGAGTACCGAGCAAGAACCATAGACCGCATGCCCAACTTTGGGCCAAAGACGGCACTGGTCGAATTCACTATCTCAGTTGACTGCACGTCTGCCTGACCCACGTGTTGCACTTACAAGTATGCTGGGATAGCGCATGCTCTGCCTTAGATGGTGAGAACTCGATGCACATAAGGAACTGGCACGACCTACATGAGGTCCACGACAAGCAGAATCAGGAGCGTGTCCCGCAGTCCGAGACCAAAGAACGCAGGTCCAGCAGTACCGGTACCAAATCTAGTCACTCGTGATTCAGTGGAGATGGTGCCATCCAAGAATAGGAGACGCACGATAAAATGTTGATATTGGCTGAAAACCACACGAAAAACATCTGGAATAACTTGGTGTCCTTCCTATCCTCTGGCAGGATGGGATCAATCCTAGCGCACCATCGTGGTACCGTCAGCAACGAGAACCTCGCTGCCACAGCGAGAACACCGACCCGTTCGTCTCGACTCCCCAGTGGGCGACGAAGCTCGTTAACTTCGCAAGCCATGTCGGCGCCTTGGTCGTGACAGCTGGTTCGTCGACGTGGTCGTTATGGACGTTGCTCGTCTTCTCGTCCTCGGATGAAGACCCCATGCTGACACCGGCGGCGGGACGGCAAGTCAAGGTGCAGACGAGGTCCGCTGCGGGCGAAGATAACCAAGTGATTACTCACCAGTGCGTCTGTGTGAATCAGATGCAGACAACATTGCGCACCACGTGAGCATCTGCGAGGATCCGAACAGCTACGATAGCGCCGACAAAACGGGAGCTTGGCGATAAGTATGTATACAGGAATATCATGGCTGTCGAAGCAGTAGGAGCGGTCGGGTATAGGATAGAAAGGGTCTTATGATGTGTTGGAAGGTTGTTCATGATGTGGTACCGCAGGACCCGTCTCCTCAACAACCTGCGACAATGCATTGAGAAGGGAAGCCACACATCCGGCACAAGATTTGACCAGTCACCTCCTGGAAACGTTCCGGGCTCCAGTGCATCTGTACTTTGTCCATCTGGTCTTCCGGTAGCCACCACTCGAGGAACATAAAGAACAGGCAGTCAACGATGAGTATGATCGCATAGATGATCCCTGCGACGGGTCCCACGTCTCGAGTTCTGCGAGCACAGTCAAACATGCACATTCAGAGTGAAAAGGAGGACGACTCACCGTTGTAGGCGTGTCCAGAAGTCATATGGTTCAGAATCCATGACGGATTCGTACACGAGCTCCGTTCGCTGCGTGATCTCGGCCCAATCGTAGAAGTCTTTGATGCGTTCATGCCCTCGGTATGGGTCGTGCTTGCCAGCGGACACGATCCGAATAGCCTCCGACATAGCTCGGACGACATCTGGAGCGAACGGTTAGAGGTGTTGGTAACTGTGGGAGGCACGATACTGACCGTCCTCGTCAGGGTTGGCGAATGAGATCATGTCTTCCGGGAGGATCTCTGGTACGCCGCCAACACGGGTGGACACAACATACAGCCCCGCACAGGCCGCCTCTAGGATGGCAATGCCGAAGGCTTCGGTGAGGGACGTATTCATGAAGATAGACCCTTGAGTCAAAACCTGGGACAAATATCGTGTGTGCAGAAAGGGAAACATGAATGGCATCCTACATACCTTGCGAACGTCGCTGTGGCGTACGGGCCCCAAAACCTCGATGCGATCTTGAAGAAGATACTTTTCCCGCATCTGAAGTAAGTCAATCATCTTAGGACCATCGCCGCCTTGGTTAGGTCAGTTTTATGGACGGGTGGTTTGCTAGCGCTGCGAACGTACCGACGAGGAACCGGACGTTGGGGAACATGGCGCATATTCGAGGTGCTGTTGCAATCAGGAGGTCAATGCCTTTCCTGTATGCCAACCTCGACACTACTACGATAGTTACTGTCGGACTGCTCAGCGCAAGGTCGAAAGGTGTTCAGTAGATTGCTTCTTACTCATGTTTCCAGAAGGGAGCATTGACGCAGGTTTGAACTGATCTGCGACAAGTGCATTTGGAATGACGTGGACAACACTTGGTTGTAGTCTGGCGCGCAGAACCGTGTTCTCTCGACTATACCCAGGGTCAGCACAGTTGCGCAAGAGACGTACGTGGAGGCGGCGGACCCGGTATGCGAGACGCATATCGCAGCGTCCACGTTGCGCAGTGCGGCTTCAAGTAACTTGTTGGTGAGTATACTTGCAGCATCATCGAACCCGAAAAGACTATGATCAGTAAAGACCGTCCGTACGCCCAGCAAGTGAGCGTGGAGGATTGCTTCCTGGCCCAGGGAGGACAAACCAGCGTGGCTATGGACGAGTTGGATGTTTTCACGTAGAATGATTGTCCGAAAATAGGGTAGGAAGCAGAGGTAGTTGGGCAATGTGGCTGACGAGGCGATAGTCGGGAAGGGAATATAGTAGATCTTCAACGCTGGCAACAACCATCGAATGCCAACGCGGTCCGGCGGATGACTGTGGGTTATTACAATGACCTAGTATGTTGTGAACACGCCCGGTAGGTGGCCAATATGCGCTGCATACCTTGTGACCACGGCGAATGAGGTTTGCACTGAGCATGTAGATGTGGTTTTCGACCCCGCCAACGTTGGGGTGGAAAAAATCGCATATCATCCTGATATAGCCATTTAGTATCAATCCAATATCCAGGTCAAGAAGTACACTTACGCGATTTTGATACCCATTGCTGCTGTCTACATGATCGTCTGCAACGGTGTGGTATCGGACTCGTCTGAGTTGAACAGACCGTGTAGTGACGATGCTATGATGATGCTATCTCATTAATGATAAATTCCCATTTTGTGCTACAAAGAACGGTTCGATGGTGTAGTTGGTTATCACGTCTGTCTCACATGCTCTTCCGAGTTTGAAGTGGTGCACAGGAGGTCTCCGGTTCGAACCCGGGTCGAACCAGTTTTGTGGAAAAGGGTTTTTCTCGCTTGCTGCGCGTGGTGTGGTGGGGTGGGATGCGGAAGGCTATTATTGAGGGCACTGCAGCGTGGTCATCGAGGGCAGAGATCTGTGGTAAGGGGGCTTGGCGAGATATCGCAGTTTCAGGCTGTAACGGGTGCACACGTTCCTTGTCTCCCGCCTCCTCCCTCTCCGTCCCCGTTTTAAGTGCCGCTCCCCTCACCTTCCTTCCTTTCCTCTCCGTTTGTGCTCTCGCCATGGCCTCTCTGGACAAGAACGACGCTACCAATCCCCTCGACGAGGATGCTCCTGGCCAGCCCATCTCCGTCCCAGACTCCAGCGACACCGGCGAGAGCGGAAAGCTTAAGATGATCGTTCAGCTCGTCAAGAAGTGCCTCGGAGTCAAGGATATCGCTGCTATGTGCGTTCACCCCACCTTCTCTACTCTGCTATCCATGGCCAACACTCTGTCTGTCCCAGGCGTCTTTCTCTTCCCGCATCGCTACTAGAACCGATACCTAACCTCGAGTACTGGCAATACTTGGACCGCCCAGATCTCTTCGCTGCGTGAGTAGTTGCGCTGTACCACCGGTACCTCTAGCCCTCGTTGCTGAGTGGACTCGTACTTAGCATCAATGATTCCGACGACCCCTTCGAGCGTATGCTGGCCGTACTTCGATTCACCTTCACGAAGGACCTGAAGTTTATTGTGAGTACCGTGTTTTGTCTGCAGTATCCTACGCCTTGCACCTCTTGTATACGTGGCGCGCAATCGATGGGCCGCGCCAGGGCAGTGAAGGAGCGGCGATTCCTGCATTGCACTCCCCGCGCCTCGCCGATGGCTGTTAGCCTCGGCTCAGCTTCTCGGCGTGCTGCGCACTGAAGCTTCTTTGACTTCACCTGGCGCAGTGGCGCTCTGAGGCTGGTGGTTGCTAACGCCAGGCGTCCATTTCCGTACTTCCGCTTCCTCATCTAGTAACTCGCTACTGTGTATCACCCAGCGGAGGCAGTTGGGAGGGGTGCTCAATGCTTGTGGACGCTGCGGCCGCTTTCAGAGCTCGTTGATAGAAGCGACAGGCTATGCGAGGCTAGCCGAAATGCTCTTCTCCGAAAGTCTTCGAGCGGGGCCACTGAGCAAAGTGGTATAATATTGGTGTCAAACGGTGCAGATCTATGGTGTCTACGACATACTAGTGCGTCCAGCATCTAGCGTCCACGAGAATCGAGCACCCCTAATATTCGGGGCCTGTGGAGACAAAAATCTACCTCGAGACGCGTTCAATACAGAGGGCCACACTGCGAATGTACGCGAGTCCTTTTGGGTCCTCGCTTTTGACCTTCCTTCCGCGCCAAGAAATTATTGAATAGCTACTGACAGCCCCACAGAGAGGAAAAGTTTGCAAGCCATACAACTCCGTCCTTGGCGAACACTTCCGTTCACACTGGGACGTGATACCCGTCTCCTATCCCTCGGATCCTAACGCGCCTCCCATTCAGCATATTTACCTCCTGCCGCCTGCCGCCGAACCAGCCCAAACGTCATCATCGTACTTCTTCTCTTCCGCGACACATTCAGCACCCAACGTGGTCCACCCCACGCTGTCTGAGAGCGCCAGCATCAAGAGCGCCAAGAGCGGGTTCAGCGGGCTCAGCTTTATGTCGCGTGGCGGGCCTTCGACCACGGCCAAGACGACGCCGTCGACCTCCCCCGAGCTTGTGGAGAGGAACCCCGCGGCGGGCATGTCCGACCTGAGCCTCGCGTCGGGCGGGGCGGACCTAGTTGAGGCCGATGACGGCCCGGCGGACCAGCCGCGGATCCGCGTCGTCTACCTGACGGAGCAGGTATCACACCACCCGCCCGTGTCCGCGTACCACGCTGTGTGCCCGAGCCGGCACCTCGAGCTCTCGGGGATCGACCAGATCTCCGCGAAGGTGTCGGGCACGACGCTGCGCGTGATGCCGGGCTCGTTCAATAAGGGCATCTTCGTGCGCATCACGGGCGACGCGGGCGCGGGCGAGACGTACCACATTACGCACCCCGTCGCGTCCGTGAACGGGCTCCTGCGGGGTAGCTTCTACGTCACCGTGGGCGACTCGACGGTCATCACTTGTGCGGGCGGGGCGGCGGACGGGCAGAAGCTGCGGGTGATCATCGACTACAAGGAGGAGTCGTGGCTGGGGAGGGCCCAGTTTGCGCTCGAGGGCGTGATCCACGCGTACGACCCCGAGGAGAGCGTGCACGAGGAGTGGACGCGCGTGAAGCATGTCCCGAGGGACCGCGTGCTCGCGGTGTTCGACGGGTCGTGGCGGGGACGTGTGCGGTGGAAGCGCGTGGACGCGCCGGATAGCGAGTACGCGACGCTCCTGGATGTGTCGACGCTGGGGATCATCCCGAAGGCGGTACGCCCGCTGGAGAAGCAGTTGCCGACGGAAAGCAGGAAGCTGTGGGAGACCGTTACCACGAGGCTGTTGAAGAAGGAGTACAGCGATGCGACGAAGCACAAGCTTGCGATCGAGCAGAAGCAGCGGGACGACGCTGCGGAGCGCAAGCGGAGAGGTGTCCAGTAAGTGCCTTCCCGCTCGTGTCACCGGTCATGCCATTGATGGGTCGTGTCGTAGGTTTACTCCGAAGTACTTCGAGAACGACATCTCGATGGGAATACCGACGCTTACGGAGGAAGGTCGCAAGGCGCTCGAGGAGGAGCTCAGCGAGAATTCCGAACATACACTAGAGGAGGAAGCGACACCCACGGTGACACCCAGTTCCAAGTCAGACTGAATAATCTCGACCTCAGCGGAGGTGTTGCAGACACGACCTTCACGATTCACCCCACGACCACTCTATGCTATACAGAAGGATGGGTTCGGTCCCCCTTCCCCTTTCCTTCTCCTTCCATTCAATCACTCTCACCGGCGACGGCATTACCGAACGCTTCCTTGGCTATCGCGTCTGTAAGATAGTCTATACCACCGTCCGTGCTGCCACGTCTCTCGTCGCGTATGTCGGGACTCGCACGGACACGTTTCTTCCGGATCAGAGGTAGATGCACTAATCGCTATTGTCCTTCCATCGTTGCGCCGTCGTCATACATATAGCATGCAGCCGTGTGTACCTACATATATCATTGCATCGCTCTCATAGACGTTTTCGTGGCATGCAGAATTCGTTTCGAACCCATGACCAGCCTTCCCTTCTCGAAGGCTATCGGTATGAACCTCATGTCAACCGCCTATCGTGCCTTGCAATGCTCTTCAGAAGTTCAGCCTTTACTCCCATATCTCCCATATCGCCCCCTGGCGCATGCCTGGCGGACGAATGTGTAGCGTCTTAAGCTTATGGAGACGAACCTGCCCAGTGTATGGACTTCGGGGACATCAAGGCTGTCCCACTGAGAGGTGAATCGATGACATTCACAAAGACAACGCCGATGCCCCGCTACCCAATATCTGTACACGTCAAGATTATCTACCGACTTGTACCGAACGGTTTACCACGCCGTACGAAGCAAGCCCAGCACGCCGTCCGAGCACATTTCTAATAAGACCGCCCGAAGAGGGTCCAGCGCTTCGCGTCCTTGCCGCACCCCACGCACTTCGTCACCCCGGGCTCGATCTTCGCCCACCGGCTCTGGTCGAACGGGATGCACAGCGACTTCGCCCCCGCAGACGGGGCCCGCTCGTCCTGCGGCTCCGACGCCGACGCCTTCGCAGAGCGCTCCTTGATGTCGTCCTCGCACGCCTCCGCCTCGCACCACGGCATCACGACCACGCACTTGTCGTCCAGCGTCGGGACGACGTCCTCCCACTTGCGGACCTCGCGCAGACGGCTAAAGTACGTCTCCTGCGCGCGCTTGAACATGTCTGACTGGATCGTGTCGAGGAGTTGGGAGACCGTCGCCTCGATGTTCGCGAGCGGGATGGGGGCTTTTGCGCCGGTGTCGCGGCGGGCGGTGAGCGTTTGGGACTTGGCGAGGTCCTGGGGCCCGATCTCGAGCCGGAGGGGAACACCCTGTGTAGAACATGGTGGTTAGTTACGTTGCCAAACAACGATACATATCGTAACACTTGCCTTCTGCTCCCAGTCGTTGAACTTGTAACCGGGGGTGTAGCCCTCACGGAGGTCAGCCTGCGCACGGATGCCAGCCTTCTTCAGCTTCGCAGCCAGGTCCGCCGCCGCGTCGTTCACCGCCCTCCGCTGCTCGTCCGTCGACTTCGCGGTGATCCCGCACGGCACAACCACCACCTGCAGCACCGCCACCCGCGGCGGTAGCACCAGGCCCTGGTTGTCCCCATGCACCATCACCATCACCCCGATAACGCGCGTCGACAGCCCCCACGAGTTCTGCCACGCATACGACTTGCTCTGGCCGGTGGGGTCATTCGGGTCCTCCACAAAGATGTTGAACATCTCCGGGCGCGAGAAGTTCTGGCCCAGGCAGTGCGACGTCGCGCCCTGGATCCCGCGCCCCGTCGTCGGCACGAAGCCCTCCACCGTCGTCGTGTACAGCCCGCCCGCGAACTTCTCCTTCTCCGACTTCACGCCCGGGATCACCGGCACCGCGAGCAGCTCCTCGTACACGCGCCGGTAGAGATCGAGGATCGCGAGCACCTCCTCGTCGGCCTCGGGCTTGGTGAGGAACGCGGTGTGGCCCTCCTGCCAGAGGAACTCGCGCGTGCGGAGGAACGGCTGCGGGTTCTTGAACTCCCATCGGACGACGCTGTTCCATTGGTTCAGCTTGAGCGGGAGGTCGCGGTGGCTCTGGATCCACTTGGCGTAGTCTAGTCCATGGTCAATAGGGATGTACTGCAGTGGGCCGAGGACGACGTACAAGGGTACATGACGGTTTCGGAGGTGGGACGGATGGCGATGGGTTCCTCGAGTTCTGACTTGCCTCTGCATGCATGATTTTGAGCAAACGTCTTACGCGCATCCTACAAAGAACTCACGCTCGCGTGACCCAGGCGACCTCAGGGGAGAAGCCCTCGACGTGGTCCTTCTCGCGCTCCAGGACTTTGGCAGAGACGAACATGGGGAAGTACGCGTTCTGCACGCCCATCGCCTTGATCTTGGCGTTGAACCATTCTGCGAAACAGTGAGCATGGGGCGTACGTTTCGCGGGGGAGGTCCAAACCTTGGATGGTCTCCCAAATGCTATATGACCAGGGACGGAGGATGTAGCAGCCAGAGACGTTGTAGTACTCAAGCATATCGGCCTTGATGAGCACGTTGGTATACCACGTCGGGAAGTCGACCTCCTTCTTCACGCCGATGGCGATCTGGACCGCGCCCTCGATCCTGGCGTCCTCCCTCCCGGTTCTCGCGGGAGTAGGCGTGCCTGCGGCCGCAGTAGCAGCAGCGCCGTCTGCAGAAGCCTGGAGGGCGGCGACATCGACCTCGTGTAGTGTTGGGGTGCCCTCGACTGCAAACTGCTTGATGTATGCGTAAAGATCTTTCCCAGAGAGGAAGACGGTCGAGTCAGAGGACAGGCCGCGAACGGCGAATGTGGATGTTGAGGAACTGATGGAGGATTCGATGACGGTGGTGATTTTAGGGTATGTTTGTGAGGTGATGGCGAGGGGAGAAACTGAAAACGGGGATCAGCAGACGATCCTACATGGGGCCACTCTCAACTGGTTGTAGCACAGTTCTGGCTCGAGCATGCTATGCTCCTTCGAGACCGCGGAGGTACCCAGAGAATCAGAAGCGGACTAAACGGATTGCAAACGATGGTTATGCTAGAGAGAAGGTGCAAGGACTCACGAGAGTTTTTGTCGAGGCTGAAGAAGTCTTTCAACAAATCCTCGGAAGCGAGGCGGAGTTCCTTCAAATTCAGGTGCTTTCCGAGGACTCCAGACGGCATATCGGAGGACTCTCGCGCGATCACGAAGACTGGGACGGGAGTTGCGGTCTTCGCGGTCTTGGGCTTGTAGACGAGGGTTTTGATCAGCTCGAAGCCCTGCGGGGCGGAGGAGCTGGCCTCGAGAGCCTCGCGCCAGGACTGGGGCGAGTTGGTCTGCGCATGGGAGACCGTCGCGGCTGGGGTGATAGAAAGCGTCGCGAGAGATGCTGTGATGGAGTCTAAGGACATGGCAGGAGGCGAGGAGTGAAGGAATCTGCGAGAGGGCGGGGCTGCGGAGAGGGAGCGGGGGTGACTCGTCGAAACGAGAGAGTGGATGTGACTTGGTGGGTCGGCGCTTTGCGAGATAGACTGGACAGGAGATGTTATCAGATGCCGCGATAGAACGAGGACTCTCCGTCCGAGCAGAGGGATCCGGCCCCTGCACGCCCTCGGGGCAAGCATCCGCGCGCGCAGATAGTCAGAAGGCAGCCCAGTGCAAAGTCGCGTCGGCTCGAGTTGTGACCCGACAAAGCCTCCCGTACTTCGACGCGATCGGGGCGCTCAGCTCGCCCTGCAATCTACATCTACGCGAACTTGACCGTCCTCATACTATGATCTTAAGCTTGCTACTTCGTCATACTCACCTTCCATCTCCCAACTCCTATAGCTAATAAGTTGTAACATTATGGTGGCTGGTAAAACCTAACCGTAATTGCATCATCGTCGGGTGCGGCAAGGACGCGAAGCGCTACCAGACACTCTTCAGGCAGAGTTGTGGAGCTCTGGGGGGAAGGGGATAGATTTGGCCATGGAGTGCGGACGACGTGGTAAGTAATCTATTCTGTAGTCAGTATGTGTATTGAGTAGTTCAGCGGCTCGGATCCATGGTCGTTGCGGATCTTCAGTAAGTTATCATCAATATGTACACTTCTCAGCACGATAAGCCTTGCCTTCGTCGTGATACAGCACACAGGGTGGTTTGATGTTCATGTGGCATTATCAATTCATTGCGATTGGTTGCGCCGCAGGACGTTTCGAGAGAGGTTCAGGTAGAGTACAAAGCAAGATCGACACAGGCGGCAGACGTGCAGGGCCGTACCGGTACTAACAGGACGAAGTGACGAGCCGGTCATAACATACATTGAACGTTGTGACAAGTACCTAACTGTAGTTGTAATGCGGTGTGTGAGACTACGGCCTACTGTGTACTGTGGATCTAGCGGGGGTGAGGAGGAATGGGTGATGATGGCTGGAGTGTGGGGAAGTGTGGGGAATAGATAGATACAACTGGGCGGTGGGCATGGATGTGAACATGAACATGGTTGGTTGGTGGGGTGATGAACGTGCAGAGAACGGAGGCGTGAAAGAAGGCGGTAGGCAGAAAGTCGGAGATTGCGAGAAGGACCGAAGGCAGCGGGCTGGATGCGGGGATGGGGGCTGGGATTAAGACGGTGTTCGGGAGAGGAGAATGTACAGCGTGTTGACGACACAGACGGCGATTAGGACAACAATAAACATCATGCGGGTATGCAGACATGCAGTTTTGACAGACTGGCGAAGCGTCCCAGGGGAGAGCGTTGGCGAGGACGAAAGTTCATGCTAGACAACACAGCGCGCGACCGTGCGCGCGGAGAACGAAGAGCGAAGAGCGAGACGATGAGACGATAGGATGTTCCAGGGTTCCGGGCCGGGGTATCCCTATCCAACCAGACACGCCGTCCGTGCGCAGTCACCTGTTCACGAATCGCCACGACGGGTAGGAAGTCATGCTTGGAAGACCTCCCCGTCGCTGTCCCCATGCTCTTGCGCGGCCTGAGCAGCGAGGATCTGCTCTTCCATCGCGCGTTGCTCGCGGATGAGCTCCTTGAGCGCAGGCAGCTCCGTCTCGAGCGAGACCTGTGAACTCTCCTCCCATCGCTGAAGGGCCCATTCACGCACGAAGACACTGGCCTGCGGAAGGGACAAGGGAACTTAGCTCCGCAAGAAACAAAGGCAAAACGCGTCACATACCTTCAAGTACTTCTTTGAAGCGTACTTCTTAAAGAACGACTGGTGCCTGACGGGCTTCAGGATGTAATTGAGCATGAGGTTGGCCGTGGGGATGATGTCGCTCTCGCGGTACGACGAGTAATGCGCGAGATTATTTGTCTGTGCCTCTCGTCAGATCGTGAACAGCGAATGCGACATGTTGAGAGACTTACCCAGTCCGGGAACCCGAGAATTACACGTGCCAACCAGATGGACGCGGCAGCGAGCAACGATGGAGGCGCAGCGATGAGACGCCACTCGAGACATTGGACCTCGAGCAGGTACTTGCCAATCGTACGCACTTGAATGTTGTATTCGTCCGCCTTGCTGATGCGTCGAAGGAAGTGGATGGGGTTCGGGTAGCTGAGGTTCCAGTCGATAGTCTTGAGCACGTAGCGCTCCGCTTGGAGGATCTCAGCCTCGGTGTACGAAGAGTCAGCGCAATAGAGGAAGTTGCTCGCGGACGGAGCAACAATCTCTTCCACTTTCGCCGCGATGAACATGCACGTGATCCCGACGAGTTGCAACTTCGCGAGGGATACGACGCGAGCGGAGAGGAAGCGGTCGATGATGTTGACACACAAGAAGAGCGTCTCGGGCAGGAGCCTAAAGCGTGAATGAACCTGAATTAGCCAGTCGGTCAGGATGCCACGCATTTTCCACGCGAGATCCTTCTGGTTGGCCATGTAGTTGGGGTTCGGCATGGTGGTTTGCTAAAGGAAGGTTTAGGATGCGCGCATACATCGACAGCAAATGACGACGGACCTCAACCCCCTTCAAGTAGTCGAAGATCTCAACGACGTACTCACTGACCATGAGCGGGTCATCAGTGTCCTCCACGTCCAGATCGTCCCACTGGTCGCCGAATGGGTCTGCCTCCAGCTGCTCGTCAGGCACGACAGCGTTTTCGACCTCCTCTTCGTGTAGCGCGTCGACATCAGGCGTGTCCGATGACGTACGACGCTTCTTGTACACACGGTGCGCCTCCTCCTCATCCTCGTCCGGTTTTGATGGCCGAGAGACACGCCGGGGAACTTTCGACGTGGCGGGGACACCAGTGCGAACGGCTTCGCGGGCGGCGACAAACCGTTTGGGTGACGGGATGGGGGCGAGAGGCGTCGGGTCGACAGCCATGGCATCTTCGTCGTCCTCACGCAGCGGTTGCAAACCCCGCGTTTGGGAGTGGGCGGGCCCAGTTGTACGCGTACGACGCGTAGCTGTTGTTGTGATTGTAGTGGTAGTTGTCGAGTCGACAACAGCACGGAGGGGCTTACGAGCAGTGGTTGTTGTGGTCGTCTTCTGGAGAACGACCCCTTCGAACTTCTCCTTGATCTCCTTGACCCGCTCCTTGCCCTTGAGGTCTGAATGGCCTGCACTGGACTTGGCCTTGTTCTCTGGGGGCTTTGGGACCTCGCCGAGGGCCTCGCGCTTGCGCTTGACCTGGGTAGCGGGGTCGGCCTTGGAGGAAGCAGCCACAGCGATGGACTTCGCCCTGGTGGCCGCGGTGGAGGCGGTAACGCGGGAAAGCCCTGGTGGCTTTACATTCTCAGGTTTCTCTGCAGCGGCTTGTGTGGATGAGGGTTTCGCGCGGGAAGCTACTGTACGTCCAGGACGTGCTGTCGCATTCTCCTTGTCTTTGAGGACGGTGGTGCGACCGGCGGCCCGTGTCACACGCCGTGTCTGCAACGAACACGGGTGAGGACGACAGAGACGGTGGCCGAGGGCTGTGAGACACTTACTGGGATCGCTGAAGACATGAAGGACACAGCAGAGGTCTTGCGTGGTTAGGCGTACAGGATGAAGTAGGAGAGTGTTGGATTGAATGAACACAGACGCGCGACCCCAGGCTCGTTTTGTTCAACATCAGTCGCAAACACAACAAAATAACACGCTCCATAAGCGCGCACAGCACGTGACACGCGCCTCAATCGCCCGCCAAGCCCAGCTGCCAGTGAGCAGTGAGCTGCGCTGTCTTGCTTTGTGCTCTCTGTCTCTCTCTGGCCCCCTCCCGGTCCATGCCCACCTGGTCTCTCCTCAAGGCGGGCCCACGACTTTGCTCCATCCACCCATGGTCTCGTAGATGGCTTTCCGCCTCTCGACCCACTGCTCAGGCTTCCCAGAGCCCGCAACCTTTGTCGCACTGGGGTGATACTCTACTCCTTCCCAAGACCAGCTTCCCCTTATACAATGACCCATCCAAGGACCCAAATATAAAGACCAAGACAACCGACGGCCTGTACCATCGGCAGGTTGGCGCCTGTCTACGACCTCCTGCGAAGCAAACGCTAAGTTCTCTCGTTAGTCTCAAAATGCCCAAGGCTCGCCGTTTGTCTTCCTTGACGGACCTCCATACGCCAACGGCGATCTCCACATAGGTGAGCTTCCGCTGTCATGGTGACTATCCCCAATGCCCCTTTGTGCACTTCCGTCACGTTCGTTCCTTCAACCGCGACTTCTTTTACGGCTGTCGCCAACTCACGAGGTCTCACTTTCAACAGTTTGTGCTAACGTGTACATTTCCAGGGCATGCCTTGAACAAAATTCTCAAGGATATAATCAATCGATATCGCGTCTCCTTGGGCAATAGGGTTTAGTGAGTATGCGGTCTCGACACCTTGACACAAATGTGTCTTACCGGGAACATGAAGTTACCATCCAGGATGGGACTGTCACGGACTTCCGATCGAGAACAAGGTGCTTAAACAGCTCGGGGTATGCACTACACATTTCCTCTTTGAACGAGACCCTTACCGTATCTGCTAGGTGGAAGTGAACGAACTCACTCCTTCGCAAATTCGCGAAGAAGCCGAGCTGCTCGCCCGGAAGGAGGTCGCGTCTCAGATGGCACAGTTCAAGGAGTTCGGTATCATGGCTACTTGGGGTCCTGATACCACCTACCGGACACTGGGTAAGCATGATCGGCCGGGCCAAGGCGAATTCTACCCTGACTTCCACAATGCCACATAGACCCGGAATACGAACTGCGGCAACTCGATATCTTCAAGGCGATGGTCGAGAAGGGCTTGATCTATCGTCAACATCGTCCTGTGCACTACTCTCCGTCGTCTCGCTCTGCTCTTGCTGAGGCAGAGCTGGTGTACAACGAAGCACACGTCTCGCATTCTGTCTACGTCTCTTTCCACCTCGATCCAACCCACGAGCGTACATCGGACACATTACGTGCTCTACTTGCCGATAACGAGAACGTTTCCATGCTCGTATGGACTACGACGCCGTGGACACTTACCGCCAACATGGTCAGTGTATTTCGTGTGGTTTCACCTGCGTAGTTGCTCATGAGTGATTACACCCCATAGGCTATTGCCGTGAACTCGGATATGCGATACCGCGTAGTGTCGGTGAAGGGCGAAGGTGACCGCGAGTCAATATTCATCTACGCAGCGGAACGTGAGGATGCCCTGAAGCTTGTCCCTGGTCTCTTCGCATCTCCACCGGTCCTGCTCGGGGAAGTCCATGGTATGTCCCTCCACGCCTGTATAGAATCACGACCTTTAAACCAGTCGCTCGCAGGCTCGGATCTCGTTGGGGCCATGTATCGTCCTATATTCTCAGTGTTACACGACTCGCCCGCTTTGCTGCATTCGCTACCGATCATTGCCTCCTCGCACGTTACGAATGATTCCGGCACGGGTCTCGTACATTGCGCCCCGGCACACGGTGCTGAAGACTACGCGGTTACGCAATCTCTGGGCCTCATATCATCCTCATCGGCTGCATCCAGCCCAACACCAAGCCCCACCAGTGGCCGTGACATCGTCTGCCATGTGAACGGCTTGGGTCAGTTCACGGAGGATGTTGCAGACGTAGTCGGTAAGGAGGCTGCAAATGACCTTGTCGCAAAGGACATCTTGGCGGATGGCGGGAGGGCTGTTGTTGCGCTGCTCACCAAGATTGGAGCGCTGCGAAAAGTCCAGCGGTTCAAGCATCGATACCCGTATGATTGGAAGACCGACAAGCCTGTGATCACTCTGTCCGTTTCACCTCTTGTTATGTTCCAGATGGGGGATTTCTCACTTGTTGGATGTGAGCAGGGCTACGTCTCAGTGGTTCGCAAACCTGGATAACATCAAGGACGACGCCATCGCCGCGCTTCAAAATGTTAACTTCGTACCCGCTGTCTGTAAGTGCCTGCCTGCCCCTGCCCGCTTCGCGTTCGTACTCACGACCCCGGTCGACAGCGCGCAACCGTCTGGAGTCCTTCGTCCGCTCCCGCTCCGAATGGTGCATCTCCCGCCAACGCGTCTGGGGCGTCCCCATCCCCGCCCTCTACCACCTTCCCACGAACGCCGCCGTGCTCGACTCGGACTCGCTCACGCACATCCTCACCGTCCTCCGCACGCACGGCCCGCGCTACTGGTGGGACGGCCCCGTGTCCGCGTTCGTGCCCCCATCGCGCCGCGACGGCCTGAGCGACGCGGAGCTCGACGAAGTGTGGAAGAAGGGCGCGGACACGATGGACGTCTGGTTCGACAGCGGCACGGCGTGGAGCACGCTCGAGGGAAACGCCATTTCGGTTCCGGAGCGCGCGTTCGGGGCGGACGTCTGCCTCGAGGGCACCGACCAGCACCGCGGGTGGTTCCAGAGCCTAATCCTGACCGCACTCGGGAGCGCGCCAGCGGGGTCGGCGCGCGCCCGCCTTGCGCCGTACGGAACGCTCATCACGCACGGGATGGTGCTCGACGAGCAGGGCAAGAAGATGAGCAAGTCGCTCGGGAACGTCATCAGCCCGCTCGCCGTCATCCATGGGGGGCCCAGCAAGCACGAGAAGGCGTACGGCGTGGACGTGCTGAGGCTGTGGGTCGCGACGGTCGAGTTTGGGAAGGACATGACGATCGGGCCGACGGTGCTGCAGCAGTGCGCGGAGGCGATGCGCAAGATCCGGAACTCGTCGCGGTTCATACTTGGGAGTCTCGGGGACCGGCCGTTCGAGGGCAAGGTGGAGAGGACGGAACTGGGCCTAGCGGATAGGTATGTCCTGCATAGGCTGCACAAGCTTGACACGGTCGCGAGGGCCGGGTACGAGTCGTACAACTACCCACAAGGTGCGTGTTCAAACAGGCAGCTAGGGTACGGGGGAAGAGCTGACGAGCGTGGGCAGTCATCAACGAGCTGTCGTACTTTGCGAACATCACGCTGTCCTCGTTCTACTTCGACATGCACAAGGACTGCCTGTATGCGGACCGAGAGGACGGGCTTGAGCGTCGGCGGGTGCTCAGCGTCCTCGACCAGGTGCTGATGACGATGACGCGCGTCCTCGCGCCCGTGCTCCCGCACCTTGCGGAGGAAATCCATCAGACGCTGCATGGTGTCGATGCGCCGTCGGTCTTTGCAACGCAATGGACACCTTTAGTAAGTTAATTCGTGACATCTATTTGACCTGGAACTGACGACATATCCATAGCCCGATGAGTTCGTCGACGCGCAGGCTGAGGAGGACATGGACAAGCTGTTCCGCATCCGCTCCAAGGCCAACTCGCTCCTCGAGCAGGCGCGCAAGGACGGCGTCGTGAAGAGCTCCCTGTCCGCGGATGTCGCGCTGAGCATCTCCACAGCCGCAACCTCGGACGTCATCGACCTCCTCGGACGCGAGGAGCACACGCTCAAGTCACTCTTCGGCGTCTCTGGCGTGGCGCTCTGCGACCGGAACCTCGACGCGACCCCCGCTTGGCAGTACAAGGATGCGCTCGACGTAGACGGTACGTTTGGTCCAAGGCTATCAAATCACAAGCGAACTGACGCGTTGTATAGGGACCGAGATAGAAGTCATAGTTCGCCCAGCGGCACACGAGAAGTGCCTCCGCTGCTGGACGTACACCCGCCCTATTGGGGACGAGCTCTGCGGCCGCTGCGCAGGCGTCGTGCGCCCCTCGACATCACCATAGAGAGCACTGTTCCACACCACTCTACAGGTAACATAGTGTAATAATGGGTATAATGCGCACATAGTACTCTACTCCCCTCCTCGGGAACCTCAAGTGTGGTTTTCCGCTTATCACTTGTGTATGTTGGAGCCAGGAACGACGCCCTCCCGCGAAGCTTTGGCCTACCCTGAAGAGGTGGTGGACGGGCCGGCAACCAAACGAGTGTCCGAGTTGTGTCCGAGACTCCGAGCTCGACGTTTGAACCCGCGCCAGATCTGAGATCGTGCGAACAGCCACGATCGGCACTACGGCACTGACGTATGTCGACACATATGTTTTGTCGGAACAGGAAAGCAGCGCTTACGACTTGGAGTGACTTGCTTGGCGACAACCAAGTTCTTTTATGCAGGCTGTGAAGGTTCAAGGCTCAGGGCGAGTACGCCACTCACCGTATGCCCTCTAACCATGCCAGTGACGACGGGGTCTTGCCAGGAAATATCGGCGAGCCGAAGATTGGGAGGTCAGGGTTTTATCAGACGTGTGCCATTAGTCACTAACAATTGTCATCTAAAGAAGTAGACTTCGTTGAATAGGTACTTCAGGGGAGGACCGGGCCTTCAAGTTGAACGACACGACCTCACACATTTCTTCTCCCCGAACCACGACTCGACAAGGGGAGCGGGAAGTGAAATTTGGGGGGAAACGGTACCCAAGGGCACAGCTTGAACAGCGTGCTATTCTACGACCCCTTTGAAGGTGTGTCCCATACCCGGCCCTTGGCTACATGCATATGACTGTGACATGCCCCGAGGGCTGTCTCAACGATCGTCGGCGATCTTATGCCATGACCCAACATCGCTCGAGTCCGCCAGCCGTCTACCGCCGACGTACCATCCTGGTAGACCACGGACCACCGCGAAGTGGATGTCGGCGAGGATGCCCCTCGCGAAGAAAGGAAACTCCTCCGGCACCGCCCTGGTGCTTGTCGTTGGTCACCAGCGTAAGTATGTTGCTCAAATGAGGACCTTCAGATCGTCATGATGTGGTCGTGTTCGATGATTGTTGACGCATTTCCTCAGTCCCCAACTGCGGCCGGTGTTAAGAGGGCCAGAAGGCGCCGCACAACTCCAACTCCTCCGTACCGTTAACGATCGGTATCGGTACAGAAACCATCATAGTTCAGTAGTAGGCTTACATGATAGTGTCGTTGTCGACGCATTCGAGACGATATCGCCCGTCGGCCGAGAGTACCCGGTTGAGCCGTCCTGGAGCATTTGCGTACTTGGTACCCACTATCCTATACTTCCTCCCATACCGCTTCGATCGGAAGGAGCCTATCAGTCGTAAATAGTACAAGTTATCGTGAGAACCTTCATGACGGTCGTCAAACTCGACTGCTACGCTCTCCTACGCCAAACCTGTGCCAGGTGGGAAGATCATAGGACCCTCGACCTCCGCACGCTTCTCGTTGCTGAACAGCAGCTGGACAAGGGTGAGCGCGAATGGGAAGGCGGTGCCTGGTTTTATGGATTAGATGGCGGCTCCTGCGCGATCGTCGCAAGCTACATACCTGGACCTCGACTGCATGGGTTGCATAACGCAGGGGTTCACCGGTGAGGTAAGTAGTCCGAGCCGCGATGCGGGAATGTAATAAAACGCACCTGGTGACAAGCTTGCCGGAGACGACGACCGATTGCTCAGAATATTCGAACGCTTTATGAACAATCGGAATCAACAACAAGGTCATCAGATTATGATAAAATAACCGCTTGCCGTCCTTAAGGTGGTCCTTAACGCTTGGGTGCGAGGTGAGGGGCTGCTTGGGCAATCCCGATGTCAAGGCGGCCATGCTGCCTACGGTAGACGTTTGGGTAAGCGAGATGGAAGTGCAGGATATCTATGACAAGACTACGGACCTGCACAGATCATGCCGACATATTTTCCAGCCTGGAGATACTCGCGAACCAAATGCTGGACCGGAGAGCTGTTGGAGATCGTCTCGGCTCCCTTGGCACCTCCTGGGATGACGAGAAGATCGTAATTTTCCTGAAAATGGGGTCAGCAGCCTCTTTTGTTGCCGCTGTGTATCAATCTCCTGACAAACGTACTGGGGTAGCATGCTGGGGGGAGAAGTAGGTATCGGGGAGGATGTTGATGCCGCGAGAGCCCTTTGCGAACGGAGGATTATTCTCGTACGTGTTCTCGCCCTGGCGCTCTTCGCTGGATACAAAGGCCGAGGTGCATGAGGCACCAGCGCGAACGAGGGTATCGTATGTGATCGTGCTGGATAGTGTGTAGTGTGGGCCGTCAGCTTTCGACTGCGGTAAATGTGGTGAAGGATGCGTACAACTCCATCTCCTCTGTTCCATCAGCAATCAATATCAGAGCGGAAACCATCGCGATTGAAAGTGGGCTGCGGTCGTTGTTCTGAACAAGTTCGGACGGGGATGACGTCAGCCCGATCCAGATGTTTGGTGACGGAGCCTGTTTTGGCAGGTGCAAACCGGCCGAGTCGCACTTTGCAGGCGTTACTGTGGCGAGGACAACCTTCCGTCCCTCCTCCTCCTCCTCGCCTTCTCTGACCCCCCAAACCGGTTATCCTAGACACACACATGACAACACGCAAGGTGTGTTCCAGTGGCTTAGATTATCAGTCGTCGCTAATTTTATCGCGCAGACAGCGGCATATCGAGTGGTGTGAGAGCATGAGCATATTTCAGCGCACGACCAAAATGGACGACCTCTTCGCAGAACAGGCCTCTTGGCACGCAGTCCGCCCAGGTCATCCCTCCCTCTCCCTCTCCGTCCGCGAAATCACCTCCGTCTCCGTCACCTTCGTCCTCTCATCCCCCTACTCCCCCCGCGACCACGACGTCTCCCTCGCCTCCCTCGGACTTTCCTCTTCCGACGACGAGGACGGGGCCTCCACCAGCAGGACGAGCACCAGCGTCGCCGACACGGATCACTCCCCGATCGTGACCGACATCATCGGCAATGGCTTCTCGGTCAAGGTCAATGGCACGCCCTGGCGCAAGGTCATAGTCAGCAAGGACGATGTCCTCGACGAAGCCATCATCATCGTTCACGGCCTCATGCCCGCCCGCCAGTATGACGTCGAGCTTGGGATCATGCCTGGAGAACCGAGCGTGCGAGGTCAGATCACAACCGGTGCGTCATTTCGTCCCTCCTGCTTTTCTTCTTCCTGCGGAGGTCTAGTGCGACTATCGCTCTCCGTTATCGTGAGATACGCAATCTATCCCGACAATCAGCTGTCCCGCCCAGCGTTCCAAGCAGATGTCATCGGGCAGCGGAGGTTAGGCTGAGGAGATACCGTCTTGCACGCCATGGGGGCTCACGCGACCGACGGCTGATATGAGCATGGATATAAGCAACGATGACTTGCCCTCTCCCGCTGCTGCATCGTACACCGTGCTGCTGCTACCATACCGATACCCCGCGTCCTCGAATGAGCATGAACCTGTACAATCCCGCCCAGACGCGCTATCTTGCCCGCATGTTCGACGCCGTGCTCAACGTCCTCTACACCGCAGATCCCGAAACACTCTCCTCGGATCCCTCCGGCCTCCCCGCATCGGCGCCCGAAGAACTCGCCCTCAGCTCCCCCGAGTCCTCCACTGGCCCCTTATCGCTCTCCTCCTCCCCTCCCCGCCAGGCCCACTCCCACTCGAACGGCACCACCGGGCACTCCCCCCACGGCCACAGCCACAGTCCGCCATTCACGCTCGAGGACCGGCGACTGCAGCTGACGCACGCGCTCAGCGTGCTCAACGCGGAGCACACGTCGCTGACGTCCGCGCTCAAGTCCGCGCGGCGCGAGAGCCAGAAGGCGGACGCCGCGCTGCGAGCCGAGATCGACACGCTCAAGCGCACGTCGGACCGGCACGCGGCGGGCGAGAGCCGTGCGCGCAAGAAGGTGCTCGCGCTGCAGGAGGCCGTCAAGCAGACCCTGGCCGCGGCGCGGGACATCGAAGCGCTGGTCAAGGACATCGAGGCGGCGCGGCCGGCGCTCGAGCAGCGCAAGAAGGAGGTGGAGCGGGAGTGGGAGCAGGTGAGAGGGGAGGCGGAGCTCGTGCGGGCGAGAAGGGAGGAGGCGGAGGGCAGGGAGAAGGTAAGAGCGGAGACGGGGCAGCAGGAGCTTGCGGGGCTGGTGAATCGGCTGGAGAAGCTGAGCGGGAAGAGGGAGAGGCTCGAGGGCGAGGGCGGGGCGATCGCGGAGCTGGAGGAGAGGCTGAGGAAGCTGGAGGAGGAGCGGGAGAGGGTCGAGAAGGACCCGTATGGGTACGAGGGCGACGCTGCGGCGGCCGAGAACGCGGACGGCGTTCCGGGAGTCCCGGGGCCTGCGAGATCCAAAGATGTCGGTGTGCTAGAGGGAGACAGGGAGAAACCGTCGCCTGCTTCAGGCTCGGGGCTGCAGGGGTATCCAAATGCCCCGCAGCATAACTTCCACCCGAGCCACCACACACACCCCCGGAAACGACATTCACATCCGCACGTCCCTCACCACCCTAATCAACACCACCATTCCCGCCCGTCGTTCCCTCCTCCAAGAGGGATGGGTCCCCAGCATCAGGACCCGATCCATAGACCCTCGGGCCACCGCGCGTCGTTCCCTGCACCGACCCACCCCTCCGCGGGCGCCCTCCACCTCCCGCAACACGGCCATCCGCACAAGAACCACGGCCGCAACTTCCGCGCGCACCAGGCTCAGGCTCAGGCTCAGGTTCAGGCGCATGGGTCGTCGTCGTCCTCAGCGTCGTCCACCCCAGCGAGCGGGTCGATGCTGTCGAGTCGCGCGCCGCCGTTCGAGCCCGGACGCCACCGGTCGCACTCGAGTTCACAGACGCACGCGCAGGCTGTTGTGGCGGCGAAGTCGGATCTGAACCCCGGCTCGACGCCGTTCGCGCCACGGTCGACCGCTGCGCAGGCGGTCGCGTCTGTGGTCGCCGCTGGTGCTGGTGCGCCGTCGGCAGAGCGGACAGTTGCGCTCTCATGAATCATGATGCTGAACGTGGAGTGATGTTATCGGTAATGTTTAGAATGCATTGTACGTTTAGCTAGACAAATGTGTGTATCAACCATGGCACTAACATATTTTTGCATCATCTGTATTCACGTCCACCATTTATTTGCAACCCATCGTGTGCTCGGCGACGTTGGCACTGGCTATGGGCCTATGGCCATGGAAGCAGTGGGCAGAGCGGCCTCACATGTTGCGGTTGAGGCGGTTGGGAGAACCGAAGTAAGCCTACAAACACTACGAGTTATCTTCAGTAGCTAGGGCAGGAGAGTGAGCCGCAAACTTAGAGGCAGCAGAGGTCACAATGGGAGTTGCATTCAACGATCACGGTGGTTTGCGGACGGTGGAATTTTGCTAGGGAACTGAAGGTGATCTAAGTGAAGCGGCGTTCGATAGTAAGTAATTTGGGTCGAGCTAGGAATTTCATACCTACGTTGGTCGGTTATGTGTTTGGTTCAAGAGACGTTCAGGTTCGGTCTGAGAGGTAGTCGCGGTTATTGTCACACTATAATTCGAATACTAGTGTTAGTCTCGACTCGTTCGCCAGAGGCCACTCTTGCTCATCGGTCATGAGCAACCACCCCGGAAGGAAATGTCAAGCATAGTAAGCATCCAATGTTCATGCACGCCACAGTTTGAAAGAGGTCTTTCAAAATAAGGGGCTAGAGCAGCAGCACGCATATGATAAGCAGACAAGCGAGCAAATCGAGGAGTACGGGAGATACGACACGCTCACATCCGCCTGAACGTGTTTCTGCTCCCGCTCCGCATGCCCTGCCGTCGTTTCGTCCGCCCGCTCCTCTCCGCCTCGGGCATCTCAACCTCGGGCTGATCCCCACCGCGCTCCATGCCGGCACCAAACACCTCCACGCCCTTCCGCTTCCCCTTCTCCTTGCCCTTCCGCTGCGTCGCCTTCCCACCGGCCAGATCGTCGTCGTCGTCGTCGGCGCCCGACGAACTCGTCTTGGGTATAAATGATATCTCCATGCCACCATCGGCAGAGTGGCGGACGTCCGTGTCGTGTGTCGATGCGCGCCGCTTGCCTTTGGAGCTCAGTTGTGAACGACGCTGGCCGAAGGTCGCATTTTTGTCCACCCCGCGGCCGCTGCCGGATTCGCGCGCTTGCAGGGGCACAAGGCGGACATTCGGGTCACGTCGTGGGGGTTGTCGGGTAGGCTTGCGACCAGTATTGCGTGCAGCCAGTCGGGCGGGAATGTCGTCCTGCCAGAGCTCTGCACAAACCATCAGCATCCAGCTCTCTCGCCAGTCAACATGGGGACGACTGGACGTACTGCCTGCATCGTCACTATCCTCGCTCTCGCTCCCGCTTTTATCGCCTTCGCTATCGTCGCTCTCGCTGAGCGGATCCGACGAGGACTTATCGCTCTCCTCCTCTTCCTCCTCCACCGCTGTCCTGCCTCTGGGCCGCCCAGTTTCCCGGTTCTGACGCTGGGCAACAGCCGAGGGGTTAAGCAGCGCGAACTCCCTGCTGGTCTCGTCCACCTCGAACTCGGGGTCCTCGAACACAGCAGCGAAACGCGGATCGTGCAGCAAGCTCGGCTTCCCCTTGCTGGTGTCCGCCTCCTTTTCCTCCTCACTCTCCCCGCCCTGCTCATCCACCTCCATCGCGTCCACCACCGCCGCCTGTGACTTGACCTTCTTCGCCACCTTCCGCTCCTCCTTCTTGCGGATCCGCTCCTCCTCCTTCCTCATCTTCTCTGCTAGCATCTTGTTGACCTTGACCCCCGCCCCGGCATCCTTTTTCGTGCGGATGCGCGTCTCGGCGAGCTTCTCCATCTTCTCTTGCACCATGCGTTCGCGATGCTCGGCGTACGCATATGGATTCACAATGACGCGTGCGGCGTCGTACAGCTCGAGGGAGACGAAGTAGCCGTGCATGTACGGCTTGAGCGTCGGAGTGCCCACGAGGTGATCCAGTCCAAGCCTAGGGAGCCGCGCACACAGTGAGCAAGCAGACGAGACAAAACGCGAGCAGAATGACGTACTTGGCGAGCTCGGTCCGGTCGATAAACTTGTAGTCCTGGTACATCGTGCGCGTCGTCTGGTCCTCCAGCTCTTCAGTGAGGTTCTCGAGGAAGCTGCACCATTTTGGCGCAGGCCCGAGCTGGGGAACGAAGTACGTCGTCATCTTGATGCCCTCATTGGCCAGAAGCATAAGACCAGTTCCGGGTATGTGGTGGACGTCGTTGATGTCCCTCGCAGGGGTGATGGACGTGAAGTTGGACTCGGGCTAGCGCGTACAGTCAGCACACGGGCACTAATGCAAGCGTAGGGGATGATGTACGCACAGTGTTGCGGTTCCAGATCTTTATGACCTTCTTGTCCGCACTGAGGACGTACCCCTCGCCAGCCATCCGACTCCCACCCTCTATCCAGCTCACGTTCTTCACAGGCAAGCCATATCCCTGATCCTTTAACGCTAGGTGCCTCGCCGACCGGATGTCGTACAACAAGGTGTGTCCGGAAGAGGTTCCAATCGCATAGGACAAGCCGTCCTGTCTCGAGGCTATTGCAGTGACCGAAAGCGGAGCTGGTCCTGTGCCGTCGTCGATGCCAGGAAGCGCAGGGGGTGCGATCGCGTTCATGGGCATGAGCCGCTCGCGTGGTAGACGTAGAATACCTACTTTGGAGCGCGAGCGCGGGTCCCAAAGCTCAACCGTGCCATTTCCCTCGACGCCAAACGCGAAAAGTTGGTGGGCGGGGTTGATGTCAATCACGTTCACGCCTGCTATATCCTCTCCGCCCTCCCCTTGCAGCAACAACGGGTTGAGGAAACGACCTTGATCCAGGTTGAGACGGTAGATCTCGGGGCCAGAGGCGGCGAAGAGAGCGTCACATGAGGGGAAGTGGTATGCGAGTGCGCGACCGAAGCGGGGTATGCGGGTGCGGTAGTGGAAACCGCCTTGTGTATGGAGTTCAACAGAACGGTCATTTTGGAGGTGTATTGACTTGGTCCAATCATCCGAAAGCATCTAGGAGTGACGGGGAGAACGTGAGCACCCCGGTTCCTCTAGGAACTATGACGTAGAAAGACTCACTCACAACAAAATCGACATTCTCTGCATCTGTATGCCTCTCAAACTTCAGCGAGAGTTGGTCCAAGTCCCATAAGCGGATTTGAGGCTTGTACGTCCCAGTCGCGACCGCATGGTGCCCGTCCCGCGTTGTCTTGATTTTGTTACTTGCTTCGGGAAAGTCGAAATATTGGATAAGCTCGACCGTACCTTCGACTTGCTCCCGGATGACCCTCTTCCCCTTACCCTTGGCTTGACGCTTCTGGGTAAGCCAGTCCGGGAGTGAGGAAGAGGAGCTAGATGCCTCTCCGTTTACGGTGTAGACCTTGACCGCGCTCGGATCCTGTGTTACGCCCATGGCACTGAATTGTAGACCGGCGTTCCCTATGAAGGATGGTAGGCGTGAAGAGATAGAAAGGGAGCAGGAGAAGGGGCAGGAGTTGAGCAGGAGCTCGAAAGGATCACAGTAAATCACTGGCCCGCAAGGCGCTCCAACCAAAAATTCGGTCGTCCACGTGCCGATCGCGCATGTGGCTGTGACTCTCTGCTCGCCTCGACGGCGCCGAGTCGAAGTTCGTGAATCATAATACAACAGAAACTACTATGGCCTATCCTCACATGTTGTTGGGTGCCTCTATCGCCACCAACAGAAACTATGGCCTATCCTCACATGTTGTGGGATGCTTCTATCCCCACCAGACAGTTACTACTGTAGTACTAGAAGCTTCTGTATCAGCCGTGCTAAGTTGCCACCTGTGTCCAACTGCACAAGCGTCCAGAACGGCAGAGCGCAATCAATCCAGAGTCCAGGCTCGTCGTAGGACGACTCCTTGGATTACAATCGCTCCTCTCGGGGGTGTTTGGCCTGCTTACGAGTATACACAGTCGGGTGGACGTAGCACCGGAAATGATCCTTGGGAGTGAATAGACCACGAGGCTGTTTCATTCTGCATATACGTCAGTGAAAAGCAATGCACATGAATGCAATGGGGTCTTACCTGACGGTCTTCTCGGAGTCTTCCTTCCATTCCGAGGGAGGACCTACTGGAATCCGCCGCCGCGTGGTGTTGAACTCTATTACCCACCACAACGGCGCGTAGACAGCGAGCTGGTCGTGCATGGGAGACAGCGCATCACGCACATCATGCTCCTCTTCACTCGCTATGGTTACACGAGGGGCGACGGTATGAAAATGGTGGTAGTGAGGTTGCAGCGGGTTAGGCCGCTCCTTGACAACAGGATATAGCGAGGTCGGGTCAAGGCCGATGCTTCTGAGCTCCTCAGCATCGAACTGAATACCGGTGTTTGCCCTGAAGCATTCGCGGACCATCCAGCGGAGAGGTATGCGTCCGAGAGAGTGTGGCGTGTCCTCTGGAACCGCACAACCTCCAACGTCTAGGAGAGTAAAAAAAAAATAGTCCGTTGACGCACAGGGACCCTCAGAGGTGTCGAGAACGTACCGCAGTGACTACCAGCGAACCACACCTCTTGGGCGTCGGTGCGGTCTTCAAGTTGTGCATTCTGTGCGTCAAACTGTTCCAATCACCACCAAAGGAGAGTTATCCAGTCCATAGGGTTTCGCGACAGCAAAATAATCAGACCAAGGCCTGTCTCCTGGCGTTGTCCCACATACCTCGTAGAACTTGGGGTGCAAGCGTGCCCGGCGCTCATGTAGTGCCAGAGCCTGCCTGAACACACGAATGGAGGTGTTCGATCTTGTGAACGGAAGCGTACGAGGAATGACGTCACCGACAGAAGACATGCTATCCCTGTAGGCTAGGTGAGAGCGGTGTTCATAAGGTGTTCGACGAAACCCATACCAGACGCCGACGAAGTCAATGTCGACCTTCATGGGATTGCACTTCTTTTGGAACTGTCCAAATGATTTATGCCAGCCATCGTCAACATCCCCCAAGTACAATGAGTATGCCCACGGGGCCCAAGGAGCTTTCTCCTTTGGTAACAGGCCGACCTAACAGAGTGGTGGATGAGTACACAACCCAGTGTGAGTACATGTAGCCAAGGTATGACGGACCGTGTGAATCATTTCCGCAAGAGCTCGCGCGGTGTATGCGCCACGAGAGAAGCCAAACAAGGAGATTTTGTCCCCTGGTCGGTCTGACAGGACGAAGCGTGTTACCACACTGCAACATGGTTTTGCGAACCAGACTCACAGTGGTACATGAGCTCCCGATAAGCCCGTGCAATATCGAAATTGAGAGAGACGGCGAAGTCCTTGTCTCCGATTACACTGGCACGCAGACGACAATCGTGAAAATGTAAATTATCACTGATATCCGTCCCGATATCAGCTTGGAATAAGCAGTCAACTTTTCATGTCGAAGGTAACTCACTCTTCGTTCGGAAGATAATGAAAGCACATCTGCTGGTTTCTGTCATTCTGGTTGAGCAACATGAAGAACCTATAGAGATTCGAGTCCTGGAGGAAGCGACCATCCGTCAGTCCAGGCCCGTGCATGCATAATGGGTCATGGAATGTGCACATACGCGAATGCCATATTTTCTGCCAAGGCCACTGGTTGAACCAAAACAAAACACCAGTGTTCGCGCGGCGTGGCTCGGGGGGACGATGGCAAAGTCCCCTATCTCGCTCGAGGGTGAATGACGGGAGAACAGAGACGAGGGTGCTGCTGAGGAAACCTTGGCGCTGGTGCTATGCGACATGGCCATTCGTTGGGGAGAAGGGTTTGTGGCGCCGTTGGAGATTGCGTTCGCGGACATCGCGGATGAGTACTGGATGCATGATGAGGCCGGGAGAAGAGCGTCAACGCTCACTGAACGCTCTGCGCGCTCTTGGCGCCATCAGCACATACTTAGCACCGGGTCCGCAGTCGCAACGATGCTGCCCGCACTGGGAAGTTTAGAAATTAAGTTGGAAACAAGTGTATTCACTTCACAAACGTGTGACATATAGTCACCAGCGTCACAAGCAACTGATACTCTAATGAAAGAAGATTATGTGCTAAACGATGGGACCAGGGATGGGACTCGAGAGGTCAGGCTGCACTGAGCCTGTGACTGAGGAGCTCCCAGCGAGGCTGTTCAAGTTGACAGCACTGTCCATGGAGAAGTTGGACGGCGGGCGCCCCAGCGTGGAACGTTCAGGCCGTCAGAAGTCTGGCCCCACTACTACGATCTACGACGCCCGGATGCACGCACTGAGAGAGGGCGTGAAGGTGTTCGGGCCAGCGGGGAGGCGGGCTGAATGGCGACACAAGGCACGAAGATAAGTATGATGGCTCATCCCGGAGTTGTTCGCGGCCGTGTTAATGTGGCCCGCCCGGGCCACAGTATATGAGGGCACAGAGCTCGGGAAGGCCTCAGAAAAAGAAAGCGAGCCCGATGGCTCATCCACATCTAACGAGTACTACACACCTGATGTGACTCGCCCTTGGGTCGCTCTCTCCTTCGCACCCTATCCCACTCCTCCTCTTCTTTTCCCTGGTGCCGCTGCCGCTGTGCCTTTGACGACGTGACTGAGCACGCGTGATCGCCAGGTTTGGAGCCGACGGGCCATCCTCAACTCTCAGCCGCAGCTCCAGCAAGCCAGGCATCTCCAAATCGTAGAGCGTCTTGAGTTACGGGAGGACATTAACGCATTTGCCCAAGATGATCGTCAGCATGGAAAGCCGGGAAATATACTGCGGGATCATCTTGATATCGGCGAGCCCTCTCCCAGATAGGCGAAGGGCGTAGGGGAAGGTAGCGGTGTGGGAAATGAAGGTGTGGAGAAGAGAAGCATCTTGGGGAGCTTCCGTGTTCTGCAGCAGGTCCACCCAGAATTCCGGTGTCTTGAGGATAATGGACCGCCAAGTGCGACACACGTGAGCGAACCGGACGTCTGATTTCTGTCTGCAGAACGCAACAGCATGCAACGCACATGGAAACGCGCAGACAGGCAAGGATAGAAGGGAGATCTGCGAGGGAGAGGCGCATCGGGAGATATGCATGAGGATTTCGACAGGTAGTCGGACGTGTATCCGCGCCGCTGCGTTGTGGATGAGGCTGAGCTTGGAGAGGCGACCTCGAAGCTTCTCAATGACTGCCTGGATACACCGTGGTGAAAGCCCTGAAAGCCTGACTGGATCCTCGAGTACAAGGTCGCTATAGCTAGTTGGCATCGCTGGTGCACAGAAAATCAAAATCCGAGCCAGAAAAACATATAAAAACGAATGTCGGCAGCCTAATGATGGGTCGGTATTTGGAGTAACGAGTGTTGAGTTCAACAGGATACGAGATGGTGGTTCGGAGAGGACGTCGACAACATTGGGCGCTTGCCATTTTGAACAGGCGTCCGGCGTTAGCCTGCGCGTCAGCCACACCTTGCCTGACGACGGCTGGTCTGCCGCCGCACTCTGGACAGTGGACACGACACTAGTGTACGGGAAATTAGGTCCGGGGGTCTAGTTGACCGGTAAATTACCCCTCCCCCTCCGAAGGCCCAAATTTACGCCGTAATTTACGGTTAATTAACCGGGCGCTTATTCCCCAGCGCGCCGGCGTTGGCAAATCGCCCTCGCCTTCCTTCAGGAATCATCTGCAGGAAGTGTAGGTGTCTGGGTAGGGATATGCGACATTGTTGAGCCTTTAAGTGGTTAGGAAGATGGCGGGGAGGGCAAACATACCGCCTTCGATGGTAGGCGCCAACGAACCCCAATAGACGCTGGTACCCGTGTGCAGTCAGTGTCGCTGAGGACTCGAGGAGGTGTATCCGCATTGGCAGGGTTCTCGCCCTTCACCACCGAACGTCTGGTTTCTGATGCATCTCATAGCTTGGATGTAGTCTGTCCTTGTGATAGGATACCGTCAGTGAAGCCTGCCGGGCCACATTGGCCACACCCTACTTTACACGGTTGTTTAGGGCCTACCCTGCTTAACCGTAAATTACGGTAATTTACACCCGCTAATTAGCGCCGGTTAATTAGCACCCCCCTAATTTCCCGTACACTACACGACACACGACACCTTTCAGCCTACCCTATTCGTGCGATACCCAGTTCCTCTTTCTTCTGAAGATTGTCTTGGTTGAATGTCCCCACAACGCTTCTCCCTGCTCGCTGCATTACTATCGCTGTTCTATGGTGCACTATTTATACAAATGTGCGCACACGCAATCAGAACCTCAGATTCCCGGTCGAGCATGGGTTTCGTGGAAGGCAACGGTATGGCCGGAAACGCCGCGACAAAGGGTCACGTACCGCTGGACGTCGACGGCTATCCTGTGGGCCCCGCGGGACTGGAGCTGCAGCAGGTACATATCTATGTCCGCCATGGTGCGTCTGTCAGTATTTCCTTGATAGCACTTCCGAGGACTGAACCCGCCTCCCCCTGCGTCTTCGCGAAAACAGGTGAGCGCACGCCGGTCGGTGTGCGTATGGCCGGACCTCCTGCCAACATCCCGGAGGACTGGATGTTTTGCAATACCGCGCGCCAGTTCCGCGCTGCAGTTGCAAGTGTAGGTTCCGAGGACGGCACAGCGGCTTTTCCGCCTGTGCCGGCAGATCCTATAACGGAGGAATTGCGCATACACCGCGTCGTAGAACGAGTGGATGGTACTGCCGTAGTTGGCCAATGGTGAGTACCTGTCTCACCCGTCTTTCTTGGTATTTGGGAAGGCTCACTAAATAAATAGTCTGCTGGGTGAACTCACGGACACCGGGCGAGAGGTGAGTGCTCCCTATCGCTCAGAAACGTATTGGTGCTCATGTCGCGGGCAGTCAACATACAACCTCGGGAGCGGGCTCAGGAAGCTTTACATTGACAGGTTCGTCCTATTCTTGCTATCGCGTCGAGACGTAGCACACGTTTACATTTGTTACGCAGACTAAAGTTCCTACCCGATGTCGTCCGCTCTAATGACGAAATATACCTGCGATCGACGAACCTGCCGCGCACCATTGAGTCGCTGCAGCAGATCATTCATGGGTTGTACCCCATGTCCAAGTCGGCGTCTAACTTTGTGCCGCATCTGAGAATACGGTGAGTTCTGAGTGCCTGTATGCAGGTGAGTATCCCCGTATGAGCTATGCCGACCTAACCTGAGCCACACAGGAATGGAAAAGATGAGAATCTGTTCGGAAACACAATGGCATGCAAGCGACTTGAGATACTCCAGGTTGGCTTTGCGCAAGGTGACATTTTGAGTTGTTGTGAGCCGGAGTAGCCTACGGTCTGACTCGCATTCAGCTGCTGCGGCTGCTTGGAATACGACACTGGAGCCCCTTGACAAGAAGCTGTCCAAGTACATTGGTGGCAATCCGATTCGTCTTGACGGAAAACCAAGAGCCTCCGGTATTCTAGACACGGTACAGTTTGGATAACCTCGCATCTCATGGCCAGAATGTCTCCAACTCCACCACAGATTCGCGCAGCAGATGCACACGGCGTGAAGGTTCCACCAGAGTTCAAGGAGGAAGGTGTCCTAGAGAAAATTGTGCGTTCACAGATTCGTGCATTATGGGGACCTCTACTGACCATCTGACCCCTGCTCTAGGAACAAGCTGTTGTCGCAGAATGGTTCGCAGGGTGTGAGACGCCCAGTTTCTTCATCCCGTCAATGCACGAGATTCTTACATTATGTTGACTTTAATGCGGCGAACTAGACCGCACGGAGGAAGTCCGCAGGTTAGGCATGGGCCCGCTGCTCCGCGATTTGACACAGAAGATGCGGGCCAAGGCGGAGAAGGGTGAGGCTGACCCCACGAAGATCCTCATTCACAGCACGCACGATACTTGCCTTGCTGGCTTATCGAGCACGCTGGAGATATTCGACGAGAAGTGGGTGCTGTTATGTATCTTGCGTGCATGGTATAGAAGCCTACGTTTACTTCTCAACAGGTGGCCGGCCTTCACCGCTGCCGTTACGTTTGAACTCTTCAAGAAGCAGCAACAAGCCGCTCCGCCCACTTCCGTGTGGCAGAACATCTTCTCACTCTTTCCGAGCGCGCAAGCGACCTCCGAACACTGTTCGTGTACCCTCCCTTTGTATTCGACCCTCACCTGACTAACAGTCGTTACAGACGTCCGCGTTCGATACCAGAACCAGAACAAGCCACTCCCATTCTGTGTGGAGGAAGGAAAGCACCTTCCTGGCCACCCCGAGTTCTGCACGTTTGCCGCGTTCCGAGAGCGGGTAAAGCAGCTGACCCCTGCTGACTGGGAGGCGGAGTGCGCGTACTCTTCTGGAAACAAGCAGAAGGACCGTGAAGAGGCCCAGGCGGCAGCGTCATTGACGATCCCTCGGCCTAAGCCTTAGTGTATTCTTTGCTCGTCGTTGCTCTAGACACTCGCCCCATGGCTATCTCCCACGTTTCCCTTCCTCACCATGCCGCAGTGCGGTGTGTTCAATGGACGTGTGTTCGATGGATTTCTTGACTTTCTTGGATTACCCCAGCGCGTTCGTGCTGCCTAAGGCCTAATGATGTAATTGTAAATGACCCATAGATCTACACTACTTTAGAATCTGCTGGATGATCACAAGGGGCCGCCCAGCCCTTTTCACCTCTCGATCCCGCCAACGCCGTAGAGCCTCGTTGAGTCCTCTCACTGCTTCGCTTGATACCCATCACCGGATCTCGAACACTCAGCCTTGCTTACTCGAACCCTCGACGCTTGAACGTACGCGAGGGACCATGCCATCGGGAGATACAGTTGCTAAGTACGCTCATTGGCGGCCCGCAGCGAAAGCGCTCCCCCGCATCGAAACCCCCATGACGTTAAGAGGGCGTGTCCGTGGTCACCCCTCGGCCTCCCGCCGCCCTCCTTGATCACTTCCCTTCCCGACGGATAGGTCTGTTCACTCCGCGACGATGCACAGAGCTCCAGTACGGGCCCGTCTCGCGCTGCAACGTCTCTCGACATACCCCTCCAGCAATTCTCATTTGCAAGCTCAGGCTGGCCCGCTCTCGGAAGTCGCGGGGCCAACACACCCGCCGCTCGTCGAGAAGACCTTGCCTGCGTACTTCCGCGACGACGTCCTGCGCGTGCACGGCGCGCGCCCCGCACTCATCGCACGCAAAGAGGGGCCGCGGCCGTTCGGGGGACCGCGCGGGCACAACCTCGGGGACGCGCCGCACCTCGCCTGGGACTTTGGGGAGTTCGATCGGCACATACAGGCCCTTGCGCGGGGGCTGCTGAACATGGGCGTGAAGAAGGGTGATAGGGTCGGGGTGATCATGGGAAACAACAGGTATGTGGCGGGTCCCAACTCTTGCGCTATTGTGCTTGGGGGGGAGGCTGGGGATGAAGTGGATGCAGCGAGTTGACTGTTGGTTGTGTGTGGCGTCGACAGTGCGTATGCGTGCTTGCAGTGGGCGTGTGCGAGCATCGGCGCAATTCTGGTTACGCTCAACCCGGCGTATAGGCTGCCTGAGCTGGTGAGTGTTGGTTCGGTTATTTCGATGGGGATGCGAACAGAAATCGGTTTGGCGATGGAATGGAGACACGTTGGTTTTGGCGTGGACGTTTGAACGTCTTGAGCTCAAACCGCGCGACGGTGCATCTGTCCGGCTACTTGTGTCTTGCTCGAGACGGCTTGAGGATTGCTACTGCCAAAGACAGGGTCTCTGAGCTTGCGTGCATTATTCATATCCATGAATCATCCTCCGCACATCGATGGGCCGTAGGATTTGCTCCATCCGACTCAAGAGCACCGCAACTGACATTTATCTTACCCACAGATCAAAACCCTCAACCTCGCCGGAGTCTCCCACCTCTTCGTCGTCCCAAGGGTCCGCACGTCCGCGTACGTGCGCATGCTCTGCGACGCGTTCCCCGCCCTCGCGAATTCTGCCCCGGGCGACATCCAGGAGGCCGCGCTCCCCGACCTGAAGAACCTCGTCGTCGTCGACAACACCGGCGACTTCAAGCGGTTCCAGGAGGAGATCGCGGATGTCCGGCCCGCGATCGACTTTCGCGAGGTGCTCGTATGGCGGGAAGATGGTGCGGAGAAAAGGAGGGTGGAGGAGCTCGCCGCTGGGCTGCATAACGAGGAGGTCATTAACATGCAGTTCACGAGGTTCGGATGTCTGCTTTTCGGCAATGGAAGGATACTGACGGTTGAGTAACAGTGGGACGACTGGGGCGCCGAAAGCTGTCTCTCTGACGCATCGGAACCTGCTGAACAACGGTCTGTCTATTGGGCGTTGTATGCGCCTGACGGAGAAGGACGTCGTCTGTATGTCACCGTATATTTGAAGTAGGAGTGGAGCTCATGATTGCACTTTGGCAGGCAACGTCCCCCCACTGTTCCATTGCTTTGATAAGTCGACGTCGTTATTCTTGCTCGACGTAGTCTCCTCAAACTGACATTTGATCATATACGCCTCATCCTAGGGAATCTCGCTGCATGGTCCCATGGCGCATGCATCGTATATCCCTCTGAGATCTTCGACCCACCATCGATCGTGGATGCCGTCAGCCACGACCGCTGCACAGCGCTACATGGTGTCCCAACGCATTTCCTTGGTGTTCTCGCGGAGGTGCGGCGGAGACGAGAAGAGGACCAGATGGTTGACGTTAGAAATCTCCGGTGGGTTGCTCAAGTTCCAGTCTACGTTGTACGCTGATGGATTGTGTGTTGAAGGACGGGCATCGCTGCTGGCTCTCCAGTGCCCACAGAGCTCATGAAGCAGCTCATCGAGAAACTGAACCTAACGGAATTGACCGTAGCTTATGGCATGAGTACGCACGCGACTTCTTTCATGCGGTACTGGCTCTCATTCGCTGATGTGCTTTATTCCCGCAGCGGAGACAAGGTATGCACCACAGTCGCAGCAGTTTCTATAATTGTCGTTCACCCATGTCTGCACAGTCCAGTGACTTTCCACAGCGTCACGGACGACCCTATGATCAAGCGCATAGAGACCGTGGGTAGAATCCTGCCGCATGTGAGGGCGAAGCTCGTCGACCCCGAGGGGAACGTCGTGCCCATCGGCAAGCCCGGGGAGATCCTTACCTCGGGGTATGTCCTGCAGAAGGGGTACTGGAACGATGAGGAGCAGACGGACCGCGTGATGAAGCGCGATGCGGAGGGCACGCTGTGGATGCACACGGGGGACGAGGGCATCATGGATGAGGAAGGCTACCTGCGCAGTGCGTTTCGCTTCGAGAATTCACGGGGCCGAGGACGAACGCTAACTGACGTGGGGTGGCAGTCGTAGGCAGGATCAAGGACATTATCATTCGAGGGGGCGAAGTGCGTATTCATATGCACCTCGTGCGCGTCGAGGTCAAGGGTGTTACTGGCGCTGACCGGTGACTCGGTATCGCTGTCGCCCTCAGAACCTCTTCCCGGTGCAAATCGAGAACGTCCTGACGGTGCACCCCGAAATCCGCGAGGCGGCGGTCGTCGCAGTGCCTGACCCGAAGTACGGGGAGGTCGTTGGTGCGTGGATTGTGCGGGAAGGAAACGCGAACATGTCAAAGGAAGAAGTGAGGCGTGTCGTGGTAGAGGGCATGAACCCTCAGGTACGTCTGTCGAGTATACCTCGCAGGTTTGATACCCGCAGCTGATCACGAAACTCGTCTTGCTCCTCACTGCATGACGTTTGTGGCGCACCTTGGCATCACTGCTAGAACTCCCCTGTTTGGATATGGTTTGCAGGCGAGGACGGGATGCCCGACGAGCTTCCGAAGACGGCGAGCGGGAAGGTGCAGAAGCACATCTTGCGGGACTGGTCGAAAGAGCTTGCGAACAAGGGCGTTGGAGCGGTCGGACGAGACTCGTCGGGAGTTCGGTAGTGAAAGACTCGGATGGGATCTAGAGGTGGTGCTTGTATCTGTCGCATGAAGTATACTTACGATGACGTCGAGGAGCACTACTACGGACTGGCGGAGAATCTTTGGGGGTTCGTGTGGGTGCGGGGATGGAGTCGGACGCTGGGACGGGGATGAGGTAACGAGGTCTGTCGCGGCGATCTTCTCTGTCGGGAAACGAGGGTGCTGATAACACGCGCGGTGACGCACTCGCTTGTGCCTGCCTTGGTCGCTTTCGCAGCAAAACCACGCAAAAACCCGTGGCGTTCGCCAGAAAGGGAAGGATCGCGTCGCGTCACAGGTCACGAGCGTGTCGCACGCATGCCGATTTGGGTACAACTCGGGCGCTTACCCGTGCGGCAGCTGGATTGCCGAGACGGTGAAGAGTTAAAACAAGTCCTATGATGTCACGGCCCGGGGGCGAGTGGCTCGGAGCGGACGACGAAGCATTCCCTTCGTCGAAGGTGGCGCCTTTCGCAGCTCAGATAAAGATCAGTCATGGTGGCTTTTCCATCCAGCACATCTTGCCCTCTACACTCACCACCCCCACCCCCGTCCAAGCCAACAAACTCCACCTCTCTCCCCGCCCACCATGCCCGAAGGAACGATGAAGGCCTTGTACTACAGCGCTGTGCGTCTCCTTTCTACTGCCGCGTGGTCGCTACATCTCATCTAACGTGATGCGCGTCCAGCCCCAGAAGTTTGACATCAGAGACGTCCCCATTCCCAAGTGCGGGGACGACGATCTCCTTCTCAAGGGTACCGTACCAGTTCATTAATTTCAATATCGTCGCATTCACGGACTTAACCCCGCTCCCACCTTCCCGCATGACCGCATATAGTCTCCCTCTGCGGCGTCTGCGGCACGGACGGACACATCCACGACGGAGAGTTCATCGCAAAGTTCCCCGTGCGTGTCCATTATCGTTATCTGCATTCATTCATTCAGCACGATGGGTGCAGTATCACCGTGTGGTAGCAGCAAGCTTACTTACGTCTATGACCTTCCCCGCAGCTCATTCCGGGCCATGAAGCGATCGGCCGTGTCATCGAGATGGGCAAGAACGTGAAGAACTTTGAGATCGGTGACCGCGTCGTCGCAGACGTCGGTATCTCCGTAAGTCCGCCCTCACTAACTCCGACAGAATACGTACCACCGCACATACTCACGGCGATCTCTTTCTCTGGTACATAGTGCGACAATTGCTTCTACTGCAGGCGGGGCGAGGCCGTTCTTTGCGAAAACTTCAATGCGCGCGGTGTTACTCTCGACGGGGGCTTCGCAGAGTACATCGTCTACCACCAGCGCAAGTGCTACGTGATCAAGAACATCACCGACGAGGAGGCCACCCTCCTCGAGCCCGCAGCATGCGCACTTCACGGGCTCGACAAGCTCAACCCGCCGGTCGGCGTTGAAGTCCTCCTTCTCGGTGCTGGGCCGACAGGCCTGATCCTTGCCCAGCTGCTCAAGCTCAACGGCGCTCACCGCGTCGTCCTCGCCGCGAACAAGGGTATTAAGATGGACATTGCGAAGCAGCTCGGCGCTGCGGACCAGTACATCGAACTCGATAGGCAGAACCCCGGCCCGCAATGGGAGCAGCTGAAAAAGGATAACCCGTACGGCTTCGACGTTGTGGTCGAGGCCACAGGTGTCGAGAAGCTGGCGAACGACTCGATCAACTATGTCCGCCGAGGAGGCACGATCATGATCTACGGCGTGTATGAGAACAAGGCGTTGATCCACTGGCCACCTGCGAAGATCTTCGGAGATGAGATCAAGGTGAGTATATGCGCGGTTGTGGAGCAAAAGCGTCAAACAACTACGGCTGAGAAACTGACCGGGCTGTCGGTAGATTATTGGGTCCTTCTCACAAGCATATTGCTTCCCGCGCGCAGTTGCCTACTTGGACGGTGGCAAGGTTAACCTGAAGGGCATGGTGGGTCGCCTTCACGTTGTTTTAGCTCAAGGCCGCGTTGACGTTGCTCACCCGATCATGTTTGCGTAGGTTACGGACGTGTTCAAGCTTGAGGATTACCAGGCCGCCCTCGACAAGATGAACAGCCGTGCTGCGCTCAAAATCGCAATCAAGCCTTGAGATCGGCGGTGCCTTGAAGTATGCCCTGACGAGTACTTAAAGCTTTTCTGTCGTAGTGTACGTTTCTAGGAGCATTGCACACTGTATTAGTACACGTTTACCCACTGAGTGGCAAAGAGCGCGGATACCCTTGAAAGCATGTTGGACAGCTCTCGTGCGTGATTGCGATGTCGATTGCGATTGGGTTGAGTTTGAGTAAGCATTGGCAATTATACTACAGTCCAAGACAAGTCTGTGTATTGCATGCATATGTACGAGTGACAGCGGAGTGTGAATCCAGGAGACAATGGGATGGGTATGCAAACAAACATCAAGATGTGGATGTACAATAATGAACCGTACCGGGCGGCACGGGCGGTGCGTGCTCCTGGCGATGGACCTGCAGACCTGAGGCTGGGCAGGCCCCAAAATTGGGGAGATAGCGAGCCTCGATCGCCTACGAGAAGAGGTCGACGAGGATAGTGATGATCCCGAGAACTACGAAGCATGCGGACATGGAAAGGGACGAGAGAGGGCGAAAGAGCGGGAAGCGAGTGGGAAGGAAGACGACGATCGCCTACAGGTCAGACGACACGGACCGGGAGAGCGACGAGACGGGACGCACCGATCTCGACCGCAATGAGCGCGATGACGATCTGCTCGAGACGCTCGGCATGGCGGGAGGTCACTGTCTCCTTGAGAAGCTGGAGCATGTCCTGGAGGACCTCGACGCGCGAGTTGAGGAGATCGATGCGCTGTGGGATCTCGAGGTAACTTCGCGCGGCTTCGTAGAGCGGCTGGAGGTCGGGGTACGTCTGCCGGACACGTCAGCATTACGCTCACACGTACATACGGGCGATTGAGAGGGGGATGCAGGCAGGCAGGAGGGAGAAAGAGGGCGGCGGCGTGGTATCGGCGGAGGAGCAAGTTCGGTAGACAGGGTGACGATCGGGCGAAGTCGTCAGAATAAGCGTAGAATAAACGCACCCAGAACACTTCCTGGAAAGCGCGGAGCTGGCGCGTGAGATGGTGCCAAAGGGAGCTAAAACAGATAGCTTGCACGCACCGGAGAATCGAGCACCGAGCCGACAGAATTAATGTTCGTCCGGAGCAGGAAGAGCTCCCCGATCTTCCTCATAATTTCCTTGTGATTCATGTCAATTTTGCCCGTCGCGCTTATGATTTCCGGGATGTCCTTCGTGTCCTCTATCGTCGCCGAGATGAGGTTCTCGAACTGACGCGTTGCCGTTAGAAACCGTCTTGGACGTGCAAACACCGAGATGAGAGCCTACCAATGATATCTTCACAGATTGAGCGAGCGCGTGTGACAGGGAGAGCTTCGTCCTAAAACAAGACGCGATTGGCACGGGCTTGGAAGCGTGACGAGCAGCAGCACTGACATGTAGCTTGATCCTTTCCGTAATGTTATGACATCGTTGTATATGCTAAACGATTATTTGAATTCAGCGGACGTGTCGCGCGGGAACAGATCGAGATGGTGACCACTTGCCGACTGTAACTCGCGTAATAGAAGTTCAGGTCCTCCATCTCCACGTCCTGCGGCGCTACGTTGATGTTCGTATCCTTCAAACTGACAATTCTATGGCAGGGTCGAGACATACCTAGCCGCTCAACCTCGAAACGTTTTCTATTGCTCGTCAGCAAGCATGCGTAAAGAGCATATGGCAAACCGCTTACAATGACGAAAGAAACCTCTTCTCTTGGGCTTCTGTCATGCCCCAAATCACGACGGTGCCGTATTCGAAGATGAATATTTCTGCTTCTGTAGGTGTCTCGGAGAACTTGCTCCGTTTCCTGCTTTTGCCATCTGTCCCTGCCGGCGGCTCCACTCCGGGCTGGCCCTGCGCCTCTGTCCCTGTCCCACCAGGCGCGAGCTCAGGAACCCCGAGAAGGTCCCCCGTTCTGCTCTGGTGGTGGGAAGATGCGGTCTGAAAGTGGACATGGGCGTGGGTGCCAGACTGGGCGGAGGGCTGCACAGAAGGGGGCTCATAGACGTATGGGGTGTAGATCACATCGACTATGATTCGGGGGTTGGTGTGGTACGAGCCCCGGCGAGCGTTGAAGAACTTCATCAACTCAGGGAAGCGGTAGGAGCTGTCCAGACCGCGTTATGAATGCATGAACGTTTCCACCGGAAGGACGCGCAGCCCCTTCAGGCTCGAGACAGGTGCGAATATGGAAATGTGTATGAGTGGGAACGTACTTCGCTGTGGCATATGCGGTAACCCTGGGGAGAGACTTCGCCTTCTTCTTCGTGAGGCGAAGGGCATCCCTGCGCGCCGTCCCGGCGGGAATGAGGTCGATCTGATTATACACCTATGTCGTAAAGTTGCAATAGCAGGACGGAGCAAGGCAGGCCACGCGGTCAGAGTCGAGACAAGATGCACGCGCCGAAGGGGGGAAGGGACGCGACGTACCTCAGCGTCGTCCGGCTCCTCTTCCTCATCACCCTCCTCGTCCTCGCTGTCGGCGAGGGTTCCGGAACCCTCGGCAGTCTCGTCCACCTTGCCTGTTGGGGGCGTTGATGGTGGTGGAACCTTGCCCTTTTCGAGGACTGGTTCGGCGTGCTCTGGCAGGACTTTCAACTTCCCCGCAACCTTCGTGGACCGGTTGGCGCCGCGGGCCTTTGCCTCGCCTGAGCTGGCCGTTGCGAGTGCTTGAGGGGCTTTCGGATTTGTCTGGCCTGATGACATCGCTCTGGCGTCGGTGAGTGTGTGGCCGGTGGGGAGGATGGGTGGGACAGCAGAGGAAAGACCGGGCACGGTGGCGGGCAGAAGCAGGGCACCCGCGTCCCGGTGGCCCGGCGATGATCTCATCCACGAGGCGCAACAACCAAACGCCATCGGCGTTTACCACCAGTCATTTATCATCGCGATAAGTATAGTCTGTTGTAATACCCGGACTAGCTGCCTTATTAAGGCGGCTAAGAACTCGTTGTAGTCGCGCTTTATTACGTCTTAACCCTTTTGTGACCTTGGCCTAGGCCCTTCGCTGAACGCACAGCGTTAACGTTCTGCTGGACTTGGACTCGACCATCGTCGCCCTTTCTTGTTGACTGCTCTCACGGCCCCGTCTTTGGATGCACAAATCCTAAACACCGACTCCCAGGACGCTGAGGGTTTCTTCGGTGCCAGATGTCAGGCAACGCGGACCGTCCCTTGCCCGCAGGGACACCAGCTGGCGACAAGGAATACTTCTAGTGAATACATCCTCGCCACCCTCTGCGCTACAATGCCTTTGCTGACAGTCTAGGACAGTTCTGTCTTCAACCTTCCGAAGACTGCGTCAGAGCAGGAGATTCGTGAACGCTATAGGCAGCTCTCGATTGTCTTTCATCCGGACAAGCAGGTGGACGAAACTCGCAAGGAGGCGGCCACACAGCGGTTCCTTGAGGTCCAGAAGGCGTATGAAGGTCCGTGTCCACTTTGCACCCGCCTGCGTTCTGGATTCTCAATTTTGCCACGCTTTCCAGTCTTGTCCGATCCGGTCAGACGGTACGTTCACTGTCTTCAATTGCGCTCCTCTCCCCGAACCCTACTCATGCCCAATACAGTCGTGCCTATGACATCCTAGGTCTCGCTTCCCCGCCACGTCATTGTCCGCGTTTACACAAACTGACGCTTTGTCAGCGCAGGCCCAGAAGGTCTGCAGCTCCTTCAAACCGCCGAATTCAAACACGTCGCGGAAGAACAGGCAAGCTTCTCGTGTCTTTCTGCGATGTACGGCCTTTGACGTAAACCTGCTCGGCCACAGTTTGAGGAAGAGCTGCGGCGCCAGCAGCGTGAGCTAGATCGGCTACGCGTCGAGCAGGCCCTCCATCCCAAGGGTAACGTAACGATTGGCTTCGACGTATCATCCATTTTCGACGATGAGTACGAGGATGCGGATGACTTGCCGGCACCCCCGTGGCAGAACTTCCGCCTCGCCCTGGGCGAAGTTCGAAAGAACAAGTTTACCGTGAGGCACCGTGTCCAGGCAGGTTTTGTGGACGTCCGCTGTGTGCTCAAGAGGTCTGATGCCGAAAGTTTAGACAGAGATCAACAAGCGAACATGGTTACAGCTGGCCAGTCGCGTTACACTTGGGGCGGCCTCGCCCAACAAGTCGTACGTTGGTTCAACGATGATGGGAACCGTACGACATCAGTTTTCTCCCCGTCTGAACTTTGAGGTTCGCGCTCTCACCCTTGCTTTCCTTAGTAATTAGTCCGACTCACCTTCTGGAAACACTTCAGGCGACGACGAGCCTTCTCAGTGTGTCCGGGCTCATTCTAAAAAGCACGTATCGGACCGACGATTACGTCGTAGCGTGCCAGACTGAGCTGAGCCCTGCGCTCGTCTTGCAGCCCTTCGTGTCAAGGGAAAACGGGCCACTGCTGCTACCACCTCTCACCATATCAATGTTTCGGCGACTCTTCCCGAAATCCCCCACGCAGGGCATGCTGGAAGCTTCCATCACACCTTCAGGCCCCAGAATCTCGGTTGGTGTATCGTCTTCGGCTTTCCACGACAGTTCGCCTGATCGAACGGCGGACGACGAGCCACCAAATACAGAGTCCCCGTTCCGCGCGCCGTCCTCGTCCGGTCTTGCGCTCTATTCCAGCGACTGGCAGATCGGATTGGACCTTGCGGGCCTCGGTTCTGGACTGAATGGACGTTATGGTGTAACCTTCCTGGAGCTTGGCGTGACGTTCCACACCGTACTCCGCCTCGGGCTGGCTGGCCTCACCTGGTTAGTCGGTGGCGAGTGGCGCGGTAACAACGGTGCCATGGGTGCTAACGTCAGTGTCAACCTTGACGGGGTTGTGCTTCGTGTCGAGTGGGTGCCGATTTGCTCCGCGTAGATGCCGGCAGACTAACGGACTGACAGCGCGACGTACCATGGCCAGACGTTATCCCTACCGATCGTCCTCTCGCACGAACACAATGAGAACCTGGGTTTCTGGACGGCTATATTGCCATCTACCGCATTAGCTTTGGTTTATTATTTCAGGTTACGGCCGCGGCGTCGCATACAGAGGATGATGTTCGTGTGACGTCCTGCTTCCACGCAACATTCTGTACCCTCATGCTTCGTCTCCACAGGTACCTACAACAGGCGCGTCGTCAGCTCCAGGAAGAAAAATCGGAGTTGCTCCGTCAGAGGCAAGAAACTATTTCCCTTCTCCAAGACACGGCGATCAGACATATGCGCGCCGAGGAGACATGTGACGGTATGATATGTTTTGCTCTCAGGAGAAGGCTTTTAACCCCCGCTGGATTGTTCTCACAGGTTTAGTCATCCTCGATGCACGCTATGGCCCATCAGAGCAGGACGAGGGGACCGATGGCCTCGACGTAGACGTCACGATTCCCATGCAAGCCTTGGTGAATTCTAGCCAACTCTATATCCCAGGGAAACGAAGCAAGGTGAGTCGCTTGGGTCCTTGACCTCTTTTTCTGCGTACGGTACCGTCAACCGGCCTCTCGGGTCTTTCCCTCGACGATAAGGCCGTCGCTATTGCGATTGCCTGATGTCCCGGTCCCCGGACACTTTCCCTCGACTCGGCTCTAACCAAAGCATTGGGACTCGGCCGCCGGGTGGGCCTGATCAGTCGAACACGCTTCGCACCATCCGTTTCCCCGCTGTCTGTCACATTCTTGCGTCAAAACAGAGCCTTGCATGTGTACCTTCAGTGCCATCCGCACGCGTTTATTCTTACTTGGGAGGCGTTTCTATGCACCCGAATAAAAGGGCAGCGAGGACCCACTAGTGACGACCGAGAGTCGTGGGCAGCGATAGTACTGGTATCTTGCCGTTGTGTTGAATCGCGTTTCCCATCATTTAGTAATCTACTCGGCGATGTGTGCTTCTTGCTGATGCCCGCTTCTTTCCCTTTATAATATAGGCCGGCATTCCAGGATTCTACGATCCCGTCGCGGGGGTCCCGAAAGCGTTGCGCGTACGGTACAAGTTCCGCGGCCGCATGCACTACGCAGAAATTCCCGATTATATGCCGGTCGTTATCCCCCTGAAAGGTACGCAGCACTTCTTAACTCAGATTCGTGCCATTGTCCTCGTGGTGGCCGAGACGGTGGGTCGACGCGAACCCTCGCGGTCTTCAGAAAGCAGCGCGAGATACAGGCAGGGCTCGATCGTTCGCTTTGCGGTTGAGCCTATTCCAGGATGCTGATTTGCTTTTATCTGCCGTAGATCACTTGGTCGAATGAATTACTTACGAGGGGCGTGGTCGTCCTGGCGGCTCGCGCATGACACCTCCACCGCACCTTCTGTGATCACTCGCCCATCATGGGGACCCACATCCCTGCTAGGCTGCTCGCACTCGTCCTCGTCCCCGCCGGATTACGGCTTCGCGAGAGTGCGCGCATTTGTTTCCAAGGCATGCACTACAACCTCCGCGCCCCTTGGCGAAGGGTGCGGAGTTGCCACTGTCCTTCAATCAGTTAACTTATTGTATTTTCGACGGGCCCGTCAGCGGCAATCCTATCTCCCCACTCTCCAGGTCTCCACCTCGACCGAAATCAAGGACATCAGTCGACATCAGTGCGTGAACATCTCGCGCGCGCCAGCGGACTGGTAACGGACGCGCACGACTCAGAAGACTGGCGTTCCAACATGGAGGCCTTCTAGCGTTGTATTCAACTCCGACAAACTGGGAGGCACCGCCTACCCTCCACCCTCCTCCGTCTAGCCGCCGGGGCCGTTGGACGCATCTGCGTCAGAGGGCAGAGGCGCCAACCGCCCACCTCATGCGTTTCCCATGTCCGCCAACATGTCCCAGAGGCGCGCGCCAGAGCGCGAGGCATCCCTGGAGCCATGTGCACGATTTCATTCCAATGCCCGTCCACTCGCCGTTGAATGCAGCTGACGCCACTTCGAGCAGGGCCGCTTCGTCGCGCAGACACACTAAAGCTGGTGCGACAGACCAGAGAACGCGGCTTGGCAACGCCACCATCGTAAACGTGGGCCCCCTGATATGACGATGGCCTCGAAAGAGTCAGAGTCGCTCTGGCCCACGTCTCTCACCCCGAGCCCCATCGGACGGCGTGGCGCGCGCGCCGCTTCGGGATCGGGACGTGCGGGCGTGAGGCGGAACGCGTTGACGTGCGCCTGGGGCGCAAGGTTCAGTCCGTTCGGCCGTGACGCCAGGCGTTTCGGCTTGGGTTCAGGGCAGATCTCGACGTCGTCCGGGTCTATCAGGCCCAGGGTGTCGTCCTGGCGCTGACCGAGGTTTGAACCTACCGCGCACGCGCCTTCATAGCCCGACCCCCGAGATCCAGCCCTGCCGACGCTCGTCCTGGCGGGAGCCATTGCCACATTTCGCGGGCATCGCGAAGGGATCCGCAGACCACACGGCTGAGCGCGAAGGCGACGCAGCTGGGGGGCCCTGCGCCACATTCTCCTGGTCGTGCTGAGTTCTGTTGGTTCTGGTTCCGCTGAATCATCGCAGGCCTGACTGGGCCGGGCATGCAGGCCAGACAAGATTTGGGTGTGCTTGCGCACATAGGGCGGTGGTGAGAACGCTGCCGCCACCCTGGGCAGGTTCTCAGCCGTCCTGTGCGTGGCAGGGGTGGACCGTGTGGCCGGACTAGGAACGCGCACGGTGGGGCGCGATATGAAGTCATAACGTCAATCTTGCTCGCACTGAAAATATCGGGGGCCCGTCGCCAGCACTGCTGGAGCTTCTCCATTCCCTTCTCTTCCCTTCACGGGCGCGCGTGCCAGTGTCTGCGGTGGGCCGCGTAATGCACCCGCCCCGTGCTCCCAGGGACGTTCTGAATCGACGGGCACGTTGCGCCCACACTCCCTGGGACCTCTCATGCAATGCAACCCAATGCGAGGCGAGGCGAGGCATCGCAGCAGTGTGTGGTCACAGAATGCGAATTTGTGAAGTGCAGGAATTCGGATACGAAGTTCGTGTGCCAGTGGCCCTGCTGCCCTATCGACGTTTCCTCAAATGGAACCCCCTCCAGACGCAGCGCAGTGGAAGTACGGAAATTCGGCGTCGACCGCGCGCGAAGCGTATTCGTCTCGCCTTTCGGTATTTTGGGGTCGGTGCCCTCACAAATCTCCGACGACGAGCCTCTTGGGAGCGATCAGCTGCCTTGTGCAGGGGAGCGAGCGAGCGAGAATGCTGGCACAGAATTCCATTCACTCGCCGTCTGATTCGCGCCGCTCTCGGGCCATAGGCGTTTGGGAGGCCGTCCTGCTTCTTTGGCGAATGCGCGCGAGCTCTGAGACCCGAGGGAGGGGGGGCACCTTCTCGGGCGACGTTCTCTGGGTTCGCCGCATTCGACGCGTTCGCGTTCTCGTAACTCCTCGCGCGAGGATGCGACGAGCAGGGGCCCGGAAACCCGTTGCGATGGCCCGCTCTGGGGATCCTGTCGCGAGCCCTGGCGGGCAAGAAGGCTTCGCGTTCTGCGCGAGACATTCCAGCACCTCGCGGTGGCGAGCCCGAGCGAAGGCGGAACTGCATCCGGGGGATTCATATGTAGGACCGAACGAAGTCTTAGCCTCCCGCGATGCAGAGAGCCTGCGCCGTCGATGGGAGATGGAGGCCGCCTGAGGATGGGGTGCGGGCGGGTGGGACAGGGCAGGCAGCCGTCGACTAGCTCTGGCAGCAGACACGAGCAATGGAAGCGGATGGGGAGCGCGAACGCGCGAAAGCGAAAGATAGATGGGCGTGCGCACATGGACACCGGTGGACGGGGCCTGAGGTCGACGGTGGAAATGCCCGCACACCGCGAGCTGCGCGTTTCCTCCCAGGCTCGCTTGTCTTCTCCCGCGATGCTTTTGGCACGCTCACGTCAGATTCAGAGTGTGACCGTGCCCGCTGCCACGGTGCCATTCCTCTGACAGTGACAGGCCTCCTGCCACGCCGCCCGCTCACGGTGACGCCGGCGTGCACTTGTCAAATAGCGCTCCAACGATTGGGTCCCAGGCGCAGGGGGCCCAGGAGCCAGAAACCGAGAAAGGCAGCAGGGCGGGCCAATCGCCCAGCCAGCTCGCCTGTTTGCGCCGAAAGGGGAATAAGCGTGCAGATAGGACGTGGGTAAGTACGTGATCTGGCGTATGTGATCACCGACTGGCGAGAACTTCATTCAACGACGCCAGAACCCCGCGTCCAGGTCTCAGCAGGGCCCCGGCTGCAGAAGGTTCTCGTTTCTCCCTCAGCGTCCCTCGTCCGCCGCAGTCCCAGCACCAGGCCAAGGGCTCAGGCAGGCCGCAGATAAGGGATACTCGATACAGACCCGCGCCCGGTTTGGAGCTCCCTCCGGATGGCTGCCACGGTGGTATTCTGGTGCGCGCGCCAGGTTGGACGGGACGTTGGAACCAGGTTGGAGCCTTCAGTATTCAGTCGGGCTGCGAGCATGGCCACGGCCCCGAGGGCCATCTTTCACGCGGACCTGCCGCTTTGAGCGTCGTCGACGTCCTTTCGCTCTCCTGGGGCCCGTTTGAGCAGGCGCGTTGGCCCGAGCACCTCCGGCCAAGGGTCCGGAGTCGACTGGTGGCGTCGCGAGTTCTGATTGCTGCTCGACGCGGTCGTGGGCGTGTGGACGGGCGTTTCCGAGCGCGTGCCCGTCCTTTTGCGCATTTTTACCGGCCTTTTTGGCGAGGCCCGCAGCAGATGTCCCAAGTGTTGTAGGTTGCAAGCAATGTCCGGCCTGACTGGAACTCGCTGTTGGATGATTGCCGCGGATAAAGAATATAGCGGAAGTCGCCGGAGGGCTGCGACAAATGTGGGGTGTGTCAGAGAGCGGAGGATGTGCCTGCGATGTGGTCAAGATCACATAAACAGTTGGTCTTCGTTGACGATGGGCGGCCGGAGAGTGGTGGGAACAGGGTGGGAAGACGGCAAGGCAGATCAAAGTTGGAGCACAGCGCGAGATGCCGAGGGCCATCGGACGTCCGGCGCATTAGGGAAAACCCTCCCACGATCAATCTAATCTAATAGATTAGGGTGGCGAGCTGTGTACGTACAACCCTCTTTCGGTATCGCTGGCATTCGCGGGAGCAATGGACGTAATGTGACCGTGACGATGGCGTGATGTGGGCGTCACAGGGCCGAGTATGGGCCACGGTTGTGATTCCGACTGGGAATCGGCGGAGCAGACGGTCCATCGTCTGGAACGAAATCTTGGAGACGCCGCCAACGCTTCAGATCCTCTGTCAAAATCACTGCTGCCTGCCTGACTACGGCCTCTGGCCTGCCGCATGCCGTACTGCGAAGCATCAGGTTCGCCGCGGCGACTCGCGCTTCGCGGCTTGCCACTATGCGCTTGGCCCACCAATGGCGCCATACTTACTGTCTGCGCAGCTCCAAACCCAGGCCCTGGTAAGGAGCTATAAGTACCAGCGCTCGTCCACTCTGGAGTTTGGCTTTGATTCCGGTTCCGAGGCTGCCCGTGCTGAGGCTGTCGTGTAGCGGCTATCATGCGACCATCAGCTGGTGGAGATAAATACGCCCCGACGAGAGTTGCGGGCGTGAAGCGGCCCAATCGGCGCGGCAATCACAAGGGAACGTAAGGCGGTCGCAAACGCCCTGGCCCCTGGCTGATAAACTTGGGGGTGGCGTATGATACTCGAGTGGACGGGGATGATGATGATGGGATGTGTCCGACCATGGCTGTCCGCCGAGGGGGGCGATGTGGCGTCCAGGGAGGCAGCCGAACAAAGGGATTCGAGTGAGGTTTCTGGAGAGGTGCGGGCGGGCGGCGCAGGGCGTGGTGGGAAAGGGGACGAAATCGTTATTGCGGAGGGATAAGTTCAAGGGCCGATCTGCGGAGGATTGGGAGGAGGATGTTAATTTGGGCGGCAAAGTTAATGCAAACTCAATCGGGGCTTCTCGAGATTCGGGGATCGCCTGCTTGATTTGGGCGGGAACGAGTGGACGGATCTGGATGGGGGCATCTGCATCTGAGCGGGCGCCCGCCGTTCGCATCTCTGGCAGTGGCTGCTGTACCCGGGGGCCATTTTGGCGCGGCTGCTTAACCTTTCTTGAAGCCCTCCCATCGTCCCTATCAGCGCTTCCACATCCATTATAAATGTCCCTCCCCGCCCCCGCTGCCGCCCCTTCGCCTCCCCACATCACCCGACCCCCTGCCCCCCATGCAGCAGCCCACACTCACAAACACTCGCATACGCTCCACCCGCGATGCCCTCCAGATATTCTACGCCGTCGCACGCAACATCCTCCCCATGACCACCCGCAGGCTCGACGCAGAGGAGCGCAGAGCGTCAGTTCCCCCGCCCCTCCTGCTAGATTATTTCGCCCGACTCACCCTTTCTTTCCAGTATCACCTCAGGGTGCGTCTACATTTGGGAGGAGCGCTGTGCCAACTCCGAAGCCACTGGCATGGGCATGGAGAGATGGTGCGTCCCATCCCGCAGCATATTCTAAGTTTGATTTTGTCTTGACTTCCTGTTCCAAACAGGACGGACGGCATGGGCTGGGGACCAAGCCGCGTCCGCGACGTGAGCTTCCTATTGATCGCTGTCCCCCACTGCGCTCGCAACTGACTGGCCAATTATTTCAGGAATTTTTGTTTTACCATCAGCGCGAAAACGAAGCCCACGAAGACCCAAATAACCCTTCCGCGCGATGGGCAAGCATGATGAGGTGCGCATATATCGCTCTTTTTGGTGGCCGGGTGACCTAACTGTCTCTTCCTCTCCGTCCGTTCTAGAAGACGAGACACCCGGAGCACTCTCCCCTTCTCGAGGCAAGATGCCGAGCGTCTCATCAAGCAGACATACAGCGTACACGTCTCTCTCCCGGAAGATCGACCTCGGGGCATCACCCGCAAGTGGCACCTCAGTTCGTGCTCCTTCGTTCCTGAACTCTGGCGTCCCACCCTAACTTCGCCCACTAGCCGCCTATTTCAGCCAGACGACGCTAGACAGCCTCGGAACAATAGATTCCATCCCTGGTGTCGGCGACGTCCAGGTTCCAGAAGGAATGTTCAAGAGCGCACGTGCAAGCAAGATCAACAAGCGTACCGACTCGATGCCTGAGGACATCGGTGCTGCGACACACGAACCATGGGGCATCAACATGCCCCCGGCTGCGAGCCATTCACCCATGCCACCTTACGGAGGGGAACCCCCCAAGTGGGCGATTGCGTCGCCGCGACCCTCGAACTCTCCACACCACGCGCCAGGCGTGGGTGTCCCCCCGCACAACCCGTACCCGACACCACGGAGTTCTTACGAGTCGGCTGACTACTCGGCACGCCCGCTCTCCTCCCACCAACCCCAGATGAGCCATTACCCACCCCCGATCGCAGCGCACTCCTCTCGTCCACCTCCACCCCCTGGCAAACTGCCGACGCTCCATGATTCGGGTTTGGCCATGTATCGCGATCCCTCGCCGTATACGCAGTCCTCCTCGTCTTCCTCCGAACCTGGAACTTCTCCTCGGACGTTCTCTTCGCCACTCACTCCCGCATCGAGTACCTCATTACCCCTCTCGATCAAGAAGGAGAAGCAGGCGACGCCGAACGTACCGAAACTCGTCCCCCTTTCTTACCTTCAGGGTCTCCAGTCGCAGGGGCGTCAACAACGGGATCCGATGGACATCCTCTACCTTCAGCGATTCGCGACGCCGGACAAGGACTCGAACCGCCGCTCGTGGGCGAGTCCCCCTCCCTTCGACAGGTTCGGCGAGGACGAGGCGAAGCCAACGCTCGTGGACTCACGGTGGTGATCTGGCAGGTCCCATCTCGCACTCAGCTATTGTCTTCCACGCTTGAAAAGGGGGTGTATGTTCCGTCATCTCCCACACCCGGTCTTGTGGAAGCTGCTCCGCCGTTGTCCCGGCGTTCCCGGCGGAGGGCGTCCTCGCTGGACCCCATGACCACGCTTGTGTGCGAGGCTGAGGTCGGCAGGGCGCCAGGAAGCGGGCTGGGTCTAGACCGCCAACGTGTGGTCGGCATCACGATCACGACATCCTTTCTTGACGTGAGCCTCTCGTCCACGCCCTCTTCTTAACCCTGGGTTCGTTTCGGTTCGCGTTGCAGGCCCGTCCTCGTCGCCTTCCATCAAGCTGAATATCGCTACCGGCTGCGCCTCTGGACCGCGAGGCCACCCCATCTCGCCCGCATCCACGTCCACACCCACACCTGCACCGCTTCTCGTCCGCGTCGAAGTTCGATCGCGACGTTCGATGATGGCTGTCCGCACTGTTCTGGATCCAGACACTCATTCGTACAGACACGGATTTGTTGTATCACATCCCCCATCCCCCCTTCGTGTACCGCTCGTTCTGGCATCTGTTCATTTGCATCTTGCAGCGTGCACATGCCCCTTCCACGACCTCCGATGACCCTGTCTCAGAACGACTTCTCTCTGCCTTAGGCTGGACGATATACCCTCGATCAAATCACACATTCCCATTCCATCCCACCCATCGACCCATATGCTGTGTTCCATCTCGTTCCGTACCCGTATCATGCGCTCAAGTTCCGTTTGCTTCTCAACCTCTTTATATGTCTGTGTGCCCCTGCTTCTCTCTCATCGCATCCACCTACTCGCTCAACGCTCCGCAAACGGTCCCATGCCCACGGTATCTATCTATCTGCTACCACAAGCTTCGTCGTTTCTCACACTATTTGCTCCCATACCCCCGCTTTGTGCGTGTCATGTACATTCTCTCAACCACGCTTGCTTTTGGTACTCCATACCACTCTCCTCGCATCTCGCACTGTCAACGCTACCATGACTTGGCTATCGGCATCACTGTCATCTACATGTTGTATTTCGTACCATACCTGCTCGCTCGCCGCATCATCGATCATTTATATGTTTGGGAATGCTATCCACATTGCCCTAGCTCGCAATCTTCAGTCGTACCCGTGCGTGTGCCCATATGATAGTCTCGATCGAGTCCGGCGGTTGCATGCGTTGAAGGTGGCAGCACCCCCAATCGGAGTCGCCCCGACTTGTAGCTTGAAAGGTACTCTTCGATCAATATAACCTCGCACGAGCTCGAATCTTTGAGATCTTTTCTCTCTCTCTCTCTCTCTCTCTCTCTTCGAATTCTCTGCCTGATCGGTAAGTACGACGCTGACGTCGTGATCGTGGTCGTGGGGTGCGTTCCCCCGGGCCCCGGGACGTGCGAGGACGTGCGTGGCCCACTCGGGTCGATCGAAAACCCGGATTACGCTACGTGTGATTCGATGCATGGCAAGTCGGGGAGAGCATGCAATGCGCGTTGACGTTTTCCGTCTTCCGGATGCAGATGGATGGCACCTACACCCTCCTCGGGCTTTCGATTCTGCTGCAGATACTTACACAGTCGAGATGGGCGGTTTGCATGTTGCCAGGGAGTAGCCGAGTGCGGAGCTGCAGAAGCCGCCTCGATGATGGTGACCGGTGGCCGGTGAGGCCTATTAGGATCGCCGCCATTCGCATGCCTTGAAATGCGAAGAGTAAATTTGCACCCCCGACGCTAACCCGACACTGTCCTAATCACAGCTGAACAGGACAGCCTTGGTAGGATGGAACGTCGGGCCGGGAGAGCGGGACCACCAGAAGATGTTCGTTTGCGCTTGATCGAGGCCCGAATGAAGTTTGCAAGCGTGCGTGGCATACGGTGCCGCGACGCTTCCTCGCCGACGTCCATCCACCAGAAGAAGATTTGATTTTTCACGCGCGATCGAGGCTCCAATTTGGAATGGTCGCAAGCACGGATCGAAGTCGGACCTGAAGGTTTCGTCGCTTCCTCCCGCAGCCCCACATGAGCATGGACAGCACAGGTAAGTCTTATCTTACAGTCTTACGTAGTACGTACTGAACGTTTGAACCCCCGCCCCATTGGGCCAGGGTAGGGCGGGAATCCAGGGAGTGGCGAAAGAGGAAACATGGATCGGAATCGGATGGGCCAACTCGAACGCCGGCGGTAGGCCCAAGTATTCCGCTCTCGGACCCCTCGATCGCGCGCAGGTGCTGGCGATCGGCCACTCTACCCGCGTCCGGAGTACTCGCCGTGACAGCGCTATACGCCCTGGCGCTTCGCCCCGCGCCACCTCGCACGACGATGCATGCGCCGCCGTTCCCGCGTCGGTGCCACATTGTCGACCTACATGACGCTTGCCGACCATCAATGTGTACAACCCACCCGGTCAACTTTCGCGCCTCCCGACGGTCAGCGAACGACTTCGACTTTCGGCCACAGCTTCTTGGACGAGGCCTAGGGTTGGTGTAATTTTCCTATCCGGGATGAAACATTTGGGCTCAAATATTGCCAGCTGCCCTGCGTAGTCCGGTACGCAAGCGCTGCAGGGTGTGCTTCACTCTCTACTTATCTCCGACTGCGTGCACATGGGCTCCTACTCCCCAAATTTTGGGCGTGACTCCATGTGCTGCAATGCCAGTCGGAGTGTATATGTCTTGATTGCCAAAGCGTCGCGATCGCTAGTAGCTACGACTAGCTCTAGAGGCTGGAACGACGCGAATTTGATCAGGGGGTCCTTCTTATTCGTTTTTCGTCCCGAAGCTTTATCTTCAACCGACCGTCCCTGGGCCCGGGGGACTTACGTGTCGCTCAGAGTCTCAGGCCTCAGGCCTCAGGCGCTGGGGACATGTGGGCCGGTCATGATCACTAACCAAAGAAGAACTAGTGTTGTGCGTAAGTAATAAAAGTGGGACACAGTATTTCTGACCGCGAACCTCTTCGCCTGACGCCCCACCGCCTACACAGCTCGTCGACCTCGAGGAGACGAACAGGATCGAGACCGTTGATTCCGCCCGGCCGCCGGCCCTTCCATGCATCCCGCAGTACGACGTGTCTGGACTCGTATGCATATCGGCCAGGCTCGACGGGACCGTCCTGCGTACGGTTGCATCCAAAGGTAGGTTTGAAATTTGAAGCTTGAGCTTGAGCTGACTTTGACCGAGGGAGGATCCCAAGCCTCTCAGGTCGCCCTGACTGACTTGGGTAGCGGTTTCACCAGTACTGACGCAGATGCATGATGCGCGGATGACGTCGCCCGCGACGCGCGACTCTTTCGGTTTCAGGGTCCTGCGCAGCGCGCTCTGCGGCACTTCTGCGGCGGCGCGGCACGGCGAGGGGGACGACGGCGGCCCCGAAATCTCTGCAATCTGAAAGCCAAACTAAACGGGCAGGCGGGCGTGATCAATAGACTGTACATGTGCACTTTAAGCAATATATCTACAGGCACCCGTGTCGTATGCCGCGGCTCTCACGCTGGGAGGTCAAGCGACGCGGGATTGGGCGGGCGGAAGTATGTCATCGGAGCCCTGCCTGTAGGAACAGTACATACGTTCAGATTAATATTATTGTTGTGCTAAGGCTCGATGACGTCTGCCCTGACCAGGAAATTACATACGGGGGGTCGTTTCCAACTATTGCGCTCCTGTTGACTGAGAAGATCATCTCAGATAGTACATTGTGAGTCAAGGGGCCGCCCTGAGCGAGTGTCCGCTTGTTGTTTTACGGAGTCTGGGGGGCAAGAATGGAAGTTGGGGAGAGCGGTGCTAGTTGTAGCGGCGCTCGTCCGCGACAAGCGTGGTATGAGACAAGACGGCGGCGGAAACTTGAAGCACGCCACGTACGGGAATCGCGGATGCCCAACATGGGACATACGCTTCTTTATCATTCATACTGGGACGCGTACGAAAGTGTACCGGGTTTGGTCAGATTTAGAGCTCATCTGCACATGTACTTAACGGCGCTTACGCACATGGCCCCATCGCAATATTATATGATCTGTCCCACTGTCTCAGCTTCCCTATTTCACTAACAAACAACTCGCGCTTGATCTCTACCCTGCGGAGCAGAAGGTGAGAGGAGGGTGACTTACGTGTCCTTGTTTCGAAAGAGAACCCCGCTGTATTACGCCTGAAGAGGCACGACCAACTGTCATGATAAGTACGCGCCATCAAGGTCGTCCAGCCAGACGCACGGTGGCAATTGCAACCGAGGGGATCAGGCGTTGCGTTTAGACTTTTGCGAAAACCCCCTCGGCTAGATAGGGAGGGCTCTCCGCACAGTCGGAGCGCCATCTACAGTACACTCGGAAAAGGCATACGAACCGAACACGGCGGCGGCATGCGGACATGAGGATCTGCCCACCACGACCTTCCAGCTTTCCAAGAACGAAATAAGTCGTGCATACGGAGCTCGGGGAATGTGCTTGTGCGCCGGGCCGCTCTCGTGATCCCGAAGTGTATCGGTACGTTCGTCATCGCGTCATCGGCCGCCGGCGGCCGCGCCCTCCCAGAGCGCGCGCACTTGTCGCCAGACCTTGAGGACCCCCGTGCTGATGCTAGGGAGAGAATCCGTCAGCATCAGCAAGACCCCAAAAACTCAGTTAGGAGCGGAGTGGTGGGGTGCGAGAAATGGAACGGTGCGCGGAAGCAAAAGCGCAAAGCGGGAACGAAAAGCGGACAGAACGACAACACGTACTTGGCGTCGGCTACCGCGTCCAGCATGACCCACTGCGCCTGCGCCCTCTGGCAGTGCCCGGGCGGGGGGCTCGGGGACGCCTTGCCAACATTAACATTAATGTGCGGTGGCTGCGATGGAGATGGAGAGATCGCGGGCTGCCGATGCTTCCGCGAGGAGGTCTTGCCTTTAGACGTCTTGGGGATAGCGGCCCCGGCTCCGGGAAACGCGGCGTCTGGCTCCTGCGCAAGCGGCGGCGGACAGTCGGCGGCGCCGCCCTCGAGTATGACCCACTGGGCCCGGTAGGTTTTCCTGATGTGGGAGAATATGTGCAGCACGTCACCCGCTGGGACTATCTTTACCACACGGAGGGCCGCGCCTGTGTCTGCGTCGGCGGCGGCGCTGGGGCCTGCCAGAGTGGGCTTAGCCTCGGGTCGTGGTCTGCGCGTAGTCCGGCTCTGTCTTGGGTCTTGTTCCGAACCTGAGCTTTGTTCTTCTGATTGTCTGTTGGAGACAAGAGGCGATCGCGACGGAGAACTCGCAGGGGGTGAGACGAGAAGCGCAGAGAGGAGCGTGTCCGCTATCTTGGCTTGCGCGGGGGACGACGTGGTCACGGGCACATTCGCAGCGGTAGGAAACTCGTGAAGGCCGGCGAGAAGTCCTAAACCGTCACGGAAGCAAATTCAGCACCCAGCAGCTTCGACACGAATCCGACGCAGACGGACGTGGTATGTATTGGAGAAGGTGCGGAGTTATTTAAACGTAGCGGCTACGTGCTTACGCGGAGTAGCCCGGCATTGCGAGGCCTCCGGGTTTCCAAGGGAGAGGCTATTGAAACGGTATGGCTCGACTTGACTCACCTCCTTCTGGCCGGCGGACGAGTAGGAACCAGCGTTCACTTGCATCTGCGTTCCGGTTTGTCCTCCACTCTATAACGTTCACTATGTCGAGTTCTTCCCTGGCCTTTTTCTTCTCGACTTTCATCGGGTACGTTGTGACCGGGCTCGCATCAGGGAGGGGCTCGCACAAGGTGCAGAGCTCCTCGATGTCCGGTATGGGTGCATGGCGTCCCGAAGGTCGGGGAGACGTCGCGGATTTTGCACCCTAGAAACATCGACCCATGGTAAGCTCTAGCGACGCAGCTCAGAGGAGGGCATGCCTGCGTTCGTCCACATACATTCGCACGATAGCCCTCGGAGGCGGAGTTGTCTTCTGTGCCTTCCGTATTTCCCCGGGACTCTACGCGGCGTGATGCAGAGTAGGCGGCACAATGGCGCTGCACCGGGCACGCGTTGCAGGACGGATCGCGTACCTTGCACACGGTCGCACCGAGTTCTATCAGCGCTTGGTTGAGATCACCAGGGCGGTCGGCGTCCTGCACGAAGGCGCTTGCGCCGGCCCAGAGGATGTCGAGCGTTTGCTTCGCCTTCGGCGGCGCGTGGAGCGCTAGGATGCGGCTGAGAAGCCGGTGGACGTTCCCGTCAAGCTGTTAGGAAGATGCGGATGCGGACGCACGTCAGTGTGTGATTATCACGGCAAGAAAGATGTGTGGGACAAGGCCGTTGAACGCACTGCCCCGTCGGCCAGCGGAACTCGAGTCTAACGCAAGAAGCTGATGCAAAGCGCTCAGTATGGGATTGCCGGAGGATTCTAGCGTGAATGCAAAAAAAGCTTCCCCCGGTGTCCAATGTAGCCTCGCTGATAAAGTACTCACCACGGGAACGCGTTCGTTGTAGGCGATAGAACATATCGCTCCTGCGCTGTATCGGCCGATGCCGGGAATCTTGTTCTCCATGTTTTTGGCGTTGTCCGGAAGGCGGCCATCGAACTCTTTGACAACTTTCTGGGCACCGCTGAGCAGACGGGCAGCTCGCGAGTAGTATCCCAGCCCCTTCCATAAACCATTCACAGTGTCTATGTCGGACGCCGCCTGTGGACAAGACTGTGAGGGTGATCGACATGCAGTGCCGATGGTGGACTACTCACCAAATCGGTGATGGTAGGAAATCTACAACACGACAGTTCAAACTTCACCACGGTGGACACAATGAAGGAAACTAAACGACTGACTTGTCCATCCATCTGTTGTAGTATGGTATGACTGTGGCTACCTGCGTTTGCTGTAGCATGATCTCTGACACCCATACCTAAGGGAATGTACGAAACGTCTGCATCAAAATTCGAGAGGTGGGCTAGAAGAAACCGGCACACCTCATATGCTCGCTGGGCTTTCTGTTCTGCGTCCCAAGAGCGGTCGTACGGCTTTCGCCATGGCATGCCCCGTGATGCATGCACGCCCTCATACCAGTGCAAAAGGAGCTCGCGGAGGGGAGCACCGTGCGAGATCACGTGGAGGGAGATAGAGTGCGGACGTGTTCGGAGAGTCTCGGGCGAGTCAGCGGTGTCGGCTTCGTGCATATATTCCAGTGCGTTTGAGAGGTCGCGTCTCCTGCTGTTCCCCTTCAGACTGGTCTGTCTCTTTGCTGGTTTCCTGTCAACGACCTTCCCCCTCTTCTTCTTGGGCTCGAACGACGCGTCGCTGTCGGTGTGATCGTCATCGTCAAGCTCTACTTTGCGTTTCTTGGCCATGTGGGACCGCGATGCGGGGGCGGCCTGCGTGACGGATGGGAGCGGGTGGTGAACCGCGTCAGGCGCGTGAGCGTGTTCCTACAGGCGCGCGCTTGTGGCCACATCACGTGGCCTCGTTCTGCCACGTCTACCAACTCGGAACCGTTGCAGAATAAGTAAGTAAGTACTGCGCTAGGATAAGTTGGACGACGTTTGAGACTGAAGCAGCGATGAGGAAGTGGAACACGAGTGGAGTGATGAGATGATGCGGTGATGGGAAAGGCAGGACAGTGCGACGAGCCAAGTTCCCACGGGAATACGCCACGTCGCCTTCAGGTCGTCGACAGACGCTCGACGTCGTTCTCCTTCTCCGCTCATCCTCTTTCTCTCTTTTCCTCATCTCGTCATGTCTGCCCGCATCAACATCGCCCGCCCAGCCTCTGGAGGCTACAGTCCTGACCCCCACGGCTTCGCCAATTCAAGACCCTCCCCCGGCTACAGAGCCGCAAACCCTGACGACCCTGTGGAGAAGCTCCGGGCTTTCGCTCGCCAGGTCGAGGACTACAGCGAAATCTATTCGCAGCCTCTTAAGCCGCACCTCCCGGCCATTGGACGCTTCCTCATTGTTGGCACGTTCTTGGAGGACTCCTGGCGTATCGTGACGCAATGGGCCGACCAAATTTGGTACCTCCAGAGGTGAGTGCAGACGTGGCATCCTGTTCGCTCAATCATACGAACCTCGCAATCCAGACATCGTCACTTCCCCTGGGGCATCTCCCATCTATTCCTGCTCATCAACGTCCTTGTGAGTATACCGTGCTATTCACATGATAAACTGAAATGCGATCCGTGTTGCAACCTCTCGCAGACGATGCTTGTTGGTTCAGGGGCAGTCATCACCAAGAGGTACACCGAATACGCTGTTGGTGGCCTTCTCGCTGTCGTTGTCGTCCAGGCGTTTGGTTACGGCCTCATTTTCGACCTCAACTTCTTCCTGCGTAACTTGAGTGTCATCGGTGGTCTCTTGATGGTCTTCAGTGATTCGATGTTAACGCGCAAGAAGCTTTTCGCCGGCCTCCCCAGTCTCTCGGAAAACGACCGCAAGAAATAGTGAGTTCTCTATTCTGTTTGGCTGCATGCACAGACAAATGACGTATGGATTTCAGCTTCTTGCTCGCCGGACGTGTCCTGCTCATCTTCCTGTTCATTGGGTTCATCCTCCGTGGACAGTGGAGCATTGCCAGGTTCTTCGTCTCCATTATTGGTCTCGCGGCTTGCATCATGGTCGCCGTCGGTTTCAAGGCGAAGTGGTCCGCAGCGTTCCTCGTCATGACCCTCAGCACCTTCAACGTGTTCATCAATAACTGGTGGAGCGTCCACTCCGCGCACCCGCAACGCGACTTCCTTAAGTGAGTCTATTACATACCATTTACCGATCGACACCACGTTGACCCTTGTGTAGGTACGACTTCTTCCAGACGTTGTGTTCGTGTCCATTTCTATCCATTCTTCTATCGGTACTCACGTTTCATGCCACCTATAGCAATTGTTGGTGGCCTCATTCTGCTGGTCAACATGGGCCCCGGTAAGTGCATCAACGGGATGGTGCGATTTGCGGCTCATTCCTTTTCCAGGCGGTCTGTCAGTGGACGAGAAGAAGAAGACGTACTAGGCGTTTTTCGGCACCGCCGTGGTGTGATGAACTATCTCCTGAAACGAGCGTCCCCCGGTGTGGAACGAGTTCGCCTGCCCGCAAAGCATGAGGAAGGACCCGGGTACGATGGGGGCAGTTGGTTTCTATTGTATCCTTCGCGAAAACATGGCATGGCGGGATCGGTCCTCCTCATATTGTTCATTTAGTTCTAGTATTCTGCTACCGACTACGATGCAAAGTAGCATGCATAAGTTATTCGATGCCCGTTGGCCTGTCAAATACACACAGGATGCCTACGTTCTCCGTGAACCTTGTAGTCTGGCTTGCCGAGATCTGCCAGTGTGTAGAAGATCTCGACGGTCGGACTTTGTCCGTGGACTCAGACCAGTTCCATGACGGGGCACGGAATGAAGTCGGAGAACGTGCCCAGGGACGAGTCGCCGTGGTACATGTACAGTACATAACTTGTGAGCAATGGGGTGTGCGGTGGGAGGTACTGTGGCTCGTGCAAGTGAACACTTCCGGCGCGAGTGGGTAGGCACGCATTGGGAGCAAGAGTGGCAAAGAAACCGTTGTACGTACAGGTTATACACGTGCCGTAGCGCTCGCCCTCAAGGCATCAGATTTGCGCACCGAAAACGCCACCAAGTTCGCGAACACCGCGACTATTGAATGCGAGCTCACCGCAGACCACCCACGCGCGCGCACAGGTGGCCCTGCCGCACTCACGGGCGTGCAACTGAGCATGTGGCGGGGAAGTCGAATGGCGGGAGAGAGACGCGCCCCCGAGCCTTCGTGGGGTCGAAAAGATCTCCTGCAGCAGCTGGACGCCTGGACGGCGCGAAAAGGGGGGGGGTGGATGAGTCGGACAGATGGGATGGGATGGGAAGTCGAGGGATGTCCGTGTTGGGCGTTACGTACCGCACCCGGTACCGTGTGGCTACTCGCAAGGATGGGTCGGCCCCTCGTTCACAGCTGCCCTCTGTTCTCCTTCTTGAGAATGATGTCAACGTAGACCCGGGTCACCCCGATGCAGCAGTGGACTCAGGACTGCGAGGCGTGCAGCGTCAAGTCGCCGGTGGAGCCACAACTCTGTTCACAGAATTGAACTGTCGATGGCTTCCTGTGGGTACCCGTGAACGCGTCCGCATCCCATGAAGTGGTACAGTAAACCAGTGGGAGGGCCTGGGAGGGGGTACTTAGCTCGCGAGCTCGGCGGATGCGGGCCGTCCTGTCGGCTCACAGAAGTTCACATCCAAGTTCTTCTCGAAGATTTAAGCGGCCGCCGGGGTTTGAATGTGGGAGGAGTTTCAAGCGATCTCGCACAGCAGCGTGACCGCGAATGGTCTGCGCTCTTCGAGGAAGGAGACCGGAGACGGGACTGCAGCGGCGGCGGACCGCATGGGGTCACTTGCAAACGACCTTAACGTAATTGGCGTGTTGGGGTTTCCAGAGTTCGAATTTTCCACGATCGCCGCGGCGTGCAGATCAAGGGGGTGAATAGTATTCGCGTGAAGGTAAGTATGATGATGGCGTCGGGGAATTCTCTGTCGCAGTCGTCCGACAGTCGCCTGCGGGGATTCGGGGGCGAAGAGGCTGGAATCGATAACGCACATGTCCAAGCGGGTGAGCAGGCCAGGGGCGAGGCCAGCCGCATCATGTCCGCAATCCGCAGGACGGCAGTAGACCGCACAAGCGGGTAAGGGCGGAGGTTCTGGGGGCGGTTGCAAGATAGACTGCGAGATGTGGGCGATACGTGGGCAAGGTTATCGGCGCCGCACCCTAGGTAAATGAATGCGGTCCCGGGGTTGGCCGTCCGGGCTTGCTAGAAACGGATACGAAGAACAACAAGGGTGTGTACATAAGGCGCAAGGCGAGGATACTGACTTGTGACATCGCCAAATGACGGGGGGGGGGAGATAGGGAGACAGGGACATGAAGGCCCAGGGCAGCGTGGAGCGACGTTTTCGCGGCGGGGAGTATGAATTAAATCGATGAGGCGGATCGCAGGCTGAATTCCTGTCGGTGCCACCGACCAGACGTCGATAGTCAGGAATGGGCTTGCCCGTAGAACTCCGAGTTGGGTAGGAGGGGACCGAAGAAGCATGTCACCTATGATTGTGTGAACCCTGGTGGGTTTCAGGGAAACTTGTATTAGAGGGTTGTTCTCAAGTCCATGTAACTTAGACCTAAGACAGGTCCAGGGAACGTCGAAGGAGAAGCCTCCTCAGCGAACAGAGGTGAAGAGTCAGCACGATGCGTTCTCATACGGGCGTGGGTGTCGGCGGACGTCCTTACCTGCTAAGAAAAGGCAAAAAAAAAACCGAAAAGCTAATTCGCGCGGCTTTCCTATAACGGGGTTTGATCGCCCAGGGAATCCAGCTCCGACGTGCGGTAGAGTTTTCTCTTGGTTATTGTCAATAAGCTCGTCGCGTCAAGCAAGCAAGTCTCAGACGCGCTGCAGCGAAGATACGGTGGAAAGAAAGGGCGATAAGTATCAGAACACGTGGATGGGCACGCGATGGAATCCGGCGAGCTACTTCGCGAAAACTCACCAAGGGCTTGCAATCCTGCGGCAACGCAGAGCGCAGGGCTCTGGACTACAATCTGGGCCCTAGTCGAAGCTGGTGGCGTTGGCTACAGACATCCGGTATGAGCGACGGCGTACAAACAAGGGATAAAAGGTAACATACTGAGTGCGTCCCCTTCAAAGGTAGCCGGAGACTCGGAGTTGGACACGGCAGACCATAGTAGGCATTGAGAGGTGCTTCTCCGCGGGGATCCCGCCCTAACGCCGCGTGCAAGGCAAGGGACAAGAACCAGTTGGCGGTTTGGATGCTTCCTATGGTGGTCCCGCGAAGCGTACCGATAATCGATAAATAGCGACACACCGGTGGAGATGTTGAGTTGTCAAATAGGCTCTCGCCAACCTTAAGGCGCGTGGCAGTGAGAATGTACAAGATACACCGAATCTAGCAGGCTACATGGCATTGTTCTCTGTGGGAGAGCCAACTGAAACATTAAGTTAACTTTCAATCTTCTCTGAGAGTGATTAGTGATCACCTCAGGAATAACTTCCCTGTCATGGGTGCGAGAGCGGGTGCATTGCGCAGACCAGGCGTTTTGCATGGAAGACAGGAACCCGGAAGTGTAAAAAAAAAAGTAGTGGGACGCTTCGCACATAAGTATGTGAAGCGAGCGAAGCCCTCGAAGCCCTGGAGGCCATTGGCGCATCCTTTTGCATTGAGTTCTTCAGGTGACGGTTCCAGGAGTATCATTAACTGGTGGCGGCCGCTGCTGGACGGAAAACAGTTATCTATTTTGATAAACGAGAAACACACCGATTCTCCATACCGCGGTTATAAGTAGATCGTCACGGTCCCAATGTGTGCCGATGCGCTATCTCCGACGCTCATTTCGGGGCCATTCGTTGAGACGATTGAACTGTGTCGAGCGGACTGGGGGTATCCACTGTACTGCGTCGATCGATGACCCTATTGTAGGGTTGGCACTTTAGCCATGTCTTACCAAAAACAGTTACGTTATGCGATGACATCATACCCTGTCCTCGCCTCCACCGACGTCGAGGCTGGCTGCGGCCTCACTCGACATGGAGCACCTCACCTTTCGATACGACACTCACATCGCGCACCCGCCAGCACACTGCCCCCAGCTTGGGCAGCTACCAGCCAACTTATGATGGAGAACATCCCTATCGACACCTCGCATCCCGCGGTGAGAGAGTACCTTGCCCTCATCAGGTGTGTGGGACAGATTATTGTCTCATGTCCACCTCAGAGGTTCTTATAACCATGCGTTCAGGCTGCAGGTGCTCACCCCGCTGTCCTTGCTCATCAACATTGCTACTCTGATGATATGCACCTTCCTGTTGGATCCCAACCTTGGTACGTACCCATCGACAGAACAGTTCGCATTCTTTGCATCTGACATGCTCTAGGAAGAATCGCTGAGCTGTATCCCACATCAATCACACCTCAGCCACATATGATTGGCGTTTACATCGTGGCCCTATACATTCTACAAATCGGCTACTGCACCTTGCTCGTCTTCTCCCGTACTCAGGAGACGAAACGTGCAATCATCAAGGGGTGCGGCTTCCCTCTTATGCTTTCAAATTGGGTGTTCGCCCTTTGGGCAGTATCTTGGGTATAAATCACGCGTTGGAGTGGAATGTTGAACCCGAAGAACTTACTTTTTACTCGGAAGGTTCTGCAAGCGTTCATGCTCTCGACGATATGTCTAGGGGTGTTACTATTATTGCTTCTGTACGCCAACGTAGTGTTGCTGATCTACCATGCTCCAACCACGAGAAAGTAAGCTTTTGCCATCAAGTCTGCCGTCCTCTACCAACTGACAACGCGTGTAGACCGTTTGACCTCGCATTCATCCATGCGCCGGTCAGGGCGTTCATGTTGTTGCCGTTGACGATATTGTTCCCCTACAGCCTTTTGTGAGGCCACCTTTCTTTCACCACTCGTTGTTCCTGACACGATGCCCACGTTTTAGTATCACGATCGGACAGTCATGGTCACCCGGTGAACCGCAACATTACAGTCGCGGACAATGGCCGGGTTTTGCGGTGATGCTTGCAGTGAACCTCCTGGGTATGTGTCACACTCTAGTGTCCAACCGAGATACGAGACTCATGCTATCGCCGCGATACTCAGGTCTCATCGTAATCATCATACGCCGCGACATTGTATGGTGTGTTGCCGCAACCTGGATATGCGCAAGTGTTTGGAGCTTGAAACCGAAGCCTGCTCCAGTCCTAGTGCGTTGCCTGACTTTTCCTGGAAAACTATCGGTGTCAAACTAACTCGATGGATGGCGACTTGCGCGTGTAGATTACGGTGATTATATTCACGGCTCTTCATCCCTTCGCGCTTCTGGCGTCGTACCTGTGGAGTTGGTTCCGAAGACGCGAGGAACGGCGCACGGGTCCTATAGCACTCCCACCGGACGAGCAGGGAAATCCGAACAGAAGGTCAGCCGGTCCGTTGGGAGAGAGGCCGGCTCGAGAAGTGGATACGGAAGCTATTTGGGGGTAGGAAGATACGGCATTTGTTGCATGGCTACTTCCAAGATTTGATTGTATTTCGTACACTGGGTAGTACCTATGGAGGGAAAATGGCGTCTGAGCGGTGCACGGAACGGTCTCTGTGAATGGAGTAAATAGGAAGTTCTCCCATACGTACCTAGGCAATGTTGAACACGATGGTCCGAGGGTGCTCGCTACCTTGGCCAATCCCGTCTCGCGATGGAAGCGTTGCAACTACCATGTTGACGCAATACTCGACAACCGGGGGTATGGCCAGTGGGTTCTGTTTTTCGGACTAGGAAATCAATAGGATTAGAAACCCGTGTCACGATGAGTTGGGAATGTAGACGTACAGCGGGCCTCTCTTACGCGGGCCCTAAACAATGAATACCAAAAATAACGGTATGGGGTCATTTGCGGGTTTCTCGCCACACCAGCCAACGCCGTGTGCAAGTGGCCGTCCTGATTCCTCACGCAAACGTCAAGTTTGATTCGGAGGCAAGGGCGGTACAGCCCGATAGCTGTACGAGGGCCAAAAGGGCTGCACGACGCCTTCAAGCTCTTCATTGCGGACGTATGATACGTAGCAAGCCACAGTATAATCTATACACACGTTCATCTAGCGAGCGATCAGGGTATTGATACGCCAAGGACACTGATATCTAACGCACTCACGTAGGCAACATCTTAACGAACGAGGACAACTCAGTAATGCAACTCTGCCACTTGCGGTTTCGCGTCCACCCTGTGCCCCCCTCCGAGCTTCTCGATCACCTCCTCGACGCCCTTCTCCGCCCTGGTCAGATCGAAGCCGAAGTCGGAAGTGGGGTGGCCAGCGATCACTCGCTGCTGCGCCTTGCTGCCGGTCTTCTGGTACTCGGCGACGCCCTTGCATATGCCCTGCAGCGTCGTGACGTGCCCGTTGTAGCCCAGCCCCCCCTCCGCCGGCGGCGCACGGGCCCGTGAGTCGTCGAAGATGAGATGCACCTGCGTCAGGGACCACATGGACGGCTGGAGGAACACGATGCCCCCGTTCAGCGCCGGCACGAGCTTCGCGAGGGCGGAGAACGGTGCGGGGGCGCGGAGAAGCGCGTGCCGGGCGAGGTAGTAGCACTCGACGACCATCGCGAACGCGAGCATCACCGTCGCGGAGAGCGGGGTGAACGTCACCTCCCCTTTCGAGAGCTCCGTGATCCCGCGGTAGACCTCGCCGTACGTCACGGGCGGGCCCGCGTCCGCGATGCAGAACGCCTGGCCGCCGATATCGGGGTTCGGGTTCGTGCTTCCCCGCTCGAGCTCGATGAGGCGCTGCTCGTAGGCGAGGTGCGCGACGGAGCAGTTCTCGACGTGGATGAACGACTGGAGGATGTTGAAGATCCAGCTCGGGTTGCTCTTGCGGTGCATGTGCGGGTCGAGCATGAGGTCGCCCCCGGGGCCATAGATGCCGTTTCCTGGGCGGATGCAGCCCGTGCGCATGACACCATTCCTACCCCCGGAAGGGGAGCGGTCGGCTGCGCGCACGAACTGCTCCGCCTTCCACTTCGAGTGGGCGTAGTTGGAGAAGAAGTGCTCGTGGCGCTTCGGGACACGCTCGTCGTCGTCGTTGATGGGCTGGACGAAGAACTCCGGCGGGCCCTCCCATGGCCAGCGAAAGAACCGATTGCTCCGGACGGACACCGAGCCCGAGGACGTGTAAAGGAACGTGGACGCGCCAGCCTTGCGCGCAGCCGCGACGACGGTCTGCGTACCGGCGAGGTTGATCCTGTCTGAGATGTGTTGGAGAGACTCGTCGCGCTCGTAGAAGCGGATAATCGCGGCGGTGTGGAAGACAGTGAGCTCTGGCTCGGGGCCATCGGGGATGTCCGCCCAGGGTTTACGAAATGCCCCTTCTACTGAGGCAGCGTCTGCGATGTCCACCTGACAAAAGTCCACCTGCGCCGCGGGTCCCTCGAGCAGGTCTTGACGAATGGGACGGCGGATGTCGAGGATTCGGATGCGACGCGGATCCTCTCCTCTCGCGATAAGGTGGAGGACGATCCATCCTCCCAGGAAACCAGCCTGCGCGCGAGAGATGGTGAGTTCTGAAGGTAGCGAGCGAGATGGAGCGGTCTGTGGGAAGGGGTCGTGCGAGAGTAACACTCACCCCGCCAACCACAGTATATCTCCGCCCCGTCTTAGGTGAGAGCTCCTCTGGCGAAAACAAGGATGGGGATGGGCTGGTCAAAGCCGCCGAACGCGCCGTCTGTTTCACGTCTTCCAGCGTCCAGCGTTTGGGGGAGAAGAGGGCAGCCTCAGACGTCAGCCGAGTGATCTTGGCGTCGTTGGCACGGACGTAGAGGTAGAAGAGCAGAAAGATGCTTGCCGCGAGAGAGAGCCATAGTGAGAGAGCCATCTCATGGCAGTTGTGTGAGGAGGTCCCCGCGTGCGGGAGCAGGGGGATTGAAGGCCGAGGAAATCAGGCTGAGACACGATGGCGGCACTTTCTGAGCGCCCTCAGAGGAGGTGCCGCGAGGTCCGAAGAGCCATATTAATGAGACCGATGACAGCGCCCTCCTTGGTAGCGGCAGTGGACTGTATGCGTCGTAGACATGGAGAAGCCGGAGGAAGATATGGGTGTGAAGGGACGGATTGCATGGATGTGCGCAACTCTTAGCTCGAGGGTGACAGGGTGTGAAACACATGCGGGCTGCTCAATCCGCCACAGCCGCTCCCTGTGGGCTTCCAACGCCTCGGACTCGCCACATCCGAGAACCTATCGCCCGCACATACTCATGCCATACAGTCCGTTGTTTCATACCATCACCTGCGCCGATGTTTGAGCAACAACCTCTCGCACGGTAATTGAGTTATTTCCGTGCTCTCAGAGCACAAATGTACCGACCCGCCGATTGCATTCCAATTTCTCGCGGTACTACAGTACATAGTAGCATATACCTATTAGATACCGACCTTACGTTCTTTGACAGTAAACGAAGACAAGAATCCGATCACGCTGGGGCCGGCGGCGGAGGGGCTGGGTCGCTCGGAGGGGGCGCGGTCCCTGGTGCGGTGGGTGCGCTCGAAGCTCCCGCGGTCGCTGAGGTGGCAGTCTGCGCATATCCGTTCTGAGCGTAGTACTGGGCGTATTGCTGCTGTTGCTGTGCCTGCCATTCTTTGAACTGCGGCGAGTTGACATCATATCCATAAGCGGCCCTACGCACGCAAACGTGTCAGCAGAGTTCAGTGCGGAATCCAATAGGAACACTCACCAATAGGAGGTATACGCCTCCCAGTCACTTGCAGCAGGTGCAGCTCCAGGTTGACCAGCAGGGGGCGCCGTGGCCCCGGTAGCGCCAGGAGCAGCAGGAGTGCTACCATCTGGAGGCGGAGGAGGTTGCTCGCCAGGAGGTGGGGGCGGAGGAGCACTACCCGGAGGCGGGGGAGCGTAAGTCTAAACGCAAACGTGTGAGCTCATACACCAGTTCGCGATACAGACCAAGATCAGGCGGAGGCAACTTGTATGCCATAAAAGACTGGCACGGAGAAGAGAGGAATATGAGCGGAGCATACATACACCGTAAGCATTGTAAGCAGCGTACTGGACTTGTGCTTGGTGGAGCTCCATCTGTTGCTGCTGCAGGATCGTCTTCACCTTCGCGTGTTCTTCCTGCACCACGACCAGCAAGTCCTCCGTGAGAGCTTTCGCGCGCTGCACTTGCTGCTCGTCTGGACCGCTGTAGCACACTAATCAGGGAGTGCCGTTTGGTAGGGGAAAATACGGCGACAGACGTTACGTGGATGTACATTGGTTCATCGTGCTCATGGCCGGTCTCCTGATCAACGAATCCAGATCCAAGACCCTTGATCTGCACACGAGTACCTGTTTCCTGTTGGATATACTTGACAAACATACCCTGTGCTGAAATGAGCGAGGAGGTCAAGCGCTCGGAGACCGGACGTACCGATGGCCCAACAACTTTGGCGCGGACGTTGAAATTCCGGATGGTATCAATACCGACCGGAATTTTCTCTTCGGGCCATTTACGCTGCACTAGCGTGGGTCAAGCTGCGGAAAGTTCAAACGCTGCAGCACGTACCCGCTCCCTTGTGCGCGAGCTCTTGTCCTCCACCAATGAACCCATGTCCATCTTGATCAAGTCGTTGACCTTGTCAACGGCCTTTTGAAGAATCTCGTCCGTCGTGGCAGAGATGTGAAGGTAAAGAGGGGGGTCCCTCTCATTCGCCTTGGACCTGTCCGGATACCATACGCCCTTGGTGCTGATGGAAGCCCCCGTCTCATCATGGATCTAACGCGCGAGTTTCGTTCAATGCCACGTCGCGTAACACCTCCAAAGACGGACAAACCTGCTGCTGAGTGGACCCCTTGGTAAGGAGATACCTGTTCCTGACGTCGTTGATGTCGATGTCGTGAGTGAAGTCTCCGTCATGGGGATCCTTCGTCGCGCCGCCCAGACTTGCCCCTCCGCCGCTAGCAAACTGGGCTGCGATTTTGGCGGCGATGGCGGCAGCGGCAGCGGCGGCTTCGGATGCGGTTTTGCCTTCTTCAACCTTGGTGGCCTTAGCTGAGGGACCTTCTGCTTCGTCACTTTCCGGTCCTTCCTGGTCCCACTTGCGCTTCGACGACATTCCGGAAACAGGACAGAGGAGAGGGGAGGTGGGGGGCACGGGATTGAGGCGACGCGACAAGGAGGACGTAACGGAGAAACCAATCTCGAATGGGAAGCTGGACGGGCCTATTTGACTGTGTTTGTGTTGTGGCGAGGCGCCGAACGCGGGTTTTTGAGAGACGCGTGCAGCCGTGACGGACTGCCTCTTGTCCAAAACACCGTCGTGGACTTTGTGTCCATCCCCAATGGCGGCCCCCCTCTGCTCAAAAGCCCTCGGCGTCGGTCTTTTTGCAGCAGCGAGAGCATGTCGGAGCTCAGCTGATGTGTTGGCACTGCACGGTACGTCGCTATCCGTTTGCGAGGACGACCTGTCACCGTAACGCTGGATGCTCATGCAAACATTTGCAGCATTCCGCGCAGGACGCCTCTCTTCCCTACGGTTTTCCAGCACGGCCACGCACCGACAGCGCGATTCCCTGTCATCTCGGGAACACCCTCACGATACCTCGTACGGCTCGCCGCCCACAGGTACTCCAGCGGAGACCCCGCCCAATCCCAATGCCGACCAGCCCGAGTTCGCCACTCTGAAGGACGCTCTTCACCCGCGCACGCTCAGTTCACTCACTGCACATCCTTTCAACTTGGTCCATATGAGCTCAGTTCAAGCCGCCGTCCTCCCTCTCCTCCCTAACCTCGTCCGACGTCACGATGCGGACGAGAAGGACCCGGTTCCCCGTGACCTCATGGTCAAGGCGCGCACTGGCACTGGCAAAACTCTGGCATTCCTGGTACCGGCGGTCGAAGCTCGACTCAATGCGCTCGAGGCGCACGCGAAGCAGGTAGAGCAGGACACGATGAACAACAGCACGTCGATGATTGCGCGCGCTGTCGAGCAATACGCGAAGACTCACGTCGGGGCGCTTATCATCAGCCCTACGCGAGAACTGGCAACGCAAATCGTGAACGAGGCGCTCAAGCTCACCCGGCACCACGACCACTTCGAAGTCAAACTGTTCACTGGCGGTCTCCCCAGGGACAGGCAGAAACGCTCATGGAATATGGGGCGGCGCGACATCGTTGTGGCCACCCCTGGACGGTTGCGCGACTTCATCGAGAACGAGCCTGGTTTCTCAGATGCTCTTCGGACGACGGAAATGGTGCGTGCTCAGATTGGTGGTCGTAAACAGCGCAGCTCACGCGCATCCAAAGTTCATTCTCGACGAGGCCGATACGCTTCTCGAGATGGGCTTCATCCCCGACATCACGGCTATCGCCCAGCACCTCAAGCCTTCACCCGAGCGTCAAACGTTCATGTTCTCGGCAACGATGTCCAAGGAAATCCGCAAAGTTGCTCGTGAATCCCTCTCGGAGAAGCACACGTTCGTCAACTGCGTACCGGACGATGCGGCCCCGACGCACCACGCTATTCCCCAGTACTACACCACGGTCCCTAGCGCTGATGAGCAGCTCCCCCATGTCCTCCGCCTTATTGCTGAGGACCAGCTTGCGAACCCTGGCAAGTCCAAGGTGCTCATCTTCCTGCCGACGACCCGCATGGTCCAACTGTACAGCACGTTGATCACGCAAATTGCCCCATCGGTCCTCCCTGCTGGTCGCCGTACACGTTTCTTGGAGATGCACGCGAAGAAGACCATGGACCGGCGCATGAGGACTTCGGACTGGTTCAGGGTTGACAAGTCAGGCGCGATGGTCATGCTTACATCCGACGTCTCCGCTCGTGGCGTCGACTACCCGGGAGTCACCCGCGTCATCCAGATTGGCGTCCCTACCAGCGGCGACATCTACGTCCACCGTGTCGGTCGCACGGGCCGTGGCTCGAACATGAAGGGTCGCGCCGACCTCGTCCTTCTCCCGCACGAAGCCGGCTTCCTGCAGACCGAACTGTCCGGCGTCCCCATCCGGGAGCTGACCATCGAACAGCTCCAGACGCAGCTCGACGAGCTCGCCGAGAAGTACGAAGCCTCTCCTCTCGAGTTCTTCCCGCAGCTTGCGAAGCGCACCTCCCGCATGCGTGAGGGTGGTCCGCCGCTGGCCGGGGGCTTCCCCGAGGGCGTCCGCGGACGCCTCGGGGACGTCGAGGGGAGCGTCAAGGGCATCCAGGGGGACCTGAGCCTGGAGGACGTGAGCGACGCAATGATGACCGTGCTCGCGTTCTACGGGGCCAACGCGGACTGCTGCCGCAACAACAAGGCCGCCACCATCGCCGGCGTCCAGGCGTGGGCGGCCGCGCTCGCAGGCCAGAGTGTCCCCGTTCGCGTGCCGCGCGAGTGGAAGGATTCTTCGCCCATCCGACGGGGGGGCTCGAGAGGCGGGTTCCAGCAAAAACGTTTCGGCGTCAAGGAGGGGAGGGATTTCGGGGACTTCAAGAGGAGGGACTCCGGGGACTTCAAAAGGAGGGATTTCGGAGATTTCCAGAGGAGGGATTCTGGAGATTTCCAGAGGAGGGATTCTGGAGATTTCCAGAGGAGGGACTCGGGAGATTTCCAGAGGAGGGAACCTGGCGAATTCAAGAGGAGAGATTCCGGCGAATTCAAGCGCCACGACTCGCGTTCGTACGACCGGAACTCTGACGGCAGTGACGGCAAGCGGGAGAGGCGGCCTTGGGAGGGCAGGGGATCCAGGGGAAGCTGGAGTGCTCGCCCTTCTTCCCGGGACGACTAAGTCTCTGCTGGGGGCTCGAGGGGTAGATGGAGTTTCGGACCAGGTCTTCGTCAGACCTGCGAGGTGGGACACCACTGTCCTCTCCTTTATACTGCTATGTTATGGTCGGGCTAATAGTACTGCCATCCGCATGTATCGCATCGCTCACTCTGCATTAATTATAGACACGCACACTAGCTCATGCATATCACTGTAATGACATCCCATTGCTCTAGATCTAGATATGCGTCTGATCATGCTCGACTATTCGACCAGCAATGTAGCTACAGATCGGGACGATCAACGGTAAATAGTTGTGTTCTACCGTCCCATCTAGTTGCGCTGGAAGGTGTATACATGCCTGCCATGTCTAACGGGGTTTGAGTCCAGGTGCCTCTCGAAATCGACATCGCGCTTGAAGAACCGCCCACAGCACGCATACACGGAGTGCCAGCGGACGTGGTTCAAGTGGTAGCGCAGGTCAGCGAGCGAATTGAGGCTTGTGTCGCAGTACTGGCAGGTCAGGGAGTTGATCATATTGGAGGTGAACCAGTGGCGAGTGCAGAGGATGGCTTCGCGACGGAGGGGTTTGCGTCAGCACGGGACAGCATAAACGAACCAGATAGCAAGCACGTACCGGGGTCGTCCATCCACGACAAGTCGTCGTCGAAGGCGGGCGGGTCAGGGATGTATGCGCCGCCCATCCCGATCCCGATATACTCGTATGGAGGCGGAGGGGGCCGGGTGGCAGCCACCGCGGGCACACGCCCAGGGTTGCGCCTCGCTTGGTCGCGTTCCCGCTGGCGTTCCCGTGCTTCGAGCAGCATGCTCTCGTCCCAGAGTTCACATGACGGCTTGCTCGAGCACATGCTCTTTTGGATATCCCAAAGAGCTGGAAGATCAAAGTTGGCCGCGAAGCAGCCTATGGAACATTGGCTAGACGCACCTCCGCATTTGAAGCAGAACTCGGTCTTGCAACGGCAGGTGATGTGATTGCATCCTATCGTCAGCTCTACGATGATCTATTAACAGCCGCCGTTGAGATACATACATCGCGCGAAGAACTTCAGAAGGCACTCACTGCACATTTTGGACACCGTCGCCAGTTCTCTGCCTGTAAGAGAAGTCATGAAGCGGCGTTCAGGAATCGGTAATGGGGCGGATACTTGCCTTCGCCAATTGAAGGGCCTTCTGATCGTCCGGAGACCGCTCATCAAGAGGCAAATCCTATGCATGATGTCAGCGATGACCGACCGGCGACAAGGGTAAAGACCTATGACCCAGACCTGATACTCTTCACAGTTCATCCCTATACGAGCGGGTTAGCCGGGCTACGTAAACCGCCGTCGCAATGCTCACCATCATGCCAGACTACTCGACAAGGTACGCAAATAACAGCATCACATGAAGGGCATTCAGCTTGGGGGTCCTCCGACTCTTCGTCCACCTGCACGAGCGCGGAACACTTCGGGTTGGGACAGTAATACTTCGGAAAACTGTCTAGGAGCTTTTGGGTATGCTGATAACGAGAACCGGTGTTCATAATCAAGTTTTGCAAAGAGTGCGGCCATGGGAGGCCACTCACCCACAACGTCATTCCCTTCTCCGTAAGGACCCTTTGGGCAATCTCATCTGGAATCCCTTCGGGCCAGTCGTTGACGGAACACTCTGGGCACCGGATAGGGAACACCACTGCGTTCGGGTTGCTTGCGCCATTGCCGTCCGGGTCTAGCTTGCTGTTGATGTAGCTGTTGAGGCAGGAAATGCAGTAGCCGTGGGACCGGGGGCATGGAAGACGCGTTCCAAACTGCATGCGGCCCGAAGAGTTCGCCGACTGGACGGCGGCAGCGGGGGAATGAGTGGCTTGAAAAGGCTCCATGCAGACACCGCAAACGAGATGGAGCTTTGCAGGGACTTCATCCTTGACCGAAGAGATAGCCGCGAAACCTTTTCCCTTGGACTGAGCGAGCGCCTTTCCTTTCCCCTTCTCATTCATGGCCGCCGCCTACAAACAGATATGAGCGATCTCAACAACGTCTAGCTTGAGAACTGGGTGCTCACCATAATATTGTCAATAGCGTCATGACCAAGAACGCTGCTCAACCACATCAGCCACAGTTACCGGACCGAACAATCTTCTGCACCTCTCCGCATCCCGGACTGCTCGTACGTCGTCTTGGCCGTCATCAAACTGCTGCTGCAGACGCTTCGCGAATTCGGCATCGAGGAGGCACTTCTTCTCCGCCGCAGCGAGCTTCTGGGCGTACTGCCGGCTGGCGGCCATGTTGCTGTCCTCGGCGTGCTGTAAAGCCTGGGCCATCAGCGCGTCCTTGCTCGCGTTGATTTCCGCTGCCAGGACGCCCATAGCGAAGTCGTGGTCGGTGTGGCCTACCGCGTCGGTGCCATTCTTAGCCTGAAACTTCTTGGGGAACCGTCCAGCGGCTAGCGCGGAGGAGTTGAGAGCCTCATGAAGTTGGAGTTCTTCCGCCACGCGTGTGTCATCTACAGATAGGATGTCCTCTTCGAGAAGCTTAGCGATGAGGAGCTCGGTAAGCATGTCAGCATTTCCGTTGCTTGCGACCTCTGTCATTGTGAAGCCCCTCTGGTCTGTCGAAGGGACAGGAAAATCAACAAGACGGGCGAATCATGAACATCCGTAACCTTACATGGATGGGGTCAGCCTCGAAGTGACGGCAATGTGGAAGGAGCTGCAAGCCTGCAGGACCTGGCTTGGGGGTCTACCGTAGCACACCCCCTTTACATAAAAGGGGGGCCGTTATGCGATCGGCCGCGACTCTGAATTATCTTATCTTATCTTTGCATCGTTGGACATGGGAGAGAGAGCGACTCCCGAGAAACAGAATGGACCGGAAAGCGAGGAAAGAGGATACTTCGAACGATGGTAGGTTGACTGTATGTACGATGGTAGGACGATGACCAGAGACGCAAGCGTACTTGCGATGTGGATGGTCATGAGCCACATCCAAGCGACGATCGCACATATACAGCTAAACTCTATCTAATCTCTCTACATCCACGATATACTCCTTCAACAAAACCCTCACCCGCACAGTACTCCGGCTTCGACGAGGTGTGCCCACCCTGGGCACCCACGTACGGATACCAAGAACACCCGTTACTTCGAGCTTAGGAGGCATCGTGAGTCGCGCTCGTGATCTGCAGAGGTCGAGTCATCTTACATGAGGCTACTCTTTTGATGAGAAGAAGTTCGCATCTAGTTTCAATCTATCCTGAGGACCTGCACCACCTCTACCCTCTCCCATACGGTTCCTCTAAAAAGGTCAAGAAAGCAGCATGGATGCTGACCGCCTCGCTCGGGTCGTCGCCCGACTTCAAAATCTGCCAGAGATCTCTCTCCCAACCGATTTCCCCCGGCCGACGGGAGGCAATAAGCTAGTCGAAGCTGCTGCTACCGCTGAGCTTTCGGAGCAGACATGCGTCCGTCTTATGAAGCTCGCCCTATACAACGAGGATGATGAAGATGCCGACGACGATTCTACCGACACGAATACACCCTCTGCTTTCCATCTCCTTCTAGCCGCAGTCTCTGTCCTCTTGCATAGATATACTGGCGACACAGATTTATTGGTTGGCTCGTCGTCTGCTTCAGCGCGCGATCCGCTCGTGCTCCGGATAGCAGTCGGCCCAGAGGATCCTTTCTGGGCAGTCGTACGCAAGGTACAACAAGTCGAACGCGAGGCCGAAGCGGACAGCGTCCCGTATGAATCTATTATGCGCGCACTCGGTAAGGATAAGGCGGATACCGTTGAGGGTTCCCGTCCATTGTTCCGCGTTCGGTTCTTCGACGAGACCGACTCGCCTCAGGAACACTTCCTCCGCACGACAAGCCTTACTTCCGACCTGACCATCTTCGTTACCCGCCAGCAAGAGTCAAGTCGCTCCTCGATCGCGCCGCATATATCCCTCCGCATTCTCTACAACTCTCTGTTGTTCTCTTCGGCGAGGATAACTCACCTTGTCGATCAACTCTCTGTGCTCCTCCGCCGTGTGGCCGCTAACCCCCTCGCACCGGTGGGCTCAGTTCCACTACTCACCCCCAGCCAGAAGGCCAAGCTGCCTAACCCAACGGCCGATCTCAACTGGTGCGACTTTAAGGGAGCCATCCCTCACATATTTTCCCGGAATGCAAGGCAATGGCCCGACCGCCCATGCGTCATCCAGTGCATTCCCTCCCCAAGTCTAGACCAACCACAGGAGAAGCGTACCTTCACCTACAGCCAGATCCTTCATGCCGCCAACGTTCTCGCCCATCACCTACTTGAAGGCGGTTTGCAACGCGAGGAGGTCGTCATGATCTACGCCTACCGAAGCGTGGAGCTCGTCGTCGCTGTCATAGCGGTTCACAAGGCCGGAGGAACGTTCTCGGTCATCGACCCGGCGTATCCGCCTTCACGGCAGACCATTTACCTCCAGGTCGCGCAACCGCGCGCCCTCGTCGTGCTCTCAGGCGCCGGCAAGATTTTGCCTACGGTTCGCGAGTTCATCTCCAACGAGTTGCGGATCCGTGTCGAGGTCCCAGCTCTAGCTCTCCTCGCGGATGGACAGATTGTTGGCGGCTGGCATACCGAAGGCTCAGAAGATGTCTTGAAGCCCCAGCTGCACCTCGCCGATACCGACCCAAACGTCCCTCTAGGGCCCGACAGCGTTGCGACGCTCTCGTTCACTAGTGGAAGTACGGGTATCCCCAAGGGCGTCAAGGGTCGGCACTATAGTTTGACCCACTTCTTCCCGTGGATGGGGAAGCGTTTCGGTATTGGAGAGCACTCGAAGTTCACCATGCTGAGCGGCATCGCACACGACCCCATCCAGCGCGATAGTAAGTGCCTCAGACGCCTCAAGAAATATTCGCACTGACCAACCATCCGGTACTAGTGTTCACGCCCTTGTTCTTCGGAGCGAGCCTCTACGTCCCCACTGCAGACGACATCGGCACGCCCGGTCGCCTTGCAGAATGGATGGCTGATAACGAAGTGACCGTCACCCACTTAACCCCTGCTATGGGCCAGCTTCTGTCTGCCCAGGCAACCCGTCAGATCCCCTCCCTCCGCAACGCCTTCTTCGTCGGCGACGTGCTCACCAAGCGCGACTGCCTCCGCCTGCAGTCTCTCGCGGCAAACGTGCGCATCGTGAACATGTACGGCACCACTGAGACTCAGCGCGCGGTCTCGTACTTCCTCATCCCATCCGTATCCGAAGATCCGACGTTCCTCGCGACACAGAAGGACATCATGCCTGCCGGAGAGGGGATGATCGATGTCCAGCTCCTCGTCGTCAACCGTAACGACCGCAATATCCCTTGCGCCGTCGGCGAGGTCGGCGAGATCTACGTCCGTTCCGGAGGCCTCGCAGAAGGGTACTCGGACACGCAGGCCACCGCTGAGAAGTTCGTCACGAACTGGTTCTCCGCGGACGCCCCACCCATCCCCGATACTATCGCTAACCCGTCGGATGGCAGGGCGCCAGGACCCGAGGCGCAGTTCTGGAAGGGCGTGCGGGACAGGATGTACCGTTCCGGGGACCTCGGGCGCTACCTCCCTGACGGTATTGTGGAATGCACAGGTCGTGCGGACGACCAGGTCAAGATCCGCGGGTTCCGCATCGAGCTCGGGGAAATAGACACCCACCTGAGCCAGCACCTGCTTGTGCGAGAGAACGTCACGCTCGTGCGTCGCGACAAAGACGAGGAGAAGATTCTTGTCACGTACTTCGTGCCCGTCAGCGGACCTGCGCTCGACGACTATGCCAGCGACGTCGGAGACGACGCGGATGAGAAGGGCCTTGTCAGCGGCATGCGCAAGCACAGAAAGCTCATCAAGGAGATCCGGGAGTACCTCAAGAAGAAGCTGCCTACCTACAGCGTTCCTACCTGTACGTATACACGAGACATGTCCAAATACTTAAGACTAACTGCGACCGTAGTGTTCGTTCCCCTCAAGCGCATGCCGCTCAACCCGAACGGGAAGATCGACAAGCCCGCTCTCCCCTTCCCCGACACAGCTCAAGTCGCACCCGCCGAGCCCGCCCGCGCCGGCGAGGCGACACCCACCGAAGAGGCCATCCGCGCGATCTGGGCGCGCATCCTCCCTAATGCGCCCTCGCCCCTCCCGCTCGACGAGAGCTTCTTCGACCTCGGCGGGCATTCGATCCTCGCGACGCGCCTCATCTTCGAGGTCCGCAAGGCGTTCCTCGTCGACGCGCCGCTCGGGCTCATCTTCGACAAGCCGACGATCGCCGCGCTCGCGGACGCCGTCGAGCGCATGCGCAACGCCGACCTCGGGCTCGCTGGCCCGCGGGCGCCGCCGTCCCCACCGCCGAGGCGGCGGTAGCGGCGGGGAAGAAGGTCGAGTACGGGCAGGACTATGAGCAGCTCGTCGCGCAGCTCGAGCCGTCGTACCCGGCCGTGTCCGCGGACTACACGAGCCGTCCCCTCACCGTGTTCCTCACGGGCGCCACGGGGTTCCTGGGGGCGTTCATCCTGCGCGACCTGCTGCAGGGCGCGGAGCGCGTCAAAAAGGTCGTCTGTCTCGTGCGTGCACCCGACGACGCGAAGGCGGTCGAACGCCTGCGCGAGGGGGCCGCGGGCCGCGGCGTGTGGGACGAGGCGTGGCTCTCGAGCGGCAGGCTGGAGGTCGTGAGGGGCGATTTGGATAGACCGCAATTCGGCCTGGATGGCGGTGCGTGGTTGCGTGTCGCGGGCGAGGCAGACGCGATCATTCACAACGGCGCGCTGGTATGTCAATCGCTCCTCCTTCCCTTCAGATTCACTTCTGTCTACTGCGTATGTAGTTGCTGATGCCCCTGCCCGTGCTCTAGGTCCACTGGGTCTACCCATACGAGCGGCTGCGGTCCGCGAACGTCCTCGGGACGCTCACTGGCATCGAGCTCGCGTCGACGGGCAAGCCTAAGCTCTTCGTCTTCGTCTCTTCGACGTCCGCGATCGACACGGAGTACTACGTTGAGCTCTCGGACAGCATCGGGGGTGTCCCAGAGAGCGACGATCTCGAAGGGGCTCGCGCGTCGCTCAAGACTGGCTACGGTCAGTCGAAGTGGGTGTCCGAAAAGCTCCTGTTCGAAGCCGGCCGTCGCGGTCTGCGCGGGCACATCGTCCGCCCCGGATACGTCGTCGGAGACTCCGAGTCGGCAGGTGCGTTGTGCCTTCTCCCCATAGCCCCTTAACGGATGGTGGCATTGCGTTTTATGCTAACGGAACGGCGTGTCTGTGGTTGCAGTGACGAACACGGATGACTTCCTCTGGCGGCTCGTCAAGGGCTGCACCCAGCTCGGGCTCGTCCCGGACATCAATAACACCGTGAACATGGTTCCCGTCGACCACGTCGCGCGCTGCTGCGCCCTCGCCGCCGTCGCGCCCCTCCCGCCTCCACGCAGCTCTCTCAGTGTCCTGCACGTCACGGCCGCTCCACGCCCGACGTTCAACGGCTTCCTCGGCGCGCTCGCGCAGTACGGCTTCGGGACCGCGCGGAGCGAGTACCTGCACTGGCGGCGGCAGCTCGAGCGGCACGTCATGGAGGTGCAGGACAACGCGCTCTTCCCGCTCCTGCACTTCGTCCTTGACGACCTGCCCACGAGCACGAAGGCGCCCGAGCTCGACGACACGAACATGCGCATGCTCGTCGGAGAGGGGCCGGGGGCGAACGGGACGGTGGACGACGCGCTGATGGGCAAGTACCTCGCGTGGCTCGTCGAGGCCGGGTTTTTGCCCGCGCCGGGCGCGGAGGGCGCGGAGAAGGCGCTGCCGAGGCTCGAGCACGCCCCTGGCGCAGTCGCTAGGGCTGTCGGGCGGAGCGGGGTATAGAGGGAATGGTACGGAGGTGAAACAAGAAAGACCTGGGGTTTGGCGATATATATTGACTGATAGGAGTTTTTGGCATCGAGGCCGTTGTCATTGTACCGAATTGTGCGGGTAAAATCTAACGGCGTTTTGCTTGGAACTGCAAGACGTTGTTTTCTTCCAAGTGGCTGTTATGATCGTCTGTCTGTACGGTTTCAGCTGCTTCCGCCCCCAAGAGACCTTCGTAGCCTGTCGATCGTACAGAAGGTTACTTGCCTAGAATACCGGAGAACGACATCTGCAACTTCAGTCGGGTGCAATGGGAGCGAAACGTCAAAGGCAGCTCTTTCGCTCTGTATCGCTACCGCCGGGGCTGGGCCCTGGCGAGCGGTTGGAAGACGAAAATCTATCAAGACGTTCGGGCCTGGCAACACACACACACCCTCTTTTTTTTCTTGTATGAATCGACACCGATTGAAGGCGCGAAGCCGCCGACTCTGTCGGGCCTTGAACTTAGAAGCAAGAATGGGGTTAACTCAGCCCTCCCAAATATGGAAGATGATGTGTGCATCAACATCAGAGGAATGGCAGATATACACTGCCAGTACGGAGGCCGTTGATGGGTTCGTAAGTAGTCGGATCAACGGGTTGAGTGTGTAGAGTTTACAAACGTTTTGAGCATCCGGAAATCGAACTTGGACACATTGGCGGGGATTAGGAAAACTCGCATGTAGATCAACATTGGCGAACGAAAGAGAATTCGAAACGCCCAGTGTTCATTTACTACCTGACTACATAGTTGCTGCCCTTGGGCCCGTGATATACGAAAGACTTGATTGAGGAACGGAAGAGGACTGAGGAGAGCCGAGGCGAGCCTGGAAACGTGATCCTGAATAGCGCTGCGTGTGCCGCATTTGTTTCTTGGACCTATAGGATGGAGAAGTCTTTGCGAGCCTGATCACAAGAACCCAAATCGACAGGACGTCAAGATCGGCTCAAATCAAATGCCTTTAGGTGCGTATTCGAGGGTGCCAAGACGAGACAAACGTTTTGCTAGACCTCCTAGACCGGGAGTGGATCTGTTTCCAGGGATTGGTGGATGTCTAATATATATGTCGTATTCATGAAACGACAACCCTGTCAATTTACTACGAGACAAGACCAGGCAAGTCACAGTGGTTCAGACACATCGTGGGACGCTAGTCACCGCGGCTAGGGGATTAGGAGGGATTGAGAAGCGGTAGTATTTGCGTGTGTGCGGGAGTTGTTTGTTGGATGAATTCCGTTGAGAGACAGACACACCCAGTATTAATCCGGCCGATCGGAGCGGACGGTGCGGAATAGAAGAGGATGATCACGAGGAGTGGATGTACTGTTCTTGTTGGCTGTGGCGTTGGGTACGGTGGATGACCGGGGGGTATTAAGAATTTACTTGGCGACTGTGTGGTTGATATATACTTGAGGGCAAGATCGCTACAGTAAGTATAGGAATGAGTATCAATCGGTGGGTGCCTGTAAGTAGGAGCATTGATTAATAAGTCCGTGTATAGATCGATGGTCGGTGCCTGGCAGAGTGCGAGTCCGGCGGGGACTGGGCGGCGCGGCAGGGCGGGGAAACGTTCGCCGGCTGTCACCCTGTCGTCGCTGTCAGTCCACCGGTGCAGGCCGTGTGCCCGTGCAGGCCCTCCTCACGCTCTCTTTGCCATTAATTTTCTGCCCACAGCTACAATGCTGCCATTATTGCCATACTAGTCCTCGGCACATATATCCACCACTTCCCTTCTCGTCCTCGCCTCCCTCAACCCGCCCCCGCAACACTGGCACCGTCCACCTAGTGTCGGTTCTCAAGGCAGAATACGCCTCCCTGGCATGGCCTCGTCCGACCACTGGCATACGACCGCCCCGATTTACATACGCATCGTCGCGCTTTCGATTGCTTTCTACGAGTATGTACCCTCCCTCTCCCTCCATCCCTCGCATGCTAACGTCCTCCGCCTCTGTTAAACCTTCACTAGTTACCTCCTCACGCTCCCCGCAGAATGGCGCTTCTACAGAGGTCAGAGGTCCTGGCGCCTTAGCCCAGGCTGCATCCTCTTCATCGCCATCCGGTCCGTCTTCATATCCTTCCCTCCCCTCTCACGCCTCATCCCCGGCTCCATCGCTCATCGAATCCGTCTTTCCTCCCCCAGCTACACCAGCATCCTCGTCCTCGTCACGAGTAGCATCGGCTTCTTTGGTCACTCCTTCACAGACCAATCATGCGCAAAGTACTACATGATACCTGGAGTCCTCAAAGGCGAGTATCTTCCCATCCCAAACCATTCACACATGGCCTTCTCCATGAACACCCGAAGCAACATCCGAGCGCAATTCGTGTCGTTATTCTCCCTGTCCCCTCCAAGTTCCTTTTCGTCGTGGACCTATGCCCAACATCTGATCACAAATCTCATATCACTTCCTACAGTCGCCCAAACAATGGTGTCGCAGTTGATCCTCGGCATCAGGTATCCTGCCCCTCTGCTTGCGTCAACCAATCCTTCTCACAGTTGCATACAGGACCATAAACATCTCACGACGAGCACCTTGGGTCATATGGACCATTGCCGTAGCATTCACTTTGGCTTCTTCCGTGAGTGCACATCTGCATCGCCACCATATCTACCATCTGACTCTTCGAAGGCTGAGGGGGTCTTAAACCTTTCGAATCGAGTCCGTGAGTGCCCTTGTCCCCCCGATTCGAACGCGCCATTCTGACGGAGTGGCCCGTGTTTCAGCCCTTCAGGGACCCCGTGGCAAGTAAGTTTCGGACCTTACAATGCATGCCGTGCTGCTGATTGAACTGTCTGTACCAGCTGTGTTGCAGGGAACGCGCCCCCACGCCTCACCGCTTGGCTGTTCTATGTCTTCGCGATGGTCTACGATATCATAACGTTATGCATTTCGTCTATATACCTAATCGATGTTTCTCCCAATACCGGAAAGTGAGTGACTCTTGCATACACTCTCCTTCCTAGCTTCAATGATGCTGACTAAAATGTTGTACAAGAATTGGGCGCCTTGTCAAGATGTATGCACGCTGCTTTTTGGATGGGGCGATTCCTGATGATTTCTTCGACAGAATGCTTGCTGACGGTCTTGTTTATTTTGTGGCGTTGACTGGTATGTGCTGCATCGGACCATGTCTCGACACTTGAACACTGATGCCACATTGACATGACAGGGGTCAACGTCTTGAACTTGATATTGTACAGGAGCAGAGACGAGGCGGACCAGGTACGTTCTCACCGTTTTCCCGCATTACAGCAGCTGACATGACCAATGTCCGTAGTCGTCAGGGTGAGTGTCCACCCGTGTCCCACGGAGCAGCGGAAATTTACCCGAACGTTCGACTTGTACTGACGTTTCCTCGTCACTGGTTTACGCTTGCGCTTGTAGTGTTGCCCTAGGATACACTTTGACATGGATCATGAGCCAGCGCATCCTCATCCATCTCCGCGGTACGTCTCCATCCTCCTTCGTAACTCCACCCGTCTCTCATATGCCACTTTCCCGGGAACCCTCCTTCATATATCACGTATCATTCCATTAACCCCGCCCACCCCAACCCCGCATCGACACAACCAGACGCCGCCGCCGCGCACAGCAGGACCCAGATCGTCGTCTCGCGCCAGCTCCCATCGGCGCACTCGATCTCGCACGCGATGCGCTCCCAGTTCGAAACCAAGGATCACGCGCCGCTCTCAACCGCGCTCGACCTGGGCGACTGGTCGATGGCCTCCTCACACCCGCGCCACTCGGAGACGACCACAACGACCACGGATGGCAAAGCGTCGAGCAGTCACATGCATTCAGGCGACGTCGAGAGCCAGAGCCAAAGTCGGAGCCGGAGCGGAAGGCCCGGGGCGACGGCCAGCGATTCAGAGTTCGAGCTCAACCTACAGGTGCAGGTACAGATCGAGGAGATGGTCACGGTCGAGTACACCCCCGAGGCGCACGTGCGCGAGTCGTACCGGACGCCGCGCGTGCTGTGGCGGCAGGAGCGGGAGAGGGAGAGGGAGGGGCGGAGAGTGTGGGAGAGGGTGACAGGGCAGGGTACTCAGCTACCGGATAGCCGCAGAGAGCGCGGTGCGGAGGAGAGGGACGCAAACGAGAGCCATTTGATCGACGAGGGCGCCGCTGGGACGTGATGCGGCCCTAGTTGCTCGGAGTTCCGTTTTGCGTGCGTTCTTTCTGTTTCCTCGGGTCTCTGGTGGTTCATGATTGTGTTCCCTCGGTGAGTGCGTCCTGGACTGTACCCGCGGGAGTGTGACTTGCTGACCTGGGAGAAGCTCCAGTTGCTGGTTGCCCGTATCGTTATAGATCATCTGCACGTCTCGTCGCCTTCCTGTCTTCCCCTCTCTACACGTACTTGAGTCCTCGATATTCGGCGCCATCTCACCGTCCCTCCCATTCACGTGTCGTCCCGGTCGTCCCTCCGCCCAACTGGCCATTGGTTTCCCCGGCGCACAAAATCCGTGTTGGGCTTAGTTACCGATTTTGTTTGCTGGCTCTGCACTATCACCCTTACCTACCCACGCACTGGACGCCTCTCGTTCATCCTCTACAGCGTCATGCATATGACCGACCACTCATCATTACCCTCATCTCTTAGCCTCACATCCCACTCACCTGCCCGTACGCTACACATTCCCCTTGTATAAATAGATTCGCTGTCGTTCGTTCGATGTACATCATCATACCGCTGTCCCTCGCTCCCCTGTCGTCACGTACTTACGCCTACCGTCACTCCCGCAGCCGTTCATTTGGTCCCGCAGTAATTATCTCATACCTGCCTCTCGCTCATATACTATATGTAGCATATATTCGAGCCCCCGTATATCCTTGGTGCATGAGTCGCATGCCCGCGTGGATCTACCACGGTAAAATACAGTACAACCGACATTCATCATTTCATGACCGTCGTTCGGATCCAGATCGTACCTGCGGACTGCAGCTGGGCCTGATCTCGTATGGTATAGTGAATGGACAGAGGGCCTGACGCCTTCACTTTCATCCCAAGACTCAGAAGGACCGTCGCATGCATCCCCCAAGTTCATGCCGTCGACCGGCGATGCAAACAATCCGATCGTTGGGAAATGGCACGAATAAATTACTTCCACAAACCACCCGTACGTCGAACCGCCCGCAGCCCATCCTGCATGACCACTACGAAATCAGCTGACGACTCTCGGCCTCTCCCTCCGCCGCTCGCTCCTCTCCCTCGCCCTCCCCTCGTCCCCAGAAGGTGCCGCGGGGCCCGCCGCAGACGGAGTCGGAGCGGGAGCAGGCGGCCGCGCCTTGTCCTTCGAGCGGTCCTTCGTCTGGCGGAAGCACAGGAACTCGATCCCGGTCGCGCGGCGCGCGTCCGAGAGCGTCTTCTTGACGCCGTCGAGGTGCGCCTGGAGGTTCTCGTCGCCGGGGCGCTTCGCGTACGCCTGCGAGATGCGCGTGTAGAGCTCCGAGAGCGTCTCGTCCGCGGACTTGGTGACGTACCGCGAGAGCGTCTGGTGCATGAACTCGATCTCGAGCGTCGCCTGGAACATGGCAGGCACATGGTGCAGGGTTCGGTTAGCGGACTGGGATGGAGGGGAGGAAGGACAAAGCCCGAAAGGGAACGTACGCGAAGCATGCCGCCCATGCCGAACCGCTTCACCTGGCGGAAGCAGCGGAGGGCCTCGTCGGCGACGTCCTCGACGAGCGAGTTCAGTGTACGCTCGAGGAGCGGGGCGGCGGCCGCGCTGACTTGCGCGTGGATGCCGACGAGGTACATGAGGGTCTCGTAGACGTACGGCCTGATCTCTGTAGCCCAGCTGAGGTTATTTGACAGCATTGTGACGGGTTGGAAGGAGAATGGACTCGCCTTTCGGCTGCGGGGTCTCGTACCAGTCCATCTGCGGGTCGAGAATACCATTACGCACGATCCCGGTGATCGCTGTGGACTTGGGTTTGAAATAGGACTCGAACAGCGTCTTGTCCAGCTCTTTCACCACCGCCATGAGGGACTGTGATCGCGGTGAGCTAAAATGTATCAGCGAGTCATACTCATCACGTACGTTCTTCTCGTCGGCGAGAGATATGTTGAATGCAGTCTCGAATTCGGCCGTCATGCTTGGGATGAGCGCACGCTGGAGATGGGCGAAGTTTGAGACGACCAACAGAACGCGCGTGTCCTGTGTATCACGATGAGCGCATATCAGCATATAAATACTTCTTGGGTTCCATGAAACGCCCTACCGCATCCTCGATCTTGACAAGCTCCAGTGGGTTGTTCGATCCAGGAGCGGCGTTTGTCTGCAGCGGCAGGTGGGCCCTTGCGGCAGCAGAGGTAGGCGACTCATCCGACGCAAGATGCACGAGCCCATCCAAGAACGCATACAGGGAGTCTAGGAACGCCTTCATGATCTTCGTGACAAACTCCGGGGCGACAAGGTTCTGTTTGGTCTGCCGTGACGACGATGCGGAAGTCGACAGGTCGACGCCACCAGCGATCTTGAACGCGCTAGTGGTGACCTGCTTCTGGAACATGCGTATCTGCGAGAGGTAGACCGTCGTGTACGGGTCCACCGTCGAGCCGACCCAGGTCTCGAGGTGATAGAAAATGTTTGCATCTGCGAAGAGAGCGTGGACTCAGCACTTTGGCAGGGAACTCCGACGGAAAATTTCACGTATGGACGAACCTCGAAGCCAAGCGTTCACAAGCAAATCTTCAAACTTCCATCGTGCAGTTTCTAGGAGGGACTTCAAACTCGACGTCGCCTCGCTGGAGATCTCCATTCCAGTTACGTCGTTCACGCTGTCCTGAATCTCGCCGAGGACCTTCATGAGGTGGTGCGCCGTCGTAAGCGAGTTCGAGGTCTTCGGAAACAGGGGCGGCGCCGTGTTCCGGCCAGGTGACATGACGGCCATGTCGGAAAACATAAAGAACTCGGAGAGGAGGGAGATGTAGAGCTTGATGATGTCGAGCGCCATTATACGGCACTGCGAAGGGCTTCTACGAGATGATGTAGCGGCATTCTGTTCGAGTGGGGGCGAAGTCAGCATATGGGTACATGCAATGTGTGTGCTACACATGATCACCTTCTTGTACCTGCCTTCCATGAAGGACTTGGAGATCCTCCAAAAGTTCGGTAAAGGAGAGAGCATGGCTTCTGAGACATTCTTCACCGTGGTATGGATAGCTTCCCAAATCTCCTGCCCTGTTGATTGCGCTGAGAGCATGGACCATAGTGAGCCTCATGACTAGAGAAGCGTGCAGTCTAAACTTACCAATGACCATCTCCGGTTGCTTCGCTTCAATGGCCTGAACACACATCTGTAGCTGCGATGCTAGCTCGCGATTGAGCGAAGGCTGGTTGGGTGACTCTGGTGCCTTGTCGTTCAACGCTGCCAAACCGTCAATCGCAAACGCAGAAGGCACCGCGGGGGATATACATACCCTGGATGGTATTCGAGGCAGTCGCATAGACATCCTTCATGTTTTGCATGATATGCATGTGATGTGCGTCGAAATACGTCCACGCGGGATCGTCTGAGCTATTGAACTCGTACAGAATCCTGTTCGCCACGATAGCATGAAGTCACATCCGACTAATCGAGTTGAATGGGTGGGGCACGCACTCGATGGTCTTCTCCTGCTCCTCGACGCTCCGCGAAGGCTCTTGCAACTTGGCTAGAAGTTCGTTCCGCATCTGGGCCATTACTCTCTCTACAGTCGCCCACACCTTGTCGAGGATCCGTTTCTGCTGCTGTAAGGCGCTCTCTGTTGACTGGCCATCCTTGGTCGTGCCGACTGGGAGGAGCTGGTTTGGGCGGGTCTCGAGTAGCAGCTTGCCCTTCTTGTAGTCGCGCATGGCTGCCTCGTAACGACCCTATATACGCAATTGCCGTCATGAATTCTACTAGAGACGCCTCCGTGTTCAGACCCACTCACCGCTTCAATGCATTCGACAAGGGAGCTTGGTAAATTAAAGAAGAACTTGGATCGATCAAAAACGCCTAATGTTGTACGGAGCTTCTGCGCTTTCATAGCGTTTTCTAGTACTGGTAGGAAGACTTGATCGGCTTTCTGGGCTCCAGCTAGCGTGCGGATTGAATTGCATGTCAAGGTTTGCCATGATGCGAAGCAAAAGGTATGAATGAACCTTTGAGGTGGTTCTTGAGCGGTTGCGACGCAAACTCGGTCTGGTCCGCGAGTATGCCTTCCTTCATCTCAGCATACAGTGCTTATCCCGCATGAGTTAGCATCGTATTATGGTTAAAATGTGAGGGGTGGCGAACATACCATCTGTAGATGCCTTCACCGCGACGAATCTATCGAAGTTCTCCTCCACCAGGACGCGGATAGCTTGCGACCGTGAGTCTAGGGAAGCACGAAGATGGGCGATTCCAGCGGAGAGGTCTTGATATGTCGCATTTGGGTGAGCCACAGACAAAAATGTCTTGGGATCGAATGCCTTGGAGGTAATGAGGATAGCGGCCTCTGGTACCAGAGGTCAACTGAAGTGAATGGGGTGTATTGGGGCGTCGCACTAACTGGTCTCGGAATCCAGGTCACGCAGACTAGTAGGAGGGTCAATACGTACATCTGTTTAATGTACATGCACGCTACATACTCGACAGTTGCACCCAAACCCAATGGGTCAGTGTCGGTCTCTCCAGGTCCTGTCAGGCCGAGCACCGCATTGTCCATGTCCTGGTCAACCTCCTCCCATTGTCTGCGCAGAAAACATTCGATTGATTTCAGAACTGCAGGAAGCGGCCATGACGAAAGAAGTTGTTACGTTGCAGAGACCGAAGATAGCTTGTATGCTTTCAGAAGCGCATCGTCGTCGATGTCGACGTTGAGCCTTCCCATAGCCTAGCGTGGTGCCGTAGTAAGGTGTTGGTGCTTCCTTGAGCCAGTATACACAGAGGTCCAGGACAGAGAGCCAGACACGGAAGGGAACGAAGAGAGGACGGTAGGGGTGGCGAGGAAACGGGGAACATGGCGTTCAGGTGGGTTGCGAGATGCTAAGCGCCCGACTGGGGACACAGTACAGTATCTCTTGCTCAGCAAGGTTTGTTCTCGGACGCGGATGGTCCGTCGCAGCAGGTTCCCATTGTACTGTTAAGCCTCACGAAGACATCCCGAGCAGTCTGGACTTGCTAGCGGGAGTTCTAGGAGCAAGGCGAACAAGCCGAGGTCTCGGCGCGCACAGGGGACAAGGCCGTGGGAAAGACGGTTGTGCCGCGTATTTGACGGCGTCGAAAGTGGTGTGATAAAACTTGCCGCTCTTTCCCTGTCCTCCTGCACGGCGAACCCCTCTCCCCTCAACTTGCGCAGCCATGTCTAAACGCGTCCGCATTTTCACCGAAGAGGACCTCGCGACGCACTCGAACGCGTCGAGTTGTTGGGTTACCCGGAACGGCAAGGTTTACGATGTCACCAGCTTCCTGGCCGACCATCCCGGAGGCGACGACTTGATCCTCAACTATGCTGGCAAGGACATTGGCGCCATCATGAAGGACCCTGCCGAGCACGAGCATTCGGATGCAGCCTACGACATGCTCGACGAGTTCGTGATTGGCAGACTGGGGGCAGGCGAAACCATTATTGACGAAAGTGAGTAAGCTACCTAGCGGCGCTTCGGCTTGTCTCAGATCTGTGACAGATTGGGACGCGGGCGACGACTTCGAGCCGGAGGAGACGGATACCTCTGCCGACTTCCAGAAGAACGAGTTCCTTGACCTCCGCGAGCCTCTCTTCATGCAAGTCTTGCGGGCGAACTGGTCCAAGTCATACTACCTCCAGCAAGTGCACCAGCCCCGTCATCTCGCAGAGTCTCCTCGCCTGTTCGCACCTTGGTATCTTGAAGTGAGCTCAAGCGTAAGGTCTTTTGCGTGGTCTTATTGACGACACCTTACGCAGATATTTACGAGGACGGCATGGTACGTTGTGCCCACCATATGGCTGCCGATCGCAGGGTACATCGGCCTGCGTTCCCTGGTCCAATTCACGCACGGTGCATACTCTCTTCCGCCATTCTCCGTCGATCCTTGGGCACCCATCAAGGCAGCACAAGCTGGCCGCATCGCACCTGAGGCTTTTCTATATGCCATTCCTTCCTTCGTCCTCGGCAACTTCCTGTGGACCGTCCTGGAGTACATTTTCCACAGATTCCTGTTCCACCTCGATCGTCTTCTGCCTGACCATCCCTATGCGTTGATGATCCACTTCTTGATGCACGGGATCCACCATTATCTCCCCATGGACAGGTCAGCGTAGTCGTCTCAGCAATATGTTCATGGCGCTGACCCCATGTAGGTTGAGGCTAGTCATGCCGCCGGTGCTCTTCGTCGTTTTGTCAACACCTATGACGAAGCTGGGACATCTCATCTTCCCTACAGCTGTGGCCAACGGAGTAATTTCTGGAGCCTTCACTTTCTGTAAGTGTTTCTGCGTTGTCTGTTGCGGTCCCCCGTTCATCGCCTGTCATCCAGATGTTCTTTACGACGTCATGCATTATGCGTAAGTCGTCTCCTATGCATGCTTTAGTGTTCCTGCTCAGATTACCGTGCCGACAGCCTTCACCACACGAGACTCCCAGCATATGCTAAGGAGATGAAGAAATACCACCTTGCGCACCACTACAAGAACTTCGACCTCGGCTTCGGAGTCACGAGCAAGATCTGGGACTACGTATTCAATACCGTCCTGGTCGTCTAGAAAGCTTTGCGGTGGACATACTTTCGACACTCCCGTGCATGTGCTATCAAAGCGCCATATCCCGCCATACCTTCGGTCTCAGGGTCGTTGTCATAGGTATCCTTATATTAGCTCTAATGACCGCTACGCTGTTGGAACGTTCATCCGTTAATGTAGTACTTTGTTTGATCCGGTTCTGCTCTACACACCGCTCTGCTTGGCCGGTCCTTCGGCGTAGAACATATCTTGTACTCCTGTGAAGTTCGATAATGCACGCCCGTTCGCGTGCTAATCTTTGACAGCAGTTACAGCTCAAGTTCTCAACCATCTGTTCGACTTCCTCGGGGAAAACCTCAACAATGTCCTCTGTCCACGCGTTGGCGAGCAGCAGTTAAGTATACAAGGACGACCCCTGCTCAGCTTTTCCACGGTTTCTCGTCAGACGGCTTCCGAAGTTTAGGAGATGTTGACCCGCGCGAAACTACTGTGACCGCCTTCGCAAACCGGGTATCGCTCCTATCGCCATTGGAAGGTACGGACGATTGACTTTCTTCACAGTATTGCTGAGTACCTAAAACGAGAATAGCTGCCCGACGGTCGCCGTCCGACGGTCCCAGAACCCGAAGGCGACAGCGACGTGCCTGACGCGACGCGCGGGCCCGAACATTCTGCGAACATCCGCCGTCAGCGCGACAGCATACTCCCAACGAACCTCGCGACGCCAGTCTCTCCTTGTGACCCACGCGACGCCTGATCTGTCCTTCGTAGCGTCGATGCTCAGTGACCACAGCCAACCGACATCCGCCGTGCGGGAACTTGTCGGTCGTCATTACCAGGTACGAGTCGCGCTAAAGTCGATGTTTACGACCCTTGCCCCATATGCAGCCTCGAGAACACAAGTAGAGCAGCATGGGTCTGCGCCGCGGCTCCTAATGCAGAATCTCGGACCTTGCTAGAACGCTGGCTTCGTCGGTAATGCCACCCCGTGAAGTCATGGGCTCGCCTCAGGAAATGCGTATAAAGAGTCTTCGCGCAGCCGGGAGGTCGACGTTCGCTTCTCTCCGCCCGCTAAAATGTCGAGGTTTGCCGCATTGCTTGCTGCTGTGACGCTTGCGGTCTCTGTGCGTGCCCAGTCGACTGTGTCCACCTGGGGCCAGTGCGGTGGTTCGGTGAGTCTTCGCCCATTGCGGATCGGAGCGCGTGCGCCTGTGTTGTATGTTAACCTTCTTTACCCTAGGATTGGACTGGTGCGACCACATGCGAGGCTGGTTCCGTCTGCACCGTCCTCAACCCTTGTGCGTACCTCTGGCCTCCCCCACCTTACAAAACTTACGCTCAACTCCACCGCAGCATACTCGCAATGCATTCCCGGAGCAGCAACCACGACCTCCGTGCCCACCTCGACCTCCGCCGCACCCGCGCCGACGTCCTCTTGCCAGATCCCTGCGTCCTCCCCTGGCAAGCTGCGGTTCGCGGGCGTGAACATCGCGGGGTTCGACTTCGGGTGCAGCTCCGACGGGACGTGCAGCGCGTCGGGCGCGTGGCCGCCACTCACGGAGTACTACGGCGCGGACGGCGCGGGGCAGATGAAGCACTTCGTCGACGACGACGGCTTCAACGTGTTCCGGCTGCCCGTCGGATGGCAGTTCCTCACGAACGGCGTCGCGGGGGGTGACATTGACGAGGATAATTGGGAGGAGTACGACGCGCTCGTCCAGGCGTGCTTGGATTCGGACGCGAGCTGCATCGTGGACGTGCACAATTATGCGCGGTTCAATGGAGAGGTGGGTGCACCGCATAGTATGATACTTAGAGCAGGGGCCGACGAGAGACTGACGCATGCCTTCGTTCGCAGATCATCGGACAGGGCGGGCCGACGAACCAGGACTTCGCTGCGCTGTGGTCGAGCATCGCGGCCAAGTATGCAGACAACGACAAGATCATCTTTGGAGTGTTCGTGTCTCGACCCACTCCTCGCCGGTTTCAAAAACTTAACTTTTTTGCCTACAGGATGAACGAGCCCCACGACGTGCCGGACATCAACCTCTGGGCTGACAGTGTCCAGGCTGCAGTAACCGCCATCCGCCAAGCAGGGTATGTTCAACCGACGTATCTATATACTGATGGTGCTCACTGCTTCTCCTACCTCCAGTGCGACCTCGCAGATCATCCTCCTCCCAGGGAACAACTGGACCTCCGCGGAGACGTTCGTCTCGAACGGCTCTGGCGACGCGCTCAAGAAGGTGACGAACCCCGACGGGAGCGTGACGAACCTCGTCTTCGACGTGCACAAGTACCTCGACTCGGACAACTCGTACGTCTCTTTCCCTTCCCTTCTCGCTCATTCTTGGCGCTGACGAGACTGGTTCGCACAGGGGGACTCACGAGGAGTGCGTGACGAACAACATCGACAACGCGTGGGCGCCGCTCGCGGAGTGGCTGCGGTGCAACGGCCGGCAGGCGTTCAACACCGAGACGGGCGGGGGCAACGTTGCCTCGTGCGAGACGTTCATGTGTGAGCAGGTCGCGTACCAGAACGCGAACTCCGATGGTACGTGGCTACGATTCTCCCTCTTCTTGTGCATCGTTGGAGCGTCCAGCTTGCTGATACGACACGACGGCACAGTGTTCCTGGGATACGTCGGCTGGGCGGCGGGCAACTTCTACCAGGGGTACGTCCTTGGGGAGGTTCCGACGGACACCAATGGCGTTTGGACCGACACGACGCTCGTGTCGGCGTGCCTTGCACCCAACGCCCAGCAGTAGGCTGTAAAATGGCACGATGTGCCACACTATGCAGCTGTCGGCTCTTGCCAAGGGGTGGACTGTTGACGGGTGGCATTTTATCGACCGGTGGTGTATTCTCCGTTATTGGGAATGTATTGACTGTACCTGTACCTGCTGTAATCATGGCCGTACCTCATACACATCTGCGTGAATCAACGTTGCAGCTACCTCAGAACTTGGTACTTTCATTTGGGATTGACGTTGTCCGGCTGCCTGTAGACTGGGAGGCGCGCTCGTAAGGCACCGTTAACCGGTGTATATTTGCTTTCTTTGGGACTTATTGGGCTTAAACTAATGTTATGCGCCGGCAATTTCGACAAAAGACGGGCTCTGTGCGAGAGGCACGACGTCTCTCGTCACCGCGACGAGCGGTCTCCGGGCCATGCCCGGCCTTTGTATTCATTCTCCACACGTTCTGTCACCTCTCCGCCGACGCTTCTCGGTCCCAATAATCTAGCGCTAGTGCTTCACCCGGAAATAGGCCGTTTCGCTAGCGACGTCGAGCCCATAAAGCGTCCTCGGGCTTTGATACCACTGCTACTGCACCGTCCCCCCACATATAACCCAAGTGGCCGTTCGTCCTTCCCCGCTATCTCTGCTTGCTCCCCGCTACCACCATGCGCACCTCATCTTTACAAGCTTTCGTGTTCGCTGCGGTGTTCGCGGGCGTACCAACCGCCTACGCATGGGGCGCGGCCGGCCATGAGATCGTCGCGACAATAGCCCAGATACACCTCCCCAAGCCGGTTCTCGAGACAGTTTGCGACATCCTCAACTCCGGCGACGGCGCGTCCTCTTCCGCCCCCTCTCGCTCACCTTCACACTCCGAAGCCTACCCCCCGTGCCATCTCGCACCCATCGCCGCCTGGGCGGACCAGATCCGCGGCAAGCCGCAATACCGCTATACTGCACCTCTACACTACATTAACGCGCTCGACGACCTCCCCGCGGACTCCTGCGCGTTCCCCGGCCCACAGGGCTGGCATGGTCGGTCGACGCAGAACGTCCTTGCTGCGCTCGGGAACGTTTCGCACGTCCTGCGGGGCTTCGCGGCCGGAGAGCAGAGCGTCGGCGCGGCGAATGAGGCGCTCAAGTTCTTCGTGCACTGGGTTGGCGACATGCACCAGCCGCTGCACATGAGTGGGCGGGAGAAGGGCGGAAACGGGGCGCGTGTTGCGTGGAACGGCCGAGTGACGAGTGCGTGCATTCTCTTTTAAGGTTCCTCTTGGCTCCCTACCGTAGCACGACTGACCATATATGTGTGTATGTGTCCATGTACAGACTTGCACAGTGTCTGGGACGGCCTGCTCATCGCGCAGTCCATTCGTCAGACCCCACGCAACTACTCGAGTCCCCTTGAAGGTACCGCGGGCACGTTCGTCGAGCCGCACCTCCGGGGCGCGATCTACGACCCATACATCCGCCGGATCATGCACGAGGGCCTCTCCGACGGCGGGCGGTTCCACAGCGAGAGCCCGACCTGGCTCGACTGCCCCGAGCCTGCCTCTGCGGCGTCCGAGTATGGGTTCCAAGAACGCCTGCTCGTGCTAGACGACAAGGCGGCGTTCGGACTGACGACGCCCGCGGGGACGGAGAAGAAGTGGAACGATGGGACGCTGTGCCCGTACGCGTGGGCGAAGCCGATCCACGCGCTCAACTGCGAGCTGCCGGTCTGGCCGCACGAGCTCGACCAGGGCGGGCATCACGACGCGCTCGCGGATGGAGACGGGCACGGGCACGGGCATGGGCATGAGCATGAGTACGACATTGCGGAGGAGCTGGCGGACTTTGACCATGTGTTTGGCATCCACGTCGAGTCGCCGCGGCCGCCGCGGCACCCGGAGCTGGTCGAGCTGGACACGCCGGAGTATGCGGGGAAGATCGCGGACGGGTGGGTTGTGGAGCAGTTGCTGGCGATGGCGGGGGTGCGGCTTGCGGGGCTGTTGACGGATATCTTCCATGACGTTTCTGGAGAATTGCCCGCCACGGCGTGAATTCCTCTTGGCGTCGAGGAAGCCGTTCGATGATTGTTTTCGACCTCCACACTGACCGATGTTCTTGTATACCGGATGTACTCTTATACCTTTGCTTTAGATGTATATATCCAACAGATATGGATCAATTCTCACGTTCCTAATGGCATTGACGATAGTCTTTGCCCTCAATCGTTCTGCTCAATGTCGGAGACATAGGAGGATATTGAGAGATTCATAGTTCTTTATGTTTACCCCGTCTTTACCTGCAGAAGGAGTCAAGAAGCGATGTTCGCACTGGAGCGCGCGACACGATCACATGACTGAGGTTGTTGACGCGAGCGTGCGGGGGAAAGGGGGAGACGCCGAGGACAGTGCTGTGATCAGCCATCGCATCTCCGGCCTCCTTCCATATTCCTCGCACAATACCAACTCAACCTGACGGACCGGCGTGCAGCTGCCCAACCCGTCGATTCCAACACACGCCATGAAACGCCCTCGCGACATGTTCGACACCCCCATCTCCTCCTCTCCCCCCATTCCCTCAAAGCGACGTTTCCTCTCCCAATCCATGGCCCCCTCGTCCTCCCCATCCACCTCACGATCAACACCCTACACCCTTCCCCGACAACCCTCCTGCTCTCCGTGGGCATTCGCCACCCCGCACGATTCTCCTTCGAACCCGTTTGGACTCAACCGCAGCCTCCGCGCGCTGGCACTCCCCCGCCCGAGCGGGTTCGGCAAGCACATCGTCCTCCGCCTGCAGCTCGTCTCGACGGCTGATGCCCCCCGCACGCGTGGCGGACCATCTCGGCGCCACACCGAGGCTCCATACCGCATCGTGCAGCTCCCGCTCAACTACTCCTTCCGCCTGCTCCACATGCTCATCCTCTTTGTGTTCGCGAGCGACGCGCGCCTCCGCGTGAAGCGGAAGAGGCGCGTCTTCAGCCCGCCGTCTCCGATTGGGCGGAAGAATAAAGGGAAGGTACGCAGTAAGGACGAGGACAAAGATGAGGAGGGCGATGATGAGGAAGGCATCGGAGAAGGGCACCTGTTTGAGGTGTTGAACGACATCTCGGTGTGCTCCATGGCCGGAATGCGGCCGGGGCAGATCAGGGCGGGGACGGGCAAGCTGTATGCGCGGTTGTCGAGTGCGCGCGAGCGGAAGCTTTTCACCGATCCAGACGACGACGATGAAGACAACGTTTTTGCGGGCGCGTCGGCCAAGCACACTACGCCTCTGGCTGGAGTGGAGAACGACGAGGAAGGGTGGGTCTGGGAGGCTGAGGACGACTTCATGCTCTCCAACGTATGGTCCGATGGGCTTGATCTCAAGAAGGGCATCATCTACGTATGTCTTTTCCTATCCCATCGTCTCCTCTGTGCCCGGGGAGACCTGACACTTACCTATCCGCGCATATAGCGCCACACACCATCAACACTCGTCCACATCACCGTGAACCAAACCAGAGTGCCGGGGCGCAAAGGCACCGGCAACACACCATATGTCTTCGTAGCACAGGGAGGCACGCTTGGGGCCGTCCGCATCTCCAACGTCGCGTCCGGGCCCATCCCACCTTCCGACGATGAGAAGGAGAACAATGCCGCCGCCCTGCGCAAGAAGGGCAAGCGGAAGTCGCGAACAGCCAAGGGCCGCGACCGGGATCGCCTGGACGAGCTCCCCGAGGAGGACCTGGAAGAAGTCTCGGACCTCTCGGAGCAGGGTGAGGCGAGCGACGACCAGCGCGAGCGGTGGAACGCGGGCGACGCGTTCCAGCGGTTCCTCAAGCGCGAGGCAGCGCGCGAACGCGCCATGCGCAGACATCCGAACCCCATCGCGCCTCCCTCGCCCATCCCCGCCGCGAAGTCGCAGCGGTCCACTCGTGCGAGTAACATACTAGTACCCCCCTCCTTATCCCCGTTGGCACACGGCAAGCTGCGAACGCAGTCGAAGTTCCCTTACCGGTACGCGAACGCGACTGCCGCGTCGTCGTCAGTGTCGCTCGCGCCCTCGAGCCCGAGCACGCTCCCGATCGTCCACCCCTCGTCCGACTTCGACGGCGACTTCTCCGGCTGGTCCGACCACGTCCCCGACGCGGGTGACGAGGAGGAGACCGAGCACCAGCACCAGCGTGCGCGGTACTCGATCGAGATCCCGCTGCAGACGCCGTTCCCCGCACACCCGGCAGCGCGCCGGCGCATCGGCAGGGTGTGTATGCGCCTGGAGCGGCAGACGAGCAGGGGCATGAGCGAGCTGAGCGACTCGGAAGATGAGGCGGGTGTGGAGGGCGAAGAGGACAGGGATGGGGAGAGGGGGAGGCGTGCGGAGAAGGGGACGAGGAGGGGGGGGAGCCCGAGCGAGGACGCGACGGCCCGGCGCGCGGCTGCGGACTCGCACCCGAACCCGAATCCCCCTGTCCCGCCTGCTCCGGCCCCAGCCCCAGCCCCGGTCCCGCCAGTCGTCGCAGTGGAGGGCCCCGATGTCGCGTTTGAGCGAGGACGGGAAGACGATTCGGACCGCGACGAAGGGGACGACGCTGAGGAGGATGGGAGTGCGGAGGGAGAACAGAACAGCGACGACGAGGGGTGGGAGATTGGGAGCGTTTGGGGCCTGGGGCCTATTCCTCCCGACTGGGACTCGGAGGAGGAGGTCTGAGTTCATGGCGTCGTCGTGATCTCCCTCTGTATGTGGAAGGAAGGGGCTCGTGTTGTCGACCTCGGAGTTTGGTCGATTGTTAGACTGACGCAGCAGTATAGGCATTGTATGTACTATGAGTAGCTGATTGACGTCGTTGCATATCCCACAGACTATAGGTATGTGCATATTTTACCTTCCAGTCTTTCGATCATAACGTACTCACATACAGTATGTACTATTAGATACCATCTTCATCTAACCACGTCAATCGTGTTTTCTTTTGTGTGGGATTTCTGGCAACGCAACTTGGCGAGAGAACAGGCAGCAATAACCACACATGACATTCGGATCATGTATTTCCATATCAAGCAATTCCTTGGAAAGCGCACTTAAGGTGCAAAACGAAATATCTCCGTGTCGAGATGCTAGAGCAAGCTGCAGAGAGGATTTTGGAGACATCTGATGTGAGTAATGCTATACAGACTGAACAGTAGACGGGATACAACTTGATCTTCACGCACCAGTTATCCGTGCTTACCTTCACGCCTTCAAATAACGTTTTCGGTCGGAATGATATCTCAATGGATCGCCCCTGAACGCGCCAGCGCCGTTGCAGCGCCGTCGCGACGAGTCCACCACGATAGTCGGGCTCGCTGGTAAGCAAGTATTGTGGTCATTCCCGATGGGCTGGTAACTCACAATGTTGTTGCATACCTCAAAGTGCCTTATCAGTTCAACTGCGTATTGCAGTACCTCGTATTACCCAGAGCCATGCCTCGTGAACGACGTACCACAGTCGTACCGCCGATTGCGTTCATCTTTCGTGGAGTGAACCTTCACTCCATAATCCTGTTGATTCATCAAAAATGTGTCAATCGACAGGCAAGAACAACATACACTCAGAACGTGCTTACGGTGTGCTGTTTTCTTGGGGTTACTGGAGAAACAAGGCGCTGACCATGTGGCATTCGTTTGGCTTGATTCCCGGTGAACAGGAAACCCGTGCACGAAGAACCTGCGCTGCGCGCCTTGCCTCGGGCTTCTGCGATGGAATTATTTGCCGTTCAATACAAGTTCAATATAGCTGGTATGTACCTGTTCCTGACTGGGAGACATATACGAGTTGGCTTGGTATCTCACTACATATGCGTCGTGAGTTAGGCTGGAATGCTCCTAGAACACGCCGTGTCCTTCAGATTACCTGCCGGCCCGAAGACTAGGCCTCTGGTTGTCTCTGGGCTAGCTGCGCGCGGATATTATTCGTGCGTAATCCGCCCGACGGTAGCTGCGGGATCTACACCGAGCCTCGTCGAGCTGAAATTCCGAGAAAGACCACATGAAGCATCCCTGTGAGAGGGAGGTAAGCGATCGACGATCGTGTGGCAAGTAGAGGATTTAAATACCGAGACCCCCCCGACGACGACGGTGGAGAGTGCCATCGGGTGCATTCGGTTTTGTGGATCTGAAAATATCCGTGGAAACGCCACAAGCGTCTATCAGCCAACAAGAGGGTGGATGTCAACTTGTCACTGTCAAGGGGGAGAGGTGTGATCTCTCCCAAACGATCTTGATGCGCGGAGGGCCGTCATTAAGTACTTGTGAGTAACGACTGTGCTCCGTCTCTCGATGTCTGCGTCCAGCCTGTTGAACCTTTTAGCCGCGATCAACGGCCCCCCACCATGATAAAACTCCCTTCTCCCGAGTCCGTCTCCACAAACGATCCCTGCTCCCCGACCCGCTTATGCTGCCACCTTGCATTTAATTGCGTGGTCTCTCAGGCGCCATCGGTTACACCCCCCTTATACATGCTGTACTGTTAAAACGCCAACAGCTGGGAGACCTGGCCTACGAGTGTCATGACAAGTTTTGTCGTTACCATTCGCAGTAGGTCTCTCTCGCCATCCCGCGTGTCACAGCTGTCCCGCGGTGGCCTCGACGCAACCGAACGCTGACGTCGTTTGCCTCGCTTTAATAGTATTAGCGACGGTGCTCCCTGCGCTGGGCATTGCACTCACTTCTTTGCGGCTATACTACCGCCGATCTAGGCGACACCTTGGTTGGGACGATGCTTGGGCCGCCTTCTGTATGTTTTGTGCGTTCTTCCTGACCGCCGGCGCATGGACAAGAAGCGACACCCCCCGTATGTACTGCCGTTGCATGACAGCGTATACCGTTGAGTTGTCTTACACCTAACCTGACAGAGGTGGGGCCTTTTCATCATGGTCCCCGTGTTCGTATCATCGGCTACTACATGCTGAACGTTGCATTCACTTGCGTGCTCTGGTACGTCTTCTCGTCACATTGGCAGTGGCAGATGCTGAATAGGTCTGTTCCGCTGACAGGTCTGCGCGCCTGAGCATCCTTTTCTCGATTATCAGGCTGATCCCCTACCTTATGAAACTACGGGTTTACGCCAACATGGCCGCCGTCCTTTTCGGCTGCATGTGGGTGACACTCATGATTCTCAAGATCACGATTTGCGAGATACATCCCGAGTGGAAGCAGACGCAAGGCGTTCAGTGCGTCTTGGGCCCTGCCGTCGGCGGTGTTGAACTTGCAAGTACGTCCTCTAGATTGTTAGTGTGTGGCAGGTGGCTCACCATGCATGTTTTCCTGTAGCGGATTTCATTGCGGACGTCATCTTGGTCGTGTTGCCTATCCGGCTTCTCTGGAATCTCAAACTTTCGCCCGCACGACGCGCCTTGCTCACAGGCATTTTCTCGGCCTCTATGTTCACTACCGTCGTCAGCGTCATCCACGGAACTTATGTGTTCAGCCCCAACCGCAACGCCGAAGGCATCTGGGCACATGTTTTGGTACGTTTCCTGCCGATGTTTGCACTTCACTGTCACTGGAACCACCGTTATAGGCTTCCACTGCGATGATTGTCGCAAATCTTGCCGTCCTCGTCATTTGGTTTATGCGCGTTCTTGGTCATCGCGAAGAGAGCGAGGTCTCTCCGAACCGTACGGCAGGCATGGAGGGAAGCGACCAGACCCCGCCAAAGGACCTCAGCATTCTTCGCTTCAATCACGACACTGGTCCTATCGTCCTCCAACCCCTCGACCGCAAGGGCGGTGACCTTAGCGCTATCAACTCTATGGCATCGTGTCTGTCGGAGGAGGGGTCGCTGGCTACGATGACGTTCGCGACGAACGGTGACAAGCACATCACAACCAAGGTCGACCAGTCACCCTACCTCGAGGCCAACCCACAGCGATGATAGCACGCGCAGTGACGTCCTTCGCTCGCGTTCTATCTCCATACGCCCAACCCACGGTGTGCAGCAGCGACTGGCCGCGTCCTACGAGCGGTTGATGGCGGCCAGTCGTGACTCGTGAGTTGTCTGAAAATCTCGCAGGGACCGCCTGATGGATGAGTTCTTACCCACGTCTAGACTGCGGGTTTACGTTTTCCGCGTCGCCCGGGCGCGCTGCGGCTGTGAGATGTGGACTCCCATGGGATTAATGAGAGGTCCCACCACGTTCAATATCATCGTCATTTAACTGTCAAGCATTGTCAACGTCAGTCGTCTGAACTTCACCTGTTCACCTCAGCTCTCTATCATTTTGGACGTCTGGGCGTTGATCCACGTTACGCCGTCAACTTCAGCATCCCTGCATCTCCATCATCCCAAGCCCCAAGTATTCTTGAAATTGAGCTCCATGTATGTCCAAGTGTTTGGTGGCGTTCCCAATTTCATTTTGGTCACTACTGTACTATGACTATGGCATGATATCAGTAGCACTGAAGCGCTGCATTGACCCACTCACTTCTCTGGGGTACAGCCTAGGCCATCTAAGTATGAGTTATGCGCTAACGCAGAGTATGATCCCAGGTACCAATTAATCATCGAGTTATCGACGCACAAACGCTGCGGACGTCTTTCCACTGGCAGTACTACTTAGTCGCCGAGCCGCGCTTCAAGCTTCAACACGCGTTGAATGCCGCATGCTGTACTGACATGAAGTGAGGAGTTGTGTGTCGGGGAATCGTTTCCTAGTGTGTGCTACGCACCTTAAGGTCGAATGTTTGCCACAACTGCCTGCTCACTACTCAAACGTTGTGCCTTCTCCCTCTGGCCACGACGGTGGGACATTCGTTTTGATCAGAATTGCAATGCGGAGGTACCTTCGCCGATCGTACGCGTTGTGCCAAGATCTAAAGATCAAGCTTTCAAGACCTAGAGCCGAGGGATCGCTATTCACAACTTTTTGTCATCCTTTCCCGGTGGTTTGTCCTCAGGCCACTCAAACCACTGACCGGAATATCTGTAAAGCTCGGTAACAACTTTGCGATGGGAGTTCTTGCCGCTGGGCCTCACTCGTCGCGTCCCAGAGCGGGCCCGACATGACGTCCCCCTGATTTCGTGCCAAGGCTCGAAGGAGTCAAAAGTCTGAATCATGGTTAGACAAGCTTACGCCGATGAAACACTTTCTTCACGCTAGCCCGGAGCGAACTCCTGCACTTGTATATGCACGGATGTATCAATTTCATTGAGTAAAGCTACATCCAAATCACGCCCACATCCCCTCTGCGTTTGCTGAGCCCGAGGTTTGAGAGAGACCAAGGCTCGCTGGATTGGAGGCGGGCCTTCATATTCATGGCTTGATGGCGATCTTAACCGCGGTCCGGCGTCGCAGCTTCTCCAGCGCCGTCGCGTAGTCGGCGATCGAGAAGACGTCGGTGACCTGCTCGCGCGGCCGTCGCGCAGCGCATTGTTAGTCGCGTCGGTTTCCACCGCGAGCGGATTGCGTCCGAATGTCCGAAGAAAGCGAAGGTTGGAGGTCGTGGTTAGACCAGGAACGCACATAATAGTTGGTGGTAGTCATGGGCGTTGATTCGAATATTTCCGGGACAATTCAATCGGTTAGCTATCGTTGACAAGTTCGGGTAACAGATCGCCGGCACTCGCGCCTCGCGGGAGGGCAACGTGCCGGTGAAGTATTGAAGGATCAGGGAAGGACATGAAAGAGGAAGGGGGCGGGAGGCTAACAGACGGGAAAGAACGGTGCTCACCATGCCTTTGACTTTGATCCTTCCGCTATCGAGGTACGCGACCGCACGGGGGAAACAGTGCATCTGGGCGAACGAACCGATGATCTGAGAGAGCAAGGTTTTAGTCAACTCCGATTTCACAATAACGTTTGGAGAAGGAAGACGGAAATGCGATTGCGACAGACTTCAATCCGCAGCCTCGTGCAGTTTGGAGTCGGAAGCACCGAGGGGGAGCACTCACGCGGATCTCATTCAGGAAAATCTTGAACGGTGACCAATGGACCAGCGCCTCGTTACTGTACACGCCGTAAATCATCAAAGTCCCACCTCGGCGAACGTAATCGATCGAGTCGTTGGCTACTTGTTCTGTGCCAGTGGCTTCGACCTGCGTACCACGGTAAAACCTCTTGAGACCCTGTTCAGTAGGCGGATGTACAGGCCACTCACCACAACGTCGAACCCGTAAGGGTTATCCTTCTTCAGCTGCTCCCATTGCGACTGCGGGTCTTCCCTGTCCAGCTCAACGTATTCATTGCCGGCATCCAGCTGCTTGGCCAGGTCCATCTTGATGCCCTTATTTGCTGCGATGACGACCCGGGCCGCACCGTTGAGCTTGAGCATCTGCGCGAGGATGAGGCCGGTGGGTCCGGCTCCGATGATGAGGGCCTCTACGCCGACGGACGCGTTGAGCTGGTCCATGCCGTGCACGGCGCATGCGGCGGGCTCGATGAGGGTCGCCTCTTCGTCGGAGAGGTTATGGATCTTGAAGAGTTTATTTGCTTTGCTAGGATGGAGTTACAGGTCATCAAGCCGGCGGACATTCGACATAGGGAGTACTCACAGTGAGATGTACTCCGCGAACCCTCCGGGAGCGCTACATCCAATACCGATGTAGTTCTCGCAGAGGAGCGAACGGCCTCGTCTACAATAGAAGCAGCTACCGCACTGTGCATCGGTGAAGGTGAGTAAGGCAGACGAATGCATCTCGTAAGGAACATACCACAGTGGTGGGGTCCGCGACGCAACGATCGCCCTTGTCAAATCCCGTTATATTCTCTCCAACCTCCACGACTTCGCCGACGACCTCGTGGCCAGGAATCAACTGATCGGGGCAACGTAAATAACGTAACGCCTGCTAATTGAGCTTACAACAGACCGGAAATACTGCGAGAAACTCTCCCTCATGAACGTGATTGTCAGTACCACAGATCCCTGTCCCAAAATCGTCAAATACATAGGGTAGCAAACAATGGAAGAAGATATACAGACCGCATGCTTTAACTAATAAAGCGAGGGACGAACGTCATTGAGCTGCCATCTGACTAGTCCAGATAGACTAACACCACGAACTTTTCAGAAGGACTTCGTCTTTTCCAACTTGAGGGATTGGGACATCGCGAACCTCGAATTCGCGAGCCTGGCACCCGCGGTGATTGAGAAGTTAGCATATAAGGCTATGCGGTGTGCCATCAAGTATACCTGAGTATACCACACCGCTCGCATGGTTCCGGTAGAGGAAGTCATCTTGTGAGTGTACAGTTGGGGTAGCAGCTGCAGGTAGAGTTATCTCCAGGACATTTATGTGCCTCTGGAAGGCGAAGTACGTCGATGTCGATTGCGATGGGCGATAGACGGCTGAACCGTTGAGCCGAAGACGTCCTCGCAGTGAGCCGGGATGGCCGGCAGGAGGGGCGTGGAGAATGAATGGCTGACAAGAGGTGTATCGTCAAGTGATGTCTGTCAGAGACGATATCAGCCAGCAGCTGAGAACCGAGTGCTCACCGGTGATCGATGCTGGCGGTCCGGCTCTGTTCTGCATCCACGAGACCAACCGACATGCGCTGATATAGCCGGGCAACTGAGCGCATCCAAGTTTGTACCTGCAGCAGCCTGCTGTGGTAGTTGAACGTTGAACTTGTATGGAGGATAGGATTCAAGGACAAGGCCGCTAGACGCCCATGTCGCGGTCGCGTTATTTTGACATGTTTGGCGTGTCGAGGGCAGAAAAGCGCAAGGGGAAAATTTGGAGGATACGCGGAACTCTGCTTCTGCTACCACGACCTCCTCCAATGACCAAGTACATTCTCGTGTCTGGCGGTGTCGTCAGTGGCATCGGCAAGGGGGTCATCGGTGCGCAACACGACTACCCCTCTCTCCATCCCCAGATCAGCTGTTCAAGCCCACCTTCTAGCCTCCTCCACGGGCTTGCTCCTCAAGACAACGGGCCTCAAGGTCACCGCTATCAAAATCGACCCGTACATGAACATCGATGCTGGGACCATGAGGCCGCAGGAGCATGGTGAGGCTTCTGCAAAGAAAACGCGTCTGTTTTGTTTCTCTGAGCGCGGAGCCCCCGTTAGGCGAGGTATACGTCTTGAACGACGGTGGCGAAGTGGATCTTGATCTAGGCAACTACGAACGCTACTTGAATGTCACCCTGAGTAGGGATAACAACATTACCACCGGTAAGATATATCGGGAAGTAATTGAGAAGGAGGTGCGTCCTCCGTTGGTCAACGCCCGCCCTTGTCGCTGAGGAGAAGCGGTTCCAGCGTCGCGGAGATTACTTGGGCAAGACTGTGCAGGTGCGCTCTAAGCATGATCACTTTGAGTGAAATGTCTAAGTGCATGCGAAGATCGTGCCTCATATCACCAATGCCATCCAAGATTGGATAGAGCGCGTATCGAAGATTCCTGTGGACGACACCGGCGAGGAACCCGATGTCTGCATCGTCGAAGTGTGTCTCCATTCAAATTCACCAGTGAATTTGCTTTCTTATTTCCGCTTAGTTGGGTGGTACGGTCGGGGACATCGAGTCCGCGCCCTTCGTCGAGGCAATGCGACAGTTCCAGTTCCGCGTCGGTTACGAGAACTTCGCTCTCATACACGTTTCTCTGGTCCCCGATATGCATGGCGAGCAGAAGACAAAGCCTACACAAACCACCATCCATGCATTGCGCGGTCTTGGGCTCCTGCCTGACCTGGTTAGTTCGGTTCCGGTGGACTTCCTGTTATACACTGACAGTAAGAATAGATCGCGTGTCGAGTGGTCGTCCAAAAACCCCTAGAGCCTGCAACAAAAAACAAGATCTCTATGTTCTGTCATGTCGCGCCCGAACAGGTTGTCGGCGTCCACGACGTCTCCTCCGTGTACCATGTCCCCCTCCTTCTTCAGTCCCAGGGTATCGTCGAGTATCTCGAAAAGCGATTGAAACTCGCATCCATCAAGATCACCCCGCAAATGCAAGAGCGGGGCATCTCATTAGCCAAGCGCTGGCGTGAGCTTACAACACGGTACATATCATTTTAATCTGGAGGGGATGGGTTCTGACTGATTTTTATTCAAGACAAGAACGCCTCTTCGAGAGCGTGACTATTGCCCTGGTTGGCAAGTACACAGACATGCAGGACTCGTACATGTCCGTTGTGAAGTCATTAGAGCACTCCGCTTTCCGATGCAACAGGAAACTGATCCTCAAGGTATGTCCTATTGCCATGTGCTCTGCGTAGCCCTTGAATCTCACACGTCATGCGGATAGTGGGTCGATTCTTCTGACCTCGAATCTGATACCCAACTTGCAAGCCCTGCGAAGTACCACGATGCGTGGAAAGCTGTTGTTTCAGCGAAGTGCGTTTATCCTCCACGTATTCGCTGACTAGAATTTTACAATTGAATATTTCTCTAGTGGTATCCTCGTACCTGGTGGTTTCGGAAAGCGCGGCACAGAGGGCATGATGCTCGCGATCAAGTGGGCGCGCGAGAAGCATATCCCTTTCCTCGGCATCTGCCTAGGCTTCCAGCTCGCCGTCGTCGAGTTCGCGCGCAACGTCTGTGGCTTCGCCGGTACGTCCCCCACAAACACACCTCCTCGGGCCCACTGCTGACACGTCCGGTCGGCCCCCGCAGGCGCGACTTCGACCGAATTTGACGAGAAGACACTGCAGCCGATCATTATATTCATGCCCGAGATCTCGCGGACGCACATGGGCGGCACGATGCGCCTCGGGCTCCGCCCGACCGTCTTCGACGCCGACTCGGACCCCGCCACCGGCGCGCACCCCTCCTCCGCGCGCAAGCTCTACGGCGGCGCCCCGAAGATCTGGGAGCGCCACCGGCACCGGTACGAGGTGAACCCCGAGTACATCGTGCGCCTCACGGAGCGCGAAGGGGGCTTGCGCTTCGTGGGCAAGAGCGAGAGCGGCGACCGCATGCAGGTGCTCGAGCTGCCGGGCCACCCGTACTTCGTCGGGCTGCAGGCGCATCCCGAGTTCTGCACGCGCCCGCTGAACCCGAGCCCGCCCTTTTTGGGCCTCGTCGCGGCCGCGGCGGGGGGCGGGGTGCTCGAGGAGCAGCTGGAGGGGCAGATGCGGAGCTTCAAGCCGCCGCATCCGGAGGACGCAATGGTTGCGGAGGATATCTTGAGGCACGATTCGCCGAGGCCTGCTGGGGAGGAGGCGATCCTGAGGTCGGAGCAGTGAAGTGGGGCATGATGCACAACACACACCCAGGAGATAGTGGACGGGTGCCGATCGAGGTCGTAGAGGGTCCGTGTTGGCAACTTTCGTGGTTTTTGCATATAGCTATATGTAGACAGTCATCGGAAGTCCGTCATCTTGCATGCTTGTAGTAGACCTCTTGTGTTATCTCATGGCTAATTGATTAGTACGAATGCTAGCTATATTGTATTGGCAAGCCTGAAGCTAGGGCGTTCTTACTCGAGGGCAAAGTTCGAACACAGGACGTTCGTGCAACCGTGATGTATACAATACAATTGACTCTACTTGCAATGTTGACAGCGATACTGGTTACATCGGACAGATGGTTGCGAGCAAAACGTACAAATGATACTTCCTCTACTCGTCCACAACCTCCCACGTAGCGCATAGCTCGGATCAGCCGATCGACATGGCGGTGTCGACGATGTCCCCAACATTCGTTGCAGCGGTCCCGCTGCTGGCGCCGAGACGGGACGAGAAAATGATGTCCTTCAGGACCTGCGCAATGAGCCCATGTTGTGCTTCCGATGCGATCTTGTCGCTGCAAGTGAAAGCAATCAGCATACACGACAAGTTAGCGGGGACGATGAACCGACCTATCCTTCACCGCCTTCGATAGGGCGCTCTCTTGATTTTTGTCTTGCGGCTTCTGCTTGATCACGGCTTTCTCGTCAATGAGGATAGGAGCAGGTGGACGGGTACTGAGAACAGAGGTTTGTGCTTTGGTGAGCTTCTGGTGGAGATCGGACAGCTGGTTGGCGGCATATGCGCGGTTCTGCGGCCACAAATCAGCCCCTCCTCTACAGTAACAACCCCTCACACAAAGAAGCTACATACCGAGATGAGCGCACTCTGGCTCAGAGTGTTTACCCAGTACTTGTTCCACAACAGCCCGAGCAGCTCCGAGTCCAGCGACGACTTGAAGATCTGCACTTCGAGCGGGTAGTACTGGTTCGCGTGGACACCGAAATCCTCGATCTTGTTGAGCGGGATGCTCTGGTACTCGCCGCTCGCTGCGTCCGCAGGGGTGTAGTTTTCGGGGTACGTGCGGAACGCGCCGATGTCGACCTTGCCGGCGGAGATGGTGCGGTTGGGGTCGATGACGACGGCGACGAACGGGTCCTGGAACTTCTGGTTCTGCATCTGCGTGTTCACGTCGATGCCGGAAAGCCAGCAGCCGTAGCCTGGATGGGAGTGGTACCAGCCGATCGCGTTCTCCAGGCGAGATACCTGAGGGGTAGCGTAGGTTGGTACAGGGACAGGAGGCGCAAGCAGAGGATGAAGGACGTACCTGTTCACTGCCCTGGACGTACTGAACCATGTACTCGTTCGCCTCGTTCTGCGCGTTCACTCGCGTTTCCGTTCCTTGCACGGGGAGCGCGAAGGAGTCGATCACCACTAGAGAGCGCCCGACGACCTTGCCCTGCATGATGCCCATGATCTCGTATGGCACACCTGAGCGTGCATGGATGGCCTGGGGGAAGGGGTGAGCATACGACCGGCTGTGGCGCGAGGAAAATAAGGTGCGTACCATCTTGATCAACGCGACTGCCGAGATCTTGCAAACCTGGAAGTATCGTGGACTAACATAAACCAACGTTTCTTCAGCATCCAGTGCGATAGGGAGTGTCGGGCAGGGGCGTATTAGGTGCTTACTCGCGAACCCATGGCTTCTCGTTGTTTATCCTCCTGTTCTCCACGGGGTCGTATTTGAATATCTCATCCTGGGCATTGAGCTCTTTGACGTCGTTTGCAAGATTAAAGGTCTTGAGAGCGATGCCAGATCCTGAGGCCATGACTGTTCAGTCCATCCGCGACTTGCGAATCCACCCAAGCCGCATACAGCTTGCGTATGGTACCCGTGAGACGTTTTCTCCTTATTAGTCTCGGCTAAAGGTAGACGCTCGTTCGCCCAAAGGAAACTGAAGAGCGGAGTCCTCGACATAAGTACTCGACGGCGTGCATGTCCCTCCCACGTCTCTGCCGTCCTCTTCCTCGACTACAGCATCGTAACACTACTTGCCCCATATTTCCCGCTCATAGCATCATCACGGTTCGGGGTCTATCTGCCCATGCACTCTCTACCCCGCTTGGCGATCCCTCCTCGTCTTCCACCTTCCCCGCCGTCAACCAGAAGAAGCTCAGGCGTCTGAAGTATCCATCTCGCGGTGGTCAAGATCTTTCGAAACGATACCAACGCCTTGAACGCTCGATACGCGGGAAGACGTCTTATGACCGCGGTATTGAGGACTTCGAACGCTCCGGAGGAGTTACAGACCCTGCACCATACACCAAGGACAACGATCAAGCGGCGAACACGGCGACAGGCAAGCTCACTCGACGCATATTTCGCGGCTTCGTCGTCCCGGACGGTCCCAAGCCACCAGAAGACGATGGTACGTCTCATTTCTTTTAGCTTGCTGATCGTGTCTTCATTCCTTTTCGTAACCAGAATGTTGCATGTCCGGCTGTGCTATCTGCGTATACGACCTGTACGACGAGGCTCGTACCGATCACATACAAGCCATGGACCAGCTTCGCGCCGACCTGACCAAGTTGGGTGTTCCGGAAAGCGAGTGGCCTACTGATATCTGGCGCGACGGACAAGGCAGCCACCCCGCTCTAGCGTCGAGGTTGAATGCAAACGCCTCGCTCAGTGCATTCGAGCAGCTGGAGCTTGCACTCAAGGCGAAGCGAGAGGACACGTCAGGGAGCACGATCGTCACGCTGGAGGGTTAGTATGCAAAGCTCTTGCCGCATCACCCAGGGTCTTCTGATATAGGTCGGCGCATGCAGCCTCTGCGGCTCCGCTAGGCGTCCGCAAACGGCCTCCGAAGAAGGGAGTAGGGATGGATGATGTGGTTGAGGGTCTTCGGTGGGTGTTGTTTAGTAATCGCTGAATGGGTGCGTCTCAGTCTCCCGTTCTCTCTCGCTATTCTCATCTGGGTTCGTCTAGACTCCATAGATGTTGTAAAAATACCACGCAAATGTATCACCCACTTCGAACCTTAGCCATCCTCGGCCTTTGCCTTCTCACGGGGGAGCGTACGGGTTCTGTTCCCTGTACACTCAACCCCTCGATCGCATCTTTTCTGTGCCTTCGAACTTGCGCTGTGAGAGATTCATGAGGTACGACCATCACTTTCCTAAGTTTCTCCGTTTATTCTAGATCGTGTTTATAAGCTCGGTCTCGCTCCTTCAACTGGAGCACGACCTCACGGGCCCGCTTCGCTTCCACATCTATGGCACAACAATTACCACACGATTTCGTCTGGGGTTACGCTACAGGCATGTATCTCGTCCGCGTTGACTGATTCCTCCAGAGTCCTAACTCCCTACATCTACCCCTCAGCGAGTTACCAGATCGAAGGATCTGTGAATGTCGATGGTCGCCTCCCTTCCATCTGGGACACCTTTTCTCATAAGCCGGGTACGACGAAAGATGGGGGGAACGGCGATGTGGCAACAGATTCATACCGTCTGTGGAAGGAGGACGTTGAACTTCTAAAGCGATATGGGGCAAAGGCGTACAGGTTTTCGATCTCTTGGAGCCGAGTCATTCCGCTCGGCGGGAGGAACGATCCCGTCAACGAAACGGGGATCCAGCACTACCGAACTCTTCTCGAGGAGCTCGTGAAGAACGGCATTACGCCTTTCGTCGTAAGTTTCGACCATGCGTCCTGAATCATTATGATCGAACTGATAACGTTGAGTCTAGACTCTGTACCACTGGGACCTACCGCAGGGGCTTCACGATCGCTATGGTGGCTGGCTCAACAAGGAAGAGATCGTCAAGGATTATGTCAACTACGCGAAGCTGTTGTTCGAGCGTTACGGTGATATTGTGAAACACTGGTTCGTTTTCAGACAAATTCCGTTGCTAGCCGCCGCTCTCATGGGACTATGTATTCTAGGATCACCCACAACGAGCCTTGGTGCATCTCTGTGTTGGGTCACGCCACTGGCGTGTTCGCCCCTGGGCACACTGGCAACAAGGAGAACTGGATGTATGTCTACTCCTATGTTCGCACTTGGCGACGTGCCGCTTACGCTTCTCAGTGTTGGTCACAACCTCATCCTTGCACACGCATATGCTGTCAAGCTCTATCGCGAACAGTTTAAACCGAGTCAGGACGGTCAGATCGGCATCACCCTCGACCTGCATTGGCAGCTGCCTTGGGACGACTCCCCAGAGAGTGCGTAATGTTCGGAAACGACTGGTGGATTGGCTCACTTCTTTCGAACAGATGTCGAGGCTGCGCAACGTGGCATTGATTTTAAGCTGGGTGAGTCGCCGGTCAACCAACGCCGGTGCAGACAGTATGCTAATGCGAGCGCCCTTATAGGACGTTTTGCTGTAAGATTTTATTCCAGTACTTCGTCCCGTGAATTAAGCCTTTTGTCGCACTCCTAGGATCCGATCTACAAGGGTTACTACCCCGACTCCTTGAAGAGGCTCATCGGCGATCGCCTGCCCGAGTTCACGGCAGAGGAGATCGTTATCGTCAAAGGCTCTTCCGACTTCTTCGGGTTGAACACGTATACAACACAACTCGTCCGTAAGTGATCGACTCACCAACGCGACCCGTTAATCTAATCTCTGCCCCACAGAGGACGGTGGAGACAATGAGATCCAGGGTTACGTCAAGTACACTTTCACCCGTCCGGATGGCACGCAGCTGGGGAGACAAGGTACAGGAGCTTCATTCTGATCGATAGGTGCGACCTAGTTACTGATTAGACTTCCCTCTCAGCGCACGTCCCTTGGCTCCAAACATGTAAGTTGTGCTCGGCTCTATTGAAACGTGAGCAACTAAATGACCTTCACCCCCTTGCAGACCCTGATGGATTCCGTTCGGTGAGTTCATCAATGCGTGGATTAGTGCATGATTGTGATCCACCCCCATAGCTTCTCAATTATCTGTGGAAGGTAGCGCTTTGGATTGTTTCATCTCCGGCATTCATTGACATACATCGTTACATAGACATACCAGTTACCCATCTAGTATGTCACCGCATTGGAAGATTTTCTTGTTACTAACTCAGTCTACCAGCGTCACAGAAAATGGTTTCGCGGAGAAGGACGAGAACATTCGTCCAGTAGAGGAGGTCGTTCACGACGAAGGCCGAATCGAGTATTATGAGGGCTATGCAAATGCCGTATTGAAAGCAGTCACCGAGGACGGCGTGCCCGTCAAGTCATACTTCGCTTGGAGTACGTGTTGTCTGTCTTCCCTCGGTCCGTGCAATTGTCCTAACGTTACCGCAGGTTTGTTGGACAATTTTGAGTGGTGAGTGTCGCTCCGACACTTGGCCGATAGTTGACCTATTTCCCGTGGTGCTCGTAGGGCGGACGGTTACAACACACGTTTTGGGGTGACGTATGTCGACTACTTGACTCAGAAGCGGACGCCGAAAGACTCTACCAAGTTCTTGACCAAGGTGCGCCCAACTTGTCACCCCCACGGCATGTCTGACTCAAGTGTTGTTTTGTGTTACTATCTACTTACCAAAGTGGTTCTCCGAACATATCGCTTGATAGTGGCCCTCGGAGGAACCAGTAGTTTGAGAATGGCACTACGTCATTGACCGTGAAGTATCTACTATGAACGACTGCATGGAAAGCGATCAGCCAAAAGTGTTTTCTGCGGGACCTCCATGCAACCTCATGGGGAATCCTGTCAGGTGCCGAGACCGATTTGCCGGCAGCGCAATGACTGGGCCACGGTCTGACGTTCCGATCTCTTGAGTCAATGGTTCCGGTACCGAAACGATCATTACACACTAGAATATAGGCAAGCCTCCTGTTGGCACAACTACTAACCCACTCTCCTTCACTACTCCTAAGTCGATCACACAGATCACAACCAAGTACACCTCCAAACCAACTATTCAGAACAATGTGAGTTAGCAATTCAATTTCGACTGCTAATCATGCCTCCCTATCCCCGCCTTTCCAAATATAGAAGTGCTGAACATACGTACCTTGTCCAGCACAGCCATGTCCTCCTCGCGCAAATCAACCGCGAAAAATGCCTCGACCAAATCAGGCGTCGGAGGTTCTGGCACCGATACGACCTTGGTCGCAACGTCGCAGATCTCGCGCTTCCACAACGACACACTCGTCACTCTCTCCAACGACATCGACCTCAAGGGCGTGCACATCGCGATCGGCCCGCGCATTCTCCTCAATTCAGCGAACCTCCGCCTCTTTCGCGGGGTGCACTACGGGCTCGTTGGTCAGAACGGCATCGGGAAGTCGACGCTCCTCAAGTGCATCGGCTACAACCTCCTGGCGGGCTTCCCCTCGAACGTGCGCGTGCTGTACGTCGAGCAGCTCGAGGGCGCGGACATGACCAAGAGCGTCGTACGCTTCATCATGGACGCGGACTACAAGGTCGCGCGGGTCCGCCGGGAGCTGAAGGTCCTGCAGGGCGCGCTCGAGGCAGAGGACCCCGAGGAGGTCGCGCGCGCGATGCGCGGCATCCGGCTCGAGCGGACGAAGGAGGATCTTGGGGCCGCGGACAAGGTTGCGCTGGAGAGGAGTGGCGCTCGGGGGAAGGAGGCGAGGAACGAGCTTATAAAGCAGGAGAAGCGTGTCGAAGAGATGGTCGCCGCCAACGAGGACGCACTATCCCCGGAGGAGGTCACCCGCGCGACCGTCGAGGCGCAGGAGCTGCTGACCGAGCTCTTCGCTGCGATGGAGCTTCATGGTGAAGAGGCCGCCGAGGCGAAGGCGCGGAGCATCTTGAAGGGCTTGCGCTTCCCATTGGATTGGCACGACCGCCCGCTCGGAGAGCTCTCAGGGGGATGGCGGATCCGCGTCGCGTTGGCGTCAGCGCTGCACATCGAGCCCGATATCCTTCTCATGGACGAGCCCACCAACCACCTTGACCTCCCCGCGATCGTCTGGCTCCAGGACTACCTCTCCCAGCTCTCCGATACGACTATCGTCACCGTCTCCCACGACCGCGCGTTCCTCAATGCCGTCGTAGATGAGATCATCGTGTTCAAGAACCAGACGCTCACGTACCACACCGGAAACTTCGACGAGTATCTCGAGAACACCGAGGAGAAGCAGAAGTACATGGAGCGGATGGCCGCAGCGCTGGAGCGGAAGAAGAACGCGGCGGAGAGGGGCATACAGGCCGCGATGTCGCAGGCACGCAAGGCCGGAGATGACAAGAAGATGGCTCAGATGGCCTCGCGCAGCCGCAAGCTGGATCGTATGGGCATGGAGGTCAACGAGAAGGGCCACCGGTTCAAGCTCAACCGCGATCGCGTGGGCTACTATACCGGCACTCGATCCGACATCGAGGTCGAACAGGCGGAGCAGGGCCCGACCTGGAGCATCCCCGATCCCCTCCCCCTCCGCCAAGGAGGCGCTATCATCGAGGCAGAGCTAGTCAGCGTCGGGTACGACAGAAGGAAGCCAGCCATGCTTGCCAACGTCACCCTGAACGTCGGCCAGGACGCCCGCGTCGCCATCGTCGGCGCGAACGGTAGCGGGAAGACGACCCTTGTCAAGGCCCTCGTTGGGGACTTAGCACCCTTGAAAGGGAAGATCAGCCGACACCCTACCGCGAAGATAGGGTACTTTACTCAGAACCATGTCGACGAGCTCCACCAGTACCCCACCGAGACTTCTGCGCTTTCTCTCATCAAGGAGCGGCACCCGGAGTATTCGGAGCAGGAGTATCGTTCGCACCTGGGCAAGTACGGGATCAGGGCCAACGCGCTTCAGCCGCTGCACTCCCTCAGCGGAGGCCAGAAGGTCCGCGTCGCGTTCGCGTTGGCTACGTTTGGATCGTCTCCCCATCTGCTCGTTTTAGACGAGCCGACGAACCACCTCGACTACTTGACGACGGAGGCGCTCCTGGAAGCGTTGAAGGAGTACAACGGGGCTGTGCTGGTCGTGTCGCACGACCAGTTCTTCGTCTCTGAGGTTGCGGAGCAGGTGTACGCGGTGAGGAAAGGCCAGCTCGTACATTTGGAAGGTGGCATGGAGGAGTACGTCAAATCGTGCCGGAAGCGTCGACTGAAATGACGACAGAGCGTCCTAAGCAATTTATCGCAAACGCATCATCGACTCTAGGTCTATACTAGCTGTTGGCTCATTGAGGAGTACCTGAGAGGAGTACTATGGACTCAGAACCGATGGTTGCGCAGTTGCTGGCAGATTCTGGCAGGCGTACTTCAGATTGTTGGGAACTGTAGGTATTGAGATTCATGTGACCGTAGGGACTATAGGTGTTGTAAGTTACTGTATCTTAGGATTATATACCAAGCAGACGTCGTGGTGTTCACTGGACAAGGTGCGGGTTGAGAATGTTTCAAGTCGAGGGGGAAAAGTGCCCAGCGCCCGACCAGCGCCTACAACATCTATTCGGGCGCTTGATAGATATTGAGGCTCCGACAAAGTCAGCAAACTCTATTTCCACTGCGAGAGAACGTGTCGAGGTCGTCAACGCCATCGTCAACGCCAGACATCAAGGGTAAGCCGGTCTCTCTCTCAAAGTGAGTATCTGTCGCTGTCATACGCTCCTCGGGCTCCGTCTGCTGCCTCTCCATGCCGAAACTCTGCAACACTCGCTGGATTCGACGCTGGATGGCCTCCTTGTGCTCTGGATGAAGGACTCGCGCTTACTCCTTTTGCTTCTACGCTCCAGATGCCTTTCCAAGAATTCCAGGTCGTCGGCCGCCACCTGCCCACGGAGCAGGATCCCGCCCCCAAGATTTACCGCATGCGCATTTTTGCCCCCAACGAGGTCGTTGCCAAGTCGCGCTTCTGGTACTTCCTGAGGTACGTCCTATGTCGAATCTCTGCCAAATCGCGATTTGCGCCGGTCCCTCGCCACCCCCTCCCTCCATTGCGCCTGCATACGGTACTGACGTTTGCCCTAGGCAATTGAAGAAGGTTAAGAAAGCCAGTGGTGAGATCATTGGCGTCAACGTTGTGTGTATTTTCCCCTTGCAGCCGTTCAAGTGGCAGGCGGAGTAGGGTCTAATCGCTGTCCTTGGGACATGCCGCTCTAGATTCAAGAGAAGAAGCCTCTTAAGATCAAGATTTTCGGCATCTGGCTCCGCTACGACTCGCGTAGCGGCACCCACAACATGTACAAGGAGTTCCGTGAACTCAGCCGTGCGGACGCCGTCAAGGCCCTCTACCAGGATATGGCTGCCCGTCACCGCGCTCGTTTCCGGTCTATCCACGTACGTTTCTACTGTTTCGCACTGGCTGCGTTGGGAGGGTACTAACGACGGATCCATTAAGATTCTCCGCGTCGTCGAGGTCGAGAAGTCCGATGACGTTCGCCGCCCCTACATCAAGCAGCTGATGGTCCCCAAGCTCAAGTTCCCCCTTCCCCACCGTGTCCAGAAGGTCCGCTCGACGTTCGTCGCACACAGGCCCTCGACTTTCTAAGTTGCGTCTGTATGACCTTTGGGTGGTGGGCGTTGGACGTCAAAATCATCGTCAGCTTGCTTTCGCATCACATCACTGTTTTACCCCACATGCATATGACGATATGAATGTATGTTGCGTCATGTACGCGTTGCTGTCCTTCGTGCTTCTCCCCTCCGCTTGGTGGACCCTAACGTACAGGCCCGCATAACTGAGAGGATCGGAGGTGTCCCCTCGTAGACGCGAAGTTGATACCGCCCATCTCAGTGTGATACCGACTCTTCTTACGCTACCCCCTGGCTACCCGTGTCGTGCTGTGGCAAGTCCCGGGGTGGTATATTGAATGAATCGCGGGAAAGCATGAATAGTCAACATGGAAACCGCTAGAAGTACACATCGAACCGCCGGAAGAGGGACCCTTGAGTTTCAAATGTAGAGAAGAGAGCACTGCGTATAGCACACACCAAGTTCGCAAGGTGAAAACATGGCATCGCAGCCCAGCTGCAAGGAAAGCAACACAAGAAATGGGACGATATCGATATACATACCGGATACATACTAATCAATACTGCGCATGCTGATAGGCCGCGCACTAGCCCTCCTGCAACGTCGACACAACACTCTGTCGCAATCTGAGCAAGCCTTGCGTGAGATGTCAGTCTTGCCGCACCAGGAACCAAAGGATTGCATTACTCACGACGACAGCTCTGACCTCGTCGCACGTATCGCACAAAAATACTCTGACTCCAAGCTCCATATTTATGTTGTCGTGTGCGCACCCAGGAGTACGCAAGCGCTGCGACGAAGGGAGCTCGAGGGAATCCCTGGGCGTGCGCGAATCGACGGTAGACGACGATGAGGCGTTCGTGCTGGCGCGTGCAATCTTGCTTGGCCCAGCGACCGGCATGTCCGCATCTTCGTCCACGAAAGGAAAACCAGATATCGGCCGACGCTCGTGCACGATTATGTACCGCCGTGGCGCCTCCTCGCCTTCGTCTCCGGGGAAAGGGAGGATGCGGTAGGCACGGCGCTGCTGCCGGCTCGCAGTGGACGGGGTGCGCTCCTCGCGCAACAGCGCTGCCCTCGGCTCTCGCTCTCTCGGGGCGTCCGGCACCAAGGGTAAGGAGCGGTTTCGGCGGATCTGATCTGGGTTGCGGGGCCCTGCCGGAGGGGGTGGAGGGATGCGGATGGGAGGGGGGCGCTCCCTGCGCCGACGATTCAGAATGGGCACCACGGCGGGCGGCGGCTCCTCGTCCGGGTCCGGGACGACCAGGTCGGGCTCCTCCCACTGGGGGCAGGTGCACGTCTTCCAGCGCGCGCTGCACCGGTAGCAGAACTGCGTCTTGCAGCGGCACGTCATGTGGTAGCAGCCGTGGTTCAGCTCGACCATCGTCGCGCACCCGGGGCACCGCGCCCAGCCGACGTCCCTGGCGAGCTTGATCGCGGTGCGGTCCACCTCGCTGTCGGCGCAGAGGTGCTTGGACCCGGGCTCGACTGCGTTTTTGCAGTGGAGGCATGTGATAGTGCCGCACCCTGGTGCAGGGCACTTGCGAGAGGTTTGATCCCAAAGGCTATGATTACGATCCTGCTGCGCGGCGAGGAAGCGGCTGCACGATGGCTTCGCGCAATATACACGGTTTTGGACGCCGAACTCCCTGCGTTTCTCCTCGAACGTGGATTGGAGCCGATCGGAAAGGTGTCCCCATACGGACGTGAGGGGGATAGATCTACGACAGCAGCCTGGCGGGAAGAGGGACTCGTCCTTGGTCGCCGCGTCGAACAGCTGCCTGATGCATTCGATATCGTAGTAGTGACCGCAGGGTGTGCGGATTGAGGGTCCGCGTATTCGTTCCATGCAAGTGACACATTCGTGCCTGGACGAGCTAACATGACATTCCCAATGCCGCTCGTGGACAGGAAGCGCAATAAGACTCACCGGTGCGATAGACTGTCACGAATCCTGATGACGGGAGATACAGTGACCGCAACCAGCGCGTGTCTCGACGGGGAGGCCACCCTGATTCTGGAAAACGCCCTCCGTGCGGCCCCAAGAAGATTCAGGTTCCTGCTCATTCGTCCGAGGTCTAGTCTGGGGCGGTTCCTGAGCAGGGGCATTAGAGCACCATCTCGAACGCCTGTTGGTCTCATACCGTAGAAATGTCGGGAGAGCCAGCGACCGACTCCGACTCGGAATATTCACAGACTCGTGTTCGGCACCGAGATCCATACGGGGCAGAGGAAAATGGTTGTGAGCAACCTCTCTATGCGTGGTGCATGACGTCAGCCAGTCCTTGGCACAGAGCATCGTAACCGACCTCTCCTCTTCTTCCTGGAGCCGTACGGCAAGGGCTCTGTCGCCGTGAAAGATGTCCAAAGCACGGATCTCCTCGATGGCAATGCGTGTGGCTAGGTGTTCGTCCTCCTCCAGCATTCGTCTAGCTTGAGACCCTCGTGCTCGACGAGTGGATGGTGGCAGATCAGGACGCCGCGGGACTTGGACGAGCATGCTAGAGTCTAGAGAACAACGGCCGCGTCCAATGTTTGGTGGGGACGGGAGCTGCAGTACTCTCGAACTGCAGTTATCTCCCCCGTGTTCGCAGCCGCACGTGTGAACCGAAAGGGCCACTGCCGTGAATTGACCGTGAACCTTATGCCATTCTTCAGGGTGATGTCGGGGTAAAGGGTCTACTGTGGACGACCCGGCCCACGATGTGGTTCCTCATTTCCGCTGAGGTGAACCACAGACGATAAGCCGCAGATACTCTCAGGAAAGGGAATAAGCAGGTTGTGGAACGTGGAAGAGAGGTAATTATAATCGCCCACAGGCGCCCACAAAGCTCGCAGCCTGCGGGTGGTGGCAGTGATGGTATTCGTACGTACGTACTGGAGCTTTCAAATCGTGTAAACGTCTCCGACAATGATAGAGAACACATTGAACCAGCAATCACAAAGAGCTGCAAGCCTATAACTAGGATAATGTCTACTGATCACTCGTCTACCCGCCATCATTACCATTCAGTCTATCCTCCTCCCACTGGGGGCAATAGCACGTCTTCCACCGCTTCTTGCACAGGTAACAGAACTCGAACCTGCACCTACACGTCATGTGGAAACACCCCTGGTTGAGCTCGATCATCGTCTCGCATCCAGGACACCTCGCCCATCCAGCCCGCTCCCCAAGATTCAGGGCATCGACGTCGTCCACGTCTTTGTCGCACCGGTGGTGCACGCCCTCCTGGACCTCGAGCTTGCACCGCATGCACGTAACCGTACCGCACCCGTCTGCAGGACACCTCAGCCGCGGTGCGTTCATCGTGAGGCGTTTGCTGTCGTGCTGTACGCTGAGGAACCGGCTGCAGGGGGCGCGCGCGCAGTACACCCGCTTCTGTGCGCCGAACTCCCGCCGCTTCTCTTCGAAGTTGGCGAGCGAAGACGGGGTGAGGTGGGCCCTGACGGCGGCGAGCGGGATGCGCTTCCCGCAGCAGGTGGGGGGAAAGAGCGCCTCGTCCCTGGCGGCTGCGCTGAAGAGCTGGTCGATGCACGCGTCGTCGTAGTAGTGGCCGCAAGGCGCGCGGATCTCGGGGCCGTGAATACGCTCCATGCAAGTGACACACTCTTTGGCCAAGCTGACAGTGGACAACAACGTGGATCAGCACCAGCTCGCCACTGCAAAGTGGCAACTTGAAGGTATTACGCACCGCCTTGATATGCCCTCGGTGATCTTGGAAACGGCTTTCCTAGGTGACTTCGTTGGAGACATAGGTTCCACCTTAAACCTCTCGATAGCTTTACGCATGCGAACCTCCAAAGGGAGGGCCGGTAGGGGGCGATTGCGATATTCGCTTGGACTGAGCCTATGAGTATAGAGTAAGTGATGAACGTTGAACTGCTGACGCCGCGTTACTAGAGACGTTCACTGACCTGAAGCTATCCTGGTCAATCATCGTCCACTCGTCTTCATCTCCAACACCTCCCGCCGGATGCACTGAAGAATGCCGTAGCTGGGCCCGAGCGTCCGTCACTATTGGTTCTAGAAACCGTGGACCTCCCGAGGGCTCCGACGCACTGGCAGACACCACACGTCGTGCGGCCCGCGGTTGCGGCGTCGGGAAGGGCATGCCGGACTCGGGGATTTCAGGCTGGGGCATGGCAAGCAGTGTGGGAGTGTACATGTGTCTGGAGGGAGAAGCATGAACATATATACTTATGGGCAGAGACAAACGCCTCTCCGACCAAACAACAACATTAAGGAGGGACTCGAACCAAACTCAACGCTAATTGTACAGCTTTTGGCCGGTCTAGGCTTGGAGCGTGGCTTGAGCGAGCGCAGTGGTCGCTGCGATAGGGGGATGGCGGTCGCTCTGTGTTCCACGCAAAATTTGAATTTGTGCCCCAGTTTCGTCCACGGACCACGATTGCCAATGCCTGGTCCTCGTTGTCAACGAGGCGGGAAGCTTCAAGCGAGCTGATGGCGCCGTAACAGTGATATCGGCCTTTTCCGACATCCTGACGCCCACCTTGGAAGTGCTACGCAAGTATTAAACGGTTGCTGCGACCTTAATGAAATGACCCCCGTGGATGGCTGGTACGTCGGATTTTGTTAGCTTCTAAACGGTTTGTGGAGTAGATAGGTCTCTCCTTGGAGGATCCCCGAGGCTAGATTTCGAACGCCTGCAGGACTGCAATTGCAATGGACGCAGCAATTCAAACACACTGGGACGCTTTCTCCCGACAAGGGAGTAACCACACCTGTTTTCAGTACGCTTCGATTGAGGAAGCGACCGGACCTTGAACGATCTTGGTGATTATCCTGTTCGGGCCGCGGGGTGATCCATCCTCGAACCGGGCGGCGAGCAGGGTGTATGTTGAGTACATTCCGTACGCAGGCACGGCCTGAGAGACAGAGGAGGATAACTAGTACAGCGACGAAGTGTCCATATGGAATACAAGCGACGGTACTAACAGGGACAATCCTCAAGAGCGAAAGGCGTAAATATTGAACGTTATCATTATCATGCACCCCGGGTCGAGGGTCCGGTCCAGTGCTTTGCAACGTGGTGGTCTGAATAGTGCTGTCGAGCTAATGTCCGCGAGTGAATGCAGGAGCGATAGCGATTAATGTTACGGAAAGGCGCGTCGAGCGGAAGAATAGGTCGTCGTGTGTCGTGCACGGTCATGAGCCTGAGCAACGTGGTTCGGGGGCACAGGAAGGCCAGGTTTTGCAAATAAGGCAGCGAGCAGCATAAGATACGCAGCCGGCGAATATGGGGCTCGTCATAGTTCATAAATCAAGTCGTCGATGCGAGTGCGTCTTGCGCGGCCAGCACGCACAGGCTCAGAAGCTGAGAGCGCGTGTTCGCCGCCTCCGAGCTTCTTGCGCGCGAACTCCACGCGCGATGATATGCGGGTCCACGAAGAAGGGGAAACATACCCCGACTTCGCTGACGGTTTGAAAAGATTGTGAGCGAATTGATCGGGCGCGAATTGCAGGAGAGATGCTTTTCGAGCCTTCGGTAGGCATCGGTGATATCGAGCTTCGAGACGAGCTAGTCGCCTCCGCACTAAAGACACGGAGGGCGTCGTTCGGAGGCAGAGTGTACGACCGCCGCCGTCTTGTTTGCGTTTGCGTTCGCACCGGGCGCGAGACGACAGCTGGGACCTCGGCCTGGGACTCTCCGGCGCGACGACCCGCCGGGTTCAGCCCGCCATTCTGGTCCAGCGCCGCGGGTGTCCACAGAGCAAGTTGCCCGTCCAGGTTCCCGACGTCCTCGAGCGGCTCGAACAGGCGCGCCTCGTGCGCGTCCGCGCCGACGCCGTCGCCCCAGTCCACGCAGTTGCACGTCTTCCACACTGCGCGGCACCGGTAGCAGAACTGCGCGCCGCACACACACGTCATGTGCGCGCACCCGCCATGCCGCTCGATCAGCTCCTCGCACGTCGGGCACCGCACCCATCCCAGCTGGCTCCCCAGCCTCAGCGTCGCGCGGTGGCCCGAGTCGTGCGAGCACTCGTGCTTGTGCGTGGGGACGCCCGGATCGACCTGCGCTTTGCACCGGGCGCACGTGCGTGTGCCGCAGCCCTGGGACGGGCATGTAAGGACGCGGACAGGGATGCGCTTGTCGCGCGGGCCGAGGAAGTGACTGCAGCGTGGGTTGGAGCAGTACACGCGTTTCGGGGTGTCGTGCTCGGCTTGACGGGACGCAATGGCCGTGCGTTGCGCCCCCGTGAGGTAGCGGTCGAAGACGTCTTGGGGGATATTTTGGCGGCAGCAGCGTGGAGGGAAAGAGGAAATTGTCTGGAGCGACGTCCCAACGAGAGAGAGAAGGCAGTCGATGTGGTACTGGTGTCCGCAAGGGACCAGGATCGCGTCGTCGTGCATGAGCCCGATATTCGATTGACAAGCTACGCACTGGTAGGTGGAGCTGCATTGGGTATCAGTAAAAAATCTGTGCTCAAGACATCAAGTGCGTACACAGCGACTGAAAAGACGGCACGTTGAGGCGTTAGTGTCGACTGCCTTGCAGCACTTCCCGTACGATTTCGTGTCGCGTTGGCATTCGTCGGGGCAACTCCGGTCAGGTTCGGGAAGATGCTGGCAGTAGTGGCATACAGAAGAGTGGGGCTGAATTTTCTTCGAAAATTCTGCATGCTGACGTCACGTCTGAGGGAGAGGAACCTAGGAGCCGAGGAATGACTATACACACCTTGTTCGCCACAAAATTCCCGCCTTTCGCCACGCAGATGAGCTAGCTCGTCCTGGCGCTCCAGCGCTCCAGCGTCCAAAAGCAAACAATCTTGCAGGAAAGGAGAGAAGCTTGTGGTCGAGGTTGGGAATCGATTGGAGGGAAACCACGGTGACGCTGTCCCAGTCGGCCTCGTTAAGGTCGAGCGCAGCTGGCTCGACCCTGAACGTCAACCCCAGCGCATTATAATCCGCCATAGTCAGGGGAGTTGGTCGTCAGGGAAGAGCTGTCGTCGGCGGACCAGAGGTGAAATGGCTAACATCGCATTTGAAGGACGGCGACTGAAGGTCAAACGTCAACCCCACATACAACGTGGAGCGGCAGTGCGGCACGGGAACGACGACTCCTGCCAGGCTAGTGCTCCAAGAGACACACACAGAATAGGTGCCGGGCGTCATGAAAAGGTGCAGACCGAAGCCTGCAGCAAAGATCGGAAGACGATCCACGGCGCATCGCTTGTGGAATCCAATGTCGCCGCCGCGGAGCTCCTAATGCCTAGCCTACTTCTCCATAGCTGTCTGGTAGCTCGCGACCACAAAAGCAGGAAGCGTCCAGCGCCCAGCGTAGATACCGTGTATTGGAGTAGTGCACGCGAGAGCCATGCAGGCTGGGCCCGTTAAGCGGCGTCGCGGAATGAGGATGTCTGGGACTATCGATAAACGGAGAAGTCGAGTATCCGATCCGAAGACTGGCTCCGAAAGAGGAGAAGCGTGAAGTGCTCTAATGTTGGACCACTTCACCAGCGGCCCAGAAGACAAGTGAAGGCGTTGAGTGGTCTGGAGACGGTCCGTAGTGCTGACCCCATGTATTACCGCAGCTTTGGGATGTCTGGCATTGTGGAAGGTTATCAAGCGGGAGAGGTGAAATCAGGGGAAGGTGCGGGCTTACCGTATGAATTCACCGCCCCAGCAGTATTGGAAGGGTCCGGGATAGCCTAGTTGTGTCCGCGACATATGACATGCACACGCTCGTCAGGCTTCAAAGTTCGACCGATGCTGCGCATGCTGCTCTTCAACGCAACGTCCACCTACTCACGGGCATTCTGGATGACTGGAGACTTCAGCGTTGAGCTCATGCGACAGTAGTACTCACCTTACGTGCAAGGCTCTGGATCCTTGGCTGGTGGAGGGCTCCACAACCGGTGCATCTCCTGAGGTTGCGAAACGGATGGAGAATGCATGCATACGACGCTGCAGGACGATGGACGACAATGTGCAGTGGTTCAGGACAGAGAGGACTTGGATGCCGTCAGTGGCCGGAGGAAAGCCCGTTCCATGCTTCGGAGGCTCGGGGATGTGATGGGCCGCTCATGCGCCGCCGTGAGCCGGGATGCCGCCCGGCTGCCATGCGAGCTCGGAGACGAAATCGTCCGCTGTTCTTTTCGATCGTCTCCTCACGCCCTCAAGGCTTCTCCCCTCTCCCCTCTCCCCTCCTGCCACGCGTCCAGCCCTCCCACCGACAGCCATGAAGTTCTCTCCCGCCGCTCTTTCTGCCACTCTCGTTGCCCTTGCTGGCAGTGCCGCCGCTCAGCTCTCAATCCTCACCCCGGGAGGCCCCGACCTCTGGTGGAGTAAGTCTTCAAACTCACGCGACACAACCATCGACCGAGCGTGCTCATGCGTCTCTGCTTCCAGTCGCTCAGTCCGACAACGTTATCACATGGACATGCAAGACGTCTCCTTACACGAACTTCACGGTTTTGTATGCTCTGCCCCTCTTATGCGTGCATTGCGGCGGCGTGCTCAAGTTTTCATTAGGATCATCAACTCGGACCCTAACGTTCTTGTTTCCCCTCTTGCCTTCATCGCGCAACAAAACAACTTCGACTGCTCCGAGCTCATCACAAAGGACCGCATCAACCTCACGCCCGCAACCGGTTACGCCATCCAACTCGCTGACCCCCTCAACAACACCAACGTGAGTTCCTCCTTTTGAACCTGCGCCCATTCTTCTCCCCCCCCGCCCCCCCCTCGCAACGCGACCCAGCGAGCCTCCTCCGAAGAACGGAGACCCAACTCGCCTTGACGCTTGATTACCGCTGCCGGTCTTCCTTCCCCGCCATATCCGCCCTGCGCTTTTCGGGTCTTCACATGGCTCTCATGCCCACACATTCTCACACTCAAACACGGCCTTTCATTTGCAGGTATACGCCCAGTCCCAGCCCTTCGAGATCAAGGCGCTCGGCGCTGCCTACCCCGCCTCCTCTGCGACGCCCACCGCCGTCGCTACTGGCTCCATCTCTGGTTCCGCGGCCGGTACCAACACCGGCGCATCCGCGTCTTCCACTGCCTCTGGTGCATCGCAGGGACAGAACAGTGCAGCAGGTCTTGTCGCCCCCGCCGGTCTCGCTGCCGCGGCGTTTGCTGCCCTCGGCTTCATGTTCGCCTGAGCACAAGCTCAGATGGGCTCTCCCTGCTCTTGGCCTTTCGCTGGACGAGACGTAGGGAGGCGTTGTGTTCTTGGCCTGTTTGAGCATTGCGCAAGCACTCTCGACTGGCTTTGGGCTGCACTTTATGTGTTGGCGATTGGAGACTCGGTCGTATTTTGGACCTTCGAACCCTTTCCTTCAACTTCCCTTGCGTGTTTGCCTGCTCGATGTATACCGCACTGTCTTTTAATGAACACGCTCGTTACTCTGCAACTATTTGCTTGCGCGTGGTCAAATTCGCTCGAATTAATGAATTGATCCACATTTTCAGATCCTCGAATGTAACGAGAGGATCTCGCAGCGAACTGGCTGGAGAGCAGGCGTGTTACCCGAGCGCTGTCATAGCTTCTTTTATGTGGGGATTGAGGCTTGAGCCCTCCCACCTTGATGATGTCCGGAGGAGTGCAAAAAGGGTATACCCTGATGTTTTCTTGTCCCTAGCCGGATTCGAGCCGGCGTCTTCACGGAATTGTGATACCACAACGTGATGATCTAACCACTAATCGATAGGGACTTGTTAAACGATCTTACTCCAACATCTATAGCTGGTTGCAGCCGTGAAGGCTTGTAGGGAATGCAGGTAAGTAACTTAAGTCGCATGCCTTAGAACGTCCCGTTTCGCAGAACTGTGGAGTACTGTAATGCCATGAAATGAGTCATAAATGTAAACATGACAACTCTTGCAAGAGTACCACCCATCATTAAAGTCATGTTAACTTGAACGTGGACCGGTGAAGAGCTCAGCGCTCATTATCAAGAAGCAGGCATCCGTCAATCATCTCGCCGTGAGTACGCACGGTGCCAAAGATAGACTACTCCCGACCGCCGACGATGGGCTTCACGATCTCCACCCCTCCCGCTCCCAGCCCCCCACCGTGTATCGGCACCGGCACCCCGAGGTGCCCCCCGTGGTCCGCGCTGCCCTGATAGTCCGCGAGGTCGTACACTTCCTCGATGTACCCTCCATCGCGGCCGTGATTTGAGTAGAGGTCGCGGACATACGCGGACTCGCGGTTCAGGCGGGACGCCTCCGGGTCCCACGCGCTCTCGAGCGCGTGCGGCATAGAGATGCGCGACGTGAAGAGGAGGGACGTCGAGTTGTCCGTCGACTCGGTGCTGCTGGCGCCGGGGACGCGCGTGGTGACGAGCTCGCTGCGGCCGAGCGCAGAGGCGTGTAGGTTGAGCATGAGCCGGGACATCATCGTGATGGAGATGCTGCTCGCGGCGGTCGACAGGCAGCCGCGGAGCAGGGGCTGGACGAGGCCCCGAGTGATGGGAGGAGCCAGCAGAAGAGGAGTGGCAGAGAGTGGCAGAGAGAAGGGAATGTGGATGTAAGCGTCAATTTCGGTTAGGATTGGAACCGGGGCCCCGGGCTGCCCGACGGTGACAGAAGACGTACTTCGAGGACCTGATGGAAATGGTGCGTGTGAGCGGTCGAACCCCGGAGAAGAGGAGGATAACGAACGGCTACCCACATAGAACGTTATGGTGTTGGCCAGGTTCGCGGAGGCCATCACACTGCGGGTGCGGACGCTTCACGATCAGCTCTGGTTCATGTGCTGCGGCATAAGCCAGGACGAGAACGTACGCAAAGTACAAGGCACCTGAGTGGCAGATGATGTCCATGAGCACGAAAGAGCGGCAATAACGAGCGAAGGAACGCACCATCTCGCATGACAAGGGACACGATGTCATGCCTCCCGGAAGTTACGGGGTTACGACGTCGCTCCCGGAATGTCTTGAAGAGCGTTAAGGAGAAGACCGTGCAATCGAAGAGGAAGAGAGATTCCCATGCGACCGCGGTCCCTACGAGCAACTCCATTTCAGCAGTCAGGTTGCTACAAATTTGGGAAAGCACTTACGAATGGCGCTGAATGGAGTCCGGTGGCGGAGTTAGGCAACGCCAAGGGATAGTGCATAAAGTTCAGATACCTACGTTATACGGTCGGCAGCCGTATGGCATCCCCCTCGAAGCTCAACGCCCTCTTGTTGTCCGATGACAGCCCACTTCGCGTTGATGCAAGTCAAGCCGCCGTTTGACCTGGGAGGGAAATACGAACTCACCACAGAGATTCCGAACAGGATAGCCGAGAACCCAAGAATAGATCCCCCAACGCGCCAATCGCGCCCGTACAGTGCGAATGTCCTCAAGAAGAGGATGTCTGTCGTAGAAAAGGACACCTTTGAGTGCCTGTTTCATAATTGACGAGACCTTTGCGCTGGAGACGCACAGCAGACCACGACTTGATTGAAAATCAGGAGCACTTGACGAAAGAACGCATAATGCCTGCAGCTGTAAGATCAAGCAGGAAAACGTCAACAGAGGCCAGTCATGTAATAGAATATGGTTTACCCCTGGGCGTAGGGACCCTCCGGTCAGCTCCGAGACCTCGCAAGGAATAGAGATTGGAAAGGGCTCACTGCTTCAGCGGGAAACTCGTAAAAGTTGCCCACGTTCACGGCAACATCCTGAGAAAGTCGAAACTCATTGGTCAAAGATCTTTCCGGGACACTGTACCATGGGTGCGACGTACGGCAAATATTGGGAGGTAACGGTTGAGAAGAAAGAGGGTAGATGCGACGGTTTTGCGGTTTTTCCATATGCTCCAGTACTCCTCTCCGAAAGTGAGGATGAAGTCATAATACAAGATAACTTGGGGAAGCGAACGGGAATCAGCTCGCCTCCGAAACTCGCATGGACTGCCGGAAGACATACCGACGCCGACAAGATGCAAATAGTTATGGATATGCCTGTTAGTACACGGAAAAATTATGGTCACTTATGTTGGCTGCGAATCACAAAGAGGGAAACGAGTTGACTCGGCGACAACTCACACTGGCTCCGGGACAAAGTTACCGCGAGTCATCACTGGCGTATTCGTGTCGTAAACGAGTGGCGGATTGGTATGGCCCGCTCATGAACCAGCAGAGGAAAACGGCATGAGGAATGGCCCCAGTCCAAGGCCAGAAGGAGAGAACGGAGGAGAAGGGGAGGGGCCAGGCGGGTATAAGGCAGGTACTATAAGGCCAACATTGATGTTGATGTGTGCATGCGAGAGGACTGGGCCAATGGCGAGGAGTCGAGGGCCATGGGGCCGGGTTCGCGCGTCGGAGATGGGAGATCGCTCGCCCCATCCGCCACACAAGCTGCGGCCGACGATTTCTGGGTAGAATCACCGTGCCGAGATGCGCGATCCATGTGCCATCTTTCCTCGGCTCCCAACAGCCGCCCACCGTCATCTCCTACACTGACTACCCACATTACTCTTACTCCTCGGATGCAATACTCGCCCGTCCCACAAGCTAGCGGCCTAACAAGGCCGAGAGGAGGTCCATTATATGAAACCCTCACTCGCGCAGTTTGTCGTGGCTTACCTAAGGCCAGCAGACCCGGAGAACTCGGATGGTGTACTTACATGTGTGGAGCTCGGCCGAACTGGAACTGTGGAATTCAAAGTTCAACTATTCGGGGCAACTTGCACACGTTCAAGCTCAAGCTCGGGGTGGACTAAGCAGAGTGTTTTCACCGTGGTAGGCCGGATCTAACCTGGGTAATTCTGCCGGCGTAAGGAAAGCACCCGTCGCACGATCCTCGACGGATATTTGGATCCTCAAGGAACACCTTCGCGCGATGTCAGCGTAGAGGAGCTTAAAGCGAAGAGAGTCAAAGTTAAGTATTCCCTGCGACTCTGGGATGGTCGGGTTCACTGAGACCGTGTGTCAATGGCCCGGGAAGTACTGCGCTAGAGACAAAGGGAACCTCCCCTTATATACCGTCCGTCGTCTCTCTCGACCCCAGGCCGATCGACAGGCTGTATATATTGCCTGCCTTGGCCTAAGGAAGCCCCGTAATCATCGGCACATCGACGTCAAGGGATACATATGTAAAATAAGCTCCTGGTGAACCACCTCCACTCAGCCTGGATCAGCTTCGGTCTTGTCGGAAAATGGCATGATCAGCGACGATACAGGACGATGAGTACGCAGAGCCGTCCCTGAGTAAGTACTGCAGTACTGAGTCCGGAGGCTCGACCCCCGCAGCGCTTTAAAATGTCGCAGATCACTGTCAGCTACAAAGCCTGCGTATCCGACAATGGACATAGGTTTGTGCGGCAGAGGCGCGCAGACTACATATGATAGCGAACAGATAATAGCGAACAGATATGGCGGATCTGCAGACTTGTCATGGATCACCGGTTACTCCTCCAAGCATCCGTTTGTTGTGAGACCTGACTATTTACGAAATGATAAACGGGAAAGAGACGTTCAAGATGGGCTTTGATGGGAGCGATATCGATGACCCTCGATTGGGGTTTATACTGTAGCCAACCAATTGGGGGTCAGGAATTGTTCATACAACTTCAACTGGAACTTCTGAAAGCCAATGGACCCCATATATGTCGTCCAGCCGAAACCGCCCAATGATAGAATTCTCAATGAAAGGCACTACTTTTACGGCGCGCAGCCAGTCTATCCACAATCTGACGTTAGTACTCGGGCTTATCGACACCTGTCCCCCGCGCGGGGAACCCTTACGTTCGCCAGATCGACTCGGACATGATGCTTGTTGCTAAACCGCTGTGACGGGCCCTGCCTAGTCACCTCGCTCGCAGCGCATGAGGTAACACTCATGCCAGCTTGAAGGGGACTCAGCTTCGCGCTATTAACGCAAGACGGAGGACGGCACGTCGCAGCATGACCGTCCCAACAGCCTAGCAGGACAGGGTTCGAAGCAGACGATGCGCCACAGGACCCGGACTCCGGAGGAGGCAAGTAAACTGAACTTTAGGTTATGGCTTGTAACGACGCCTGCACGTTCTTGGCCACCTGCATGTAACACAGGCCTGGTGCAAAGCGCGAGGGACACACACACACCCGCCTGTGGGTTGTGGCAAGGCTCGGCCGGGGCCAATGGCATGAAGATGGGGAGGCGGGGAAGCAGCGCCATGCATTGCCTTCACCCTTTCGAATGAAATGCACGCTTGCGGCGGCGTCCTGCGACCTGGGGAACGTGTAGACAACGAATGCAATGGATAGGGGTGCACACCGTGGGGTACTTAGTAAGAGCCCTGTGGGGGACGTACCTGTTACCGAGGCCGTCGTGCCTCACACGAGCCTGGGTTCAGATTATCGCCTTCGCGGCATAAGTAGTATGGACACCGGGCGCGGTTCGCATTTACATGGTATGAGCACGTTGAATGCAGAAGGAGTCGAACACCGGTGGGTGTCTAGGTCCGAGCTCGAGGCACATGGCAACTGGGCGCGTCAAGTCTCGTGTGGAGATGGGGTACGTTATAAGGAGTGGGACTTCGAGGCTGCTTCTGTGAACCCTTGTGTCAGGCGGCGACGGTTCTTTGTAGATTTGCTGATCTGAGCCGTACCGCGATAGTAGGTAAAATTCCGGGGAGAACGTACCTCGGATATCTGGAATCGGCCAGAGGATCCGGACTGGAACTGTGACCCAATCATCCGCGAGCCTCGGGACGCTGTGGGGTAACGTTGAAGGTACCGTGCGTACCTAAGACTGCGTTCTGTGGGCCTTCAGCGCGTCATAAGAGGTGACCACATCTCGGAGATGTTGGGGCGCGACGCGACCCGCCGGTGGACAGTGTCTGTGTCTGAATGATATCATGAGAAAGGAAGCGCAGCGCGCGGCATTTGCGCTTGTGCGTTGTTCATCGAAATCAGGGGTGAAGGCGGCGGTTCGTGTGTATGGAGAAGAACGGGTGAGCATGCCTGATCATGAGGGAGCGAATGGTCAAAATGGATCCCGAATCAGAGACGTGCGCACGCGGCGAGGACACTATTGAGATAGCCAGGCCTCGAATGCGACTACGCCAGTCCGGCGACTCGGCAGGACAAGGTTGGCAAGGGAGCATTCACAGCGTACAGCTTTGGATAGCTAGAAGATGAACGGACCCCAATGCAGAGCAGAATCAGGGCACCGTGGTGTGCATGGACTATGTACAGTACTAGAAGGCGAATTCTATGCCCGCACAGGATCCATCACTGGCAGCAGTGAATGCTTCTGGGTCCAATCGGAGCAGCTCTTCCACCCGGATCACCTGGCGCGAAGGAGTCTGAGGGCCAGAGCGGAGAGAAGAGCTCGTCGGGCTGAGGATGTCGCTCGAGGTGGTGAGACGCAGGATGGGGAGGGGTGACCGATTGTGACCGATTGTGACCGATTGTGACGGCGGTTAGATTATCGAATCTGGATGATCTTGGTGCTGATGACCGTGATCGGCAACTTCCAGCCCCACCCATAAGAGAGCAGCCCTCGTCGCCAGACCGTTACACCCCTCCTTTCTTCTCTCATCTTCGTCACCATGTCCAACGTCTTCGTGAGTTTTTCGCTTCGTCCATTCCGGTCATTTTCGTGCCAGGCTTGTTCGCTGACGTTCTTCTCTCCCCTTCGCCTGCGCTTGCCATCGGCCCGTCTGCCCTATCCGCGCCGCTCTGTATTTGGATGGCGGCGTCGGGATGCGCAGTTCGATATCACGATTAACGACCAGCACGCGGGTCGCATCGTCTTCAGGCTCTACGACGATGTCGTCCCCAAGACGGCCCGCAACTTCCGTGAGCTCGCCACCGGCCAACACGGTTTCGGTTACAAGGGCTCCTCCTTCCACCGTATCATCCCCAACTTCATGCTTCAGGGTGGCGACTTCACCCGCGGTAACGGTACCGGCGGAAAGTCCATCTACGGCGAGAAGTTCGAGGGTGAGTAACATCTGTTCCATATCTGCCTGCATTCTCTTCTCGACGTGGAGCGCAGAAGCTGATTGCCTTGTTGCACCTTGCCTTAGATGAGAACTTCCAGCTTAAGCACACGAAGAAGGGCCTCCTCTCGATGGCTAACGCTGGCAAGAACACGAACGGTTCGCAGTTCTTCATCACCACTGTTGTAACGTCGTGGCTCGATGGTGCCCACGTCGTGTTCGGTACGTCCGGTTTTCTTGGACTCGATCGTTGACATCATTTGTTAACACGCATGATGCTAGGCGAGGTCATCCAGGGCATGGAGATCGTCGACAAGGTTGAGTCGCTCGGGTCTGCGTCGGGTACCCCCAAGGCTCGCATCACCATCGCGAACTCCGGAACCGTCTAATTCTCCAGCAAGCTCTCCCACTGCTTGGTTGTGGGACGCGTTTTTGAGGGGCAGGGGTAGATGGAAAGACGCAGAAGAAAATTACCTTGTATTCACACCATACGCAATGCGCGAGTGACAACGTCATCATGCTGCTATCGATCGTTGCTATAGTGCGAGGCTGTGCTCCCTATTTCTGGTTGTGGCTTGGGCGGCGTGGCACGTTGGTCTGCTGGGTGCCGCTCACCGCCCGTTAAGTAGCTGCCGGATCCCATGAATTTTCGGTGCAGCATTCTAAAGATACGATCGTGAGCATATGCGCTAGCCAGCATGAGCGGAGTGTTCTTGAGGTTTCCAGGAATTTCTAGTAATCAACGTGTCTTGTCTCGCATCCTGATCAAGAAGCGTTCTCTGCGTTGCTCAAGTCAAGCTCAAGAGACTTTGCGCTAGGCTCGGTAAATCAATCCCGCGGGCAGTGTTGGTTACGTCACCTGCCTTATATGGCACGGGAATGGTCGAAGTCGCCATCGTTGCGTGAGATGGCTCGACTCTGCTCGACAGCATGCGAACGCCAGTACTCCTTCCCCTCCTCGTTTCCCAGCCGCGACACTGCCGCGACCGGCCACGACGCCGACAAGCCGTTGATCGCTGTCCCCTTTCTTGAGCGTGTCAGCCTGTCAAGGGCGCAGCTTCTGATAAGTTATCTTTGTCCAAGACTTCATTTCAGGTTCTTGAATAAGTTGCATTGCCAGTGGCACTTATACATTTACTAGTAGTCGACCACCACGACCACTCCGAGTGGCAGGTGCGTTGCAACCGTATTCGAATTCGCTGAGACAACGTGGTGCTGACGCCTCTTTCCTGGCTGGTCCTATATAAGGGGGACCTAGTCGAGAGCTGCCTCTCCGCGTCCTCTCATCTATCCCTCTGGGTGTTTTTGAAGGGATCGTCCCGGCCTTCCCGCTCGACGGTTCCACATCCGGTTGAAGAAACGCATACATTCCAGGCAGCAGGGAAATTGACCAATGTCTCGACGAAATTACCCTGCGGCGGGATCTTCGCAGCACTCGGAACGCGAGTCCTTGTTAAGTTCGACGGCCGAGCCAAGTGATGTGGCCAAGCAGTACGCGTCCGTTGATGTGGGAGCTGTTGCCCGGGTGGACGACGAACGTCAAAGTCGTGAGTGTCGTTGGTGTATGTGTGCCTGTATCGCTCAATGCGTGATGTGCAGTGGACGATGCACCTACACAGAAACGCCAACTAGGTATATCCTCCACGTTTGCGTCAGAGGCCTATTCTTCACATCTTTTGCATTCCTACGTAGGTTCGACGAGTGCGGCATCCTTGATATTCAATAGGGTCATCGGGACTGGGTATATGCACCACCCTTTTTCATTCCGCTTGTAGTACTCATCTATCTATGACAGAATCTTCGCCACACCAAGCGTAATCCTTGGCTCGTCGGGGAGCGTTGGGCTGTCTCTAATCATGTGGCTTCTTGGAGCAACTGTCGCGCTCTGCGGAACGGCTGTGTACATGGAATTGGGCACAGTGAGCACAACCGGAACTTGGAATATCGGAAAGCAGTTCGTGCTGACTGTTTAACGTTTGTTGACAGGCCTTGCCCATGAACGGAGGCGAGAAGAACTATCTCGAGTTCATATTCAGACGACCAAAGCTTCTGGTCACCTGCATATACGCTATGTATGCTGTGCTTACAGTATGTGCGTCCCCTCTTCCCCCGCCCCTGTCATCTCTGATTCTTGGGTGTGCTAGGGTTGGCAGGCCGCGTCTTGTTCTGTATTTGGCGAATGTGAACGGCTTCAATCCCTCTTCCGTCCTCGACCAACTGACCTTTCGCTGTCCGTTCAGATGCTCTCCATGCTCTTGACCCCACGCGAATACCGTCCCCCTTTACGGCGCGTCTCACCGGGGTCCTGTGCATCACGTTCGCCCTCCTGTTGCATGGCACTGCGCTCAAAGCGGGTCTCCGGCTACAGAACGCCCTGGGAATCTTCAAGCTCTTGGTGCTTGTGGCCATCGCCTTCAGCGGTCTTGCCTCGCTACTTCGAGTGCCAGGTTTTAAGCTGGAGAACGTCAGTCAATGCATTGAAGCCTCGCGCGGAACTCAGACGGTCTAATGCCCGTATAGCCTCCAAAAAACTTCGAGTGGTCAACGATGTGGGAAGGGAGCCTCAGTGGCGGCGCGAATGCGTTCGTGACCGGGCTTTTCAGCGTGATCTGGTGAGTTCATACCTGTTCTCCCATGGATGCGGCCCTGGAATCTTCATACCTTCTAGGTGCTTTATTGGGTACTCGAACGCAAACTACGCCCTGGCCGAGGTGCGCGACCCGGTGAAGACTATGAAGCGAGCCGCCCCTCTGGCCATGCTCTTCGTTACGCTGATGTACATGCTCGTCAACGTCGCCTACTATGCAGTCGTCGACAAGGCGGAGATCCTTAGCAGCAGGAGGATAGCCGCCGCGTTGTACTTTGGGAGGTTATGGGGTGTTGGCGCTGAAAGAGTCTGTATCGCCATCCTGCCTGTCCTCAACCAAGCTGACTAGTGCTCCAAAATGGCTGCGCATACAGGCTGTCAGCGTTATCGTCGCATTCTCGACGCTTGGGAACATCCTGGCAGTACTCTTCACCCATGGTCGAGGCACGTTACCCCTGCGTCTGCTGCTTGTGTCGGTGCTCATCCTTGGGAGCAGTCGTGCAAGAACTTGGAAGAGAAGGCGTCCTCCCGTTTTCATCCTTCTTTGCTAGCAACAAGCCATTCAATGCGCCTCTCGGCGGGCTCTTCGAGCAATGGCTCGTAACGACGAGTATCGTGCTCCTGGTACCTCCCGGAGATGCTTACCTTTTCATGCTTAACCGTTCGTGGTGTCATCTTTCGAAGCTTCCTAGCGCGCGCATCGCTAACCAAAAGTTCAGTGTCGTCCTATCCCTTGGCGTTCATCAATATGTTCATATCCGGCGGTCTCCTCTTCATCCACTCTCCCGACATGTGGCTTTCCAAGAGGTTACAAGCGCTTCGTGCATCTTACGACTGGCGTCCCCCATTCCGCGCCTGGACGCCTATCGTCTTGTTCTTTTTCATCTCGAACGTTTTCCTCGTTGCCGTACCTCTCATCCCGCCAGCACGAGGCTACAAGGTGTACGGCCACTTGCCTTACTGGGTGAGCACTTCCTGGCAGATGCGACGTGCATTGGCGCGAGGCTTCGAGAGCTCACCACGTCACAGCTCCACGTGTTGGTCTCCTGGTCGATCTCGCTCGGAGGCGTCGCGTACTGGTACTGGTGGGTTGTATGGTTGCCGCGGAGAGGCGGTTACGTCCTCGTGCGCGACTGGGTCAGAGGTGACGATGGTTCTACCCGGAGGGTCGTCAGGAAGGTGAAGGGCGCGCCGCCCCACCAAAGCGTCGACTGGCCGGACAGCCGCGCGCCCGATGGCCACAGACGCGCCGCGCACAATGTCGAACACGCCCGTCCGCCCTCGAGCGTCCAGATCCCGCCATCAGCGTCGCCTGCCGATCACGACGAGGAGGCCCATATCCGACCATCCATCCTGTTGTCACGTGAGCTGCGCTCTACCCCCTTCTCCTCGTCGTTTCCCTCACATTTACTGCACTCCTCAGCGTGCAGTATAGAAGAGGATCTTTAGCGTGGAGAGTAGTCAGAGCACAGCTAGGCGACACATAGAAATCCCCGCGCCCTGGTGACTATGTCTTGGCTGGCCACCAGTCACCCTTCTTCCACAGTACTCCCCTGGATCCTCTTACATTCACGCTGCGCTTGGAGGAGTGGTCTGTCCATCCACGCAAGGTTGATCTCTAGCGTTTTCCTTACGGTCTCTCCGCGTGGAATGTTCTGTATGGATCTTTTAGCACTCAATTCATTCTGCTGGCGTTTACGAAGTTACATTCAACTTCTTGGAGCAGTGATGGTGAACCTCTGTTGGGCTTCTGCAATGGCGTCAGACGCATATGACGTCGTATATGTCTCCGATTGCAGGTATGACGCAACACATGCCACTGGAGAGCCGCTAAGTATAAATCTCCAGTGTGTTCGGTCACCCAGCTTGCATCGTCTTTTTCTACACCTTCTACCCCATCGCTACTTCACTAGCACTTCACTACCTCGCTAAAATGTCTTCGGACTCTGATATCACGAGCGGGCCGCACAACGATTTCGTCGGAGGCGAGGCTAGCAAGGGACACATTTCTGGTGCCGAGAAGGCGACCACCAGCCACTTCTTTGTATCCTTGGACCCTTCAACGGGTGGGTACTTTCCTTTCTTCGTATGGACCTCGTTCTCACACGGGCGTTGATTCGTTTCACAGGCCAGATGAGGCGCGAAAAGCGGGCAGACGAACATCTGCCTCCGCCTACCGGCCGTGACGCACCTCCAGCCGGCGATGTGGAGCCTGGTACTCGCGTCGCCGTCAAAGGACATGAATTTTTCCGGGGTTCCACTCGCGGCGTGGGGGTGGACCCTGACGTGCTTGCCTTTGTAGATCTCCCGTCGGATTCCCTGAGCGCACGGGAGAACGCGCCCCGCCAACCCTCGCCCCTCCGCCAGATCAACCGCACCCCTTCGCCCCTTCCGCCCGCACCCGACTCCCGCACCGTCGTCGATCGTGATCCGTATGAGCTTCCCGTGGGCGTGGGTGGCACCCTCAGCGGGGTGACGTCCGCGGACGTCAACAAGGGCCTGGGTCGCCCGCCTGTTGGGATGAGCAGCGCGGAGATGCACCACGACGGAAAGCCGCATCATAAGCGGCAGATGCGAGGGGCAGAGCAGTTTGGGTCGAGCGAAATTCCGAGGGAGGTCGAGACCGAGGCGGAGCAGCCTGGCGAGATGTAGAAGAGCGGGACGATCATGGATACGGAGCCAGGAGGATGGGGTGATGTGGGTGAGCGACAGGATGCGAAGAAGCAAGTGTTGTACGACGCTATCTAAATTGACCTTGTATATTCTGTGAAGCTTCTGGGACTCGACGTCGCATATTCGCTAGCAAGCGTGGACACACTACGTGCCTCTTGTATTGGTGCCTAAGCTAGGCTTGGGTAAATACTGGATAATCTCAGAATGAAAGTGCGTTGCTCATTTTCCCACTACGACCAGTGCTAAAACTCTAACATTCTAATCTTAGATATCATGTCGGCCATCCAGTTGACCTTTAATCCATAAGTTTGGATGTCCCTTCGCTTCGTTCTCACATTACATTCCTTGCCGGAAGCCATCGTCCACAGGATCCATCTTGAATATTCCGGATCTCCTCTAGCTCCTTTGGCGACATCGTCTCTGCAGCTGAGCTCCTCGGTTCGAGTTCGGAGTCAAGCTACCAATACCAATACGTATACCCCATCCAAGAGCTAAACATCTGGGCGTACGCGCTGATGCGGCGGCGACGCGCACAAGCATGCTCAACCGAGCGGTCGTTGACGAGATTCTCGCCGAGATCGCACGCTGCCAGATAAGTAGTCATAGATCGTGTGTGGGAGCGCATGCGGGGTACCAGATGGCCCCTGATGGAGAAGGATCATCGAAGGGCAGCTCGTGGTGCAAAATCGGGTGGAGTCTGTTCAAGCCGCAGGACGTGGAGGAGACACGGGAGAGGCTTGCGGTAGCTTGCAACGGTCCACCATCTCAACCTCGAGCTCTCACGCTCATGACAGCGTGCAACACGTATGTTGCTCACATCCGACCCCGTCGCAACGCCTTCGTACGGGTGCGGTCCCATCGTTCCCTGGGTGTGACGGAGAACATGCATCCGCCGCCCTTATGCCGTATGCCCATCGCCGGGCCACTGCCAGTGACTGATGTGGACGACTCGAAGACGCAACTGGCAATGTACGGTCTCGCGAGTGGGTAACTGAAAGTCCTGCTATTCTGCGTCATCATGGACACACATTTCCCTGCAACAGGGTGCGAGAATGTAGCCGGGGTAGCGAATATGTGCTGGGGAAAGAATACACGACGAAGTTAATCACGGAGTACCCTGACATGCGACTAGATAGGGATAAACCTCTTAAGCATTCGTATCTCTGTTACAGAAATCCATCGGAAGAGAAGTTTCATTTCCGATCCAGTTGATTCCAGTTCCGAGTGACCGAACAGAGTGAAGCTTCCGGTCGTATTCGCATACCGAAGACAGACAGAAGAGATCGTATATAGTACGCGCCCAGAGAGTCCGTAAATATTGTGGATGTACATGGCAAGGAAAAGCAAGAAAAATGCGACATTGACTCGTCCGAATGTGGAAGGGTGAGTGCGAGGGGTAGGAATGGTGAACACAGAGCACAGAGGAGGGGGTGAAGACACTCAAGCTCGAATCTGAGTCCCTCGTGGATGGGCATGGGCACACTTGCGAGTGTCGCGGATGCCGAATCGCTGCGTGAGGAACTTCATGAGGGCGTTGCAGTAATCCCCCATCGCCGCCGTCTCGTTATCTCGTAGCACGGCGACAGATACAGAAGCGTAATCTGCCTTGCACCCCGGAAAAGTTGGGTAGTGGAACGTACACCGCAGCACCGGAGCGTTCATGTCCGTGTTCCAGACGTCTGCAAACGGCACGTAGACCGTGAGCAGAGTCGCGTGAAACGAAGGAGTTGTAGACGAAGAGACGCACCTTCAACCGAGACCTTCCAGTCTGCAGCCTCAGACGAGCAACCAACTACCATCAGCTGCGTCTGACCCTTCGGCGGTAGAAGTCGGCTAGGGCGGGAACTTGAGGACGGACGAGCTCAAGGGACAGCCACGAGCGACTCACCGAGGCCCACCGCCCCGCTCGCAATCTGGACAGACTAGAAACTGCAAGAGCTTGCCCATCGCCTGCCCCGTCATGCTCGTCGGATGCCAATCGACCAGGTACGAGATACGGATAGTCCGTCCCGGCACGACACTTGACATCCACTCCTTCTCGTCCGCGTGGTCCAGCCGAGCCCCCGCCTCTACGCATATCGGGATGTAGTTCCCGGTCTTGATCGTCTGCCGCATGAGAGCTGGCCACTTCGAGGACACCAGCGCGAGCATGTCGTCGAACTGCTGCGGATTCTCGCAAAGGACCATGGGGAGGAGAGTGTTGGTCCCGAACGGGTCTTGGATCGTGATCGCGTTCGGGCGGGCGTAGCCGAGCTTGATGGGGAGCTGGCGCATGACGATGGTGAGCTCCTTGACTTGGGTGGTGACGACCTCCATGGACGACTCGAGCTGCGTGTTCTGCGCCAGAAGCTTGTCGAGGCGAGATCTGAGCGAGAACGTGAGCATGCATGTGCCGAATGCTCGAGGGGAGGACGAGCGCACTGGTTACATGCAGTCATAAGGGCGATCAGAGTGAGTCGATGTGTCGTCAGGTTCGCCCTCGCCTCCCGCACGTCCTCCGTCTTGAACAGTCCCCATCCGATCTTCCGCCACGACGCCTCTATGCCGTTCTCTTTGCTCCCCGACCCGAGAGCCTTCTGATACTTGCCGACCTGGTCCCAAAGGCGTTCGACGACGTTGCGACACCGCAGGACCTCGGCATTGAGACTGTTGACGGTCGTACGCTCTAGCAGGCCGGTCCGTGTCGCGGCTTCCGCGACCTGGAGGACGTGTGCGAGAGCATCGAGCTCTTGGATGAGGTACTGATTATCATAGGTGGAGCCCCTGCTGGAGCTGAGAGCTTTGGAGACGCGAAGAGCGAGATCCGCGGCGGAAACGATGTCGCTGAACGCACCGAAGGTGAATGCAAAGACCATGCCAGAGACGCTTGTGGGTTTTGACAGATCCGCACCTCAAGCCTGGGGGGGATAGTCATGAAGTGAATGGGAGTACGGCCGGGACAGGTGTGGGAGTAGAGCTTTCCTTGGCATGCGTAACATGCCGCACAAGAAGCGCAGGAAACGGAAACTCTGTGCAGCAAATCCAAAATCAACGACATACCTCAGGGATGCAATAGTGAATCTGCGCTGCGCTGTTGCTCCTTCCCAACCGCTGATGGCATACATCCTACGTAGTATGCCAGCTTGTCGCGAGGGGAGGCATGCCTTGGAACCATGAGAGACAGAAGTAGTCGAGAAGCCTCCCCGTTGCTAAGGTGGGGCGGGAACCTCAGGCTGAGAAGACCACCGTCCGAGAAAAGATAGCCATCAAGACATGCGAGGTGAGAGATTTCGGAGTGAGCAAGTGCTTAGCACTCAAGAAGTAAACGAAACGCACCTTCAATAGACTCGGACATTGCTGGGAGTGGCATGGATCAGGTGTCGCCAGGGTGTCGCTGACCCAATGTTATGGCATGAGCAGACGTCGTGAATGTCCCTTGTGGTCGTCCGGTAATGCACAAACAGCGTTTGAAGCATTGGTGCAAAGCGAGATGACATTCGAGCATCGTGTGGAAGACAGCCAAGTCATAGGCGCCTATTCGGCTGAACTTGGAACTTATGAGTGCGGGAAATGGTCATTCAGTTCGTGCTACATATTGATACAGAGGCGTCATAACGATACATCATAATGATAGACATAAAACGAGAGTGGTCGCGGAGGGCACCTGGCCCAGGGAGTCTTGACATGATGGTGCGGTCAGGAGCGGACGGCGAAGAGGACACCAAACACGAGCGCGAGGACGACCAGGCAGAAGACAGACAATGCGACAAGACACCGCCGCGCCCACTTCACCTCCGTCCGCCGCATCGACGCAATCAGCTCCTCCCGCTCCACCGCAGGCTTCGCCGCCTCCCAGTCCGCCGGGGCAGACAGCGGCGACAACAGGATCATGGCACCTGCTACCCAGAACAGAGGGAACACTGGGGGGCGAACAGTCAGCATCGATGCGGGACACAAACGCGAGGAACGGGCACTCACGGAATCCAAACTTGAAGAGATACATCGCGAGCGTCGGCTGGTCAGCCACCTGCGTGTACGCCGGCGGCATGATCGAGTGCTCGTACGGCGGAGGCAGCGCGTCCGACGCGTCGTCCACGGACGAAGACACCCGCATCTCGTCGTGTCGGCTGTCCCACGTCCCGCTCAGGCTGGTGTTGCGAGCATGGCGCGGGCTCGAAGGATGCGAGGCACCGAAGAAGGCGTCGACCGCATCCGTCGTCTCCTCGACGGATGCGCGGGTCGCCCGGGGTGCGTGGGTGAGGGCGGGGGTGGGCTGCGCGAGTTGCGCCTCGATGTCAATGTCGTGCGCAGGAGTCGTCGGGCGGTCGAAGAGACCGAAGAAGGTGGGGCGCGAGGTGGACGAGGAGGATGCGACAGGGGAAGACATCGCTGGTGTGTGTCAGGTAACGTTGGCGTTGGGAGATGGCTCGATGTGCTCGAAGGCGGACGTGGTGAGCGGATGTGTTGGCGACATGGCGGGGACCCGGGGTGTATATATGCGCATTGGGAGGAGCAATTGGATGGCCATTCGATGTGTGGGCGCACGCAGCCGGTGGATTGCAGATTGCATTGCGGGCGTCGCAACCGCGCTCAGCGTCTCTCTCGCAGCCGCCCACACGCACAAACAAACAATCGCCTCTCTCAGACTTGCCTCATCTGGCACTGGATCTTTTGCCCCGATGGCGCCGTTGCTTCGCTCTCCTCCAAGGCGGTTATACCGGTAAGCAAATGCAGTGCGCCCATGTTCGAGACTAAGATCAACAGCACGTACGTTGCGCCGTATGGCGTTATCTGGATGTGGGCTCAAACCCGCAGCGCACCCCACGAAGATAAACGTCAATCGGTCTCGCTCGTCGGCGAACTAAGCAGATTCTCGAGATGCAGTGTGTGCTGTACCCAACAATCTCATGTAGCGCGAGCATTTGGTACTTGACAAGGCCAGCTGGCAGTACGTCCGGCTTTGACTGGCGTGGCCGCATGGACGTTGTAGGATGGTGGGAGGGAATGACGGCCGACGTCCTCGATCTTAACCCGCGAAGGTTCTGTCAAAGTGAGGACGGCGTGACCGGCTTCGCCGAGCGAGGTTCTTTTATGGTGGCGTCGGAGTCACCGTCCGGAGTTGAACATGAAGTGCCACGCCGTGTTAGAAATTGCATTTTGGCCATGCCCTTGTCTTCTGGCGTATGCGTTATAGAGATAGAGAGAGCTAAGGGTGCCTGGATCCAGCATGGAATGGGTGTATTGTGAGCATACTCCAATCAGGGCCGGCGGCGATGACGAAGGGCGTTTGAGTGGGGGGACTGCCATATATGGAAATAAGCTTTAATGGGAGTTCCGATTTGGCGGTCATCGTGGCTTTCTGCACCGTCACTGGGGCTCGGAAGAGCAGCGTCCGTCGTCGACATCCGGATCGTCACCTCTCTCTGTGTCATCGGCCACGCAGGGAGGGCAGGCGCGATGCGAGCAACGAAGAACGGTGCTCGATATGGGACGGGTGGGCACAGCTTGCGGTGGGAGGATCGCCTGCGGTCGCTGGCTGGCGCCGAGCTGCAGCCAGGAGAGGGCGAGTGTGTGCCGGATACGGGCGGTGGGGGGTCGCATGGATGTGCCCGCTGCTGTCCAAGAGAAGCTTATGGTTTGATGGACGGCGTGCGCCGCCCCTCCTTCTCCCGGTATTTATACCGCCCTCTTCGCCAGCCCGCCCCCGCCCAGCTGCCCCCCTCCCCATCTCCTACCGCTCTCCCCCACCCCAGCACAGCTCCCCGTACCGAGTATTTGTTTATAATTCATCCCCCGGCGTCCCTCCTGCCGTCCGAGTACAGCTAATCTCTCTGCATACTACATCCTCTTACTCCCCCTCCTCATCTCCTCGTACAAGCCCTCGCCAGTCTCTTAAGTTATCTCGCTCGTTCCCCCTGCAATGTCTAGTTCTCCCACTCAGCTTTCCCCGACACGTTCTCCCCCGCTTTCTTCCGCTTTCCCTCGTTCTCCTCGCGACACTCCTGCAACACCTCCTACTTCGTCTACTTGTTCCCCACACGCACCCCCTACCCCGCCAGACTCTTCTTCTCGCATCCCATCAACTTCCAACGCAACTGCCTCTCCTCACTCTGCCGACAACTTCAATACTTCTTCCGATTTCTCTCTGTCTACCACCTTATCTGCGTCTGGCCCGCAATTCCAATCTCGCCTCATCGACACTCTCATCGACATCCATCGCCTTCCCCCAGAACTTGACAGTCCAACCACTACCCAAGACCCTCCAGTCGACATGGATCCTCACGTCGACGCTTTCAACTTCAAAGTCCGCGAGCAAGGTAGTCCCAGTACGTCACCCAACTTGATGGACTAATGCACCTTTGTCATGTATTGAACTTGTTCCTCTTGCGCAGCGCCCACTCAAGAAGCAATGGCACGCCAGCTATCTCCAGATGCCCTTCCGCCAGCCTTCATTCCTGCTTCCACTCGTCTCAAGCCTGCGCCAGAAGGGGCTGAGAACGGCTCGACGGATCCTTCGAATCCCGACTCGCGCCCGCCCAACGTGTACATCAATGGTCTGCCTCCAAACTTCCCTGAAGAGGACTTGCTGGCCATGACTCGCCCCTTTGGTCCCGTTTTGAGCGTGCGCACGTTCACCCGGCATGTGAGCGACAAACCCTCGTGAGTGTCTTTCTTTGTGGGCTTGTTGGCTACTTGTCGAACAGCCCATGGAGGACGCATATATGCTGCGTTGAACGTGTTTAAGAAATCTATATGCACCGAATCACTCTCGTCTCTTTACTTATGCGTTGATTGTCCTCGTGCTTTTCACCTCGCTGACACCACATCTCATTTACAGTGGATATGGCTTCGTCTTGTAAGTCTGCTTTCATACGGTCTTCCCTTCGTCGTTTCTCATGGTTTCTCCGTCAGATTTGAGGCTCTTGCGTCTGCGGAGAAGTGCATTGAATCCTTGCGCAAATATCGTAACCTTCACCCGTCGTTTTCCAAGGTGAGCATATCCCGTCTCACAACCTGCTTTGTCTGATATCTCTATTTCCAGCAAGTTCACAAGATTCCCGGTACAACTTATGCTTCGGTACCCTCGACTCTTAGTGCGAATACCGGCCCTGCAGACTCGTTCAAAGCGAAGATGGAGCAGCTTGGCGATCGGTCGTCGACCAACCTGTACATGGAAGGTCTACCACTGAGTATCACTGAGCAGACCCTTCACGCTCTTGTCACGCCATACCGCATTATGAGTTCGCGCTTCTTCCATACCCGCTTAAGTAGTCCTCCCAGGATCATCGCGTTCGTTCGGTGAGTCGCCATTTCTGTTCTTCGCTCGGCATGCTTCTTGGTATCGATTATGTTGTGAGTGAGGCTAATGACGCTCTAGGTTGGAGACCCGGGAAGAAGCAGAAGACATCGTTGAGCGCTTGCATGGCCGCTTGGTGCGGGGCTGGAACGACGCCGGTTGCAGGATCTCCGTCAGGTTTGCAGACACGGCGGATCAACGGGAGCTCAGGGTACGTACTACACGACCGACGCAGCTACCACAACTGTAACTCTAATTCCTCCTCTGCATCAGCGTAACGAACGTCAGAACCACGATGGAGAGCAATCCCCAGCGCGTCTGACCATGGCACGCGCCGCCTTGCTCAACTTGAAAGGGACCCAGTACCAAGGGTCAGAGGTCTCGCCAACCTTGTCGGATATCAACTTGGGCACTCTACCGAACGCATCTACTCCGAATCTTGGTCTCGCATTCAACCAGCTCGGAATCGGCCAGGTCTCTCCTATCTCTGCCATTTCTCCCCTACCAAACCAAGATCCCTTCGTTCATGGAAGTATCGGCCGGCAGGAGATCAACGCGCTTGGGGTCAATGTGTCCTCGCTGGATGGGCTGAACGCGCGCACTCCGCGCGTTCCGGCCCAAGGTCTCCGCCTTCCTCAGCAAAGTCTTTCCGGAGATTCTGCTGGTGTCCTGGACGAGCAAACGGAACTGCAACTAGCGCTGATGAACATGCAAGGGCTCCGTGGGCGCGTGCAGAACGGATACACTCCCGTGGAACAGCTCATTCTACAAGCCCACGTTCGCCAGCAGCAGGCTCATGCCATGGCTACTCAGCACGGCAGCGCTCAAGGGCGTACGACGCACGCACGACTTGGACTTTCGACCCCATCCCGCGGAGGGGGTAGCGCAAACAACGGCCAGGAAGCAAGTCGGCGCCTGCTCGACTTCTTGCCCCAGATGTCCGAAAACGATTTCCATGCTGCTGCTGCCCTCCTTCAGAACCAGCAGGCTCTCTCTCAAGCGAATTCACCGGACCTGGAACCGGGTCCCTTCTCTCGCGTGATGGGCGATTTGGCAGAAACCGCACGCGCTCTGGATCTAGAGCGTCAGATATCGCTCTCTGGACAACATACGCGTCAACGTAACCATACTCTTGCCGCTCAAGTCCGCCCCGACCTGGATAGTCAGGGCGTCCACACTCGTTCCTCCACCCTTCCCTCACAGTATCTCAACGTTCACAACACCGCTCATCCCAGCAACATCAACGTCCCCTTGTACGATTCTAGCATCAGTCTCGCAGGCAGCGTAACCAACAGCAACGCTCTTCGCACTAACGGCCTCGTCTGCACAAATGATATCCATCTTTCGAACGCAAAGCACGCCGCATACGCCCCCCAGAACAGTCTTACCACAACTCGCAGCACCAGCTCCTCCAGCGCAAACGTCCTAGCAGATACCCAAATGTTATTCACGAGCAAGAATAACGTGAACGTCCCGAGCGCTGCCTCCCGCAAGAGCATGAACAACAACGCCGATCCTCAAGCCCCCCTACCTCTCTCCGCCTCCGTCGCCAGGCTTAGCAATGGCGTAGCACCTGCCATATCTTCTGTCGGCCGACCGGGAGGCGTTCCAACGCCAGCCACGAGCACCTCCCATGATGCAGATGACGAAGACGATGAGTCACCTGTTGTCTCGCCGGCACTCACATATTCGACGCGTACTCCAGCGTCCCTCAGCCCCGCTACGCCATACTCCGGGTTCTTCTCTGAAAACGGAGAGGCGTTCAAGAATACAGGGATTCACATCGGCGGACCGATGGGTCCGATCGGGGACATCCAGGGCGACTTGGGCGAGGTAAAACAGAAGGTGTCCGGCCAGGTTGTGAGCCAGTGAACCTTGCAGATGATCACTCTTGTTCCGATACCTATGATACCAGCATGTTGTTGTTCGTGACAGTGTCCGCAGTCAGTGTAGTTGTCGTCCTATCGGACTCCAGTACAGTAGATCCGTCTGTTGTAAGATTAGTAATTCGTGTACGTCGTAGACAAGAAGCTATTTCAAATGTGAATGAGTTGGAACAATTGAGACGTTCGACTCGCAGTGCGAGTCGGGGAGTCAGGTACTTATTGGAGTACTTAAGATTCTGGTGCAAGTACAGTGTTTGTGGCAGGGAGACCTGTATGCCCTACCTGAGTCATAGTCAAGGTGCTATGAACCGAGCTCTCGCGTCATTGAAGTTCTGAGAGGCTGCGTAAGTCCGAGTCTCATGCCGGCGCGCCCTCGGCGGCCCGCGGCCCGCGGCCCGCCACGTCCTTTTCTAGTACCTGTGATCGTGGGCGATTGTTTGTTTGTGCGTGTGGGCGGCTGCGAGAGAGACGCTGAGCGCGGTTGCGACGCCCGCAATGCAATCTGCAATCCACCGGCTGCGTGCGCCCACACATCGAATGGCCATCCAATTGCTCCTCCCAATGCGCATATATACACCCCGGGTCCCCGCCATGTCGCCAACACATCCGCTCACCACGTCCGCCTTCGAGCACATCGAGCCATCTCCCAACGCCAACGTTACCTGACACACACCAGCGATGTCTTCCCCTGTCGCATCCTCCTCGTCCACCTCGCGCCCCACCTTCTTCGGTCTCTTCGACCGCCCGACGACTCCTGCGCACGACATTGACATCGAGGCGCAACTCGCGCAGCCCACCCCCGCCCTCACCCACGCACCCCGGGCGACCCGCGCATCCGTCGAGGAGACGACGGATGCGGTCGACGCCTTCTTCGGTGCCTCGCATCCTTCGAGCCCGCGCCATGCTCGCAACACCAGCCTGAGCGGGACGCGGGACAGCCGACACGACGAGATGCGGGTGTCTTCGTCCGTGGACGACGCGTCGGACGCGCTGCCTCCGCCGTACGAGCACTCGATCATGCCGCCGGCGTACACGCAGGTGGCTGACCAGCCGACGCTCGCGATGTATCTCTTCAAGTTTGGATTCCGTGAGTGCCCGTTCCTCGCGTTTGTGTCCCGCATCGATGCTGACTGTTCGCCCCCCAGTGTTCCCCCTCTTCTGGGTAGCCGGTGCCATGATCCTGCTGTCGCCGCTGTCTGCCCCGGCGGACTGGGAGGCGGCGAAGCCTGCGGTGGAGCGGGAGGAGCTGATTGCGTCGATGTGGCGGACGGAGGTGAAGTGGGCGCGGCGGTGTCTTGTCGCGTTGTCTGTCTTCTGCCTGGTCGTCCTCGCGCTCGTGTTTGGTGTCCTCTTCGCCGTCCGCTCCTGACCGCACCATCATGTCAAGACTCCCTGGGCCAGGTGCCCTCCGCGACCACTCTCGTTTTATGTCTATCATTATGATGTATCGTTATGACGCCTCTGTATCAATAGCATGAACCGAATGACTATTTCACGCTCTCCTACACCTAGTCCGTACCAAGACTTCATCTAGGTCGTGTAACCGAAACTTGACCATATAAGGAGAAGACATGGGTACGATTCGAAAACAAAATGCTGAGACGGGTGGGACAGAGAGGCTTAAAACCGGTAAGGCATACTGGTTGTACCGTGCATTCTTGTTATGAACCGTATGCGGGACGCGACGCTGCTGACCATTTTGGGTATCGGGAGCACGGCCTCATGACTGTTCGAAATCGGGAAAGAAAAAGAGACACGATTGGATTGACGGGACAAAGAAAGCACAGCAAACATCGATAGCTACTCTGGACAACAAGACAGCGGGAAGAACGGGACAACAACAATCATGATCACAGCGACGCGAGAACACTCTGCGCCCATGGATTGCTCTCAATCCTGGGGCGAAACTGCTCCACACACCTCTTCAGCTCCTCGAGCTGCTCTTCGGGAGAGGCCTCCTCGTCACCCATGACGACGTCCTCGCCATCGTGGCCGGTCTTGGAGACCCACGCGCGCAGCATCTCTTCCACAAGCTTTGTGCCCGCTTCAACCACGTCAGCTGGCAGCTCAGGCTCCGACCGTTCGTGATTGAAGTCTTCGAGTTCATCTGCCTTCTTCCTCGCCAGCTATTCCATGACGTGGCGTTAGCGACGAGAAAACAGCCTCGCCGTCGTACGACACGTACCTTAACCACGCTTTCGGGGAAGTTCGCCAGTTCCGCGACATGAATCCCGAAACTTTGATCGCATACACCAGGCTCCACCTTGTATAGCAAGGTGATGTCGCGATCGCGACCGCCTTCCTCGGAGTTGGAGACGTGCGCAACAACATGGAGGTTCTTGACGTGCCTAATCTCCTGATCGAGAGCGGTCAACTCGTGGAAGTGAGTCGCGAATAGGCAAAACGCGTGGATCTGGGATGCGATATGCCTGGCGAACACTGGTCAGGACGAGGGCCCGGAACGTCAAGAGTGAAACGTACTCGGAAATACCCCATGCGAGCCCGAAACCGTCGTAGGTGGAGGTACCACGTCCCAGTTCGTCGATGATAATCAACGAGTCTTTCGAGGCAGCCTGTCGTGATTGTACGTAAGTTATGGGGATAGCGAACGACTGGGACGTTGACGTACCCTGAGAATGGTTGCGGTTTCGAGCATCTCCGCCATGAACGTCGAGATTCCCTTGAGCTGGCTATCACCAGCACCAACACGGCAAAGGATAGAGTCGAAGATCGGAATGCGCGCAGACGCACAAGGGACGAAGCTCCCCGTTTGTGCCATGAGCGCGATGACGCCGACTTGGCGGATATACGTGCTCTTTCCGCCCATGTTCGGACCCGCTGCAGGTGCTGTCAGTGAAGGAACAGAATGATCGTCGATGGAAGTACCCACTGATGATCTGGAACTCGCTCTCATCTGCAGCGAAGGGCAATGAGGGGGGATCCCGTACGAAGAGTGGAATCACGCACCCTTAATCATCTCGACGTCGTTGGGGATGAAGCTCACTTCGTCCTGCACCTCGAGACATGGGTGACGAGCCTCTTTCAGGACCAGGCTACCAGAGCCACGCTCAAGAATCTCGGGTTTAACATACGTCTCCGGCGCATTGACAGCAACATGCGCCAGACTTTATGAACAGCAAGTTAGCAATGGCCAGCAAGGACACTACGCCCTCGACCTACCTAACAGCCACGTCCAGATGAGCGATAACATTGTTCAAGGCCTCTAGCACGGGCGTGTACGTCGCTATTCGCATGGTTCCATATGACTACGACCGTAGTGAAAACGAAGCATGCCCACGACTCACAAGCGATGTTGACAACTTCCTTCACAAGTCCGCTCTGCGTGCGCGAGTACTGCTCCGTGACCTCGGTATGCTCCGTCGAGAGTTCTTTGAGCGTCGATGTCGTAAAGAACACCCCGCTCTTCTGCGTGCCGAGCTCAATGTACTTCTTCTTGTCACCGTGTATCAATTTTGCGTCCTGGCGCACCGGTCGCATCAGCTACGGGCCCATTGCGATACAACACAGCTGGCAAGGTAACTTACGTTCTTAGATATACGGAAACAGTATCCGTACATCGCAGAGTTCTCGAGGTGAAGCTTCTTGTCAAGGTCGAGATCGAGCGCCTTGCCGACCTTGCGATGCTCTGCGTCGAGTCCGTCGCGAACCGTCGCAAGCTTATCCGCGAGCGACTGCAAGCGGGCGTCGTAGTCGGGCTTGATGACGAAGTTGTGGTTCTCGAGCTCGTCGAGGTCCAGAGTCTGCTGCACCATCTCGGAGTATTTGGACAACGACCCGTCGAACTCCTGGGTGGGAGGTCTTTAGGGAATACGACAAAGGAAGAAAACGCTTAGAACTAACCTTGAGCTTCGCAAGATAGAATTCCTCCAGCAGGGCTTTCTGTTCTTCCGAGCTCGTTTCCATACCCTCGATCGTACTGATGAACCCTTCGAGCTGCGAGTGGGCTTAGCATTGGAGCAACTGTCAAAGCGAGCGCAGCGCAACGTCGCACCTTCAGCACGGCCTGGTATACACGAACCACGTCTTCGAGAGAAGCGATGGACTTCTGGAAGCGCTTGCAGATTCGGTGCATATCTGGCATGAGCTTCAGGTAGTCATCCTGCAATGTCCTGCGGGTGTTTGCGTCCTCGAAGAACGCCTCAACCAAACTTTGCCGCCTGACTGTATGCGTACCAATAAGCATAGAGCATGCCTGATCAAGATGTTGTTGACGTACGGATTTCGTGTCGATTCACCAGTGGCTGCTTCAGCCAGCTTCCGAGCAATCTGGAACCTTGGGCGGTCTTGCACTTGTTGAGCAGTCCGAACAGTGTCGTGTTCTTGTTGGAGCCCTGAATATATGCGGTCAGCGTGCAGACAGGGTCAGTGAAGGTGTAGAAACCTACAATATTCCCCGGAGCCTCTGTCAAGTTAAGGGCGCGGAGTGCGCTGGCATCGAGACGCATATATTGGGATAGGTCGTGTGTCCGGATGCTCCAAGCACCGTGGTTGGACGGATCAGACAGCAAGGAGAGATAAGAAACGAGAGCAGACAGCGCCGCAGGAGCAGTTGGCAGCGACAGTTGTGCTGTTGACAGGACTTTAGTTGAGCCGCTCGTATAGGGTGGGAGAAGGCGACTGCGACATACGAATTACGGCCGCAGAGTCGGTGGATGACGACGGCATTGAGCTCGCATTGAGTAGGCGCACGAGATCATCGTTGATATTCTTGACCGTAAAATCGCCTGGAAACAACTAGGATCAGCAAAAGCGTTGTTTTATAGCCGTTGCAAACGTACTCGGCTTGCGTTCCGTAATGACAACTCCGCACCGATCGAGCACCTCCTTCAGCTTCTTCAAATCAAAGTCGCGCTCAGTGGTGCCGGAGGCCGTTCCGGTGGAGACAATCGCTTCCTTGACAGACAGCTGGATGATGAGGGTCTGCATATATGCGAACACAAAGAAAGGGTGAGTTGGTACGACCATGTCACTCGTTTGCGGACCAAAACGGACCTCGGTGTTGGAGAAAAGGTCATTATCGACATAATCGGCGACCCCAAGTTCGCGCGTACTGCTGTCCGCATAGGCAACGCCCACTGCCTTTGTCTTTACGGCGGCACTGCCCGGAATGGCGGGAGTGTTCGCGATTTTGATAGCCATGACGATTGGGGCGGAGACGATGTCCGTATTGACGAACAAAAGGTCCTCCACCGCTGACAGGTTTCCGGGTGAAGCCTACCGAACGCTCAGGTCTCCCGGGAGATGGGATGTAGCATGTAGGACGTACCTCCTTATCCAAGACGAACTTGGTGGCCTTCTTGCCTTGTCCTGCCTCAGGAGCCCATATCTCAACTTTGAGTTGCTTACTCGTCAAAGCATCTCTAAGAAAGCTCTTGGCAAGACTTTCGCTGAGGGTGACGCTGGGCAGGCCAGCGCGTCCACCGAGGTACTTGATGACAGAGTTGGTGCGGAAGACGTGGGTCGCAACATAGTGAGCGTCTGGTCCGTGGACGGAATAGTATTCGCTGCGGAAGAACAGTCGGACGGTTCCCGCTTCAGGAGATTTGGGTGGTAGCTTGGAAAAGAAGGAGCAGAAGCCGGGATGCGAAGAATTGTCTGAACAGGTGGTCAGATACAGCAAACACCGGGTGTTGGCGAGAATAACTGACCTATCTCGTACTCTGCATCCTTCTCCTTTCCGTACATAAGCGACATGGTGAGAGTCTCTGTCTCTACGAGTCGTGAAAGGCTGAGAGGCGAAAGCCAGACGCGTCCGTCACTCGCAGGCTGCAGTGGCTGCTCCGCAGTGCCCAGACGCGTCGACGCGACGCGGGACGCGTACCGTCGGAGTATCACCCATTTCAATCTCCGCCTTCTTCCTTCTCAGCGCGCTCGCTTGGACACTTTTCTTTCCCGACCACGTTGAGCTCCTCGACGTCAACATTTCCGGATCCCGTTATCTTTCCAACTTGCTTGCAATCGACGTTGTTCATGAGTGCGGAAACAGTTCTGACTCTTCTCTCTAGTATCTGGCTGTGAAGCGTCGTGAGTTTCATCTTTTTTTACCCCATACCAACTTCTCTCTTCCCCTCCCCGCACCTATTGTGTACAGGCGCAGTGGCATCTCCCACCGCAGCTCCTGAAGTGGTTTTATGGTGCAAGAACAACCTTTCTGACTTCCTTTATTACTTCCATACCCTCTTTTCTCCCGGTATAGAGGTTTGTCACGGAAGGTACATACACCGCTTCTATCTTGCATATTGTAGTACCTCATCGATGGATATGAATATAAGAGTTGGTAATACATTGTTGCACTCCGCGCCGCACCTCCCCACTGTTGGCAGTCACTGCCAGTGGCAGGTTCAACTTGCCGCGAAGTCGATGCAAGTGTGTTGACATCAACTTGGAGCTTGGAGCCAGGACGGTCCCGGACTCGGTGATCTGGCATCGTGGATACGGTCCGCGTATACGTAGAGGGAACCAATAACCGATTAGCGCAATGGACCGACTAGCAAAGAATAATCGGTGAGATGGAGTCTGATGGACCGGAGCCGCCGATCCATAAATTCTACGTTGGTGTTCGATGCCGATCGACAGTTCGTCTCCGGATTGCAAAAGCATGCATGGTCAATATTCAATGGTCTTAATACATATGCAAGATCTATGACAAGCATGGGTAGAGGGTGCTAACAAGAGTAAGACTAAAGATACAACGCTGTGTACAGAGAGTCCAGGAAATGAATAATGAGGTATATCGACATAGGGGAATACAATGACAATACATGTTACGACAACATAGCAGAAGTCCAATGTCCAGTGTCAACGAGCGAGCATGACTCGGAATAATGTATCAGACGTAAAAGGTCGTGATTAGAGCCTCAGAATCGTCACCTAGGATACACCACCCGATCGCCGCCGCTTACACGTACGTCGCGTCAACGTACTCCTCGGGTTGGTGACAAGTCCTGCACGAATCAGCAACGATCTGGAGTCGCCCACGGTAACCGGGCGTGCGGGTCGACTGTTCCAGCGAAGAATGCCCCTCAGGCCGCGCGAACCACTCCGGCGCACCTCCCCCGGTGGCCTGTGGCGCATACGCTCCAGGTAACCGCAAAAACACCTTCAAGTCTGGCCTACGACTATCGCGACCGCCCCAGAGTTCCTCGCAGAGGTTTGTCATGCTGCGTCCAAGTTCCGATCTGAGGACCGCCAGGCAGAAGTGGAGTTCCGTCAAGTCCCGCCAGGCCCTGAGCTTGTGAGTGTGCCAGTGCAAGGTGGCTCCAAGGAACGCCTCCACAGCCCCGTCGCTTCCGAGCGACAACTTGCGGACGTGGGGGAGGCTGGAGATCAGGTCTGCCCAGTCGATTTCATGTGCCAGGTAATTCGGCGCGATATGGATAGCCAGGTCGACGATATTAGTAGCGATCACAATGCGAGGATGCGAGAGTTCCAGTACCGCGAGAGGGAGGAGGGGGTTCCGGTCGTCTCTGGACCAGCCGTCCGGGATGCAGATCCCGGTCAGCTCCCACTGACGAAGCCCGGACGCCGAGTCGCTCTCCGTCGCCCGCATCCGCCCCTGGAGGGCGAATTCATCGTCAACCCAGAGGTTGAGAGCGGTGGTGTCTTCGAAGTACGGACTCGCGACGTCCGCTGGGAGATTCCCAACAAACACCCCGTCGATCACAGGATCCCACTTAACAGCGGAGTAGAACACGGTGCGAAGGTCGACACGGGCGAGCGTCTCCGGGGAGGTGTCGAGGAATCGGAGAATATCCTGCACGCATCGTTGGAAGTCCTCCAAACAGAGGAACTTGAGGTTGGGCAGCGCGACGGTCCGCTCCTCCGGGTCGTGACCCTCGATGTTGAGGGTGGAGCACAGGCGCAAGCGACCCAGCTGGACGCACCCTTCAAGCACGTCCAGTACCCATGATTGGACGACCCCCGCGGCTGTGAAGTCGTTTGAGCGGTAGACCGTGCGCATCAACGTCATGTCTGTGAGATGTTCCTTGACCTGCAAGGGGATAGACAGAAGCACCGATGAGGCAGCGAGGTTGATCAAGGAAGCAAAGTGAGGAAGCCGAAGAATTCTGGGTGGTCCCACAAACTCAACAGCAAGTTCGTCGTCTTCGTCCCCAATGTGATCCGAGACGTCCGAACCCGACTCCTCGATGTCGCTGACGGTTTCGTCGAGGTCCTCGCGGTCCAGATCGTCGACATCCCCTGTCTGTGCACCCGTCGGGTCGCCATCTTCTCCACTGTCCAGCTCGCTCAGGTACTTCCCCCCGTCAGACTCCGAGTCAAAGTAGGTGCTCGAGTCATCTCCGCGGCCAAACATGGCATCGGGAATGGATACGCCGGAGGACTCGTCTTCAGAGCTACTGCAGTCCGACTCTGATTCGTCCCAGTCGCCGTCAGCACCGGAGTCGATGCCCCCGGAGTCCGTGTCCTCAGGCCCTGATTCAACGTCGCTCGGAGCTCCGTCGTCGTCGCTGTCCACTTCGTCTTCATCATTCGCGCTCCCAGTCTCGGGCTCCGATTCAGACTCGGACGGGGGCTCCGTTTCGTGCCCGTAGAGGAAGTCGCCGTTATCCCAGCTCGAGTGCCAGGAACCCGCATCGTCATCACCGACCGGATCCTCGGTATTCTCGCATTCCTCGATAGCGAGCGAGACGACCCCGTCAGCCCGCAGGCCTTCCAGGAAATCAAACACCTTATCCCGCAACGCCTGGTGCCACCGGAACGATAGGAAATGGACCTTTGTCGGGAGCGTGTACGAACCGTGAGGCCGGGAGAGCGCCACCAACCAACCACCGAAGGACAGCGAAGACCCTGCGTCGAACTTGAGGTGGACACCGTGCATGTCTCGCGATCTACTCAGCGCGACTTCGATGGCGAACGGTGGCGTGTCCTTGTTGAACGCGAGCTGCGTCCATAGTAAGGGGTCCTCGTGCACTATGTTACGCCAGTTGCGACAGACGCGCGCAAGCGACATCCAGGACATGTCTTCGTCGTTGCCTGCGAGAGCATCGTCGCGGACGATGCGGAAAATGAGCTGAAGAAGCTCTGTTGGAAGGAAGCCGATCGGCATGGTGGAAGATGGGTGGAGTAGGCGCAGGGGGGAGTGAGGAAGGTTCGGTGGTTGGATGGGATCTGCGGTCGGTGGTTAAGACGTGGGGAGTCGGTCTGTATTGCAAAAGCGGACGTCACAAGATAGGTGGGCTTCAGAGAAATGTAGTGTACATACCTTGAGTAGAGGCGCAGGGAATGATAGTGGCGGTAGGCTGGAGTCGTGTATGGGGTAGGGAGGAAGGAGTGAAACAAACAGGGCGCCTTTTGGCCGACGCGTTCACCCCGCGTTTCAAACTCCGAGGGTCCATCTCCATCCTCCTTATAAGGAGGCAGCGCTTTGTCTCGCCCGTCGACACTTCGTCGCCAAGAAACACTGTGTGATCCTATGGTGGGCATTTGTGACGGATAGCCCGTCCGTCATTCAACCCCGATCTTCTAAACACGACAGGATGGCCATTGTTCCACGTCGTTCATCTTATTGGTTTACTGGTGAATAAAACTTCGGGACGTTTCTGAACGACAACTCACCTAATATTGCAATCCAACCCCCCGCGGCCGCGCTGGAGAGCTTACAGGCCACGATACGTGGACACTCAAAAGACCGCCCTGCAGACCACCTGATATCGTTGACATGCATGCCGGGGTCTCGTGTCAGGAAGCAGGCCGTCGAGTGAACGACAATCCCTCCCATTCTTGCATTCTGAAACCTACCCGATCTAATCAGTGTCAGAAGTTTCGAAGTAAAGCACACGTACCTCTTCAAGAAGTTGCAGCTATTGGAACGAGGCTTACTATAGCGGATCCAGAGATGATGAGACAAGAAAACACAAGAACACACATCGCATAAAATCTTGTAGGTATCGCAAGTAAAATCCGAGTCATTCGTCCAAATTCTAAGTGTACATACAACGCAGCATCAAGACAAGATCGTGTGGAAAGGTAACTCCGTATATTCAAGGCATTATTCCAAATCCACCGGACACACAAATGCACGCAGAAAGGTTCGTACCCCCCTGGCATTGTATTCGAACTATGCGGCGCTTAGGCCGGGTACGCGCCACCCGTAGCGCCATAGTTGGGCTGCCCGGGCGGGCCTTGCTGGAATGCGGGCTGGTACTCGCCATTGCCCACGTCTGCACACTCATAAATGCACTGAAGCACGTTGAAGGAATTTTGGACGACGCACATATGTACCCTCCACGGCCGTACCGTTCCTCTGCCTGCATCTTCTTGTAGATCAGCCAGAAGGCGTGCTGCACAACGCATTGTCAGCGTCTAGACGTACACCGCAGGCAGGGCAGCTAGGTACTTACCAGATGTCCCGGAAGGTAGCCGAGGCTGATTGACAACATACGTGAAACGAGAAGACGTACAGCATTGGTGAGCGATGCATTCGTAACGTCTCAGGCGGTCTGAGACCGAAAGAGAGAGCCAAGGAACTCGAAAGACTCACACTGTAAGGAGGATATTGATGAGCAGGTCGCAACTGCACCCAGTGATAAATGCCGCGGCAGCAGGAGGGAAAAGAATGGCGACCTGTGGATGGGGAATTGAAATTGGGTTCTGTCGACCTACTCCCAATGACAAGCACGGGCCGAGGTAACGCAATGCGGCTCAAAAGACACTTACGACAATTAAAAGGACGTCAGAGCCGCGAACCATATTGAATGCGAGCAGCTGGTGAGGATGACGAGGTCAGAGTAAGCTGGAAGCTGGCTGAAGAGGTGCTGGGAGAGGACAAGGAAGGGTGGGGCCGCGGCGCTGCGGGACCGTCCATAATGACGTAATCCACCACAATGCTCGTCCGATCGGCAAGAAACCCTCCCGCAGACCCCCAAGCGTTACAACACAGGGTGAGATGTCGTATACAAGCCGTAAGTGTACTAGTACTGTGTACTACTGAATACTTATAGAGCAAGGTCAGTTGGCTCCGTAGTCGTCCTTCAGCCCGGCCGGATTCCCGGAAGACATTGAATCTACAGTAAACTTAGGCACGCGGGCGGCTTTGATAGAAGACCACTAATATCGCCCACCATGTGACGGGCTATGGCGATACGCGCGGAAAACATTTGTTCGGGAGGGCGAGGAAGAAGACTACGAATGAATAGTTTCGTGGTCGAGATGTGAAGTGGGAGAAGGCGCTTCAACATCGTCCGCACTTACAAGTTACAGGAGCATGCGGGAGGTTATCGCGTCCTTTCGTCTCGGCCTCCCAGGGTTTCAACAGCTTGACAGCCCGCACAATGTGTATCGCGTCCACCGAATTCTTGGTCTCAAAATTAATGGCTGTGGATTATGCATTATGTGCCGTATGTATAGGGGTCTCCTAGCGCCTCTACAGCATCTCGGTGGCTTTGAGGTAATGTAGAAGGATCGTATCTCGTACTGCGAAATGCAAATAGAAGGCCACGGTCAGTCGGCGGAAGACAATTCCGGTGCAGATAACGGACGAATTGATACGCACTCCGTACGAGCACCGCTGAGGTCGTGTCAATGTTCTTTCCGGACAGAAGGTGTCAGTATCCACAATAATCCGCGAAGGTCTCCCAGCACTTACAATTGCACAAGTACTATGTACATGTAGTGTCCGCCGTTCGGGTGAGTGGTGGTGATGCATTGCGATGAACTTCATTCGAAGGTCTGCCCAGAATCATGAACATCGGGTGCATGCAGCGAGTTCACACGATAGAGTTGACTCACATTCTGTGACGTGCGCGAGGTCGTTCGCGTCTTTGTAACTCTTCACATAGCTTGCGAAATTTACACCCGCCTTGAGTCTGGCATCCAGTATGTCTGTTTTGTTCAGGAGTAGGATGAATTGGACAGAGGTGAGGAGTTTGCTGGAGCAAACCGTCTTCCAGAGATTGAACGAATCTAGCTGGAAACGAAGCAAGGTCACTCGGGTATCATGAAAGGTTCGTGGAACATACAAGACGATTGACACCACGATCTTCCTGCAGGACCTCATTGAAACCTGCTGTTGAGCACATGAAGATGATTGCGTGAACTGTAATGTGGTAGTCAATATGCAACGTTTAAACACCACGGATTGTCCACGTACCATCCTGGAAGAACGGAACCCATGATGCTAAATACAGGCGGGTAAGTGAGTATCTTATGACCTAATCGCACTACATACGTACCTCGTTGTCCCCTTGCCCCACCAACATCATAGAATAACCAATGCTGACCGGCCTCAGCGCCTACTCCACACATGTTAGCCTCCTTCAAAACTAAAGAAAAATACCGCAACCATTGAACCCACTCGTTTCCATGATCAATCGGTGCTCCTCGATGCCAACTGTTTCTAACCGTGCGCGGAGAATATCGTCTACAACAATTGTCACACCTCCGTACCCACACGCACATGCAAACTAAACCAAATACCAAGTGTGGGCTCGTAGCCCATGTTTGCTACCCGCTCCGCCTGGTCGAGGAAGCTGCCAACGTCTGATGGGCACACGACGTCGAGAACACGAAGGGACGGATCACGTACAAGCCAGACTGCTCCCTCAACACGACGCCCTCCTCCCTCAAACTCGCCTGTACGCTCTCGTTCGTCCAGAGCGCAATGACGTCGCCCCGGCACGCATCCAGGATCTGCCTCGCGTTCTCCAGCGCCGAGTCCGCGTTGCTCTTCGGTTGTTGCGGGCCGTCCGGTGACTTGAGCTTCAGAAGCGACTTCCAGCCGCGCCCGCCCCGCACGACGACCTCTGACGGGTGCCCGAGGAGCCTCGGGCTGGAGGGACCAGCGATGGACTCGGTTTCGTTCATGGAGAGCTGCCGCGCGAGGATCTTCTCGACTTGGCGTAACGGGGAGAGCGAAAGCTTGTACCGCCGGATCTCGCTCGACGGCTGTGGGGTATGCGACGTGTGGTGATGCTGATTCAGATGCGAGTTGCTGGTGTAGCTCGATGTCGTCGAGGCGCCGTCTCCGACGGGAGCCTGTGGGCGGCCATGGGGTTGATATGTCGTCGAGTTGGAGGTGGGGTGGGATCCAGCGGTGTTCGTGAGGAGGTCGATGATGAAGTTGACGGAGCGGACGAGGTTGAGGTGGATCACGGCACGCCAGGCGTTGCTCTCTGCGCGGAGGGCCTTCGGAGTGAAGTGCATCTGGAAGTTCTTGAGCAACGTCGACTTGCCCGACTCGGATTGCCCTGTTCGGCCATTGGGTTATTCATCAAACGATGTCAAGGCATTCCCAGAGTCGAGGTGCGAACCGCAATCCAAGGAGATGAGTGGAGCTTTGAATGAAGGAGCGAAGAATGTGCGCACCTAATAGAAGTAACCGTTTCTCTCCTTTCTGTTTCTTCCGTGTCGTCTGGCGTTCGAGCTCTAGCTCGTGGTCGATCTCGTCCGAGACCCTCTTCGCCTCCATCTCCTCTTCAAGTCGGAGGGCTCTCTCCAGGTCGGACTCGCCAGGTGGTGGATACGGTGGCCACTGACTCACATGTCCGTCGGCACTAGTAGCGTCCTTGCCTTGGATAAGGCGACCGCCGGGGAAAAGCATGTCTGACAAGTCGTGTTTCAGGTTTTCCGCTCACCAGATCAGCTGAGGGCGTCTTGAATCCGGCCAACGGTGACAACCAGCGCGAATGGAGCGACGCGGTATTAGCAAGACGAGGCGGGAGAGAGAGGAAGATAGATTCTATACACCTCCTGCCGGTACTTAGCTGGGCTTAGAGCAAAGGCAGGTTGGTAAAAGGCGCTCCGTCCGCGATCATTGACACTGGATCTCCATACGATTCGATTTGATGATGGCGCCTGGATTGCTTGACGACCATGCTTCAAGCTTCAAGCTTCAATTTCGAATGTACTTATCCTTCGAACGCCCCCAACGTAGGTTTTGATCTTTGTAAGGGCCAGATGACGACCGCAAGGCGGAAATGCAACGACGTCCGCCGCAAGCTTGCGCAGGCTTGCGCTCACGCATTCCATGGAGGTGACGGCGATGGTGGCGAAGCGATGGTCGGGTTCAATGCGGAAGGAGCAGTCCATCAACTTCGGCGCCGCGCTAACACTCTTGGGGATCTCCGCCACAGGCGCCCGCTCTCCTCGCCGTCTATGGAAAAAAATCTGAAACACGACGATTGCAGGTCGTGACAGACTGCGCTCATCTGCGCTCGCGCGGCGGGTCTCCGCCATCCGCCACCGCGCGGCGGTCTCTCCACATCGCGCAACGTGTGTGCAGGTTGTAAGGAGTTGCGGGGGATGATACGCGTACGCATCTCAAATATCATGAACCGTGTAGCCTTCGCTCAACTACTATCGGTCCTCGGAGACACAGGCAAGGAACGTGCGGCTGATGCGATGCGCCTGTCTCCCGGGGACGAGTGCGCAGGGAGCTTGAGGAGCGCTCACACGAATGGAAACGCTTCTTCTGGTAGCGCTTTGGGCACTGTGTCACTCGCATTGATGCATGAGCTATGATCATAGCAAACCTCTTCCGGCTTCTCGCGAGTCGCGACTATTTCTTCTGCACTGTGCTCACGTCAGGCTGTGCGTTATATGATGCGCTAAGTACTTAGGTATGTTGCTACCCTCTTGTTGTCTAACTAGCCGGCTGCGCGACTAATTCACGGGCTTGGAGGCGACCCCCTTCCCTTGGTCGACAGGTCTCTTCTCTCGCCATTGTTGCGGTCGTATTAACTGACGATATATGAAGCCTTTACAGTGGTTCTACTCGCGACGGAGTCGGAGCCGGCGATCGGCCATGCTAGATTCGATCCATCGACAAAGATAGCATGCTCACCTTCGCTATGGCCACAATTCGTCGCGCACACCTTCACAACATGTTCGCTCTAGGACTTGAAAGAGGCTACTGTTCTACTCTGAGTGCGAGGTATATGCGCCGATGCGGTTCCTTGAACTGCTCAGAACTGACCACGTCTAGGCCCTTGGACGAGTGGATGGCTCCTCTTCCACAGGTCATATTTACTCGGGCTCGTTCATTATCGCCACCGTGAGGTTTCCATGAACGGATTCCTGTCACAAGACGAGGACGGCGACATAGTTTTGGGAGCCATCTACAGTAAGCCTATACACTGTCCGATATCTTGTCTACTCGATGCTAACAAGCTCGCATCGCAAGCACGAAAATATCGTTATTTTCTACGAAGCCTAGACGCTTGGGCTCGCCTCCCGTATGGCGTGATTTCGATGGGTACGTCCCACAAGCAATTTGAGGAAGATGGATGTAGGGTTTGACGGTGCTGTCAGGTTTCAGGTTCGTCGCGAAGTAGCTTGTGAGCTCCGTCCTGACTGCGCTACTGGAGACTATAAGCACCGAGTCCGCATGGAAGAAAGCAACGCAATCGGCGTACTGCACCATCGAGGCGGCGATGTCGCAGTTCGCCGACGCGAGCCTTAATGACAAGCATTGGCAAAAACCGAAATGAGTCCTATATCGCTATGCAAAAGCGTTAGTCACCTTCCTCCATGATATGAACCATGGTGGACTAGACGGTATGTCATACACGCTGTACGTTCATGAGTATACTTCAAACCCACTTCGCATCCGCGCGTTCGTTTCAGAGGAACGGATTGGCCAGTACGGCTTTGCTTGAAGTAAGGGTCTATAATCAAGAAGCTGCCGATTCTTGTCGACGGCGTAAGGCTACGTTAGGTTTGTTGCTTTCCAGGTCCGTCGTCTGTGCATGACCGTGGTGGCTGTCTGCTGATCAATTTTGTATCTGCGCGTCGAAGGACGCATAGAAGCTTGTGACCCTCGGGCGGACCTGCAACACTCCTGCATTACGGCGGACGACTTGTTCTTTGCCGATGATCGCCTGTCTTTTGGACATTTCATAACGAGATACATCGTATTCTGCAATCATGCTGTCCCCGTTACGTTATCCGCACAAAGCCCCACTTGCAGAACTCTACAGTTTTTACCACCGTACGGCGGCGGCGTGGGTATCGGGGTATGTTCTTCTGTGCTGCTTACAACCTGTGAAGCACTCACCATGCTAATTCTAACTCCGTAGGTTCATAACTGACACATCCCACCTCTAACTCCTACCTCATAGCGCTAGTTGTCACTGGTGACCTTGCACGCGTGCTGGAGCGCTCTGTATGCTTGATGCATGCTACCGTACATGCCTGCATGCTACCATACATGCAGGCATGCATACCAACCTTCTTGTCTCGTGCTACACGATTCTGACGCCCCTCTTCGGGTTGTCTCATACACCTGTCCCAGATGCTCGACTTCCGAACCTGCTTTCGTGAGGACGTCTTCCCCATCGGCTGCGGGCGATCGTGCGGCATTGAATCGACCTGAAACGTGGTCGGGAGGACCCAAGCTGCGGACTTAATCTTCTCGTATAAATCACGGAGGGTAGGGGAACGTTGGAGGTCCGAGCCATCCCCTTGTATGGTCTTTGCTCCATGAGGATATACGCGCCACGGCCTTCGACGACGTTCACGACGCCCCGCACGACTCGCACGAACTCGGCTTCTGTCAAGACGACCTCCCCCACCAGCACGACTTCTACTCGCTCGAGCACACCCTCGGACTACTCGAGTAGCACGACTTCTAGCACGACCTCAATCCGAAGCACGGCTTCGAACACGACCAGTCACGAGAAACCAAAGAATATCACCATGGACTTCCCCACTTTCATCCCGACAGAGCTCTCGCACCCCACTCGCCACAGTACCAACATCAACGTCATCGCACGCGACACTATAGATGTTATCCATCGGGACAGCATCGACATCACCGTGCGGGAGAGCCTCGACATACCCACCGTGGAGAGCATAAGACCGAGCACTGACACTAAGCTTGAATTCAAAAGAACAAGCTTCGAATCGGACGATGATCTGGACGACATCGGAAAGGAGCGGACGAAGTCGGAGTCGGCCGATTCTAAGCAGTTCGTGGTCGACTTCGCGGATGGAGAGCTGGAAAACCCAAAAGTGAGTCATCGTCCGATGCAGCGAGTTAGTCTTAAGCCATGTTCTGACTTCGGTGGTTGTAGAACTGGCCACGCTGGTATAGGTGGTACCTGACAGTGTTCTCGGGGATCTTGACCTTCGTTGCGTAAGTGTCGCTCTGCACTTACATACTGGACTTTCCGCGCTAAGTGCTATGTATCGGACGTTAGGGCCTTTGCGGCATCTGCTCCTTCGGGGTTTACGAAGGATCTTCGCATGCGATTCGACCTTAGGGAAGAGCTCTTTGCCGTCACCGTCGCGCTCTTCGTCTTGGGCTCCTGCTTCGGCCCTCTGATCTGGGGGCCCCTCTCCGAACAGGTCAGCGATCTACCGGCTTTCTCGTAGAAGCCTGAGCCTCATCCATTCATACTCCTGCAGTATGGACGCCGACCAATCTTGATCGCCAGCTTCGTTGGATTCACGGTATGTATTCGCCAATATCGAGTTAGTCGAGTTCTGAAAGAGGACAATCGCAGGCTTTCCAAATCGCGGCTTCCTTTGCGCCGAATTTCGGGGCGATTGCTGCCTTCAGGCTTTTAGGCGGCGCCTTCGCGGCTGCGAGTTATTCTGTCGCTCCGTAAGTGCTTCTCACGTGCATTTTCTTTTGGTGGAATATTCATGTTGCTTTGCTAGTCCCGTCGTCGCCGATGTGTTCGTGAACTCACATTAACGTCAACTTGCTATTATTGACCCTTGTACGGCATAGTTGGGACCCGGTGACCCGGGAGAAGGCGCTCCTTATTACAGCCCTCTCGCCCTTCCTCGGAGCCATGATGTACGCCATTCCATTATGCGATCTGTGCTCCGCTGATGATACGCTATCAGTGGCCCCCTCGTCACCGGCTACATGGTTGCTGCTGGTGTGGACTGGGAGTGGTGCTTCTCGATGGTTGCCATGATGGTTCGCACAGTTTCTTCCGCGCGACTGACGTTCGTCTGAATTTGCTTGAATGCTGTAGTCCGGAACATGCACCCTCTTGCTCATCCTTACCTTCGAAGATACCTGCCCGTATGTGTTCCATCTGCTTCAAGTATCGTCCGTCATCTGACGACGTCCAGGTCGATCATCCTTGCGCGCAAGGCCACTCGATTGCGCAAGGAGACCGGGGACCCTCGCTTTAAAGCCTCGTTCGAGCTCGTACAGAGGCCCACACTCTTCGGAAGACTTCGGGAGACCCTCGCCAAGCCTTTTGTCATCTTCGTCCGCGAACCGATGTTGATCGTCATCGCGCTCTACATAGCAGTGAGTTCCCAACTTGTTGACATGGGGGTGGTGCTCACCACTCCCTTGGAAGTTTATCGCCGGTTGTCAATCTATCCTCTTCGAGGCATACCGCGTGGTCTATGAAGACGGTTTCGGCTTCTCATCCAGTGGGTCTCTCTGTCGTGTCAATGCCCTTGTTTCTCATGGTCCACGATATAGGCTCTCTTGCATTTCTTCCTGTTATAGCCGGTCACTTCTTTGCAGCCGGACTGGTAATTGAGGTGCATTCTCCCTTTTGGAAAGCAGATAACTGACAGGATGTCTATTTTACAGTATCTCTGCGTGATTCAACCTGAATACCAGTGGAAGGCCAAGGTATATGCGCCAAGCCCGGTCCCTCCAGAGAGACGATTTGCTATGGCGGTGTGGTCCGTCCCCTTCTTCGCCGTCACCTTCTTCTGGTTTGGGTAGGCCATATCTCATGAATCCAACCGGCTGTATTATCTGTATCTGACTCCATCTCTCGTTCGATAGGTGGACGTCGTTCCCTAGCATCAATTTCTGGGCGCCATTGATGTCCGGTTTCCTCATGGGCATCACGCTGCTCCTGACGCAGGTCCGTGAATCACATACTACCTCCCAGTTAAGTTCCAAGTGTCATACTGACTTACGCGATTGTTACAGCTCCCATTGGTCAACTACGTCATCGGTATATCTTCCTTTGTTCCAATCCGACAGTGAGGATGGTCGATGACCGCCTTTGAGCAGACGTCTACTCCTTCGCCGCCGCAAGCGCAATCTCCTCCTGCCTTGTCCTCCCGAACATCTTCAGCGCGGTATTCCATGTGAGCCTGACACCCGTTCAGTATGGCTTGATGATAACTGATCCTGCTTCTGCCAGATATTTTCGCCGCAGATGTTCCACTCCCTCGACCCGCGTTGGGTCGCGACCATAGTCGGGTGCATTGCGGTCGCCGGCATCCCCGTTCCCTTCGTCCTCAAAAGGTAGGAAGACTCCAGACTAACTCGCTTCGTACGAAGTACTCACTTACGTTATCAGATACGGCCCTGCTCTCCGCGCGAAGTCGCGATATACCCAGCCCGTGAGGATTATTTAGACGTGCTCAGAGAGGACGTCCGGGACGCACTTGGGGCCGCCCCGATTCCATGTAACAATATGACCCAGAACACCACGAGTACATTCAAATTGATCATCATCGTAACGTGTACGGATATGTATGACAGGGAGTCAGCGAGAAGACACTGGACACCATGAGAGATCGAGGAGGAGGGAGAGGTATGGAGTGCGATATGAGAGATAGGTCAGGGGCCATGCAAGAAGGGAGGATTAGGGTACCGACATGGAAACACACTGGCAACACAGAAGGGAAACACGAAAGTGTGGAGGCCATGCGCTCGAGCACGGCAAGCGCTGAGCGCTGAGATATCAAGACTAGGGAGGGGAGGACAGACTAGTGCAGCCCAGGAGTGTACCAAGGAATATATGTACGTTTGACGTAGAAGTACAGAACCTCGCACGCAACCCCGAGGAAGAAGAATAAACGCGGTGTCGGTTCGTAATCGTTGTGGTGCATGGCGTGTCATAGGGAAATGCGGACGTGAGAGGGAGAACGGGTACAGGGATATGGGTGGGACAGATGGGACCCGAGGCGACGTGACGTGCGTTGTGCAGGGAATGGGGCGTAACTGTGCATGGGAGAGAGCCTGGGATGAGAATACAATAGTACTTAGGAGGAGGTAGAGAGAACAGCAGAGCATAGAGGAAGAATATACGGATAGTGAGCGCAATATGTACGACTCGTATGAGCGGTCCCGAAGGGGAAACAGAAACAACAAAACGTTGCGCAAGCGGGATATAGTGCAAGCCTGAGGAACAAGACCTAGGAAAAAGGGAAGAAATGCGGGGCTCTATGAAAGGGCACGCACTCGGCCAAGACTGTCCGTATGTGCCGTACGATCAGAGAACGAAGACGACGTCCTCTTCTTCTTCGTCTTCGCAATCAGGATTTTGGTTCGTCTCCAGGTGCCCCACAACGGTCGGAGCACGGGCAACAGGGTCCTGCGGCGACACACCACCGTCATCCTCGACCTGGCTCAGCGTGGCAGTAGGCAGCACGAACTGCTGCCACTGACGCATGCGGACGTGCCCGTTCCTGACCTCAACCATCGACGAAAGTGCCAGAACGTCCGTGACGAGCTGGACGTCCGGCGTCAGGGTGCGCACGCGGTTGAAGGACGCGATGAGCGGGATCGAGATCCATCCACGCGCGTCCATCTGCATATATCCATGTTAACACACACTCAACGAAGCATGACAAGCAATTAGCTTACCTGCTGGCGGAGGAAGAAGTCCTGCGCCAAGTTCTGCGGGCTGAGATAGTACTCGAGCTGGCCGAGCAAGTAGTACCTCGTCGGATCCAGGGGGAAACCGACGTTCGACTGGGGCATGGGAAGCGGCGCCCCCGGCGAGCTCGCGTTCTGCGCCTGCGGTGGCGGCGGGGGAAGCGGCGCGTACGGGTATCCTTCGAACGCCTGGGGGATGTACGTCGTCAACGGCACCGGCGCCATCGGAGGCGCGTAGAACTCGTTGACCTCCTGCTGAGGCGGCTGCGCCGGGGGCACGTACATCTGCTGGCGACTCTGCTGATTGCTGTATGCACCGCGGGAGTAGGAGCGATTCTGGTATCCCCGCCCACCATACCCACCAGGCAGGCCTCTGCCTCGCCGCCCGGTGTACGCACCACGCTCTCCGCGCTCGTAGCCGTAGCCGCCTTGGCTATATGATCCTCGTCTCGGCCTGCCCGCGTAATGCTGTTCGCGATCGCCTTGGAAGTCACGGCCGCCGCGATAATGCCTGTCTTCGCGCATGGCAGATGCCTGAGAGTAGCCCTGCGCGGGACCGCCGCGCCCGAAACCGTAGCCGTAGTCGCGCACCTCCCACTCGTCTTCAGCGGCGGAGTGCGGTTGTCGCGGAGGGACGTACGTAGATGGCGAAGAGGCGGAGGGAATGCCGTTAACTGGTCCGCCAGGGATGACGACGGAGGGGATGAACGGAGGCGCACCAGCATAGGGAGGCCCCATGTGCCCAAAGTTCGCACCAGGGATCCCCACGGAGCCAGGGCCCAAGGGGTCGACGGGTGGTGGACCTGCGGGTGCGGGGAACTCACCCTGAGGATCTGCGACACCTTCAGTCTGCCTTGTGGTCCCGAACTCCCACTTCGTCTCCGGAAGAGGATCCGTCACATGGATGATCTTCGCCGCCTCCGCTAGTGCCAACGCAGAATCTTCTGTAGCAGCACTGGCTTGCTCTCCTGCGATTCCTGCCGTCGAGAACTCCGCCTGTGCCGACGTAGACGCAACCGGACCTTTCGAGTGTGTTCGTGAGCGTATCCGTGCGGGAGTAGGCTCGCCGGGCGCGACGCCGATCAGCAAGCCCAAAGGCGCCTTCGAGACGTCCTTCTGCTCCTTCTCCACCGCAGGTGCTGCGGCAGATCCTGCTTCAGCGTGGACGGGGGTCACTGCTTGGGCGCCCGAAACGTCGAGCCCGAGCGCCGCGCCCTCCGGCACACTGCCTAACACTGGTGATGCGCGTGCGGGGCTAGGGCTGTTGCTCGTCCCCTCCGTGCCCGCACCGATGCTCCCAAAGCTGAGCTCGCGTGTGCGCCTTCCGCGTTCGCGTTCCTCGCCCTGTCCGTACCCCTGGCCTGGCCGGTTGATCTCGGAAGGGGGTGGGAGCGCGAATCCCACGTCCCGGTAGCCTGCGACAGCATCGGACTCGTGCGGGGGTGGTGGGCGCACGACCATTGTGGGCGGCGGAACGCCGTCACTCTGTTGTGCGTGCGTTATGGGCGAAGCAGACATCGTCTGCGGCGGTGGTGCTCCAGGGGTATGCCAGTACATGTACGGCTGACCGTACCCATAGCCGTAAGGCGGGTACATGGGATATGGCGGCGTGGCATAGCCAGACATTTGCATTGGAGGAGGCATACCTGGCTGTCCCTGATAGGCCATGGGGGGCAGTGGGTAGGGGTTGTTGGCTGGAGAGCCGGCAGGACGGGGAGAGTGATATGGAGAGCCGGCAGGACGGGGAGAGTGGTATGGAGAGACGCCAAACGGAGGTCCGTGAAGCGGATGATAGTACGCAGCGTGCGGATTCAGGTCTGCTGCTGCTGAGATAGCAGAATCGGGGATGGCACTGAGCATCGCAGGTTGGGTATGCGTGACGTTCGTGTTGACGTAAGGTCGCAGTCCTACACCAGGAATGAATTCTGCAGGCAGCGGTTGTGGCTGCGCGAACGCAGATGGCGAGTTCGTGGCCGACGAGCGCAAGCTCCGGTTCACGAAGACGGGCCCACTAGACTCATCTGGTAGGCGTCGCCCGCCGCCCCGTATGCTAGCATGCCGAGGGCTAGATTGAACACTTCCAGTTCGACTCTGCGTCTGTGAATGCGAAACTGATCCCGCATGTGATGGCGTCTGCCGACGACCAGCCGCGGAATGTGTCCGACTTTGCTGCTGAGACCCCTGTCCTGATGACGAGGATGTTGTACCCGATGGACCGCCAGGTTGGCGAGGGTTGCTGTTGTGGGGGCGCGGTCTTGCGTGGTGGTTCCGCTGTCCCTCAAATTGAAGCTCCTCAGGGGCAGGGACCCACTTTGGCTTCTCGCCTGTTAAGCAAGACATAATATGCGCAATGATAGTGCAGAGACAGGGATCTCGTCAGCGGACGTGTCGGGATAAGGAGAAATCGCATACAAGGCGAAGACAAAACGGAAGAATAACAGGCATGATGGTAGAGGATACGGTGAAAGCTTAATGAAAAGAATTGACGTACTCTTTCTTGACCCAGATGTTTCTCGCTCATGACCCCTCTCCTCCTCACCAGTCTCCTTCGCCTTTCCTTCTGCACGGCCATTGTTAACATTCGTTGGTAATGTGGCCGCGCTACCCACTTCCGGCCAGCTCTCGGCATCGTCAATCGCATGTGGGGTAACATTGGACGGTGGTGTTGAGTCGAGGATGGATGGTGACCGACCGGGCCTGACCACGAATGGGTCGTCGTACTGGTTCGATGTGGCGATATGTCCGTTGATGTTCAAGGGAGCCATAGTCGGCGAAGACTTGACAGAAATATCGGCAGAAGCACTAGCAGACGGCGCTGCAGAGACGTCTAGACTGGACGGTGGCGGAGACGACAGTGAGGAGGCAGCAGTCAAACCGGAATTCACCGACGAAGATGACGGTTGAGAGAGCTGAGATGACTGAGACTGTGTGAGTGCGCGCGTCGCGGCCAACTGTTCCTTGCGCTTGTTCCACACATTGACTGGGGGTGGGGAGGACTGCTTTTGGGCGGTAACTGTGGACGGAACCGATGATACAGAGTTACTATGGTGGTTTACGTCACCATTAGGTTTGGGGTCAGAAGAGTGGTCTGCTGAGGGTGGGGAGGTTGGCTTGGAAGAGGTGGCCGGGGTTGATATTCGAGGGTCCACGCTGGTTGGTCCGGGAGGGGAGGTTCTTGAAGGATTGGATGGGGATACGTTCGAACGGGAGGCGGAGGTGGTAGAGGGGGTTTGGGCTATTACAGACGTACCCTGAGAGGAAGAACGGGAAAGAGGCAGTTGAGGGGCGGAAGATCTGGCATTTTGTTGTGCTTTCCTCGCGCGGTCTGCGTAGGACAGAGGAGGGTTGGCTGAAGCCAACGGGGCAGGCGACATCATGTGTTTTTCAGGCGCAGACGAGACTGCGAAAGGTGATATGCGAGTACCAGGTGCGGCAAAGACAGATGAGCAGAGCAGAAAGGAGTCTCGAAGAACTGAGGACTGAGTGATCGATTGCTTTGTGTCTCTGTGGCGAGGCGAGAGGAGAGTGGGTTCTGAGAGGGGCTGGAGGGTCCTGGGGAGCCGCAACGAATGCGAGAGGAAGAAAAATAGGCAGCGGCGGCGAGTTAGAGACGGGCCGCAGGTGATGGCTGGGGACAAGGCAGAACGAGTCGACGCGGCGGCAGGATTTTGCTGTGTGCCGCTCACGTAACCCCAGGGGCGCCTTTCGTGTGGCCTCGCTGCTTGCCAGTGATCCGTCCACACCTCAATCGTCTTTGCTCGTCCTCATGTTCATCCTCGGGAATGCATCTCATCTACGGGGGACACATTCTACGGACTAGGATATCGCCCAAACTAGTACTTGGGATATCTTACATTCTCCGCCATTCCTCCTTCCGGCAGGAGCCGATACAGGCGCTAACTCTACTGCTATTCATCCAATGATGCTCGAATACATCGCGGTCATATAAGTACAAACGTTCCATATGCGAGTTGCGAGTAGGTACGTACTTATATTACTTGGTACAGATAGCACAATTGAGCTGATCCCATGCGCCTCTTCCATAGTCAATTTATTAATCGCGACGCGTCGGGGTCATGTGTATGTCACGGTAACGCGCCGCCGACCTTCAAGTTGACGCTGGCAGTACTACTACTTACTAGTAGTTTCGCGAGTCTTCGACCATAACCACGACCACACCCACCTATCCGGCCACGGGTCCTCCCCACTACATCCTCTCTATCATTTCCGGAGGAAGACAGCAGCCACCCTCACTGCCGTAATCCCGATTATTGATGACAGCTCAGCTCCGAGTTATTAAAAGGCATCTACCATAGTTTGCTCGAGAAACGGTTCCCCCGGGCGTCTTCAGGCGAGTGGGAGTTGGCGTGGAGAGATCATAATGCATGCTCTCGACCTCGATCACAGAGCCACCGACAAGGTTCAGCAGAGAGGGCAACTCCCTGAAAAGGAGAACCTGATAAACAGGCAGGCGGTTCCCTGTCATCATGCATCATCCTTCGCATCATGGCAACCGCAGCCGCCAGCCTTAGCTTCATCTTACGACATCCCGCGCAAGAACTAAGCAGTGTGCAGGTGTGTGACTAGGATCGCACACTATCGTACATTGTGCACCGATCCGTGGCTAAACGACGACGTTCCTGCTGGTAACGTTAACACTCCAGTCCGATGACGATGTCCCTCAGCAAATCAAATACGCAGTACGCTTCGCTGCCTTCAGAATATTGATATTTTGCGCACAGAATCGACCATGAAAGCACATCTAGTGGGTTGCTGACGGTCCTCCGCGGTGACAGCGATGAAATCCCTACAGACCCTTCGTTGAGTCCTGATTCAGAACCGATGGAACCAATGCCCCTTCCAAGATTGGTCTGGGTTTACAAGGGAAGGCGGGCACAGTTCAACAGGCTAACCATTGTCTCGTTCCACACAAGGAGCTCTCAATTCATGCTGCTGCATGTTTTACCTCTCAGGCTTCTGCGGTCACGGCAGGTACCCTACCGACTTGCCCTCGGCAAGACCCAGCCACACGTTACAATCCAAGATCCACGCATCTCACTTCCTCCTCCCTCCTCCCCCTCTGAGCCTCATGCTACTACGACTCGTCCGTGTTCTGGGAAAAGGGGACACTTTCAAGTGCACCTTCCCGCAATGACTGCCATCCCCCCAGTCAAGAACATGGCGGTTCGATTACAAAGCATCATTTCCAATATTTACATTGTGGCGCGACTCCGCGACCGCACGGCGCAGGTCGGATGCGTCCACATCTGGCCACGCGACAGGACATCAACAAAGTCCAAGTCCCAACACGCTCTTCACTACGGGCAACAACTCACGACCAGCATGAGCAGCTTCTTCTCCAAAAAACCTCAGGCCGCCTTCGACCCGATCAAGGACCTCCCAGACCTGTCCGGGAAGGTGATCATCGTCACCGGGGGCAAGTGAGTACCACTCGGTGAAACGCCGCGCTCCTTACACCGACCTGATGTGTTTTGGCTTCCAGCAGCGGCATCGGATTCACGACCGTGCAGCAGCTCGCGCGCAAAGGCGCGAAGGTGTACATCGCGGGGCGAAACGAGGCACGCGTCGGGGCGGCGATCGAGCGATTGCGGGCGGAGGGCCTCAAGCCGGGCAATGGCGCGATCGAGTGGTTGGAGCTTGACCTCAGCGACCCGCGCAAGGCCAAGGAGAGTGCGGAGAAGTTTGCGGCCAAGGAGGCGAAGTTGGATGTGCTCGGTGCGTACTATCCTGTTCCGGGGAGTTGAGGTGCCCTGACGTTTCGCGCGAAGTCCACAATGCTGCAGTGTGAGTAGGAACATGAACCTGCCCGTGTGCCGTCGTACTAGGGGGGCGAAGCGCTGACCTGGATGTTGTCCAGCATGAATGGGGAGTACGTCCTCAACGACGATGGTATGAAGCCGGCCTCATCCCGTCCACCTTTTTTTCTCCTCCGAAGGAGGGTTGCTCACACTCATTTTTCAGGCGTTATTGATTCTATGGTAACCAAGTCAGCCCGAACGCACCGCATCCCCCGGTTTCATGCCTGACACCATCGTTCTAGCTGCATCTCGCCAGTTGTGTTTACTCGGGCCCTCCTTCCGCTCCTCACGAAGACTGCGAGAGAACCAGAGTCGGACGTCCGCATCGTCTGGGTACGCTCCCTCAGGATTTCGATTTCGAGTTTGCTCCTCAATCTGATATGTGTAGGTCTCCACGGCTGCGATGGGCATGCTCAAAGGCCGCGATATACACTTCCGGAGTGTCGAGGACCTGAACGAGAAATTCGGCATGCATCCCCTGCAGGCCTTGCTGCGGTATGGTGCGTCTCAGTCTCTCCCCCGCTCGTGCACACAAACATGTCTGACGCCTCCCACAGCAAACAGTAAGCTTGCGGCCTTCTTGGCTGCCAGGAAGCTCCAGGAAATGCTCGATGCCGAAGGCACGCCCATCCCGATCATCTCACTCCACCCGGGCGTCGTTTGGACAGGTACACAGCCCGCCACTCCCGTCAACGGCATCCATTAACTGACCGCTGTCCCTCACAGAGGGCCTCAGCAACCTTTCGGGCTTCAACTGGCCTATCATTGGCCCGCTCTCCACCGCCATCGTAAGTCGGATGTTCCTAACCCCTGCGGTTGGAGCGCATCCCTCCGTCGTCGCCGCTGCGTCCTCGGCTGTGAAAGCGGAGAGGGAGAAGTACAAGAACGGGTTCTTGTGGTCACCTGCGGGCACCCTTGGGGACCCGCCTACCCCCCAGTGCAACGATGAGAAGCTTGCCGACGAGCTGTGGGCCACAACGGAGGCGCTCTTGAAGCAATGGGATATTTCGGTCTGAAGGCTCTCATGGACCTTATTAACGATCCGATGATGATATTCCCGGATCGTACCTGTCGCGATTTTTCAGATTTCTCCATTTATCCTCAACCAGCGACTCAATACCTTTTTGCATTGTCATCAGCAAACCCTGTACACGTTACATAGTGTGCTACACCTCTGAGACTAGCAATCATATCCACCCTCCGATGCCCGGTACATGGGCATACGAGATATCTTATACTTAGATTCGAATGATACTGTCTCCATTCCCTTCAGGGAATCCGCCACATCGCAATCCCAGCCCTATCCTTATCAATCTCGTCCTTCACAGTCTTGCTCGTCCCGCTCTGCACAGCAGCAGCAACAAGGACCTCAACCGCGTCCTTCATCGCCTCCTTTTTCTTCTCCACGTCCGCCTCCGCGTCTCCGTCTTTGACATCCCCGACGCCGTCCGCGCCCTGCTCGTCCTTCGTCAACAGCACGACGCGCTCCCAATCGACACACAAGTCCAAATACTCATACAGCACCCCAACGATCCCCTCGAACTTCCCGTCCGTGCTCTTCGCGCCCTCGCCCGCGCCCTCGGGCGGCAGCTGCACCTTCCAGAGCTGCTCGAGCGTGAGCGTGTCCCACGCGAGGAGCGGCGCGCCGAGCTTCGCGGGTACGACGACCGCCGGGCACCCGTTCAGGAGCTGGTACTGGATCACGCTCTCGCTCGGGCGCTGCGACGTCGTCCACAGCCCCGCCCGGTGCGGCTTCAGCCCGACGACGACCACGACGATCCGCCGCGGCTGCGGTGGTGCGGGGACCGGCGCGAGCGCGGGCTCGGGGGACGGCGTGCGCGAGCGCGCGAAGGTCTGCGAGAGACTGGGGAGCTTGAGCGAGCCCAGGTGCGAGCGTGCGTGGCTTAACGATGACACCGGATCGCTGTGCTCCGACCCGGAGGCAGGGGAGCTGGGAAGCGGCGACTGCGGCTTGCTGAAGGAGATGACTTGGGCGGATTCCGCGAGCAGGGCTTCGCCGAGTTTGTAGTCGCCTGTGCAGAGATGTGTGTCGTGCAGTGCGCGAGAGACAATGTGAGATCGTCAGTAATCCGATGGTGTCCCGGACGGACGAGTCGGTCGAGGGGGTTGAGCTGGTAGGTAAACGGCGTACCTGAGAGGAATGGACCGTGGCAGAACACGATGTCGGGCTTAACGGAACGCGGGATGTCGGGTCTGCGGCCAGAGGCGAATAGGTAGGGCGAAAACCAGCCCTTCTCGACCGAGAGATAATCCATGACGCTCGAGAACAAGGAATTGTCTCTGGGAAACAGTGTCAAATCAGTATCTGTGCAACCCCATCCATATCACCCGCGCTGCGAAGACAATGGAACGCAACAATGTCCGATATAGCTCTGGATGTTCTAGTGACTATGGAGATCCCAGAGCCTGAAGCTCAAGACCGGTGCCTTGGCGAACAAAGCACGAGGACAGGGGCAAGAACTCACTTGTGGATCCCGCTGCGGTAGAATCCAAGCGATGCGTCCTCGGGAACATGTTTGTACTTCAAGGTGATCGTCATGACCTTGACCCCGGTCGTCTGGAGCCGGCTGGAGTGGATGGGGACGAACTGGTGGATGGCGCCATCGAAGATGAAGTCGTTTGCGGCCTTCGCAGTGAGATCGAAACCGACGTGCACGCCCATCTCTACGAGGATGGTGTCACCGAATGTTGACACGACGACGTCCGATACGGGCCCCATGACGGGAGCTGCGACCGCCGCTACGCCGCCCTGTCCCACGTGCGATGGATATTCATTTGTGTGTCCATGTTGTTGACACGGTTGGAAAATCGGGTGTGCGTAATCACGGCCGGCATGCACAGAACAGGAACGAGGACAAATTGGGTCCAAGATCGATCAATGTCAGAGAGCCGACGGTGCATTGCAAGGGTCCCAAGGACCGTTTTCGGACCATAATGCGGATAGAATGCAAGAAACCGGCGAGCGAAGTGAGCGGTAAAGATCAGTAGAGAAAGAAGTGGAAGTGACATACAGTCGCAGCAATGATCGTGTGCACCGCGAGGTCCCTGAAACGGATGCAAGGGAGGAGGAGCGGGGACGAGTCACCCCACTGGTTCCGCCCCACAAGGCGCACCAAGATGCGTCGACCACGGTCACATCCGAAAGACGATAAAGAATTAGGAGTCACATATTGGGCGGGACAAATGTGAGCTAGTGAGCTCCGATCGTCAGAACACGCACGGACATACCGGGGAGAGGCATATGACATTGGTTCCCGATGCTTTGAGGGTCTGCCAGGAAGCCCTGACGATCCGACCGGTCATGGACTGACAGCACCCATCGGCGCCCGCGGCAGACAGGATGTGTACGTGGCGTTGGAGCACGGCGGACGAGCACGCAGAAAACCATATGGCCGGTCAGATCGCCGCCAGAAATACAAAGACAAACCACACACCCCCACGAGCTTGCGCACGATCCATGGCGCCGTCTTCTCCGTCTCGGCCTCCGGCACCGAGTTAGGGTCGATAGGGCCCAAAGGAGACACACTCGTGCTCATCGTCCTTCTCGTCGTTCTTACTTCTCGGCAAGGTCGACCCTTGACGGGCTTGGCGGGCGTGAGGGTGCAGAAACAACTGTGCGAATGCCTGGCGCGCGTCTCGCCCATGGATACGCCACCGCTAACGGCCAGGAGCGCTGTGCAATGGCATTCCGGATGCGGAACGTGGATGAACGGTCATTGTGGATTCTATCATGATAGGAACGCGGAACCAGAGAAACCCCCCCTGCTCGGACGGTCCTGCCTTCCGTGCGCGTGGGCACGGGGGCTGCCAGACAGCGAGCCCCTGTGGTCCCCGGCGCCCGTACGGAGACCGCTTTGGAAGAAATCGAAGCCGAAGCAACAGAAGCAACAGAACGTGGTGTACAGGGTGCAGAACAGAGATCGGACACATGTTTGCTCTTCGTTTACCTTTTTCATCGGTTGGTGGCAAACCTCGCCACGTCATGCCGCGCCAGCACGTCGCGTCAGCCATGCGGACTACGGAGAAGTTGTCGCGGCACGTATTCACAGGCACACACGCCACTCGCCCAACAGTTTCACCTTGAGAAGAAAATGATGTTCTTCAAGTAGGGGAAAGGTTCATGATGCAACTTGAAGGGGCATGTTTCACACCTACGGCCGAAGTAAAAAAAACATAGCGCCTCAAACAAACATCAGCACATATCGTGCGTTCTTCAACCAGTGCAGCATTTCATCCGCTCGTGCGAGACATACAAGATTCATGAGAACGGGCGCGTTGAGGCCCAAACGTTACACCAGTACTAGCACCCCCGCAACCATCGCCCGCAGCGCCGACGTCGGTCAGCATCACCAACGCGGCACTGCGCACTCGGCGTCACCACCGCCTCGGCTGACTCGTCAAGACGAGCCTGCCACAGCTCAAGAAGCTCCACCCAGCCTCTGTCCGACCTAACCTCTATGCAAGGGCCGTTGAGGATCCCCATCTGCTCGGTCCTTGGGATTTTTAGAAATAATAGAGAAGGCGCGTTGAGGCCGTAAGCGTCTGCGTAGCAGTTGAATAAGTTACGCTGCGACGACTACCCAGTCCATGGCCGCTTAGTAGCGGTAGTGCGACGGCTTGTACGGGCCGTTGACGGGGATGTCGAGGTAGGAGGACTGCTCGGTGGTGAGTGTCGTGAGCTTGACCTTGAGCTGGGCAAGGTGCGCGCGCGCGACCTCCTCGTCGAGCTCCTTGGGGAGCATGTGGACGCCGAGCTCAAACTTGCCAGGGTTTGTCCAGAGAGCAATCTGGGCGAGGACCTGGTTCGCGAACGAGCAGGACATGACGAAGGAGGGGTGACCAGTGGCACAGCTAGGGGAATCATCATTGATTAGTCCGCTGAAACATATTGCTGAGGAGAGCATTCGCGTACCCCAAGTTAACCAGACGGCCCTCAGCAAGGAGGATGACGTGGCGGCCGGAGGCCATCGTGTAGCGATCAACCTGAGGCTTAATGTTGACGACCTGAACGGCGTTCTTCTTGAGCCACGCAACATCGATCTCAACGTCGAAGTGACCGATGCTGGAGTAGGTGTTAGATCACAGCCGACATTCAGATATTTAGAATTTAGCTCACTTGGACACAATGGCGTCTTCTGGCATGGCTTCGAAATGCTTGGCAGTGATGATGTCCCGGTTCCCAGTGGTGGTGACGAAGACGTTGCCACGAGGAGCAGCCTCCTCCATGGTCGTCACCTCGTAACCAGCCATCGCAGCTTGAAGGGCGTTGATAGGGTCGATCTCGGTGATAATGACGCGGGCACCGTAGGAGCGGAGAGACTCAGCGCACTAGAGATGCAAAGGTATACGTGTCAGCTCCAGCCAAAGACTGAGCAATGAACGGCACTGACCCCCTTGCCGACGTCACCGAAACCGGCGACAATAGCGACCTTGCCAGCAAGCATGACATCGGTCGCACGCTTGATACCATCGACCAGCGACTCGCGGCAGCCGTAGTAGTTGTCGAACTTCGACTTAGTGACGGAGTCGTTGACGTTGATCGCCGGAACCTTGAGCTTGCCATCACGGAACATTTTGTAGAGGTGGTGCACACCGGTGGTGGTCTCCTCCGAAAGACCACGAACACCTGTGGATCGCATGTGAGATATATTGAGTTGCAAAAATAGAAATCGTATTGGCGCACCAGCCAGGTATTGAGGGTACTTCTCATGAACGAGCGTTGTGAGATCGCCACCGTCGTCGAGGATCATGTTCAGAGGCTGGCCGCCGGGGAAGCCAGCGATAGTCTGTTCAATGCACCACTGGTACTCTTCCTCGGTCTCACCCTTCCAGGCGAAGACGGGGACGCCGGTAGCAGCGATGCTGAAGTGGTCATACCAAAAATGAGCGGAATGATTTCAGAGAGACTAAATGATCTCGTACGCGGCCGCGGCGTGATCCTGAGTCGAGAAGATGTTCTGCGAGTGGTGGATGGTCAATGATGCGCCAAGTTTCGGGTTTGGAGGTAGAAACTCACGCAAGACGACCAGGTGACCTCAGCACCGAGAGCCGTCAAGGTCTCGATAAGGACGGCAGTCTGGATGGTCCTGTACGTGACGACATCAATATGGGGCTGGGAGCTATCTAGGAAGAAGCCACTCACATGTGGAGACATCCTGCGATACGAGCACCCTTCAAGGGCTGCTGGGCGCCGTACTGTGATTTTGACTATCAGCGCCAAGTTCAACGGTGAGCAGGTGGAAGTAGTACCTTCTGACGCATGTACATGAGACCGGGCATCTCATGCTGGTATCATCGGTTGCTCTATTAGCATCGAGGGCCATTGTGGACAGAAACAACGAGCATATACCTCGGCGATCTCGATCTCCTTGCGACCGAACGCAGCGAGAGAGACATCTGTGCGTGCTGCATTAAGAGGTTGCGCTCCGATCGAGATCTAAACTACTCACCAGCAACCTTGAAGACCATCGTGCTCGAAAGGAGGGGTGCTTGGGTATGGAAAGAGAGCGGAGGAGGATGTGGGAGGAAGGGACGAGGGCGGGCGGTCACTGCGAATTTATTCGCGCATATCGTCTGAGGATCTAATCGCACGCGACGGACACGTGCGCCTCCAATCTAATCAAGCGCATCGCGACCGCCAACAGCCGCCAACCTGCCCGCATCCTCCCCTCCTCATGCACATGTCTCAGTTTATGGAGTAATTCGACAAACCTGGACCACCGTCTGCCTCGTACCACTTTCTGCGTGCAGCATGTCCGACTCGCCAGACAGCAAGCCCCGCGAACAGTGTCGACTTGCAGAAATTGTCCAATACAGATGTGACGCCGAACGCGCCGACGGCGGCCGCGCACAAATGCATTGTCTTCCTGTCCCCAGAATCTTCAGAATGTACGCACCTAACCAGTTGCCATTCTGACCACGAGCTATTTCCGAGTGCATCGTGCTGACTCCACATGTGAAGTTGTCGGAATCGCCCTGCGGTCGAGATGACGCGGTTCGTCGACGTGGACCTCGAAACAGGGGCCATTCATATTCCCGCGCAGGCAAGGTTAGCTCGTGAATCGCTATCGGTCGTGTTCTCACAGGCACTTGTACTCACGTTCACCACTATCTTCCAGTCAGGTGCTTCCCAAGGGCAAGCCGTGGCGGGACGTGGTGCGGTACGAAGACACGGAGGGTAACGAGGTTTAGGATTCAGACAGGTGAGTATCCGTTTCACTGTGCACATCTGCCAGTCTAGGCCTTCCCTATGTCCGTGTCTGGCGTCGACATCTTCATGTATCGTCTATCACGTCGCGTTGAGTACCATCTCCGTTACATGGAGCTCTGCCTGTTCTTCAGGTCACAGCTTCTGTCTGGGTCGGGCGCCGATCGTGGGTGCTCTCGGTGCTTTTCATTAATATTCAAGCTCCGGCTCTTCCACGTACTGCGAACTACAGACTGCATGATTTGAGTACCACAGCTCATCAGTGTTAAGTAACGTATGCATAGGTCATCTCCAACACATCCCCCCGACCGACAGGGCTGACGTGTTCAAGTTCAACGGGCTCTTCGCCCACCTCCACAAACGAGTGCCTATCTTGAATGTCATGAGAATGCCACGTTTGGGCACAGTGCGGATGTGTCGGTCGAAAGTGAGGATGGTTGTGTGGTTCATCGCATTCGTTCTGCGCCGCTTGGATGTCATATTATTGCCGGGCTTCTGTCCGAGGTGCCGATCCAGCATTCGTGGTTTGGTGCGAAATGGATACGGAAATGGATACGCTTGATCGGGTAAGAGCTGACAGGACTGTGGACGGACTTCCCATCGGCGCGGCCGTATATTCCGATCCACCGTGATAGAACTATTGTCTCTTCCCGCCAGCCCAAAGGGCACTTATGGCCGCGTGAAGCACGGCGCATCGATTGTCTCCATCATGCCTACCTTCTTGACTTCTTCCGTCTTTTCTGACCGCTCTTGTGTTTACAATGTTCTTGCAGATCAGCGGTGCTTGTTGCCGTCAACCCAAGCCGAATACATGCTTTAGTATCACATCACAGCATGTCTCTTACCGTACGAGTGAACTTGGTGCAGACCACCACTCCCTGTCTGGCAGTGTAGTCGTGGGGCCTCACAGGACGACTCTTCGGGCAGTATATATGATCAATGGCCGATCGCTGTAGCAACCTTGCTCTCACCCGAGGAGGCGAATCCCCAGTTTGGAATTGAGAGGTGATTCCGTCGTCATTCGGTGTGTCGATCTCATCGATATATCACTGATGCGTTGCTAACAGTGTCGTTAACGGACTGGTCAGCCATTAATTAAGTATACGTTCGGAGGGTGTCAGGCCCCTTCGTCGGAGACGGCCGCCCCGCCGTGACTGTAGCCACTCCGACTTAGGCCCATTCCGACCAAACGGGTTTCCAGCTTGACATGTTGCGACATCCATCGCCGTATCATGCTTCTTTTCCACTCTGGCTTGGGCCTGGGGCTGCGGGCCGGCGAGAAACAACGTGCGACGCATGCCCGACCTTCCCCGACATATGGGGCTATCGTGAGCGGTCACTTCTCCATCCATCGGTCATACGTGCGCCCCGTCCTTCGATCTGAGCTGAGACATGGAGCCTGGGTAAACTCGCGCACTTAGGCGTTTATCCCCGAACGGTATCCAGAGGGTTGGACATGACGCAATGATCAACGTGCGGATCAATCCTCCAGGACTCTTTCCGCTCTAAGCGCAATTCAGGGTCAAATGCAGCACTGCACAATCCATATTCTTTGCGTCTCTGCTTGCTTCGTTGTCTCGCTGCCTTTGAATTTGAAAGCTTCGAGTCTTCGACGTCGTATGTAGATTGTCTTCAATGACAAACCACCGGCATTTCATTTTGATCGACGCCCTTCTATGGACATGCGAGGATGTGATACGGGCGCTCGCAACCGTCAATGTTGGGCCGGAAGGCGTGTGCTCCACGCAGTATGCGCTTTGTGCACCACACTGACGATGTGCGAGATGTGAATTGTACAAGGCACGTATGATAGACACTGGGGTTATGTTTGGTCGCAGATGTGGTGAGCGCAGGCTGAGAAGACACAGCCCGAGGAACAGCTCTGTTGAGATGCCGTCCTGTGGGGACGGGACACGTGATAGATGATCAGTAACCAACGCTATGTGCTGGGTCTCCGAGTGCGCCGCCTTGCACGCACAACACCACATCCTTTCCCTCTCGGATGTCATCTTGTCCCGAAAACGGTGACACTCCCGCCCTGGATCTCGCATGCCAAATTCGTCCGTTTGAGTTTGGCGGTGCTCCTGCTGACGATGAGAATTGTGGAAGATGCATGTTGAGATCCCTCTGCTGCCAGTACGTATGTACAATCACTTACTATCAAGCCGCATGCGTGTCACCTTCTGATTGAGATCCTTTACAACCAAGGTCCCACTCTCGTCTCCACTCCTCGATTGGAGGAGGCGGTCCATGCGGGCGGGATTCGCTCCCGGCATTCGCCAGCCTTTGCGATTTCGGTCCCTCTGGACCTCCTTGCCCTCGAGGATCGGCGTCCCTCGCGACATTTGATCATCTCCCCAACGACGTCGATGGTCAGTAGCGTGAGTCCCACAATCCGTCCATGAGCGTCCCCCGCCCTTCCTCAGAGCATTGGTCACAGCCACGCCTATTCATGTTTCGGATTTATACTGCCATGCCCACCGCTGCTGCTCCGCCACTCAACTCCCGAGTCGAGGTCTCCTCAAGTTGGCTACTTATCTCCCGTCGCCACCCGCCTCGCCCCCCCTTCTTCCGTCGGCTTCGACGTTCTCCGCCCGTCCTTCTAATCCAGCACGGCTGGCGTGCCCTAGTCCTTCCTTAATAGCTCGCGCCTCTCGCGTTCACAAAACTCCATACCATACCCTTGCAAAGCCCCAGTACACTCTACTCAAAATGTCGCAGTCTCCTTACGCAACGTGGTCATCGGGCGTTAAAACCGAGCATGGCCAGTTCGCGGGAAACCCTCAAGCGTCCATGACAGCATCCCGCCGGAGCGGGAGCGCAGACAACCAACAAGCTGCCTCATTTGCATATGGCAGTTATCCCCAGGTATGGAAAGCGAGTGCAACCCCTTGTGGCTAGTGTCGTGTGCTCACGAATTCTGTTTATGTCTCTAGCACGGCGATGCGCAGCGTCGTCTTCAGTCGCGCTCGGGGATGCGTGCGCACTCCAGCTCCACCTCGAGCCTCTCAGGTGCAATGGGCGACGCGCACATTGGCGTCCAACCTCGCCAGTCTGTTACTCCACCCTCCGGACTCGCGTCCTGGACGTCGTCCCCGACCTCCAGCACGATGTCCGGCGCGCCATTCATGAATGTGTCCGACGACATGTCCTACCTTACGCCCGTCACAGCTAGCCCATCCGGGGCGTTCGGGTCGTTCAGCGCGTACAACATGTCGATGTACTCGTCACCCGAGGGATCCCCTGGGATCCCCTCCCCGGCCTACGGCGAGGCCTTTGCGTACCAGCAGAGCAGGGCCGCGTCCGCTCCCTCCGCTGCAATGGTCACCTCCCCTTCTGCTACCCCCGCTCCCTCGCGCCATAGTCACTCGCCTCACAGCAAGGACGAAGAGATCCTAAGGCTCCACCAGCGCATCCGTGAACTCGAGCTTGTCAACAACTCCTCTCGGCAACGCATCCGCGAACTCGAGACCGAGGTCTCACGTGGAGTCTACCCAGGTGGCCTTCCCTCTCCGCTCCCCACGCCGCAGCCCCCGCCCACGTTCGACGAGGAGTGGCGTGCGCGTACCGACGCGCGCGTCAAGCTGTTATGCTCGCTCAACCGCGCCGGGAACGCGCTTTGCGCATGGCACGATTCGCGACGAGAGCGGCGAGCGTATCCCCCGCGGATGGCGCCTCCCGGCCACCTCAACTGCGGGTGCACGTACGAGGAAGCGCTCTTCGAAGAGAGCCTCTCGCGCCACAGCGTGGGGAGCTACCTCCCCGGCGAGAGCGTCCGCATGGATCCCGCACTGCGGAACCCGCTCCTCAGGCTGCTCCAGCAGCGATACGCGTACCGCGACGGCGACTTCGAGCGCGATCCTATCACGGGCAACTGGGTCGAGGGCGAGGGCTCAACTCACTGGGAGCACCAGGTCGCGTCCGGCGCGTCATATTCGAGGCGGAACCGCACTGAATCGGACCGTCGCTAAAACCGATCCCCGCATACACACACTACACGTTTTCGCTGTCTCCATCGGACTTCGTGGTTCCCACCACCTCACGATCTCTCTCCAACATACCACACACACTAGTCGTACGCTGCTCGTGAGCCGCGCATCCCATCTGCATCGCTATGTTCCTGGCCACATCTTCTTGTTTTGTCGTCGAATGCTCTCGAACTGCCGTCCTCTAATTATTTCGCGGGCGCCGCGCTGGTGCTCTTGTCTTCATTCTTTTCTTTTTTCTGCTCTCTGTCTCCCCTCTTAATTGTATTCATCGGACGGGCTGCATTCGACCTCACCCTTGTTTCAGCCTCGATTCCCGGCCTCGCTCTTCATCTTGTGTATCCCTATACCACGTTTCGTGCATTGGCTGTTACAGATGCACCCGGATCGTCCAGTACCCCTATTGTACCGTTGTATCTCTAGAACCCGTCGTGCGTTCACACTATAGATTGCATTGCATCCTGGATTCACACCCGCATCCCTAGCTTGTTGTAGCCACCACACTGTACCTTATTGCCCCCGTAATACACATATCTATTGTTGTCATAACCCCTCGGCTTCGGGCCGTCTTTCGCGCGAACCCGACTGCGGTATGAGGCGAGCAGTGGCAACGAGAACAGCTCCTGGCCAGTGTGGACACTTGTCGGCGCCCCGACGGTGCCGCGTGGCGAGGGGCGTGCATCAGGGAACAATGCGCACGGAGAAGCTCTGCGTCTTTCTTCGCAACGGACGTGACAGGCCTTGACATTATTGGCACAGGTCTTCTCGGACCAGGTTACCATGCGTTTACAACTCGTGGCCGGGACGACGATAACATATACGCGATGCAGTACGCGATGCAGAACCTCTGAGCGCTGCAACACGGGGCGGGAAAGAGGGTGGAGTGGTGTATGTACAACCATAGTCTTGAGGGGCATGGTACGTATGCCCCCTCGGCGAACACGGACATTGTACATAACATTGCACATCCATTCTACAGCGACGCCTTGGCGAAGGAATAGTCGCCACCCTTCTCGAGTGCCTGACAGGAATGTGAGGAATGTCCGCCTGGAACACAATCCCGAGATGCTCACCCGCTTATACCCCGGCCTACGGATATGCCCGCTTAGCAACGCATGCAACGACAACTCAGAGGAGACTAGAGTTCGTACCTTGCATGCACACGTTTGATGTACTCAATAGCCTTCGGGCCAAGCGCACCCTTGTCCTGTGTGGCCCATGCCTCGAGGCAGAATATCATCATGTAGTCTGCGGAAGTCGGCTCTTCCCCTCCCGCAAACCAACCGTTGGTCTTGGTCAGATGCTTCTCAATCTGATCATGCTCGGGCATCAGTGTACCATCCATATTCTTATGCAGGATATCACTGTGGGGGAGGTTCGGCGTACTCACGAGCTCAGCATGATTTTTCAGACGGGGTTCGAGCATCAGTGCAGACACTTTGTCGAAGACGGGCCGAAGGAGCGGACGGATGAGAAAAGGCGAGCGCTCCGGTACAATCTTGAAGATAAGCTTGTTGACGAGCATCGGCATGAGCGACGCCTCCGAGTAGTGCGTGTCTGGCGGGGCTTTGTCAACACGAAGTATTGCCATGGTGTTAAACGGATCATACTCACAGTAAATGTTGTCAAGCCAGCCCGACTCCGACGGCTGCGCACGTCCATTGCCGTACTTCCTAATAATATATTCTGGACAGGAGCGTAAGCTTACGATCATCACGTACAGCAAATATATCAATATTTTGAGGACGTCCAGCTCGAGCACCCGTTAGAGGGCGATCTGACGAGCGCAACGAGCTGCTTCGTCAGAAGGAGACTACGCACCGACAATGGCACCGCTCTCTGCCAAGGTGAGGTCGCCATCAGTAATGACCGGTGCGTTTCCCAACGGGTGGACGGCCTTGAGCTCAGGCGGCGCTACTCGTTCAGCGGTACGTTGATACTTCTTAATCTCGTAGGGAACTTCTAGCTCCTCCTGCGAGCACAGTCAGGGTGCATCAGGAGACACAGGAGAAGGCATGTAATGATGAACAGAGTAGAATATCAGCGATAGAACGACGAGGTTGTTGAGGTAACATATACTGACCAAGAGCCAAAGGATACGCTGGGAACGCGAGTCGTTCAGGTGATGGACGACGACCTTCGAAGAGACCACCTCTGTGTCGCCTGCAACTGGCGCAGCCATGACGGTAGTGGTCTGTAGGGGAGTATGTGTGGATGCGACCAAGATGCGACCGCTGGGAGGATCATCATCCGAGGATGGGGACATGGTTGAATTTGATGTCCGGGAGACTGGGGTGCCGGGCCCGGCGGAAGCGACACGGGCTTTCGGCGTTTCATAGGCGCCGCATACACCCACCCATTCTATGACTCTCACTGTCAGCCGCCTGCTCCCCTGCTGTTCCCACTACGCGGCGGACAAGGACGTGTTTCTCAGCCTCTAGTCACAAGGCAACTCGCACTTCGGACGGCACAGACGACGTCGATGTTGTGTTCGATGACTCCTTTAGCAACGCTAACGCTGATTGCCAGTGTTTGCCTCCCGCTGTCCCAAGGCTTCTCGTGGGTATATGCGCCGTCGAGGCCGGGAAAGAGTAACGGGCTGCCGGAAACAGCGATCGACGGTGCGTTCTCGATGTGTTGTTGGTAGTAGGTCACGGTGCCCAATCATTGCCTTTTCTCCCATAGGTGGGCTTCCGCCGGGGGAGGTGGCAGCAATTCTACAAGGATCGAGTAAGCAAGTTCCTTCTGAATCAATCGCCCCCTCGGGATATGCACCTCATACCGATGCCGTTCAAGCATCGCTCGATAGTTATGCCAAGAAGCCGGACTGTTTTCGCCGGGCCGCGAGTATGCTCCAAACGAGATGCGGCGATCTCGAGACGGACGAGAATCAGCGTGTCAGAGGTGCGTCAGGGACATTGGTTCATAGCTTCTCGCACATAAAGCCCCTGTCCCTCTAGCCGCAATCTCCATGACGCTTTGCGAGATTGCCACCGGAGAACACGCGTCACCCCCATTAGAATGTGAATCTTTCCGGTCCGATTCTAATGACCTGTATGCAACCCATCCCCCGTCGGACCGAAAATGCGTGTCGTATGTCGCGAAAACTAGTCACGACTTGGAACGATTCAACTAACATCGAGTGCAGGGCTTTGTCACGGAGTGCACAGTACTGGTCAAGCTACTCAGGGTATCTCCGAGAAGTTAGTAAGTTGTACCTGCCTTCTATATCCGTCAGTCGCTGAGGAAGTGAACTCACAGCCCAGCTGTGTTTCGCGTATCAACGATGGAACGACATAGGTTTGCGTTTCCGTACATGCGAAATGGAGCAAAGCTTATCTCTATCTTTGTGCCAGATACTGCGAAGGAAGCCCACAGGAATACAACCAGAGAAGCTATGAACGTCCTCCGGTATCTGGCCGACCGAGAGAAGCGTATGGAACAAAGTTATCAGGACTCCACATCGATGGTGGCAGTAAGTTCTCTCCGACGTTATCTTTCCGTGAATGGTATCGTTAATGAATAACCCAAGTCTTTGCAGGCAGTTCTGGAACAGATAATGGCGTCTTCCGCGACCCTTGACGTCACATCTGCTGCTGCCTCCGGTACGTTGAGGCGAGTCCTCGACGAGGTAAGACTCGGGACCAAGACGTTATGGGGTTCTGATAAACCTATCCATTAGATCTCTGAGAGATTTTCAGCTGTGATACTCGAAACAGAGCTGCGCGCAGTCCACGATCATACGAAGACCATATCCCAGGTGACTACAATGTTGATTTTCCTTATGTACATTTGTTTCACGTCTCATTCTCGATAGATGGACGCGAATATATCCCAAGCGCTGGGTCGCGTGCGTCCTCACTCCCGATGGTTCTTCCTATACTCATGGCTTTGTAGTTCTCTGTAGACATGGACAACATGGTGACGGACCTTGAGCGGGTAGTTGCGCACCACATAGGTAGCGCACTCTCCCAGATAGAGTCCGGTCTCCAGGACATAGCCCTGTTAGTGGTAAGTATAAGTATCGTGGAAGAATCTGCCACGTAACGTGATCGAAGTTCGCAGGATGGGACAAGTTCCAAATTTATCGCTTTAGAGAAGGCTTTCGGGGAGCTCCACCACGTGCGTAAAGTCCACGGAGATCAGTCAGGGTCGCCCACTTCTAGCCCTAACACTTTTCTCTAGGCAACCGTTCTTCTCTTTATGGATGTCCGTCAAGCTGGTGCAGATGTGGAGGAACATCTTCGAACATCGCACATGGTCCTCGAGAAGCAGTTGGCGATCGCGTCTGTTTCGGATGACGTGGCGTTCACCCTGTCCGAGCTGGTCATCAAGGCACAAGCTGGGATGCAAGATCTGAACATGACCGTCGCGGAGATAAAAGATAACCTTTCAAAGAACACGCACGACGACTGGACGACCGCGATGTGGTTTTGGTTTCAGGAAGCGATGCTGCATGTCCTGCAAGGTTCGTGTCGCTTGTCATGTGGGACCGGTCCTGAATATGATTCCTGAATGTCGGTCCTCGTAGTCCATCCTGCAAGCTTCCAGCATCCCGTCTTCCACACAGTATATCACGTTTTCCGGATATGTCGGATACTGTCGGTCTGCTTCTCTTCTGGACTGATGGTTTGTCCATTTTGTGCGTCCAACATGTTTCAACTTGACTTATTCTGGGTTTTGCAGGGCTTCTTCATGCTTCTTGTCTCTATCGGAAACTTTCTCTTGAGATATCTCCGAGGTCGTGAACGTTATTCAGATCAGCCAAGGTGCTCCGTCATACCCGAGGCTCCACGTGCTCGAACAACAATATCTCGTTCTCCGGCGGCAGAAGGTCGGCCTCTGGACTATGACTGGGACTTTCCGCAATCAGGCCGCTCTCGTGGACTGTCCTTGGACGTCGGCTGTGGCCGACCGGTTTCTGCGACATCTGCCCGACGTCACGCTCGACTGTCTCGGATACCAGAACGCCTTTGTGGAACTGATTCAAGATAGCTGTACCGTCGAGGTCCGACTCCTGGCATTTTTGCGACAACGCGGTGTCATCATGGTTGTCTTTGCGAACGACATTTCATGTAGCGCTGGTGACTGGAAATCCAAATAATCATGATATTCAGTTACATAAGTGGAGTGTACCCCTGGCCCCGCAATGAGTAAGTACTTACTGAGTATCGCAGATCAGACCGATCATGGCACTTTGCCTCACTATTTGGCGGTTAAGCGAGGATTTCTGGAAGAGTCGGCAGCTCCCCGGATATATCGGGATCTCGGGGAGACTACAAGAGAGACCATAAGTAGAACATAAGCGCTTACTATAAGTGGTAAGAATGGTACACGTCATCGTGTTCTGGATTGTTATGCTCCTTTTTCAAAGTTCGTTCACACACATGTAAGCCGGGATTGCGCGGACGAGTCGCTCTGACTTCGTTGCGCTCGGGCCCGGCGACACAACGCCACCACCTTGTCCCACCCCAGCCCACGGTGCACCCACGTCTTCACCGAGCCAACACATGCCTCAAGCAGGGTCGACGCCTCTATGCACCCCACGAACGGGGGAGCCACAGGGCACATCCCAGTACTATGAGTTCCCGAGTACGACAAAGGATTGCAAGGGTGCTGCGGCAGCTGCCTCACATGCTGATCTTCACCACAATAGTAACATGGTTTCGGGTAAATTGCCGAATCTGAACCATGTTATGACTCCTGAGGTGGTCGGTGCGGGTCCTAGGGTAAGTGGCGTGTGTTATATGGGGCCCCTCAAACGTACGATTGACCTTCTTCCTTCCCAACCCTTGTTACTCGGTTCTCTGGTCCTCGTACCTTAGCAGCCTAGCCTGAGCAGTCCCACCAACTACATTCTCGGCGCTATGAGCGGGCCGCAGCATCATGGCGATGGATTGATACGACGGGAGCTAGAACAGCTTATACATCCCTTGCCGCAGCGGCCAATGCCATACAGGCATAAGCCCCCCGCAGACTCGATAGAGGTTCGTTCGCCCCCGAGAATCAGACCTGCGCTATCCACGTTGCTGATGATGCCGTTTGAACAGATGAAACGCCGAGAAATCTGCCGCAACTTCTTAGCAAATAGATGCAAGCGCGGCGACACTTGTCATCGGAAACACGTAGGTCATGAACGGCCGTCCAGCCTAGCTCGCACCTCACCACCACTTCTATATGTAGATTCTGGAGGGCGACGATATTCGCAATGTATCTGCATCTTTTCCGACACATCTAGGGCACGTCGTCCCAACTACTATACCAATATCGCCGCCACAGGCCAATACCGCAATGCCAATGGCTTCGCCGATGATAGCAAGCTCTATACGGATCGTCGACGGACTGTATACAGACCGATTCTCCAGGCAGCACGCTTTGGGTCTAGACGGGCCTTCTACGGCCCTACCATCCCTTCCACCGATCAACAAACAGTCGGAGGAACTGCTTCACGGACCACTCAGCCATGCCCATCTTGTCGCATCACCGTCACAATCACTCCAAGACGAAGGACGTCACGACCCTCTCCTTGCTCTACGTCAAGCGTCCCCTTTACCGCCCTCTCCTCACCTACAACTGCCGCCACCTCCGTCAACGAGGTCACTATCTTCAATTACGGACGGGGGGGCAGTGAGTTCGTCCTCAGTGCGTTATCCTGCTCGGGCTATGGAAGAGGACACGCGACCATCACGGGTGCGTACTTCCAATCGAACACCCTTTTCTGTAGACTTTCATACTAACAGCTCACAGAGATCGAATGAAGTGTGTCGATTATATCAGACAGGCCAGTGCCCGTACGGTGACTGTTGCTTTAGGACGCACACTCTGGCATTACCCATCCAGGTTACCGCGCTCGCATCTGCGTCTGGCACGGGGAAAGTGAAAAAGGTGTGTGTCCATACCGCTACGCTTGGTTTGAAGCATGCTTAACACATGATAGCCTGCACCCGCTCCGCTCCCAACGCATATAGGGGGCGTCGAGCTATGCAAGCTGAACCTTGCTGGCAAGTGCCCTAGGGGCGACAGTTGTCATTATTCGCACGACTTCGAGCTACCTCCTTCCCCTGAGCCGTCAAAAACAATGGAGACGACGCCGGGCATGGCGGTCCCAGCCCAGGATGCCGGGCCATCCACAGAGAAGGTAATCCCGACAGCTCTTGATGGTACTGCCCGACGCTGACGCTGGCCGCAGCCCCCGTCACCCCCACCCCCAGCACGGTTGCCGCCGGCCGCAGCTCATCCACCTGCTTCAGAGGTGATGTCCGTTTCACGAGCAAAAGTACGTATATGCTGACCAAATGACTACAGCCGCCACGGAAAGTATATGTGAAACTCCCTGGCGATGTTTGCAGGATGTATTTCTTCAAACGACAATGCGCCTGGTCATCTTGCCGGTACCGACACTGCAGTCCTGAAGAGATGCAAGCGATCCGTGAATTATCGCACGCAATGGCAGAGGCTGAAAAGGAAGTTGCCGTCGCAGTGGACCTTCCCGTACCTGCAGAACAGGACGACCCTGTGCCGGAGGAGGCTGACGACGAGCACGAGGTACGCCGTGAGCCGCATTCGCATCTCGTGACTGACCATCGTGTTTAGGGTGAGCATTTGCGGCCCTCGGAGCACGGGAGTGTGGAGGAGGATGGGAGTGTCGGAGAGAGTAGCTCAAGGTATGTGTCACCCGGCTCTTCACGTCGTCGAGCACGTGATAAATGCTTCTTTTCTCTCCGCAGACCCTCGAACACGTCGAAGAAACGGATCAAATCCCGCAAGAAGGTACAGCACTTCTTATACCCGTTTCGCCTTCTACTGACGTCATGCACAGAAGGGGAAGGACAGAGAAGCTGTAGACGAGTTGGTGCATGACGATGAGAAGGACAAGGCCGTCGTCGTAAAGGAGGATACGAAAGTGGCGGAGGGAGTAAAATTGAAGGAAGATAAGGGTAAGGCGAAGGCGAAGGATCGCGTGAATAACGAGAAGAAGAATGTCAAGGAAAAGAACAGAGCCACGAGGGACCAAAACGCGGATGAAGGCTGCAAGCCATCGTCGGGGAGCAAGACGCCCGGTGCTAGCGTGAAGGATGGGAAGGGCAAGGAGAAGGACGAGAAGAGCACGGACAAGGAGAAGAGCAAGGAGAAGGAGAAGAGCGAGAAGGAGAAGAGCAAGGAGAAGGAACCTGGGAGGGGACGGGCGAAAGGGAGATCATCTGTGGAGGTTGCAGCCCCCCGAACTGAACCCTCGGCCCTGCAGTCATCTCCATCACTTGTGGGGTCCAATACCCCCGAGAAATCGAGGATCACGCCGCAACTCCCCATAGTCGGCCCACTGCCATCGGGTCAACGAGCATCTGCCCCTCATGCCAAGGCCGCCGGGACGTCCAAACACACCACCGGCCTGCAGATGCAGGAGTTACCGGACGACGGTGGCGATACCGATGTCGAGGAAAGCGACTCGTCGTATTATACCGTACGTGTCGTGTCTGATACTCGTCAAACTAGTTCTGGACCTGACAACGCTATTCAGCCTGGCTCTGGGACGGTCTCTGCGCAAACCTCGTGGTCCTCAATGGATGGACGCTCTTCTGTGTCGACCGTCAAGGTCGCATACTGCTTTGACTTCATTCGTGGTAACTGTAGACGGCAGTATTGTCGCTTCTCTCACGACGTCCCAAACTCGTTTCTCGGCAGCGCTCGTGTAAGAGGGAGGCATTCTACTGAGTTGGATGTCTGCTAATTATCATTGCAGTCAGTTCATCAAGGCTCCTTGAGCGGGTCCAGCAATCTAAACGTCGAGCACGACCGAGAGGTTCCGAGCGGATCAAGATCTGCCGTTGGACGTGGCTCTCGTATGCCGCCGGACCTCGTTAACGATCCACACACACCCGCGTTTCGAACCATCCATACGTCTAACAGACTCACACGACAAGTATTAGAAGGTAGCTCCACCGACCCGGTGATCCCTCCTGGACTGGGATTGGACACTGTGAGCACGCTGCTTGATTGAGTTGGATAGCAACTGATTGCAATGGGTAGGCTGACGTCGCAAATGCGGGGCAATTGCGACAGGGTCCAGGTGCCGATGAAGCTGTTACGATCACGGTTCTCGACTCCACCAAGGTGACATTCGGCTCTGGATTCCGCGTCGTTCAAGTCGGCACTGGATTTGAAAGTCGCCAGATCCTCTTGGAGAAACTTCCGACTACCGTAGTCCCTGCAGACCTCAAATCGGCGCTCAGTTCCTTTGGGGACGTTACCACAGTGCTCGCCGTCGAATCTGACGAGGACGGCTGGTCGGCATACAGGGTATCCTTCTCTCGCGCTGACTGTGCTATTGACGCCGCAGAAGCCTTGAATGGCAGCGAACTGTTTGGATCTACGGTGGCAGCGCAGGTTACCGCCAGGAAATCCACTGGTATCGGAGGAGGAAGACTTCACGACGGAGACGTGCTCTTCGAGCTTCCCACCGCACGTCAGAAAGGTTATGTCGGCTACGAGACTCTCGAGAAGGCGGAGAAGGCGATCGCGCTCGCTACACAGAAGGGCATGAAGGGCATGCGAGTCACAGGGAAGATCTACGAAGGGATCCCCGTCGTTGGCACCATCAACGTCCGCTTCGAGAACCTACCCGCCGACGCTACTGCCAAGGATCTGGCTCGTTACGGCGCATTCGAAACACACATGGTCGATCGCCCTAGGTACGAGTGGACGGTCAACGTTGCAGTCGACGGCCTTCGTCGCATGCTCGAGACCCACGGCGAGGTGTCGCTGAACGTCCTTCCTCCTCCATATGGCAAGATCTTCCGCGTCTGGGCACACTTCAAGGACCCTCATGCAGCCGCCTCAGCGTACGAAGCTCTGAATCTATTCTGTCCACGGTTCGTAGGGAAGCAGCGCATCTTCGCTCACCATGTCAGGTCGATCCGTTACAACCTCCCCGCAGACATCTACCACATCCTAGCATACGACATCAATCTTCTCCGCTCCTATCACTACGACGAGCACGCCACCAGTATTTCAGTCTTCGACAGACGGACGACTGTCGCGCCGAAAGCGCCAGTCTTCATCAAGCTGGTATCGCGGAACATGTCATCGTTGACCAAGCTCAAGGTTGCGTTCGACCGTCTTCTTCGAGGGGAGAAGGTAACCGCCGAGGGGCAGATCGTTTGGAACGACTTCTTCGGAGGACACGCAGGGAAGGAGTTCTTAGACGAGCTGGAGAAGGTTCATCCTACTGTCAGGATTAACCGGGACCCTCGTCGACGGACCCTCGCTCTTTTCGGTCCTCAGCAAGATCGTGCTCCAGTTAGTGCCGAGATCATCGCTCGCGCCAAGCTTCTCCAGGCTCAGCGCAAACACCGATATACCATCGCCGGCAACGTCATTGGAGTTTTCATGAGCGAAGATCTCGCCGCCCTGCAGAAGGATCTCGGCCACGAGAACGTCTGGATTGATATTACTCACAAGCAGCTGGTCGTTTGTGGAGATGCCGATACACAGAAGGTCGCGCGGCTCGCCGTACAACACGCCGGGAAGCGCTGCAAGAAGCGCAACTCTCGCGGGGAGGTTGGGTGTCCTGTCTGCCTTGGCGAGGTCTCGCAGCCTGTGACCCTCTTGTGCGGTCATACATGGTGCAGAGCATGCCTTACGGGCTATATGAACGCGTCGGTCGATAACAAGACATTCCCACTCACCTGTCTCGGAGACGATGCAAAATGCTCACACCACATCCCCCTTTCTATCGCGCAGCAGTTCCTTTCCCCCGACGAGTTCGACGCCGTCGTGAACGCGTCCTTCCTCGCATACGTCCAATCGCGACCCAGCGAGTTCCACTACTGCCCCACCCCCGATTGTGCCCAGGTCTACCGCAAGTCCCGGCGCGACACGGTCCTCCAGTGCCCTTCGTGTCTTGTGCGCATCTGTGCGCACTGCGACATGGAGTACCACGAGAGCCGGTCATGCCAGGACCGGGACCCCGAGGACGAGAAGCTCTTCGAGACCTGGAAGACGGGCCACGACGTCAAGGACTGCCCGAGCTGCAAGGTCCCCATCGAGCGCATGGCGGGCTGCAACCACATGACGTGCACGAGCTGCCACACCCACATCTGCTGGGCTTGCCTCGCGACGTTCGAGACGAGCGGGGACGTCTACAACCACATGCGGACGATCCATGGCGGCATTGGACTTTGACTGAACAGACTTCTTATGACTTCACCGCTCCGTTACCGTGTTTCTGTGTCAGGTGCCTGTCGTTTCGAACCTCCCCCGTTGGTATCACCAGCCTTCGTTCTTATTTGCTTTGCACTATGTAGGTTTCCGCGTATGTTTGTATTAGACCGAAGCTTGCCCACTCCAGATGTTGTACCACTACGTTTCCGTTGTACGACCCAGTCCACTCACTCGTTGTTTGATTCGCTTCGTGTTGGAAGTACTACATTGTGCTATGATAATATGCTGTTGGTGTTGGCGGACCCCATCTAAGTTATCAGTTATATACCTCGCATCGGACGGATGAGAGACGGGCAATCGATAATGGAATATTAGTGACGCAGTACCTACGTCGGGAATGAATGTGTAGATGTAAGTAGACTGGGGTGGGAGACTGGCCAAGGAAATTTCGAAGGAGCGTATGGCGCGAGCGGACGGGAAGCTGCGTTGATGGGATGTGGCCAAGAGCAAGGGGGAAAGGGTAAAGAACGTAACAGAGATATAACATATGGACACGATGGACACGATGGACGGTCCACGGTACGATACGTCGCACTATGTAATATACATGCCTACAACATTTTCACATGGATGTCTGGCGAGCTCAACCCGCACAGGTAGCAATTTCCGACCCGTTCGGGACGCACTCCAGGAAGCCACGGTCGTACTACATTCAACCAACCGTTCCGGCCGGCGGGTGATGAGGATTGCTCGAACTCATTCGTGGACGTGAACCCGCGAGACGGTGATGACCTCGCCTTCGTCCGTCTAGTACATGCGGTCGTCCCGTCGATCTCTATGGCCGCCACGAACCTCTCGCTGACGATGATTGGGCTCAGCGGTTGCTTCAGAGGCCGTCGGTCGGTTGGCACTACGAAGAAGGGACTGGGCGAGTGGGTGGTGCTCGGGCGGGGGAGGGAGGGGGTTGTTGCGGGGAGGTAAGCCGGGATAGGACGGGCCGGACGGATATTGGTGCGAGCGCGGGTGGGGAACTCGAAGGATAGTCATCCGACGGGTGGTAGGAGGAACTCGACGATGGGATGACCGGAGGCGGGGTTACGGGAAGAGACATGGGAGACTTGGGCGTACCGAAGGAGGAGTAGGTGTAATCTGGCGAAAGGCCGTAGTCCTGGCCCACATCCACAGGCGGTAGCTGTCCTGGATGCGGATGAGGGGTACCCCTGCGGTTCCGGAGTCGTTTGGATGCATATGCATGGTTGAGATCAGGAGTCGGAGAGGCAGGAAGAGATAAAGGAAGCGTGTCCTCGGTCTGCGGGCCTTGATAATAGCCGCCCTGCGACAAGGCAGGATGACCGGTGGGATGGTTGACATCAATGCCCTTGGGCACCCAAAGCCACGGCACTCGAGACAGGTCGGTTTGCTCAGCCGTAATAATGGGTGGCGGAGCGGTAGGGTTCCTGGAACCACACTCAATGACGCCGTTTTCTCTGAAACAATACACGAGACCACACGTACCAGGGGTCCCAAGCCGGATGTGGTACCCACATCGCCCGGTGTTGGACATGAACCGCGCGATGAAACGTCGGGTTCTCCTGCCAGTAGCCATTGTGCCATGTGTGGTGGTTGACACCTGCGGGCGCAGGAGGAGCTTGAGAGTTGAAAGGTCGAGCGGGGTAGGCTTGGACCCAACCACGCGAGGTAGGGACGTACATTAGCCCGCGGCTAGGCTGCATGAGTGTGGGTAGAGTGGACAAAAGCGGAGTGGATGGGGCAGCGAAGTCAAATGAAGTGGTAGCTGGGGATGCTTTTAAACACTCACTTGGATAGAGGGATACACAAAGGGGAGTGATGTAGTCCGAGGCCGCTTTGTTTACAACGGGACCATGGGCAGGTGGCCCAAACCACAGGCTATCCGGCCGATGCAACTGGCACAATTGTGATAAAGTGCGGCGAGGATTTTGCAACGACGTAGGTGTGGTCCGGGCGATAAAAGTAGACCAGGATATGGGAGGAAAGCCAGATATCGAAGTGGATATCGAAATAGGGCCAGCGACGGTCATCGAGGACAACAGTGGTTAACCGCTCCCATGGATGTGGCAGAAAACGAATGGGGCTATTAAGTCTCCATTCCCGTGTTGAATTCAATCTAGAACAACTACAAACCGCGACACTACACCGACCAAGACGGAAGGGGTCCATGTAGAACAGGGATGCCCACCGCGTCGGGTGTGCTTAGGTAGAGCGGTTATCAACTAGGCGGAAGATCTTGGCTTAGTGTGCGTGTTTCAGGGATAAAACAAGTACCAACCGGGGCGAAGTGTCCGCAAGGAATGCAAGCCCACAAGCCGATATCCTGGGAACTATAAGAAAACGGTGGGGCGGATATCGATATCCAGTGATGAAGACAGTCGGAAGGGAGTGAGGAGCAACGCTATTGCAATCAAGCCAGAACGATATTAACGTCCTCCACAGTCTGTCAGTCCAGTGGGAGATCACTTACAAGTTCCAAGGGCGAAAGACTCCAGCGAACGCTGTTCTCCTCAAGCTTCAAGCTCAAGTTCAAGCAGGTTCAAGTTCAAGGTCCGAGTCCAGCCAGCAACTGCCACTGCCCCACGTGGCGACGTATGTCTATTTTGGGAAATTTGGCGAGCCAGCTTGCAGAGCGCACGCAGCCACCGCAACGCATCCCTTCGCTTTCGACCATGTCTGCCGCGGCTCTCATCGCGCGAACCCGTCTTTTTCCTCCCTCAGGTCTCCCTCTTCTACACGCGCAATGTCGCTCCCTCGCCGCGCGACGCGCGACACTCGCCATGCACCAAGTACGGTCTTACGCAAAGCCCGCCAAGTCGAAAGATAAAGATAAGGGCAAGGGCAAGGACAAGGAGAGGGACGATGTACCCCAGGCCGGGAAAAAGGGCGGGAAAGGCTTCTCAACAGATGAACTCATCCCTGCGTCGCAGCGCATCGCGGCCAGCGCGGACTACAAAGCTACAGAGAGCAAGATGCAGGGCGTGCTCGATTGGTTCAGGAAGGAGGTCGCCGCACTCGAAACGCGCGCGACCGGACGCGTCACCCCCGCCCTCCTGTCTCCAGTACGTGTGAAGCTTCCAGATGCGACGGACGCGAGGGGCGTGCGGCTGGAGGAGGTCGCCACCGTTGGCGTGAAGGAGGGGACGACGCTGCTCGTCACGGTGTTCGAGGAACATGTGAGTCTCAGTCTCCGCATACTTGCGCGTCCCAGCTTACCTCGGCCCCGATCTAGAGCTTGAAGTACGTCGAGCAAGCAATATATGACGCCAAGCTTCCCAGTATTACACCCCAGAAGGTAGACAGCCGCACCATCAAGATCCCCATACCCAAGTATGCCCGGTTGCCCGCTCCTCGCCCACAACGCGTGTCGACCTGAATGTTTCTCCGCTCAGACCCACCGTAGAGACACGAAATGCGTTGTACACCACCGCCTCGCGCCAGGCTGAGGACGTGCGCGTGCAATTGCGGAAACTGCATCAAGCGCTGTTGAAAAAGGCAGACGTGAGCAAACGCTCTGCCGACTTCTCTACGGTACGTGTCCACACGTGCTCGCGCTATCACCCATTTCGTGATGATTATCGTCTACAGTATCAGACCTTGAGCGACAAATGCATGGGCGAGCTGGACAACATTCTCGCCCACTTGAAGAAGGCTACCAGTTAGGCTTCAGGTACCGTAACACCTAGACCTCCAACTATGCTTTCAACATGCTTTCGATGTATTCCTCAACCACCGTACAAACTCTGGAACCAAGAACCCACTAGACTGATGCAACGGACGAACTGCAAATGGGGAGGTCGTTAGCCTGTCTCGCACCGCAAGCAGAGAAGGCGAGCAGTTGTGGTATTCTATATGTCTATGCTGGCGAATCTATATTACAACGCTATATGGCCCCGATGGCCATCTCTACAGCTTACTTTTGCGGGCGTCGAATCCAGGAGTGCGACGCACGTCGACCGGTCACCAATAGTCGTCCCTTCTCCTTCCATCCTCCACCCCGCACCGTGCCCGCTCACCCAAACCGCTGGCTCAACCCATCGTAAATCAAGAAGATCAACGCACTGCTTGGTATCGCCCTCGCGACCGTGATCCCACAGCCCGCATACAAGCCCCGCACCCCGCCCCGCCTCCACATCTCCCTCGCCGTGCCTACAAAGCTGGGCCGTTCGCCGCCCGCACGGGGACCTCGTAACTCCACCTCAGTCTGCATCGAGCTCTTGACCGTATCCGCAGGGAAGAGCGCGACGTTGTACGCGACCCCCGCACATGCGCCAGCCGCCGCGCTCTCCCACGGGCGCAGCTCGCGCTTGTCCGCGAGCCCGAGCCCGCGCCGTTGCAGGAGCAGCGCGGAGGCGCCCTCCTTCGAGGCGAACCATGCAGCGGCGCCACCCGTCTCGCGTATGAGCGTGCCGGTGTGCCCGAGCCAGAGGCCGCGCAGGCCGGTGTCGCGCACGACGGAGGTCAGGACGGCGATGGGCCCGGGGAGCTTGGGTATTGAGGGCGCGGGCGGATGTGCGGAGAAGCTTGATGCACTGGTGGCGGGGAAGGCGGCGGCGGTGGGCGGGGCCATGAGCATCTGTACTTGCATCTTGCACTTCACGAGCTCGATGGGTGTCCTGCGTCGGCACAAGCATAGGCATGGGCAATACGCAACATAGCATAAACAAATGGGACGCACAGAACGAAGCTAGTGACCGCGCCCGCACCCGCGCCGGCAAGCGCGAGCTGGCCGAGGGAGAGCTGACTGGTGATGGGCATCCCGCTCGCCCACTTGATCGCGTTTTGGATCTCGGTGTACGACCAGAAGAGCGCCGCGTTCTCCGCCATTGCGCCCACGATCGGCGCGGGCAGGCCCTGCCACGCACACAAGCAGCAATATTAGAAAACACTCTCCCTGTGTGCATACTGTAGAGGAACACGGAGACGAAGAGAGGAAGAGAGACAGGACGCACCCGATAGAGCCCCGCAATGCCTTCCTTCCTCCATGTCTGCGACAAACAGTCTAATGGTCCGCTGAACCGCGCCTGTGCGTCGAGCACCTGGGACTGGAGGCGGACCTTGGTGAGGTCGAACGGGTGCTCGAAGAACTTGGACGTGATGCCGGCGACGCTCCCGAAGGTGATGTCCTTGAGCGCACGGATGGCGATGGTGTCCGCCGTGGCGAGCTCCTCCTGGGTGACCTCCATCGTGCTGGTGGGTTCTACTGTGGCCTCGCGTGTTCGGGTATGGTGCCGCTGTCGGGAAGAGACTGGGAGAAGTCGTGAAGTCGGAGGTCGTTGGACGAGAAAATGTCCTGCCGGTACTGACTCGGATGCTGGGAACACCGGAGAACCTCGTGCCTGTTACGGAGGGAGACTGTTGGGGAAGCGGGAGAACGTGCAGCGCTACGAGATCATTGTGGTCGATGAGGACGAATGAGCCGCTGTAGACCGGAGGTCGTGGCGAGTGGCGAGAGGCTCTGAGTAGGCTGCACAGTCCGTTCCGACTCGCCGAGAAACCTGCTCTTTTAAGCGCCCACGTTCAACGGTGCGAAGCTGGCTGAAAATGCGAATAGACAAGAACACTACAAATTGTGGAGCCCTGAAAGAAAGACTACAGCGACATACAGTAACAGAACAAGAGCCACTGTACATACTGTAACATACACTGCGGGTAAATATAGAAGGTGTCCTTGTTGAGTAAGTAAGTAGAACAGTCTGAGTCGTTAGTAAACCGTAAGCACATTGCGCCATCGCAAAAATCGTTATAGCGTCCATCCCGTGTCGTGACAATGTCCGCGTTCGACCCTCCCGAATAAAACAAAAACAATAAGCTTCTTCTCTAAATTTGAGGCTTTTCATCTTTGCTCATGTGAGCAAGAGTAGACCAAGCATCGCGCCGATCAGCCCCAGGGCTCCCGCACTCGTCGCGATCTTGGGCCCGCCAGACGACCTATTTTGGCCAGGCTGGCTGGTGCGTGTCGAGCTGGCAGTGGTCGTGATGACGGTGGTACTCGTCGACCCGGATGGTGTGGGAGTTGGGGTAGGCACTGCACCGGTGGTGTATGCGCGAACGTAGTTGATCTCGAACCACGCGTCGTCGTATGTGGGGCTGCCCGGGCCTGTGACGCCACATGTCCCTGAGCAGCCCGAGCTTTGGTATATGCTTTCCACGCCGGCCCTGTAAAGTAGAGGGGTTAGTCTCCGGAAGTAATGGGATGGACGACGACAGGCGTTGCTCACCAGTCTCCACAGAGCGCGATGTCGATCACGAGTTGCTGGGGCGTGAAGTACTTGGTAATAGGGCAGTCCGCCGAGACGGGGTAGCTCGCCGACGGTGTGCCCCAAGAGGATATGTCGATCGTCGACTGGTTCTGCGTCAGCTCCGCAGGCACATCCGGTCTCTACAATCGGCCATCCATCCCGTCAGCGTTTGGCGCACCGCACAGCCAGAACATGTCGCAGACATGTCCAAGATGGTACTCACGCTCCAGAACCAGATGAAAACCCCCGCGACATCAAACTGAGTGGCCCAGACGCCGCCGCCGGCGTTGGCGAAGCCCTCGCCAAAGCTGTTGGCCTTGTTCTCGTGCACGGTGCAGCCTGGGCCGGCGGAGCAATTGGTGAAGCCGAGCGAGCCCGACTGGACGATGTTCTTGTCCGTGGTGCAGCCGTCGAGCGTATGGATCGCCATCTGGTTCGACGACATCATGTTGATGCCTTCCACAATGTCTATGTGGTGACGCTGCGTTCAGCATGCGAGCCAGAGGTTAGTGGGAGGTAACCCGACGGGAACACACACCGATCTCGCCGTCATCCGGCCACAACGGGCCCTTCGTCCAGAACGCGGGCCACACCGAGCACCCGTATGGCATGTGCGTGGCGTCAAACACCCACAAGCTACCATAGTCGTAGGAGTCTTTGCTCGTGATGCGGATCTACATGATGCCACAGTCAGACGGCGGAAGTCATGCGCGCACGCAACACGCAACACAAACTGTAACACAACTCAGGGACGTACCGTATTCCTCCTAGGATCTTGGCTGGCGGGGACGTTTGTCGTGTTGTCCACCCGGATGATCGCCCTCCCTGCGTCGTTGACGTACGCCAGGTGCTCTGCCGTCGCCTCCGTCTGGTTCAGCCACCATACGTCACCTGTAGACCATTTATACGTTCAGCATCCAATCTCATCCCATGCTTTGCCCCAGTGCAAGTATAAAAAGCAAACAAACATGGCCCGCGCCCACGATCGGCGCAGGGCCAAAGAAGAAGGGCATCAAGGAAGTAAATAAGGACTCACTGAGTGTCAAGTTATCCCACGACCCGTAATAGTCCCACCCGTCGAAGAAGTGCTGCCCGGAGTAGTCGCGGGAGAGGTTGAACGCAGCAGCGGGAGTGAGGACTGCCGCCATGGCGAGCGCGAGTGATCGTCGAGGGGAAACCATCTCGGCAGTCTCCCGCGGGCCTTTTATGCACTACGGCGAAGATGGAGCGCACGCGAGCGAGCAATGGTGCGAGGCGGCACTGAAGGCGATGGGCCCGGACGGTCAGGGGGAGATGCAGTGCGTGCGTGCAGGGCGGAAGGGGAGCCGAGGCCGTGAGTCGCGACGCTAGGGCGGGAAGGGAAGGTCCGGCGTGAATGAGGAGCACGAGAGTCCCTGCAAGGCTGCAGTTGCGCAGGCCGCGTCCGAGCCTGGACGAGCGCGACTTGCTCGCTATAAGGAAGGCGCAGGGGACGGAACGAGCGTTGCCCCCAGGAGAAGACGGGCGCGAGCACTCGAGGTCGTTCAAACGTTCAATGCCCGGTCGTCCGGAAGTGAAACTCTACAGGAAGGCGTTAAGATCTCGTGCGGTCGTTATTCTGACCAGCCGTGTTGAGACCGGTAGGTGGCAGGCAGGAGGCAGCGTCGGATCCCGGGTTTCAGCCGTTGGCCTGTGAGGAAGGAAAGGTCGACGGAGCCGCGGTTGGAGTTCGGAGGACCAAAGACGAACCATCCAGATGTAAGCGAGCCAGAAAACGCGGCAAACGAAGGCCGACGATATTCGAAACCCAACATGGGCGGCCAGAATTGGGATGGGGGATACTGAAACACGGGGACAGTGGACACATGCATCAGAGAGAGTTCTGAGTTGGCAAGCGCGGACCTGCCTCGTGACAGGTGGGCGCTCCGGTCCTTCCCCCGGTCCTTCCTTTGCCTCTTGGGACAGTCGGCGCCCTCGGTCTCCCACAAGAAGGCCACACTTCGTCTCGTTCCTTCTCATGAAGATAAGTTATCTATCTCCATAGAAAGTCAACTGAAAAAGAGCAATCTCCATGCCGAGAGCTTCAATGATTACTGGCGAGCCGGGATTCCCCGAAAATGCTCGAGTAGCAGTAGTCGCATGTTATCTCACTGGAATGAATGAGGACACAGCCTTGCCCGCGAATGAACGGGCCCCTTTGGCCGGCTGCTTTGCGCTACCACATTCGGACCTCGCCCCATGGGAAAACAGTGGACAAGCCGCAAGGTTGAGCGCGATCACTGACCTGCGTGGAGGTCTAAAGGAGCGTAAATATAGACTGTGCATACATGGAAGGAACGTGATGATAAGGCTACTGTCGGGCGTACCTCGACCTCGCCCGCATGGCTGACCCATATCTATGTGCGGTCGCAGCAAATTCAGTTAACACCTCGAGCACTGAACCTCGGCCAAGGAAGGCGCTACGCTCACCTCATAAGGAGAATGGGGATAGGAATGGTAGCGATCGTGACGCAGCCCGACAACGTCGACGCCCAGTGCAGCCCGAGAACCCGGAACATCTCCTCAGACACTATCTGGAAGCGACACCAGTCAGGGACGCTGTCGACTACCACCATCCACGGAAACGCTGCGAACGTACCGGGAACACAGCGAGGAACACGTTGCTCAGTGCAACCGCCCACCCGAGCGCCGTCGCGGACGCGCTTTCGTATACATCTGCATTCGTTCCCGCACGAGGGTCAGTTCACATCGGATGGCGGCACGGAGCGAAATAGAGCACCGATAATGTACACGACGACGGCGGCCTGAAGAGTGCGTGCACGACCACGGTGAGTCGGGTCTAACCAGGGAGAGGCGAAAGCACTGACCGACAGCAACGTTGAAGAGATGCCTACGACCGCCCCTGCAGAAATGGGAGCGCCGACGCCAATGTTCGGGAACGCCGTCCACCTAGAAATGTACCTCGTTGTCTTAGCCCATCCAGAACGCTACCTAACGGGTCGCTCACCCGAACCAGAAGAACCCGATCGCTAGGAACGGCGCACAGCCGACAGCGAATATAAGCCGCGTCTCAGGTGGGATGCTCTCCGGGGAGTATCGTCGCAGTACTTTGGGTCGGTAAAATCGCGGCAGGAATAGCTTTTCGTACTGTCCAAGAAACGTTAGCCGAAAGCATATCTTCGAGCGAAGGAGACATACGAGGTTCAATCCCACCACCTGGCTTATGGTGACTGTTAGGTTGGCCATAACTAGAACAGTGAGAAGGTTAGTTGGTGTCTCAAACAGTAGACGCAGAACCTACTTATTACGCTGACAGGGTGGTAGGTTCGCGATGCTATCCCCGCCGCTGCATAGTAGATATTCAGGGAGGCGACGATGGACTAATTGTGTTTCAGGCTAAGCCGAGCCTGTAAGTTTAAATAACTTACTGCTAAATACACCCCTGACAGGATGAGAACTGGGTCGCGAATCGCCAAGGTGAGCGGGCTTGCGACGGTCTGGCCACCTTCGCGTGACAACTCTGTCGGAGCATGATACCGGTGGTCATGCATCTGCTTTCGCAAATGTCGAGCATGGTTCGCAAGGATGGTTGGCCTAGGGAGGAGTTGTTAGCCACGGTATGCTCTCATTATACTTGAGCTAACCATACCGGTGTGTTTCAGGGAAGGTCAAAGCTATCACAGCCGCATAGACCCCTGCCTATAGAAAGGACATGTATTCATCCACAAAGCACATTAAGAGGAAAGACGCGGTACGTACAACGATGGCGAAAACCCAAAGGATACCACGCCAACCAAGTTTCGAGTTTACCATCATTCCACCTATCCCAGCCCCACTGAAAGCGACCTTAGATTAAGTGTGGGATTGGATCAATCAAAATCAAGGAAGCACGAACGCTGATGGAAGAATCAACTGCAAAGTGAACGCTCCCAGTCCCTCTTCCGAAACCGTGAGGTCGCACCTGCCGTGTCGCAAACAGCGTTAGTGCTTGCTGGTCAGATGATAGATTTGGCACAAACTTCTCTGCGGCGATCGCTCTGGTAGATAATGTCAACGTACGGGCCGGTATAGGAATTGAGACGCATATACTCACGTCGTGATGGGGAAGATACCGGCAGCGAAGAGCCCCACCATCAGCCTGCAGAAAACGATGACTGGAGCGGTCTGCGACAACGCACAGCCCATTTGGAAGAGCTGCTCAGGTATAAGCCGAAGGCGGACAGTCGACAATTTCGGCAGAAGCGGTATGGCTCACCGCGACTCCGTTGACGCAAATCAGCAGAATGCGCTTGCGGCCATGCTGTTGGGGGTTCGTGACTGGTCGAGGTATAAAGAGTCGTGAGTACGGACCTGGTCAGAAAGCCACCCCCACAACGGCGAGGCCACGCAAAAGCAGATCTCATAATGCGAAAGGGCGAGGTTGACCATCCACGAGTTGAGCCTGAGCTCGGCAACGATCTGTGGGGCGAATGCGGCTTGAATGCCAGAGCACAAGAGGCTGTATGTCGTAAAGCCTATCAATGGCGACCAGGTGCGCAGTATATGCCAAAACCCACTGACGCATAGAAGGCTAAGAGGTTAGCCGCGAGATTGATGTAGTGCAGGTACCACTTTGACCATTTCTAAGATTGAAGGTCAGCAGGATCGCAGGATGCAAAGCTGACCATAACTCACCCGAGGGTCGATGTCGCCGGCTCTGTCAAAGGTAACCAAGAAGGGGTCCAACTGATCATGACCTGTGGGACTCTCTTCTGAGTGGACGAGGATGGATCCTACAGGGTCCTCCGATTTCGACTGGTCGTTGAGCCCGGTCGTCTCCATCCCTGTATATGCCAACTCGCTTTCATCGGATTTGTAGTTCATGTTGGAGGGTTAGGTTAGTATGTGCAAGCTAGGATGTGGGAATGAGCGTGTGCGGCGGCGGCCGTGGTCAGGCCAGGAAGCTAGAGGAGGTCGCGGGGAGATGATGGTAAGGAGGGAGAGAAAGCCCCAAGTTTGAATGTCTGAAAACACATTTCGGGAGAAGCAGTATTTCACAGAAGCCACAACATACAGCCATTTGGTGGGGAACCGATGTTCGAGTGTGACAATCGAAAGTGAAGCTAACGGTGACTTTAACCTCAGTGCGTGCGCAGGTGAGTAATTGGAAGTGGCATCGAAGGATTGGAGTAGAGTGTAACCCGCCGGCCGGCAGTTCACACGGGTGCTACATCCATGAGCTGTTGAACGGGGGTTTGGTTACAAAAAGATGAAGCGACGAGATGAGAGGAGGTTGGCGCGCGCCTTGCCCGTGTTCAAGTTGCTGGCCTGCCTTGAGCGCCCGGAGACGGCCGGCCATTGACTGTCAGCTCCATGCGGTCAGCCTGACGCTTGCAACTTGCCATCCAAATGCCATCCGAATCCGCTTGCTTATTCCACCCGATTGTTAAAAGGCCTCCTTGCGTTTGCGCGTCGCCAGTATATTGGCTACAAGTAGGTCTCCTCCGGACTCCGCACGAGTCCAGTTACTCAGCGTCGAGATACTATAAGTAATCCAAGATTCCCTCTTTCCAGTTCCTGAGTACGTACGCTCTCTAAGCAACTCCGACTCGGAATTCAGCCAATATGGAATTGACAGCTGATCAGCAGTAAGCCGCCGTTACTGGCAGCCGTGGTGACGCGTCCACACCATCAATTTACTTACCTACTGTAATTCCCGGTAAGTACCGGGCAATCGTTGGTCCCGTCAATATAAAAAGGCCGTTCCTGTGGACATTGTTGGCAACACATCCCACGACTCCTATCCTAGACCTTCTTAACTTTCCTCCAGCCTCCCTTCGCTTGTCAAGTAAGAATGTCCGGCATTGTTCTTCCCAAGGAGTGAGACATATTCGTCACATCCACGCGTATGGAATCTTCCCGTTGTCTGACCATTGGACAGGTATGCATACCCCGCGGCTGCGGCGGTTTCTACCTTCTGGCTCCTTGTCTATCAGACGGCGCGAGTCAGCATGGCCCGTAGGGGTGCCAAGATCGACTACCCTCAGGGTAAGTAACCCGCTGGTCTACTGTTGTACCTCATTCTCAACCTTCCTGAGCAGTCTATGCGGAAAAGGCAGAAGCCGCTGCCAACCCGGCCGCCTTCAAATTTAATTGCACGCAGCGTAAGCCATGGAACTTGCAGTCGCCGCCTTCACGAGGCTAAATCGTCTTTGCTCCAGGTGCTCACCAAAACACGCTCGAGACCTTGCCCATGATCCTCGCGAGCACTCTCATCACCGGGGTGAAGTACCCCAAAGTCGCTGCATCCCTCTGCGGTGTCTGGAGCTTGTGCCGGGTCCTTTACACCATCGGCTACTCGACCGGAAACCCCAAGAAGGTGCGTCCCAGTACTCCTTCCGTTGAGTGGACTTCGCCCATATGTTGACATGATGATTAGCGTAACCTGTTTGGAAACTTCTTCGTGATCAATCTGGCTACGCTCGGTGAGTATCTCGCGTATGGAGCCGGTCAGGAGACGATTAACTTGTAAATTGCTTTCCCAGGTCTTCTTGTTGGGTCGACCGCCACTGTAGTGTCCCTCGTTCGTGGGCTGTGATTCAGAATGCCATGCTACCGTGCATCCTTATTCAGGAGTAGTAGTCTTATATCATATCCTAACGCTAAAATATTTTTGAGGGCTCTTTGGACAATCCATGGTGTGTATTGCGCTCTTCATTGGACACCGTGACCAGCGTGTGCCCAAGTTCGCCAGTGTGCATACACACCCTCCGCGACACTGGTGTCGGTCAAAAGCCACAACGCCGACTGCAAGAATCGTTTCACTGCGGAGCGAAGAGACATGGAATAGTCCCCTCCTTTGGCAAGTCCTTAGGAAAGCATACAAGCAACGCGACGTTAGTGCAGTACGCCACCATCGGTCCTTCTATTCTTTCCGAGCCTGCGGTGGTGAGGTCTTCTTAGGATTAGAGGACTCGGAGAACCCGCAGTACGAGTTCAAGGACGTTCCAGAACACGCACAGGAAAGCGCACGGGTCGAGATCGGGTCACATCGGACATTTTCGAGTTGCATACTATCAAAGTCGTGAAACATCGGTGTTCGTGAGGTCTCGTGTCTACATTACATGCAATAAGTCGTGCAAGAGAAAGCCGGAGGATGTGCTTCACTGGATATACCGTGAACATTCTCGCAGCATTCGGCCATATCTGGGGGGACGTGTCAGTTCCCCTATATAATGATTGTGGTGAGGCCGACGATAGCATAACACACCTCTTTAGCAGCCAAGGGAATGGTATAGTGAGTAGCGCGCCTGCGCCACCAACAAGCATTGCCCAACGAGGGGTCAAAACCTGCATCATCCGGTCTGAGAACAACTGTAAACGGACACGATCAATTAGGTATAGGATATATCGAGATTATGATGATGGGCCGCACCGGAAAGAAGGACTGGAATATGTACATGGCGACGATGCACCATGCCAGCGCGCTTCCCGCGATATTTTCGTAAAGATCTTCAAAGACGACCATGAGCTGTTCGGCTCTACGGTGACAAGATAGCCCTGGACCAGATGGACTCACCCATGACGTAGTTGAACATGACCAGCTGAGCGGTTAACGTTCAATGTCAGCATAGACGGATTGGATGAGGATAACGCTGGACTTGCCACTATCAAAACCGAAGCCACGCCCATCATCAGGCCGCCCACAATCGGGACCCAACCATTGATGCTCGGGGTGAGTGTTCCGCTAGTTGGCTATCAGCATGGTCTCCTCGAGATACAAGTGGCCGTGGACATACCCAGACCACAAAAAAGAGACGGTAAGCAGGACCGAAGCCCATATCGCCAGCGTCAACCGCGTCTCCGGTGGGCTGCGATCTGGAGCGTACACTCGACCCCAACGCGGATAGACGTAAGGGTGGATCGCGAAAGCAAACTGAGGCATATGTTGATCAGCGTGAATAGCTGGGGATAAAATATCCTCGCTTACCAGCAGGAAAGCGACAACCTGGCCGGCGATTATCGAGAAGTTACCAGAACCAACAAGAAGGGCTAGAGAAGATGGTCGTGACCCCGGGTTTGCGGTTTTCAAAAGGACGAACACGCACCAGGCCCCGCACTGTGCGGATAGGTTTGGAATGCGTACGGGAAGGCTGTGTAGGCGATTTGCAAGCACGCCATGAGGAGCTAACAACGGCTTTCAGCTCAAAGCTCACGAACGAAGGAATTTATCGACCCTTGGACGAGACTCACCATCAGATAGATACTGCTTCCCACCAAGAGCGGCTCGCGGAGCAACCCGAATGGTCTGGTAAGAACCTGACAGATGCATTGGGGCCACGCTTCGTGCTGGAATACCTCGGACGGCGCAAGGTAACGACCGTCCTGGGTCTTCAGCCGCATGCGTTTTGCGTACTCCCTCAGGATCTTGGGACTGTGCACGATTCAGTATTGCATGCCCACTTGAAGATGGAGAAGAAGACTTGCCGGTGTGTTTCCCGCAAGGTGAACGTCGCCAGGAAAAGGAAAACGCTGGCCTGCACTTCCGACGTCAGATCTCCCATAGATTATGGGATTGATAGGGTTGGAAGACGACGAACAGCGATGGTAAACACCCAGCTAGGCCCACGCCAGCCGGTCTTCCCGAAGATGGAGCCAAGAGCCCCTGTACTATCCCAAGACGTCAGGATTGGGCGGATTGCCAGTAAACAAGTGACTTACGATTGGGGGAGGACTAGCGTAATGATGGTGAAAGTTATGGCTCTGTCTCGAGATGGATGGTCCCAACTGAAGAAGAAACGGTGAGCATAGGTAGGTTTGGGTGAGAGGGGACACCCACATGTCGGAAAGGATCGCACTGAGAAACAGCGTCAAGATGGATCAGGGAAGAAAATAGCGATAACACGAACGCGCAGATCGGAGGCGACGCAGAGCCGCTTAGCCCCGCCAAGATCTTGAAAAACAGCAGAGACACTGCATCTCTGGACAAGGTGGCCCCGATTTGGAACGTCTGTGGATGAAAGGTAAGTTACGACCCATGCTAGATGGTAGGGTTGCGCTCACTATGAACAAGAGGAAAGACAGGACCAAGGTAGGCTTGCGGCCATACTGGATATCGGTCAGAATATGGCCTCTGCACGGCTGCTTCCCGACCAACCTTGTCCGACAGCGCTCCCCATAAGAGCGGGCCGATACAAAGCCAGATCATGCTCCGACCGACGAGAAGCTGGGTAACTGTGAAATTGAACCCAAATTCTGCTTGGAACTCTTCCCCGAAAGACTGTTGGACCGTGGATGCGGAAGTCCTGCACATTGCAAGCGAGTAATGAGGGAACGTTCAAGCCATTTGATGCAGAAGCACCCACATCATGCCGATGACAATCGTGACCAGAGCCGAGATCCATTTCTTGAACCACCGTGGCCATTTCTGGAGCAAGAGCGAGATGGAATCAGAAGGTGCTATACGCCGTCCGCAATGTGAGAACTCACTCGGGGGTCGTTGGTCCCTGCCTCCTCGAAGCCGACGACGAACACCGCAGATTGCTGGGTGCTCGGCAAAGCTTTCTCTGTTTCAACCACTTCCACTGAGGACTTCATGTCCGCTTTTGAAGCGTGCGTGACTGGGGTCCCACGCATGGTGCGGAGTGGTTCAGATGCAAAGCTAGACGGCGTGAGGGGGTGGGTCTAAGCAAAAGAAACAACGTTGAACTATATACAATCCCGGGCCATCATGTGTGTGTCACGAAGGTTGTTCCGAATATGCCACGCCCCAACGCCATCCCGTTTGCGATACGGACATACCAAGTCCCGTGCTGCGACTTATCAGCACACAGATGGAAGGATGACCAGACAGTGAAGACTCACGACTTGAACCGAACAGGAGGACATACGCGTCCCAAGAACCGCTCGATGGCTGCATCCATGGACATCCGACATCCGACATCACTTGGGAAGTCACCGAGAGAGGAGCTGTCAATCCCGCTCCCAAACAACGTACCACCAGGGTCCGTCGAGCTCGGCTTTGATAACCCTGCTTCGCGGGGTGACGTAGATCAAGAGAACCGGTGAAGGAAGCTATCTGGTTTAGGTGTCTCCGTCAATAATGTGAGGTCATGGTCATGTCGGGGAGGCCACTGCCAACTCTGGAGAGGGTATGACAAAGACTCAGATGGGTTATGAACATGCATGTGTCTGGGCATCGTCGTCAGCTGCATACTGTACCAAGCGCCTACATGCCAAGCTCCGTTGCGGTAAAGGAGTCTACCCAGATACCAATTAGCAAACCAGGTTACCGCCATCTAACCATGGGTACACGTACTTGAACCGCACACCGAGTAGAGCTTCGCTGCCAGAGCCCTAGGGCCGATTACATAGTTTGAAATCCAGCGCCACTCTCCTTCGATCTTCCTCTCTCGCAACCTCGATATGGCTCTCAGTAGCGGCCGAATGGTTAACCCGCCGACGAAATGCCCCCACGCCCGCGTCGGACGTCATCTGCTGCGGACGGGCTTGTCCATTGACCACAGCGCGTGCTCTAGCAGGTGGAGCGTGCACGAAAGAGTCGCGAAGGAGCCCTGCGCGACGTCAGGCGGGAGCTTCTTTGTCATGCTTCCTCGGATATAGAGAGGAACATGGCCGAGAGGGGAACACAGCGTGTCTACGACTTCTACCACTTGACAGGTAGCCGAGGTTCACCGGCCGGCAGAAATAATTCTAGGGTCGGTGAGTGCAACAGAAAATATCAGAATCCGGGACGAACGGCAGTAGGGGGGAAATATGACACCACTCACCGACATGTAGTGGTCGATGGTCCGAGAGTCTTTGGTGGCGGCATGGATGAGGTCAAGGGCGCATACATTGACAGATCTTTGAATTCTTAGATCTCCCTAGAGCGACCCGGATGAGCGCATTAGCACGTTACCCCGCATACACCAAACTCGGATCCAACGCAGACAATAACGTACCACCTGCCTTCTTATCCTCGCCTCCTCCATGCACTCAAGACCGCTGAGCGTGCCCGCTTCCTTCTCGGTTACAAGTCGCCAGAGGGACGCTTCTTCATCCGAGCTTGCGGGACCGCACTCGGCTGTTTCCCAGCTGCCGAATCCAGCGCGCGTGATATCTGAAGAGCCCGCTAGTACGTGGAGAAGCGTATTTAGGAGCAGGACCCTCCGTCTACTTAGGACACGCAGCCCGCCTGCACAGGTGTCACATCACAGCGGTGACACTGAAGACCAGTTGGCTGCGAGGACGGAGTACACCGGAAGCAGCTTCGTTTGCCGCCCAGCCCACTGAATAGGCGCGCAAAGAGGTGTGCCGGAAACTTCCGGGGCGAGGCTTTTGAGTGTGGAGGTCGCCGCCGCCAGCAGTCACGACCATCCCACTACCGCCATGTCCTAGTGCGTTCTCAACATCCTAGCCACCTCTGAATCGATCTCACATCATCCTCTGTACAGCGTCATCCTTGGCCGTGCCATAAAAAACGAATACCTTGCCCTCGGCACCATCTTTGGCACGGTAGGGCTTTCCATGCTCGCCACGAGCGGGGGCAAGAAGGAGGCTCCGGCGGCAAAGCCCACCCTGGAGCAGGTGAAGGACACAGTCAAGATTGATGCCAGCTCAAAGTACGTCCCGTTTTAGCCTTTGCATTTGGGAGTAGGGTGTTAAATGTTTTGTGCGTTCCCGCCGTTTGGCTTTGCAGGGAGGAGGAGGACTTGTACGTGCCCATGTCTCTTCATAGAAGACAGAACGGACTGTCGACAACTGACCAGGATGGACAGCATCCGCAAGTTCGTCGCAGAAGCGGAGAAGGACTCGAAACACTGATCCTGTTGTTACTACTATCCCCCTCGCTGTCGCGTCATGGTCACGGTAGTGGATTAATAGAGACTGTGGCCTTTTTCGCCATCCGCACTATTCCCCAACGCTTGCACGGTTTCGAATGTGTGATATTTTGCATGGTCTCATGCGTACTGTATGTTGCACGATGCTCTGTGCCCAGTGTGCCTGAATGCAAGTGAGCCTTAGTGAGGACGTGCAGACGCAGCTGCGCATGCGCGTTGAGAGCGCGATCAAGCTTAAGCTGGACCTGGTTGCGGTTCGCGATCGGCTTCGCCAAGGTGCCGTCTCCACCAACCGGTCCAGACTCTCTCTCCATCACAGCACTCTCATTCCACGACCCATTCCTTTCACCTTATCCTGTCGTTCACTCTGCAACGACCCATCCTACTGTACTTGCATAACCAACACTGATTCGCCACTTGCGTTTCTAATGTCGATATGAACTCTCCCGTGCCGCCCAGTCCTCGCCCGCTCCAACTTGTCGATGGAAACCTCCAGTCTCCTGCTGACTCGTCATTCCCCCCAACTCCCGTTTCTGAACTGTCCACGCCTCCTCCTAGTGCACGCAACTTCAACCGGCGAGGGCAGTCTTCTATCTCGTACTACCCTAGCGACCACACACCCAGCTGGGACTTGCGGTCACCGACCGCCGCTGGTGCCGGGCCGTCGTCACTCAGGCGTAGCACTTCGCTGAACCAGAAGATCCCTGCAAGGTTGGACTTGAAGGGCCACAGGAGGAGCCTACCCACGTCCGGAGTGGAGGAAATCGCTAGTCCGCTGACGGATCGTCCTCCGCTCACGCTCACAGAAAAGTATGTCCTTCCAACCAGCTTGCCGCGTTTACCCTGTCGCTTTTCGTCAACGTCTTGCTGATACGCCACCGTGTCTGATCGCGGCGACAGGCATGCCGACCTCCTTCGTTTCATCGCCCAGAAAGAGTCTAAGTGCCTCGAGCTCCGCTCTCAGCTCGCCGCACACGAGGCCGAACTCGCCCAGCTCAAGCGCAAATGGGAACGCATCGTGAGCCGCGGTATGGACCGCGCGTACTCCCAACAGGCCGGGAATCCGAGCCTCACCCCGAGCTCATTACTGACGGACGCGGTGAAGGACGTCAGCAGACTCCTCACCGCCGGGCTCGACCTCTCCTCCCCCTCTCCCGCCTCCTCCCCGCTACCCCCGAAGGCTAGCAGATTACCCGGTCATGCGAACACCCAAAGCGTGTCCTCGGTCGCCACCTCCGCGACGTCCGCGTCCCGCACCAACACGAGCTCGAGCGTGCGCCTCTCTCAGTCCTCCGCTTCTTCCTTCGCGCACGACGACGCGCCGTGCGAAGAGGACGAACGCGCCGGCGCGCTTTCGTCCCTGTCCTCCTCCTCCTCCGCCGACTCTCCGACGTCTCTCCGCCGGGCCTCCGTCCGTCTGGATAGTGGGACAGGCATCGAGAGTCCCGTCGAGATCTCGTCCGCCAGCGCGCTTAGGGCCGCCAAGCTCCACCGGCGCAAGAGCCGAGATGCGCCGCCGCCCTCCGCATACCACTCCGCGGCCGCGGCCGAGGTGGACGTCAGAGGAAGCAGGGGTGCTGGCGCGAGCGTGAGTGGGATGAGCGAGAACGCGAACGCGACCGTGCGAGCAAGCTCGAAGCGCGCGAGTCTACCTGTGGGGAGCGGGGTGGGGCCGCTTGCGGCGTCGGCGTGGATGGGAAGCGTGGGGAGCAGTGTGGGGAAGAAGTGGGGGGAGATCCAGAAGGGCGAGACGTGAGTGTTCTTCGTGACGAGGCTTCTTCCCATCATCGTGTGCACATGCGCGTATATGCGCCCTGCTGGTTCCTATGAGCTGCCTCTCCATACATACCCACATCCTCCCGTTGTTTGGCAGACGTTGGCTGATGCCACCCCTTGTTTTCCAGGTTCACGAAGAGCCAGAAACGTGCATCCCTCCTCATCTCGGACGCCGCGAGCTCGCTCTTCGCCGCGCTCACCTCCACTTCGCCGACTGCGCCCGCCACCACGCCCTCCGTAGCATCCGTCACCTCCAACCCCTTCGGGCCATCCCTCTCGCCGAAGTCGCCGTCATCAACGGTGCGCAAGTCTTCCCCTGCCCCCCGCACGGTGTCGCTCCTGGAAGACGACGACGACGCGTCTGCGCTCGGCAGCGTCCTCGTGCCTGATAACAAGGGCCCGCTACTCACGGCGACATTCCCTCGTGCACTTCCTCCCAGGCTGGACGACGACGATGAATGGAATTGGTAGTGCGGAGACTGACAGCACGTTCGGCCCAGTGTGAGGCAAGGACGTCCAGCTTGTATACTGTACGTTTTTCGGTCACGGTAATGAACGTATATGATGGATGTCGTGGTACTTAATCTCGGAATGTTGTTCCGCGTTCGCTCGCTCGTTTCTGGTTGTGGAATACATGCTGTTTACTAGCTGTGTTCATGATCGATGAGAGGCGTCTGCCTGAAGCAATCACTCTATGGAGTCGGTAGCCATGCCCGTGTGAAATGTAGGGTGAAGACCTCTGTCATTTATTGAAACGAACCAGAGGGGTAAACAACAGGAACGTAGAGAACATAATAGGCAGCGGCAGGCAGGAGTACCAGAGCGAATTGGAGATGAGCATCATGACGGAGCGCGAAATCATGTTCAGAAGCGATCGCAGGGCAACAAGAGAGCTAGGGGAGAGGGTTGGAATGCGGGGAGATGTTGGACGGATAGTAGAGGATAGACAAGTGGCGGAAGCATGTCGAGAAAACACAAGCGAGAGAATGCCCATAAGTCGGGCGTCCAGAGCCATAGAGAGAGAGGTATATCGAGAGCATCATGCATTCTGGAGCGTAAGACTCTTCATAGCAGATGGTGCCGTCGGAATATTGCCAAGACACGTCACACAGGGGAGTGCACGGAGCCGTAGTCGTTTCGAGGCGGGCCATAGGGTAAGGTCGACCCTAAATCCAGCCGCGGTCCGTCCTTGCGCGTCACCGCAGTCACCCAGCCGTCGAGCACACGGTGCAGGCTCGAGGTTTCGTCGTAGGTGTCGCGCCGTCGGTATAGGTCTATTATCTCGTGAAGGCGGGAGTCCAGAGAGTCGTCGCTTGTCCGAGATGAGTTGGATACGATGGAAATGTTAGAATAGGCGGAATCGCTCGAAGAGATAGAGCATCGGTAGTCGCCCAGGACGTCTGAAAAGCGAATGGTGCTATCCCGAGAGGAATCGTCAACGTTGTTATCCCAACGATACGGGTCCGCGCTGACCCCGTCTTGATTCCCATGTGTATCATTGGAGACGGAGCCAGAGCCGAAGTGAGGATCGCTTGACAGCCGCAGACCAACGGTTGTCGCGATTACCAGTCCTCGGCCGGCCCCAGGAAGCAGTGGTCTGTCAGAAGTCAGAGCAATGCCTACGTCCCCAGATCGGTCTTGGCTGTCCTTCGCCTTGAAAGCCTGGGTCCGTTGGAGCACGGCAGTCGCTCCTGAACGTGAGGCGGTCTGGGCTTGTTGCGGCTCATCGTCAGCCTCTTCGACCTCAGGGGGGGAGTCGCAACTGGTCGAAGGGACTTGAAGGTAGGCGCTCTCGCAGAACGTTGGCATAGTCGGGAAGTAGAAGCTGACTGGAGAGGCCATATCAGGACTAGCTGGAGCCACCACGGAGCTTCGGTCTTCCACCGCATTCACCTCCCTCGACGACACGCGCTCTCCGCGTGACCTAAGAACCAAGCAAGGGGTGTATTGCGGCGGCCTGGGCGAGACGGCGATGGAGGGGGCATCCTCGTACGACAGGAATTCGCTGACACTATACACGCTGTCCAGGCTTCCGGGCCGACTCGAGAGGGCGTCGTTGCAAGGCTGGACCACGATGACGGGGAACGGGGTCGCCATGCGCGAAGAAGACGACGACGGAGAGATGCTGGAAACTGCAACGAGGCCGGTCTGCGGACGGTAGACGTTCCATTCCTGCTTGGCTTGCTCGCGGAAGGTGGGGAGGTACGGACGGATCCACTCTGGGTAGCTGAGTGTCGAATCTGGGTCGGAGATCGTGGGGGAGCCTTGCGCTGCTGCTTCCGCTTCCACGTCAGAGGGGTGGTCTTGGCACGTCCGAACGCTTTGCCTGGCGGAAACGGGTTGGACAGTCAACTGCGTTCGTAGTCAGCCAGCGCACGAGAAACGCGTTATAGCCCAAAGGGATGAAACTGACCCTGCCTGCGTCAGATCGGTCAAGCCCTCCGAGAGTCTTACAGGGCACCGTATCCCGCAGCCGAGTATACCCGCTGTCCCTCAGGCGGGCGACAGGGATTCTCAGAGTGCCAGGCTTCGATGACAGGGAAGTCAGAGTACCAGACTTGGCCAGCGGGGACGTGGACCACTCCTGCTGCATGTCCCTGAGCATCGGCAAGATAAGGGGGCGCGGCGGGGTTCCGACGAGAGTCTGTAGCGATTCGCGACGCTCTTCGCGCCGGCGCCGGCGAGACCTGTAAGCGAGCCGACATGCGATCACGGCCACCGTCCCAAGCCATACGCCCGCGATGCCCAGGATCACACACTCCACCGGGGACAGGGATGCGCGCGAGAGCGGGCTGTCGGGCACGTCGAGGCTGCAAGCTCCATGATACGGTGTCTGAGAGTCGCAGGGCCGAGTGTTGGACGTATCCAGTTGCGGGGCAGGGGGCAGAGGTGGAGCAGGCTGGTACTCGGCCATCTTGAGGCGCAAGGAACGAGCATAGGACGGCTAGCCTTTGGCTGTATGCGCCGCCCATTGCACTTCAACATTGCGGGGCGCAGTCAGCCCTCTGGAAGCCATGGTGGCGGGCGACGCACAATGGCTGGCGGGACGCGCCGCAATATCGATCGAGACCAGCGAGGCGTGTGGAATGGAGACCTGGTTGAGAAATAATGTACATATTACTTAAAAATAAAGACAGCATACAAGACAGTAGAGTGCCTGGCATCCCCAACGTCGGCAATTTAGCGAGGTTATGTTCTGTGTCTAGACGACACCGCAAGGAAGTAATGTGATTGCCTCACGATCGTGCAGACGCGGGCCCTCTCAGAGACTATGGCTCCCGTCACAATCGTAGAAACAGCGTGAAACATACCTTGAACATCCCAGGCTGGCCACCGGTGGCAGTATGCGCGCTAGAAGTCTGCTGGCCGGTCAACACTGTACGAACACCAGTCAGCACTGCCATGTCCCCACTAAAGGGTTAATCACTGCCGACGCAATCATACATCTCAGCTTTCCGTTCTTTGCCTGACCCTCTGAGCGGTTCCTTGCCCCCACCTTCGTTCCGCTCGCGCTCGCGACGGTGCAGAGGAACCAGAACGGGGGGCCAGACAAGGGTCTCATGAAGGCTATGCCCCTCGACGCTCATTCAAGTTGACATCATAGATCTACAAAAGCAGGACACGGTACTCACTTTATCAGCCTTCCACCCTCCGTCCCCGCCGCACTGCATCCTTTCCGTACATCTCATATCTGTCCTTGAGATACGCTTCCCGCCTTCGGGCCTGATGGATGGCAAACGAGCATCTTCGACGCGCGCCGCGCGCACTGTTGAGCATGTCGAAGAATGCGATCCGTGGCGGGTTCGTCGCGACGCTGGACGACCTTCTGGAGAAAATCGTGCATTCGCAGCCTTGAAGCTAAAGTTCGACTCGAAAGGACTGATCGGTAATAAGGAAGATATGAGATATCGTCAACTCCAGAAGGTTAAGACGCATGACCACTGACCAGCCTCAGACCGGTGCCAGAGTCAAGAGAACAGACGTAAAAGAAGGTACGCGGAATGAAGCAGCTATCTCTCGTCCGCCTTGTCTTCTTGGATGGGGATAGGGCTTCTCCAATGGATGCATACGCGTTGCTAGGGGGGATGTTGGCGGAAATCCAATGAGAAAGTCGGAGGCTCGTATTTACTGACTGCGTGAGAGTGTTCCGACATGAGGCTGGCCACAGATAAGAGCGTGACTGACGTCCAGGGCGCATCTTGGCAGAGGGTAGCGGAATAACAGCCGATGCGAGACGAAGTACGAGCTGCAAAACACCTAAGTGTGACTGCAGGCGCGGTCTGGGGAACGAAGAGGGCGAGGAAGAGCTACGTGCTGACTCGGTCACGAGTGTGACACTGGTGTGACATGGTGCGCATGGGCGGAAGAGCGCCACAAGGCTGTCCGCCAGAGGCTTCCCCAGAACCAACCCGTACGTGTCGTGTTCATCCCGAGCCTGAGCGCCGTCCCGTTGACCGCCTGCCACTCGGATCTAAGTAATCAGCTCGGTTCATATCGTCGCTGCGCATATACGTGCCTTTCCCTCGCCACATCCACGCGAAACCGATTCCGAGCATCATTCTCGTACTCAGGCTATAAATGAATGAGATGCCTCCTCGGTGCAGATCCCCCTCCCTCCCGCCCCTGCTACTCCCTAGAGAGCTCGCGCTCTCCGCAGAGCGTCTGCTCACTCTTTCTCTTCTAACGAGGCTTTTGCCTCTCCCTTCTAGATACCCTCGACTGGATCGACCTCTTGGTCCAACGCAGTGCGTTGAAGCCGTTCAGTCCTTTCGCTTTCGACTTCTAGACTTCGATTCCTTTTGACCGAGTTAGTCTACTTCGGAAATGAGTTCCCTGGTCTACACGAACGAGTCAAGCTACGCAACTTCAGCGACTTATGGTTCTGCGGAGGTGGCCGGCGTGGCGGTGAGTTCTAACCCCACTAGCACACGCGCGATCAAGGTACAAGGGCTGACTTGATGCCACCTTCCAGGTCCTCGTCGTGGCTGGAGCAGTCTCGTTGGTAGCGGTAGTCCCGGTGCTCGCAGTAAGCCTTGATCTTGTATTGGTCGCGGCGGCAGTGCAGCACAGTACTTATTTTTGACCGTGACATCACCCTCGTGGCAGGCTTTGCGATGGTATGGTCCTAAACTTGGCAAGACGCGTATTATGCCGTTCTTCGTCTCCCTCCTCGTCGCGAACGTCCTACAAGCCATCGGAACCATCATCAATTCCAAGTGGGTTACCGATCGCAATGTGGTTGCTGGCCACCTATGCACCGCCCAGGGTGGTATCAAGCAGGCGGGCAATGTCGGCATGGCTCTCTGGTGCGTTCCGCGTTCCCTCGAGGGTATCATGCGGCGGCCCACGATACCCAACATGCACTCACTGCGCGCACAGGTCATTCGTGTTATCATTCCACGTTTTCATGTTGCTGTTCAAACGTCGTGTGACCCTGAACGCATTGATGTCCTGGGTGCTGCTTGGAGCTGGCTGGTGCCTGGTTGCGTTTACTGTGGCGATCGGTCCCTTGGCGATTGAGACGACTGGACGCGGGTCATACTTCGGTCCCTCCGGATACTGGTATGGTGACTCCGGGCTTTTGAGTGTTTTGTCGTTGCTAACCGAACCTACTATAGGTGTTGGATCACACACAACTACCCGCTAGAGCAGTTCTACTTGGAGTACTTCTTTGTGAGTGCCTGGTCTACTACGCGAAACGTTGCTGGCAGGTATTTACGCGTATATTCAGGAATTTGTTTCCGCTGGTCTATCTTTCGCGCTGTATACAGCAGTGCTTCTTCGGGTACGCGGGAACCTTGTCCGTACCAGCGGCAGATGGACCCTTCGTTTTGTGCCCCACGGAGAGCGGTGGCGGTTAGCCATCCGCCGCGACATAGTCGACAGCTCCATGATGCAGGTCGCAGCGCGCATGGTCTGGTATCCAGTATGTATTATCGCCCTCCTCGTGCACTTTTACTTGCCTAACCGCGACGCCACGTCCAGGTTGCCTACACGATCCTCCTTCTCCCAGTCACGATCGCGCGGTTCTACGCCTTCAGTGGGCACGATGTCTCCTTCCGCGTCACGATCTTCTCCGACTTTGTCTTCAACCTGCAAGGCGTCGTCAACATCGTCCTACTGCTCGCCACCCGCCGCTTCGTCCCGGACACCGCTGCGCTCCCACTTTTCGAACCGAGGAAGCGCATTAGCGTGTCGTCCCCGGAGGCCTTCGGCATCACCCCCTTCGTACTCTCCCCACATCCCCGGGACTCGGTCGCGAGCGCCGGTCTTTCCGAGAAGTCCCCCGCTCAAGGCGAATTAGGGAGAAGGCCCGGGGCGGCTGCGGATGTGGGTGCTGACGCGGGCGCGGCTGCAAAGGAAGCTCTGTCGGGCCTGCGAATGCCGGACCTGGCACGGACAGTCTCGTCGACGTCGACGAATTCTACGTCTTCGGTCGATTCGCAGACACCCTTCCTTCACATCCATTAAAGCCCCTCTCGCGCAATTAACTCGGAGCAGCATCCTCGAGGCCGCAGTCGTCTGCACCCGCCCGTCCTCGCTCTCACTCGCCTATGCCTTCACGCTCTCATTCTGAATGGGTCTGGAGCCGCGTCCAATGGTGGCCTCGGGGCATAATTTATTCCTATCTTTGCGTCACGCGTTCCTGTACCTTCACGTCCCACGATTCGATCGCCGCGCCTTCTTTGCGCGTTCTTCTCTCTGTCTTTCTTTCCTTTTCCGCTTGGCCCGGCTGTACTTGGGTCCTGAGCTGTGTTCTCACTCGCCTTCTCTGCCCTCGATGGTGCGTCTGCGTCACCCGTTAAATTAAGCTCCAGACCTGTATCGATTTTCATTTACTTCTTTCTTAGATCTGTGTATGACTAGTGGCGGGCTCAGATATTCGATACGGAGGTAATACGCAGGCTAATCGGGACACACGCGCATTTGAGGATCCACGTACGGTCCGCATTAAATGGCGAGAACCGTAGCGGCTGGTGCCGGTGACCTTCCCGCGAGGCGGATCGAAGCACGGAGAGGATCTGTCTGTGTTTGCGTTTCCGGTTCTGAAGTGAGCTGTCACGACTCCGATTCCTTCTTCCTTGCCACCATGATCGACGGCCAGTGACACATACGGTGATAATCGGCTTGCACCTCGCAGGAGATGTCCGCGGACGAGCCAAACCCCGAACTTCGTAGGTTCTCCTTCCCCGTGTCCGCTGGCCAGCTATGTCCCCTACGGCTGACGGTCCCCGGCCCCTGGAGCAGTCACACAAACGCATGATTTGACTGAAGGCGGTTCTATCTTTACTACAGTTGTGTTGGATTGTATTCGTTCTATAGAAACTGCCTCAGGCACATAACGAGGCTGTTGACGCATCCGGACGTTCTTGAAGTCCCCAGGACTCGGATGGAGACAGCCCGTTGGGGCGTTGTGGTTCCTAGCGCGACCGTGACGCGTTTAGGACCAAAGGGTGTGACATACAGGTCATGAGATGTGACTGATCGCGTTTCGGCAATTCGCGGTGGATCGGAGGCGCGCGGGGCAGGTGGCCGGTGTCGATTTGCGTGTGGCTTTCCCCGCGTCTCTCTCTCAGTCTTATCGTCCGTCGCAACGCTTCTCTCTGTTCTCCCTCGAACCTCTGACCGCTCAGATGCTCAAAGAGCGGCGATAGAAGACGCGTTTGCATGGAACTCGAAGGTACGTGTGTCCGATGCCTTACTAAAACGAAACCTGTCAATTTTGCCCTCGGCGCATCGTCATCGCAGGCCGTGGCCCGTGGCCCGGGTTCGAGACACGCACACCGGCATCCTTTTACGTTCAATCTCCCTCAAGTTGCCATCTGGGCCGCATGATCATCTTCGGGCGGCACTCGCCGCAGCATGCCACCTTTAGACTTTGGCTGCGCGAGCTCACGACCGTCGGTTGTGTCCCGCATCCGAGCCCGACGTCCATTGATGTTGCGATGCCACCGTCGACCATGGGTATGCCCTCAGGCACATATTTTCACCGTTGCCAATCCATCCCGCTATGCCACAGTTGCAGTATAGGGGCTACTGCTTCTCAGGGCGACGGACGGCGAGCAGCTGTGCCAAATTTCTCGGATGCGAGGCGGGAAGTTTGGGGTCTTAGGTTTAAAGGCGCGTATAGCGCTGGTTTGGACTCTGGTAAGTACTTCCTAGCACTAGTGTGGGTTGTTGCCCTTCATAGTTCATACAACATATTGATTGACAGTAGTCTGCAGGTGGTCTTTGACTTGACGGTGGCGGCTGGTAGCGTTCGGGGCCAATGGGCAGTTGGAGGTTGGGCGCGGGTTGGGCGCGACGCGCAACGGTGTCCTTCCTCTATTCGTGCGCCAAGTGCGACGGCTCGTTCACGTCGCGCACACATTGCAAAGTGCCCGGACGCGAATTTACAGGCGTCTCGATGTCAACGAGCCTAACCTGCCACGCACGCAATGTCTCGTGAATCGACTCTTCCGGACGCCTCGAGGAATTTTCGGCAGTTGTGCAATTTGAAAATTCTGCTCACCTGTTCATCCGAGATATCCACAGTCGATCGCTTCGATGCATTCGATGTGCAAAAGAACCCGAGAGTCTATTTCTCAGCGGTAGCTCGTACCTGACGACTAGTAGTCCATCCAGTTCCGGAGCTCGTTGAACGTGTCCGCCCACATTCAGAGGGGCATGGGAACGGCGGGGTGTCGAAGGATGACGTTGACATTCCATGGACCGCGACGCGCGATGCCTGGAGCCGATTTACCTGCAGGGCGGATGCCGCCGCATGCGCTGTCAGTGGGGAGGCAAAAGAGGAAGCCAGGGTCCGGGCGATGCGCGATCCAATGCCGTCCAGGCGACAGGCGGAGCACGAACAGGTCAGCACCCTACCCTCTGGAACTTCCACTGGGCACATGCAGCCCGAGTGGGTTTTGAGAGCGATCATGAGTGGTGCCGGTGCGTGTGCTGCTCACTCAGTCTCGGAGGGGCTTGCGGAACTCGCTGAGTTGATGGGCGGTGTGATGGTCCCCCAGATAGCCGAGCGGTTTGACCTTTGTGGCGCCGAGTTGGGCGTCGTTCATGGCGAAGGCTTCAACGTCAACTTTGCATGAAAGGGGACATGGAATCAGCGGGCCTTCACGCACAAACGACTGGACGAGTTTGCCAGGAGGCGATGGCACCAGGAGTATGGTGCGTCCGATGTGCCACGTGAAGTGGAGGATCCATGGAGGATTTAAAGGGAGTGCTTCTCTTGGGCACGCTAGATCTGGGCGTGACCGTGGAACTTCCGGGCACTTCTAACGTTCGACATGTTTTCCGAATGATACGCTTCCCGAAAATTGGCTTCTGAATAAATTACCTTCCGTCATGCCGGTGGGAAGCTCGGCGCCGGCCAAATCGCCCAGGCGGCATTTAAATCTTTTGCATCATAAGTTGCTTACCGGCCCTGACCTCGCTTCCGCCGAGCACACATTTTCGCGGCGTTGAGTCCGGGTAAAATGGACTTCATTTAGAAGCACAGCCGCCGTCGCGCGCCCCCGGAGGCGGGATCTCCGCCGATCGTGCGCGGTGCGAGTCGATTTGAGGGCTGCAGTCGTGGACCAGGGCAAGCGGTGGCAACGAGGCAGCCCCGGCAGCTGCTGGCCGCTCAGCGCTCAGGTGTCAGGAGCCGTTGACGGGAAAAAGAAGACGCGCTTGGGAGTCGCAAATGGCAGCGGGGAGCCGCAATCAACAGCGTTTCTATGACATGATTTGGATATTCAGGCCGGTCTACTGCCCGCGGCAGGGACCGTCGTCGGGAATTTGCTGGGCTTCTTTCCCGCACCAGGTGGCTCGTTGGATCTGGCCATTTGGTCCCGCGTACCCTCACCTCGACCTCCCTTAAACTTATAAGTACGCTCCTTTGGTACATGCGTTGATGCTTCTTTTGCTCTCTCCACATCCTTTCATCCCCTCTCTTTCTTTATCGTTGTGCTCTACCCCCTCCCTGCACTCGCCTTATACCCCCCCGAAGCACGTCAACTAGCAGCTAATCCGTAACGAGATGGTGTCCAAGAACAAGATCGTCACCGACGGCGATCCCCTTGCGTACCTCCTCGCTCCACCTCCAAACGAGACGGAGGAGCAACGCCAGCTACGGCTCGCCACCGAGGCGGAGGCGAAGCGGATTTCGGACGCGATAGACGAGGAGCTCCAACGGCAGGCGAAGGCGGAGAAGCGCGCGCCGAAGCCCGTGAAGATCCTCCTGCTCGGTGAGTCTCAAATTTACTATCCCGAACGGTGTGCGAGGGATGCTAACGGTCATTCGTCGTCCGGCTTGCAGGTCAGAGCGAGTCTGGTACGTGTTCAATTTTATCGTTGATGAAGCGCGCGTCGGTGCTGACCTAGAGGAAAGGCAAATCGACTACGCTGAAGAGTGAGTGTTTTCGTGTGGTCGGTGGTGGGAGTTATCTGACGGCCGTGGTATCCCCCAGACTTCCAGCTTATGAATACTCCGAAGGTAGGGGCTGCGATGTGCATTCTTGACGCCTAGCGAGTCACCGACGCTCCGCCGCTATACACAGGCTTTTCGAGCAGAGCGCGCCTCATGGCGTTCAGTCGTCCATCTGAACGTCGTCCGCTCCATCCGCGTCATTCTAGAAGCAATAGCGGACGCCCAGATGCACCAAGCCTCCCTGAACAACAGCTCACCGATCCGAGCGCACCCGCCAGAGCTCGTCCACTCCCCCTCGATCTCGTCCCTCGCGTCGCGATACCGCCATCCGCCACTGACCGCAGAGCACCTCAAGCTCAAGCTTCGGCTCTCGCCCCTGATCCAGGTCGAAGAGGCACTCATTCGAAAACTGACACCAGAAGGCTCAGGAGAATTCGAAGCCACGCAGCTGCGCGCGAACGGCTCCCACGCCGATCGTGCCAGGGCGCTCGACAAGGAGGTCGCGGTCAACAGCCAGTTCGCGTGGAAGGGCATGCTCAGCCGGGTGCTCAACCGCAACAGCCAGGACGGCCTCGAATGTAATGACCCTGATGTGAGTGGTGTGTTTAATTATTGGCTTCCGGATTCCGGCTTCTCGTTCTCGACGCGTCGGGGAAGGTCGGGTCCGAGCATCAGAAGACGGATGCTAATCGGGTTTGATGCTACTCAGGACCCTGCGCGGATTCTCCAGGCGTGCGCGGACGATATGATCACAGTTTGGAGGGATCGGACAATCAGGAAGATGTTGTGCGCCCAGGGTATCCGCCTTGAAGACATGCCTGGATTGTAAGTTGCTTTCGGCTGCCTCCTGCTGGGGTCTTCGACTTTCCTGCTCGGTTGGCTTATTGAAGCCCTGGGGATTTGCAGCTTCCTCGACTCTCTCGAGCGTGTCACGCATCCGAAATACGTGCCCACGGACGGTACGTTTGCATTAATTTCTACAGCTCCCGCTAGCGTCTTTTCTGGATGTCTGACGGGAATATTTTTGGTCTATTTTCTAGATGACATTCTGCGTGCCAGGCTGAAGACTCTGGGCGTGTCCGAGCACCGGTTCACTATCAAAGAGGGTGAGAACATGTGGTGACTGCCCCTGGATACGCTCACACCGACGCGGGTAGGCTACTCAGGAGGGATGGCGCGGGATCTACGGATATACGACGTCGGCGGGCATCGGTCGCTGGTAAGTGTTACTACAGATTCCATCCGCGCCTGTGTGGACTGACGATGGCCATTCGTGTCCCGCCTCCCCGCACCAGCGAGGTCTGTTCGATTCTCTGATTCTGGCTAGATGCGCGCCCTGACTGAGATCTATATCGGTCTGTGACGTTATAGCTGCATGGGCGCCGTTCTTTGATGACATGAAGTGAGCTCCCTTTCTAATCACACATTCCACATTCCCCCTTGCATCTCCCCATTCCGATTCCCACCTAGAACTCCACCTCTGATGGCAGCTTCTTGTACTGACATGTGTTTGCGGTACGCAGCGCGATCCTCTTCCTCGCGCCATTGAGCGGATTCGACCAGGTGCTGGCGGAGGACGAGACTGTGAACAGGTTGGAAGACTCGGTGCTGTTATGGAAGTCGATATGCTCCAACCCGCTGCTCGGCAAGACGAACCTCATCTTATTCTTGAACAAGATCGACATCTTCCGGGCGAAGCTCGAGGCTGGTATCCACTTCGGCCAGTACATCATCTCGTACGGAAACCGGCCGAACGACTATGACAGCACATCTTCGTGTGAGTGTGACATCGTCGATTGCATGCGGAGTTTCTGATGGCGGCGGCGGCGACATAGACATGCGGAGAAAGTTCGGGCAGATTCACAAGGAATATTCCCCGCAAGCACGCAAGTTCTACTGCCACTTCACCTCTGTCACAGTACGTCGTACGGAGTGGTGGATGCTCGGTAATAGGTAACTGACGTCATGCGCAGGACACGACGTCGACCTCGGAGGTCCTGGTCAACAGTGAGTACATTGCGCTTCTGCTCTGGCACCCATATGTTTGCTGACGTCGATATAGTCCAAGAGATGATCATCATGGCGAACCTGCAGAGCATCCGCCTGACAGGCTAACTTGTATGCGGCATCTCGTTTTTGCTGTGCTCTATGCTGTCGATGTATATGGGCAAAATTATCGCTCGTTATTGCTCGCAAGCGAGATGGATTGGTGCCGACTTGCTGCCCACCAAACGGTCGTTTGCTAATGGACGTTTGCAGTCACCATACGTGACGCCCCCACTGTTGTACTATACCTCGCTCGCATCTGCATGTTACACTCGCTCTGGAAATGCTATGAACGTTAGTAGTACTAGTCACAATCTCAGGTTTCCTGGGAACCATCCGTGTTTACGTCCGCTGGCCGCTGCGCATGTTATTACCGCCGTGCGCTGTGCTTGTCCATAACATCACTGTGAGTTAAAGTATAGCTCACGCAGAACACTAGTACTTACTGCACCAACACATGCAGTGTCGTGGGATGGCTCCTGGCCAGAAGTGCACGGTGCATCCCCACTTGAAGACATGCCCGAGGCCTGTGATTACGACCGAGAACAGGTTGAGTAGAGTCCGAACAATCACGGTACGTTCCAGAGGATGATAGCAAACACACGTTGCAACTGCCAACGGGGGCGTACGAGGCACTGCAGAGCGGAGTGGGCCACGCCAGGCTACGCCGCCACAGCGCGTGGACGGCTTCCGACGCCGATCCCCAACGGATTGGTGGAGTCACGTGAGTGCAACGGAGGGGAAGGAGTTCGACTGAGAGCGCGGTGAACCTTTGTGGAAAAAAGGACACCAGTCTGGCAGCGGCCCGGCCATGCTCGAGAAGACTCGAGAGCGGCCGCGAGAACGAGCCAGCAGCGGTAGTGGTGCGACAAGAAACAATATGGGGCAGGATCAGGCAGGAGACGCCCTCGAGAGCTGTTTGGCGCTGGACCTGGGGGCTGTGGCAGCTGCTAGCAGACGCATGCAAGGTCTTCAAAATTTCAAATCTGAGATTGGGTTGTCGAGCTACGTAACAAACTTGGAATATAATGTTCACGAACGAGTGCAAGAACTTAAAGAACGAGCCAACAGATCTGGAGAGGATGGGGGCAGCGGGAAACGCCGGCGGGGTGACGGAACAAGTGACGACGCACCAAGGTTGTGAGAAGTGTTTGTTCACCCCAACGCGTGCCCCAACGAAAAGTGCGGTCGTATGTATATAACCTTAGCGATGGCACACACGATCCCCCGCCCCTCCCTCCTCCCCTACAACCATGTCCTCCGTCGTCAACCGCGCGGCGCCCACCACGGAGGCCACCGCCCTCATCCCGCCCTTGACGTCTCCCGCCGACGCCGAAGGAGCTGGCAAGGGTGAGGAGCCCATTGACGCTCACATCCCCGACAACTACGTCTCCTGGACCCTCAAGAACCAGAAAGCGCGTCCGCCACTCAACTGGGATAACTGGTACAAGGAGCTCAACTACCTCTCCATCGCCGTCCTCACCATTACCCCCGCCATCGCCATCTACGGCGCCTTCACTGTGCCTCTCTGCTGGCAGACCGCTGTTTTCAGCGTGTTCTACTATTTCGTGACGGGTCTCGGTGAGTATCTCCACTCCTGTGCCGTGTTGTCTGTCGTCGTCCGCAATCGGGCAGTGCTCGATTGCTATCCCGGCGGCTCGTTTGGACAGCGGCATTGCTAACCTCGCATTGCGTGCTGGTAGGGATTACTGCAGGCTACCACCGCCTATGGGCCCATCGCTCGTACAATGCGTCGAAGCCCCTCGAGTACGCGCTCGCGATCGCGGGTGCCGGTGCGGTCGAAGGTTCTATCAAGTGGTGGTCTCGCGGCCATCGCGCGCACCACCGGTACACCGACACGGACCTTGACCCCTACAACGCACACGAGGGCTTCTGGTTCTCGCACATCGGCTGGATGCTCGTCAAGCCTCGCCACAAGCCCGGTGTCGCGGACGTCAGCGACCTGAGCAAGAATGAGGTCGTGAGGTGGCAGCACCGCTGGTACCGTACGCTTATTATCAGCTGCGGTTTCGTCATCCCGACCGTGGTATGCTGGTTCGGTTGGGGAGACTTTTGGGGCGGCTACGTCTACGCTGGTGCCGCTCGTCTCTGCTTCGTCCACCACGTACGTGCATCATTGCGAACGTGATTCTATGCGCATATACTCACCCTCGCGCTAGTCTACCTTCTGTGTCAACTCTCTCGCGCACTGGCTCGGAGAGACGCCTTTCGATGACAAGCACACCCCTCGCGATCACGTTATCACGGCGCTGGTCACCATTGGCGAGGGCTACCACAACTTCCACCACCAGTTCCCGATGGACTACCGTAACGCAATCAAGTGGTACCAGTACGACCCCACCAAGTGGTTCATCTGGCTCTGCGCGAAATTCGGTCTTGCTAGCCACCTGAAGGTCTTCCCCGAGAATGAGGTCGCGAAGGGCCAGCTCACCATGCAGCTTAAGCGCCTTCGTGAGAAGCAGGAGGGGCTGAACTGGGCTCCCGACAGCAACGACTTGCCTGTTATCAGCTGGGATAGCTGTGAGTGTTTCATCGCGCTATTTGCTTTGTCGTGCGTGGTTGACGGGTTGTGCACAAAGTCCAAGAGCAGTCTGTGAAGCGTCCCCTTGTCGTCGTCGCTGGTTTCATACACGACGTCTCCTCGTTCATCGATGAGCACCCTGGTGGCCGTCATCTGATTGCGAAGATGATTGGTAAGGACGGCACGACCGCGTTCTTCGGTGGTGTCTACGACCATTCCAATGCTGCCCACAACGTACGTTTGTATGTCTCGCCCTCTCGGGATCAGGTGCTCACCCATGAATACGTGCAGTTGCTTTCCATGATGCGTGTCGGTGTTTTACACGGCGGTATGCAGCACGGCCTCGATGACAAGCGTGTTCCTCCTTCCCAACGCCTTCGGGTTGCGCGGTATACCGAGCTCGCCTCGCCGTATGCCTCGTCGACGGCCGCCTCGGACTACGAGGGCATGCTTGGGTGAGCTTACGACCCTTGTCCGTCGATTGGGTTTCGGTCTCTCGTCTCGCATCCTGGATTGTATGTTCCGCCCGTCGTGTATGTTTCGCCACTCCGTTCTCGCATCATCGTTCGTGGTTTCGTCGCATACCCTAGAGTCATTGCTAGAATGAAAACTCGGGTCACACTGGGGTTTAATGGTGGGGCCTGAGATGGATTGGGGCAAGTTACCAGCTGAAGGATGAGATGATATCGGAAGACTTGGTTGGGTCGTGGTTGGGACCGCTTTTATGATCATCACGTCCTGTAATAGAACTCGCAATACATGGTGATGAAACAACTGTGCATGGCAATGTTTAGATTGAGGAGAATCAAATCGTCCTCAGGTTCGTGCAAAGGGTTCGTCGAGTCTGCCATATGAATCATCGACATCATCATTAAGTTTCTGCCGGAACGATAGTACGAGCGGTACCTAGGAATATCGAAGGTCAATTGCATGTGTTTACGACAAGCGAACTAGGAAGTACTGGGAATGGTTTCATGGTCTGGACACAAATGCCTAAACGTAGAAAGAGGAGTCCTCCGAGCTTCATAACTCTCTCCCCTTTCGTTCCAACGAGATGGTCAACGAACCACCGGAGTAGTAGACAAACAAACAAACAATGGACAAGCACGCAACGAAGAAAACGAAGAACATTCCCAATACGACTTGGATAGCGTGCACGGTCATGATGTCCCCGCGGCCCTCGGCGAAGTCGCGCGGGTGTTCTGCCATGGGCCGCAAACCGTCCTGCTCATTGGCGGGAAGATATCCTGGAGGCAAAACAATTATGTCATCTTCATCTCGACCTGGGATGACGGCTGGAGATGGCGAATCGGAAGGCGACGACGGCGTCGGAACAGGGGGAACAATGTTCGGAGGTGACACGAAGGGAGGGGGGACGGGAGCTGGTAGGATGCGAGGTTCAGGGAAGCGAGCTCGAGGTCTGACGCCGCTGCCATTGAGCCAGGGTCCCGACAGGGTTTGAGATGTGTGGGATGGTTCGGTTTTGGGTTCCAGAGGCGTGCTGGACCGACCGTGGCCGAATCGTTCACCGCCGTGAGCCGGCAGATCTGACTGCTCGCTCGAGAACATGGAAGTTGACCATTGGGAAGGCGTGCGCGTCCGTGGATGGATCACAATGAACTCGCGCTCCTTGAAGACGCTATCGTGATCCCACCGATGGTCCTGCCACATGGGAGAATCGGGTTTAGGTGGAATGACTGGCGGGATGACTGGAGTGACCGGCGGGATGACTGGTATGCCATCGTCGCCTGAGAACAGGAGAGAACGTGCTGCCGGCGGGACGACACCGAACGTCGAAATTCCGGTGGTCTCCAACAGAAGGGATGGGTCACGCGTTCGATGTACGCCAGGAAGGTCGAACCGCACCCGTCTGCGGTGCTCCGGGACTAGCCATTGGATCAACATGATCCCAACCCGAGGCGATACTAGGGCGTTGTGACTGGGAGTACCTGTGGGCCTGCGAAGATCACGCGTAAGCTGCGTGTTCTTGGGCTCCAGACTTTTATATGAAAGGAAATACAAGTCCGCAGGGACAAGGGTGTTGGTGAGATAGATGTCCTCCATCTTCTCGATAGTTGTCAGAGCCGAGATGGATTTTTTGCCTGTGAGGTAGAGGAGACGAGCCATCCTCTTCATTTGCCTGTGAGCGAACAACATGGGACGACACCGCTGCCGGACTTGATGCCAAACTGCAGAGAGCATGAAATGTTTCAGAGCCGAAGTCCGGTCAGCGATCAGCTCTTCCCGACTTGGGTAGTAGACCATGACTTCTGGAGCGATGTCCTTCTTCATGATTACCCAAGCCTTGTTGGGAGAACAGAAACGAAAGTCCGAATCCCGCACGCCGATGAGCGTCCTGCCGTCCGAATCCATCCGCACTTGATAAAACTCCGGTGGGGTAGGCCCATCAAACGTCTTCGTGAACGTGTAATACGTGGGGAGTCCACACTCCCAGTCGTCATCTCCGACGCAGCGGCCAATGAATGATGCGCCGACAGATGGCCAAGCGTAATCCAAGTGAGAGATCCCAGTAAAGTTGAATCGATCCCCACCAGGTCGGCTGTGAAAGTCGACAATATACACCGTCCGGCAGGACACGCGTGTACCATCCACGTCGGCCTCCCGCGTAACGAGCATCGTCCACCGACCCAATCTAGCTCATGCATTATGGCAATCAATCCGAGTTTAACGTCACCACAATGAAAAGGCCTTACATGCGAAGTAGACGGCCATCGGTCACGGCTATGTCTTCTTCCGTCTTGTTGTACTGGCTGCACGAGTAGAACACTTCACGATGTGGGGGATACTTCAAGACATTGGTAGGGGACGAAGAGAATGCCTGCCTAAGCAATTCGTCCGTGAGGGCACTATCCTCACTAATGTCTTCTCCACGAGTCGTAGACTCTAGGCTCCAAGTAGCGATCGCGGGTCCGGGTGTCCAAGCCAAGGGAGGGGGGTGGCTCTGGGAAGAAGGTGGTCGACACGACAATGCGAACTATATTCCGGAAGTCCCAGTCAATCTTCGAAAAGTTGCCATGATCAAAAAGAATACGTTACCATGCTACAGGCGAACCTCATCACCCTTTGAAGCGGGTCAGAGAACCTCTTGGAATATAGGGCTAGTAAGGATGTCGTCAGTACTCAAATACCAGTATGAATCTGTGATTGTTGTGGATACTTGCCGTTGAGTTCTTCGCACCGCAATTGAAAGGCATCGTGGATCAGACACATCACGGATAGTGCATCAGGGAGTTCTTCGGGATGAAGCAAGTGATTTGTGGCCTCTCTGAACCGTGCATGATGCCTGACAAGCAAGAGATATAGCAGTAGATAGAGTGTCTGTTGATGGGAGTGAGTAAACGGCGACAGAAAGAAAGTCAATGCCGAGTGAGTGTGCATACCCTCTCCAGATAAGGCTGATCTCCGAGAACTAGGGTTAGAGTATCGAGATCGCTAACATCGTAGTCGACACGCTCGAGCGCGAGCCTTATCCGACTTTCTTCTGCATCTATATAGCGTCGGAAGTGTGGCAGAAGAGCGCTCTCTTCAAGGTCGTCCTGGAAGCTAGCTGTCATTTGATAGATGCGGCGACTCGCCTCGTTCATGTATAGTTGGACGCTGGGCTGATTGGAATATCGCATGTTATCACTGGCACGAAGGGCATCCATTCGCACCAGCAGCGTACAGATCTTGCGCCTGTAACGTGCACATGCAAGCTGCCAGCCTAGGACAAGATTAACTAGGTGCATCAGGACAGCAGCCAAACAATACTCACCAACTCCCCAGTACGCAAGCCATTGAAGCAAGCTTAAAATGCACATCAGCAGTGCACGCCTTCAATCCCATAAATCAACCCTTACCTCCATCCTTCGGGACGTTGCGACAAGAACCGATTCATCTTGCGTATGCTTATCAATCCTGTGGCATCAGGATCGAGGACCTCGATGATCGCTTGATGCTGTGGTGGGCCGATGCAGCCCAGGGCCCAAGTACCATCTGTGCCGCCCGATTCCGTGATCACACCCCCAGCAAGTTTTGCGATCTCCTGACAATGATCGTGGATAGAGGTGATAAAGACAGTCGCATCTACTGTGTGCAGCCATTGCTGGTAGCACAATATTCAGTTTTGATAAATTGGCCTCACGAAGGGGGAGTGTTACCGTTTCCCTCCAGAACTCCGACAACACCTGCGTCATGGTTACTTTGTATCAGTACACTAAGCGTAACGTGATCAGTCAAGTTGGTACAAGTGAAACTCACGGGATCGTCGATGGTCTCATATTGGGCCGCATCCATAGTCGGAGAAACCTGTAGGTACCCTGGTCGATAAATGTTTACAAGCTGAAGTTTGCGCTTGAAATTCGGGAAATTTGTGAAGATTGCGGCATCTGGTATCGTGTCTTGTAATTCTTGCATTAGTATCTGGAGGTCTAGAGTAAACTTGTGAGGAGAAGCCAAGCGTAATCAGGATGTACGACAAACCTGGTAGCGATTGTGCTGTACTATGCGAGAAAGCGACCGGCGGGCTATAGATCATGACTCGACGACGCTGCCGGTGACTGTCTGCCGAGCGTGATGTGCGCCAGTGGTCAGGTAAAAGGGGTCCGCCAGCAATGTCCGAGCCAGAGAGAGTGGCGCATTCATAGTGTCTCTGAGCGGCAAGCAGGAGCTCCAGAACGTGAGGGTTTCCTCGCGCCACTTCCAGGCCCCCTGCTTGATCAATGATTGCTGCAAGATGATGCTCTTCTGGAGGCACGGCTTTCTCCAAGAACACAAGTATCAGATCCGTCCTAGGGGTGATCGCAGTACACTGGCGGTGAGAAACAGCAAGCAGTGAAGAGAACATGGAGGGCCACACATACTTGGTCATGAGCTCATCGAGCACCCCGGAATCTACATCGTCGATGGTGCCTGTGTGCATCTTCACCGCGTCTAACACCATTGACTTATACTTCGAAAAACCTCCGACCCAGCGCTGCATAATCTCGTTCCATGCGGTGCATTGGAGCACCCGGACGAGATGCGTTTTCTTGGAGTACGTGTCGCAGACATTTGCGCATTCGAAAATGTCCCGCTCTATAACTGGCAGGAGCTCTGCTAACCGCTGTTCAATCGTTCGATTGTCAGCCCCAACATGGCCTGATTCAACGTCCCGCAGGCTGTAATAGGGTTAACAGGAGCCAAGAGGGGCGAACTAGTGGGGAGAGCAACTCACTGCAAAAATACAGTCGCCATATTCCTCATGGAGAGCAGAAGCAGCTTGACCTTTTTATCGTTGTCGTGCCGCGTGATCTCCAAATTGAAAACCAACTTGAATGCGTTTATCACACCTAGGACACAGCTAGTCAGAGTCAACTTATGGCCGGGACGTCTTCCTTGGTCCGCACCTCCTATGAAGGGATGAGTATCAGACGTTTCTCCCAGGGCTTGAATGAGGTACGGTAAGCCGACCATGATCTTGTCGACTTCATTCGATAGACGCCGCGCTGTCGCCTTTATGGAGCCTTCAGTAACCTTCGCAGAGACCGTGCTCGCGGCTGCATTTGCAGCTCCCCCTGTGTCTCATATCTCAGTAATCGCATCCAGGCCAATCGCGAGGATACTTACAATAGTCTTCAAACCGAATGAGGCGTGGAAAGTCGGTCTCGATCATCGGTGACCGTTCAACCCCAGGGTATGTGACTTCATGGGTCGGAGAGGTGGTCATGGAAGCAACGTCCTACCAAATGGACGATCCCGATAGATATGAAGGCGTTGAGGCAATTACGACCGACCAGCAGACCGTGGACGTGCAGTGGAGCAGATGAGATAGGCGGAGTTACAGAGGTTCGGCGTAGTAGTACGTACGAGTTCAAGTGAGTTCGGTGGGGGGACGCCGAAGAGGACGAAGGACATAGCGCCACCACTGCCGCCGTATGCGTCTGTCTGTTGAGTCAGCTGGAGTGCTTACCCCAGTAAGGTATCATCCATCTCGACAACCGGCGGTCATCATCGAAGCTTCAGGGCAAGGGTGTCTATTGCTCATCAACCGCGTAGTAAGCCGTGTGAGCATACAGGCCGGCATCGTTACAAGTGCTAGGACTGAGGCCGAACGGTCGTTAGCTATTACACAATTCATCGTATTAGCATCTAGAACGAGGGCGCACCTAGTGATATGTACAACAAACACCAATAGCAGACCTCCTGAACACAACATGCAATCATGCGGTCCGTCCACCGATGTGGTCCCGCGTTGACGTTTGGAAATTCCCAAAGCTGTTCCTAATGAGCGAACAGTCGGACTCGCAAAGGAGGCCGTCGAAAGCTTCGCACTGACTATACAGTTTTCCTGCCTTCAAGTTCAACCGTTCACTTCCCAGTCGGTACAAGTAGAATGTAAGAACTGAGCGCAGAGATGTAGCACAAGGGAATCATCAGCATAGTAGCAGCCGCGACGAGGTGAGAGGTTCGGGGCCGTATGCGGCGTGAGGCCCATGGAGGAGCAGGGAACAAGTCGCAGTCCGCGTCGATCGGAGTCGAGACATGTTGTTATCGGATGACGTAATCTTGCTACGTGCGCCGCCCACGTCAACAGCGTACAGTATACTAGCGTGACATAGTACTTAAAAAGCTTAAACTCTCGCTGGACATGCCAAACTCCAGATTATATATTGTATTCAATAAATACATGACGATTAAGTACATGGATATGGAGACATCGACCTGAGGGACTCGCAGGCGGCTGAGCTAGTGGTGGCCATCTGCAGCAACGACCGTTCGCCTCTCCTCCACTTTCTCGTTACCATCGATGCATACGCACAAGTAGCACGGATCGGCCATGGACTGGAAATCCAGGCCGAGCTGCACAGATACGCGAATTCCTCCGTTGCCTCTAAGCTTGAGGTGGCACAGTTCAAAACGGTGGGCCGAAGGAATCCAAATCCGATGGATAGGTTGGGTGGAATGGGATGCGTCCCTGCCCCGATCTCTGAGGTGGACCTGGACGGACACACCGTTCGAGACCTCACGTTCGTGTGGCCGTCCAAATTCGAGCTTCATGGACCATTTGACAGAGCGTCGCACCGAGTCCTGTAGCCTGAGTTTGTACGTCACGAGTCCGTGCGCGCCTTTGGACGGCTCGGAAAGCGTGGCTTTGAAGCCCTGTGTTTCTAGGACTGCGGCACTCCGTGGGCACAGGCGGAAGTGGAGTGTCTCGAAGGACCATTGAGCTGGTGTGCGTAACACCGCCCGTGTGGTAGGGAAGGGCATATAGACGGTCTGGAAGTATATGTGGCGGCGACATCTCCGCAACTGGTTCAGGGAGACGACGAAAAGGCCCGAAAGCGTGCTCTGATCGAGGAGGTCATAGGAGTTGCGATGTGGTGGCTCCTCTGAATCCGGGAGGACACCGCACAGGCCAGCGTGTAGGACGCTTGCGGCCTGGGCTGACTTGATGTGGCAGATGCGGCCTAAGAGACTCCCCTCCTGTTGTTTGTGTTCACAGGGTAACAGAATGAGGAACCACTGTTGATCACCGGAGCGGACGCCCGAGCTCGGGGTAGGAGTCGAGTCCATCCGCCCGAGAGTCGGCACCAATGCAAGCAAAGGCAGCAATGCACGCAAGCCGTACGGAGTGGGCGTATAATCTGGGAGAGGGTGTTCCGATACACCTAACCGTTGAATGTAGGTGTCGTGAGGAAGAGGACGTATAGTCCCGGAGGAGTCGACGAAGTCTCGTGGTGAAGAGGCAAAGAGAGAACCGGTTGTGACACACCCTAGGCGACGTCCGTCACGACCCTCCCGATGAGAGCCGGGAAGTGGGAGAGGATTTAAAGAGAGCATTCCCCAAGCGAAAATGCTCTGGTCGGGGAGGCTCCTCAGGATTTCCGTCTGCAGCCTCACAAACGCCCGCTCGCCTTCGCCGTAGAGGGGAGCGATGGAGATATCAAAGATACCCATGAGCGAGTACGCTTTGTCCTCTGTCCTAGAGGTCTCCCGTTGGGAGGCCCACGACATCCTAACAGCGACGCTGACTCTGGGTAGCGGGAGGGTGTGTGTAAGGACTGAGCGGGGAACACCGGTTATCTCCTCGACGAGCTTGGAAAGGCTCGATTTCGATCCAAGGACGTTCCACTCTCGAGACAGGAAGACAACGTCTCGTGGAGCTATCAGCTCCTGGAGGGTCCAGCCTCTCTTGAACCACCGGCTATAGCGAAAACGGGATCCAGGAGCGCGCAGGTCTTCGTCACGGGGAACGTCTGCGAGGAACGCATAGCATACGGCGGAGTCACGATACCAGGCGAACATGGAGTTGATGGCCTCAGATAGCTCCGTGCTGCTGGTCTTGTTGATGCAGCAAGAGTCGATCCAAAGATACCGGTAGCCTTGCGCGTAGGCAATGGTGCATGCTCTCCGAATCTTTTCGGAGACCTGAGGGTCCTCTAAGAAGGATGGCGAAGAGGATGACTGTCTCTGATACGATGGGTTTGATGAGGTGTATTGTTGAGAGGCTACGTATTGCGTAGAGCTGGTGGAAAGGGGGAGGGATACGGAACGAGAACGAGAACGAGAACGAGAATTAGGCTGAGACGCGTACGAGTGCTGGATTTCCTTGATCTCCTCGTAGATCTGTTCCAGTGGCTCGCCTCGGACAGATTCCCAAGTGTGCGAGAGGATGGCGTAGCGGATGCTACCATGATCGAGCACCTCTACGAATTGCCCAGTCACAGTATCGAGCACCCGCATGGTTGTCTTAACATACTGAGTTCAGCTCCAGTTAGCTGGGGCGAATGTTATTGACAAGAAATCATACCAGTCAAGTCAATCAGCGCCGCCGCTTTGTTGGAATCCCAGAGACTGGAGTCCGAGCGTATGACGGTGTAGTGGAGATGCACGGTCGTCAGCCCATCGCCGCGGTACACGGCAGGTGGGGGTGTGACGTAGTATGCCACACGCGTGACAGGCGCGACGCGTCGAGCCGATGGGCTGGGGCGTCTTGGACGCGAGGGCTTGGACGACGACTCCCGAGTCGGCTCGTGGCATTATGCCCGACACTCCTCCTGCTGCACCCACACACGACGATCCTCCGGCCGACAGCGCTCCCGCTTCTTCGACTGACGACCCTCCCTTGTCCCCGACTAACGGCGTCCACGCTCCTTCCCGCGCCAGCCAACATCATTTGGACTTCTTGAACCCGTCCGACTACGAGTCCGATTCCAGCGACGGGGACAGCTTGCCGGAGGTCTCCCAGATCCTCAGTCAGTGTACGTCAAAAACCTGCCTCCAGGGTCGTCCCTCGCCATTGAGGGACTCAGAGCCGCTCGAGTATCTGAACGAGGAGCGCGTCGAGATAGAAGCTGAAGAGCCGCCCTCCCCGCCGACTCCGATGGCGAAGGAAGAAGATATCGACGCGTCGTTGCCTGCGAGCTCTACTTCCACACGAAGCCAGATGCAGACGCGTAAGTCTGCGCGCAAGTCGAATCAGGCAAACCCACCGTCCTCTTCAAGTTCCTCTGCAGCAAAAGTCGTCGCATCGATAGAAAGTACTAGTAGCACGCGGACCAGCACTCCCAAATTCAAGGGCAGTACTGGAGAGTCTCCCAGAAAAGGCGTCTCAACAAGGAAACGGAAGCTGGACACCGCCGACGAGGCCCCTCCCCAGGTCTCCACGTCGCAACCACCGCCTGCACAGTGAGTAGTCTGCATCTTTCGGCGTATATATGCTTCTCACGCGGGCAGACCGTCAAAACGCGTACGTCTAGCGCAGGATGCGGAGCGGCCCCCTCCTGCCACTCAACCTCTCCCGCGTCCTGTCTCACCATCTAAACCCAAAAAGCCCTCTTCGTTCCCCGTACCTGCGCCTGCCGCGACCCCAAAACCCTCGTCCTCTCAGGCGACTCCTAAGGCCGCTCCTGCAAGTACGAAGGCGAAAGACAAAGGCAAGCAGAAGGTTGCACTCCGGAAAAGGAGCGCCAACTTCTGGCATCTCGACGGCTCGGTCGTGGTACAGGTCCAGAATACATTGTTCCGACTGCACCGGTCGCGTCTTGCGCAGCAGTCGGAGTTCTTTGCGGACCTGTTTGCTGCCGATGGAAGGTGTGTACTGTGGCTTGTGGATGATGATGAGGCAAATGTTGAGCGCCCCTACGATGGCAGGTCGAAGGAGATGTTCGACCCGGACATCATTGAGGAGCGGGACATCGTGGACAGCTGCCCCGTTTATCAAGTCAAGGGTGTGAGCGTGCTCGACTTTGAGCGGCTCCTCACCGCGCTCGACGCCGGGATGTACGTGATGCCCATACCTTTCTGCCAGTGTACGGCGTGAACTCACGTTGATGTTCAGCGCGTACGCGATCAACCCGCCTCCCTTCCGCGTCCTCGCATCCCTCCTCCGTGCGGCACACGCGCTATCATTTAAGACTATCCTCGCCTTCGCGACCCACTTCCTCCGCGAGATGTGGTCCCAGGACCTCTCGCGCCTCTCCTCGTCCTCCTCGTCCTCCTCGCCTGAGCGCCGCGTGCACGCGCTCGAGACGATCCTCCTTGGCCAGCAGTGCAGCGTTCCCGAGGTGCTCAAGCCCGCATACTACGAGCTCCTCCTCGCGCCCGCGTTCGGGCAAGACCTCCCTGCGTACGTCCACTCCGAGTCCGAAGCCGAAGGCGCCACACGCATGCCGGAGACGGACGCGGACGAGGCGCGCGCGCCGCCCGCACGGCTCGCCGCTTCTGACTTCGTCAGACTTGCGGCAGCGAGGGACACGTTGCAGAAGGAGTGGGTCGCGCTCGTGCGCCCGCCGCTGCCCTCAGCGTTCCCGTGCCCACTCGCGGCCCTTATGCGCAGCTCGGATGCGGACGCGGACGACGGTGACGGTGACGGGGGTCCTGAGGGCTCGAAACGCGCTGCGGCACGGGAGTGCGCGAGCGCGCAGAAGGCGGACGGCGCAGGCTGGACGGCGCGTTTGCTGCAGAACGGGGTGTTTGAGGTGGGCTTTGTGGATATTTTCGAGGGCATCCGACAGCTAGTCGAAATGGAGTGGGGCGAGATGGGGTATTGTGTGGGATGCGTAAGCGAGCGGCGGGATGCATGGGAGGAGAGGAGGGAGAGGCTGTGGAGGCAGCTGGACGTGCTGCTCGGGCTGAGGGGGGAAGATGAGGAGTGAGGCTTTGAGAAGCGGGGGTGTTGTCTCAAAGCTTGTGCCGTGCTTGGTGAGTACTCTTGTGTGGGCTTTGAGACGTTGTGGTCTTGTGGTGCTGACGAAATTCTCTAGATCCTGCTATCTTATTGCTGGTAGTGTGTTAATGTAGCTCTAACATTGCGCGGTAGCCCTGGGTGCCGACGTATGGTATGTTTACGTTATTGCTTTGCAAGATTAATCGCCATATTTGGGACTTGAATGTGTCGAGCAGTAGCAAGTCTTCGCTTGAAAGTCAGCCGTCACCACTTGGCCATCATACATTTTATCCGAGCAGAGATGCTATAGTCGACAGTGGCGACTACCGCCACTTCCAAGTCAAACGTTAACGGACTCCGTTCCATGCCTCTCGCTGACCTCTCGCTCTAGCTATTATCATGGCGGAGCGATCCGTTATCCATGGTGCTCGCGACACCGCCGATTACAGTTGGGTGAACCAAATTATCCATTCCCTGCAGTCACCGATACGATGAGGTTAAGTAGCGTGCATTACGCTGGCTATGGCGACCGCTGGCAATAGTTCTTGTGCTTGGGCCAGTGAGACTTTTGGCAGGATGGATTGCAATAGCTGAACAGTATCGCAACAATCAGGGCACGAGACTTGACGCGTGCTACACGGGAAGGGACTGACAACGTGTTTCCACAGCGCGAACACTTCTTCAACGACACGGTCGAGTTTTTGCACCAGGAGCACCGGTTCAACTTCAATTTGACCATGTTTCGGGCGAGAGCATCGAACGAATCTGGTGCGGGTACGGGGTTTGGAATAGGAGCATGATTCTGCGGTAGTCCTTTCTCGGCTACGATGGACAATCCGAGTCAGCGGTGAGACCAAAGTAGACGGAGGAGGAACATACCGATCTCGCCGAGACGCACTGTGAGGCGCTCCCATCCCCAAATCGCATCATTGCGATAGTTCTCAAAGAGCCATTCGCGAGCAAGTTGGATGTCGGATTTGACGGGAGGGTCTTCAAGAATCTCAGCGAACATTTCGGCAGTGCGGAGCTTCTCCAGAAGAGGCTGCGAGGTGCAGTGGAAAGGCCATATGCATGAGACGAATGGCATGCGCGAAGAGATATGTTGTTCGCACCTCGTAACTCGAAAGATCGTCCCGTATGTCCGGTGCTTCGGCGATGACCTTAACTACGATCCACCAGTTGAGGACGGTGGACCGCTGACGCGCATCCGGAGGGGCCATCTCCAAGTACAGCTCCGCTTTGTCGATCGCCTCCTTGAAGTACGACATCGCCACACGCGACGTCTCGTGGGTCGCGAAATGGTCCTCCCACAACAACCAGCATCCCTGCTCACCCAGCAGCTTGACTGATTGGCAGAGTAACTGACACCGCAGGAAAGGTGTCAAGTCATCGCACGCGAGGGCCATGTTGATAGCGCGCTGCCTAAGGAAGAAGTCGAGGAGGGCGAGGCAGTATGCGTAGCGTGCATATCCAAGGTTCGGATTCCGCCCCAATTCCTCCTCTGCGCGGTCCAGAGCCCTCTTGAATTGATTATTCACGAGGAGGGTGTGCAGCTCAAGGACCGCGGCGGCGTCCAAATCTGCGGAACTTTCGCTCTCGGAGAGCGACTGAATACAAGCCTCTAGAACGTCGAACAATTTCGGTCCACTTCCACCGGCGTCGGACGAGTCGGCACTAGGGTCGATGATGAACTCGGTATGTTGCAAATGCTCCGCAAGGCAGCGTCCGAGGGCACGCGCGTCATCATCCTGGCGGAACTGGACCAGCGCTGATCCAACATTCGAGCTACGTCGAGACTCGACGATGCTCTCGCAAAATTCGACGCCGTAGGCGATCACCAGGCGTTGGAGATCTTCTGGAAACCTGGCGAGGAGCTGGTCCTGGTTGTAGTATACGCGTTGTGGCGAGTGCCCTGACCGAGCCGTGGCGCCACTTAGGGCTTGAAAGCCGACACTCCCGACCTGGTCGAGCTCAACACGTGCGAGGCGTAGAACCGCGAGTACACCATTGCAACGCGCTCCAAGGTGGCGACTACGGGTGAGGGCGCAATAGTAGGCGAGAAGGGAAGGGACGTCCTTGAGTCGGCAATCTTTGGGGCAAACTGGGGGAGTCTTTGCGAGGACTGCCATGGCGACCTCGAGGGTCTTCTCCAAGAGGAAACCTGGGTCGTGGAGTATGCCAAGGAGAGCCGAAAGCACTTGTTTGAGGGCGACGGCGTCGACAACACTCGCATCCGATGGACCCTGGGAAGAAATTGTGTATAGAGTACCGTGCCCAAGGGTCCTGATGGTGAAGTCCGCGATTTGCTCATCGTGAGGATGGTCTCGCAAAATCTTTAAGACCGTGGGATTGTGTCGACAGAGTTCAAAGGCAGACTCGGCAGGCTTGTAGCCAGCTTTGTATACAAGATACTGGAACAAATTCTCTGCCAGACCCCCAGCAGGGGGCATGGCAAGAAGCGGTATTAATTTCGTGATCAAGCCTAGGAAGTGCAACGTCGTACAGTGAGTGGGAAGCCCCAGCATAAAGGAGGTATTCGAATGTCACCTGCACAAAGCAGCTGTTCATGTAAGACAGCGTCAGCAGCCATCTTGGTCCAGATGATACACACGAGCATTGCGGTCGTGGTATCCGATGTCGCGAGTGCGTTTGCGTAGCACTCATCCAAGCGTTGGCTATAGCTGTCAACCTCTAGGTGAACTTTCTTCAAACCGGTGCGGGTGGTCAAGTCTAGCAGGAAGTCGTCAGTGCTATTAATCCGTTGGAAAAGAGGATAGGATACGTACCTGGAATTCCAAGGTGCCCCCGCAATTGATCTGCATTCTCCTCTAGACCAGCAAATGCTGGATGCGGAGCCTCATCTGGATGCAACTCTGATGCCCCGCCACGAGACCGAGGGGCTTCGAGTTGACGGTGCGTCATGACTCAACGAGATATTTGATAGCAGTAGGCTGACTGCAACAAGGCAAACAGTCGATAATCCAACTCCAACTGGGATATGTGGCACGCAAGGTCGTCCGCTGCTGGCAGTGTGGCGCTGAAGTGGAACGAGATCGATTCAATCGGCGGATACCGTAAGCACTATCGGAGTGCACATAGCTGTATTTCGGAGTTTGAACCGAGATAGATCACCGCGCGGCCATTCCAAATCATAAATGTCAGAAATCAGCACACGCGACGCCAGAGCAATAATTATAAAAGCTGTCCCGAACATACCTGCACCGCACTGGCAGATGCACTATGGCGCCTTGAACACCCGTATGTCGTAGCGCAGCACCTGTACGCCTTCACGGTGCTCGTCGCGCGCATAGGGTACGTACGTTGCTTCGTCAGGCTCGGTCTTGTTGAACTTGTCGAGTGACGTCCACTATAGTACTCGTGGATCGCGAGGAACTTCAGTAGCTCAGGTGCCTGTTCCGTCCCTGTTCTCGCTCGCGCTCCCTGTCTCCCTGATCCATTCGTGTCCGGACTAGGATTGCGAATCTAGTGGTCAGCCTCCATGACCGAGCTAGTCCAGCCTCCCCGGCACCGAGACTTTATTCCCAACGCCCCAGTGAGGCCGTCGACTCCTCGGTGCACCAGATCCCACAGCTCCCCAACCCTCTCTAGCCCTACGTGTCCGCTTCTTCGAGTCGCTACATCAACATGCCGTCAACCACGGATACCGACTCCCACCAGACCACGCCGAAGAAGGTCCTCACCGCCGTCCACAACCTTCCAAAACGCACGCGCAGCCAGACGCTCCTCGGACAACCCGCCCGACCGCGTGCGCCCGGCAAGGAGAACGTACCCCCAGGCGAAGAGCCCCCCTCCAAACCCAGGCCTGCAGCCCCGACCCATCACCGTCGACGCCCCGCGCCTCTCCTCCTGGGCCGCACCCCCACCACCGTCCTCGGACTCTCGATGGGGAGCCACGCCTCTCCCGCCGTCGACCAGGACGTCTTCTCGCACCCGCACCCGCACCCGCACCCGTTGCCCGCCGTCGAATCACAATCACCACCGCCACCCCAGGGTCATAACAACAAGTGGGCGCCGAAGGACGGGAAGATCATCGTCAAGGTCTGGGTGCCGTCCACGGACGACATCTGGAAGCTGCGCGTGCCCGAGGACGTGCGGCTCGAGTCGTTCCGCACGCGCGTCGCGGCCAAGGTCGGCTTCGAGGTCTCGTTCTCCGCGCTCGTGTGCGGGACGCTCAGGACGATCGCGGACGACGCGGTGTTCAGGGAGTGGGTCGAGGGCCGGGTCGTCAACGGGCGCAACTCGCTCCTGACCGCGCATCGGCTCGCCTTGGCGTGACCGCGTTCTGTCTGTCAACGTGGCCTGTCCCGGTTCTTGAGGCGGATTGGGGCTGCGTCGACGACGCTACATACTTAGATCCTGCGGTTGGGCCCCAGCTTGTGTGACTGTGTCTGTGCATGAACGTTGAACGTTTTAGTCTCGGTTCGGATTCCGGAGCTGTGCTTGTGGCCCGTACCTCCATCCCGGTCTGTGAAACTCTTGTCGCGCCGTGTTTGCTTCACACGTATCCTGGAACCTTTGGACAATTGTACCGCGCTTTGGGAAGTCGACGAATTGCCGTTACGGAATGGACCGACAGTTGGCGTACCGGTCGACCCGCCTCGCTCCTCTCCCCATGCCGCCGCTCCCAGCGCCGACCTTCAAGCATTGCCTAACATACCCGCACAAGATCCATGGCCTCCGGTACAGCCGGGCATCATGGCAATAGCTGTCTGCGAGATTGTTCTCAGAGGCGCTGTCGTGGGGGGTACTACTTGAACTCGTTCACAAGCGGAGTTTGCTGTCCTGGGTGTTTGGAATATCTTGCATCTGTGCGGGTAAAACGTCGCGCATTGATCGCAAGACCACAGTCGGAGGGAGCGTTGACATCCTTGACGTGCGATGCTTTGGACTTCATGCAAGCTGCAATCCTTCGACTGGAGAAGCAACTATTCATGCGGCTACAAAATACAACTGATCTGGAAACGAGTCAACCTTCGATACGACACGCCTAAGGCGGAGCAGTCACTCACCACTGTGACAGGAAGCCGAACGGATGATTCAGGTCATTGTAGCTGTTCATCTGGTACGACCTAGTCGCAGGCTTTCACAGAGGTTCTCTCGCATATGTCTCTCGCAAGATGGACGTTCTCATGCCTGTTATTTGCGGTCAGCAAGAGGAGCGAATCGTTGACAGGCTTTCTCACGCAATATGGACCTCGGGCCTCAGGGCTCCGATGGCCTCCTCACCCTGCGGGAGCTCAGTTCTGAACGGGGATACATTAGGGGAAGGGACCAATGCTCAGCGACATTTGTTTCGACGCCATAGAAGTCGACGTACCGGAAGGCGAGCTTGCGTCATGCTGGGGTCAGGTGGGAATGGAACGATGTAGTTTCCTCGACATGTGCATCGATAGCAGCTATCGGAGACCTATAGCTTGACAAGGGGGTCGAGATGCATTGCGGGCATACCCAAAAAACGTTCCAAATACACACTTCAGACCCCCGATCCTGCATCTCCGCCATCTTCTGGAATCCAGCTCTCGACACGCTGACCTTCGCTCCACAGGCCTGGACGCCCACCGCCAGAAACTGGGGGACGCTCCCATCGAGCCTCTAGGTGTCCACGGAATAGACCGCTCTCTCCGCTCAATGCAGGATTAAACACGAGGGTGCCCGGAAAATCAGCTTGGGGGACGTGGCTGGACTCAGACGGGTCCGAGGGTTCGGGAAGGTGCATGAGGGCAAGGGGTATTGGGGAAGAATACGCCTCGAGGAGAGAAGCCTTGGTGAACGGCGAGGCGGAGACGAACAAGCCGACGATGACGCTTCGCAAGGGACTAGTGACGGGGCCGCCTGATTCGTTGGCCGCCAGGTTGGCTGAGTGGCGAAGCACGGTGCCTTGGAATTCGCGGATGTATCGCGGCCCAATTTTCCTCTCTTCCGCTTTGCATTGCCCCAGAACGCGGAGCGGGGTTCGCTTGGACGGTTCTTCTGAAGCTCTTGATAGGTCCCGGGAGTGCGTGTGTGAGAGACAGGAGGAAGGGAGCCACCACCAACCGTGGAGGTCGACCCCAAGGTCACCTCGACCTCCAACGCGACGGAGAGACATGGAGAGATGATCGCGAAGGATACCGAGGGAGCGCTCTTCGAAGTTGAGACCTTTGAGGACTGCGGAGATGGCCTGTGTTTTGATTACCATCTGGATGAGAAGACTTTGTGGAGGAGGATGGGAACGCGACAGGCTTGGTCAGAGGACAGAGAAGACTCGGAAGCAAACCAGGTGCGCTTCAGACGTACATCAGCCACTCGCACTTAGACCCACTTATAAGCGAACCTGATCGCCGATCTGCGGCGGGCGCTAGAGCACCAGCTGAGGGTTGCATTTGTGGCCTCTCGCCTTCGCCCTCGCCTCGCCTCGCCTCGCCTCTCTCTTGTCCTCCACCGCCATCTACGCGTGCTACATACGCCCGCACCATTTCTTGCACAAAATCTCTTTATTTCTTGAGTCTCGCGCACTCACGCACCGTCCTGAACGTGTTCGACGCGTCGACTTCATCCCTGGCGCCCTCAGCTGCCCAGCAACGCCGGAATGACTCTCGAAGACAGTCTTGTTCCCTCCCGAAGCCAGTCCTCCCTCTCTCTCTCCTCACAGGTGAGTCCGCCAATCCTACTATACTATTTTGTTCCGTCCCTGGCGATGTGGACACCGAGTATGAAAGATCTCTGGTCGTGGTGGGAATTTCCCCATGTGTGGACCCTATTCCTTTTTTATGCCTGCCGCGCGCTCGAGAAGTGCGGTCCATATTTGGTGCACATACCATACCAGCTTCTTCCGTCTCGCAAGTCGACGCGTCTTCCACGCGCTTGCCTGCCTGTTCGTGTCCAAGAGGTAGCTTTCGTCACGGCAGCACCATAGCGCTCCAACACGCCGCGGCAGACCCATGACATCGCAACAATCCTAGTACTCGTTGTCCCTCGTTGTCCTTGTGGTCCAAGTTTGGGATATCATCTGTTGTTTCGCGTCTTTTCGATGACGCGGACATCGAACAGTTCAGGGGATCGCAATTTCGTGTTGACATCTGGGCAGAGACCTTTGCATGCATTCGCGAACATAATAACAATAGCAGAAGCAAGGCCTCAGTGCTCGGCGTATTGATGTATCTGTTGACGTGTCTATAGGGGGTGTTCGGGTATATATATCATATCTTACGCAGCAGTCCTGTTGTATGTGTCATTCATGCCTGCATGAAGGGCATTGGAAGAGTGGTGGTTATAGCGCATGTCCCTGTCTTGTGGTCGTATTGTCCGCGTCATCCTTTAAATGATATAAGCACGAACTAACATCCCGCAAATTCTAGTCTACCCATTATACGGACTTTTTTGGGGATGATGACATAACACCTTTGATAATAGCGCAAGCTCAAGTCGGTGAGAATGATCATCGTTATTTTGAGAACCCGTACTAAGACTTCATAGATGAAGATTACGATGACGTCGGAGATATATCTATGGATACTGTCGTTCCCGAGCTAACTCAAACGGCCGAGGTTACTGCCAAGCGGAAGCGCCAGTCAGATCAGGTTGACGACTCCGAAAGGCCGCGGAAACATGCAAAAGACTCGGAGTCCGAATTGGGCGTTCATGACTCTTTATCCACAGCTGTCGCACGTACCGATAGCGACACGACCGCGGTGGCGTCTAACTCAAGCTCGCAAACAGCCACTTCGAATCCGTCCTGCACCACCGTTGTTCGCAGCAAGACTGTCATCGCCAATTCTTCGCGTAGCCATGTCTGCTCGCCGACCGACAGCTCTGCTGGCCTCGCCGCTTCCATGTTCTCTCCTAAATCCCTGGGATCCCGAGCATCATCAAGGCCAGCCATCCTCGGCGACTCTGCAACCCTCAATGCCGCTGGTCCTGCGGCTCCGTCAGAACTCCAGGAGCACGAGGCCCCGCCTCCCGTGGCAACTCTAATTCCGGATGCTTCCAACGTATCGGCCATAGACTTCCAGGCCCCGAAACCAGTGGTAGTGGTGAGTGTCTCGCCGCGATATCTCACTAAACTCTTGCTTACTAAGGTAGCGCAATGATACTAGGCGTATGCGGCCCACCATAGTAACTACCTCACTCCTCTTCCCTGGGGGGTTCAGTGGGAGATCGCCCGGTACGTCAACACCGGGTTTGATTACCATCGGTTTAAGGTGGAGTTCTTGAGGGGGTTGGGAAAAGTAGGGGGGAGCGGCACCGCGGCACCGGAAGTGACGAAGTTCGTCGAGGATGAGCGGCGAGCGGACAAGGCCGGAGCTGAATCTGATACGGCTCCTCCTGACGCGCTGGCGGCTGTTAGTGATAGCGGCGCTTCAGACGAGTTCGCTGCTGCCTACTCGCGGGAGCAGTCTGCAAGGGTATGTGTGTTTCTGGACAGCGCAATGTTGCCACGACTGATATGTCTGGCAGCTTCCGTGGGAGGAGCTCGATAAGGAAGACGAGATTCTCCGCGACCATCCTCTCGGAGCATTGGGGTGCAATGAACGGGAAGATTACAACCATGCCGACCCAGACTGGTACGGCGGCAAAGTCCACTTCACCGCCAAAGTCCTCTCGAACCGCCAAGGAAACGAGTTCCGCTTCGTGCTCGAGCGTCCCGTCCTGGGCTCCTCAAATCGATTCATGCGTCGCTTCGGCTCGCGGCGGTTCATCCGTGTGCGCATCCAGAAGGACGCGCTGAAACACGGGAACAACCTGAAGGAATACTTTAGGCGGCCGTTCATCGTTGGGACCGCGGTGTTTCGCGCTTTCTTCGCGAAGGAGCAGAACGTATTCCTAGTCAGGACAAATGAAGTGGTCGGAGGCTGGGTCGGCGAGGAACTCCGTATCACCGCCCCGGGCCCAGGAGACATCAGCACGGAGATACCTTTCATGGAGTTCATCAAATGGCACAACGATCTGCTGCTGAACTCAGATCAGGTAGGTCCGACTTATTTGTCGGCGTTGCTTCACTAACATGGCTTGCAGACCATGGCGAAGTGGACAGCGCGGTTTGCATTAGGTCTATCCAACTCGGTGCCGGGTCTTCGTCTCAAGCGGGAGAACGTCAGGTTCGAGGACGACATCAGTAAGTGCTTGGCCACTATCAAATTGGTGATATTCAGCTCACGCTTCTTTCCGCACGATATAGTTTGCGATGCCTTCGACGGGGAAGGCAAGCCCCCCAGCGAGATGCAAATGACGGACGGCTGCGGCTTCGCGAACCGCGCTGTCATGCGTCTTTTGCACGAGAAGTTCCGCACATGGGCGGAGGAGCCGACGGCGATCCAGTGTCGCATTGGCGGCGCCAAAGGCTTGCTCCTCGTGCGGCACGACCTGTCCCCCGACGAGGAAACCGAGCCGACCATCTGGCTGCGCCCGTCCCAGACGAAGATCAAGTACTCCCATCTCCCTCTCAATCAGTGCATCCTCCCCGACGACACAGACCCCGGCCAGCTCACACTCGACGTGCTGCGCGCGTCGCGCATGAAGTCTCCCGCGCGCCTCTCGACCGAGACGATCACGAACCTCGCGGAGAACGGCGTGCCGTTCGAGTGCTTCAGGGACCTTTTCCAGGTCAACGTCCGTGACCGCGTCGATGCGCTGCTCAAATGGGACGAGGAGCTCGCCGACCCGGACGGCGCGAAGCCCGACGGCCCCGCCATGAAGCTGTTGTGGGACGCGCTCGCCCGCGAGGGCGGTGCGGTCGCGGCGCGGATGGCGCGCGCAGACTCCGGGAGGGCGCGCATCTCCGGGTACGTCGTGGACGACCAGGACGACGAGTTCGAGGACGAGGACGGGCTGTCGCAGCTCGACAACGCGCTGCACCAGCAGAGCAGCGCGTGGTGGGAGGACCCGATCAGCGGGAGCCCGTCGAGCCTGGAGGAGACGTGCATGACGCTCATCGACTCGGGCTTCCGGCCGGACACGTGCGCGGTGCTGAGGGCGAAGCTGAGGGAGGTCGCGAAGAAGGTCGTGAAGACGTTCCAGACGAGGTACCGCTTCGAGGTGCCGATGTCGTGTTCGGCGTTCATCGTGCCCGGTGAGTATTAGTGTCCGTAGTTACAGTCCAGGAGATAGCCGTATGCTGACGTTCGCTTCCTTCGATAGACCCCTTTGGCGTGTTGCAAGCGAATGAGATACACGTCCGGAGTTCACGTCGTAATTTGCTGGATCACGAAGGAAGGGTCACCGACCTGGTTCTTGGGGAGGCTCTGGTACGCCACACCTGCATATATACTGAAGGAAAAGTCCTAACCCTTTCCGATCCAAGGTAACGCGGCATCCTTGCAAGGTCCCGAGTGACGTTCAGAAGGTATGCAGGTATTTTGTCTGACTGCGCTGATAACCTGACGACATTCACAGGTTACAGCCGTTTTCCACGAACGGCTACGACACTACTGCGACGTCATTGTCGTGTCAACGAAGAGCCACATGTTCAAAGGGCAGTTTCTCGATCGCCACCTTGCCAGCTTGACGGGAGGAGGTAATGCGCTGTGATCACCGAATGTGTGCTCCTTCTCTGATCTTCTCACCTAGGTGATTATGACGGCGATACGATGGAGGTCTTTTGGGACCCAGCAATCGTCAATGCTTTCCACAGTCCTGACCCGCGCAAATTCGCTGTGGACCCACCGGAGGTGAAGGGTTGTCTCCGCAAAAATGCAGAGATGGTGACTGAGTACCTGGCCCAAGTCCCGTCTACGGCTTCAGACGAGTTCAAGATCTACTCCCTGCAGAAGTATCTCCTAGGGGCGCTCCAGGACAGGACCCTTGTTGGGCAATACTCCACGTGGTGGGAGAACAGCACGTATTCCAATGGATATGATCATCCTGAAACAATCTTTCTTGCGTATATGTGAGTTTGGCATCAATGCTAGCCGCCGTTGGTTTGGAGATTAACTCGTGCATTCTAGGTTCTGTGCCATTCTCGACGGGTCCAAGACCGGAGTGACCGTCATCCCAGCCAAGTATCAAGAACACTCTCGAAACCAGGTCTGGCAAGTTCGTTCGCCAGCTTGGAAGGAGTCAATGGAGGACCGCGAGCGCGAGGAGAGGGACGAGCAGCGGCACGGTGTCCGGAAGCACGCGAAGCGACCGCATACCCTCCCCAAGTTCATCATGGACCGCCTCCGCGCGCTCATGGACGAGAGCTGCAACATCCAGCTGAAACGCATCGAAGAGCGGCTCCCGGACATCAAGGCCAAGCGAGACGACGCGCTCGCCCGCCCATGGGAAGACGCCTGCTCGCGCGCCCTGGAGGTGGCCGACAGAGGCTGCGGCCTCATGCAGGAGGAGCTTGAGCAGATCAAGGCGCACGTCCACATCATGGCCGACAAGGCCAAGGAGGCACAGGTGGCCGCCGTCAGGGGCCAGAGGAACAAGTCCTTCACGGATCTCCCAATAGAGCGGCGTCAGGACGTTCTACGCCAGCTGTCGCGCCAGTTCCATTCCGTGCCCGCCAAGCTCCTCTTCTTCGACGCGGCCTCCGCGCGCAAGGTCAAGGCCTCCTACGCCTACCTCTACGACTACGAGCACTCGAACATGCAGAGGTGGAGTCGGTTCCCTTGGAACGTGGGGACGCGCGCACTGTGCGAGATCAAGGCAGAGGCGTTGGGGTTCCCGAAAACCATCGCGGCCGAGTTTTACCCTTGGATGGTGGTCAGCTCGTCATACTTGCGAAAATATTCCCAGACGTGATGTTCTCTCAATGTTGTTGTCTGTCATCTCTGCACATCTAAGTACCAAAGCCTGTATCTGTTGAATAAAGCTCTCGCATGTCTCGTCGTTCTTGCTGTCACTTGTAGGTTGTTGTTGTATACCATGGATGATTTCATTGCGTGATGAAGGAACTTTAAATGTCAATCTTGCTCGTGCAATGGACGCTTGTCTGTCAGTCAACGCCCTTGCAAATGTGAAACCGGTACCGAAGTCCATCCGCATGGAGAGTCCCAAAACTGACTGCAAGGTATCTATGCACATACATACAACCACGACGCTCATCACCCCCGCGGCCAGTGCACAACTACAAGTCCCGAGGTCGTCGAGCACATAGCAGATGGTAGCCGTATAACTATCATCACGACTCCTCGGCCTTTTCGCCCTCTGTCGAGAACGGCGCCGCCTCCACTGCCAGTGCCTCTGCTTCCTCGGGCGCGTCAGGCTTCACCTCCTCCTTTTTCTCGGTTGCGGCCGCCACGACGGGCCCGTCATGCACGACGCCCAACACGGTCGATGACACGTCCGAATCGTCGTCCGAAGACTCCTCTTCTTCGTCGCTGCCCTCTTCCTCGTCCTCTCCCTCTTCTTCCTCCTCTCCCTCTTCTTCTTCCTCTCTCTCTTCTTCCTCCTCATCTTCTTCCTTGGATGCCTCCTCGGTCAACTCTTCCTCCGTGGTAGGAGCCTCAGAGGTAGACGGTAACGCGCTGGCAGGCTCTTCAGTCTCAGGCGCGAGCTCCTCGTGGCATTCCAATAAAGTGCTTTCCACCGCATCAGCCTCAGCCTGCTCTTCAGCCGCCTCGCTGAGGTGTGCGGAGGTTTCCTCGGGAACCGCCTGAGACACCTCTGTGGTGTCCTCTGATGTTGATGGAGCCGACTCGGCTTGCTGAGCGCGCGCTGTCTCCTCGCACGATGATGGTTCCTCCGCCTCCTCGTCTTTGACCTCAGGCTCCGGTACCTCTGAAGGAGCCTCAACGTGGGCCTCCCCAGCCTCTTCCTTCGGCTCCTCATGCTGCTCCTCCTCCGGTTTAGCTCCCTCGTCGGGTTCGGCCTCCTCTGGTGGCGGAGGGGATGTCGAAGTCGAGGAAACAGGAACAGTGGACGTCGGGACGTCGGCCTCGACCGCAGCCGCGGCGCGCTCCGCCGCGATTTCCCTGTCGATGTCCACCTCCGAGAGCTCGCCCTTTGCGAGCTCCTCCGCGATGCTGAACGCCTCGCTGTACACCATCGTGTCCGTCCTATTCCGGCCGAACTTCCGCGGGCTCTCGTTCCTCCTCTGGCCGGGCGGGGCGGGCGACGTACTCGTGCCCCTCTCTCCCAGCCCGTCCCTGGCCTGCTCTTCCTGAGCGTTCCATGGGCGGTCGTCCCCAAGACCAGATGCAAGGTGGCGACGCGGATCGAGGGAGGCGCCGAGCAAGCGGGGAGGCTCGACATGATCGGGCCGACCGTCCTCGCCCATGGAAGTAAGGCGGGGCGGGATGACGAGGAACTCGGCGGGGACAAGCTCGAACTTGGAGGTGAGGGCGAGGAAGCGGGCGTAGAGGGAGGACTCGGCCTCCGCTTGCTCGAAGGCTTCGCGGTGGTGGAAGTATGCGTGGGCGAAGATGCGGCCCAGGCGGCGGGCGAGAGAGGAGAAATGGCGGTGGGAGCTTTGAGGGACGGAAAGGCTGCATGTGTGTTACAGTCGGCATCGCATAAAGAGAGCACATGAGGACTGGGCGTACCGGGAGGGGAATGCGCGAGGGGAGTTCAACAGCGCGGTAGCGCTGTCTAGGGTATGCAGAATATAGTCGATGGCACAACATTGCTACACCACCATTACACCTATGAGTATGAGTGTGTACTAGGGGCAGGTTGCGTACCTCCATGGCGCCCTCATTCCCGTGGGCGACGCACAAATACAGCCATTCACCAGCTTTCATCTCAGAGCAAGTATTTCGCGTACACTCCAGCTGAAGCATGGTAATGAGGGGGTGTGAAAGGTCCTGTGCGAGTCGTCTGGACGTCCCCAAGTTGTTATGTTGGTCGCGGACGCGGAGCAATTTGACAACTCACCGAAGTTGTTCGTACACCCAACACGCTTCGTCAACGCTCACGCTACCGTTGCCATCCTTCTCTGCATCCTTATCCTCTACTTTCGCTTCGCCATCCTGGCTATCGCTGGCGCCCTTCCCCGGAATTGAGACGATTCGTTCTACGTCGTGAACATCGAGGCGAATGAGGAGGGATATGTATTCCTGCAACTGGAACGCGCTGTCAAGGGCAGAAAGCGGAGGTAGAGATTTGACGGGGTAGAATGAAGAGATCCGAGAGCCTTTGAGGGGACGTTGGATGGCGACTGCCATTTTCCAGGGAGCAGGGACAGTAGTGAATTCGCCGACGTTGACCGCGACGTCGAACTCACCGCAGACATGGATCGTGAGAGGCTCCTTCCTTTTCTACTTACTCCCCGAGGCCCTAGACTGGGGTTAGGGTGCGTCCTAAGTTGCCTTTGCCTCATGACTTGACTGGTCCCCAATCTTCTTCGCCATGCATCGCCGGACTCTCTGGACATCGTGCAAGCAAGAGATGATATTTGGGGACCAGGCGTTAGCCGGACAGGTGCACACCTTTCCAAAGTTTAGTTCCGTGCGGAACCCCGACCAAAGTTTCGTCATGTCATGCTGATGTGGGATTTGACAAGGTGCTCCTCCAACGGTTTTGACTCGAGTCATCCTCCTTCTCTCCCCCCGCGTATAGGCAGATTGCGGCATGGCTACCAAAACGCAGATCATCTCTTCGGATGTCGAGAAAGACGGTGGTTTGCTGCTTGAGCTCTCCTACGCTCAACAGGATTGGCATCAATCCCACAAATGGACACGGAGGTTCTTGCAATGGGGCTTGGAAACTAGAGGTGCGTGCTACTTCGCATATCTTTGTACTCCGATCCGCTCACCGTGTTTCGTGAAGGCATCACACCGGTGGCCGAGACGGACCGCGTCGACACTCAGTACAGCAAAATATTTTTTATCTGGCTGTCTGCCAACTTCAATATCTTATCGTACGTTCCTCCTCCCTTCCGCATCAAAACACGGACCTAACATGTAGTCGCAGCTTCTCTGCGGGCACGCTGGGACCGGTGATCTTTGGTCTCGGTCTTCGAGACTCGTGTCTAGTGATCCTATTCTTCAATCTCCTTTGCAGTGCCCTCCCCGCTTACTTGTAAGTCATTGGCACTCCTTCCGAATATCCATTAACCACTCCATTAGTTCCACATGGGGACCGAAAACGGGTTTACGTCAGATGTGCCAAGCTCGCTACAGCTTTGGGTTGGTCGTCTTGCTTTCCACGCTCAAGCATAGATTAACGGCAAGCTTGCAGTTACTTTGGCGTTATCATCCCAAGCATATTTAATTTAGCCTCCATGATCGGGTTCTGTATCCTCAACTGCATCCTTGGTGGTCAGACGTTAGCAAGCATAACCAATGGGAATCTCAGTTGGAGGTATGTTGCCTCATCGGAAGATATTCGTCTGTTCGGGAGGTTAAGGCTCTATACAGCGTTGGTATTGTGATCATCGCTATCATCTCCTTATTGGTGAGACTTAATCTCGCGCTTCCCGTGTTCAACTAGGCAAGCTAATCTGAGATGATGCCAGGTGTCATTCTGTGGCTACCGAGTCCTCAATTGGTACGAACGTCTTGCGTGGATCCCAGTCCTGATTGGATACCTTGTTGCTCTCGGAGTTGGCGGCAAGCACCTCCGCAACGAACCTTCCTCAGCACAAGCGACTCCTCAGACCATCCTTTCGTTCGCTGCGACTATCGCCGGTTTCGTCATAACATACTGCCCCCTCGGTTCAGACTTTACTATTTACTACAAGTCTTCTGTGCCGAGGTATGTAACACACCTCCGACCGCCGCCCGACTCAAGCTGATTTGAACCCCGCAGTTGGAAGATATTCATGTACTCATATCTCGGATTCAACATCCCCATTGTATGCCTCTTCCTTCTGTTATCCAGCGCTTTTGGTTTGAACGCATTGTCATAGATCTCCTTGCAATGCCTTGGGGCAGCAGTAGTACTGGCTGCTCCATCTGTTCCTGCATGGAACGAGGGATATGGTAACGGCAACGTCGGCGGCCTCATCGAAGCTATGCTCCAGCCGACAGGCAACTTTGGGAAGTTCCTCACGGTGCTCATGGCGCTGAGCGTGACGGCGAACATCGCGCCGACGTTCTATTCCTTCAGTCTGAGCTTCCAAGTGTTCATCCCGCCATTCGCCGTCATCCCCCGCTACATGTTCTCGTTCCTCGCGACCGCCCTGTAGGTCTCTCCAAACTGCGCATCCTCGTTCATACGCTGACCATATCATCTAGCCTCATCCCTATCTCGATTGTCGGTGCCCACAAGTTCTACGACACCCTCACCAACTTCCTCTCGCTCATCGGCTACTGGGCGAGCGCCTTTGGCGGCATCGTTCTCGTCGAGCACCTCGTCATCCGTCGCGGCGACTTCTCCGCGTATGACTACCGTTTCTGGGACGACTACCGCCGCCTCCCCACCGGGCTCGCCGCGCTCGGCGCGTGTCTGCTCGCGTGTGCGCTCATCGTCCCGTCGATGGACCAGGTGTGGTTCGTCGGGCCGATCGCGGAGAAGACGGGCGACATCGGGTTCGAGCTCGCGTTCGCTTCTGCGGCGCTGTTTTATGTCCCGCTGAGACGTTTGGAGCTGAGGTTCCGGCCGTTGGTGTGAAAAGTGGGGCGATCGGTCTGGGGATGGGTTGAGGTTCCATGGGTAGTGCAAGTAGACCATGTAGCCACCGGTAGGACAAAAGTATAGACTAGATCAACTTCGACATTGTATAGAGGCGAGCGTGATCGAATTATGTCTCGGGGTTGGTTCTGAAGCTTGCACTACAGATCCCGCCATACCCCTCCCAAGAGGGCGACGATGACGGCCGACCACATGTCCGATCTCAGAGGTCGCTGCCCTTGTCGCGGTCGCCTATACTGGGACTTATGGTTGCGGACGAGGACATGGAAAGAGCTGACATCCATAATGTCCTATGTGAGTACTTCCGTGGCATTATTGTGCAGTACAAGATTCGTTCAAATGTAACCTGCATTGCAACCCAATGTCCATGCTACCCTCCCAAATACCCAACCACGTACATATGTCTTTACTTGTGTCAATGCCCCAAAAGAGCTTCGTGAAAGGCTCCTGATGCTGTCGTCCGCACTGGCCGTGGCACCGTTCTTGGCGACCCGAGACCGTATGCGATAGCATCATGAGCTCTCCTATGAGATAGACGTCGACTGACAGACGGGAATCCCGCAGAGCAGCATGCGGAAGCATAGGGCTCTGGACCGTTCACCCATGCCCTCTGCGACGATCAAGCCGGTGATAGGGGAAGAGCGTGATACAGGTCCGTGCACGAGCTTGACCAGGAAGATGACATGTTCCGAGAGAGTCTCTCTGGTTCCCCACTCCCCCAACCCCCGACAACGTTCCGTGAGGACCGCTCTTGGAGGAGTTTCTCTCGGGAAGAGGAAAAGAGATAGGAGGATGGCGCCTCATTGGACAGTACTCCCAATGTCACAGAACGTGGTGATAGGCAAGATTGGGGCGGCGAGGGCAGGTTTATGGTGTTGTCTAGAATCCCCTTTTCATTTGTAGCTGTCGTGTCGAACGTTGTGGTATCCGTGATAAACTGCATGGTTTGCACCGGTGTTGGAGTGAAACCACCTTCGGCAAGTATTCGATTCCACTTGACGCTAACCATGATGAGCAGTGGCGGGATTCCCTGTTTACCACCACTATTAGCGCTTGATGGCGGCATGAACGGACATTGCATACAAACCTGGAGTTGTCCCAACATTGGCAAAAGCGCATTTTGCATGGGGCTGTTTATCCCGCATGCCACGACAGTTAGGATCGCGACGGCTGTGTATGGCAATGCGCTCTCCACGATTATACAAACCGCGAAGGTATACATTCTATCGTCTTGGTTGCCGTAGAATTGGCGGAACGTGTGCCTATGCCACAGCAAACGTAGAATGATTGCGGCGGTGAGGATGATGTTGATCGAGAGCGATAAGCTCAAGTACGCCAGAGACGGAACCGTGGTCGTGTCCGTCCATAAGTTCTCCGCTAACTGGCTGATATTTGGGAGGAATTTGGATCCGACCCCTGAGGGAATATTTGTCAAGGAAAAGCGATAGGATATGCTCACGCAACACACACACCTACGAGAGAAAACAACATCACTGTACTCGCGAAGAGTGCTCGTCTCGTGGATCCGAAAAGCCGATAGAAGCGATACAGCTGTGTTGGGGTGTGAGTGGAGCGAACAACTGCTCAATATATATACTCATACATACGATCATCCCGTCAGCAAACCAATTCAGAATCACATACCTAGTTCCATAATTGTTAGGTACATGTATTTTTCAAGTACGATGAATGCTTACACTGTCGTTGTAGAGAGAGTAAGACCATCCCTTGAAGTCTCTACAATGTAGGCAAGTGGGCCGCCACGAAAATCTCGGTGGAGAATGAACGCTCTGTGGTTCAGCGACGTCTGAAGACAAAGCCCAACGGTTGCAAGGAGGAAGAGCAGTATGGCGTATGCAAAGAGGCCCCAGTTCTGTCCAGAACATGGTGTCACGACTGTCCCCTTGGACGGTCGAATGCAGTGGAGTCGGATGAGAAACATGAAAAGAGCAAGTTGGAAACCTGCAACGAAAGAGACAAAATATTAGATGACTTCTTTCGAGAGACGATTCAGATCCAACATTCATACCATAGGTGAGGTTGGACAAGATAATACCAACCATGTTGGCCGTCTCGACGGATGTTTGGTCGAAAGGCTGAGTGGATGTATATGGTGGTGCCATTGGATGTCAGTTGTTGTACGGGTGCTGGAGGAGGTATTGGCAGTTCCCGCACTCACGTTCTTGTTCTCCCTTCCCTTCCCGCCTTTATACGATATGAACTGAACACAATCACGAGTGCTGGTTGATCCGCAGGTTGTTTGTGCCTCAAAACACGACCCTAGTCCTCCTACAGGGAGCACATACATCGGATTCTGGAAGGTCAGACGTGCGTCCACAGAGCCAGAAAGGGAGTCTCGAGGAATGAAGCCGCGCGCCTGCCCTTTGACAAATGAAACCAAGTTCGACTGGCACCGCATAGCCTGTGTTGACCGCATGTCCACCCGGGTTCTGGCAAGGACGAAACAACGTACTATGTTTACAAGGATTGTCATAATCGGGCTGCTTAGTAGCGCCGGGGTCCTCGTAGGGGTAACTGGCATTAAAGGTACCAATCGTCAGTGGTGACCAGAAAGCCTGTTTGGAAGGAAATCACATCTCAGAATGGGCACTGATTCCGATCGCGATTACAGTGTACACCCTACTCAGGTGTCCGTTTGCCTTGGTCAAAGAGTGGTCAATAGGTATGAATGTCGCACACAGCATCGATACTGGGAACACGGACCGGTGATCTACAAACCGTACAAATCCCACTTCGCCCATTATTTAAGTCGATTAGCGCATATCAAGGACCGCTCATAGTGCGATACCGTTAATAGCACCTTCCACACGTTCAAGCCACATGTCCAGGATGTCTAACTGCAGGGCAGCGTCGTGGTCGTGCTCCCGATCCACATCGAAGCCTAAGTCTGGCACAAGCGCTGGGTTATGTGGTGGCAACGGACGATCGGGAAAGCAACTCACCTTCCTTCCACTCCACGAGGCGCATCCGCAGCGGTTGCAGCAACATGCTCTGTACATTACTCAGCGAATTTTTGTCGCGAACACCAGTCTATTCGGGTAGTCAGCTCAACTGGGGGGGTGAGTCGCAAATATGCCGAGAACGTACCCGGTTCTGCGCGTCCCTGAGCAGCAGCACGTAGTAGAACCCGAGGCACTCGACCAGCCGCAGCGGCTCTGGGCTCTCTAGGAAGTCGTCTAGAAGGACCGAGTCGAAGAGGTCTGGTGGGTCGGGTCGAAGGACTAAAGGACCAAAGGTCGCAAGGAGTTGCGGAGAAGCGAAGAGGTTCTTATCGCTGCTAGAGAGCCCCTCAAGGACCGCCTCCTTGAGCAAACCGACGGCGGCAGCCCTCATCTGCGGTGGCAGTTCTTCGTCGCCAAAGAGATCTTGCAGGAAGCGGAAGCGCAGTGGAGATGGGGACAATCCGAGGACGAGCGAGATGACCCGGAAGGTGTAGTGCCTGACGTTTGGGTCCGGGTGATTGCTTGCGACATGGGGAAGTAAGTGGATGAGGGGCGCAATGAGATCCGTGGTAAGCTCTGTTCGAGGAGCCGCGGACCGTAGAGGCGCCAACGAGGATATTAGGATAGAGAGAACCTCGTCGAAAGCCACGTTCGATTGGATGGACGAGAGGACAATAGGATAGAACGCAGTCAGGGTGGATACCGAGAAGGTATACGAGGGCTCGTGTGCCAGAAGGACGAGAGAAGCCAAAGAAGGGCGAGATTCGCAGAGGCGTGGTGTAACGTTTAAGGCGCCAAGAGCCGACTGGAAATGAAATAAGGTCATGACTCCGCTGACTTATGATACCACTTACCCAGGTACTTGTGAGAACATCCTGTGAACCTGAACCGGAAGGCGATTCCTGTGGCGGAATGACCAACCTAGAGAAGTGGGCGGCAAACGCTTTCCACGCAAGATTGCTATTGATAGCATTTGCTAAACTCTCGAGGGTGGCTTCTAAGAGAGACTGCAGGAGTGCCTGCACAATAAACATCAGCACATTGATGCGAATCGTAAACATTCACTAATATCACCTTCGTTTTCTCATTGGCCCCGCTCGATAGAGCCAGTACGAACTCAGAGATGGCGATAACGAGGGTACGGCTTTCGTCAGAAGTAGCCGTCTGACCTGCAAGGGTAATAACAGAACTAAGTTCTGAAAGCCGTAACGCCAAAGCCTCCTCCGGAGACTTCTTCCATTTCGGCAGTCGTGGGATTGCTAGAAGCCGGTTCAGCCACAGCTGTGGACGAGGAAAGAGATGACCTACTGGCCGAGTAGGCATCGAGAAGCCGGACTAGCTGGCGGGCTGGGCTCACCCGCAGCGACTCACTGGCATCTTCGCCGCTCTGCAATGTCCGATCCAGGGTTTCTACGACTTCCTCCACGGCAATAACGACCTCCTTGGCACTGCATTCCCTGGATATGAGGCTGATGAGTTCATCCACACCATCCTCGGGGGTTGACACCATAATTGGAATGACGGTCAAAGGTTCCTGCCCAAAGAAAACGTCAGCGCGGCTCCCAATATCGGAACGCTGTCTGTACTCACAAGAGAGGTCGCGCACCCGCTCTCTCTCACGGCCTTCACAATGCTACTGAGGTTGTGTTTAGGCTTATCATCATTCACCGCCGTGGTTATTAGATTCGTAAGTGCAATGCCTAGATCCTAACTTGTTGGTTCAATCAATGCATAATCTGCTACCCGCTCGAAACTGACCTACCTCATCGACTTCATGATCTTCAAGAGAGAGCAGTTCCTTCAACCTTATCGCAGAAGAAGAAGATTCAGGCATTGCGCCAGCTGCAGAGGTTATGGATGCGAGGAGATCCGTGCAACTACTAGATATCGTGGTTGGTGGTGGTCCGGTGGACGTTGACAAACGCTGTGGCAACAAACGCCCACTCCATCAAGCGCGCTAGCAATGCAACGTCTCGTCGAAAACATCGATATTTGCGTGCTTCTACACATGTACACATAACCCAACAGGAAATATGTTTAGCCAGCCCCAGCACTTCTCCACCACCTCACAGCACCGTCCTCTCCACCAGTCACATATGCACCGGCTGTGCCATGTGCGGGTGGCTTTGGTCTCCACGAGACCGTCCACACCTCGCCCTGCTCCTGTACCGTGGAAACCGCCGCCCTTGCGGCGATATCCCAGACCTTTGTAGTCTTATCCGCAGAGCCGGAGACAGCAAGTCTGCCGTCAGGCGAGATGTCCGTACTGAGGACCCAGGAAGAGTGTCCGCTGAGGGTTGCGACCGCTCCAGAGCCGGGCTTGCCAGAGGACGATACACGAACATCGTGCAGGATCAGGCGTTTGTCTTCTGACGCAGACAATAGCAACTGTTCGCACGAGCATGTACATCAAAAGAATGTGGATGGAGCTGCCACAGATTGAAAACGTACTGTCGAATCGGCTGACCAGGCGAAAGATCGGACGGCCATGGCGTGCGAGCTATATGCGACCTGAATGGAATTTGACGCGATGTCGAAAACGAAGATTTGCCCTGCCTCAGACGACATGGCCACTCGCGACCCATCTGGGCTCTAGAGTACAACAAAGTAAGCACGCGTTCATCGGTTGGTATTGGAAGCAAGTGAGAGGAATGAGCACGAAGCGAAGCAGACAGACACCAACTCAAGTTCGCGAATGACCCACATATTTACAGTGCATGCCAAACTTGTTGCGGCCACTGGTGAGAGTTGCACGTCGCTCCCCAAATGACCCGGGTTCCGCGGAGTGGATAGTGACGTTTCCTGAACCGCCTGTGGAAGCATATGTTCCGCCTCGGGGATTCAGGGACACGGACCATGCTACACGAGGCAAAGGTCACAGGATAGAATGTAAAATTGGTGTTTCATGTGGGATGCGACGGGATATGTGGTTGGGGAAGAGCACAATGGTTATGAGGATGAATGTATGCGTGTGGACACTGAGGGACGTACAAGGTTCTGTCGCTTCCGCTCCCGCACTCCTCGCGTAGCTCTCGAAGGAACCCTTGACCTCCCCATCTTCCAGATCCCACAAGGACGTGAGGCCCTCAAGCGTATTGTACAGAGCGAGCTTTCCGGTAGGGTCCACGCTGAGCGAGACGATGCCGAGAGTGTGGGGTGGCCGTGAACGCGAGACCTGTCCGGAGATGGAGTCCCATTGCTTGATTACACCGTCGGCAGATACACTCAGCACTGTGTCAGCAGTCGTCCAGTTCACCGCCCATACTGCGTCCGAGTGCGCTGTGTCGGTTGTACATGAGTCTTCAGGTTAGGGTGCCAAGGCGCACGACGCGACGTACGTTCCGCGCCATCGTGCGCGTGCAGGAAGGCGAGACTCTGTGTGATCTGTGTGAGACAAACGTAAAGCTCGATGGACGTAAACGAATACCATCTATCCTTGTTTAGTGAGGCGTATAATGGACGAAATTGCTTACAGCCTATGCGGAGAAGTGGAAGAAGCGGCGCTGGTAAGTAATGTTGGCGAAGCGCCCTGGGGACGGAAGGTTCAAGGCGCTACAAGATAACTGTAATCTTTTCCTTCAAGTCTATGCAGCCAATGTAGGACGCGAGAGAGGTCCTTCCATTCATATATAGATGCTACGGTGCACTGTGACTTTGATATAAAAGATGTGCCGACTCGGAGGTTAATTAGCCATCTCCGAAAAACTTGGAGAAGCACATAGGTTCGACACAAACCCCTCTCACGTGCGGGCGGTCTTGGTATGAGACTAGAGAAGCACACAATGTGTGACACATGGAGTCCATCAGCGTCATCCGCGACCGTCCCCATTGCTGCATAGTCGCAATATTAGACCGAGTATACGCGTACTTATGCTCAATTGCAATGTATACCCAGAATATAGAGCAGGGTAGGGCTTAGCGCTCGGTTTCCGGAGGGCGCCGACGGAGTTTAAACTCACCTCATATACGCACTGCTAGACAAACCTTATTTTTCTCTTATATCCACGAACGCGGAAGAAGACATCGCCCCTTTGCTGTATCTTTAAACCAAAAGTGAGCTCTTTGCGCTGTGTTCAGTGGAGTGCAGAGGACTTAGATAGCGTCCAGGATGTCTGACGCTTCTGATGAGATCCAAGTCGACGCCCCCGCCGAGGTTGAGGCCCCCGCTGAGGCTCCCAAGGGCAAGCTCACCGTTGAGGACGCTCTTCAGGTTTGTCCTTGTACCTCTCTCGCGCATCCGTCAAAATATTCATACACTCCCCTTGGACGTACAGCAAGTCCTGAAGAACGCCCTCGTCCACGACGGTCTCGCTCGCGGTCTCCGCGAGTGCGCGAAGGCGCTTGACAAGCGCCAGGCGCACTTGTGCGTCCTCGTCGAGACGTGCACTGAGGCCGAGTACATCAAGCTCATCGAGGCCCTTTGTGCCGAGCACAAGATCAACCTCATCAAGGTTGGTGACGCCAAGGTCCTCGGCACCTGGGCTGGTCTCTGCAAGATCGACCGTGAGGGCAACCCCCGTAAGGTCGTCGGCTGCTCGTGTGTCGTCGTCAAGGAATATGGTGTTGAGTCGGAGGGTCTGCACGTCCTCCTAGACTACTTCAAGAACCGTTAAGTAAGTGCCCGCTTCGTTGGTTCCGGTTCTGAGATGACAAACAGACTCCCTCGACGGAGAGCATCTGTGAGGATAACTGTCTATCCGGAATCATTATATACTTTGTCTGAGCTTCTTCTCTTGCATTGTTGTACGAGAGACATTCGCTGACGCCTTTGATATACAGTTTATTGTCGGTTCCTCTGTAGCTGTAGTCGGTCGTATTGCTCCAGCAACGAATGCCATGATATTATACGACTGATGTGTGTGTTTGTGTGATACGAAACTCGTGGACAGGCCAGGGAGGGCGTACCTGTCAATAGCATTCGCAACGGAAGCCTGCAACCACAGCGCCGCATGGACCTGGGAGGGGGGGCCGGAGTCGCGGACCGATGTAGCGCCTGCGGGGAAAACACATGCCTGAGGCGATCGAGTGACGACAAGCTTGTTTCTCGACCCCAATCATCCTCTCGTTCGCCTGCTTCCTCTCCTCGTGTGTCGATGGTCGAGTTGAGCTATATGCTGAGCCGGAGAATCATCCACTAATCCAACCCACTCAAGACACCTCGACGACGCCCTGTTGAACATGGCCATCCAGCTGCCCAATGCCACTCTGCTCAACAGTCTCAATCCCACCGCTCGACGATCTCTCCTCGTAGCACTCTTCACGCTTCTCCTCTTGCGTGGCCGGATTGCGGATATACCAAATGTTGCCTTCTCGAAGCTCAAGACTGTCGCTACCCGCCAGGACATCTCCCAGGAAGAGCTCGCTCAGGCTTTGCAGCAGGTCTATATCAACGAGCCAGATGGTTCCAAGACCCTCCTCGTTCCTCATAAGGGACACATCTCCAAGGTGCATTTATCTTCCACTCATTCGAAAACGCATGCGCAAACCTTGTGCGTGCTAGGTCACCATTTACCCCACGTCGTCATCTGCTCTTGCAAAGAGCGCGAAGCACTTCCCCCTCGTCCCCACATCCAACAAAGCCAACCTCGATAAGACCTTCCTCCGACAACTACTCCCTATCCTCAGGATAGCCTTTCCCTCATGGCACTCCAAGGAGGCATTGATTCTCGTCATGCACTCGTTCTTCCTGGTCCTCCGTACGGTCCTGAGCATCGGCGTCGCCCGTCTAGACGGGCGCATCGTGCGCGACTTGGTCAGTGCCGACGGGAAGGGCTTCGCGAAAGGCATAGGTATTTGGCTTTTGCTCGCTATACCGAGTACATATACCAACTCTATGGTAAGTTTTATCGACTGCATGACTTCTCACAACGACCGCTCATGTTGGCGCGACCGCCCCCAGATCCGACATCTCCAGGCGAAGCTGTCGTCGCGAATGCGTACGCGACTAACGCGCTACGCTGATGACCTCTATCTTTCGTCGGCGCCGGACCTGCGCTACTACAGAGTTACCCTGGAGGGTGGCCTTGCTGATGTCGACCAGTACATCACCTCCGACATTACGTCGTTCTGCGACGCGCTCTCTGGAATCTAGTACGCATGAGGCATAATTCATTCTCGTGGCCATCGTCTTATTCTGATTGCTTATACACAGTGGGAACGTCCTCAAGCCATCATTAGACTTCGTGCTCTTCACCTCACAACTCGCGTTTTTACTGGGCTTCCGTGGCACGACGTCATTGTTCTTGACGTATTACCTGACGGCGAAGATTCTGCGCGCTGTTACCCCCGCGTTCGGTCGCTTAGCCGCTGTGGAGGCGCGGCTAGAGGGCGAGTACAGAGCAGGTATGGGTCGAGTTGGACGAGAAAGCGAGGAGATCGCGTAAGTTTCGTCCGATGACTCGGTATGATAGCGTATTATGCATGCTTACAACTGTGTGCAGTTTCTACGGGGGTGGGCTTCGGGAACGGAGTATACTCGGCAGAGCGTACATGCGCCTGATTAAGCACGTCAATTCAATATACAAGGTATTTGGCCGAGAACTCTACTGGATATCGAAAGACTGATCGATACTATAGATCAGGATAGCATACGAGTGGACGGAGGATTTCCTCATCAAATACATGTGGAGTGCGGCAGGGTACGGAGTCATTTCCATACCCGTCTTTATGAGGCGAGTTCGGAACGTCGGTATCCAAGCTCGGGGGCCCCGCCCACACGAGAAGCCTGACAACGAAGTTGCAAACCGCACAGAATGTGAGCACGTCTCAGATCGCAGATTAACACCTGCTAACTAACTATTCGATAGCATATATCTCGTCCCGTCGTTTGCTGCTCTCCCTCGGCGACGCCGGCGGCCGACTGATGTATGTCTACAAGGACCTGCTTGAGCTCGCAGGTCTCACTGCACGCCTCTACACCCTCCTCGCTACCCTCCACAATCTCCCCCACCCGCCACTCCCCGACGATCCGGCGCTGGAGAACATCGTCCTTCGCGGCGTGGACGTCGGCATCCCCACCGCTGCCCCGCAATTCGTTACGCCGTCCGAATCGACCGAGGACGTCTTGCTAGCACCCGAGCAGTCGGAGGCGTTCGCTAGGAAGGCGGCGACGACGACGGTGTTCGTCAAGGGCCTGTCGTTCGAGCTAAACCCCGGCGAGCATCTCATGATCACAGGCAGCAACGGTGTGGGGAAAACGGCCATCGCGCGCGTGATGGCGGGCTTGTGGGCTGCGCAGGGAGGTGGGAACGTGAAGCGGCCGATGGGGAAGAAGGGCGTGTTTGTGGTGCCGCAGAGGGCGTACATGGTCACTGGGACGCTGCTAGACCAGTAAGTCGCTCTTTGCAGTTCTGAGTCGGCTGTGCGGGGTTGCTGACATTCGGCCCGCGTCGACAGGATCATTTACCCGGACTCGTATCCCGACTTTTTGGCGTCGGGCCGGACGCACGAAGAGCTGATGGAGATTCTGACGGCTGTCAACCTGGCGTATCTTCCATCTCGAGAGGGTGGTTGGTCGACGCGCAAGGAATGGAGAGATGTGCTGAGCGGCGGCGAGAAGCAACGGGTGCGTTCGCAATACGATATGTGCTCGCTACTTATTAACTTCCGGCGCCGTAGATGGGTATGGCCCGGGTGTTCTATCACCGACCCAAATTTGCGGTCCTGGATGGTAAGCATCGCGATTGACTACTATGATACGCCGGTTGACTATGCTGTCCGCAGAGTGTACAAGTGCCGTATCCAGTGACGTCGAAGGCCGCATGTATGAACATGCGAAGTCCCTTGGTATCACTCTCATCACTATCTCGCTTCGGTACGGCTTTGAATCTCTCTCCTGTGCCTGTAGTACTAATCATAGTGTCCCTTCTTTGCATAGCCCTGCACTCATGCGCTATCACACGCAACTGCTCACCATCGCCGGTGACGGTACCGGCAGATGGACACTCAAGCGTATCGGGACGGCGGAAGAGCGGATGGACCTGGACCGCGAGATCGTCACGCTTGAGAACAAGCTCGCCGAGGTCGAGAAGTGGGAGACTCGTGTCAAAGAGCTTGAACGGCTGTTAAAGGTACAGGAGATTTAAGTAGTTATCCCGGGCTATCTGGAAGGGGGACCAGTTGGTGTGACAACATCTGTGCTTGTGCAGAATCACCCTAATATCGGGAACCAGTTCGTCGCGGCCGGTACGGCGCCCCACACGCTGAAAGAATCCACAATGGCAGATGGGGCGCATGATGAGCTCTGAGAGTCGATGTCGAAGATCATATGGAGAAGCGTGTCGCGAATTGGCTTTGATTAGCTCAAAGATTGGATGGTCCACCGCCTCTGGACGGGATGATCCCTCTTCCTTCAGTGGATTCGATCAGAGCAGACGCATCCTCAGGCGTTACCCAGTCAAGCATTCCGCAATGTCCTCCAGCGGAGCCCCAGGATTTCTGACGGTTGAACTTAGAAATGAGTGAGTACGCTCACTGCTTGTCTGCTAAATAAATTTCTTAGATGCTTGAGCCTATAGTTTGCTCATCAACACGTTTGGCTCTCTCGCAACTGCTGGTGAGGCCCGTCCCGACGTTCCTATCTCGCGAATTGTGTAATTTATATTTAACCGTTCAAATGTCCCTTCCTTCTACCTGCGTGGTAGTAATCACCGTTCACTTTTGGACAGTGACTTTTGAGCAGGAAGTGAAGACGTTTTGGACGGGTCGAGTTACGGGGGCGACCATCATGTTCCTGTTGAACAGGTATATCGGGCTGCTCTATAACCTCCTCAATGTAATCCAGCGCGTCACCACGCTATCGGACGAGGTGTGTCATCATTGATGCATGCAATCACAGTAATTGGCCGTGCTGACCCGATTTGCAGAGGTACGCGATAGTATTGATTATGTCGACTCGCAGTCAAGTTGAAGAGTGCGTACTGATTCGGGGTCAAATCTATCCTCTTTAATAAGCTGTGCGGTGATGATTCCAACTACCGCCATCTCCCTTCAAGTTTTGTACTTGATATATGCAGGTACCGTGTTTAACTGGCAGAAACCGTTTCGCAATCACTTACCTGGAACTCGCCAGCTTTTACTTCCCTCCGCATGTTCGCTGTAAGCAATAAATCATGGTTTCTGGCTCTCGTCTGCTTCGGTCTTTGTATGGCTCCGATTGTACTATCCTTAGCAAGTATTTACTACCACATATTACCAATCCGATGTTGACGTGAAGCAGCTCCAAGACCACCACGTAACTGGGATGACTGCTGGTCCTGGCTGGGGATGCGTAGGAGTTTTGAACGCGACTAAAACCTACTATTCGGAAAGGTTCGTCCACTAGTTTCGAGTCCTCGTTGCGAGCTGTGACGGTTAATTCCATTTGCTCAGATGTGGGTTGCCCCAACCACGACTGCAGGGTGGTGAATCGTACTCACAAGCAAGTCATTATAGATGAGCTCTCTTCCTTAGCTTTGATAATGTTGTCCGTTCTCATGGCGGACGGTCTGCTCATACACCATACTTGGGTTGCGATAGCTCCTATCGGCGGGGTGATGTCGGTAAATCTAGGCCGGAAATCTCTTCTACGGGTGCTCTACCGTAATGGTAAGCCATATCTCGATTCACTGTATAAAACCCTCGACTCACAACCCACCCAGAAATCCGTTACTTTGCGTGCGTTTTTTTCATGGTTCCTCAACTTGAATGGTCATCCCCGTCCATGCTCATACCGTTGTACATAAGCATCACCATTGGAATTCGCATGCTGGCATTCGGCGCCATGATTGTATTGGTAACGTATTCCACGTTCGCCGGAAGGGGCGATCCAACGAACTGACACAAACCCCCATTTGAAGTACTCGGAAGGGCAGCCTGCCTATACCGTAGCCAATGACATGTGTGACGCGTACACATCGTTTCCCTCCTAGCGAAAGGCACGCGCTGAAACTAAACCCGACAGGATCACCAGCATTCTCGTCTCTCAATTCCTCCTCGAATTGCAGGCGGCGGACAAGCGGATCCGCGCCGGAGGGTCCCAGCTTTCGCTCACGAACTCGTGTATCAGCTCGGTTGTTTTCCACCGAGTTGTTGGGTCGATCCGTCACGCATCGCTCACTCCAGAACAGGAAGAGTATAAAGTAGTCAACAGAGAGTCCGAGTCTCTGGACGAGAATTTCGCGGGAGAGTCCCAACAGGACGGATTGGGTGGGGAACGTGACACTGGGATTGAACTAGAGGAGCGCAGCTTGCCTACGGAATCTGTCGAGCGGGATACGAACGAGCCACTCAATCACCTGGTGCCAGAGACGGAGGTGTAGGCGTAGGGGAGGTCCATGGAGGTACTTTGCGGGACTTGTTTGGGCATTGGCCGGGAGTCGTCCTGCGAGCACACCGTTGCTCATGTCATTAAATGTCGTTGTAATAGGTCTGCGTCGCTCATTTGGCGAGCCTTGGCCAATCTTACGACTGGGGCACAACGACTCGGAGGCGTATAGTCATGCGGGACATTACAGTGGTTTTGCCGGGAGGTGTCGAGATCCTTCGCAAACAGCCGTATGTCAAGGCTGAACAGGTGCTCAGCGCGCGGGAGCCAGGCCACGATGCATGACGGCTGCGTCGATGGCACGGCGCGTGCGCGGGTCAGAGAGGAAGGGCCACAGTCGAAGAGTCTCGAGAGGGCGAATTGGGCGGAGAGCAGGTTCGAGCGGAGGAGGGCGGCTCGTTCACGCGGCAATCTGTCGAGCGAGCTCCAAGGGAGACAATAGTTTGTGCTGAACCGGTGGCCGTCCGAGCCATATAGAAACGCGACATTAACCAAGACTGTGTTCCTCCTAAATCCTATCGCTCTCGACGACGGGACTACAGTCATCTGGGGCATCACAACTTCGCCGCGGGGGTATCGAGGTCCTCCGCAAACGCGAGGATGTCAAGCTTGAACCAGCGCTCGCGGGGAAGCCATGTCATGACGGAGCGCTTGTACGGGAAGTCGAACCACTGTCAGGGAGAGCACGTCAGCGAGTCGTCAGGGAGACAAGGGAGGGACGCTTACGGTTTCCACGTTCATCCCGACCGCGACAGAGAGACTGATGACGGCGGTGTTGGCTTGCTTCGGCTCGCCGATGGCGCGGAGCGTGCGCGGGTCGGAGAGGAAGAGGAAGTGGTGGATTGAGGATAGCCACGCTCTCGCTGGCAACCGGTTCGTAAGTGTGCAGATACCGAGTGGGAGGAACGTCGGAAAAGCGGTGTCAGCATTCTGAGTCGGCGAACTAACGAAAACTCGTCACTCACATCTATGCAGCCCACGGAACTTCTCCTCTCCTACGAGGATGTGCAGGCCGCGGTCGTAGTCCCAGACACCGCCTGGGACGTAGGGCCCTGCATGGTTCTCCTGGAAAAAATATTAACAGCGTCAGCCATCTTCACTAGATTTACACGGTGGTTCTTGGGCGCGGATGGATGCACCCACAAAAGACACAGTCGGACAGCACCCCACACCTGGGAAAGCATGTACTCACCTTCAGGTACACGAGCTCAGCGTAGCCCATGAGCTCTCCATCCCAGCTCATCATCACCGGCAGCACGCCCGGGTCCGCCAAGAGCTGCTCCATGTAATTGCGGTGCTTCTCGAGCGGCCCGCGCTCGCCCCAGCCTCGGTTGACATGGTCGCTATTGTGCCAGCGATGGAACGTCGCGAGGTGGCGCGACACGGGCGCGCCCCCCGCGTCCGCGACCGGCTCCGTGCCCACGGCCTCTCCCGTCGCGTCGAAGTACGCGAACTCGAGGCTCTGGCCGATGGACGGGAAGTACTTGCGGTAGACGACCTCGCCGGGGCGGGGCTTGGGCGGGCGAAGGGGGTGGGCGGCGATGACGAGGTCGGTGCGGGTGAAGGACTGGACGTGGGGGAAGGGCGCGGCGGCGAGGAGGGCGGCGTGCCCACGAAGCCAGCCGCCGCGCGTGTGGAAGGAGGCGGCGGTGCCGGCGCCCTGCCAGAAGGTCTCGCGGAGGAGGAAGAGCTCGGACACGGCGTGGGCCTGCGCGAGGGCGGCCGGGTCGCCGGGGGTGGTGTGCCGCTTCCGACCGAGGCCAGAGAGAAGAAGGTAGTTGGTGAGTTCGGGGGCGTTCTGGAGGGAGGGTGCGAAGACGATGGGGATGGTTTCTTGAACATGGTAGATGGTGTGGAAGACGTTCAGGACCCCCCAGAGATCTGCGGGCGTGATGGTCGCGCGGGCGCCGTCCTGGATCTCAGAGGGCGGCAAGACCTCGATGAGGGGAAACTTGGGGATGTGGGTGGCAGAGTTCTGGTGTGGGGTGTCGATGGCGGAAATTACGAGAGCGATGGAGCGAGGAAGGGTACGGTACGCGGCTACGGTCGCGCCGTCGATCGCGACCTTTGTGGGCTGCGACGCGTCTTGGGACGGGTCGACGTCGACCTTTGCGCCATCTGGAAGGACAACAATGGGCCTCGAGGACGCATGTGACGCGGGCTGTTGGTCGGTCAGTCGACGGTTTGCTGTCGACATCGTGCTCGGCGCTGCTGGCGGGGCATCGCACGACCATAAAGTAATCTGATAACACTGCCGTGAGATAAGATGAGATAACGCAGACCAGACGCGCGATACGGCGGATGCCGAGACTTGTGGCGCTCGATCTGGGTGCACGATCGAGCACCGCATCGTGAGGTAGTACAGTAGTGAAAGCGCGCGAGGTATGATGTTCCTCCCAAAAGCTTACCACGATGGCTCTCTCCCTACATAATCTCCCTTTCCGCTCTCCATCTCCCGTAGTCTTCCACAACATCCCTCTGCCCGCCACGTCCTCACTCTCGTTTTTCACCCCGGGCCTCCAGCGCCCTCACGATGTTGCTGGAAGACCTCACTGCTCACGGTGCCTCCGCCATTATCATCAGCGATGCGGTTGAAATCGTCTTCTTCGGTATGTCGCTGGCTCATTTGCCTTGGGTATCAGTCACGCCCTCCACTACTGCAGCATCAATGGTACGCTTACGAATACCTTCTTTGCAGGCATATACTCGATCCTCTTCTTGTTCGCCTTGATCATCCTCGTCTATTTCAAGAAACCCCTGCCGGTTGACTGGCGCATGGTAATCATCACATGCGTCGTCTACGTCTCTTGCATGGCCGTGAGTTTATCGCTCCCTCCTGCCCAGTATGTTCAGGACTCATGCCACTTTATTAGCATACCAGCATTCTCACGACAGATAGACATACCACTTTTACAGTGAGTGTTACATCGTACGTTGCACTATCCGTTCTATTCCGCATTCCTGACATACTGCGCCGTCTTCCTCATCATCCCTCCTCATTCTCACTATGTTAGTCCGGCTTGCCAATTCCAAGTGGAGAAGAGATGAGCGGATTGCTTAGAGTAACTGACATGGAGTTCAAGATCTGCGGTTTTCTTTCCCAGCTTGTCATGGTGCGCCGTGTTCAGTAGCCCTCGACCCGAAGATTATACTGCAATGTTCCCTTTTTGCGGTTTGACTGATTCATTGTGTTTCCGTTGCCATCACATGGCATGATAGATCCACCGCTGCTGGGCTGTCTGGGAACATCGGCTCGTCGTGGTTATCATACCCGTGGCCATGTCCTTGGCTGGCATTAGTACGTCATCCCGCCCCATAACGGTGTTGATTACCGGGACTAACGCCCTTCCATCGCCTCGCTACTCCGATTCTGACACGCAAACTCGGTATACCCGCATCCTGGTGGGACAGCTTGCGGACTCCTGGGGCCCTTGCGCATTCCGTCGACAGAGTTCAAGTCGCCTTGGGTCGCGCCACGGATGCAGCTGTTCGACATGCTATCCGCAACCGTCTCTCTAGCCGTCTTTATGATCGTCACGTCGCTTATCGCCTACCGCCTCCGGTGCGTCCTGGCGCCCTTACGAAACGTACAGTCGATGGAGACCATCATCTGGACCCTGGTCGGGGCGAGCATCGAGGCAGGCGCCCTCCTCGTGCTCGCGCAAGCAGCCGTGGTCCTGCTCTTCCTCCTCAATAACCCCACAATCATCATTGCAGAAGGGATCGCAACGCAGGTTTATGTACGTCTTTTTCGCATGTAGAATAGCGCTTTTCTCTTGCTGCGGCACAACCTTCCCGTAAGTGTGTTCCTGAATATCGCGCTGATTGTAAGATCCGGATGTTATTGCAGGGGATCGCGCCAACGATGTTGATTATCAGGATCGGGCTCGGCATGGTTCCCCGAGGAGGCCGCTGGGACTCGAGCTCTCCCATGTTCAGCTCGCTGGTCCTGTCGACGATATACGGCTGCGAAGACTCGAACGCCTTGAACGAACTGGAGGCGCAGCAACACCCGGAGTTGCGTCAGCGCTTGCATCCGGGGTCGTGATGCTTGCGGCTGAGCGACTTCTGCCCCCACGACGGACTCCATGTGCTGCGGGGTGCGAGCATCTTCATCTTCGCACCCTTCGAGAACGTGCTCCTTCGCTTCGGTGCCATTCCAGGCCATCCATCTCCATTCCCATGCACGCTTTCCCGCCATTCGTCGTCGACTCCAGCCTACGGGACCACTCGACTCGCCGACCAACTGAGTTCCCTGCGTCGACTGGGATCAAGCCTAATTTCCGTGCCACTCGGAATACATGCAAGCGTGGGTGGATGGGGGTTAGTACACTCACGTCAGTGGCGCGGATGCTGGCACACCCTGTTTCACGGCACCCTCCGCATCGAATCTCACAGTTGATGTTTGACGTCGACGTCGGCTCAGGGTCCTCTGGAGATAAGTTACATACTATACTGTACATAGTCCTGTCGCGGCGTGGCCAATGGTGTGGCGAGCATTTCGTCCCCACGTCCAACCCCACGGGCGGCTTGGCTGGGGAGAACATTCCGGAAGGGGAGAACGCGGGGCTACTACGACGTTGACGAGTCGGACATGCGGCGTCGTGTCTTCCTGCAGGCACGTTTGCTTCTGTGTGCCTTTATTGGTCACACGTGGAAACGTCGGTGTACGGACTGGTCAATGCGCGCAGCAATCGTGTCAGCGTGTACTGTTTCTAATAGTCTAGCTATGCCTGAGATGATGTTGTCTTGCGCAATTGCGTTGTATTGTAGGACGTACCTTTGAGCGTTGACATCATTGCGTCATGCACATAGGCTCTTCGCAGTCGTTATGGTTCATGGCGCCAGGTCCTGCCACCTCTGCTATCTGCTCATCTATCAAAAGTTAACGTCCATGCTTTGCTTAGCTGGGACACGAAGCCGTAGGCACTGTAAATTTCCCTCTGGGGATCTGCCTGTGCCGCGATTTTGAATTGGTTCTGGAGGTGACCATCCTTTCATGACATATAAACATTGACATCTCGACAATGAAGATCTGCAATCCAACCTCATGATATGCAGTCAAATTTTTCCTACGGCCCGAGGTGTCACTGGATTCTATCCACCCGTTCAGGTATCTCGGAGGACCATCGAGGACTTAAGTAGTACTGTGCATGGGCTGATCGTACACTCGCCAACACTAAGCAGAGGGTGATGGCGCAAGGATGGTTACAAATATGGGCCTTTGCGGAATCGCGGCTCTTGGTCATGCATTCGACTCGCGGGCAAGCCATTCTCAGGATGCTGAATAAGGGAAGAGCCGACGGCCATCAGCAAGAGTACACCTTCCTGGGCGGCTCCTGAGCTTCCCTGAGCTTCCTGGTAAGCGCGACAGGAGCTCCCAGGAGTCTCCCAGGCACTCAGGCAGAGCAGCCTGAGGGCCTGGGGCTCCTGAGACTGCCTTTCCAGGCACTCAGGGTCGTTCAGAAGCGTCCCAGGAGATGTCATTGTTGCTGATGGCTTTCGCGGCGGCGTCAACCTTGCTTGTCAGCAGCCTCACAACTAACATGATAAGATAATGAGAATGGGAGACTGATAGGGGCGAAGGTTGGTTGGACTCTCAAGTTCTCATGAACGAAGCCAAGAGTCTAGATATATTCTACAAAGTGAAAACAAGTTATTAAAATTTCATTGAGTACCAAGGGAGACGAAAGTTGAAGGCTATGTAAACATTGGAGCGTATACACCGAAATCGGAGCCATTGGCGCGCGGGATGAGACCGGAAGACGAACGGATCAAATCGGAGACATGAGGAGGCTTCATTGTGGGGTCGAGCAACCGTGCTTGACAAGTGCAAGGTAAAGTACATCCGCATGCCGTTCCGACTCCCATCCTACCGCGTTCCTCAATCGCTTACTAAGGCGCTGGCGTGCGATGGGCGTAGCTTTTTCTTAACTCCTCACCACTGCAGTCGAGTTCAACTTCCCGCCAGGACACTGCATTCAAGCACTAGGACTTTCGCTACGACCCCGGCTGCAAAGATGTCCCTTCCCTCGACCATCGCCGCCATCGGCATCAACAAGACGGGCGACTTCGACGTCATCGAGAAGCTCGAGCTGCCTGCCCCGCAGAATGCTCCGACTAACGTCCTCATAAAGGTGCGGTACAACATGTCCGATCGCGATTAAAGGGGACTCTGACGCTTTGTCTCTCGTTCATCTCCGCGCCCTGCCTTGGCGGCTTACTCCACGATCCAATTCTCCGATCGTATTTTTGCCATCTGGATCTGGTGGTTACTTGTGGTCTTCATGACTTCGGGGACGCGCCACGTGCCTCGCATACACCTGTACTTAGGTCGAGTACGCTGGTGTCAACTTCATTGACACGTACTTCCGGTAAGTTTGAGCTTTGCACTCACGGGCGATCGCACAATGATCTGTTGCATCTGGGATTCTGAACGCGTTTGTTACAGCAAGGGTCTCTACCCGGTCGCCCAGTTCCCCCTGGTCCTCGGCCGTGAGGCTGCGGGCGTGATCGTCGCACTCCCCACAGATGAGAACGTGCTGAACAACGAGGAGTACAAGCTGCGTGGCCTGAAGGTCGGCGGCAAAGTCGCTGGGGTAAATCTCCCCTTATCCGACGCATATAGCAAAGGCTCACCTGTTATATTCAGACCTGCACTGGCGCATTCTCCGAATACGTCACCGTGCCGTGGAACAAGACGTATGCGCTCCCCGACGGCGTCTCGACGCGCGACGCGGCGGCTGGCCTCCTCCAGGGTACGACCACCACATTCTCTTCTTTTCCCCAGATTCTTTCTGCTTCACTGACTGCGAACCGACACAGGTGCGACGGCGCTCACGTTCGCGACCGAGGCGTACAACGTGCAGAAGGGCGACGTCGTCCTCGTGCACACCGTCGCGGGCGGCCTCGGGCTCATCTTCGCACAACTCATCAAGGCGCGCGGCGCGACCGTCATCGGCACAACAAGCACGCCCGAGAAGGCTGCGCTCGCCAAGGCGCACGGTGCGGACCACGTCATCCTCTACACCCAGGAGGACACCGTCCAGCGCGTGCTCGAGATCACCGGCGGCCAGGGCGTGCACGCCATCTTCGACGGCGTCGGCAAGGATACGTGCGTCTCCCGGCTCGAGCCGCCGTCTTTGTGACCCCGAAGACGCACGCAGACCCGCTAACGCTAACGCGTCGTTACGCGTTCGGTTTTGCGCAGGTTCGAGGCGGACTTCAAGATGATCCGCAGGAAGGGCACGCTCGTCTCGGTCGGAAACGCATCTGGCGCCGTGCCCCCCTTCCCGCCGCTGAAGCTCGTCGAGAAGAACGTCCGCCTGCTCCGCCCCACGTGCGTCTGACCCCCCACTCCCGTGTCCCGTATCTCGCCCCCATATGATGTGTTGTCCGTACTGACTTGGCGTGGTGACGTGACAGCATGGACAATTACCTCTACACGCCCGAGGAGGGCCGCACGTACATCGCCGAGCTCTTCAAGCTCATCGGGAACGGCACGGTCAAGATCAGCATCCACGCCGACTACCCGTTCACCGCCGAGGGCGTGCAGCAGGCGCAGAGGGACCTCACCGGCGGCAAGACGACGGGCAAGCTGGTTATTAAGGTCGTGGACGCGTAAGCTGCTGGGCTAGCTCGAGGAGGAGGAAGGAAACCTAACAGTGTATTATATTCCCTGTGGTCTGAAGACCGCGCTCTCACCACAAGCTTTGATGCATGACGATTTGACTTGAAATCATCCAAGACGTTCTATTGCCAGCCAGTACTCTAAGACTACAGCTGCGAGACACTGCGTGCTCTATTTCGTCAACATAATTTAGGCTATGCTACGCCGAGAGGCTTGATACATGCTCGAGTTCCGCTTTCTGCCATCTTTCCCCCGTTGGTTGGTGAATGCTGTCAAATTGTGTTGACGATATGCTTGGTATATGACCTCTACAACAGTTAAGCCGCGTCTTCCCAGTCGTCCGGAACGTCCTGTGGGCTGAGCGGCGTCGCAATGGGAGCGGGCACGGGGGCGGGCACAATGACAGGCGCAACGCGGACGGGGCCGGGTGATGGAGAGGCTTTCACGGGAGTCCTCGCACGTTCGTGAACACCCCACGAGCTTGGCGCAGGGCTGGCAGGCTGTGAGGAACGCGCGACGACGGACGTCCAGCCTCTCCCCGACGAGCTGCCCGGTGTCGGCTGTGCGACCGGAGCCGGGGACACCCGGGAAGAGTTTGGGCGGGACAACGGCTGCAGTCCCGGCGCGCGGAGGTCTGCAAGCTTGCCCAGGCCAGGCGAGCCCGCAGCCCCGCCGCCGCCAATATTGATGGAAGCGGAGAGGAGCGGGGCGGGGACGCGCGAGTCGATGCGCCGGATGAGCTGGACGCTGCGGTGCGGCTCCTGGTCGACCATCTGCGTGTCGATCCGGTAGATGGTCGCGAGGTCGTGCACGAACTTCCGCTTCTGCTCGGGCATGTGCGGCAGCACCTGGCTCTTCTTCTCCGCCCCGAGGAAATCGGCGAAGCTCTTCTCGACGAGCGCGCAGAACTTGACGTTCGCGCGCGCGAAGGCGACGAGCTCGTCGGCGTACGTGACCTGCTGGACCGTACGGCTCCCATCGCGGTCGGGGTTGATGCCGAGCGCCTCGGCGAGGCGTGCGTTGCGCTTTGCGATCGCACATTCGTTGGAGCACTTGAGTTGCTGGCTGCCCTCGCGTCCAGGATTAGACAGGGAGCGGCCGCATGGAACGGGTTGGCGGATGCGACCGCAAGGACAAGTGATAGTGACGACGAAGCGACAGGGCTCTGACTCGTCGCAAGAAGCAGGGGCGTGGCAAGGAAGGGTGCAGGGATGCTGTGCCGGTAAGCTGAAAACAGAGTTGGTGAACGGGTTACGGCATGTGGTTACGCGAGCCAATTACACCCACCAGAGTTTACGAGGCTTGCCGCACGTCGCATGACAGGCGCCACAGGTATCTCCATGGCACAAACGCTCGCAGTGGTGGAAACCACAGGCGAGCAATCTAATGTATCATACATTCATTAGCGAACTCAATACAGCGTGTCAAGGAGGTCGACATGGCCACTTACTTCCCGCACGTTGTACCACATGACACCTTCTCTTGCGAGCACCGAACGTTGTCGACCACCTTCTTACCGCAGGCACACTGTTTGCTGGTGAGATACGGGCATGGCGGACAGCGGGACGGGTCTTCGTGGCATGCGTGCGACGCCTTCGGATGCCCGCACTGCGGTGGGGGCCGAGAACAAGGGTAGCCGCACGCCATCCTCGTGCCACAGGGGATCGGGGGCTCAAGGGCAGTGCGCCCGCAGTGGCAAACCATCTAATAAAGTGTGTGAGGAAAGACTCGACAGGCGTCAGCGAAGGCGACAACACACCTCTTCGAACGAACTCCGCAAGCAAGGGGGGCACACACCCTTATGGTCGCGCTCCTCGCAGTTGTGATTTCCGCAATTCTGCAACTTGCCGCACACCAAGTCGCACTCGTGCCACCCTTCGGGGTCCGCCAACGCATCCACAGCCTTCTTCTTTCCCTTGCCCTTCGCCAGACTGGCTAGCGACGCCAGAGGACAGCAGACGCGGTTGCATTGGTGCCGTCCGCACGCCCGCAGCGCGTTGCAGGGCCGCTCGCAAAGGATCTCGGTGTCGGGCACGACTTCGCCGAGAGCGTGGGCACGGGCGGTGGCCTGGTCTGCGGAGCAGAGCACCTCCCGTGTCGTGGAGCCGCACCTGCACGGGCGGACAAGCCGGATCGAGCAGGGGGGGCACGGGCCAGTGTGACATGGCGCAGAACAGATGTGTGCACATCCTTCGAGGGGCTTCATGCATGTCGAGTGGCAGGTGGGTACGCGGTCCGTACATGCCGTGCGGATCAGGAGGGTGCCAGGAGGGAAGAATGGTGCCGACTTGGAGTTAAGCGCATGCTTACCGCACGGGCAGTGGGTGACGATCGTGGGTGAGCGAGGACAAGGAGCTGGGGTGAGGGAAGGGATGTGACAGGGCTTCTTGCAGTGGTGAATACCACAGTCGAAAGACCTATGGGAGCCTAGGTCAATATCCAGCTCTTTGTATGGAGGATGTAATTGCACCTCTCGCATGTCCCTTCACAAGCAAAGCGTCCGACCCACTTCACCTCCTGGCCTTTGATGATGAGTGCACACTCCTTTTCCTCACCCTCCCCGCAGCCCAACTCCTTCTCGACCTTCCCGCAGTAGCATTGTGCCGTCTCTCGTATAGGACACGGGCTGCACTTGCCCGGATGACAGATTTCTTGACAGATGTGGTTCCCGCAACCGAGCTTTCGCTCGCAGAACTGATGACACGACAGTTCTGCGGTCGCAAGAACGCCGCGTCGTCCAAGCCCGAGGTTGGAACATCTGAAGGATATCGTCTCCTTGCCGCAGTAGCACGGTAGTGACGTCGTGACTTGACAAGGAGGGCAGGGGCCAGGATGGCAGCTAAGGGAGCACGGATGTCCGCAGGCACGGGCGCGCGAGCATGGATTCGCGCAGGAGTGAGGGGTGGCGAGACGCGGCGGCTTCGGGTCAGGAGCAGATCCGCAGAAGCACCTATAATCGAGCCAGAACGGATGGTCAGCCAGCTATATGCACACATTCACACCGTTCATTATATCGCGGCTTACCAATAGCTGCTCGGGATGGCCGTCCTCTTCGACTGACAGCCAGGGCACCGCCAGTCACCCTGCCGCTCCTCGCCTCGCGCGCGCCACGCCTCCTGGACGTCCTTGATGCTCTTCGCGGCCCATACCTTGATGCACTTGAGATGGAAAGTCATCCAACAGCATTGTGCGGAGACGTTGGCACGTTGGGACTTCTCAGACGTGAGGCCTTCGTCGTCCGATCCGGCCAAGGTAGGATGAGAGGGAGAGCAGGACCAAGTGGACTGCATTGGTGTGATCGGGGCAAAGCAGATGAGACAATCGGGGTACGGCGGGGTGCTGAGCTCTGCGATGAGCCTGGAAGTGAGGTCGTCCGCCTTGGGTGCAGTGTTGCGGTACTTCTCCGTGGATGGGACATCCTGCGCGGCGGTGTCTACGGCCCCTTCGGTAAGCTCGCCGCCAAACTTGCGACCGCGGCGTGGGCGTGGCTTCTTCGCACCGGTAGGACCAGTAGAGCCTTGGTCTTTAGCTATATGCGTGGGGGTACTCGTTCCGCCTCTTTCGCCTGAATGCACCGCGTCCGAAGGCCTCTCTCCTGGCTTCCCTCCCTGGTTCCTGGGCCTCCGTGGATCACTAGAACCTTCGCCTCTCGGCCGGCCGTGGCCTACGTAGGCCTCTCCCTGCGGCTTCCTCTCTTGATGTCTCCCGCCAGAGGTGCTGGAACCATCTTGACGGGGTCTAGACGGCTCACCTAAGCGACGATCTTGGGGTTTGGGGGCGCGAGGCCTACGCGGCCTGCTAGCGCCGTCTGGCTTGTTGCCAGCTTGTTGCCCTTCGCCAGTAGACGGATGGGTTCCGTTGTCTGGAGTTCGCGTTCTGTCCTGAGGACGCCTCGGTCTGTGGCGCCGCGAACCACCGTCGGCGCTACCTGCAGGAGGGGAGGTGGAAGATGCGACGGCAGGAGGCTCAGGCATGCAACAGGTGGTCGACAAGTGTTGAGCGGTGAGGATGATTTGGAGTGGGTGGTGGTGGCGAGGATGATTAAGCCGCGCAGGTAAGTTGCAGGACCTGAGAAGTGCTACAAGCTAGTTGAAGCCGAACGCCAGTACCAGACGGAGTTTTATGGTCAGCGCCGGCGACAAAATTGCTCCGCCCTGCAGAGCCTCGAGAGCGAAGGATGACTCTTGCGCTTGTCCAAACGAGTCAAGAAATTTCGCGTCGGGACCGTTTTCGTCGAGAGACAGGATGTGGCAGAGCTGAGAGAGCTGTGAGGCGTTGTTGAGATATCAAGATGTTCCAAAATGGGTGAGGCCTATCACAACAACTCCGAGGCAACATCCGAACTTGAAGCGCCCTACTCATTCTCCTCCTCTCTCCGCAAATCTTAGGTTGAAGCGCACATACATTGCCCGTAAGTACCATCTACTGTGGTCCCTTGGTAGATAGGGAGCGCGCTTGGTGGCTCAGCCAGTTGCTAGCAACCGACCAAGTGGCTCAGTCAGGTAAAGAATAATCCCGACTGGCCGTTGTATGCAAACGTCCGAACCGATGTCACCAACAAACCTGTTAGGAAAAATCCCATTACCCACGAAGTGTGGGACTCAAGCAAACTTCTTGAGCATCCGCAGTAGCACAAACACTACGGGTGAGTGCCTCTTACTGCTCCACTCCGCGGCGTACGTGTATGACCAACGTCGGCTTATTTGTGGGCAGTCTCCTCGATCGTACCCCGGCCAAGATCAAGAGGGGTGACGTCGATTGCCATGTACTGTAGTCAGCAGCACCAGCCGTAAAGCGGTTAGCAAACCAGGCTGGTGCTCCCGCACCCCCTATGCTGGGCCCACATCATCCGTATTACCGACCAGCACCTACCATATATACTCTGCACTCGTATTCGAATGGGGCGCGGTCACCATCCTAATCGACCATGGACCTCTTTCGAGACACTGTGGCTGGTCAGCTAATCTACTACGGCAGTCGCAAAAAGGTGCTCTTCTATCCGGAGGAAGACCCCAACTGGATCGTCCCCGATCGCTACACCGAGACTATTGTCGGCGACACCTCGCGCCAGGTCCATCAACAGCATTCCCCGGCTCAACCCCACCAATTCGCTTCTCGAGCGTCCAGCCAACAAAGTCACAACGAGACATTCTATACCCCACGTGAGGAAGTAGACGAGCCGCTCCAGGAAACCCGGCCCTCAGTTATCCAAGATGACCGTCGCGGCAGTCACTCCAGTATCGAGACCGCCGTCGTGGGACAGAGAAAACGTGGTGAGAAAACATCTCAGGGAGGTGAGCAACGTCATCGTGAGGTGACAGAAGCATCGCCCGTATGGGAGGAGGAAGTCCGGACTGTCGGCACCCCGTCTTCGTTGAAGGATCCCAACTGCGTCGATTGGTATGGGCTCGACGACCCCGATAACCCTCGAAACTGGTCTCTATTCAAGAAGTGCTTTGTGACCTTCGACATATGCTTCTTGACCTTCAGGTGCGCCTCGCTACTCCTACGCCGCGCGTACTTCTCTAACCTATACAGACTCATATCCGTACACAGTATCTACATGGGCAGTTCGATCGTTGTCCCAAGCATAGAGGCTCTGGCAGCATATTTCGGGGTGTCGACGGTCGTCTCGACCCTCACCCTTACGCTGTTCGTCGTAGGGTATGGCATCGGACCCATGTGAGTGGCTTCATAAACGTGTCAATGCTCCCCGTAATTGACTTGTTCCTTGTCTTAATAGGTTCCTTGCCCCACTCTCCGAGATACCTGTGATCGGTCGCAATGCGCCCTATATCACCACGCTCGCCATATTCGTCGGCCTACAGCCCGCCGTCGCGACGGCGAAGACTCCCGCCACTTATTTCATCCTCCGTTTCCTTTCCGGATTCTTCGGCTCGCCTGCGCTCGCTACAGGCGGAGCCTCCATCGCCGACATGTTCGAGTCGAAGAAGCGTGCGTACGGCATTGGTGTCTGGGGAATGAGCGCGGTGTGTGGGCCTACCCTGGGTCCTCTCATTGGAGGGTGGGCCTTCTGTTCGTATAGCTCAATCCCGGACAGCTGCTGATGTTTCCTGCCAGGTTCGCCTTCGACGCGCTGGGATGGCGGTGGACCATCTGGCCGCTCTTTTTCCTCTCATCCGCGTCGCTCGTCTGGCTCTCCTTCCTCATGCCCGAAACGTCCTCCGCCAATATCCTCTACCGCCGCGCGAAGCGCCTCCGGCGGCGCACAGGCAACCCGAACCTCTACAGCATGGGCGAGGTGATGCAGAAGAGCATGACCGGGCGCGAGATCGCGATGATGACGCTCGTCCGCCCGTTCATCCTCAACACCGAGCCCATCGTTGGCCTCCTCAACCTCTACATCGGCTTCGTGTACAGCCTCCTCTACACCTTCCTCGCGACGTTCCCGCTTGTCTTCCACAACATCTACGGGTTCAACTCCGGGGAGGTGGGCCTGGCGTTCATGGGACTGTTCGTCGGCGCGCTCGTCTCGTACCTCGGCTTCTGCCTGTATGCGTACTACTCGCTCGAGCCGCTGTTCGAGCGCAAGGGCGGAGTCATCGATCCCGAGGACCGGCTCATTCCCGCTATGCTCGGGTGCTGGTGGATACCGGTGTGCCTCTTCGGGTTCGGGTGGACGAGCGTGGGCGCCATCCACTGGATTGTGCCGATCATCTTCTCGAGTTTCTTCTCCGTCGGGACGTTCCTCCTCTTCCAGGCCATCCTGTGAGCCATACTCGGCCCCGCTGCTTTCGACGTTCGTTGACTCACGGTTGCTGTGCAGGACCTACGAGGGAGATGCGTACACGGACTATGCTGCGTCGGTGCTCGCGGGGAACGACCTGTTCAGGAGTGTCATGGCCTCTGCCTTCCCGCTTTTCGCCGTGCAGATGTTCCAAAACTTGCAGAGTCTCAATGGACCTCGGGCTGTGCGTCCTTCTTTTGGATATCATTCCGATAGACACTGACAGACACCTCAGTTCCCCGTGGCCTGGGGTTGTGTTCTTCTCGGCTGCGTGAGTATTTTTGAGGGTGTAGCAGCTGTCGAGAAGCGGGCTGACCACTGGATACTAGATTGGCATCGTCATGTGCCCGTTACCCTTTATCTTCTACCGCTACGGCGCCAGAATCAGGCGGTATAGTAAATACGGTGAGTAGCCGGAAATTCTACTCGTCATCGCAACACTTACATTGATGAATATAGCGACGAGCGAAACTCCGAGGGAAGCCACGACTCCGAAGGGTGATGCATGAACGGTTACTTCCATCGCGGTTTTCATACATAATAATAATATTTGCGGACACTACCCATCACAACTGATGTTCAGATTCCCGCGTGAGCCTATATATTCCCGTTGTGCTCGGACTAAAGTAGATTAGCAGATACGATGTGTTATCGCGATTAAGAGCTACTTAATGTGCTCAGTCTGCGCCAATTGGCGAAATCCTATCCCATCCCTGTCCGCCATGGCCCCTGCAGCGTTTCCCTAGTCGAGCTGACGTTGGTTCTGCCGATGGAAGAAGATGCAAACACTCCCCCGCACAACCAGTCGAACGTTGGCAGTCGACAACGTAGAGCCATGTGCCAAATGGAGCAACGACCTCGTGCGGTAACGAACCCCAGCCAGCCGTCGGGGGAGTTGAATACTACCACACGAATTCATGACTCTATCCATTATGAATACCTGCGAGCCCCTTGATCTTCCACATCCCATCCAACCTCCGCATCTAGTGTCCAGGGATATTTCAGCGAAAATCAGCGCTCGATAGGTGAGATGCACCGACCAACTCCACAAAGCCCTCTTCGCGTATGACCTCTGCGACCAACTTCTCCAGCTCCTCTTTTGAGAGCGCATACAGCCCGTCACTATCTGTCAGGGTCACCACAATTTCCGACTTCAGTTCCGGTCTAGCAGAGCGAGGAGAGGGTGTGGGCTGAGCCGTAACGAGAGTTGCGCTCGAGCCGGTCCTAGGGGTCGACGTTGGAGTTGCCTGAGACGGCTGGGTGCTCCGTGGAAGACTCGCTTGCGGAGGGACAGGAGGTGGCGGCATCAGCACAGGCGAGCTTGGTACCGGTCGTGAGGTATACGCAGGCGGAGATGAGCTCGGGAGTGAGGAACTAGGACCAGTCATTTCGATGTCGTTCGAGGTCCCGTGCACGCGGACGGATCGATTCGCGTATGTATCGGGAGCAGAAAGGTCTGACGAAGAGTGTTGGGCTGCAGGGGAGATGGTCATAGCAGGCGAAGCAGAAGACACAAAGGCGGAAGGGGGAGTCGGCGGTTCGCCTCCGTGAAGCGGAGCATCCCGGTTCAACAGTTTGTTCAAGCTGGACGATTTTGGAAGAGCAGTAGCAGAGCGCTGGACTGTCGCGGGCAGAGGCGCATCCAGGGCCATACTCGACATGGTCGGTCGCAGATTGGAAGCCGGAGGACGCGGCGCGGCCCTGGCTGTATGTGCAGTTGTTGAAGAACGGCTTGGTCCTGAGATAGGTGGCCGAGTTTCCGGAGGTCGTGGGCCACGAGCAGGAGGTCCTGTGTTCGGCTTGCATGGGCAAATGAAGCGGATACAGTCGATGAAGTTGGTCGCCGAACTCTCGTTCTGAAACGTAATTTGGAAACGTCGATATTGCTACAAAAGAGCATGAATCGCATGAGCGAAACGCAAATGAGGAGCCGTACCGGAGTTACGCCTGGAGGAGGGAGGCAAGGGTGCTGATACCGTAGGCCAACGACAGGTCCCTGATAGACGGCTTTCAATGGGATGCCCTGGGTCGGTTGCTGGGAAGGCAGCCCAGAGTATGTCATGAGTTCGAGGTCCTCCTACAATTCAGATGTTCAGAAGGTATGGTGATGAGAGCGGCAACTATCCTTACGAATGTCACCTCTCTTCGATCGACATCCATCGAGTCTTGTCCTGCGCTGAACGTCCAAATGATCCTGATTTTATATGACTCAAGACGTCCATCGGATGTTTTCCTCGTGTCAAGCATGAGTCGGATAACTGGGTTAATGAAATGTTGCCATTCGAGTTCCCCTTGAGGTGAGTGACTGTATGCGCTCGAATACTTCATGAGCTCCAAGGTGGTCGTAGCTGTAGTAGAGAAAGACATGGTTGAGTTTTCACTGGGCGATCAAGTAGTTATGTTATAAAGCAGAGCGATGGGAGTTGAGTTAAGTTGTGGGCTGGTGATCCGGTATGATGGTGGGAGGCGTGAGTGCATGACAGACGCTCGATCTAGGTTGTGGCAGTGGCCTGGCTTGGGCCCGGCAGACTTTCGGCATACGAGCCCTGTAGCAGGAATGAAAAACGCGTACCTCCAAGAGGTTTGTAGGATGCCATCATACACAAAAATGGATCGATTGTCATCCATTCCATATATGGTACGGAGACTAGGATGCCATGGAAGGGAATGCACCACTGGATCGCTGTACAAAACATCATTTCATGAGCCACAGTCGGCCCCAGGAAATTGGCCGCGAGCTGAAATGAGCATTTACCAGTTGTAAGACGCCGGCAGTGTGGCGTGAGAGTGTATGGGCATATTTGAGCATGCAAGGCAAGCATCAGGCTGACGGTCCGTCTACGAGAACCATAAGCCTCATCGGCGCCTTATCATCCACCTTCTATTCTGCTGCCGTCCTCTTTAGCATATCGCTACTCTGGTGTGCTCTTGCATCGCGTTAAATGCTAGCATTACTTCATCGCCCCTCTGACAGCTCTCGTACGACACCCATCCGTATGCTCCCCTGCGGCCGGGACATGCTATGCACGAGTCGGAGTCGTCAGGCTGTCGCGGTCGACTCGGTGTTGGACTCCTCCCATCTACTAGGCCACTCCTTCCTCCTGGCTTTTCAAGTTGTCGCCCGTCTCCCCTTCCCCTGTGTACACTCTACACGACACTTCCCGCGCATCCTAGTGCCGGCTGTCCCGTCTCACGCCGGCTCTCGAAGAATTGCACGCGCCCTCGCTCCGTCTCCTCCGCCGCTGGTATTTGAACACGTCTAGTGTTCTCGAGTGTCAGATAGGTACGCCATGTGTCGACATCAACACTTCTCGCATTATGGCTGACATTAATACACTATGGGAACATGTAGTCCGACGATGCCCTCTTATACCCGTGGCGCCGACGACTCCGGCGACGAGTATATCCCCTCGCACGTGCATATGCTCGCAGCAGTGTATGGCGTCGGCCATCGCACTGGCATACGTGATAGTACAGTGCATGCTCGGCAGCACCTCTCGAAGTATGTATCACATTATATCTGTTGTTTTGCGCTTGCTAATTACAACATAGTCTCTACGCACCCGGTGGCGCGCTGGACTCGCAAACGTCCGACTCTCAGTATGACCCCCAGCACCTTCGTGACGACGTCCCGACAACGGACGACATGCCGTACCCAGTGTTATATGGTAGGTTTATGTTTGTTCTTCGCATGCATCCATCGATCCTAATTCAAACATGAAAACAGATTCCCAGCTCGACGCAGAGGACGCGGATGATGAACTGGAGCTTGAGACGCAAGAGGGTGGCGAGGCAGTTGATGCCGGGAGCATATCTGATGAATCGCATGCGGGTACGTGTTTCTATGTGATATACGAACGAACAACCAATGCACAACACGTCTCCAGCTTGCCAATCTCCATGTGCCCATGAGGTTCACTTGTTCATCGCTCAAGGTGACCTTGACCTCGCAGTCGCGGAGTTGGGGATGCTTCGCACACAAGTTGAGCACCTGGAGAAGATATCCGAACTGCAAGATAAACAGATTCGTCTGCTTCACGTGCAGTTGGCCAAGTTGGGCCTTCCGAATCCAGACACTTCCCGGCCGGAGTTCAGCCAATCTCCATTGGCGGTGCATCGGTAAGTGATACATGCTTTGCATATCATTACTGGCAGTAGTTGATGAGGAACTATAGCGGCCTGGTGGTGGCCGAGGGTTCAAAACTTGCAGGTTCAAAACGGAAGCGAAGCATTTAACGCGTAAGTAGGATACGTACAAGGTGTAGGACATAGTAGTGCTATAGTATTCAAATGCAATTCTTCAAGGTACTAGCTAGTGCAATCTGACAATCAACCACGTGATTTTTGAGACCGAGGACGAGTTGCATGGTCCCGCAGTCAACGTCCTATCCACCTCGACAGTTGCGGCTCAGCGCTCATCCTCCACCCCACACCCCGCGCCCCTCACCCCGTGCCCCTCCCCGTGCCCCTCTAGCTCTTTTGCGATGTCTACCCAAGCTCGCCCCGGAGAATGTAGCGGATGTGGCAAGGTGTTTACGGTCGGCGGCCTCAACCACCATCAGGCGACCTGCGCAGACTATATCGCCCACCGTGAGCGGCTGCTCGGGAGGTTGAGAACACGAACGAAGCCTTTCGTGCCACTCGGTAACAAACGGAGGCGTGTGGAGGAGACTGGGCCTGGTCCGTCTGCCGCGGGGCCGTCGAATGCAGCGGTGCAAGTAGCAGCGGTGCGTCAAACTTCTTTGTCGAAGTGATGGATGGTATCTGACCTCCCTGGGCCACGTTGACAGCCGGTCATCGACCGGGCGGACTTGGATCTATCGATCGGCGAGCATGCATCGCAGGCCGAGCTTGAATCGACCCCGATTAGTATGGCAGCCCCGACCTCGCCTGCTATCCCGACCGACACACCTGCCGTCGACGAGCCTGTTCCAACAACTTCAGACGGCCGGCCTATCCGTTCAAATCGCAACCGACTGCCGACTCGCTATCGCGATAACCTTCCTGAAGGTCCATCACCCATGCCACCGTCACTACCTTCTGCCAATGCGCTTCACACCGCCGACATATCCCAATCCTCTCCCACTACCAGTGCACCTCCTCAGATGCCAACGCGTACTACGCCTAACACATTCGGCCTCATACGGGAGTACTACGGGCCGTTGCCCCTTCAGGATCCCGAGGACGAGGTACCGCTTGCAGAGCTCGTTGACGATGCACTCCTCGCTCAGCACATTGGGACTCGCACTCAGCTCTCGCGCGGCATCTTGATCGCTCCATATCCCAGCATGTCTACCTACCTGTTGGGACGGTGGTACTGGAACGGACATGCCACCAAGTCCGAAGAGGACCGTGACGACCTCATCGGAAACTGTCTCCTTCACGAGGAATTCCGTTCCGAGGAGCTGCGTGGAGTCAACTGGAAGAAGATCGACAGTGCTCTTGCAGCAGGGATGGACTCCGAGAACGACCTCTGGGGCTCTCGCGATGGATGGAAGCATGCCGACATCCCTATCAAGGTACCTTTCGGCAAGGACTTGCTATCGAACGATTTTGTCGTGCGCGGGCTGGCGTATCGCCCTCTAGAGGAGGTGATCAAAGCGGTCTGCTCGAGCGAGTTATCAGCGGGCTTTCACTACGCGCCATATCAACTCTTGTGGCAGCCACCCCTTACGCGCGAAGGTCGTCTTCCACCTACCGAGAGGATCTACGGCGAGCTGTACAGTTCTCGCGCATTTCTGGAGGAGGATGCGAAGTTACAGGCTACACCACGAGAACCCGGCTGCGATCTTCCTCGCGCGGTGATCGCATGCATGCCATGGTCGGATTCCACTCATCTCGCACAGTACGGCAATGCGTCGCTCTGGCCCATATACCTGCTTTTCGGCAACCAGTCCAAGTACACGCGAGGGAGGCCGAGCTCGAATGCATGTCATCATGTCGCCTACATTCCAAAGGTACGCTTGCGTCCGAGTCTTGTTGTCTGCTTGTCTTCGTTTGTCGTGTTCTCATGTTCATGCCGCGCAGCTCCCTGATAGCATCGAGGACTTCATTCACCAGCACACAGGGAAAGAAGGCATAGACAAGATCATCACGCACTGTCGACGAGAGCTCATGCACGGTATATGGCGTGTGCTACTCGGCGATGAGTTTGTGCATGCCTACCGTCATGGAATTGTCGTAATGTGCTATGACGGAGTCAAGCGTCGGTTGTACCCACGTTTCTTCACCTACTCTGCTGATTATCCTGAGAAGTAAGTAGCCCTCTATGGACAAACAAAGTTGTGCTAACTGGATGCATGGGTTTTATCAGGGTTCTCCTTGCCACCATCCGCGATATGGGGACCTGTCCATGCCCACGCTGCCTGGTCCAGAAGTCGCATATCAGCAAGCTCGGTACTTCTGTTGATGCCGAAGTGCGCCTCAATCACGCGCGAGTCGATGATTCTGAACGCAAGACTAAGGTTGCCAAGGCTCGCACTCTGATCTACGACAAAGGGAAGGGTGTTGCCAGCGTCCCTGTAGAGGATTTGCTGAAGCCACAGTCCTTGGTGCCCACAACGGTCCGTGTTCTAGCTTTCCGACTGTTATTCAAGGCACTTACCTTGGTCCTCCCGTTCAGAATGCGTTCTCGGAGCGTCTATCCCCGATGCTCGAGAACTTTCATGCGCTGTTCGTCCCTGACTTCCTCCATGAATGGGAGTTGGGCGTGTGGAAGAGCTTGATGGTGCATTTGATACGCATTCTTCATGCGGAGAAGAAAGCTCAAGTACGAGAGTTCAACAGTCGGTGAGCCAAACTCTCAGGAGTCATTACTGCTCGTGTCCCGGCTGACCCTCAGTTGTTGTCCAGCTTTCGACAGACGCCTATATTCGGGCGCGATACCATTCGCCGATTCTCCAACAATGTTGCCGACATGAAGCAAATGGCTGCTTACAACTACGAGGATGCATTGCTCGTAAGTACAGGCTGGTATTGCTGAGTAACTGTCCGATATTGATTTATTCTCAGTGTTTCATTCCGTCTTATGATCGCCTTCTACCCGAGCCGCACAATGGCTTAGTGCTTGATACCCTGTTCGACACAGCAACACTTCATGCTTTGCACAAGCTCCGCATGCACAGTGACTCGACTGCTCGGGTGTCAGGTTGTGCACTCGAATGTTTCGCTGAGGGCATACGGAGATTTAAGGAAATCACCTGCGCGGCATATCCCACCACCGAGCTACCCAAGGAGTCTGCGGCGCGTGTGCGGCGTCAAGCTCGGCGGGATGCTTCTCGTACTGCACCTAACCCCAGTCCTGCTCTAAGACTTCCTTCGATCACAGTGGCTGCGGCAGATACTGGCAGTGCATCAACCACAGCATTGTCAGAGCCGGGTAGCGCACCCGCGAGGCGACGCGAGTTCAACAATGACACGTACAAGTTCCACTCCCTCGGGGATTATGTACGCACGATCACAACGATTGGTACCTCGGATTCGTATACCACGCACATTGTGAGTTTCTATTTTCCACTCTTGTTCTATGATATTAACGACATTATTTGTAGGCCGAACAAGCACATCGCGAAGCCAAGCGACGCTATGCACGAACAAGCAAGAGGCAGTTCATAAAGCAACTCACCAATATCGAGCGTCGTGAAGCCCGCCTTCAGCACATCGCGCATACCCTCAGCGACCTCGAGAGCAAGGACTCCGCAACCAAAAGTGTTGGTTCGTTCGCTCCGGCCGCCGACTCCAGCGCTCCTTCGTCAACACAAATTTCCCAAGAGCTTATCGAAGGCGAGACCATTTCGCTCTCTGTCCATCATTTCATTCCTTCGTCCCAGAAGGTGCATGAATATATTCCGTACTTCGTGCGACACCAGCTGGCGGATCCTGCAACCAAGGTGGGTGACGTCAACCCACTGTAACGACCAGCATTTCTAAGCCCACAAATCCAGGACTTTGTTGCACGCCTCAAAGACCATCTTATTCGGCGCATGGACGGGCTTTCGGACACCAACACTGTAGTCTCTGAAGCTCGTCGCCGAGCGCTTTTGTTCCAGCATGAGCGCATGTACCCCCATCAGACGATGCAAGTCAACTACACGACATACGACGTACGCCGGGGACGCGACACCATCCACGTCAATACGGATCACTCGAATGTCATGGTACTCGCCAACGAAGATCCATCTGACTCGTCCTCACCAGCGGGTGACCCCACCTTATACTGGTACGCGCATGTCATCGGCATCTACCATGTCAACATCATCGATGCAAGCATGGATTCCGTGGCCGTGCCCTCGCGTCCCAAGCGGATGGAATTCTTACATGTTCGCTGGCTTGGACGGGATCCTGACTGGTATAGCGGATGGGCAGCGAAGCGTCTCGAACAGGTGGGGTTTGTACCAGAGACGGATCCCGGAGCATTTGACTTCCTTGATCCAGCCGATGTCGTTCGCGCATGCCATCTTATCCCCGCATTCGCTGAAGGACGCACGAGATCGCTCCTCAACTTCTCTCTCCTTGCGCGTCCCGATGGCGCGGAGGACGATTGGCAACGGTTCTATGTGAACCAGTAAGTGGTCGTACCTTGGCCCAGAAACCATTCCGAGTCTCTCATTCTGTGCTTCATTTCAGATTTGTAGATCGTGACATGTTCATGCGCTACTTCGGAGGTGCAGTTGGGCATCAAACCCATCTCTATGCAACGGTCCTTACTGCCTACAAACTAGGCACGGAGTCCGAGCCAATGATGGACCTGACGGATGGTGAGATCTCTGCACCAGATGTCGAGTTGCGGTCGCAGTTGCAGTGGCCTGCGCATGCTACTTCGAGTAAGTAACGATCCAGCTCCTGACACCCTCTCGCTGGATGCTAATAGACGATCAGCCGACCAGATCGCAGATGATAGCGAGTCGGACAAACGCTCCTCTGCCCTCAATTCGGAGGATGATGGTTATGACTCCGATGTTCCGTTCGCAATTGTCAGTAGTGCTGTAACTTTCGAATCAATTACTGACTCACCAGATTCACCGTGACCTGCTAATGTCAACAAACTCGGAACAGTAACCATTTGGGCATAGCTCGCGCAGCGCAACCAATGCCGCCACTCGATCTCGAACCGTTGCGTGTGTGCTATTGTAGCACTGTCAAATATTATCGGCTAACCTCTGCCATTTCAGGATATAGCCAGCGAGTCCACCTTAATAAGATCCGTGCACCTGCCATCGCAGTGCTTGCTTCGGTACTACCCCGGCACCCCCACCTCACGCCCTTCTACCCCCTCCCTGGGCCCCGATGCCTCGCGCTGCCCAGGAACTTCCTGATGTCCCACTCACTCAGACAGGTCGCCGGGCAGCCTTGAAGAAGGGTACAGACGATGTCGTAAATGCCGGCCAGCATTTCACACGCACCGTCGATATGTGGGTGATTCCATCTGTCGTTGTTCAAGCCGGTCTGGAGTTCGACCCCGACATATCCGCGGAGGAGCAGCTCATCACTTTCATGTACGTTCAATCAGCAGTTTCTCCATCTGTGTTCCATATCATGACTCATATCTCTATCGCATCTCCAGTCAACGCCGTAACTTTCGCTATTGGGAGGCGCTAAATCTGATCCTCCCCAACTTAGTAACCATGCTCACCGACACTAGCGAGAATGCGCGCAAAGTAAAGGATATCTATCACGCTGTAAGTTCTGCTCAGGTTTAGCTCTGCATACTCTCCAATGCTTAACTTGCTTATCACCACCGCTAGCTGCTCACCGGCAATAATCAAGCCCGCCACAGCGACACACAGTCTATCAAGTCGGCCATAATCAGTGCCTGGCTCCTCGATGAGCTCGCCGCTGCTCGTGTATTAATCCCGCCCAAAAACAAGGCTCGTCGCGGCTTCAACAACGATGTCACCGGGCGTTATCTCTGTCCCATGGTGCTTGACTACAAGGATCCCGCGTGCGTCACCACTGTTGTGTCCCTCTTCACCTTACGTGTACTTACCACCTTTGGCTACAACATGTAGAGTCCGCAAAGCTCTCGCTGAGCATACAGCCGAGATCGACGGCAACCCTGTCAATGGGTCTCACTGGCCCGTGTTTGTCTATGACGAAGATAGGTACAATCCTGCCCGCACGTGGGAGACATTCCTTCGTGGTCGTCTCATCATCATGGTACGTAGTCTAATCATTTGATCAACTGCACCGCTATCTATCATTCATCACACGTCAGTCTGTCAAGCATATTTTTACCAGTCCCTCCTCCGCAACTTCTGAGACGAACGAGGGACGCGGGACACGAGCAGGGAATGCCGGTATTAACGGCATGGTGAAGATGACCCCTGGTGCCATCATCTATGCTGCAACTCACGTACGTCGTCTTTGTGAGTTACGCCTGATAGTGCACTGACATTGCGGGGTCCGTATCTTCTCAGGTTCACTTCGCTCTATGCTCTGTGGACGCGTTCCGGAAGGACGTCCTCACGCTAGATACCCATGTCTTCCACCGCGCTCTTGTTGAATTTTTCGAACGACCTTCCATGGTGTCTGTCGTCGCGGATTTGTTGTCTTGGTGGGACAGGTGTGTACCCACTGTTGCCTATATTCAAACGCTGCTCTGACGCACCACTATGTAGTGTGATCTTCCCGCAGTACAGCACTCCACACACCGGCGAGAACTACGGCCTTGCTCAGATGGAGGCGCAGTTCCTCGCCGCGCAGCAACCACCAGCTACTTCGACTGCGTAATCTCATATCTTACTCTAGCAATGTTATATTTTTTCTATCCATGCTTTCCGGCGAATGAATCCATTGTTGGCTGCTATGTTTTAAAACATGTGTGCAATATTTCCGATGTTTTCGGCTCATCGGCTAGATATTTTCGTAGTCCGATTGTCCCTTTATTCTTTGGTTCCGGGCACTGCTGCTGACTCTCGAATGATGGTACCTGACGTTTTCGCAACATCTTTCCGGGCATGGGCTCGAAGTCTCGTGTATCTTGCTAAGAACTACTTGTATATATATTGACACTTATACTCTTATCTTCAGCTATGAGTCTGACTGTCCTTGAGCATACATCTCAGACATGTCGACACTAATCAGTGCTGCTATCGGCATATAAGATGCATCAGTCGGAAGGTGTCTGACCACGCTAATGGATCTTGCCTAGATGTACTTATATAAATTTCTTGATATCAGGACATCCATTAGACTAGCGTATATTTCATACATTGGTGTTCCTATAAGCCAATATATGCCCATACTAGAAACCGGCCGTCCCCCCGATGGCCACTCGGCCCATTACAAGTTTGTTCATAATTGGGATAGATTGCGGAAGGCACACTGTTCTAGATATTCGGGAGATCTGAGGTAATCATCGTCAAGGTATATTTAGTAAATCCATACAAGCGATATAGTTATAGTACATATTGAGGCGAGTATCAGCTCAGACGTTGGCGAAGATACGCGAAAAGTATGCCCGGAGGCCTTCTACATCGTACGCGAAGCCACCCACGTATGCATCGGGGCGAACCGCGACAAGAGCCAGCCCATCTCCAGCCACATGGTATGCCTTGTGCGCGTGGCCCTCCTTGTCGTGGTACACATCGGCGCCGGCGACAGCCGCGGGGACGCCGTTGCGACCAACGATGACCGTCCGCACCAGCCCCTCGGGGTAGGCCTCCGCAGCCTTGACGGCGCCCGACACATCCGCGCCCTCGGGAGCGAAGACGAGCAGTGTATGGTAGGACGGCTTGAAGATGCTGAAGAGCGCCGTCTCGCTCCCGTCGGCGGCGACGAGGGTGGGCGCGTCGGGCGCACGGTCTCCCGCACGCACATCTCCGCCAGGGTAGCCCTCGTACGCATGACCTTTCATCTCGTCCTCGGAGAGGCCCAGCGTCCCGCGCACGTCGTGCACCAGGGGGCTCCAGCGGTAGTTGATCTCGCACTGGCGGAGCGCCATGTTGCGCCATTGGAGGAAGGCGGTCTTGTCCTCTGGCGTGGTGTTAGGGTCCTCCCCCTTCTTGACGATCGTGTGCTGGTAAAGGTTGGACGTGGTGGCGAGCATGAGGGTGACGACGGGGCGGCGTTCGGTCTCGTAGGTGGATAGGAGCGTGGAGGGCGCAAGGCCCTTGTGGACGAGGGCTAGCTTCCAGCCGAGGTTGAACTGTCGTGCCCGTCAGGATTCTGAGATGGGTAACGAAAGGGCAAATGAGCTTACCGAATCTTGGACACTGGTGTTCAGTCCTTGACCTCCGGATGGAGAGTGAATATGCGCGGCATCTAAATCTAGGGTTAGGAAATGGACCCTAATGCGAGGTGGATGTGAGAATGTTTACCCCCGACGATGAAAACGCGATCATTATAGAACTTGTTGATCATCATGACCTTGGGCCTGGATTTATAATAAGGATGCCGTCGATTGATCGGAGCAGGGCAAATACTCACTTCCAGTAGGTCAACGAGGTGAAGTTCTTGATGACGAGCTCCGGGCGACCTGTCTGCTCTCTGATGAAGTCCGCAAACTTCTGCTCGTCCAACAAATGCGTTGGATCGAAGTGCTGGCCTCCGACGCCGACATGGAATTTGCCCGATCCGTCCTTGGGTCTGACGCTGATACTGTACAGGAACGAGGGTTAGTTGTACATGTCCATTCGTGATCACTGCGTGAGAGTGCATACGTAAAAGTTTCGGGCTTCGTGAAGATGTACCAGAACTGGTCATGTCAAATGCTTTCAGTATAGTATTCCCAAGTTGAAGTCAATTGAAGATACCCACCTCGGAATCGATTCCCTCAAGTTCCACGTCTGCCCATACCTGACCATCTTCTTCCTTCGTCTCGCCCTCATAAGCGATACCGACGGCGCGTCTAGTGAAGCCTGTATAGGTGCAAAGCGTTGGTGGACGCGCCAGGAACAGGTTGCATGAAGACTCACCCTTGGCGCCGTCGGCACCGACAACGTACGGGGCACGGATGGTTTCAGTAGCCTCCGAGCCGTCGGAGGCGACCTTCTTCACGACCACAGTGACGCCGTTGGAGTCCTGCTCCAACGAGACCGGTTCCGTGCCGAGCTCGACGTGCACACCGCTCTTCGCGAGGTGGTCCCGGAAGATCCCCTCAGTGACGTACTGGCTCATCGCCTGGCCGTTCTACAGAGCGTACACGGCTGTGAGCACTCTTGTTCAGAGCTCCTGCATCCACGCAACACTTACCTCTGGGCGATCCGGGGTCCACTCGAATTTCTCATGCATCGACCAAGTGCGGCTCGGCTCCGTGGTGTTGGGGAGCTTGTAGGCGCGGGACAGAATGCGCTTGCGGGCGTGGACGCGTGCATCGTCGAGGATGCCGAGGAAGCGGAAGACCTCCATGGTCCGGGGCTTCACAAAACGGTGAGCACGCGGAGAGGTTAAAACGTTGAACGAGTTGCTTACCTGCAGACCGGAGCCACGGGATTGCTGGTGGAACGAGGTCGCCTTGTCGATGATTCGAACGGGGACCCCGTTCTGCGTCAAAGTCAATGCTGCGGCAAGTCCAGATGGACCACCACCAATCTAACAGACATGGTTTAGTGGGGTTGAGCTGATAGGGATAGCGGGGAGGGAACTCACGATGAGGATTGGCTGCATTGTACAAGTATTGGATAAGTTTGAGGTTTGGGAAGATAATGAAGATGCGTTGGAGGGACAGGCGTTGCTGAGCTGGTTAGAGACCCCTCGGGCATTTGAAGAGCTTTTATAGTGCTCGGTTGTGCCCCGTGCGGAAACATGGCGTACGTAGACGTCGCAGGGGCGACGCCGCCCTCGTCACCATCGACTCGCAAGTCCTACTAACCATCTGCATGTCTGGCAGAGCTTGCAAGGAACTCGGCGACGCGCTACCGAGGGCAAGCAGTGGTGCTCGGCGACGGAACACCGAGGGTAAGCAACACACGCAGATGATGAGTCAAACGCGCATACACATTGCCGCTTCGGATCGGATTCCGGATTCCCACCAGTGATGCGACTGCGCCTGCACAGCAATGGCGGCGATGGGCAGCGGCGCGGCGCAACGCGGAGACTTCGAGGCACCGAGTCCAGACAAAACATATGGAATGCTTTTCTTGTCAGATACAATACAGCATGTACTTACGTAGTCTGTGCCAGAACGAGACGTGTGGGTGCTGAAGCTGCAGATTCAGAAGTGACCGCCGAGCTGGATCGACAGAACTCGATTTTAAATTTGAGCACAGCGTACACTAAGCATATAGTACTGAGCGAAAGCTCTACGACCGTCGATACTAATATTAACATTGTCGCTATGCGCGCGCGCTGGCGTCCTACACCTCCGAGAAGGCTCAGGCTTGAGGTAAAATACATACATAGCGTGGTCAATATGGCGCAGGAGCATCGGCCAGCGGCGACATGCCATTGATTGCAAGGGCAAATAAAATTCACACCTCCAATGTTTTATGCCCTCCGGACAAACAACCAGCTTTCTTGAGTCTTGCGGGTGGCGACAAGAATGTTGAAGTATGACTTAAGAAAGATACGTATATACTACATAAATATCATTACATAGAGTGCAGGTGCCTTCAAGAAGGATCGTCGGCAACAGAACAAGTCGAAGCATGAGAAGTGGGGACCAAGCAAGGACACTGGTGCGAGTCATTGACATTCAGTCCTGTAGAGACCTAAGGATATGAAACACGCTATTAATCCCAGTGCGCACGGTATCCAAGTCTTGTTCCACCGTCCGCGCTACCACACCGGACATCTTGTCTGGATGCCAACGTAAGATGGCGCTGCGTATCCTGCCCTTCCTCGACAAAGTGTTAGTTCTTACTCGCAGGGGTGCGAGGAAGAAGTCAGTAACGGCGTCAGAGGTCAAGTCTTCAACGGAGGTTGGGGATGGGCAGACAGGCCATGGAATATCTGTGAACGCCACTGGGGTAGCGGTGGTGAGGAGGATGCGCCAGCGTACTTCGTAGGCATCCCACTGTTCGAGTGCTTTACGTTCCTCGTCGAACAAACGGACCTCCTCACGGAGTTGAACAGTGCGTGCTTTGTCCTTGCGTCCGAACGCGTCGCGTAACCAACCGCCCGAACGGATCCACTCCATTTCACCCAGTCGGATCTGCTCGCGCTCCAACTCGTGTCTCTGCGCCCGCGCCTGCACCTCCGAGTCCAGCTCCTGCTCAGCATCTCGCGTATGTTCTTGTGATTGCTTCGGAGACACGTTGGGGGGTGAAACGTTGATGTCCTTGTCCGCAAGTGTCTGTCTGAAAGCCGAAGGTGGGGTCGAAGGGCCGAGAGGTGGAAAGGCAAAATAACCGGCCATATGGGGCGGAAGGGAGGAGCGGAGTGTGATAGTGTGGGGAGAGCAGAAACTCAGAAAGACGACTGGGGAGGGTGGGTATCCATGGCCGAAAGAAGCAAGAAGGGCAGGAGCGCCGCATAAGAACCAGACCTGCGGGGACCCCGGAACCGCGTTGTCCAATCCTGAGAACAGTGACCCCGCCCACACCTCGTCCGACGTTGACCATGCCTATTTCCTTCTAATGCTCCTCGGAGGCTCAGTGGACGCAGTGGGAGTAGTAGTAGATAGCTTGTGCGCTGTATGAAGATATCAAGAGCGTAGAGAGGAAACGAGGCGTGGGGGGTTTGAACTCCGCGGAGGGAGGGGCGGTTAATCGGGACACTCGTCGCAGTGTCTGACTCTGACGCTGTCCCAGTCCTCTCGATCTGCCTCTGTCTGTCGCCGCCGCCTAGCGCCAGTCCTAGTCTCTCGATGAGCTCGTACTACCGAGAGCATGTTGCCTATCCTAATGTTTCCGCCGGCCCATATCCTCCCCATCTCGTCACTGCCCTCGATAACGGCGCCAACAACATCATCAATACCCATCACGACGACCCTAAACGCTGCTCTGTCAAAGGATGCTCCGCCCCACTCCCTCCGGACTGTCCTCACAAGATGTGCGAGGAGTGCCGCGGTCGTCACCGCGTATATGCCATGACAAAACGCGCCAAACGCAAGATGGAGAAAGCCCTCCTTAATGGCTCGGCGCAGAACGGCCAGCCTGTTGCCTGGATGCCCACAGATGACACGACGCAAGCGGAGCAGGAACATCCTGGACAATCGCCTGAACCAGTCGCGGGTCCGTCGCGTCAATTCGAGGTAATGCTGCATTCTGTTCTTCAACCCCCAGCATGTGAGCGTCCTGGAAATGGCGCGAAAATCGTCTTCATCCCCACCGCGGCCCTATCCCATCCCCATGCACTATTTTCTGGTGGTCACGATGAATGAGCGTGCATGGCCGTTGATCGTGACCCGGAGATCTGGACTTGCTATCCATCGCGTGCGTCGAGCCGTCAGGGTGCCTTGAAGCGGCTTGGTCGGTTCTAGGTTGTCCGCGTTCAGCAGTGCTCGTTTGTGAATGTTACGCCAGCATTTGGGACGGGAGCCTTGTCATTGACCGTCCGTGAGTTGTAATTGCACCGTTGTGGCTTACCACGGCGTATGGCCTCCCACAAGGCGGCATCGTCTATGGCGCCTTGATGAGCTGTAGTACCTGGTGACGGGAGTGTACAGTGTCTTCATCCTCATCCTAGTGAGATAACACAATGGCCGACGGCTGGTTGCTGACCTGTATACATTTATTATCTAACGATTAGCCTTAGTGCATGCCTGATGAACCGACCTTCGGAGGCTTGCTGAAAATTCTTTACTGACGCCCTGCAGTCTCCCCTTCAGGTACCAGTGGAGGAGTCTCATGAGCCAGAATACGACTTCTCACAGCAATGGGACGCCAACTCGATCGACCCTCGTCTCTTCTCTCAGATCCAAAGTCATACATCTGAACTTGCCGGGGCCTTGATCCTCCCTCCACCGCCCCATCACCCAGCAAACCATGAGGTATACTCGCGCAACAGCCATCCACCACAACAGCAACTCCGACCCCATTCTGCTGCGTCGCCTCCCTCTCCCAAGTCTCCTCCGCCTGCGCCAGAAATTCACCCAGTGCTCGCCGAAGTGCTCAAGACTGTTCCCGGTCTCAACCTAACGACCCGAGTAACATCTGGGCCCACGGTCCCTCCCGGCCCCTCCGATGGACCGCTCCCTCCGCGTTTCTGCTCAATCAAAGGCTGCAAGACCCTCATTGCTGGCAACTCGTTCTTCAAGATGTGCGAGCCCTGTCGGGATCGCTATCGCAGCTACGGGACGACTAAGCGCGCGAAGTGGAAGCGCGAGAAGGAGGTGGTCGTGGCCGAGCTTCACCAGCTCCGTGACAAGGAGGACACGCGCTGCGCCTCCGAGGGCCTCTCACCCCTTTCGCCCCCCCACAACGAGCAATGGCAGGAGTACCACCCCGGCGAAGGCGAGCCTACGAACCCCGCCAGTGGTCACCAGACACCATCGGGTACTCCTGGCCCCGCTGATGCTGGAGAAGAGGGAAGTAACTCTACTACGTCCATGCCCCCGCGCATGTGCACCGTCTCACACTGTCGCGAGATCCTAGCGGGCGGCTACCAGTTCCTCCGCTGCGAACGCCACCGCATACAGAACCGACACCACAGTAAGCTCAAGCGCGTACGCGACAAGGAGGTCAAGGCGCAAGTCTACGATGGCTGGGCCGCCGCCATCGCCCCGCGTGCGGACGGCGAGAGCCCTGTCGACGGCAACACGGCACTCTCTGTGGACGCTGACGCGGCGGCGGCGCGGGAGCTCGCCTTCGCCTTCAGGGAGCTCGACGACCAGCCACACGACGGCCCGGGGCCGCTCGGCATGGGGTCCGAATTCATCTCGGAGGCGGCCGCGGTGGATTTCATCCACGAGACGGGCACGGGCATCAGTGCTCCGCTCGCGATGATGGTGGATCAGCAGCCGACGGCGGACACCCCGGTCGGCGAGCCGACGACGGGCGTGCCTCCCGCGGCGCGCGGGATGCGGCGGACGAACCACGTGTGCTCGATCAAGGCATGCTCGAACCTGCTGTCGCCGAGCAATCCCTGGAAGATGTGCGACCTGTGCCGCTCGCGCGACCGCGCGGGGCGGCGGATCAAGGCGCTCAGGGACAGTGGGCTCATCCCGCCCGAGGAAGCGGCGGCGAAGATCGTCGAGGTGCGGATGGAGGTCGAGGGGAAGGAGAGGAGGGAGAGGAAGGACAAGGGGACGAAGAAGATTAAGGGGAAGAGGAAGAGCACGGATGGGGAGGGAGTTGTGCGGGAGGGCTCTGATGCGGGCTCCGGCTCTGCGCCCCAGCAGCCGTCGCATGGAGAGGGCTCGGGGGCCGCGGCGGAAGAAGGCGTCTCTGGTGCCCAAGGAGGCGACGACTCCCAGACGTCTGTGTTCAGCAGCGTTCCGGTGCCGAACCATTCGAACCTTGTTTTCATGCAGCCCTTGTTGGGACAGTTCGCGTCTCATCTCCAACATTTGGCTCAGGTACGCTTTTGTTTTTTCACTAGTCTTTGGCGCCGCTGTGTTGACTATATACGTTATACTCAGGCGAGTAGCAGCAGCGTGCCTAACGCCACCGGCGCAAGTCAGGGATCTGGCGACGAAGGTGCACCCTCTTCGACCAACGGAGCCAATGCCCGTGATGCGCCTCCTGTTACACCGAAGAAGCGAGGCAAGGGTAAAGGCAAAGCGAAAGCAACGCAGGAGGAGAGCACGTCTCAGTCCACGGATGCCCCAACGTCGCCCTCCCAGGCACCCCCTCCGCACTATCCGCCACCAAATGGGCATCCATACCCTTACTATATGCCGCCGTTCATGCCACCGTACGGAGCGCCCCCTGGATTCACTTATGGTTATCCAGCACCACCCTTATCGCCAAGTAAAGGCGCAGCATACTCACCACCTGTGTACCAACCTCCGCCTTACGGCGCCTACCCGTACCCGTACCCATATCCAGGTCATCCGTACCCGTACGCAGCTCAGACATACCCACAGCCTCCTGGTCAGTCGTACTCGGCGCCGCCTGCTGGACAACCATACACTCCTCCACCGCCGTATCCCCCATCCCCGTCTGGAGAACCGTCACAGACTCAGCAGTCTTCTTATCCTCCGCCCGTGCCGCTGTATCCGTACGCGCATCCGTACCCAGTTCCTCCGCCACCCCCACCGCATCAACCTCCAACGACGGAAAACCCTCAGCAGCAATCTCAACAACCTAGTCCGTCAGCCCCAGAAGACCCACCGGTCTCAGCCCAGTCTTCAGCCTCTACCAAGCGTTCCAAGTCCTCCAAGTCCTCGACGAAGAGCAACTCTGCGAAAGGCAACGCGGCCAAGGATACCTCGCCAAACAAGCCTACAACAGGGGCCGAGGAGCCGGCGCAGAAAGGACCGAGGTTCATTGTGCGAACGAGCGAAACTTACGAGTCCCCGGCGACCAATCGGACCAGGCCGTTGTTCTCGCTGAAGCGGCCGCGGGACGAGGATGGCGGCGGGAACATGTCCCCGAACAAACGTGCAGAGCCGGAGACGCCTGGGACGTACTCGCAGTTCAGGCTGAACGGGACTCCTATTCCCACTCCCCCACCGCCAATACCCGGGACGGGCGTGCTGAATCCGTCTGACTTTGCTCTTGCTCCTGCTCCTGCTCCTTTTGTGGAGGAGAACGTAACCCCGGTTCCTACTGCTGTCGTGGCGGAGAACGGTGTCTCAGAGAAGGTGAGGAATAGTTATTTGGAACGACGGCGAAGAATTGACATGGTATGTGCATACCAGCAGGCTCAGTGTGGTAACAAGACTTGCAAGCGCATTTTGCCTTCGCCTTCCGGGACTGCAGGCTCCTTGTGCGAGCGGTGCCGAGAGCGCCTCAAAAAGAAACAGGCCAAGGCGAAGCAACGGTTCAAGCTGGAGCCGAAGGCGTTGGTGCGTCGCGACTTGAGCGCTGCTGTTAGTACGGCGTAAAACGGGGACAGGAAGGATGGTCGCCTTTTTACGTTATCTATGCTTGACGAAACTTTAATGTTGTTATCGACTTAATACGTGTACATATACTAAGTAGCTTTACAGTCCCTGGTGTTCGATGAAACCCGGAAGGATCGTGTCTAGTTCAACCAGTAGTGCTTGCCACACGGCGTCTGGTAATATCGCAGCTGAATATGGCAACGGTCAACATCGACGGGATGCTGAAAGTGGCCAGCCTTGGATCATGATCAATGCTTTTCTCCAATGCCGGAAACTAGGGAACATGTTTGGCCAGGGGGATTCAATGAACTTGGTCGAGTTCTCAGATGCGATTTGCACGTGCCTTGAACGACTCGTGTCCGTGTACTCTTATCTTACATAACGGTGCGTACCACCCCCACCATCGTTGGTCCACCGTCCACCGAGAGCACAGCGATAGACCGAGGATGTCTTGCCCCGATTGCGTAACTGGCTTCATTCACAACGGCACGCCCAAGGGCACGGAGGTCAACGTTGGCGGTATCAACGCCTATACAATTGGCCCAGAGGATTCCAAGCGCGTCATCGTCATCGGCACGGACATCTTCGGATGGAGGTTGGTGAACACCCGCCTCCTCGCGGACGAGTACGCCTCCAAAGGCTTCAGGGTCGTCATCCCTGACCTCTTCAGTGGTCCGTCTTTTGTGTTCTATTGGCCGAGCCTGGTGTGAAAGTTGAGAAGCTGCGGTATATTGCGTCTATTTAACAGGCTGGCAGCTCCCGCAATGGACCGTAAACGCGAACGACCCGCGATCCTTCCACAAGAAGTCATTCTTGCAGCGTTACTTGGCCATCCCCGCGTCCCTCTTCCTCATCGTCCCCTTGGTTATCAGAAACATGTCCAAGCAAGTCAGCATCATCAGCAAGGTCACCGCCACCCTCCGTGACACGCACCCCGCTGACGCGAAGATTGGGTACGTCGGTTTCTGCTGGGGCGGACGCTTTGCGTTCACGCAGAACGCGCTCTTCGACGCGACCGTCGCCTGCCACCCGTCCCTCGTCCAATTCCCCTCCGAATTGAATGCGATCTCGAAGCCGTTCAGCTTGGCCGCAGCGGCGAACGATCCGTACTACAACAAGAAGCGGGCCGAAGAAACGGAGAAGATCCTGGCGGAGAAAGGGCTGAAGGACGTCGAGGTGAAGGTGTACGAGGGCGTGAACCACGGGTGGGCAGTCCGCTCGAACTTGGAGGTCGAGGTCGAGAAGAAGGCTTTTGAAGAGGCGCTGCAGCAGGTTGTGGGTTGGTTCGAGAAGTATTTGACCCCTGCAGACTGAGTCTTCTTCCTTCGCGCGTTGAGCCCATGTCTGGCCTTGACGTCTTTCTTTCTCTTCTTCATCGTGTCGTGCCAGTTTAATTGCTTCCTGTCTTCATCTTATACGCCATTTCCAAGCGCAAATATACATGCAGTCATGAGCAGATCATCGCTCTCACAACCGTTCGAACAATGAAAACCCCAACGTCATATGTCACTACAGAGTATCACCCCCACTTCTTCACCAACCTCTGAGCGACCTCGAACGTATTGCCGACGGTCCCCCACACCTCGCCCTTGCCCGTCCCCCACGTCCCGTTGCACCACGCCCGGCCGATCGCGAGCATCTGCGCCTGGACGGCGCCGTCGTCGTACGCCGTGCCGTTCCGCTTCGTCTCCGCGAGGTACTCGACGAACGCTGCCCAGCGCGGCCTGTAGTACGTGCTGACGAGGCCCGCCCACGATTTTGCCGCGTAGTCGTTGATCTCCCCGTCGGGCCCCCAGAGTGTGATCTGGTTGCGCGCGTTGTACTCGAGGTACCGCGCATACGCCTTGTCGCCGCGCGCCCAACGCTTCGCGTCCGCGATCCATGCGCTCAGGAGGAAATTCTCGTTCGTCGCGAGGAGCGCATCAATGTCGTCGAGGAGCGTGAGGAGCGGCGCGCCGGCCGCGGTGACGCTCGCGGCGGTCGCGCCAGTCGCGTTGTACGCAATGACGAGTGCGGTGTAGTAGTCGATGAAGCGGTTGGAGAGGAGTTGGCGTGTGACGTCGACGACGTCGTGCGGGAACTCGGGGATGCTAGCGAGCTGGGGGTTCTGCTGGTGCGCCGCGAGGAGATGCTTCGCCGCGGGTAGGACGGTGGTGTTCGTGTCGTACGGGATCCGCGTGGGGAAGATTCCGGTGAGGTTCGCCAGGCCAGTCAACCCAGGTGGGAGCTCGAAAATGCTCCTGCTGTTCGCTTGTGTTCCGGGGTCCTGGTTGTTGTAGACCGTGGTGGCGAGGATCTGCCACGCGTCGACGGGGGCCTTGGGGAGAGGACTTTTGGGGTACCGACGGGCCACCCACTTGTCGACGTACGTGATGAGATCCAGGGGCGTGGCGGACCATGCTTGGTCTAGCAAGGCGTCGTAGATGAGCTCATTGCCTTCCTGGCCCTCCATGGTCAGACCGATGCCCTTCATGCTGCTGCCGGGGGCGTGCAGTGCCGTGATGGGACCCTGCGTGATCGCGTCGAAGTTGCCCTCCATGCCGAGGTTACCGCCGAAGTCATGCAGCTCGCACCAGACCCACTGCTTCCCGTAGTACGACGAGGTGCGGTTCCATTGGGGATGCGCCTCTGAGTACAGGTCCAGAATGATCATGCTGTCATTCCCAGGGACGCCGCCAAGATAGGCCTCGATGCGCTCGTCCGTCCAGAACGCGGACGCGAAGAACAACCAGCCCTGCATAAGCCAGACAGCCTCCGGATCCGCGGCGCGCAGGCTCGCGAAAGTGCCGGCGGTGATGTTGGCGAGGTATGCGGTGTCGCCGCTGAACGGGTTGATCTCATTGTACTGGTCGAGGGTGTATATGTGTGATATGTTGCCATACGCCTCACGCTGCTTCGAGATGAAGGACTTCTGCATGGTGGCAAACAGCGGATTGAAGGGCTCCAGGAAAGAAACATTGGTAAGCGCAGCGGGGAAGCCCGCCCATTGACTGCTGTTGACGATGGAGGCATCCGGGTAGAGCCACGACAGCGCACGGGGGACGAAGCCGGTAAACGAGGGTAGAATGGGGGTCATACCGAGCTCCTTCATACGCTTCACGATCTGTTTCTGGAGCTCGAACTGGTCGTTGATCCATGCCGTTGGGAGGTCGCCACCCCAGCTGCCTTGTATGTTTCCGAAGCGGTTCCACGCCTGGAACGCGGGGCCGGAGAGGAACGAGGCAATGTCGGCATCTGTCAACCCAACCTCGCGGAATGTCTCGGAGAGAATGTATTCGTAGCCGTTCCAAGCGAGTGGGAGGTTGACGCCTCGGAGCGCGAGCCAGTCTAGCTCAAGTTCCCATTGATCGAAGTCCCAGAAGGGAGCGGTGTAGCTGAACGTGACGGTGTTGAAGTGATACCTGTCATGGACACCGCTTTAGTTTGACCGGAAGGGAAGGGTTCAGGATGACTCACCGGTATGGAACGATCGCTTGGCCCTTAACAGGAGTTCCAACTTTGGGGAGGTGAATGGGGAGATGAGTCAACCGTGAACCAGTCCACCAAATGTCTGTCCCCCCAAATTGCGTCAAATACCTTTCACAGCTGTTCAGACCAGTGTTCAAGAGGCAATCACCAGAGGTGATACTCACGTGTAGAAGCCGCGGGCACAGACAGAGACGGTGGTGCAGTCGATGTGGATGCCTTGGGGCACATCGCTGATCACGAAGGAGTCCGGTTCGCCAGATGACAGAGAGAATGAGAAGGAGTGGACATGAGTCGGAACGCGTCGTTTCGCGAGAGCGTAGATGCCGTCCAGACTGGCTGCAGAGCCGGCTGCTCCAGCAATGAGGCTGAAGGACAGAAGGGCGAGAAGCCGGTCTCGGAAGGCCATCGCGGATCGGGGACGCAGGAAGGGTCAACAAGACATTCAACGCACCTGTTGCCCTTACAGTACTTATGTGCAGATGGGCTGCTCTTGACGGTCTACTGGCGCTGGCGTAGGGTCGACCCCACCAGTGGCAACGTTATGGGGCCCTATCAGCAAGAGTACACCTTCCTGGGCGGCTCCTGAGCTTCCCTGAGCTTCCTGGTAAGCGCGACAGGAGCTCAGAGCAGCCTGAGGGCCTGGGGCTCCTGAGACTGCCTTTCCAGGCACTCAGGGTCGTTCAGAAGCGTCCCAGGAGATGTCATTGTTGCTGATCTGAGCCTGCCAGTTGGCAGTCCGAGGGGACTAATAGACGCAGGTACATGCCGGACGAGTAGCCGTCGGGTTTTGATGAATTTTGTGGAGACTGGCCGCTGGCCGCGGCTGCGCGGTCAGAAACCGATGGGCAGCCATTAGAAATCCGCGACCGAGCAATCAATTGCTAAACATACCGCACTGATCTATGATATCCGGCGCTGGGGACGCGCACACATGAGCTCTGGGATGATGCAGGATGACGCATGGTGACAAGAGTACTAGCCATGACTGGGTGTCGACACTATTGCAGAAGTATCAGTACGTCGATGGTATACCAGGAACGAGAGGACACGAATACATTATGGCTCAGTCGTGATTCAACTCGGACGAAAGGCCTATCACTACGATTGAGACCAGTGGCTTGAAGTCAGCATTGGCAACTCGGATGAAGGAATCAGACGAACCTTGTCAACAGTGGGCGTCCAGTATATATATGGCACGTATAGCTATAGATGGAGGCAGGGTCATGGAGGTTGGATGGAGGTCAACTCGGGTTGGCACTGGCAGCTGGACTCATTAACAAGTATACATCACTTACGTAAGGAAGCAAATTTCGTAGGGCATTTGGCACAGTGGTAGCGCGCACGCTTCGCATGCGTGAGGTCCAGGGTTCAACTCCCTGAATGTCCATCCGCTCCCCCGGCTACGTTTTTTTCCCCATTTAGTGCCCCATGTGAACTGTGAACTACCTAGATTACAGTATGGGATCGCTGTATACTACGCTACAATCGTTCACATTCAATTGTAGACAATCCCTCCTTGGAGGGCGGGAGTAACGGCCGAAAGCGGGATTGGAGCGCCGACGGACCAATCGGGGCGGGAGGATTGGGGCAGGCCGATGTCCTCCACACCACTCGCAGACCGTCCTTCAAACTTCCGTCCACATCTTCGCCATGTCTTCCGCCCTCGTCGCTCGCGCTGCGTTCAACAAGAACTTCGCCGCCGCTATTGCGCGCAGGTCGCTGCGGCCTCTGGCTGTCCACGGTATGTCTCTATCGCGTTCGGTCGTCGAGGTGGCCTTCATATCACATTCGCTCGCGTGCGGAGTATCCCCAGCTTCTGGCAGTACATGCTGATGGACTATTGCAGCAAGAGGTGCGGCGGATGCTGCATACGTTCCCGGCGGTCGTGCGTATATTCCCATTGTTCCATTTTGCGCCTTGTGCTAACGAGTCGCCTCCAGCGATCTACAGGGGCACCGTGAACGACCCTACGCCCTTCCCTGCTCCCTCCAAATCGCACGGCTCGTACCATTGGGCATTCGAGCGCATCCTCTCAGCAGGCCTTGTCCCTCTCACCGTCGCCTCGTTTGTCACGAGCGGCACCAACTACCCCATCCTTGACGGTCTCCTTGGCGTGAGCTTGGTGATGCACAGTCACATTGGCGTACGTCTCTTCCTCCCCTTTCACTTCATTCACTCCAACCTTCCAGCATATATGCGCTTCCACATCCCTGACCATTTCGTGGAGCTGTTGAGCCCAACTTTCCGATGCACCCATCACATGTGATTTCCGTTCAGGACTGACCGGTCGACCCAACAGTTCGACTCCATCGTCGTCGACTACCTTCACCCCCGCAAGTTCCCCGTCCTCGGCCGTGCCGTGACGTGGGTTCTTCGCGCAACCACTGTCGGTGTCCTTGTTGGAGTATACCAGTTCAACACGAACGACATCGGTATGTCATCCTCCCTCACACCCCCAGTATCTGGTCGGGCGTATCCGGCCTTGCTCCGCTTGCGTGGAAACATGAATATGGAACTCTGTCTGACGATGGTCATGTTTGCAGGTCTCACGGAGCTTATCGCCAAGGCATGGCACGCGTAAATCCGACGCGGCGAGACCAGGGTTCCCGTGCGACCCGTTCACCTGCTGTAAACCCCCCGCGCCGGGAGTAGTGCGGATGGCCGCAATCTATGGATCGTTCCAGCCTGTATTTCCGCTTTCGAATGCATTTCACATGAACGCGCATTCCCATCATCCCCGCTGTCTGTCCACAATGCGGGGGACCGGGGTGCGAGTGCAACTGCCCACCGTCATGCCGTCCCCCTTCCGAACCAAGCCTTCTAATGGAATCGTGAAAGACCCTAGGATGAAGACTGGGTATAATACAGGTCGGATTGCGCATGGATAAATACATGTGGGCCACGAAAGATGAGTGATGTACATTGCATACTGCCTGAGTGAAACTGCCGTGCCAGGAATTACATACCATATGTAGTGGTGGGATGAATGCTGCGACCAAGCTGCTCCTGCCGAGATATATAAATATGTGAGAAGGGGGCACGAAGAGAGTGAAGGACAGGGGACGAAGTATGAACAGGCAAACAAGACGAGAACGAACGCTCCATTGGCAGGTGCCTACCAGGAAAGTCATGCACTCAAACAGATAGTCGAGATGCTGCTGTCACAAATTCCCAAACAGTTCCGTCACCAGCCGAAACGAAAACCATGTCCGATGGGGGGTGAAAGTGGGGAGGAGGAGAGCATACCTCAGGCCCCCCCGTCTAGTCCTCCTCACCTCCCTCCCACCGCCGGCCGAGGTCGACGCGCCCGTCCCCGTCCCCGTTCACGTACAGCCACGCCTCGAGCCGGCGTCCAAGCTCGCCCCCGCGCCCGCCGCAGAAGTCGCCGGTGGCGTTCAGGAGCTTCTCCCGCTCTTTCTCCACCGCAACGACGACCTTCGCGACCGGGAGCCCGGCCCCAGCCCCAGCCCCGGCCCCGTTCCCGTTCCCGTTCGCCACGATCGGTCTGCTCCGCTTCAGCAGCGCGTCGACGTCGCTGTCGCCGTTCGTCGACACCCGGAGCGCAGTGAGCGACGGGCTGATGGACGCGACGGGCGACTCGGACGTGAACTCCTCCGCCTGGGGGTGGTTGGCGGGCTCCTCGTGCCCGCGCTCATGCTCCGCGCCGTCATCCTGCCACTCGTTGAACCAATCCTCCTCCTGGTCCTCGGGTCCGAGCATCGACTCGACGAGGCCCTCCTCCCAGCCGTCCCACTCGATGCAGCGGTGCGCCATGCGGAGGCGCGCGCCCGTCGTGTCGTGGTGGAGCCACGACGCCGCGAGCCCGGCGACGCTGAAGGGCGTGCCGTGGATGAGGACCGTGGGGGTGGGCGGGTTGCGCGCGAGCTTCTCGACAGTCGCGCGGAAGAGCTTCGCGGTGAAGGGTGAGTTTTGGAGGAAGGACGGGACGTGCGCGCACGCCCACAGCGGGCGCGTCGTGGTTGACTCCCAGTCGATGATGCACGTCTGTGCGTAAGAAGAGTTTCCCTGTCAGCAAGGGGCGCATATATGTATGGAGAACGAGTGTGGGTGTACTCACAATCTTGGAGTTGTCGTTCTCGTCGACGAACACGTTCTCGAGGTTCAGATCGTGGCAGTCAATCGAGAACAGCTCCTCCGCCCCTCCCCCCGCACTGTCACCGCCCCCGCCATCGCCCTCCCCGTGCGCGACGACCCCCAGGCGCTCCATCATCTTCAAAAAGCGCGCCATCTCGGCCCTCACACGCTCCTCGCGCTGCGCGAGGTGTGCGACGAGGAACGTCGTGCGCTGCATCCGGCGGTAGTCCTGGTACATCGTGTCCCCCGGGCCGTCCCACTCCGCCTCGCTCTCCTCCCAGTCCCACTCGTCCGAAGTATCGGAGCGGTCGTCGGGCAGCGCCGTCACCTTGTGGTGACGCGACGTCTCGATATCGTCCGGGTCGAGGTGCAGCTTGTGCGGCGCCGCCTTGCCCTCGTTCTCTGCGATCACGCCCCGGACCTCGCGGTCCGCGCACGCGTGCAGGTACGCGTGCGTCGAGCGCCACGGACCGCGGTTCAGCTCGTCAGGGTGCGCAAGGTCGCCGCGGTTCGAGCCGAAGAACGGCCAGGAGATGATCGGGCCGACGTGCGTCTCGCGAGATGCGTCCTCCAGGCGCGTGAGCGCGTCGTGGATGTTGGTGTGGCGCCCGTATGTGGCGGGCGTTGGCGTGGGCAACGATGACGAGAAGTCCGTTGCCGTGTGGTTTAGCGTTGACCCGTCGTACAGAGACCCAATCATCGGAAAGTGGTGACCGAACAAAGGGATCACGAGCATCGCGATGTTCTCCATGAGCGCGATCAGAGTGTTGTGCGGCATACAGTGGAAGACTTCTGACAGAGGGATGCCGGAAGCCTGGGGCGATGTTTGTTAGTTGGATGCGAACACTCACCGACCATTCGCTGAACATACCTTGGACATGAGGATGAACTCGCCGCCTAATCGGTTATAAGGGTTTGCGTCGTAATGGTAGACCTCCGGCACCGGTATTGCCGTATGTTGGCGAAGGTAGTGCATGGTCGCCACTTCGCTCTCTGTCTTCAGCCGGGGCATGAAGCGGCGTGCGACGCGCGCAACTAGTTCGCGCCGATCAACGAGGGTGATGAGGTATCCCTAGTCATGGGAGCGAAGTCAGCTATCTCATCCTGCGCTCCGAAGGCAACAAATTCGGAACTCCAAGCCACTGCTACGCAAGGGTATTCGGATTGACTCCAGCCAAGACGCCAACCAAGCATCGTTCGTTCGCAGGATGGATATGTCCGGTGGCGCGACTGTGTGAAGCGGCTTCGCGCCAAGCATCACAACCCACCGGAGAAGACGCCAAGGAGCGCGAACCCACCCCTTGCCAAGAATGAGCCATCGTCGAGGAAGCTTTCGGCAAAGTATGGCAACTTCCCAACAGGGATAGACGCATACGGTGGGTCGCAAAGCGCTGCACCTGTCAAGCACGGCGACTTGGCCATCCTAGCAATAGCATACGCGAAACGCGTGCAATTCGTGTACGAGGACTCGATAAGCCCATTGGGTTTCGGTGGCAATGTTGTCCTCGCCATAAGAAAGACGAGAGGACGGAGGGGTGCTGCTCACCTTGTGGAATGTACCTAGATTGAAAGCGTGAGACGGAGATCTGAGAGAGATTCGGTTGAGTTGAACGGACCTGCACCAAGGAATTTGATACGTGCAACTTGGGAGCCCATACGCTCTTGGACGATGTCCTTGAGCAGCTTCCTGTCGACTTGGAAGGGGGTCGCGTTGTGGACAGCGGCATCGGCCTTGGCCTCTGCTCTCCTGTCTTCATGCTCGATAGGCCAGTCCCACTCTAACGGAGGCTCCTGGGAGCTTTCAGCGACTTGCGGGGGCGGAAGATCTTGCGTTGGAGGACGCGTCATAGAGGGTATCGTGGTGGGAGAGAATGAAGAAGCGACTAGACGGGGACGGACTTGTCTGGGCGGGGTTGTTGGCAGGAGGGAAAACTTTTCGGTAGTCTTGGAAGGTGAGAGTGGCGCGTGAGGGGGATGAGCGTCGTGGTTGAGGGAGCAGAAGAGCTGGTATAAGCTGGGGAGGATGGTGGTTAGGGAGAAAGCTGAGGGAACGAAACGCCGAGACTTATCGCGGACGTACTCGAGTTTATTGCCCCGCTTACGCGCGACCCTGCCACGGCCGTCGCCGTCATTGATCGTATTCGTATTAGATTCGCCACGTGATTCGAGCAGTAGGGCGGGCATGTCGCGTGACGATAAGGTGGCGAGAGCAGTGGGATGGTTATTCGGTCCTCGAGAGTCGCCCGGGCGGGAAAGTGTTATATGTTGGGCGGGGCGGGGGGCATCGGACGAAGGGCAGGCTGGGGCCGATTCCGAAGGTGCGCCGCGCTACCGCCGCATTCCACCAGGGCCCATGGGGGCGGGAAGTTGCCGAAGCCCGTCGCCGCGATTTCGTCATTAGACATATCGCTTGCCTCTTCCGTCCCGATCGAGATCAGATCCCGTCAGCCTCTCACTCATCCTCCCCGCACCGGCTAATCTTCCCCAGCCCGAACGACGTGTCTCCCCGCATTCATTGTGATTTACCTCTAGGCCCGACTCCGGTCTCGCGCAGGTACAGTATCCCCAGGGCCTTTCAGCTCCGTGCACCCTTACTCAAGGAACTCGGCAACTACGGAAGCGCAGCCTCCGAACTTAATGAACGTTAACGTGACGCTGAAGCCCAGCCACAGACGTCAACGCCTCCGGCAAGCCTGGTTCCTTATCTTGTTACTCTCTCCGGACCTCCATTTCACGGTGCAACCCGCCACGGTGCACCCGACCGGTCACCCTCTCCCTCCCGCACCTTCCTACTTACAAACATATGTCCCGCTGTGAAGACGATGCATCGGAAAACATCGGACCACGACGACTGTTGTCTCGACCGACGTCCACGTAAGGAGGAGGGCACATCGGTCCCGCGCTCCGATGGAGCACTAGTAGTAGTACTGCGGCCGATGTCCATCACCGCCCCAACTTTTAGTCCCACCTATTCATAGATGCGACCTACGACCTTGCGACGATTAATTCAGAGAAGAAATGAAGGGACAGAACGTAAGCAAATGAGTACAGCACCTCTGCATGCATATGCTAAGAGCGCCTTAAGCAGCCTATCGTGGCATCAACGGTGCGTCGCGACTCGCCTCGCGATCGAAGTACGGAGGAACGTCTATCGTAAAAAAAAAAAGACAGAGGTCCTCAGGCTGCCAACGACCGCAGTCGCATGATCTTCATCTGTAGTATGCTGCGCAGCGTCTCCTGGTCATCGGATCGCGCAATGATCTGCGTATTGAATACGAACAACTGGGCGGCCAGGTAATGGCCGTGTTCATACATTGCGTGCTCCCCCAACCTTCGATTCCTCCAAAGAGAAACCTAAACTTAGATAAGTTACGGTAACCTTAATGCGGCCAATGGATGGGCTACGATGAGTCGCGCGACACACCTTCGGTCGTCTTCGATCTACTTTGCTCACAAGCTACCCGACGTTGCACAGACGCCAACACAGACTGGAGGAACGGGGGTCGGTAAACACATTCCGAGGTGATAGTCATGCCGTAACACCGGGGGAGGCAGACGCGGACCACACTCGACATGGGAGCATCGCGACACACACCTGCAGCGAAGAGTGCGTTAGTCTGGTAATAGTTGTTCGAGCTCACCCGATACCGGTGCGCCAGCATCCCCCAGCCTTTGCTTGAAATACGAGGCCACGGGCATGCTCAGAACCTCAGAGATGGTGCCATTGCAGTACGTCGGCTCATATCGATGACGCCGGCACAGGCCATAACGGATCCGGACGGAATGCATTGCCGCAGCCCTTGGACCTGTACGTTACTGATGCGGTTGTCTTCGCAGACATGTAGAGGCCGTGCATATCGCCCTAGAACGTGCAATACCTGGAGCGGCGGCATGCATCAGAAGGAGTCACAACACGAAGACGAAGCCGAAGGCGCACATACTCCTTATCTTGACTTCTCCGGTGCCGTTCCTGACTGGGAGCGCACTGCAGGGGGACCGGAAATTGCGTCTGATGGACGCGAGAGTGGCAGGAATGAAGGGAATCACGCAGACGTGCACAACGTGCAATGATGTGTGTCATGAAAATGGTGAGTTACCAATACAATGCGAGGGAGGGAGGGCGGAGTTTATCAGTCCTTGTAGATGTACGTGACCCAGGAAAGCGAGGAAGCAGGTTCTATAGGTACAACAGGGCATGCGGGGAACAGCATGCAGATGGACCAAAAACATGGAAGCGGCGTGTCGCAAGGAGGGCGGAAACAACCACAAACGGAAGAGTGCGTCAGCGACGACTCCGCCGTCGCGCGTGAAGTCGGCGGTGCATCCAGAATGACAGCTGGGGAACACTGTTCTACTTCTTGCTCGCCTCGATCGCATCTCCGCTCTTGCACGCGACGATCTTGATCTTCGGCGCGGACACCATCTCATTCGACTCCATCTTGAACGACGGGCTCTTCACTATGAACGTCCACACGTCGTCGCAGAGCCTGTACGTGTGCAGGTGCCCCTGGATGCCACAGCGACAACGAGCACGGTGAACCCACGACCTCCGTGCGGAGCTAAGGACATACCTTCAAGTTGGTCTTTGTCTTGACCTGCTTTACCATTATGTCTGCAAGCGACTTGTCAAACTGCAGGGGCCCGGGTTCGTGCAAATGGTCCAGTCAGTCAGGCCGAACTCGCCCGCGCGATGCGATAGGCGGGGAAAACACACACTCACCTGCTGCAGAACCTTCATGGCCAACTGGGGGGTGATCGCCCCGCTCGTGATAAGCTCGTCAAGCGAGTCCGTGAGAGCCATGCCGACCCTAAGTGGGAGCCAGGAGAGAAGTTAATTTGGGCGAGAACATCTGTGTCGAGATACGGTACTTACGAAGACCCGCGGTAGAACTCGTAGTACGCAGAAGCCATGGTTTGGGGTCAGGAATACAGCTCAGGTGAGGATGGCGATGGGAGATACGGGACTGGAGAGGGTGCGGGACATGGTGGACAGTGGCGAAGGACAGGCCGCCTGCGAGGGGGAGATTGTGACGTTACGTAACGCAGTCGATTATGACGCCGTCTGCGCTCGAAGTCAGTGCTACTGCACTGGACGGATTCCTGATGGAAGTTAGAACTGAGTCGAAGTTCATGTATGGGTGCTTCTGAGCTCGTTGTGTGAAAGGAGACAAGTTGGTTCAAAAGATGGCATTACAGAGGTGTCGCACCCTGGGGGCGGCCGAGGAGTCCACCGGAGGACTCGCGCGCCCCTACGAAGGTAACTTAGTCTGGGCGGAATACCATGCACTGCCCCCTTAACCAGAAGAGCGAAGTTCGAGTCGCTGAGGGCGTCCACGAAGGTGAGGTTGACAGGCGTGTCGGTCGCCCAAGTTGAAGTTGTTGTTGTTGTGAGCTGGTGGGCGTCTACATTTCCAAATGCGGTGCCCGATAGATGCCAGTGGGATATCGATGACCTCATTCCTGGACACTGCTGTCGTTCCTGCAGGTCTGCCAGCTGTTCATGTCTAGCATTAGACTAATCCAAGGACAAGGACACATCGGATCCGGCGATACCACAACTTAGAAATGGTCGACTCACTGCATAATCGCGAAAATATCTGTATCCTGATATGCTTCGGAAACTCGGAGTCTCTGAAGGTAACAGGAACCCGCGATACTCAGAGTATCACCTCACGATACTCTCTCGATGCGTCAAATCCTGGGAGCGGATTAAGGGTCAAGATACGTAGAGGCCTGACGTATTGACACAGTTGAGACACCGAGTGTCGAAAGGATCAAGACCTTCGATATTCGTCGTATCAAAACTTTGTTACTTTCGGGACTCGGCATATATTGGTCTTCGTCCTCTTGCGATTCGAACCTGGGCCCTGGATATTTTGCGATGCAATGGCAGTGCATTATGAGTTATCTATTTGCCAAGACCAATTTTCTGTTGCTACTGTACAATAGATATGTATCCTACGTACACAGGTTTCGCCAGACAGTAGGCTTAGCCGCTTTCCATACAGCCTATGTACTAACCCGCATTCTCTACGACGGGCTCTATCATACATAGGAGAGGAGAGGGAAAATGGCATTGCTAACTGATGGGCATCCGAGTCGCTCAAAGTAGCCTGGGAGTGTCCACGGCGTTGCCGCCGAGCAAGCCAGGATGGGCGGTGGTCTCTTGGAGACCGAGGAATGAGAACAGAAGGGACGTACCAGGGTGTCAGGATATCTTATCAACAGTATGCTGATGATAGGAATCCTAAATCTCGGCCGAAGGAGGACGTACCGTGTGATAACAACGCTCCGACCTCGGAACCCAAACGTGTGCCCCTCCGAGTCGACAGCACCAAGATATCGAAGATCCTGAAGAGTGTGGTGAGTGACCCAGTCCGGCAGATGAACAGGGAGATGACTGGAGGGGATCCCAGATAAAGGCGGGCCGCGACTCAGAGTAGGGTAGACTATGGCGGCGAAAGTTGCGGACTTGACAAGCTGAAGCTGAGTTCCCAGCATATATAGCACAGGTAGAGATATCTGAGGCTGAAGACACGACGAGTCGCAGAGTACAGAGACAGATGAGACTTCGAGTCGTGAAGGTATTAGGACGACGATCCGCGGGGTCGTGGAAGGAGGAACACCCTTGAGACGCCGAGTAGCAGCGCCTCTGATACTCCGAGTCTCGACATCTCGGTATGTACACGACTTCGAATCTCCGCCCGCATTCTGACCTTGAATCCCCCGAGTACCACGGGGGTCCCTCATACATCTACTACTCCGTGTATCTACCTCCTAATACTTTCAGTACTTTCAATACTCTTCGGATACTCTCAAGACTCGAAGTATTCGCATTAAGATACGCCCCCGGTACTTAGGCGAAAACGCAGTGACTACATTCGACGGCTCGTTTCTGGCAACAAGGCGCGCCACAAGGACAACGAACTAGATCTCGAACTGGGTAGGTGGCTGCATATACGTAGCACAGTCCCCAAGCTCACCGGTGCTTCCGCACACACAGATCTCGCATATATTACGGACCATGTTATCGTAATGGGATATCCAGCAAGTGGCGTCGAGAGGCTCTACCGCAACCGCCGAGAGGATGCGAAGAAGTTCCTCGAGCATCATCACGGCAAGAACTACTGGGTCTTCAACTTCTGTCCCGTCAAGGAGAACGCGTATCCCGCAAGCGTGTTTGACGGACGCGTGAGCAGATACCCCTTCCCGGACCATCAGTAAGTGCTCAAGCTTGTATTCAAGTGGCGTCTAGTCGCGTTTCATCTTGAATTACGTACGTACTTACAAGATGCATCCTAACTGACCGACGCCCCTTCCTGCATTTCCAGCGCTCCTCCGTTGGCCATCCTCCCACTGGCAGCGCGGGAGATACGCTTGTGGCTTGATGGCTCCCCCGAGCGTGTCGCCGTCCTCCACTGCAAAGGTTAGCGTGTCGTTATCTCCCGTGCCTTCGAAACACTGGTGTGATCCGCTGACGCACATATACGTACATAGCGGGCAAGGGGAGATCAGGGACGATGGCATGCGCATATATGCTCACCCTCGACGTCGCCCCAAACGCGCCATCGCTCATACGCAGCTTTACGGAGAAGGAAAAGGCCAAAAGTCGTGCCGAGCAGGTCATGAACGCCATGCCGGTCGACGAGACCGCCGCCGAGGTCATCGGCACCACGACGCGGCTAGCCGAAGGCGAAGGCGGAGACGAGAGCGAGGACCTCGTCAAGCTGGAGCTCGCAGACGGAGACTGCGATGGCCGTTCAGACAGTCGCGGCCAGCCGGCTGCAGAGTCGGGGCTACAGCCGAGCAAGAAGCACAAGCTGAACAGCCTGAGCCACGTCCTGGACCTGCACACGGCGCGCCGGATGAAGCGGCCTCCGTCCGCATCGGCAACGCTCAAGCAGGGCGTGAGCATCCCGAGCCAGCGCCGATGGTTGTACTATTGGTCGCTTGTCCTCGCGCGCCAGGCTCCGCCCGACTTTTGGCCTGTGTCAGTCGACTTGGCCATGGACCCTGTGGGGGTGAGGCGCGCTTGCCCGACGCCGAAGATGCGGCTCACGCAGATCCGGCTGCGTATGCGCGAGCTTGGGGGTCTCAAGACGAACCTTGTGCGGGCGACGAACGCGCTGCTCGAGGGCGTGGGGAAGAAGATCGACGCGAAGGGCAGGAACTCGAGCCAGATGTGGGCGTCGCTCGCACGCTATGACGACGAGTTCGTCGATACGCTGGAGGAGTGGGAGAGATATACCCGGGACCAGAGCGGGACTATGGGTGTGCGGAGGAAGGGCGCGAACGACATGGGCGGGGAGGCGATCATGGACTTGTTCGAGGACGACCGGTGGGACAGCAAGAAGATGGTGCAGAGTTTTGCCCGGATGAGTACCGTCAAGGACGAGGATATTCGCAAGGAGGCATCCGACGAGGTGAGTGCGAGCCTTCCTTGTGTCGTCGACTAGGCTGACACAGAGAACGTTCGATTTGCCTTTCCAGGGGGGGAAAGTTGAGACTTTCCTGTTACGCCCGCTGACAGGAGACAAGTGGCAGAGAATCCGCGCCAAGATCGAGGCGGACGGACAAGCCCAACAGACTGAAACCGTTGACAACCAAGTCGCACCGACCCTGACCGTAGGCCTCGCGTCTGAGACCGAGGATGGGTCCCTGTACGACGTCACTCAGACACTCAGCACTGATGGTGGCGTCGTGCTCGACGCGCACCGGGAGGTCCGTGTGAAACTCTATCTCGGTCAGGTAAGTGAGACAACCAGCGTCCCTGCGCACACGTCGTGTTGACGAATTGTCTGTATTTTTGCGCCCCTCGCAACGTCGCCCGCCGCTCGGTGGTATGTGCCGACGCTCGGTGGGCCGCTGACTGTGCCGTTGTCAGGTGTTTATGGGCTGGTTCTGGTTCATCCCAACATTCCACATGCACCATCCCAAGGGCGAGCCTGCAGCTGGAGAGCAACAGCATGCTACGACTTTCACGCTGAAACGCAAGGAGCTCGATTTTCCAATCGGGCTTGGGGCCAATGTCATCGATGTCGCACTCTCAATGGAGTGGTGCGCAGCGGCGGCCGCGGACGTTGCTACCCCTGGCGAGCGAGACGTTGGCCCGGACGCCAGAGAGGGCAAGGTCGAGGTAGCCGCTACCCTCACGGCTGTCACGGCGGGCGAGACAGGAGAGATCGTGCACGCTAAGCATGCAGCTGAGGGTTAGTATTAAGGACTGGCATAGAAGTTAGAACGATCCACCGACTGCTTCGGTGGGCGAAATCATAAATGGCTCTTCTCCTGTGAATCTACGCATGGATGGAAAGTGTCAGGGCAGTCTAGATCTTTATTCCGCAGGCGAGTATATGTATATACCGCCGGTGCTTATGATATTCCATCAATCAACTGAGGGCGATGCCGCTCTGTCACCGGTGCGGCGTTTGTGCATTTCAGGTGTTGCTTAACCTCCCCAAATCGCCGCATGTGGCTGGTGTGGGACCCGGGCACCTGAGCGTCACCATATAACCCGCTTACTTAGCTACATCAACAGATCTGTATCACCTAGCTAACTAGCTAGGGCTTTCCCTCCGGCCTCCACCCAGCGGTTCACCCAGCACCCAGCAGTTAACTCGGGCGGCCCCCAAGTACCCTCCCGAACACCTCCGATAGGCTTCCGGCCTCCTCCCTGCCCCGACAATTCCGGCGTTCCCGCCACGTACGATCGCGGCCCGCGCTCCCTGCCGCCCTTGCTTCCCACCGCTTGCCGCCTCGTTGCCGCCATCGCCTGCCCACGTCTGCTCGTCGTCGCCCACGCCGAGCACGCATACCTCCCCCTCCTGTGCAGCTTTCAGTGTCGTTCTTTTTGTATCCCCACTAATATATGTATCCTTAATCTACTGGTAGCACTAATATGACGTGTTTCCTCACCGCTTACGTTCTGGACTAGGCAGATCAATGGTGGGATTACCAGGTCAAATATCAACCAATTTCTATGCAACTTGCCGCGTTCTGTTCGCGTTGTTAATGCCTTTCTAACGAGCCCTCAAGCACGAAAATCCGTCCAGCGGTTGTTGCGGGGTGCATACCCCCCTCTGGTAGGTAAGGGGTAGATGCAGCTAGACGGGGTTTTGGCCGTTTCCCTTCGTTCTTTTTGCCTCTCGTATAGTTGACTAACAGTAGTTAGGGAAATGTATTTACGCCCTACAGATATCCAATGTAGGGGTGTGGTTGAGCGATTGATGGTCAGCCACTGGCGCTTTGTACCCTTCATAGTGCATGTATTTATGGTCCTATCACCATGATCTATGGCTCATTTGAATGTACTCAACTGTAGCTTTCTAAAGGTATATTGATTGTAAATTTAGGACCGATGAAGCCTTCGCACCAGCCACCCTCTCCTCCTACCCCTGCCCAGGTAGATGCACCATATCTTCCTCAATTGGACGGCGCGTCGCGGCAGGTCTTTTGCATTCGGTGTATGCCTATTACTACAACATAATACCCAAGTTTTAAGGTTATCGGTGACCACCTGAACATCCTATCCCTTTATCAGCACACCCAATGCCTTACACCCTATGCATGAAACACTTCGTCCTCCCATGACACCTGAGTCTCCCTGATAATGTATAACTTGCATCCCTGGAACACAGCTTGATTATACCTTTCTAACGAGCCCAGAATCATGAAATTCCGAGGAGGTTGAGCCAAGTTATGGGGTGGACACCGTGAGGTACTGGGTCGGGCACTGGTATTGCGCTAGTTTTCGATTGTATATTCGTGCAATTGCTGTGCTCATGGCAGTCATCCAACTGTTTGAACCATATCTCACCCAAAACTCATCCGTTTCCTATGATTTTTGATGCGCAGGAAAGCCATTGAATAGGAATACCTGCTCGTGCTATTCATTTGCTTATCGCAGACGTTATAGTAGGTACAGTCGAAAAGTCGACCAGACATACTGATAGTGATACTACATTATATCCTATAGTGCGATAATGATATCAATGGTATGATTATGAAGCATTGATTAATAGTAACCAAGCGCAAAAAACCCGCCGCGACGCGCCGTCCGATTGAGGAAGATATGGAGCGCCTACCTGGGCATGGGGGGTACCAGGACAGGGTAGTTGGTGCAAAGGTTCCAGCCGTCGGAAATTTATGATCTATACCTCGTTAGAAAGCTACAATCGAGTACTCCCTAACGACGTATAGATCATAGTGATAGGATGATATATGCATATACTATGAGGGGGGCAATGTGCCAGTGGCTGGCCATCAATCCATCAACCATACTACTACACCAAATATCTGCAGAGCGTGAATATATGTCCCTTACTATGCTTAGTGAAATGTACCAGATGCAAAAACAATGAAGGGGAACGGCCAAAAACTCGCCAAGATGCATCTACCCCTTACCCACTAGGAAGGGGTATGCACCCCGCAACAACCACTGGTCCGATTTTCGTCTTTGAGAGCTTGTTAGAACCGCATTAATAACATGAACAAAACGCAATAAGTCACATGTAATTTGGTAAAGATCTGAACTTGCAATCCCACCTTTGATCTACACAGTCCAGCACATAACCAGGGAGGAAAAACATCGTAATATTGTTACCAGTAGACTAGGGATACATACATTAGTAGCAATACAAAAAGAACGAGGGAAAAAGGTGCACGGAAGGGGGAGATATGCGTGCTCGCTGTGGGCAACGACGAGCAGACGTGGGTAGGCGACAGCGGGAACAGGGCGCCACGCGATGGGAAGCGAGGTAGAGTGATGATGGGCGCGTGGGAGCGCGGGCGCGCTATCGTACGAGACGGTGGCGGGAACGCCGGAATTGTCGGGGCAGGGAGGAGGCCGGAAGCCTATCGGAGGTGTTCGGGAGGGTACTTGGGGGCCGCCCGAGTTAACTGCTGGGTGCTGGGTGAACCGCTGGGTGGAGGCCGGAGGGAAAGCCCTAGCTAGTTAGCTAGGTGATACAGATCTGTTGATGTAGCTAAGTAAGCGGGTTATATGGTGACGCTCAGGTGACCCGGGACTGCCACGATGAGTAATGACAGATCATATGTGACCTAAAATGACAGACAGAAGTTAGCTCTCTCGGCATGAGGGAAAGCTAGAGGTTGCGGGTTGCTAGGAGGGAGACTTACAACCAGCCCGATAGGGAAACGATGCGCCCCTCATGACCTTGTCGACGCTTTGGATATAGAAACGGGGCTGCGCTTCACATTGCTGGAAGAGGAGAGGCTCTAAACACGGTGAAGTATCCGACATATCGGACGACGGAAGTTCATTGACGCGTTCCATCTATGCAAGCGAGGCCACATCCTTTCAACCCGATCGACGCCCTTACGACAGACCTAGACTTGTCTTGCTTCCATAGCCCGGGAAGACGATTTAGCGGGAGCGGACGACGTGGTGGGCAGAGGGCGGCCATGCAACATACGAGCGTTATGTCGCCTCGGGCCAACCTGTGTTCTGGGTGTTGATGCAGAATAATTGAGCGCGCAGCCGGTGAGTTCGGAGCAACAGTGGAGCAACGCGAACGTCTCCAGGTACGGGAAAAGTCCTAATTTAAAAGCCAGCGGATCAGCTTCTCACTGTGCTCGGGATTAATATTGAGACTCTCGACCTTGGCCGACCAGTCATGTCGGTTAGAGAGGTGGACTGTACTCACAGACGAAAAGATGTCCTCGCGTGTTATGGGGCTATGTATTGTAAAACGGAGGTCAGCTATAGATCCGGATGAAATCCGAGGACATACTGGATCCGGTCCCGGGTGCAAACGAGTTGTCGACTTGGTGGTTTTCGTGTTTGCGTAAATGTCTAGGCCGGCATGTGGCCGGACTGGGTCCCCTGACAGTGCTTCCTGACCCTGCACGTGTCAAAAGAGAAAGTCTTATTGGTTGCTCGGACGATCCGTTGCTGTTTTGGGGCACGTCCAATATGGACATCCGGGGTCCTAGTGTGACCTGGTGCCGGCCCGCATCGCCGCGGTTGAAGGAAATCAGGCGAAACAGAGACTCTATGGCCTGACGCGTCCCCGTCCTACTCAGAAGCACGCCAGTGGCGTCAGAGCGCACCTTGTTCCTCTCGAGGTCGGTGTTTGTCAAACGGGTTCATTCTGTGACTTGGACTGGCTAGCTCACAGTGTCAGGGTCCGAGATCGTGCCCTCTGGCCCGGTGCGCGAATCTGAAGGGCAGGCAGATGGATCACGGCGCGCAATCTGTCGGTCTGATGGCGAGGATGCTTTGACGAGCGGCTATCGGACCCGGTGTGCATTCGGGTCCCCAGTTGCTTTATGCAGAAGCGCTGCGATCCTCGTTCTCTCGAATTCAATGTCTCGAAGCAGCGCCGCAATAGGGAGAATTTGGGACACTTATCATCTCTCTCACAGCATGTAAAAGCCCATCCCCAGCTCCCCTGACTGAGGCCTTCTCCCCCTCCTCCTCCCATCCATTGACGGCCCCGACAACATCTAGCCGTCCCCGGCGGCGCTTCTGTATGCATCGACCCAGGGCATGCTGGCGTTTGGGTTCAAGGTGGCATGGTTCACCCTCTCCCTATTAGGTCCGTCTCCTCACCCCACTGTTCTCCGATTCTCGCTGAGCACCCTACGTCCATCCCCGCAGGCTTTCTGACCAACATCCTTGCCCTTCCCGCCTTCGCTGAGGCCCTCGATGGCTACCTTATTCCCGTCTTCTATACTGTTTCCAATTTCCTCCTGCAAGGGATTTTCTGTCTCGGTGAGTCCTCACTTGATCCCTACGCGGCCCGCGACCAACCGAATGCGGCGGTAAGGCATGATCTGGAAAATGGACCCGTTAGCTATGCCGAGAGCTTTCTGCACAGGTATGTTCAACGCCTCTTGCTCTCGTATCTTAGGGTGCTATGTTCTCTATATGCATTGATATCCTGTTTCCATCCAGTGCAACCGGTCATCTTCACCGTCGCGTGGTTGTTCATGACGTTCATCACTTCCGGGATGGCCGTCTGTTCAACATCCGCAATCCTTCGACCCAAAGGAGGGGTACCTGCTAACCCGACGTTCGTGTAAGTTTATTAAGCTTATAAGTAGCCGCGATGGAGCAGAGATTTTTACGTCTATTTATCTAGTCGAAGCCGCATCCAGTGGCATGCGACGTGCCTGTTCCTGGCATTGGTACCCATGGCCGCATCCGGTGCTTACCTTGGGTTGGCACTGAAGTTCGATGCCGTTCAACCTGATGATGGAATGAGCTGCGACGCGACGCACCCGGTCTGGTACGCATGCACCTGATATCCCTCTACGCATCCCACCCTCAATCGTGATAAATATATCTGAAACGACATCGCATCTTCTTTACAGGGTCCGTCTGTTCAGTTACGCTGGGGTTCCGCTGCTTCTCGCCTTACCGTCGCTCGTTTTGACATGTACAGCAGGCTACCAATTCTACGCTCACTCGCCCCATCAACATCACAGCCACTCCTTCGGACATACCACCGACCACTTCACCTCTGTCCCTCTTCGCCGCCAATCGAGGACCAAGGCTAATCGTGTCTACCATGAGGCGAAAACCTTCGACCCAACACTTTGGTCGCTGGAGTTGTCCCCCACCTTGACGGGACTGCCTGCCGGCCAGCGGAGCGCGACGCCCTCGAGCACCATCGTCGTCGAGGCCATACCCTCTCCACCAGATTCCCTCTCTTCCGGCCGCGTGCGGATTATTGCTGGACGTGCGCCTACTGTCTCGCGGCATGACTTGCGCTATCACCTACCCTTCCAATGGCGGTTTAACGAGCCTCTCAATTCCGAAGATGGCTTCCGCTCCTCGCCAGATTCCAGCCTCAACCTAAGCCGAAGCCACAGTCGGCACACCCCGTCGCCGCTCATCTTCGCGAATCCAGTCGAAGAAAGGAATGAGCAGCTGTACACGACGACCGTGCCGGTTGCGTTGGGCCCTTCTGAAAGTTTATACGAGGCGGCGCCGTGGCTGAAGGACGAGAAAGCGTATTTGCGCCAGATGGAGAAGGTGAAACCGGACCTTGCCCACCAACCTTACCCTCGGAACGCAAATAAAGATCCAAATCACGTCAATGACGAAGGTTACGACGGTATCAGTCGCTCGCTACGCTGGGCCCGGCATTCGGATGGCAGCATCTCCTCGGCGAAGTCTGTGCTGGAGTTCGCGCGCGGGCCTCGGCGAGACGACCCGGAGGCGTTGAGGAGACCGTCCCCTGTTGAACGTGAGTGCCATCTTATTCCGCACTAGTGCCACCTATTTCCGTCTGTGTGACGAAAATGACTGACTTGTCGCTCCGGTTGCAGTGTCGACGTATGACGCCGCCCTCACTGAGACCCCAATACCCGACTTCACCTACATGGTATGGCGGATCTTGTTCTTCCAGCTGCTTTCCTCCGCCGCGCAGATCGTTGCCACCCTATCCTCTCTCGTCGACATGTCCAAGCAGCACAACCCGCCGGCGCCGTTTGGCACACAGCACGTCGCGCTCCTCCTCGTCGCGTGGTTGCCCCTCGTTTCGTTCGGGGTGCGCTGGCCGTGGTGGTGGAGACGGCACGCGCGTTGATGGCTCGTGCATCCATGTATTATTCTATCTGTCTGTCGTGCCCCGTCCACTCCCTCTGTTCTGTACTATTTAACCTGCTTGCAATCGTTTCCCTCCTCTGTCCATGCTTCTGGGCTACCGCGTCGCCTTGTCGCTGCATCAATACCTTACTAGACTGTACGAGTAATGGGCTTCTACACCATACACCCACGTCGTTTCTGCGTCTCCGTAATTGCACCTCCGCTCTCCCCTGCCCGCCTTCCTCGCTCCCTCCGTATACCAGCACCTTGTCTCCCTTGCTTCACGCTGCTGTAGTTGTGTGCTTGCTTGTAATGGTAATCGTAGCAGGTGTATGCGTAGAGTTGACATCTCCCGGCCCGTGGGGCACGTCGTCTGCTTGGATCTCTGGCTCATTCACCTCTTTCTGTGCATCTTGATTTGGTCCTATCGTCGTATTCTTACGCATCGATACTGAATGAGATATGATATCGGCGTGTTGAAGCCAAGAATCATGATAAACGTGTGCGAGGGCGTATGTACAATGCTGGAGAGCGCGATGTGGGCGTGATCGAGCAAGAACGGAAGGGATGACGATGATACAGCGGCTTGAGAAGGATGGGGGTCATGGTGATACAGACTAAAATTGACGACTGTACCCGGTTCAGAACCCACGGCGAGAGACGAAGTTCTGGAGGCGATGGCATCATAGTCAGCGAACGGGACAAAACGGCACTGGCACTGACAGCGGAGGCGAAGGAGCGAAGACGCGAAAGCGGAGGCAGAGCGCTTTTGGCGATTTGGGAGGAAGGACGTAAAGATTCGAAAGGTCAAGGGACGAGAAGCAAGGGTGTGGAAGATGGAGGGGCGCGCAAGACGTACCTCTAGATCGTGCGATGTTACGACACCGAGGACAAATTTCCGGTCCCAATCGGTGACAATGGCGAAGATGTTGCGGGTGAGGAAGTCCTCGAGCTCCGCGAGTGGCGTCGAGGGCGCGATGACTGTATACGGTGTGCCTGTGCGCTTGAACTTCGTCATGTATTTCTCCACCTTATCGCTCTGGGAACGGCACGGCGGAAATGTGGAGAGCGCAAGAGGAGCGGGAGACGAGTGGGTGGGAGGAGATGCGCCCCCATTGAGTATAATGCCGTTCTTGGTTCGGGATAGGAGACAAGACTCACAGGGTCCGCCTCGCCTGCTTCCCACTTGGACTTGAGACCGGCGACGTCGATGTAGCCTAGCAGTTTCCGCTTGCGGTCGAGAACTCTGCCCGTTTCGCCACGGCCCACAAGGTCCGAGACGAGGGCGGGTGAACGGTTCAGACGAGGACAAGGGCGTTAGAAGTCAGTAACGGTGGAACAGATCCCGCAGCGTTTCGCGGTTGCATTGATATCGCGTTCGTTCGCGCGGCCCTCGCAGAGGCACGAACGGGGATAAGACAGGAGCACTCACGGGATGTGGGAGAAGTCGCGCTCGTAGGCCATCTCTATTGCGCGTGAGATGGCCTCGTCAGAGGGGAGCGAGAACGCCGGGGGCAATTGCAGGTCCTGTGTCCCGCAGGTGCGACAAGGGGTATGGTGCATGTATGTGCGGGCGAGTAAGCTCCAGGGCCGTTGTTGACTAGTACGCGTACGTTGCGCTGACCTCTACGACTGCCCCGCGGTACTTGTCCGCAGACGGCCGAGCGAAGTTGGACTGGCTGGTCAGGGCGGATGCTGTGGCCATTTTGTTCAAGGGAAAGCGGTTGTAATCAACAGAGACAAGGTAGAAGGTAGAAGAGAGGTCGATAACGTTCCGAGAGCGATGCAGGACGTTCAGAGGGGGTTATAAGCAGCCAAAACGCGGTCTGAGACAGGTCAGACCATTCCCATTTGTTTTCGGCCTTCTCCGATTATCCCGGACTGCATTTCCCTGGAAAATACCCATATCGGGTAGGGGTTTGATCAACTCGGAAATTTATCGCGTAATATCTCGACCCTAGTCTAGGGTCTGGAAGAGACGTGCACTGACGCGTCGCGTCCACTCAGCAGACGCATCCTACACGCTCATCCTCATCGTCCTCTACTTCCTCCACCATGCCTGAGCCAACCAAACTTCCCGTTCCGGTTCCTTCGCAAGACCCGAAGAAGAAGAAGCCCGAGGAAAAGCCTGACGAGGATGCAAAGGACTCAGCAGCAAAGAAGAAGGATGAGGAGAAGGAGGGCGAAGAACTGGTACGTCTGGACAGTGGCCTCAGGCGAATGCAGCTCACACCGGATTTGTTGTAGTCGGAAGAGGATCTTCAACTAAAGAATGAGCTGGAGATGCTTATTGAACGGTTGCGGGTGTGTCTGCATTACTTGACCGACCAGGCCACATACCCGTGCTCAACGGTGGCTGGCTCCACTCTAGGAACCTGATACCAAGCTCTACCGACCAGCTCTGGAGACACTGAGGACACTGATCAGGACGTCGACTTCTTCCATGACGTCTGTTCCGAAGCCGTTGAAGTTCTTGCACCCTCATTACCCTGGATTGCAAGCATTGTACGAGACATGGCCCGCCTCGGACGACAAGGTGAGATTGGCTTCGTGTCCTGGCTGATAGAGCGCAGACACGTTTGAATGACTGGGGTTCTATTGCTGATTCATTTCACAGAGTCTCTTCGCAGACATCCTTTCTGTTCTGGCCATGACGTACTCCGATACCCAACCACGAGGAACACTCCGTTACCGCCTCCTTTCTGCTTCTCTGAAACCATTATCGCCCCTCTCGGAACCGGGTTCTTGGGGTCATGAGTATGTCCGCCACCTTGCCGCAGAACTCGGCGAAGAATACAACTCGCGTGAGCTCGACGAGGCGGGCGTGGAGAAGGAATCAGAAGAGAGCACAGTCCCTGGTACCGTAGACGACCTCCGCAATCTTGCCATGAAGTGCGCGACCTTCCTGCTGCAACACAATGCTGAGCCGGACGCCGTGGATCTTTTGGAGGAGCTCGAGATTGTGGACAAGATTGTGGACATCGTGGATGAGGACACATACGAGCGCGTGTGCCAGTACATGATTCGGTGAGATATCTTCTTCTATGAATTTGACGACGATTCGCTTAGTCTTGGACTGGTAGTTGTGTCAATCTTCTCCCGCCACCCGATGACATCTCCTTCCTCCGAACCGCGCACCGCATATACGCCACGCACAACAAGTTCCCCCAGGCACTTGCACTATCGATACGTCTCGGTGACCAGGATCTCATCCGCAAGGACTTCCATGCCCCGGCCAACCCTAGTATGAAGAAGCAGCTTGCATTCCTCCTCGCACGCGCACAGGTACCCAAAGAATGGCTGGAGGCCCCTGCAGAAGACGGCATGGACGATGGCGAGACGGAGCTCCCAGAAGACCTTGTCGAGTGCTTGAGCAATACCCGCCTCAGCGCACAGTTTAAAGAGTTCGGCAAGGAGCTCAGTGTCCTGGAGCCGAAGAGCTTAGAGGATGTGTACAAGTCACATCTCGAAAATACCCGTACGTACATAATTTCGAAGTGATGCGTCCCCGCCATCATATCTGACATTGTTTTATAGGGACAGCAGCAGCCGCGAACGTCGATTCCGCGAAGGCTAACCTCGCTGGTACCTTCGTTAACGCCTTCGTCAACGCTGGGTTCGGTAACGACAAGCTCATGGCCAAGGCGGAAGAGGGCGACAGCTGGGTGTACAAGAACAAGGACCACGGCATGCTCAGCGCCACCGCCTCCCTCGGCCTTTCCGTCCTCTGGGACACGGACGAGGGTCTCTCACAGGTCGACAAGTACACGTACTCGTCTGAGGAACACATCAAGGCCGGTGCATTCCTCGCGTTCGGCATCCTCAACTCGGGAGTGCGGACCGAGGCGGACGCGGCGCTCGCGCTACTGGGCGAGTATGTTGAGAACAAGTCCGTCTCACTCAAGACGTCGGCCATAATCGGTCTTGGGTTGGCGTACGCCGGCGCGCAGCGTGCGGATATCATGGACCTGATCTTGCCGTACGTCGCGGACGAGGGCGTGTCGATGGAGGTTGCGTCGTTGGCGTCACTTGCACTTGGCTTCATCTTCGTCGGGAGCGGGAACGGAGAGATCGCGAGCACGATCCTGCAGACGCTCATGGAGCGCGAGGACAAGTACCTCGACGAGAAGTGGGCGAGATACATGGTCCTCGGTCTTGCATTGCTCTACCTCGGTATGTGTTGCATGTTGTCGTCACAGCCCAGGATGACACTAATACGCCTGGACAGGCTTACAAGAAGGTGCGGACGCGACGATCGCCACACTGAAGGCCATTGAGCACCAGATCGCGCAAACCGCCGCCGTGCTCGTTGATATGTGCTCGTACGCGGGTACGGGTAACGTCCTGAAGGTGCAAGAGCTGCTCCACTACTGCGATGAGCACATCGACAAGTCCCCCAAGGAGAAGAAGGACGACAAGGACACTACATCGGAAGAGCCGCCCAAGGACGATACCTTCCAGGCGTTCGCTGTGATTGGTATCGCACTGGTGGCGATGGGTGAGGAGATCGGCTCTGAGATGTCGTTACGACAGCTCAACCACCTCGTGAGTGTTTCGTCGTCCCTTTCGGTGGTCAGCTGTGGACTGATCATGTGCGCACCCAGATGCACTACGGTGAACCCATCGTCCGAAAAACCGTGCCTCTCGCCCTGGGTCTCGTCAGCGCGTCAAATCCCCAGATGCCCGTCATGGACACCCTGTCGAAGTACTCGCACGACAACGACCTCCAGGTTGCGCTTAATGCGATCTTCGCGATGGGCCTCATCGGTGCAGGCACGAACAACGCACGCCTGGCGCAGATGCTTCGACAGCTCGCGGGATACTACTACAAGGAACCTGACTGCCTGTTCATGGTCCGCATCGCGCAGGGTCTTGTGCACATGGGCAAGGGCACCATCACGATCAACCCCTTCTTCTCAGACCGGACGATCATGAGCAGGACGGCGGTCGCGGGTCTGCTAGCCACCCTCACGGCGTTCACGGACACCAAGGGCTGTAAGTGCTCACCGTTACTTTCCGAAATATGCATTTCGTCTCACGATCGTGTGCGCATATAGTCATCCTTGACCGCTACCACTGGATGCTCTACTTCCTGGTCCCCGCGATGTACCCGCGATTCCTGATGACGCTCGACGAGGAGTTGAATAACATCGCGGTCACGGTACGCGTCGGTCAAGCGGTCGACGTCGTCGGCCAGGCAGGCAAGCCAAGAACGATCTCGGGCTTCCAGACGCACTCGACGCCAGTGCGGCTGGGCACGACGGAACGCGCAGAGCTCGCGACGGAGGAGTACATTCCGTTCGCGCATGTGCTAGAGGGGTTCGTTATCTTGCAGAAGAACCCGGGATGGGAGAAGGAGGACAAAATGGACATCTGAGCCTCGTACAACTTCAGCGCGCGCATGACACTCGTATTGTAGAACTTTTGCTTTCGGTGTATCTCTAATTCATTCCATTTCGGACTCTGCGAGCGTCGACTAGCGTCGATGCATATTGCACGCTCAAAGTGGTGACGTTGATGATGGTGCGTAGTGTTTCAGAGTCCAGACGGTTTCTGCGGTTTCAGCATTGACACGTCTCCCTCTGACAGCGACTGCAGTCTGCGAGAGGTCGACATGTGCAAAGCTGTGCTGAGAGAAGTAGGACGCGCACTGGCACTTGGTACATTGCATGTCCACCTGCTGAATGTGCTGTCTGTTACCACCATGCCACGGCACCATACACTTCATGACCGTTCTACTCGATACCTGAACCCCCGAAACCCCGTTTCCAGACTGCAAGCAGGCTCTTCGCTCTCCCTTGTTTGGGAGTATGCAAGGGATCCCACTCAGCACCGTCGTTTCCAGCACATGCTCCGCGTTTCCCCATAAACTTAGTCGAGCTCTGTCCAGCTCGGCAGTCACTAGTCACTTCTGACTCAGCAGCTTCAGCACCCACACGTCTCGTTCTGGCACAGACTACGTAAGTACATGCTGCATTGTATCTGACAAGAAAAGCATTCCATATGTTTTGTCTGGACTCGGTGCCTCGAAGTCTCCGCGTTGCGCCGCGCCGCTGCCCATCGCCGCCATTGCTGTGCAGGCGCAGTCGCATCACTGGTGGGAATCCGGAATCCGATCCGAAGCGGCAAAACTTCGAACCCACTCTGACCGCGCACGTCCGGCGGAGTCCGGCGGAGTCTTGGCGCACGTGAGGCCGCCATTATGTTCCAGGAACTTCGTCCTCCCGCCGTCCGCGCCGCGCGTCTTGCCAGAGCGTTAGACAACGTCTTCAATGCTTTCAGCGAACACGTAAGTAGTCCTGGGCGGGGGAATTCGAACAGGCTTACACCCTCCCCACCTGTCAACTGTATTTACTTATTAAAGGCGGATTTGAGGCGGATTATACGGTCGCGGTGTTCGAGTAGACTAGACTCAGTTGCGGCAGAGATACAGTACATCCCTCAGGAAATCGAAGATAAGTGCTATATGGATATTTACTCGATGACACTACTGTACGGTACACGGGTCTACTGAAACCTGGCAAAATCGGGAGGAAATTAGCGTACAAGCCCGCGAAAGGCTCAATGGGTGTGCACGCACCTTCCGAGAACATCTAACCTAGTCGGACCGCACACTTCCGCCGGACTCCGACGGAGTCCGTCGGAACACGTGACGACACAGGCGCCAGATCCACCACCTTTCCCGCCGCGCGATGTCGGTGACGCGCTCCCTTCGTATTCGCCATCCCTCACTCCTTCCCCGACGACGGTGACACTGACAACAGCAACAATGTTACACACTCCACTCGCACACATCCATGCGCTGTGCCAGGTGGCCTCGACCATCCCGCGCGTACCCCCACTGGCCGTACTGCCCGAGCCGTCGTCTGGGAGCCGCAGCGTCCCCCTTAGCCCTGCAAAGGAGATATTGGAGTCACGAAGGGGAAGGGGTGAGTAGTTTTGTTTGTGATTGATCTTGACGACACTGTCATCCTCATCGTCTCGCGGGTGTGGCGGTCCAGGGCACGGTACCCAATGCGTGTGTCTACCCTTCCCCCCTCATCTATATGCGCGGATAGGATATGTTCACGAGTCTCTAGCACAGCAGCCTGTTGTGGGGTTGTATGGTATTTTTCTCGCTTTCAGTAGACAAATGTATGACATATTGTTGGTGAGGCCTTGAGGGACTATGTATGAATGCCTAGATCGCGCCTGTCTTCAATCCTCAACGGGTTCCGTGATGCGACGGCTGCCACGCCTCTTTACAAGAAATCGACCTCATAGAACGTCTACTTACTTAAGTGCCAGAATATTAATCAAACACGCGTATATATAATCCACCTTCAATAAGTAAATACAAAGGGCGAGAAGGGTGTAAGTCCAGTGCAGCGGCCATCCCCAGCCCACAGCTACTAAGTAATCTGGGAACACCACCATCCGACAGCATCGAAGACGATGCCCGACGCCGTTTCGCAAACACTGAGGTGGGCGGAGGGCGGGAGAGCGCTTAGCAGCCTGTCGGAGCGCCGGAACAGGTTGGCGGTCTCACGTGCGCCAAGACTCCGCCGGACTCCGCCGGATGTGCGCGGTCAGAGTGGGTTCGAAGTTTTGCACCTTCCATACAAGCTCATTCCCCACGAAATCTTCCGCATAGATGAGAGAAGGAGGGAGACGCACCGTTGACAGGGTCACTGAACTCGCTGTCCACGCGCGCCGGCCGAGAATCTCCGTGACCGCGTTCCCGAAGCACACCTTTCAGAGGACGAAGACGACATGGTCGTCGCGAACAGGTTTGCCCGACCTCTTCGGGGTCGTGGACTCGAATCTCCTTCGCTGGGGGTAATCGGGACGCTGTCGCTGTTCGACGAAGCCTCGGGACGAGTGCGGGTGGGCGGAACGGTCAAATCCTACCGCGGCACCCAGATGTGGGCAGGTTAGGGTCGTGACATTGGAACTATCGCTGGCTTCATCACCGTCGTTGTCGCCGTCGAGGGAGGAATGACTCCGAATGAGGGACGGGGAATGGCGTAGGCGTGAGCGCCTGCAATATGTCTGGCGCCCAGATCATCACGTGTTCCGGCGGACTCCGTCGGACTCCGGCGGAAGTGTGCGGTCCGACTAGGTTCGATGTTCTCCGAAGCGGCAATGTGTATGCGCGTTTGACTCATCATCTGCGTGTGCTGCTTACCCTCGGTGTTCCGTCGCCGAGCACCACTGCTTGCCCTCGGTAGCGCGTCGCCGAGTTCCTTGCAAGTTCTGCCAGACATGCGGATGGTTAGTAGGACTTGCGAGTCGATGGTGACGAGGGCGGCGTCGCCCCTGCGACGTCTACGTACGCCATGTTTCCGCACGGGGCACAACCGAGCACTATAAAGGCTCTTCAAATGCCCGAGGGGTCTCTAACCAGCTCAGCAACTCCTGTCCCTCCAACGCATCTTCATTAACCTCCCAAACCTCAAACTTATCCAATACTTGTACAATGCAGCCAATCCTCATCGTGAGTTCCCTCCCCGCTATCCCTATCAGCTCAACCCCACTAACCCATGTCTGTTAGATTGGTGGTGGTCCATCTGGACTTGCCGCAGCATTGACTTTGACGCAGAACGGGGTCCCCGTTCGAATCATCGACAAGGCGACCTCGTTCCACCAGCAGTCCCGTGGCTCCGGTCTGCAGGTAAGCAACTCGTTCAACGTTTTAACCTCTCCGCGTGCTCACCGTTTTGTGAAGCCCCGGACCATGGAGGTCTTCCGCTTCCTCGGCATCCTCGACGATGCACGCGTCCACGCCCGCAAGCGCATTCTGTCCCGCGCCTACAAGCTCCCCAACACCACGGAGCCGAGCCGCACTTGGTCGATGCATGAGAAATTCGAGTGGACCCCGGATCGCCCAGAGGTAAGTGTTGCGTGGATGCAGGAGCTCTGAACAAGAGTGCTCACAGCCGTGTACGCTCTGTAGAACGGCCAGGCGATGAGCCAGTACGTCACTGAGGGGATCTTCCGGGACCACCTCGCGAAGAGCGGTGTGCACGTCGAGCTCGGCACGGAACCGGTCTCGTTGGAGCAGGACTCCAACGGCGTCACTGTGGTCGTGAAGAAGGTCGCCTCCGACGGCTCGGAGGCTACTGAAACCATCCGTGCCCCGTACGTTGTCGGTGCCGACGGCGCCAAGGGTGAGTCTTCATGCAACCTGTTCCTGAGGGTACGTAACATCGGTGTTGAAGAAGCGTTGCAGGGTTTCTGCCATAGATGAAACGCAGCGGAGAAGGTCTCCCCTTTGATTTAACTCCACGCAGTCACAGGCAAAATCTACGTACTTCAAGCTTTGCTTAGCGTTAACGCGATACCGGGTCTAAGTTGTAGGACGAAGGACGAGTATCCTGTGTGCCCACCACGCTTGCGCCTGCCCCGCAAGGCTCAATTATTAAGGCGTATGGAGGACACTGAGGAACCATGTGAGGGGCATATTGTGTCGGGGATGGATATGATGGTTACTAAGCGCGGCGGCCGGTTGTTGGCCACGGTGGAACTCATGCGAATAGGGGTGCTCAAATATTGTGCCCACTGGCCACTGGCCGCGTTCAGAGAGGCTCAGACACAATTGATGGCCACTGATACGCTAGCCGAGATTAGCCGACGGAAGTTGTCCTCGAACACATTCGAACACGGCTCGTTTCTCCTCTGGCGCAAGACAAGCCGACATTGGTATCGAACGGTGCACAATGCTCTCGCCCTTAACATACTTAAAAATCGCATTTTTCGGGGCTGTCGAGGGCGCGGTGGACGCGTTCGAATGAAACAACTGCAGCATCTGAGGACGGTCGCTTACCGTTTCTGGGAGTCTCGGCTAGCTCATCAGAAACCATCAATTGTGTCTCAGCCTCTCTGAACGCGGCCAGTGGCCAGTGGGCACAATATTTGAGCACCCCTAATAGCGTGAATCGAATGCCGTTTGGCTCGAAGCTCACATCAGGGGCGATATCGGAGAGGAAAAGTCGTCACAAGACGTAGGTTTCTGTTCATATGACTATGGCTGATCAACGGCGGCCACCTCCAATGGTCGTCGCACGTACGGTCCAAGTGTGGGACGGTTCGTGGCAAAACATAAGGCATAACGTTCTTCGTGAGCCGTTGATGGAATGTCGTTACGTCCACAATAATTCCCTGTAGCTTCACTGTCAGATCTTCCGTTGCACTGGACAAATGATAACTCACATCATTGCAAAGAATACCGCGGCCTCTGTCCAGACCTAAAATATCTGAAAGCCCGCAATGGTCCGCAGTAACCATTCGGTTGCCTTCGAGGAGCATTCTTTAATGTCTCAAACACGGATTAGATGCCACACCCGAAGGTGATTGATGGACATGACATAACGTCTCGAAGGGATGTGCATATTGCTCACCGGGTTTGGGCAGCTCGGGGGTCCACGGATAGGGTGTGCCTTTCCACACCCCCAGCTCAAGCCAGTATACCGTCCTTATCCTCCTTCCTGACTCCCACGCCGCCGCCGCCGATGCATTAGAAGCTGTCGCCAAGATTACGGAAGATAATTCTGGGGGCGTCTTCGGAACGGGCATTATCACTCGGAGACCGGGAGCTTGAAGCCTGCCATCATGGTCAAAGCCACGCCCTCAACACCACAGCAAGGAAATATATGCACGACACCTGAACCGCAAGGATGCCAAAGTATGTTGGATAGAATCGGACGCCAGCATCCCGCGACGTATATTTCGACCTCGGATGGAAGTATTCGTTGTTTGATATTGCCTAACACCGTGCGTGGCTGTATCAACCCGGGGCGGCCCACCACCGGCGGCGCCGACTAAGAGATGCACTTGAGTCCCCGTTTCGGACATGTGAGCGTCTTGGTTTCAGGAATTGAGGAATTCCACAAGCCGCATATGTGGATCTCTGTCGGAATGGTTCCTTCAAACCTTACGGTGTGTCAGCGATTCCTCCGAACTGCCATGTTGGGATAGCGTTACGCCCACGGAAAATGGACACCCTATTGGTATGTAAGAACGGGTCAGGAGTGAGGCCGAGGTACGACTCACCATCCCCCGCTATCGCTTTTCTCTTGCTGGACTCGAACAGTTCGTTATGCAATCGATGGCCGTACCACTACCTGTACTCGTCGTAAGTGATGGTTAGACGACAAGTTGAATGCTACGGCCACCTTACTGAAGGTCTCGATGCCAGGTCGGAGGCGGACCCTCTGGGCTGACAGCCGCTCTATCATTGGCCCAACACGGCGTGCCTATCCGCGTCATCGACAAGGCCGAGTCGTTTAACACGGAATCCCGAGGCCATGCTCTCCAGGTTCGTTGATTCGTCACATTGAATGAGTCAGGACCGCTAGAACTAAACTTGCTTCGTTGTAGCCTCGAACCCTCGAGATGTTCATGCTCCTCGGAGTCCATCAAGACGTCCGTCGCCTCAGTAGGGCCATTCCTCCCATGAGAGAGTATAAATTTCCAGGTGGGACGGAAGTAGCGAGAACATGGGACATATTGGAGAAGCTGGACCCGTCTCCAGGTAGACCTGTGGTAAGTAAGTATCATCTAACAAGGATGATCCCGCAACTTACCGACTCGGTCTGTATAACTTCCAGAGAGAAGCGTTAAGCCTTGGACAGTGCGTTACCGAGAGTATCCTTCGCAACCACTTGGGCAAGTACGGCGTTCAGGTGGAACTAGGCACTGAGCTGGCCGCCATTCAGCAGGGCGCCGAAGCGGTGACCGCGACTGTAAAGAGACGCCGTCAGGGAGAATCAGAGGAGATTGACGAAATTCAGGCGGCGTACATTATCGGTGGGGACGGCGGGAAAGGTTAGCGGAACGATTTCTCATCCCGTGCAGGATATGTGTTCATTGACGTACCAGGAAGGACGAGGAAGTTGATTGGCGCGACATTCGAAGGACAAACAAAAGACTCGGATGGTCAAGTCTTCGCGGATGTGGAGATAGAACAGCTGTCATTAGACGTGAGAGAATCGCAACTTTGAGTTCCTGCTCATCAACTCACTTTTCGTTGTGTTGCGGACAGTATTGGCATGTGTGGTCGGGATCTGGGAAGTTTACGTGAGTCGCGCAAGCAGATACTACCCATTTCGTGACTGACCGAATCTCGTTAGGATCCTCGCAAGGCCTGTCAGCGACACAGGCTCGATCTTCAATGTTTCGATCATTGGGCAGAGCTTCGATCCCATGTATCTGTTGCACCAACAGAAATTCAAAGATTTCTTCCGCGAGAAGACCGGCCGTTCGGACGTGGTTCTCAAGAACATCAGGCCACTAGCGTATTGGAAGTAGGTTAGGTCGTTCTTCGTCAATTGGTGAGGGAAGCTTACTTTGCCAGACCCAATATGCGGGTAGTGAACAAGCTCTCGGAGGGGCGCGTATTCCTCGTCGGAGGTATGTAATACCACATACATCCAGCAGGACTGAAACACCTTGATTGAACAACCATTAAGATGCTGCACATATTCATTCGAATGCCGGCGGTCAGGGTCTAAATGCTAGTGTTCAAGACTCGGTACGCACCGCACATTCAATTGTAGAAAACCACAATTTTGACTGGTCTTAGTTCAACCTTGCCTGGAAGGTCGCGCTAGCATACAAGGGTCTAGCCGCTGCAGACCTCCTTTCCACCTACCAAATCGAACGGCTTCCCGTAATCGTTCAGATTCTCGCCGCCAGCTCCAATCTGTACAGCCATCTCGTGCAGCAGAAGAAGACGACAAGCGATGTCGAAATCCAGGAAACTCCGAAGGCAAACGAAAATGGTTTCCTACGGTGGCGAACCGATGCCCTCTTCCAACTCGACGTCAACTACCGCTGGAGTCCCATTGTTCTGGACGAACGAGCAAGCGAAAAGTCGAACGACGAGGACCTTAAGGCTCGCGCATATAAAGGGTATCCTGGCGGCGGTATACGGGCAGGAGATCGTGCACCGGACGCGCCGACGCTACTCTGCGCGGATGGCACGGAGACTTCGCTCTTCAGCGTTTTCAAACCATATATTCATACGGCACTCGCCTTTTTGCCCGTCGAAACCACCGCAGCCCATACCGCCGCCGCACTCAGCCTCACGAAAACCTATGGTGCGGATGTTTTACAAGTCGTCCTTCTCGAGCGCTGCGTGGTTCCCCAACCTGTGACTCGGAGGGACACGTCGACGTGCTATGACCGCGATGGACACGCATATCATGAGTATGGCATCGGCGACTCTTTCACTATTGTAGTGGTGCGACCCGATGGATATATTGGTGCGGTTGTTGAAGACGTTAGAGGGGCCGAGGAATACTTTTCGAGGTTATTGAAGCCTGGCGGTCGAGTAGACGAGGGTCGAGAGGAAGTTGATAAGTAGACCATGGTAGATATTCGTGCTATTCGCTTAGAATATTGTTCACCGCCAAAGAGAGTACTTGAACACGGTCTGAGCCTTGGCACCAAAGGCGATCATCAGGTTAGCGAAGAAATGCAGGATACAGTATGGCACCCAACGTACGTGTCGACCATTGCAACGTTTTCTTTGAATCGTATGCCGAACATAACATTGAGTCTCGCCCAACGTTGAGAGTTTATTCGGTCCTTGTTACATGCATGAGGATGGTGAAAGATTCTAGTCGCCTGAGGCTGAAGGGGTATTGCCAGTGATCATGAAAGCGGCGGAGGTGCCACAGGCCAGGTCTTGAAGCGCCGGTGGTAACAAACCGCCAAATTGGTATGGGCGTCTAATGAGCAGGGAGGTGACCATCATCGATGGATAACAAGTTTACGGGTGACATGGGCCATGGGCCATGGGGAGCCTATTTGCGCTGCAAAGTAACCATCGCCCACCCGCTCACACCTGAAATACAGAACACCCGTGACAAATGGCGGAAACAACAAACTCACTGCTATCCCTTTCCGACTTGTCGCTTTTTCCTGCTACCTACGACCAGGTTATTGAGTCGCGCAAGCGCAGTGCGGTTCAATGGGCGTTCAACAAGTCCTTGGAGGAATACCTCCAGCGAGACGTTATATTGGATGGGAAAGAGCAAGCTGCAGACGGAAAATTCGTCGTCTGGTAAGCATCCTGTTGCCCACTCTTGCACTGTTGCTAGCCTTACATAAACTCAACGTGGATGCTTTGGAACTTGCTTCAACTTGAAGTGTATCAATACGTGCTGACGCGAGATCTTCCTCCGCAGGGTACTCGCTCCCAGAAAAAATCCGGACACTCTTGAATTCCTGTGTTCATGTGAGACGTAGGTGTGAATCCGAGTCTGTTGGAATGTACGGTGGCTAACGTCTTCCCTACTATCTTCGTAATCCAGGTTCCGCAGAACCGCGCTCGTCGCGAGGCGTCAAGCAGGCTCAACCACATCAGAAGTTCAAGATGTCACTGCATACGGCGTAGCGTCCGTCTTCACGCCGTCGAAGAATCGAAAGAAAGGCTACGCGCGACATATGATGCGGCTACTCCACTGGGTGCTGGCACCCCGCTCCGCACTTCCTCCGACGTTCCCCAAGGAATGGGGCGCGCCTCCAGACGAGAAGCTGATTCAGTTCGCCGGGGTTGCGAACGCGCAGTTCTCTGTGCTCTACAGCGACATTGGCAGCGAGTTCTACCGGTCCTGTGGATTGGACGCAACATCGCGCAACGGCTGGTATGTCACAGGCGCGAAAGAGACCTCCTGGACACTCGACCCCGAAGCCGACCCTCCTTCCCCGCCGCGATCTGACGGCGCGCCGTCCAACTATAATTTAAAACACCTGAAGGAGGAAGAAGTCTTCGCGCTTTACGATTACGACGCGCACTGGATGAGAGATGACCTCACCCGCCCCTCCGCCACCGATGCCAATGTCTCTCAGGCCCCAGAGCCCCCACGCTTCACATTCCTGCCCCACAAGGGCGTCGGGTCGTTCGTTATTTCGCGCACAGTGCAATTCACGCCCGATCTGCAGCCCTTTATGCCGACGTCTCGGTGGGGCGTCGTGATTCTCCCGCAGTCCGTCTCCAGCCTCACCGACGCCCTCGCAAGCCTTGGACGAGGCTCCGAATCTAGAGGCCTCTCCTTCATCTCATGGACCTTCGAGACCGGACGTAAGGCAAAGACCGTGGTGGTCACGCGGCTGCGCGCAGACGAGCACACCTTTCCTATCCTGCTCGAGGAAATCAAGGCTGTGGCACGCGAGGAGAACGCTAGGAAGATCGAGTTTTGGTACCTCCACCCCCAGCTTCGGTGCGTTGCAGAGGCGAAAGGTTGGAAGACTGTAGCCCGGGAAGATCATTTATCTGCGGTGAAGTGGTATGGCGACGAGAGCGAGGAAGACCTAGAATGGCTGTACAACGAGAAGTACGTGGTCCGCTTCTTTCGCATAACAAGAGGCTGCGTTGTCCGACTTATATTCGCAAACAGGTTCTGTTGGTGTTGACGTGAGTGCTTGTCATTGACGCAAGCCATGCAGATATAGATCATCCTGGGGAGTATCAAAGGCATAGCTTGGTTAAGAGGAAAGCGAACCTGAGATGTAGGGATACATGGGGGGATTAGATGGGTTGTAACTGGAACAAACACTCAAGTAATAAGTGACCTAAGCTATGAGAACAGTAGGGAGCGAGAGCACGAAAATCCGAGAGGACACTTCGAGACACGATCATGACCAACGAACGTAACAGTGGAGAGCAGAAACGTGAGCAAATGAGCGTAACAGCAGAGAGCAGAGCCTATCCTATAGTCGAGTCCCGTAGTAGTAACAGCGCGCGCACCTTCTCATCCTGCCCGAAGCCCAGAACACGGTCGAGCTCAGAATTGCCGCGGCGTAAATCCCTTCCCGCTATCCCACAACGCCTTCTCGATCACCTTCATCCCCGCAATAACCTTCTCTTCCTCGAAGCGCCCCCCGACGACTTGTACCCCGAGGGGCATACCATGCATCGCGTCCGCGTCATACAGGTCGTGCACCGCACGCGCGACGTCGTTCATGCCCTGGTACTTCGCCGCGCTCCTGAAGTCCGGCGCATAGCTGTCTCTCGTCTTGTCGACGTAGCCCACTGGAAGCACGCCTGCGGCGTAGTCAAGCTAGAATTCCGGTTGATTAGTTCAAGTCAGCAAACCGCGCATCGCGCGCCGGCAATAAGACGACCGGGCCCGAAGATCACGCACAGTGTTGTACAGGAATGCGTAGTTGGCCGAGACGAGCGTCGCCCGGTCGCTCGCCTTCGGATCCCGCGGCACCGCGGGGAGCGCGTGCGGCACCGTCAGCACGAAGTCCAAGCCTTCGCGCCTCCATGCCTGGTGCCACGCCGCCTTGTACGCCTCGCGCTCGACCACGAGCTTGCGCTCTTCCAGCACGGACCTGGGGTGGAAGATCTCGATGAGACTTGCCCACGCGTCGTTGCGTCCCCTAGGGCGTGAGAACCAGCGGAGGAGCATCGCTTGGAGTCTCTTGAGCCACAGCGGCAAGCTGAGAATCAGACGGACAGTGCGGAGAGCGGGGGAGATGAATTCGCCGGTGCGAAGGGGGCCGGTGACCGATTTCGCTGTCCGACGCGAGCGGTGAGACTGATGAATGGCGAGGGCCGCAGGGAAGGGTGCATACCTGCTTCCGAGAACATGAGCTGGTACCCTATCTTGAGCCCTTCTAGCGGGCTGGGCGGGTAACTGGCCAGATGTTAGCATTATTAAGTCACAGAAGCGCAGGGAAGACCTACTTACAATGGGACGACCTCGTGGCCCTGCTTGCTGAGCGCGCTCGCAACCTCCAGGAGTGCCCGAGACGGGGCGGGGGTGGGGGTCACCACGCCTACGGAAATTGTGCGGAAATGTCAGAACGCCGTCCCCAATGCAAACTGCATACGCCGACGCCAAGCGCGCACCGTCGTCCACAATGAGGCCGAACTTGAGCCTCTCCCCTGTCGCGACGTAGTCCACCGCCCGCCAGGGCACCGGCACGCACTATCGCAGCACACGTGCATCAACATCAGCATCAGCACGAACCGCCAGCCAGACGCCAGACAACGGCGAAGAAACGCCTTACCGTGTGGTCGTAGTCCCACGGCTTCATCTCGACGACCCGTCTCCAAAATTCCTCCAAGTCGTCGAGCGTCCGAGCGATCGGAGCGGTGATTGTGGGGACGGACTCCAGCCCAGGCAGGCAAGATACGCTGCCGTGGTTGGGGAAGCGTCCATGCGATCCCTTGACGGTATACAGGCCGCAGTACGCGGCGGGGTAGCGCGTGCTGCCACCGAGATCGGTGCCGACTTCGATCATGCTGCCATGGCAGGCAAGAAGCGCGCCGCCGCCACCTGAGGACGCGCCAGGAGAGAAATCGAGGTTGTATGGGTTCGTGGTGGAGCCAAATAAGTCGGAGCTGACTTCGAAGGAGAGACATCCGGTGGGTAGAGTCGTCTTGGCGTAGATGAGACCTCCTGCATCCCGCAGGAGCCGGATTATGGGTGCAGATTCTTGCACGGGTTGGCCGGCGTTTGCAGAGTAGCCAACAGTGGTATCGTGGCCCGCGATGTTAATGCAGTCCTTGACAGTAATGGGCACGCCGAGCAGTGGCCGGTCTGTTGAGAAGGGGACGGACACACTGCGCGCGGCTTCATCAAGGAAGACGTCAGCGAGGCAGTTGGTAGCCTCGTGGGCGAGGAGGCACCGCTTGCCGTAAGCCTCGAGGACTTCTTTCGGGGAGACGGTGTTCTCTTCGCATGAGGAAACGAGTTGCGCGAGCGAAAGAGAGAGGATCTTCGCGTCAGCGTCAGTCGGGGGACCTCGATAAACGTCTGGTGTGGCAGAAAGCTTATCCCGGAGCTCCCGTTGTTTTCCTGAGCTGCGATGTGAGGAAACTGGAGGTTAGCGAGGCATGTCCGAGAAGACGTTGCAAACAGAAAATTGAAGATCGAGGCGTACATTCATTGAGAGAGGGGCCGTACAACTTGACCCCGGTCGAGGAAGCAAAGGAGAGTTGATACTGTGCGAATGGGAGAACGCTCTGATAACGGTCTCTCGCATCCCTGCATACTCGGAGGGGGGCAGGAACTCGACACACTGAGGGAGTGTTTGTGTGGATCGAAGTGAAGTCATCGTTCGGAGAGCGGTGTCTCATAAGCAGATGTCCCTGCAGTGGCAGTGCGGGTACATATGTTCGTCAGGCTTCAAGAAGGAAGTCGGATTCCATAAGAGAAGTCCATCTGACCAGTTGCCATGCGACAAAAGGAAAGTTGTGCAAGGTGTTTGCCTCGCAGTGGAACTCGGGGAAAGCCACAGGCGAGGTAGGCAGGCGCTTCTCCACGCGCCATACCACGCCTGGGAGCTTCCCAGAACATGTCATGATTCATCGACGCATCCGCGGCGCAGGCTCGAGGAAGACGGAGAAGATGATGCAAGGAAGCTTGCGACAGCCGCCGTCCGCGGTCAGAGTAAGCTGAGCTCTCTGCAGTACATACTACTACCCTGCGAATTCGCCATTTGACGTGTCTCGTCAGGTCCCCGAAGGACTCTCCAATTATCAATAGACGACAATCAGCGGGGACGCTGTGCTTGCTACGCGAACCGGCAGCTGTGAGAGTATGGATAGAGAAGCAGATCGTGTCTGCCACAGGTTTGGCAGTGGTAGCCCCTAAATCGGGAGGATGAAGAGCAACTGGACTCACCAGTCTCTGCGATGAGCGAAGTAGGAAGTCATTGGGAAGCGATGGGACGCTGTTGGACAATTGACGGGGACTGGGGGGGATGTGGTCAGGATAGGTCGAGGAGGACGGGTGTCATGAGAGCTGGGGAGCGGAGGCTATATAGCGATATTAACCTGAACACGGGGATTGACGAAAACCAACACGTCTTCTCGGGCCTCCACCGTCTTCCCAGCTGTCCTCCGCTCAGCCAAGCCCTATTGGGCATTGTCTCAGGGCGCGGTCGCCCTTTTGCCTGGGCGTCGGCGGCCACAAGCAAGACAGCTGCCGCGTCCAAATCGCCCTCCCGAGACACTCCTGAGATTGGCAGGCATTTTCCCTGATAGGGGCCTTGAATTTGCGCCGGATACGGTTGATAACCGGTTAGCTTATCGGGCCCGAGCAGGAAGCGCCCGTCCACTTCGCACCCGCCACCGGATGATCATTGACATGACCTCTCAGACTCGCTTTCCAAGTTGTCCACAACGACGCCTCCATCCCACTCACCATCCCATAGACCGGCCCAAGATAGCCACAACCATATTTCCGCAACCCTCGACATATCGCAAGTCATGCATCCATGCGAACCTCGCACACGCGTTATCTTGACCCATCTGGCCGGACCCGTGAGCACTTTGGACACCTCGCAACTTGCTCCTGCTCGTCCTTCTACCGCGCCGAATCCACGTTCTCCTTGAAAGAAACCGTCTCCCGATAGCTTCTTCAACATGCTACGCATAGGAGTGGATGTTGGAGGTAAGGTCCCCGTCACTCTATTCTCCATCCATCGGAAACATGGACACGATTGTATTACCACTGACCTTATCACTCGCAGGGACCAATACCGATGGTGTCTTGATCGACGTAACGCGCCTCACCGACCCTGGCCATGGGGTGCTCGCCCATTACAAGTCGCCTACCACATCCGAGGTCTCGAAGGGCATCGAGAACGCTATTCGAGAGGTGCTCAAATCGGCCGCTGTAGCCTCATCCGACGTCACCTCTGTCAGTATCGGAACGACCGCGTTCATAAATGCCGTCTTGGAGGCAGACGCACGCCGCTTGGCGAAGGTTGCTGTCATTCGCCTTTGTGGTCCCTACACCAGACAGTGCCCTCCATTCATCGACTTCCCCAAGCGTTTGCGCACCCTTACACAAGGATACGTTGGTTACGTGGATGGCGGCTTCGAAAGTAGGTTCCTCGAAAGCTTCTTATTTTTACCACTCGTTCACGTCGCTACAGTTGACGGCAGGGAAATTTTCCCTCTCAATGAACAGCAGGTTATCGAACAGTGTGCTACCATCAAGCAGAAGGGTTTTAAGAATGTAAGTTCAGAAGCCACTCACGAACCATTCAACTGTTTGAGCCGGTTCGGTGGAATGGTTTGTCGCCTCCCGATGGTACTCCATTCTTCTATTCGGGAGTGCAGTGGGAACACCATCGACCCAATCTCCAATTGCACCCACTCTTTGTGCTTCTTTTGGTATCCAAGGTGGCTTGCTGACGCGACTCCCTAGATTGTAGTTTCCGGAGTGTATTCGCCTCTAGACAATGAAGGGAAGCACGAAGCCGCGGCCAAGGCCATCATCGAGCGTGAGTTCGGGTCGTCGGTGAATGTCGTTTGTTCGAGAGATGGTACGCCTTCTGTGGATTGTTCGGTCGTTAAATCTCATTTGTCCTCGCAGTTGGTCACGTCGGCCTTCTCGAGCGGGAGAACGCGTCCATCCTCAATGCCTCCATCCTCAACTTTGCTCATCGGACCATATGCGGGTTCGAGAAGGCGATGCGCGCTCTCAACCTCACCTGCCCCCTCTTCCTTACCCAGAACGACGGGACGCTCACCACGGCCGCTTCTGCCGCACGGTTGCCGATCCGCACTTTCGCGTCCGGTCCGACGAACTCCATGCGTGGTGCTGCAATCCTCTCCGGGTTGGACGACCAGAAGACGTCGGAGAACCGCAAGTCTGTAATCGTGGTGGACGTCGGCGGGACCACGACGGACGTAGGCGTCCTCCTTCCGTCGGGATTCCCGCGGCAGGCCGCGTCGTTCATCGAGGTCGGGGGCGTCCGGACTAACTTCACGATGGCGGACGTGCAGTCCATCGGTTTGGGTGGAGGGTCGATCGTCCGGCCCTCGCGAACCGACAAAGGTTCTTCCTCGGTGTCTGTCGGCCCGGACTCCGTAGGACACAACCTTAACAGGGACGCGAAGGTCTTTGGAGGGGGCGTCCTGACCGCTACCGACTTGGTCGTCGCGAGTGGACGGGCCGAGCTGGGTGAGAGGCAGAAGGTGTCGGACATAGATGCGGAGATTGTCACCTTGGGGACGCAGAGGATAACAAAGTTGCTGGAAGGAATCATCGACAAGTGAGTTTGATGTATCGCAGTGGACGAGCCTGCTTGCTAACGATGTGTAGGATGAAGACCTCGCCCGATGATATTACCGTCCTCTTGGTCGGAGGAGGCAGCATCATAGTCCCCGATGCACTCGCAGGTGTCAAGGACATCATCCGCCCGCCGTTCTTCAGCGTGGCCAACGCAGTCGGTGCGGCGATGGCGAAAGGTACGCAGATCATCCTCTTCCTCCGGTTCGTGAGCTTGACCTGTGACGTTCCTGCCGTAATAGTCGCTGGCGAAGTGGACACGATTGAATTGCTTGCCGGGCGAGACATTCACACTGTTGTGGACGCGATCAAACGCGAAGCGATTCAGAAGGCTGCTTCCTCAGGGGCGGATCCAGGTGTGTGGCGCATACCCGCATCTCGTGCCTGCTACGACTTCTCTCTGCGGCATGCTGACTACACGTTCCGCACCTAAGCCACGGTGAAGATTGTGGAGGTGGCGAACATCCCCGTTCAGGTACGCTGTCCGCTTCATAGCAAATGAAATTGTGATACACACAGCGGTATGGAAATTGCAGTATGTCACCAACCAAGCCACCCGCATCATCGTTAAAGCCGCAGGAGATCTGTCCCCACAAGCTGTCGCTGCACTTGAAGGGAACTCATTGATCATGTCCAATGACAACACCATGGATGTGGAAGAGGGCGAGAAGTCCCTCCCCATTGAGGACGACCATTCCCTCGAAACGGCGATTGATATCGAGACATACAAGCCCACAATACTCCCCAACAGGACTTGGAAGGTATCGGAACTTGACCTCGGTAAGTCCATCAGTTCGTGCAGATTTCCACGGGTGAATTGCAGCTCGATGTATCGCAGAGTGGATTGCTGAAGGGTGTGGCATCCTCGGGACTGGAGGCGGGGGCTCGCCTTATCCCCCATTTCTCATGGCACGAGAAGCCCTTCGCACCGGGAAGGACATCTTCGTAGGCTTCTTCTATATTTATTTTTCTCCGTATGGCGTGAGGTTAACATCCCCATAGGTATTGGATCCTGACGACGTGCCAGAAGAGGACTGTTTTATCCGCTGCAGCTTCATGGTAAGTCTGCGCGTCATGTCCGTAGCTCTGCTTCGAGCTCATATCTCGAAAGGGTTCCCCCAGCGTTTCCGTACGGCTTCCACATGAAAACACAGTGCTCTACCCGCATGTCCGCTAAGCTAGGTTTTAGGTTGAACGTCTGCAAGGCGGAGATGAGATACCTGCGGCTGCGCGGGCGCTCATGAAGTACCTCGAGATCAAGGACTTCAAGGGGACCATTTCGGAGGAAATAGGTGGCGGAAACGGCATCCAGCCCATGATCGTCGCCGCAGAGATGGGCAAGGCCGTTCTGGACTGTGACCTCATGGGTCGCGCGTACCCGAACGTGCGTGATCGTCCGTGCTGTGCCCGTCGAAAGCCTAATCGTGCTTCTCCCAGATGTATCAAACGTAGGTCCCCACTGCTTGCCATGCTTGGCAGCCCGCAAGCTGAACATGACGCGTGTAGGCTGCCCGGGGCGTACAGCGTCCCAAATAGCTTATGGCCATGTGCGATCTCCGACGGAATAGGCAGCACGCTGGCGAGTCACGGATGTTGTGCACAAATCACGATCGTGGACCCTGATCGCTGCTGCTCTTCCTCCCTTTTCCCCAGGTTCTCCCCTCCGCGCGGAACGGGAAAGCTTTGGAGGACATCCTACGCGCAGCAACTACCGAGATGGGGTCCAAGAGCGGCGTGAGTATGGCGCCGCTGTCGCGCAAGTTGTGCACGCAGTATGGCGTGCCTCACTCCGTCTCTCAGGCGTGGCGAATCGGGCGTGCGGTTGCGCTCTGCCGGAAGCGCAACGTTCTCAAGGAGGTTCCTAGGGCGATCCTGGAACTGCAGAATGGTGCGTGCCTGTTCGTGGGGAAGATCATTGACGTGCAGCGGGTGAGTTATGTCCCATGCTCCGGAATTAATGAAGTGCAAGTGTGGGTGCTGATGCCCCATTGCACACCGCAGGAGGTGCGCAAGGGCTTCACGTGGGGCCAGGTGACCATCGTGCCGCTGCTGGAGGAAGAAGAGGAAGACGCCACGTCGACGCCTGGCTTCACGCTGGCTGTGCAGCCCGACGATCGCCTCGTCATTCCGTTCCAGAACGAGAATCTCTACGCATACATCGAGTCTGCGAGCGGCGAGAAGAAGGTGCGATATTGTGCACGGACGTGTTGCGTGGCCCGTCTTTCCTGACCTCCGAATGGACCCACAGATCCACGTCACCGTCCCTGATCTGATCACCGTGCTAGACTCCCAGAACGGCGCTGCGCTCGGGACGCCTGACTACAGGTATGGTTTGCGCGTTACTGTGATCGCATTAGCGGGGCATCCGAGCTGGACTACTACGCCAGAGGGGCTGCAGTGCGGTGGTCCCGAAGCATTCGGGTGAGTTGTTCCGCTGCAGGTTAGGATGCCCTATGATTCACCACGATGACATAGGCTGCGTGATGTTCCCTTTACGCCCATTGGGTCTTACATGGAACCGCGAAGCGTGGTAAAGGAGTATGCCACTGCATAGAATCAGGTTCGAGTTTCAAGTTGGAGAATACATAGAATACACTGCTACGACGGGTGTTGTACATACACACGTGTTGTTCGTTTACTTAGACAGCAGCGCGAGGGAGTTGAATATACACGGAACACATTACTATCCGAGACCGTAAGTCTACCAGAAGTTATATCGCGGTATAAAGTCATTGATTGGAGGGAGTGTGAGGTAGCAAGGGATACGACGAGATGACGGCGTCGCCGATGGTACCGAGAATGATAGTGATTGATGAAGCAGTAGCGAACGAATGGATGGGGTGATTATAATACGTGGATAAACATGAGAGAAAGAATGCATAATACATGGTGGTGTTGGATGTGAGGGGTTAGATGCAAATTCGATTATGCTCGCTTCGTGTATGCGCGAGGGTAAGGTAGAGACGATGTGTAGACCAGATGGCTGTAAATACTCCGAAAATCCCTGGAGAGCAGTTGGAACTCGGAAACCGGAGAAGAAAAGGAGAAACGGACTACCTCCCGCTGGCTAGGGAGTCCCAAGCGCCGGGGAGGCCCCGTCGACGCTTCGCAGCGTCGATTCGTTCGAAAGTGGGGTAACCGTCGGATTCGTCTATGGCTACTCGACGGTTACGTCCACGAGTCGCCACACCCTCCTCCTCCCACTCCGAGTGGACGGCGTGGTTCTGGGCATGGGCGGTGTGCAAGTGCTTCCGCAGACTCTGGATGGAGTATTGGCGCTTAGGCGGGACGAGCAGGCGCGCGAGGTCAAGCTCGCCGTCGTCTTCGTCGTCAGATTCGTACGGCGCGCCGTCGAGTTGCACCAGCGGTACACGCTTGCCGTCCTGCCATTGCATGTCCGCCCAAGCGTCGTCCTCGATGTGCGTGGAAGCCAATGACGGGACACGGTCCCCGAACGTAGGCCGAGATCCGCGGCGGCCCCTACCGTGGCGGTCTTTCCGTGTCCCACGCAAAGAGCCACCGCCATTGCGATCCCCGGCGCGCGAGGCGGAACGCGAGCCAGGGGCGGATTGGCACATGACATGCGCGGTGTTCACAGTGCCGGGCGCGACCTGGGGACGTTGGAGGTAGAGCGTCGCACCAGGGGGAAGACCAGATGCACTGCGAAGGGGAGTTCGCGAGGGCTTGTGATTCTGATGTGATGCAAGGAACTTGTTCTCCTTGAAAGGGGGGCGATCCGACTGACGGCTGGAGGGCCGCGAGATTGGGCCACCTGCGTACGCATGTCCATCGCCAGTTCTGAGGACGGCTTTCGCCACGGACTCCAGCCAAGATGAAGGGAGAGGGGGCTCAACGGCAAGCGAGGATACGCGGTCCTTGGACACGCCGTGTACTGATGGCGGGGGAAACTTGGCCATGTTGGGGGTAGAAGCCATGTGACGGAGGTACCCGCGGGCAGCTGAAACTTGGGCGTATGTCCGGAGACTTGCCGAGGAAGTTTCTGCGCGGATGGCGGGAATACGGTCGTGTATTTGGCGACGCGTGGGTTGGTAGCTGACAGTGCGACCTTCCAATGAGGCCGCGCTGCGCATGGACGATAGGGTGGTAGATGATGCCGAGTTCGGGGACGAAAGCGGATGGATGGCCTGACCTTGGGCGAGCCGACGCTTGTTAGCCAACGGGGAACTCGGGGTGGACCGATAAGTAGTAGGAGGAGGCGTTCTGGGCATACGCGACCTACTGGGGCCGGGGGTGTCCTCGTCTTCGCTCGCAGGTTCACTTCCGCCTGTACCAGGAAGCCATCCTGCGAGGAGTTCGCGCAACCTCCATGTCGATTGCCTCCGTCGCTCCTCGTTCACGGCCTCGATGCGCTCTGCCTCCGGAGTGAACACCCTTGTCTCCTTGTATCCATTCTCCCGGAGAAGATCCTCCATACATTCCAGGGTCCTCGATGTTCCGCGCTTGTGCAAAGGGACGCGTCCGGGTTCGCCTTTGGATAGAGCCGCGGGGTAACGCGACACAGGGCGTCCTCTGACGGGCGTCGAAGGTGCTTCTGAGTCGGTCTGCATGTCTTCTGACATGTGTGAATGGGGAGTGCGGGGGTAAGGGGAATTCGGCAGACGTTGCGCGGTGTATGAGACGCTCGATTGATTGAATGTGTGTCAGTGTGGGTAAGAACGTGCAGAACTGCGTGGAAGTTGGCTGGCGGCTCGATGCCTTCGAGGAGGAGATGGAGGTGGGTGGCAAGCGGGAAAGCGGTCGTGCGATGGATGTTGTCGAGGGAAAGATGAGGTGAGCTTGGACGTCTCTGGCCAACGGAAATCACCGCAGAGGTCATCGACTCACAGTTTGGGTTTACGTAATGGGAACGCTTCACGTGTCGACAATGCCGGACGCGTCTTTCGACCGAACACTTTGTCCGCGACAGCTTGGCGGCCACTGCATCCTGTCCAGACCGCCCGCATACACCCGTTTATTGTCTCCGCACGATACACTCGGACACTCAGCGAAGCATTCGCGGGAGGCCCCACTCTTCATTGTCGCTTCGCGCTTCGAGATCGCCGACGTCTTCTACGACATTCAACGTTGCAACCCCGATCCGAGAGCAATCGGGATCCCGCTTTTGTTGGTCCCAAACCTTCATGGCCTCGACCGCCAACCGTGTTGGGTCCCCACCCCCTCCCGGTCCCCGCCCCATACGTCGACTACAGGAATCTGTCATCAATCGCATTGCTGCCGGCGAGGTGTGTACTACTTCAGCTTCGCCATGCGTTCCCATGTGAAGACGCGTGTCAAGCACAGATCATACATCGCCCCGCGTCTGCACTCAAAGAGCTTATTGAGAACAGCCTTGATGCCGGGGCAACCTCCATCAAGGTCACAGTCAAGGATGGCGGCATGAAACTCCTCCAGATTCAAGACAACGGGTCTGGGATCCGGGTGCGTGGCAACAGTTCATATGCACCGAGAACGACAATAACCTATTCGTTGCCTCAAGAAAGGCGACCTACCAATCCTAGCGGAACGATTCACCACTTCAAAGCTTTCGACATTCTCCGACTTGAAGCGATTAACGACCTATGGGTTCCGTGGCGAGGCGCTGGCCTCCATCTCCTATGTGTCCAACTTGTCCGTCATTACAAAGACCAAGGCTGACACCTGCGCCTGGAAGTATGTTGCCAACCGTATCATCCCAGGACATGTTATTCAGCGCTGAATGCTTCTTGTCTTCTGCAAGGGCTTATTACGCCGATGGGGAATTGACTCCTGCAAAACCGGGCATGACCGCAGACGCCAAGCCTTGCGCCGGAAACGACGGTACTACCATCATCGTAAGTATAAATACCCCGAACATGCGCATATAGGGATCTGAAATACTTCCGAGGAAGGTAGAGAATCTGTTCTACAATACGCCGACCAGGTTGTCGGCTTTACGCGGGTCCTCGGAGGAGTACTCACGGATCCTCGACGTGGTCACAAAATACGCAGTTCACAATCCTCACGTATCTTTCACGTGTAAGAAGGCACGTAGAATGGACTCTGGCGAGCCAAACTCTCGAGATGACAATTTGCACAGGTTGGCACACCCTCACCAGAAGTATCTACGCCGTCGTCATCAACGACTGTCCAAGTCATTCGTCTCCTCTATGGCCAGACGCTGGCGAAAGAATTGCTAACCGTTTCCGTTTCTCCGTCGGAAAAGCGAAAGACTCGTGCCTCTTCGCCGATGCAGGTCAGCGATGACGAGGACGGTGAGGATGCAGAGGCTTGGAATGCGGAAGCGCATTTCACGAACGCCAACTATCAAACGAAGAAAATGGTGTTTTTGCTGTTCATCAATCGTAAGAAGGTCATTTGTCCCGTCTCGATGCCTATATAACACTGCAAGCAGACCGATTGGTGGAATCCTCGAGGATCAAGAAGGCACTCGAAGCCGTGTACAACGGTGTGCTTGCTAAGGGCGCATCCCCTTTTGTCTACCTTAGGTATCTCACCGCCACTTTGCTGTGACAGTTTCGCCTGGAGTTGACTCATCTCCCTGCAGTCTACAGATTGACCCACGTTCAGTCGATGTCAACGTGCACCCGACCAAGAAGGAGGTGCACTTTCTCAATGAGGATTCCATCATAGAGCGAATATCGGACGTTGTTCAGCAGGCACTCATCGGGCAAAGCCACTCGAGAACATTTGAGTATCAGGTATATCAGGCAACCTTTCCACGCTGTTCGAAATCATTGACAAAGGCTTAGACATTATTGACTGGCGGTATCGCTGAGCCTCCTGCTTCGCAGTCGCAGAAAGCCAAGGGTAAGCGCAAAGCGCAACCTGATGACGTAGACGAAGATGAGGGGTCGCCCACGCATAGCCACAGTGGTACTCCAGAGGATGGAGAAGATGCTACCGCAGGTATGCTTTTTCTTCCAAACCCGGCCATATGATTGCTGACATCGTCCAGCATCCCAACCTGCAAAACGGAAGGTGTACTCTCACCACAAAGTCCGGACATCGCTCAAGGACAGGACGCTGGATTCTATGTTTCCCATAGCGCACCCATCTCAGCGGCCAAGCAAGGAGAGCGAGGCAGACGGGTTGCCATTTCCTGCCACGCCACCCATCCTCAAAACTCAAGAGATCAAGGAATCACAATGCTTTCTCAAATCCATCAGAGATCTGCGTGCGGCAGTGGTGAAAGCGAAACACAGCCGTCAGTACCAACCCCTTCTGACATTACCACCTTCCATTGCTACGTCAACCCATGCCACACACACAGCGATCGGCGCTTGCTAACCGCCTTCCGCCTTCCCTTCCTTCCCCGCAGAACTCGGTGAGATCCTCGCCAAGCACACGTTTGTGGGCGTGGTGGACGCGCCGCGGTGCTTGTCGCTCGTGCAACACAACACGCGGTTGTACCTTCTCAACCACGGTGCGCTCGCCGCGGAGCTCTTCTACCAGCTCGGGCTCCGCCAGTTCGGCAACCTCTCACGCATCCGGCTCGACCCCGCGCCGGATATGCGTACGCTCGTCGCGCTTGCGGTCGATGCGGAGGAGGGTCTAGAGGAGAGTGGGCTTAGCAAGGATGACGTCGTCCAGGTGGGTGTCTTCACGCTCATCCTTATGCTCGAACAAATGCTGACCGAGCGTACCGTGTAGCAAATAGTCGACATTGTGATGGCACGGCGGGAAATGCTCCAGGAGTATTTCAACATTGGTATTTCGGAGGAAGGGCTGGTCGAGACGCTGCCGATGCTCCTGCGAGACTACACGCCCAACATCGACAAGCTCCCGATGTTCCTCATGCGCCTGGGCCCGCAGGTGAGTGCCCCGAGGCTATCGCTATACGTCTGTGCGGCTGATCATTTACCGGGCGATGCATGGAGGTGGACTGGACGGCGGAGCAAGAGTGCTTCGAGAGCTTCCTGCGCGAGCTCGCGTTCTTCTACGTGCCCGAGCCCCTCCTTCCCGGCGCCAACACGGATGACGAGGCGCGAGAGGGTGAGAAGGCCATGCTGTGGCAAATTCAGCACGTCCTGTTTCCGGCGATGGCGCGGTACCTGGTTCCGCCCAAGACGCTGCTCGACCGTGACGTCGTGCAGGTGGCTGACCTGCCAGACTTGTATCGGGTGTTTGAGAGATGCTAGGCATAATCACAGTTTAATATCTTGCTCTAATCCAGTTGTGCGGCGCAGGGTGAGGTTGTATATATACATACATAGCTAGATAATGTACAGTAGTGCCGAGTTGTAGCTGCAATAATGCCGTATGTTCGTATTTCCGGCCACGCGTTTGTCATGTAATGCCGTCCATGTAGCAACAATTAAATGTCGCCGGATTCTGGGGACCTCTCAACTGCAGCAATAGCCGCACAGACCAAAACTTCCAAGTCCATTAATCTCCGTACTAATTAACGGATGCGAAGAGAACCACAGAGCAGTTAATCCATCACCATGGCGTCTGGCGCGGTTGGGTCTAGGTCGAAGTCACTCAAGCTCCAGATGTCCTCGACTCGGAGGTCGTCAAGGTTCAGCTCGGCTTCCGCAGCATAGGCCTCGAGTTCCTCGTCCAGCAGGTCATCTGGCTCAGTGGAGAATGGGGCAGGTACTGAGGTGACCGGAGAATCAGGTCCCGTTCGAAGCCGTACAAGTCGGAGGGACGTACCATTCAGCTCGGTCTCCCACGATTGAGGGTCTTCCATGTCAGGGTCGAAGGACGACCCGACATCATGTGCGTACGAGAGACGGTAGGCGTGGCGCTGCTTGCGCTTCGCGCTCTCCACGATGCGGCGGAACAGCTACGGCGCAGGCAGAAGGCGTCAGCATCATCTCCGCACTCACAACCCACATGCAGCGGCGGCGATAGTAGGCATTAAGGCAGTAGAGCGGAACCGACCAAGACGTACCTCATCGTTGAGCATCGTGTCCTCCTCTTCGTCATCCTCGTCCATCATCTCCTCCATGCCGTCGCTGCTCCGGTCGCTGCTGAGGTGGCGGTTGCCCCGCGTCAGCGCACGGTCGCGTTTCTGCGCCGCCCGCTGCAGGCAGCGCGCTTTGAGCCGCTCTCGGAGGAACGTCTTCCGATGTGGCTCTTCCGTTGCTGCGGCACCCTCGGTCGAGCTCCCCTGCACGAAGGTCTTCGCGTTCGGGGTGGAGCGGCGACGCGTGTCGTGGGAGGGAGTGTCCCGGGAGCGAGGGGTATTGAACGGGTTGGCTTTGTAGCTCAGGCGACGACGCGCCTGGGCGGAGGCGGCCGGGGAGGAGGCGGGGCTTGCGAGGGGTGATGAGCGGACCGGCGGATGGGAGTAGCCCGTTGGCGAGGAGTATGGAGAGCGTTTGGGCGTTGTCGGAGGCATGTATATTGCGGTCTGCATGTCTGCGTACGAATTCCGTCAGGGAGTGGTTGCAGTGGTTAGGGAAGGAGATGAAAGCTGCAGCAGCGCAGGCGCCAAGACGCGTTGACGCGAGAGGGCGTGTGACTTCAACAGAGCGCGTCACGCGTGGTTCACGTGACTACCGTGAAACGGGCAAGTCGGGCATTCCGCTCACCCTCACCGTTTCTAACAAACCAGTGCTACCTTTGATGTTGTGCACACACAATCAATGCTCCAGACTGGACATGAAGAATTGTTACAATAATTGATATACACTTCTTCGTCAGGAATTCGCCGCCCTGCAACTCTAGTAGCTTGAAGAACTTCGAATTAATGGAGCTGCAACAGTGTGGCATACCGGTCTCACCTCATGAGGCTGGCCAATCTATTTACTCATCATCGTACTTTACCCCGCCCGCATGCTGAGATATGCCCTGTGGTTGTCATCTGAATGTAAGTGACGATCTTTACGTTTGCGAGCTGGCCCTATGACAATTTTTGGTTCCAAGCTACGAGCCTCGAGGATGCATGTTCCGTCCGCCTGACAGCGTCTCCTTCAGCTCATGGTGGCCTCCTGGTTGTTTCGTAACTTACCACACCCAGGACATTTACCCCGGCACGCTCATCGCGTTCGGCGTAGCGCCCGGAGAAGACAGTATGAGAGATACGGTAACTTAGCATAAGGCTCTGTTCAGCTCGCGTCCGGACTTTGGGTATTTTGGGTATTGGCAGTTCCGAGGGTATCGGGGTTATATAATGATGTGACTGATAGTGACCCCCGGTGACTGATAGTGACGCCACCGACACTCCGCGCGCTTGCTGCCTCGCGCGATTGACTGGTGCGAGCCTGTCAGGCGCGGCGGGGTGAGCACTCTGTATAAATCTCTGGTATGTTGCACTATGGACAGGCGTAAAGGAAAAAACAATTTAACGGGTGTGCCATCTAACTAGAACTGATCATGGGAAGGGGACGCGGTCATCTTCCCCGATAGGAGCATGGTCGCGGTTGAGTAGTAGCGCGCCAGTAGTATGAGCCGCGCACTAGCCGCGCAATAAGCATCTGGTTCCCCGGATGTGGGACAGAGTGCGCGCGATGGTGCACAACATATGGGAGCTTAATACTAGGTGTTATAATGTACTGAGCCCTCGGCAAGCCTCGCGCGCGATGTATTTGTGTCCTTCGCGGGTGTCGCGCTATGTTGTCTCGCGGATGGGGTGACTGCGCACGATGCTCGCGCGGTCGTCCGTTGATGCTCCAAGTCACACCGGTAATCGGGCACGAACCTCCCGAGTCACATATGGGATTAGGCGCCGTCCGATCCCCTCGGAACTGAGAAATACCCAAAATACCCAAAGTCCGGACGCGAGCTGAACAGAGCCTAATAATATCGGTGAGTGCCGTTCATACAATAAGCGTCTATCTGCTGCCAATCTTTCCTTCGCGGCTCGCCTCCTTTCTTTTCCCTCCTGCTTTCATTCAACTTGCACCCTCTTGCCGCAATCTTCGCATTGCGACCATATCATAGCAATCTATGGATGGACATGAAGATCAGCACCACGAAAGCGATATGCCGGTCCCGGTCCCGGTCCGGAATCTCTTCATATTCCCCGGAAAGAAGGCTGCGCAACAACAACGATTTCGTATGTCCTCATTGTCTAGTTCTATTAATCTTAACCTAGTATGTTGTTTCATCTCTAGATGTCCTAAATCCTGTCCCACATGTATGCGGCCACTTTCTTTTCTGCGGTATTAAGGTTCCGCTGACTGATTTCTATCGTCCCAGCATCGTCGAAGAGGTCCCAGCGTCGTGACAACTTCATGTTGCACCTAGACAATAGTGAGCTCATGTTTACGTAGCACCCGCTCCACTCATACATTCCACCGACAAAGTTATGTCCTGCGGTGGAGTTCCTCCTCAATCATGTCGCCAACGCGTTCCACCGTGATGGGCGCTCAGTCTCTCGCCACATAGCCGTAAGCGATATACTTGTTCCATAGCTTCCGCCCACTTATGTGTTCGTGTGTTGTAGTATCGGGGGTTTAACGTTCTTCCGCCGCTCTGAAGCCCATCCCTTCGGAGGACCGCCTCGCCGTACTATGAGGTCAGGGCGGTATGATGAGTGTCATGGGGCTGCCGAGGCAGTGAAGCGCGCTGTGCTGGAATACAAGGTACTAGTATGGCAGTCGATCTAAACTGTGAGTCCCGTACGTATTTCTATCATAACACCAGCTCAGCTCGGGAATCGCGTTCCTCATCTCGCTTCCTCTCGTTCTCTCACAAACAGTGCCTCCGTCGGCTCGCTCCCTTTGCCATCGTTCCTTTCGCCTAACCACCGCACCTCATTCCCCAATGGTTGCATACGGCCCCAGTGAAGACATATCCCTTCCCAGTCCTTACCGTCACCCGTCTTCCGACGACGAAAGTTCAAAGTACGTCGCCTGCTAATTTTGACTGAACGTTTTCTTCGGCCTTTCGTGGCATGCAGCCATTGACTCTTCTGTGGCTATCTTTGCTTCATTCTACTGCCAGTATCCCTCGTTCCCATTCCCCTTCGCTCCGGTGTCCAAAGCCGTACCTCGATGATCCCCCTCACTTGCTTCCGAGTCTGTGGCTATCAAAAACTCACTCATCATGACATCGTCTAGCACGGTATTCAGTAACAGCGGCATACCAAATGAACACCACTCTCATCACGTTGAACACCTTCCCCCGTACGTATCAGTGCCCCACCCTCTCCATAAAGTTACTAATCGACTGCTATGTAGGACTCATGGTTACTGGTACAATGTGAACGACCTCGATGGCGGCAACCAAGACTTCCACAGCTCCTATGGCACTAGGACTGGAAATGACCAGCTTACCCCTTACGATGCTGCTTATTCAGAGGGGGCTCTCTGGAATGTCGACCCTGTGCTGCCTCCAAGCCATGTGCTCACTATGCCCACTATCATTTATCCGAGCTCGGCGCACTCCCTTCTAGTGAACAGCATTCATTACGATCCACCTCCATACTCACCCTCAGGGATTCCTTTTGTCTCCCCCTCAACGCTTGCTCGGGTCCAAGAGCTCTCGGAGACTCTCGTGACGTTCTCAGGCCACGAACTACGCTGCCATTGGGGGACTCCGGCCTGCGGCCAAGGACTGGGAGACGGCTCCAGCGCTACCGTCCGCGCCCACCTCCGCGACGCCCACGGCATCGGCCTTGGCACGGGGACACACAACGCGAAACGTGCGAGTGCCCACTGCCTCTGGGACGGAGAGTGTTCCCGGACCTCGGAGCTCATTCTCGTCTCGGGGATGGGCAAGCACGTCGCGACGTGCCACCTGAAGACCACCCGCCTCTCGTGCGCGTCCTGCGGGCAGACGTTCAGCCGCCAGGACTCGCTCACGCGCCACGCGTATCTGTACTGTCGTACCTTGAAACGGGTGGAGGGTTGCAGTGAAGGCGAACCAAAACCACGGCGGTCGCAGAAGGCTTTGACGATGGCGGCGGCGACGGCTCCTCACAACGGGTGCGTGTGCTAGTTGAGTCATTGGGACGGGGCGCCGGCTGCGCTCGCCCCTAGCTGGTGTCAAGGAAGCTGACTCTCCGTGTGGCGTTGCTAGGAACTTCACTAGGACTAGTGTTGGCGTCTGACGCTCTGGGACGACAGACCGCTCTATACCAGGATCGGACTGCAGCCCGTCAGGCCCATATATGCGCATGTCCTGGGTGAGCCTTGAGGCCGGGCCTTGCTGACAGCCGCACCAGAGCTTCCACTGTATGCTGTAGGCTAGGCGGTTACTAGGGCTCCGACTGACACGTTCTCGTTCGATTATTCAAAATTTCCTTTGAATCTTTTAGCGTACCTAGTCTGGTGGCAGTCTCATGCTAGAAGCCGCTTGCCTTCCCAATTGCTCATCATGACTGGCCTCTTCTGATCCAATCCGTGCCAGTGGCCGCCAAACCACGTACGCCTGGCTGTTGCATCGTTGTATGATATTACATCTGCTAGACCGGTACATTACAGGCTATGCTTCTACTAATACCCCCGGCCCATGTGCCAGTATGAATTTACCGTACTCAATGTTCCCGCATCTTCGCACACCAGCCTCCGTCCTCGTCAGCCTTTCGCCATCTACCGCAGCAGTACACCCTAGCATCACTGAGGCGAGACGCGGCGGACGAGCCCCAACCGCCTCGTATCAGACACGAGAGACGAACTTTCGGTTTGATCAATTCGGAACGTCAACACTCAAGGAGCAAAGTGCCACCCATCACAGTTGTGTTGAAGTGATCTCGAAAAATTTGAAGACCCTGGGACTCGTTGCGACCGGACTCACGCCAAATATGGCGCACTCGAAGCTCCTGGATATCAATCTCAGTTCCTCCAAGGGACTTCACGGTTCAGAAACCCGCGCCTGCACGGATACTTGGGCCCCATGATCACGGACTGATGAGCGTATAGGCTATCGCGTCGCAGCTAAGATGCGCCCGCTCCGCGTACATGGACCCACAAATCCCGCCGCTATAGTCAACATCATCTTGATTCCTTTCGGGAGAACCCATCAGATTCGATTCGACCATCCGACCGCGCCTCAGAACATTTGCGCGGGCCGTTGGCCTCCGAGCCGGGACTCGCGACGCCACATTAATTCCATGCAGCGCGGTAGTATCATATATCATACTTCGCCTGCATCTCATCAACAGCGTGCTCTGAGATGATGCTATCTAGTACGATGCACCAATCTTAGAGTCCGTTCGCGTAGCTCTCAGCGAGACACGTTGATTAGAGGAGCTTTGGACAGTACTGGCGCCCCGCCGCAGCGACGTCCGCGGTTGAACCGTTGCAACGTTGAATGGCCGAATGGAAACGTCGCGGGGGACTCAGAGCTGCCAGGCCTGTGGATATCCCGTTCCGATACTCCGTGTACACCATCCATTGTCCTGGAAAAGTCGTCAGGATATCTCGTCGTACTGTACTATACGACCCGCATATGAAGCCGATCGCGTGACACCTCGAACCACAACAACTTGTACCGCCGTCGCACTGCCGCGATCCGCTACTAGCAGCAGGTTCGGGAACGCTCCGATCGCGAGTCGACGACTAGAACATTCATGATTTTGGCCGACGGCACTGAGGGGCATGCTGGTATCACGAGAAGGTGTTTGCGGATATCGATACACTGCAATAGAAGATGTTTGAATGGAGCTTCGGCATCTTTATGCGCCTCGAAGGTCGCGCGTGTATGCCGCTCTCCTCCGAGACGACCGTTCGCAACCCTTGGCTGGGGCTATGCGCTTCTACCCGAGGCTCCTCGCTCGCGAGGTAGTGGCGCTGCAGCGCTGCAGCATTGAGGCACCATTGGGCGGCCAAGTTCAAGGTGGGAGGCAGTCAACGTCGAGTTAATCACTGCGCGCGGCGGCAAGACGGTCGAGTCGGAGCCAGTCAAATATTACTGCGTAGCCATGCTTCAAGGTTAATGTTGAAGCTGAATACGACTTTGATGAGCCGTGCATACTTTGATCCGTTCACACGTCGGAGACCGGGGTCGCTGCATGTTTAACGGACGCCAATTCTATCCCCGGGACCCGGAGGACAATTCTCGCTTGCCGAATTCCATTATCTGATTGCGAAAAGGTGGGTATGTACGTAGATACGATCATAAGCGCACTGGATGACGGCACGGGGCACAACGAGCTGTGTTCAAGTTCTGCCGTGACCAATGTCCGCATCGAAAGTTCCCCAGAATAAGTTCAAACCTTGCGCATGTCCATGGGATGCACCCAGACAACGCGTGCATTTCATAGTACGGGACCACAAGCACTACATTGCCCGAACGCGTCCAAGGATCATGAACGGCTTCTAATGAACTGTGAGCGTCGCTCTGGGTATGAAAGTACGGTTGCTCGAACTTCGATCGCGTAACTGGACGGATGCGTTCGCTCAGAATCGAAATGAGTGCCACCTGCTCTCCCGCGCGCCGCCTTCGGCCAGCGTTCGATGCCATTAAAAACTGTTATCCAGGTACGTAGCGCGACAGATGGCGCCAGCGGACGTGAGAGCCTCACATCCAAAGATGTCAAGAAAACGCCTCCGCGGCGCGAAGGTGCCCATCCAATGCGCTACCGGGGGCGGAGAAAGGAAGCCCGGGTGGCACGTTGAGGCGAACGGGGAGCGCGAACAAGTATTCCTGGCGCAATTGTAGGAGACCCTGAGCATTGTTCCGCACCCAGGTTCTTCGATACGCTGGGCTGACAGGATGATACGGGCTAGGCGTCGGAAAGCAAGGTGCGATGAGCACGGACGGCGACAGGATATCCTGTCGGAGGAGTCTGGTGCCACCGCGGCGTCACAGGCCCTGGGGACGCGATTGGAGGACAAGGGACAGGGCACGCGCGTCTGCGACTGGGCCTCCGGTTTAGGCAGGTTGAGGTACCCTTTGAATGGATGTGCACTGGCCAACGAATCGGCAGAAAATCCGACTGGGAAGCAACACTATCATTTGAGATGACCGAGAATCGCGGAGCAGTGAGATATCTGAAGCTTGCAAGAAGCATGGCGTTTTTCATGGAGGGTGCGCCGGAGGAATATCAGGAAGGCCGTGAGCGCATCGCAGGGAGATGGGAGCGGATGGTACATACTTAGGAGGCAACGCTGAGTCCCAACGTCGGTGGACTGCGCTGGGACTCGCCGGAGACGCTGTGCAGCCGCTTATCGGGATATCGCCGCCCGGGAGACCCGGCGTGAGTACAGCCCCAGGGCATGATCTTCCTGGTGGAGTGCGCCGCGCACTCGTTCGTTACTTGGACTTGTACCGCCATCATGTACTCTCGAACTTTTGTTAGTTCCCCCGTCTGCACTCGTCCATTTATCCTTGAGGCTTGTGCTTGACGGGCCTGTCTCTGGGGGCAGTTCTCACCGTTCTTCGTAGGTCTCCTTGCCCCAAATCCGCGGGCCCCTTCCTGAGCACAGGCTTAGGCTGCTTCATGCCCCTCTGTCGATCGCCTTTACAGTTCTTCTAGTGAATCTTGTTGTACCTTCGCTCTCTCCTGTGTGGCTGTGGGGACTGCCTTAGCCCATGGATCACTTTGGCATCACTAAGGGGTGGTGCGCTGGCAAGGACTAGATTTTGCACACTGTAATCACGATAGGAATGCTAGTTGGTGTCTGAGTGCTCCTCTGTCGTCTCCTTCCAGCACCTGGGCGTCGGTCTTGGTGCTGTGCTCATGCCTCAGGCTGGAGCTAGGTCGTGGCAAATCGACCGAACCGACCTGATGATCGAATCGCTTCACGCGCCGTCGCCGGTGCTCAGGTTGATCTGCAACGCAGAGAGGTCTGGTGCACACGCCGCCGAATCAGAGAACACCTACCGAGTTCGTTCTTTGGCGCCTTTGTATTCGGGTTCTCTGGTCGAGAGACCGTGGACATGCTCCGATTTTTGAGTCGCCGCACGGAGCCTCGCGTCTACCCGGCCGGTATCAGCAAAACGACGCGACACTATGTAAGGCATGCTATTTGTCCGCAATCGTCACCTCGCACTCCTGTGCTCCCCTCCTCCTCCTCACCTCTTGCGCGTCGGCGTTGCGCTGCCTTTCACTGTCTCACTGTAGACGCGAGGTGGTCCATCCAGACACATCCACTCTCCATCTATAAAAGTTCTGCACGACGCGGTCTCGGCGCGAAGAATCCCCGCTCGCTCTCTGGAACCCAACTATAACGTCAGCCATCACCTCGCTTCTGCAGTCAACGTCCATGCAGTCCTCGCCCATCTTGTCGCCTTCGTCTACACATCACGGATTCTTGGGAACCACTTCTGGTGCCCGACAGATGTCTATGAGCAACGGCTACAAGTACGCGACGCGTTCTGTCCTTGTTCGAGACGCTCCGGTCTCACTGCTGTGTAACAGCGACTCGAACTACGAGCACGATGACTTGTGCGTACCTAACATACCTTGCTTAGTCCCCTCCCACTCAGCTCTGACCCTGCACTTCGCAGCAGACCCTTCTCAACCCCATCCCCAACTTCCCAATCATCTTCTCAATCAAGCCCTTTCCAGACAAGCTACGTAACCCCGTCGTGAGTGACAGTCAGGTCGGGATTAGTTGGCTCCTTTTTGACGGGTTGCATGCAGGACGTCATCCGCGTACAGTCCTCATGCCATCCCCACCCACACCAGCGGTTGGCAATCTACCATGTCGTGAGCCCTGCCCCTCTCAACCTCTAGACAGCCTCCTGACCCGTGTTTTCTTTCCTCAGTGACCCACGTATGGCTCGCCCTCGTAGCACATACCCACACGTGGATCCCTTGAGCCTGCCAAGCAACCCGCGCCACCACTCCAGGGCCGATTCCTTCTACTCTGGCATGGACAGCGGCTCCTATGACATGCGCAGAACACCCTCGTCGTCTCCACCCTACCCGAGCCTCATGAACTCCGGCCACTACACTGCTAGCGCGCCTGGGCAGTACCACTCGGGCTATGCTTACCCTCCCCTGCCTCCCCACCACTCGATGAACAACCTCCAGTCCACCCCGCCCAGCGAGTCGCGGTGCGAGTGGGGGCCCGGGCGCTGCGACGTGCCTCTGGAGGACACGACGCCGTCGGGCATCGCGCGGCACCTGCGGCAGTACCACGACGTCCCCGTGACGGACAACCGCAACCGCTCGATGTGCGCATGGGGCGGGCGCTGCGGCAAGGACATGTTCCCGTCTAGCTTCGGGAAGCATATCGCGGAGTGCCACCTGCGCAACATGACGAAGCAGTGCCCGTACTGCCGCGCCGACTTTGCGCGCGCCGACACGCTCTCGCGGCACATCAAGGCGTTCTGCCCGCACACCACGGGCGGCCAAGCTCCCTCTAGTAGCGGCTGATGCTCGTCGCCTGGGCCTCGGGAGCCAATCGTGCTGGATCGGTGGCTGGCTGGGCTGGCTCGGTGCTTACTGTGCGTTCCTGTCTCCCGTCTGGGGGCTGGTCTGTCCTTGAGTGTTTCGTGCTTGTGGCTCACTGATTGGTTGTTTCAGGCTCGTCCCTTGGCTGTGACTCTGATCCTCGCTCTTCTTGTCCGCTACTCTACCGCTCTAAAATACTGAAACTCGGTCTCCAAAGGTGTAAGCTTTCCCTATATTTAACTTGCCGCTAGCTTGGCACGCTTCCTCCCCTCCCCTCTCCCGATCGTTGCTCGCGCGTTGGTTGACATCCCCCACTCGGCAGTACTATACAATGTATCATAGCGATATCCCTTTCTAGTTCCGTCTTTCGTGCGTTCGAAGTTGACGGCCTGGAGGCCTCGGCATAGGTCCGGGGCCTGGAGGCTGTTGCACGCACGGCGGTCTTTGTTTGGAATTTGGCAGTGCGCTGCGTTCTGTACTTCTACATCCATCCATCGTTGTCGTAGTACGGTAGTGGCGTAATGCAAATCATTGAGACCGTCCGAAGGCGAGCGCGGGAGGCCACACATCGGCTCCGATGCAAACTGCCGCACTGAGTGTATGGCTTGGTGCCTTGGGTTGCGCCCCCTCGCGACGGGATTACGACAGGAAAGATCGCTGCGGACATTCAGCCACACACATGTGTCCGCGGACCTCCAAGCCCTTCCGGGCTCGCCGTGGGTGACATTGTTTGTCGAGGTGTTGACTCCGAGACCCGCCGCGGCGCGGTTTGAAATTTGAAGGTTGAAGCGAGCTCCAAGCTGCGGCCAGGAAGAAGTAGACGCATTGCCGATCGGACAAGCCGGAGAAAAATATGTAATACATCGGAGTGCGTTGGGCTCGCCCGAAGCTGGCCCCTCCTCGCGAGTGATATGTCAAAATCATGGTGTCAATGGAACGACAGAAGACGAATTTGAAAACATATCCTCGCCCTCATTCGGCGCGGCCGCGACTCCGAGTGAGGTTTGGCACAGCCGCAGCACTCGAGCCACGCGGCTAGCCATGCGCAGGCATCGTCATCGGCGCCTGTGGCTCTTGCTTGTTTTTGTCTTGGTCGTCTCGCTCGTCGTGCAAATCAACTCGCTTCTGCTGGCCCCGAGATTGGTGTTGCAGCAAGTGCGCGGCATGTATAGAGCCCATGCAGAACCCGACTCGTGTTTCATCATCTCGGATCTCCAGCGGCGGTGGCCCCAGGGGCGTAGTATTGCGGCCAGTCCCCCAAGATCGACGCTGCGGTCTATGGCATACATGGATGGCTTCGAAGAGTGTTAGCCAGGGATATGGAAAGTTCACCCCTTTGGTGAGTTCGGAACATGTTCTACATCGTGACTTCCTCTGAGATGTATCGCAGTGTGCTCCGATAGCCGATGGCCGTGCCTATGGGCGCATTATATCTCGGAGCGTCGGCCCAAGGGCCAATGTGCGATCAAGCCCGAGCAAGCCAGCTGCCAAATCCAATTGTTTCCCTCTGCCGACACCGCCACCCCACGCGTGCGACGCGACTGACTATTACCGTCTTCAATGACACCTCTACCATGCCAATCTTTCATCTCAGCACAGTCCTCAGGGCCGGTGCTAATTTGGGGTTTGGTTTATCACCCCTACCACATGGTGTACACATCCTACTCTATTCTGACGGACAGCGTTCTCGACAGGTCGGACCATCGATCCTTGCTGTTCGCGCCTTCTGCGCGGGGATCTCCGTCCTCCGCGTGGGGCCGAAAGTACTCCCCCGACATGACCCCAGAAATGCTGTTGTTGCAGCGAAGCCAATCCTCTAGAAGCTCCCCGGTGGACACCGGCAAGGACGTCGGAGGGGGCTCATCGGAGCAGAGGCGCCTCTCGCCAGTGTTCAGTAGACATGCGACAGTTGTGCCACCATGTCCTTTGATAGCAGCCCTGCTCCTCAGTATCTCCCGTCAAGATTCTGCAGATGACGTTCGTCAAGTGCATGTGCCACTCGGCGGTGTTGGGGGTTCCGGTCGCTCCTTGACCACTTCATCGGCATCGTCCGACATGAACACAGAACCACAATGTCGCCAAGAGCGGCAGCTCAAGCGAATAACGACAAGGATCCCTATCGATTACGGACAAAGGACCCTCAAGATCCTTTGACCTAGTGCTCGGTCGCCATGCTTCCCGGCCACATAAGTATCTATCTGCCGTACGCCAACGTCTGGATTCGCCTTGTCAAGGCCCTGGATGAGAACAAGGGACAGAGGCGAGCGACTAAATCCGGTAAGTGATGGTTTGCGATATGCAGTGCGACAGATTAAGGGACTTAGTTCTATCCTTGGTAGGCTCTGGCGTCACGGAAGGCCTTCGACCGACCATGCATCGGGTACTTTGACGTCTAACCGGGGCACAATTCTTGACACCTTGCGTGCCACGCGCGAGCGAAAAAAAGTACATGGGGCCCGTTTGCCGGACCAGGGGTTGCAGCGAACCGTTGTTCATGGCCCTGGACGATCGCATTGTCGACTAAGGTAAATTATCCCTGCGAATCAATGTCGCTTCATCCAATCACGATTTCGAGCGTCTGGTTGCTGTCATGGTGCAGCGCGAGGTGTTCCTGGCCCGCGGGCCGGTTGTGGGCACGGCGCGAATGCCAATTGCTCCAGTTCGTACAGCGCTCGTTTCTCTTTTCCTCGGTTGATAATTAGCACCCCGCAGTGTACAACGGTTTGCTGCCTCGGACTGCACCAAAGATATCCGCCTCGCATTGGAACCTCATCTGGTGCGAGTCGAATTTCTTCGCCGCGGCCCCGTCCACCTAGCCCTGATGTTGAGGAAGTACCGTGGCTCCGTGTCCCTCGGACTCGACTTCTCAACGCGGACTTCTGCTTCTCTTACGTTCATGAAGCACACTCTCGGTTGTGGACGAAGGTGTGAATGGCCAGTGATCGCAGGCTGGGAGTGTCTTGGAAAACGTATGGAATGACATCCGTTCCCGCGACCCAGCGCTGTGGGGCCGGCGTTGGAGATAGCGCTAGCGCCGACGATCCTCGACAATACGCCGGTCATTTCGTTACGGGGCATGGCAGCTGCATGGTGACCGGAGACCTTTCATAGTCTGTTGAACCCCTCTCGCGCCTTGTGCGGTGTTGGAGGCGCCCAGGATAAGTATCCGGATAAACCCTGCAAACACGTTGTGATCTGAGACCCCGCAACCTGTGCTATGAAGTTTACCAAGTTTCTCATCCCCGTCTTTCTCTTGACAGTACTTGTACGATATTAGGACTTGAACTGTGTGCGCTGCAGCTGCACTTTGACTTTGACTGTTGCCGTGCTATCGCATATTGGCGCCCTGCTGTCGGGCTCTTAAGCTTTGAACTTGACCGTCGAGACCAGACTGTTCCAGTATCAATGAACGATCTTCCGCTTCTGGTCGGTCACCGAATTCGACGGCCTGCTTCACATAATGTACCGCCGTCCGTCCAAGGGACCAAGTGGAGGGCTCTCCAAAGCCTCATCGCCCCGTTCCTCCGGATATTACAACTTCGAGGAGCTGTCGGGGCGATGAACCATCGCTACCTTCAAAAGAGACCCATGCATCGCTGCTGATGCATCAGACTCCACACACACTCACCTGCCAACCAGCTCCTTCGTACGCTCAACCCTCGACATCTTCAAGATGACGGCCTATGTCGACTACCACCTTGAATTGTGCAGCAGCAATCAAGATAGTGGGCCTGCCCTCCGTGGGCAGGAAGAAGCGTGGAATCTGGCCACCAGCACGTACATGCATGGAAGACCGCACATGTGAGTATGGGATATAATACACTCGTCAAGGTGGCTAACGCCCAGCTTCCCAGGACCCCCTACCAGTCTCTACCATCCCCAGTCTACTACGACTCCTACGCAGAAGAGCTCTCGTTGAGCCAGAATAATCACCCCTTTTACCCCGAATTCACCCTCGCCGCTGCACCAACCACTGGTGCATTCCACGCATCGTTCACTTCCTCCGAGTCCCCGATTCCCTCCCCCATTTATCCCGGAGGCGACATTCAACCCAAGGCCGAAATTATGGAATATGGAAGCATCCATCCCACGGCTCTCCACCCCACATATGCACCCCCGACCCCGACCACTGGCGCGAGGGAGAGGATGCGCTGCCAGTGGAAGGACTGCCCGATCGAGTTGGATGATTTATCCCACTCGGGCATCCGGAGGCATTTTCGCGAGTACCACAACATGCCCCGCGGGTCCACGGTGCGCTGCGAATGGGGGCCCAGCTGCCGCAGCGAGGCGATGCTCTACGATAACATCGCGAAGCACATCGCGGAATGCCACCTCAAGTCTATGAAGACGGCGTGCAAGGCGTGCGGAAACATGTTCGCGCGCAACGATACCCTCAAGCGTCACCTTGATGCTGGCTGCCCTGCTCTCGCACGGCGATAATGATATGACATGATGCGGCCGATGGCCGATAGACATGGACTGAACATATGCTAATATACCGTACGTATTTCTTCCCTACGCCGACCGCCATACACCTGCTCACGAGCGACTTCCTAGCCATCAAATACAGATTTCTTACCTCAAGCATCGTATACGTGAACCCTTCGGACTTCGCACGCTCCACGTCTCAAGCTCTCCGTCGTGACAGTCGGGCTGGGTTTCTTGCAAAGTTATTACATAGAGGAGGTATTAGTAGCGTCCAGAGGGTACATACAACCCGGTACCAGGCAACATGATTACCCTACCAAACCTGGGCTGTAGACTGGCGGCCGAAACATTACGGAATCGAAGGTGGCGTGGCAAAGCCAGAGGTCCTCCCAAACGGCACCACTAAGATGACGCGGATAACGAACACGCCCACTCCCTGGCGCTGGTGGGCATACCATGGCGAGGACCATGAGTGTCATCGCAGACATGTCTCACAAGATCCCAAGGCATGCCTCTGGCGCATGCGTATTTTCCATCGAGGGGAGCCAGGACTGTGGCGCACGTCGTTCAGGGCCGCGTTAAACCATGCGCTAGCGGAAACGAACGTTCTTCGCACAAGAACGAACCAAAAGGGCTGACGGCATACCTCTTGAGGGATCGGTGGGCCTACCAGAAGAAAAAGAAGAAGCTAATGTCAGCAATGAGTTTCATACAGTCCTCGGAAGCGAGCCTTGAGACTCACTTCGTAGGCGGTAAAGCGGGGCGCGATGGGGACCGTGTCAGGGCTCGGCGACGGCAGACGGTCAGGGGAAGAGAGGAGGTCCGACTACACGGGCATTGACGGACGTCTGGGTTCAAAATGAGCGGCTCAACGCGTCTACTTTCCATGTTCAACACCAGAATGCCGTCGACGTGCGCCGTGGGGGCGTTACCCTCGCCAGGGCTGAACGATAGATAAAACCTTGAAGATTGGGTTGAGTCAAGGTGGTCGGCACGGTGCACGACTTCCAGTCTTCCTCTCCCTCGAATGCCACTTGGAAGCTAGGAAGAATATTCCTGCCCGGGTCACCGACGAGGCTCTTCATCCAAGGGTAAGATCAGAACATCGATGGTCCAACGAGTAACCTGCCAGTGGGGAGGATGTATATGACGCCGCTATCTGCAAGCTTCCGAAACACCTTCAGTGCCCACCTTCCGGCAGTAACATATGCAGAGCGCCGCATCGGCCCCACGTCCGTGGACGGGGAAACAGAGAACGTACCTGACGAAAACGACGATGGTATTCGGAGAAGGCAGCAGACGGGGACGCATAGATCGGATCATGTTCCCAAAATCGCGCAAGTGAGTATCCATAGGATTGCTTAACCGATCCAACGCCTGCTAAGAACGTGCCATATCCTCTCATCCGACAAGTATCATGAGCGGGGGAAGTCGGGTGCGCGCATCAAGCTATTGGCCGAGGATACGAGTCGGAAAATTTCACCGCACAGCCTGGACGCGAAGGTGTCAGTGACAAGGACGAGGATGGTGATGGACGTAGCGGTCCACACATCGTTCAACAAGTCAAAAATGAGGTGCTTGAGCCGCCCGAACCTGGCGGTAGAACGATCCACATGATTCCTAACGCTTCAAAATTGTCAGACCGGCCCTTGGATATGCTATACTGGGACCTCTACAGCGATCGGCGGGACTGAAGAGGGCCTTTCCGTGGGTTTGCTGAGCCGGAATTCGACAGCTTTGCAAACGATTTGGATGCGCATCCGTGTCCTCGGCGAGTGGTCGCGAAGTCTGAAATAGAAAACACTCAGCCTGAGATGGCGATGCACAATGAACGGAATGTCCAGAAGGCCACAACTTAGCCCCAGACAGCCCTCGTTGTAAACCCTTTGCCCATGTCGACGCCGTGTGGTGGACACAGCCCAGGTGAGACCGGTATCGATGGGCATATGCGTGGTGACTTCATAGTACCGGCACCCTTTACATATCGAACCTCGAGAGAGAGGGGTTCCCAGCCTTCCTGCACGCCGGCGCGGACATAGAACAATGCTTAGTTTGATGATAGCACGTCCCGTGGTTGCGCGTATAGGCTGGGCAGGAACACACCCGCATTAAAGACATACGTCCTTCAAGCATCAGCGCAGCGGTCACCGAAATAGTCGAGAGGCTTCGAGAAGTCGCGTGTTCGCTTTAAAAACCCTCTGCCGCGCTTCCATGTCACATTTTAAGTACCCATGGTGGACCAGTGGTTCCGGCTCTTCAATCACGCCGCGCAATGCCAACCTGTGGAGGTACACCGTTCCTAACAGGCGTGACGATCTGTGTGCCAGGTGAGGTGAGCATGGAACCGTCGTTCTCAACGAAAACACTGACGCCCGATTTAACATGTCCCAGGTTGAACATTTGCCTCGTCGTAGAACGAAGGCGCAATCCTCTGGGAAACACGTGTGGTTAGGATCCACTCGAAAATCTGCACTATAGCACCGGAAGCACTTGCCTTGAGTCGTAACCTCTACCTCGCCGCACCCATGCGCCGATGATAGCACAATGTAGAAGGAGATTCACACCATCGGCGGGTATGCAGCGAACGTAATGTTTGCATTAGAGGCGATTGCAACGATACAGTGATAAAAAGGGTGCGAGAATGGATACATACATATACGAGTTTAGGCAACCCACGAGAAGAGGAAAACCATGACGGACAACGAAAACGCGACGCACAGCAGAACAGAGGACGCGACAGAGAGCGACGGCGACAGGCGACAGGGAATATGGACGAGGGAGGGGGAATATGCGATCTAACGCGTTACGATCAACATAGCGACAGCGCGGGAAGGGGGAGAGCTTCAGGGAAGTACGTCGAGAACATATAACGACCAGTCGTGAAAGCGATGAAAATACGATTAACTTCTTAGGGTCCATCTGATAGCTAGAAAACAGAGGAATGCATATGCATGAGAGGGGGAGAAGTGATTTAGGTTTCGCTGCGATCAATGCATAGTAGTAGCAAGGCGTTGCGCGAGCGCTTCGACGACAAGCGGGTCGACGCCGAACTCTTTTGCAATATGTCCGAGAGTATCCGTGGGAAGGCTGGAGGGGGAGGGCGCTCCGCGCCCGCTCCTAATGGAGAGGCGACTGCTGTTCGCCGAGCCTCGGGACCGCGGAGACTGGGGAGGAGAGGAGGTGGCCTGTGGAATGGTCGCCTCCAGGACGTCAGATAGCTTGCCCATCTGTTCCGACGTGAACGCTGCAGCTTTCGTCAGAACAGCCATCTTTGGAGATGAGCATGGCAAGACACCATACCTCGGCAGTCCAACGCCGCACGGACAACCTGCTTCAACAAGGTTGCCCAATCAGAGAGAGGGTTTTCTTCGATTCGTGACATTAAAGTCTGCACTGCCGCTGTAAAGATTTTCAGGAAATTATTAGCCTAGACGATAACGATCACATACCATGAGTCATTTCTATCGAGCCATTCGTCAGTGTTGGCGAAATCAATAAAGGAGAATCGATGCTCACCGTAAAGGGAATCTCTTATGTTACCAGACCAAAATACCCGGCTGTCATCGTCCGCAGGGAACTTTGACAGGATGCTGATCAAAGAGTAGAACGGCAGTGACGGAACCTTGAGGAAATGACTCTGTGGAGGATGATCAGCGATCGCCATCCTCGCAAGACAGGATGCACCTACATCGGGCGACTTGATGAGGTGCAGAAGAGAATTGAGTTCCGTTTCCGAGATGAGGCCGCGCTGGAGAGTGGAAATGACATGTTCGTTACCCAAGCCTGCTAAGGAAGGACGCGGCCCGTCGAAGTTGCCCTGCCACGAAGGGAACAGCTGTTCCATCGGCAGCATCAGCATGGCGTGACGGATCATACAACGGTCCGAAAACTTACCGCCCTCATGAGCTCTTCTTGACTACTACGGGTGACAGTTACTCCACGAGCACGTTTGCCCTTCCCCAGAACCGAGTTCTGAGAGGCCCGGAGAGCAGCCTTGGCAGCCTCCTCGTCGACCATCTCAGCGAAGGCATGGCTCATAGTCTTGCCCTTTCGATCCAAAAGAACATGCACACGTTCCACAGGGTGCTTCAACCAGGCAGCGATCGCGGGGGGAGTGATGTCCTGTCAATGACCCCGGGTCAGTGGTTGCGAAATAGGAAGTCGTAACAGGATGGAACATACCCAGGGCACGTTATCGATACGCAAGACCACACGATCGGCAGTTCTGGTGCTAGTGAACGAGGCGTTCGAACCAGCTACGGGCGTGGACGCGCCTTGCGCGCGATCCATGAAGATCTCGTCGTCGTCGAACAAGTTTATGTCTCCGATCTCCCTTCCGTTGAAGTTGCTCGGCAGCAAGCCTATGCCGCTGTCGAACTCCTCTATCTCCGCACATTCTTCAATGATGCGCTGCAACTTCGACTCCGTGGTTGTGGTAACCCCGACGTCGGGACCGTTTTTGCACAAGGTGAAGTCGTCCACCTTCGCATGACACATTGCGCACTCCATGTCCTTCTCACCGACAATGTTTAGGGCACTTGTCAGGCAAGTGGAGCACAGAGGATGGGAGCACGGCTTCAAGATGGCAAGCGAACCCTTGACCAACCCACAGACAGAGCAGGTGGCGGCTGAGGTCGGGCCCTTGCGAGCATGCTGCGGAGGAAAAAATTGTGGCGTCTCATAGAACTGTATCGGTTCCGAGATGTGGGAAATCGCTGAGAGCGAGATGTTCGATGTGTTGAACGGATCATGAAGGGAGAGAGGAAGGGTCTGAGAATACGCAGGAGGGGAGAAGGTTTGGGGGTACGGTGCGTAATCGTCTTCGTCGATATCGTACAATTCCGAGGTCTTGTAATTCGATGCGCAAACGTCAGGACCTTATGGCATTCGAGATGCGCAATCTGAAACGCGTACCTGTTCAAATGCAGGGCGACGGCGGGTATGGGCAGGATCGGTAACACTCCCACGAAGACGGTATCCAGGTTGTGGGGGAGGTGTGTTCAGAATGCCAACAGAGCGAATAGAGCGGTTTGGGGTGGCCAGCTGCGCGTTGTCCGCAACGGTAACAAGCGGCGCGTGGGCATGGGAGAACGCCCGAGCGCGACGCTGGCTGGACAGGAAGGGGGCGGGGAGGAGCGCTAAATGGAGTCGTCAGAGTGGAGCCACACGACACTGCAAAGGATGCGCATACACTCATCTATCGAAGCGTTACTGAGCTCCGACAGGCTACAGTCGTCCACTGTAAGGGGACGAACGGTCAGTATTCGCATGCAAGGCGCATATAGCCGGTTGGGATAGCTGTCGCGACAAGTACAATGCGCATATACTCACTCATGAATTTTGACTCGTCGCCGGGAGCCACCGTTATGCCGTTCTCATTCGCCCTTGTCCTCCAGTTGGACGCAATGTCCGCCAGACTGCGATTGTGCACTGCATGCGCGTTGGGGTGCACCTCCGGAGAAAGCGACAGACTGAGGTTGCGCCGTCGCACCGCTGCTGCGGACGCAGGTGTTGCGAGACTGGAGCCATTAGAGGAGAATGATCGGAGGCTGAGAGGGGTGTAAGGAGTGGAAAGGGTTGTTGCCGGGGTGAAAGGGGAGACAAAATGCCGTGCACTAAGGGAGTGATGGAGTGGCCGCTGGGGGGTCGTCGGATGATGGCCTTGCTTGGTACGGTGAACGGCGGGGGATGTCGGGGCGGAGGCGGGTATCAAAGACTGTTTGGTCATCGTGCTTGAGGTCGTCGAGGTCGTGGTCGCCGGGGTGAAGAAGGAGAGGGAGCAGAAACAGGGACGAAGACAGTGACTGTGACGGAAACGTGAAGGCGTTTGATTCCGCGATTTGCCGTGCGAACTTGAACCGCGTCGCGTCGCGGTCACATGGCACAGGCTTATGTCAGGAACGCGGTGCCCGTTCTAGGCCCGGGGGCTAGGTATTAGACATGGAAGCGATTAACTTTACCACCCTTCTCAATCCTTCTGAGACAACTTGAGCTCCATGTTCAGGCCAATACGGGTGTTATACAGCAGTGCTATGGTATGAGTGACGTAAGAGAGAAGGCAAGGACTGAATCATCGGCTCTCGTCCCGTAGTTTCTTCAAAAATGCGATAACCCCCTTCGCAACGGCCTCGCCTTTGGAATCCTGAAACACCCTCCTTGACACAGTCGCAGATGGACATGCGCTCGAATCCTCCTCCTCTTCGTCCTCCGGAGCCGTTTCCTGCGACTCCGCCATCTTCCGTGTCAGCGCAACGTAGAACAACGTAAAGTCCTGCGCATGTTGTAGAAGAGTGCCCAGTTTCGCCCGGTCGCCTTCCCCAGGGAGCGCAGCGAGAAGGGTGTGCCGATTTGATGGGGCCTTGTTCATTAAGAGCCCAAAGAGGACCGCCATATGTCCCCGTACGACTGCATCGAGCTCGCTTGGCGACTCCAAGTAGTGCGCGTAAACTTGGGCGAGGCATGCGAGTGCACTCGCACGGGAGGGACATGTGCATCCGCGGATGCACCGTCGTTGATTGGGGCAGTCGAAGTCCAATACTACGGAAAAGTCATCTCGTCAAATACGGGTCGTGAGGCTATTCCTTCTGAGAACGTACATGTATCCCCGATGAGATGTCGAGCGTCCGGCGTGGCCTGTACCAGGTTGGTGAGGAGCCCGAGCGCCAAGCAGAGTCGGTCGAGAGATCGCGCAGCGGTTTCAGCATGGTCGGAATCACCCTCGTCCGCATCCACACGCTTCTCGAGTAACCGTCGCTGACGTTGCGCAGTGACGATAACGTGCATGATTGCAGGCATTGACAGGTCGTCATCCAGTACCGCTCGACACCATGGGAGATCTTCGTGGGTGAGATTGATAAGCACGCGCAGAGCAGTTTCTGCGCATTTGGTCGCTGTATGTTGGGGAGTTGAGCAAAAACCACAACATCAAAGTCAATGAAAACCCACCTGTTTGGCGATGCTCCTCGAGGCTGTTGTCATGCAGGATGGTATTACAGCTCACGCACAACGCAATGAGCCCCGCTGCGAAACCGCCTTCACGAAGCTCGATGAGCTTCTGCGCACGCGCATCTTCATCCTCCCCAGAGATGGACCACAAGCCAAGAAGACATGTATCCAGCAGCCGGAGGCAATCGTCCAAATGAAGCAATGACGGCGTTTCCACGTACGACGAGGGTCCTTGCGGAGGGAGTAGTGACAATCCGGAGATATAAGCTGCCACTCGGGACGGCAACAGGCTGATCTCCACAGTCAAGGTATGGAGAAGGGCGGGTAAATGGGCGAATGTATGTGCAGACGGTGAAACCGCAGCGAGGCCATGCGATATCAACAATCGGTTGGAAACCTGCCAAACCCCTGTTAATATACACGGTGCCGGTCGTAGAAACGACACATACGATGTCACTGTCATCAAATATCCCAGACTTCTTCCGAACAAGTCTCTGGAGGTTGCCTAACTTCGCATATAAGCACCCTGTTGTGCACGTTTATACTTACTTCGCGAGAAACTCACCAGCACATTTTCGACCTTTGATATCCCAGACGCTTTCAGTTCACCCGGTCCAGCATTAGTAGATATCAACCAGAGGGGGTCGTTGGAGAGCTCTAGGCAAGTGAGCATGTTATGAAGAGTGCCGGTGAAGTCCGACTTCAGTACCAAGTCCGAGAGGACTGTGGAGTCACGCGCGACTAGCGCAGCATAAAACGCCAAAATTGTGTCTAGCACCTGTGAAAAGACCGGTTGTGAGTGGTGGCGTGCATTGAGTCTCGTTTGACCTACTTTATCTCCATCGCCAGCACCCGATTCTCGCAGGACCTCCCATGCGCGACCGAGAAAGTCCGCAGCTTTAGCTTTGCGCGCGAAGTCCACATCGCAAAGCTTCGTCACAATCTCCAAAGCACTGTTGAAATGCATCAGAAATCGAGTCAAATGCAACTTCTATCTCGTGCCCACCTAGCCCTGCGCACGCCAATAGTGCACCTTCCCTCTAGGCCCTCGAAGAGGTACCCCACTTCGTCCAAAAACCGCCTACTCTCTCCCTGGCTCCTCAAGTCGGTGATGCTCTTCAAGTCATTGATCATCCCATTGAACAACCTCGCGGGCTGCCCCGGGAGCTGCTTTGGCAAGCCCTTGCCCTTGCCCTTACGTTTAGGTGATGGCGACCGGTGTGGTGAAGTAGGCCTATGATCGTCCTCAGACCCATCTATGCCCCACCGCTGTCGGAGCTCCGTGTAAGACTCGCGGATCTCGAAGTCATCCTCCTGGCTGTCTGCTAGCATCGCCGCGCTGTCGACTATGGCGGCGGTCGCGTCTATGCCAATAGAAGCTGCCTGCGACGGAGGAAGCGCAACGAGGAAAGAGCGCGACTTTCCCGCATACGTTCTGACGTTCGAGTTCATGTTCGCGAGGGACGGCCGGACTCCGATGGGGGGCGAAGAGACGTCATCAGACGACTTCGCCCTCAATGGGGACTGAGATGAGGGTGAGTCGATAGTGCTGTCAGAGGCGAAGGTGCGCAACTTCTTGGGGGTGGCGGGAATGGAGTTAGGTTCCGAGGCATCCTGCTCGCTGGTGCTGCTAATGCTGATGATACTGGATTCGGTGCGCGAGCGACCGAGCATCCGACGGGCGACGCTGCTTTGAGGCTTTCCGGAATGGGACGGTCCAGCGACGGGGCCCGCTGTCGCGAAAGAGAAGATATCGGAGAGGTCTTTTGCGGGGCGATGGGAGGGAGGAGAACGAGGTGATTGAGGTTCATCGTGGATAATAGAGGTAGTTACGGAGCGCGCGAGGGACCGTCCCGGAGCCGTTGGGGAGGCGGATTCTTGAGCAGGAGGCGTGACGGTGCCCGCGTGAGTGGAGGGCTTCGATTTCGTGGCTCTGGCGGTGTCAGCTATGCTCATAGGTAGATGATTTATATCCGGTCGTTCCGAGAGACTGCAGGAAGAATGGACGTACTGGCTCCCTTCCGAGACACCTTTCCAGCTTCAGCTCCATTGCTGGAAGGCGAAGCCAAAGGTGCGACAACCTCTACTTCAATCTTCTGACGTTTCCGTGGCCGTGCCGAGTTCGATTCCAGGGGCGGTGGGAGGGGGGATCGCGACTCCTCAGGAGGACTGTCCGGAGGATATGACCGGCGCTGATTCCGCTTGCGACTGTACGTCCGTTGCATGTTTGTTGGGAGATACAGAGTTACGGTGCGTCACAAAGGCATATGCAGACGTAAAAGCGGGAGGGTGAAGAGCGGTCGCTGGAAGCGTGTTACAGTTGAGTGATGGAAGCCTAACACAGAGCCAGCGTTGTTTTGTTTGACGAATTCCTCCAACCCCAACCAGCGGGCGCTCCTCTCGCGTCGGTCACATCGCATCACGTGTGACTCTTCATTGGGTCACAGGCGCGGAACGGAGGGCGCGCGCTTGACGAGCCTCGCCGACGCCATCGCTGTCGTCTCCGTAGACCGTCTTTCCCCCTCCCTCCATTCTCTTCGCCGTCGGGCCCAACGATGGAGTATTATCAGAACCGCATCGACTCCTTTGGCCCCGTAAAGTCAAAACGAACGAAGGCATCGTCTAGCAAGCCCGTATGGCCCCACCCCCCGTCATTTAAAGCCACTCCCAAGACCCTCGCCGAGGCTGGCTTTTACTTCCACCCCGACTCCGACAACAACGACAACGCAGCATGCTTCACGTGCGGGAAGAACCTCGCAGGATGGGAGCCCGATGACGACCCCTTCACGATTCACTACCAGAAGTGTCGCGACAAGTGCGCCTGGGCTCTCGTCCGGTGCCAGAGAGCCCTTGGTGACGGGAGGTACGCGTCTTTGCGATCCCAGTTGCTCTGAAGGCTTCTAACGGCGTGATCAGTTTCGATTTCTCTGATCCGACGCGCCATCCAACAAGCAAGGCCATGGAGAAGGCGCGTTTAGAGACATTCTCCAAAGCACGATGGCCCCATGATGCGGTGAAAGGTCATGGCGCAAACTCCAAGGCTGTGAGTATCTATGATTAACGCAGTGTAAAGATCGTGTGTCTCTTCAAGCCGATCATTTCGCGAAGTTGCTGGACTCAGAGACGAGGTGGCCACTGCCCTTGAGCGTTCTGTGGTTATATGCGCCCTAGCCACTTTTCTGAAACTGGAGGGGTGGTATAAACCAACGTCAATCTGTCGTGCCTTATCATTCCGTCTAGTTCAGACTCGTTCTGAAAGTAATGTACTAAACTCGACCTCAGATGGCCAAAGCTGGATTCCTCTGCATCCCTACAGAAGCGGGGGACGACACCTCACTATGCCTCTATTGCGAGCTCTCGTTGAGTGGATGGGATGACGACGATGATCCTTAGTATGTTCCACAATTCCTCTACCCGATCCCACATCTCAATTCTAACCGCAGCGAGGAGCACGTGAAGCGGGACAAGAAGAAACAGACATCGTGCCCCTTCATCAAGGCGTGCGCTGGTAACTCCCTCAGCAAATCCACCGCAAAGCGACCAGCCTCCAAGGCAGCGACCAAACCGCCCACTCAGTCATCGAGAGCCGTCACCGCGAAGGGAGTGGTGGAGAAAGTGGAGGTTTCTGATGACGAACTTGCTGGATTGTCACCCTTGTCGGAGGTGTCTGTGCCTACGACGACGTCAAGAGGTCGTGCGAGCAAGGCGAGTTCGGCCCGCGCATCGTCTGTCGCTAAGACTCCCGCCTCCCGACGATCTACGCGAGGCACGAGTACCACGGGAAAGACGCCTGGTAGCCGAACAGTGAGCTCAGAGGTGGAGGAGACTGATGCTGGGAGCGAGAGCGATACTGGGAGACGCATGACAAAGTCAAAGCGGAAGACGGGCAGGCAGACCAAGGCTCGTGTCTCTGCGATCGCGGAAGAGGAAGGTGAGGCAGAGTCGTCAAGGCCAACGCAGGAGGCTGTGGAAGACGTAGAGATGGACGACGTGCCCGTGCCAGAACCCGACAAGAAGAAGCGCGGTCGACCCCCGAAGAGCGCTACGGCGAAGCCAGCGACCAAGGGGAAACCCAAGAAGGCAGAGGTCAAAGTGGAGGACGAGGAAGAAGTGGAGGTCGACACTGAGCCCCCGCCCGCCCCTCCAGCCAAGAAGAGCCATGCGCGTACGAGATCGAAAGCCAATCTAGAATCGGACGCAGAGGTTGCCGCACCCTCGAAGGGCACGCATAAGCGCACCAAGTCTACCTCTAAGACGAAAGTCAAGCGGGACGAGGACGAAGACGAGGTGCCCGCCGTTCTAGCCCCTGCCTCCAAGAGAAAAGGCAAGCAACGTGCGAAAGAAGACGAGGAGGATCCACCATCTGCTCCGCCCGCGATGCCTAAAGGCAAGGCCATATCCCGCTCGAAGCACGAAGGTTCAGAGGACGAGGATATCGTCCCGGCTGCAGAGGACCTTTCACACAATCGCGCGAACGGTGTACGAAGTTCTACGTCGGGAGAGTCCAACGTTGCTTCGGAGCGCAAGTCATCCTTGTCCGATGACGCAGGCTACGCAACCGCGGAGGCCCATCCTGAGGTGGACCGGATGGAAGTTGACGACGAACCCGCACCTCCCCCTCCGAAGCCGACAAGGAAGACGCAGCCACCCCCTTCCAAGGCTCCCCAGCCCCCGCCGCGAGCGAACTCACGTTCGACGCCTTCTGGCAGCGATGGCAGCCAGCGACCAAGTCCAGTGATCAACGGTGTGCGATCATCGAGCGCGGCACCTCCGTCCTCTCGCACCTCGTCCTCACGCCCTCCCAGCAAGCTTTCAGTGGCGAGAATGTCCACGAAAGACTCGCTCAAGGTCATCGAGATCGACTCTGACGGAGATGGCTCGCCCGAACGTCCAACCAAGTCTCAGCCCAAGACGAAACTCCCAGTGTCTCGGGCGGAGAGTACGGTATCGGTGAACGGGGTCGCGAAGCCAACCGGTCAGGCTCCAAAGAAGAAGCTCCAGGTCGAGGTTGTCATGCCGCCCAAGGCTCCCAAACTCGCGAACTCGGACGATGTGCAGATGCGGGACGAACGACCAGCAAGTCCACCTCCGCGGCCGCCTAGGTCCCCCTCTCGCCCAACGAGACCGGAGCCTGAAATACCTGTTCCTGGTACTCCGGTTTCTGCTGTCCATCGCTCTGCCCATCCATCTCCCGAACGCGACGCCGGCCGCGAGGAAGACGCCCCTATGGAGCGCGACGCGGATGCTGTCCCAGCCGCTCCGAGCTCCCCAAGCACCTACCACCCGTTCCTCGCGCAGTTCCCGATCGAGAAGCTTGTGAGCCTGACGGAAGAAGAGACGGAGATGACGCTCGAGCAGTATATCCGGCGGGAGATGGAGCTGCAGTATGTGCAGGTCAAGGCGGACGGCGAGCGACGCATCGAGGAGTTCAAGCAAAAGGCCGCAGAGACGAGGAAGCTGATCGAGACTTCGTAACGGCCTCAGGGAGGAGGCGCTGGATCGGGTGCAGTGGGAATGGACTTTCGGTGCGTTACCTTGTTAAGTTTGCTTGCTACGTGGCGGACACTGAACATTCGCGTATAGTACTTTGTAGCCATAAATTATATCCTTTCGTCGGTTTCGTTGACATACATTCTCATTCATGCTCTGCAATGCCTAAACACCAGTGAATCGTTGACTTCGTCGGAACATTCGCCTGCCCTTTGGTCCGACCGGAGCCCGTAGTTCGTAGTGTGCAAGCGTGTGCCATCAAGGCTTTATAATTTGGTATCTACACTACTTTCGTTCCAGGTCCACGATGTCCTTATGCACTGGAAACAGGATCAGATAGCAACAAGAGAAACCGTGATTTGTGCAGGTAGTGGCTGACTTTTCCGCTGTGGCAGCTCCACCAACTCCCCGATCTTCTCACTATTCGTCAACTCCGGGACCTCCGCCAACTTCACCGGGTCCTGCGCATGGGTCTCGGGCGTGATTGGACCCTCGCTCCCCTCCCCCGATCCCGAGCTCGACCGTGACAATCCTGCGGACGACACAATGACGAAATGTTTCCGGGAGTCGTTTGTCCTGCGCGATTGCGAGAACACAGCCGGTCTCAACGGATATGACCTATCCAAAAGATTGAGGCGCTCCTCCACGAGCAGAGCACGTGCGTCCTCGAGGCAGACGGCCGATTGTGTGTGAACGAGCTCTTCGATATCCTTGGGCGGAGAGTACGTCGCGGCGGCCAGCTTGACGTGATGGTTGGACGCCGCGATTTCCTCCTCGCTCATGAAGAATGTCTCCAGTTCCTCGACGTGCTGCCGCAGCTCCTGGAGCGTCCAGCGCCCGACGGGGTCGGGATTGAGGGTGTGGCGGAGGATCCTCTGCGTGTCCTCGGAGATGGCAAGGACGTCGCGGAGGTAGTTGGGGTTCGCGAGGTACATGAGGTAGCTCTGGTCGGTCGTGAGCGCAAACATCCACGGGTTGCGGCCCGTGACGAGGTTGGTGAGGATGATGCCGAGCGACCAGATATCGCACGCTTCCGTGTTGTACGGGTTGTAGTCGTACTCCTTTCCGATGCACTCTGTGGACCGCAGGTGAGTACAAGTACTTGTAACTTTGCGGTGAACGGAGTTACTGACCAGGTGCCATATAGTAGCCGCTGCCACAGCCGAAGGCATCGCTGACCTTGGCGGTGGTGGCGAGACCGAAGTCAGCCAACTTGATCTCCGAGCCGTCCGCATTCACCAGAATGTTGTCCGGCTTCAAGTCACGGTGGTATACCCCGTTGTCGTGGCAGTATTCCACGGCGTCCAGGATCTGCAAGAACACGCTCTTGAGGAGCGCGTCGTTGCGGGCGTAGAGGAGGCGGTCCATAAGCGCGTCCATGAGGTCCCGGCCAGGGCACAAGTCTAGCACGATATAGACGTAGGTCGAACATTCGTAGACGCCGTTGAGGGATACGATGTTTGGATGGTCCTGGACGTCCATGTGGATTTCGATCTCGCGCTGCTGGTACTGTCCCTGATGGGTGTCCGGGTCTGCCCGCTCCATGATCTTGACGGCGAATTGTTGGGGCTCGGGGCTGGACGAGGATGTGGCAGAGGTCTCGTCGACGGCGCGGTAGACGACGCCGTATGTGCCCTCACCGAGTTTCTCGACAAACCGAAGTCGACCGTCGTCGATGGTCAAGCCGGTGAAATCGGGCGCGTTGAATGCTTGTGGGGACATAGTCGCGAAAGGCAAAGCGAGGTGAGTACTTCGGCGTAAAGCCGTGTATGTTGTGTCGTGAACTCTGACGTCGTTCGCTAATGTGGGGGTAGAGGTCGAGGTCGAACTTCGAGGCATGAGGTCGCTCGGGCTTTATGCAAAATCGGTGTCGGATGTGGTACCAGATTTGGCGACGTCGGGATAGCCAAAGCAGCAAGGGGGGCGTCGGGGGCGAGAGGATGGGGTTTCAGGCGCACTGCTTGCGTTGTATTCATATATCCGCGCTCTGTCTGCAAAAGGTCGCAGGATCGCCTACACGCTGTCGGCTATGTTCAGATCCGCAGAAAGATGCGTGTTAGCCTACTCTGCCGGCATACACAATGGAACCCGTAAGCGGTAAGGATACCAGGCGCAAGAAAATGACCGGGCCAAATCGTAAGACACTATCCCTCTTGACGGACGTCAGGGCGTGCGCAAGCAGTGGTAGTGCTTCCGACATTGGACCAGTTCTCAATGTACACAGAAAACCCAACGACACCTCCAGAGGATGGAGAGTGACAAGTCGTCGGTCGGGCTATGACAGTGCAAACGGAGTCTTTGTTCTCCTCTTTGGGTTTTGAATCAAGGTTTAGTGTGGTCTAGCGCTGTCGCGGTTCTGTATAGGTAACTCATGCAGAAGTACCATCACCACGAATACGCGAACCTAGCTAAGTCCTGAGAGAATACCGACGTATGATCTTATTGTCCCCAGCCAGACCAGCCTGAATTGCAACAGTTGAAAGCGGCGATTTCCGAATGTGAGCCGTGGGGTCACCGATCGGGTACCGTTTCACCTCGGCTACGTCCTCGTGGTACAAGAAAGGTACTTACTTACCTCATGACGTCGTGCGAGCCAGCTTCGAGTTCCAGGAACATGCACATGCTCTGCGTTTGAAGTTTTCGACTAATGATACAGATGAGCCGGACCACAAAGGAAACAAGAAAGCAGCTAAGCTACAGTGCGCGATGACGACCAAAAAAGGCAGGGAAAAAGATGATGAGCACCTGAAGCCACCGTGGGGCCTTCGACTACGACTCGACGAGGAACCGATCCATGAACCGACGCAAAAACCCAGTGGAAGTCGACATGTGCTGCAGCTTCTTCGCAGCGGGCGCGGGGCGCGGCGGGGTGTACAGCGGCCGCGAGAGGTACGGCGCGTGCGCGAGGTCGTCCGCGACATCCACCTCGGGCTGCACCTGCTGCGCGCGCAGCTCTGGCGTCACCGGCCCGGAGGTCTCGAGCGTCGACGACGGCGAGCCCTCGCGCCGGTCCTCCTCCCCGACGTCCGAGACCTCATCCTCTTCCCCCACGCACGGCTCCGTGACGATAGGGGACGCAGACGTCGTCCACCGGACGAAGTACCCCTCCTGACGGCTCCCGCCGAAGTACGACTGGGCGGCGGAACGGAGGTACTCGTTCCCGGAGGCGATGTCCTGGGGGTGCATGAAGAACGTGTCCATATCTTCGGCGGCGGCGCGGATTTGCGCGATGGTGATGCGGCGAACGTACTCGCGGCGGAAGATCTGCTGGAGGAGGCGGTTCGCGCCGTCCGAGATGGGGAGCATCTCGCGGAGGAAGTTGTTGTTTTTGATGTAGACGCGGTAGCAGGCGTCGGCCTGGCAGGCGTTGTTCCACGGATTGTGGCCCGAGATCATGGAGGTGAGGATGACGCCCAGGGCCCAGATGTCGTTCGAGCGGGTGTTGTACGCAGGGCGCACGAGCTCGGCTCCTATACACTCTGTTGGAGACGGGTACGTCAGCGCTCTGCTGGGCGTCGCATACTCAGGAGGAGCGGCGTACCTGGGCTCATATATAGTGAGCTTCCCGCCCCGTACGTTCTAGAGTAGAGATTTGCTGTTGCGAGCCCGAAGTCGGTGAGAAACAAACGGGTGCCGTCGTCGCTGACGAGGAAGTTTTCGGGCTTGATGTCGCGGTGGTACACGCCCGCCTGGTGGCAGGCTTCGAGCGCATCAATTACCTGGAGGAACATACACCGCACGAACTCGTCGTCGCCGCGGTATGTCCGCCGTTGCGAGAGGTAGGTGAAGAAGTCGCCTCCTCGGCAGTAGTCCATGACGAGGAAGAGGTAATACCGGTCTTCGATGACCTTGTGTAGTGTTACGATGTTCGGGTGGTCAGAAAGTAATCGGTGGAACTGGATTTCCTGTCGTTGGAGGCCATACCGTCGAGTGCCCCTCTCCGCGCGGATCACGCACTTGACGGCGTACTCGACGTGTGGGGCGGGGGTCGTGGTGTCCTCGGCGAGGAAGATGACGCCGTTGGACCCTGAGCCGATGGTATCAGTGAACCTGAGCCGACCACCGTCGATGGTGTGGCCGACGAGACTGGGGATGTCGCAGCTGTGCGGCATGAAGGAGGCGCGAGACGCAGAGACGTGGCCGTCGTCTGGAGCGCGGGCGCGCGAGTCAGAGGGGAGCAGGAGGAGCGAGTTGTTAGGGAGTGCGACACGACAGCCGCAGGTAAAGAACATCCAGGTTCTTCAACCCAAAGCCCGAGGCGCTCTGAAATCCAGAAAGCAGCCGCGCGGGAGAGACCAACCCAGTAAGGTGCGAGCGGGTGGACGCGCTTGATGCGCCTTACATGAGGGCGGAAGTCGCGCATGCTGCCGGGAGCACAGGGAGCGACCACGGTCCAAGTGGATACCGGCACCCTGGATCTGCCTAGACTGGTGGGTCGGCAGCCCCTCAGCCCGATTTACAACCGGGACATGGGTACTGCCACGGGTGCTGATATGGAGGGCTCGGCATGATGACCGAGGGTGGTCCCCAGCGCAGGAGAGGGGTTTGGTGGGCGGATGACAAAAACACAAGTACCTGCAAGTCCACCTCCCACTTGGCGGGATACTGCCGGAAACCCCACTTTCAGGGTTTCCTTGAGGGCAATCGGGCGGCAGAGCCATTGTCAAATAGGAACGCTAGAATTCTTCCACAGAAGCAAGACATAGGGGTTTAATTCAGCACAAGCGCCAGATAGATCCCAAGCATGCGAAGACCGGTCAAGACAGTGCAGCGAAAATATTAGAGCTCGGGTCAGATCTCGAACGTCGCAGTACAACCACCACTCGAAGAAGATGACAACCCCATGTCCAGGAAATTGTCCGGAGACGCGTTGGGGCTCGACGCCCGTGATTCCTCCCCGGCACTGGCGTATCCAAGCTCGTACAGTGAGAGCGCGCCGTACTCCTCGTAGACAGCGATCACGGTGTCGTCAAGGAATGAGAGGTCGTCCGATGCCGAAAGAGCGAATGAAGGCCTCGCATAGATAGAGCGCGAGTAGATGGGACCGAAAGTTGAGTACGTCGAGTTACGGGAGCAGGTGGTGGGAGGCAGTGTAAGCACTTCGTTGGGTGGCGGCGGCTCCATCGGTCCGGCGACTCGTTGGGGAGGTGTCGAGACTTGTGCGTCCCAGCCCGCATCCTGCACCTCGTTGGGTTGAATATGATCCGGAGCAGCCTCGAATGCTTCGTTTCGCCGTCTGATGTCGTCGCGGGAGTAGGCGACGGAGAGTGGGACGAGAGTGTGGGAGCGAAGAGCGAATGGGGTGGTGTCCTCGGTAGCGTTTGCGGACATCTCGAAGCCCTCCTTCCTCCAGCGAATGTCTCTCCGACATTGTGCGAAGGAGAGGCGGATGAGACTGTTGGTGGGGAGAATCATGGAGCCGGGTGGGCCGTGGAGGCTTGAGTTATGAGGAGAGACGGGGATGTGCTCGTCCGCATCGCCGACTTGGGGAAGGGAAGGGGTGAATATGAAGGGTCGATCAGCATGCTCCAGGTCAGGAGAAGACTTGGAGTCATATGAGAGCGACCGACGATGCCTTCGGGAATGGTGTCGAACGTCATATGCTATATTGATTGGAGCCGGTGTTGTTGCAAGTGTGCGCGATGAAACTAAATTGGGCAACTTAAAACGCAGGGCAGGAGAGGGACCGGAAGAAGCGGCGTTAAATCGTAGAAGGGGCATGGCAAGGGCAAAGTAGGTAGAGGTGGCAGAACCATAAGAGCGGGACGAAGTTCGCGAAAGAGAAAGAGAGCCACGCACGACGTTAACACCTCAGCCGGTGGAGGCTGGCATTCGGAGGGGTTACATGTCCGCCAGCCCTGACCGAATACCGATCGGAACTGATATTGAATGGGGCCACAGCAAGCTCTTGAGCTTCTACTTCGACCTTCTTGACAGATAGTTGAAAAATGCGGACTTGATATGTCAACGCACGTAGGGTCCTAATGGAATCATGAATTCGAACCGATTGCATCCTAACGAACAATGGCCAAATACCAGGATGTATCCTCGCTTGACACATACGAAGAGGGACTGTTTCCGAGAAGGGACGATAAAGCTCGGGTCCAGGACGATATTTCTCATCTACTTAAAGAAGGTCCGGACCTGTCGAAAGAGCACCTGTGACGGACGTTAGTACTGACGGAAGCACCAAGTAAGCATTGCCCACTTACATACTTAGCTGTATACTACCTCCAGCCTGTCAGTACTCGTCCACGGTGAATTGTCGCGCTGGCCTGCAGCAGCAGCTGGCAGTATTAATTGCCAGTCAAAGACTCAAACAGGTTGACATGGTTGACAGGGCACTCAGGTCGTCGTTACGTGATCGAGCACGTTGCTCTGCTGAAATGGGAAAGGCCCACGACCTGTCAATGACGCAGAGATCTCAGTAGAGGATCGGGACGAGTTGACCAGCAAACTTATTGCTGAGATTCGCTTGTCGTCTGGAGCATGGCGGCGTCGGGGCTGAAGGAGCTCGTGAGAGAGCTCAGAGAGGGACGAGGACGGGAGGATGGTTGCCGCGAAGTAGTGCAAGAATAGCTCGGCCATCACGTGGAGCGCCGGTTACGCGACAGAGCCATCGCATGCTCCCTCTCTCTCTCTTATACCAGCTCACTCCCTTCTTCCCACCCAACCTGTCTTTTCTTCCAGCCCAGCCCGGCCCCGTTCGACATGTTCGCCATACTCACCCTCGTCTCTCTTTTCCTTCTCGCTGTCCCCAACGCCGTCTACGCTGACCCATGCGTCGCCTTCGACGCTGACTTCAATCTCCTCGCTTTCGGTCTCAACGGCAAGGATTGGAATGCAGGCAACCAGGACTCATGGGGGAGCGGTGAGTGTTCGACCATGCGCCGCCGCGATTTTGCCCTCTGTGTTCCTGCATATCACTCAACCCTCGATCTCACCGCAGGCAGTGCTACCGACATCACTGCTTCAGGACGGCCGTAAGTCTAGATATTCAAAATACCTCCGCACACTTAGTACTGACATTTTCCCAGTCCGTTCGACGGTACCAACACAACATGCTACCTTGCTCAATTCTTCAACGCCATCTACGTCCTGAACGGTGATAAGTCTAACCCCTCCAATGTCCACATATATGACGCCGCTGCCAAGTCATGGACTACTCAAAAGACGAACTTGAACAACCTCGACCTTTCTACCTTCGTGACCATCCTCGATCATGACACGAATGTCTTCTACGGCCTTTCTCAGGGCAACGTATGGTTCCTTGACATGGGAGAGATGAAGGCTGCCACCTCCACCGCTCTCGACTGGACAAACGCCCAGACGTCCCCCTACGGAACTGACTACCAGCCTACTATGGCTCTCGCGCAGAACCACATCCACTTCATCGGTACCCCCGGTACTCCAGCTGGTTCTGCCGAGATTTTTGTCATCCACTGTGAGTATTCCTCCTGGGTACACCGGCCTCGTTCACTGATAATGGATATTATACAGTCTCGTTCTTCCAACCCCAGGCTCAGGCTTACTCCGGCGCCACCTTCCCTGCTTCCCACGGCCAAGCCACATCCTTTTTCCAGACATCAGGTGTGCAGCAGGAATTCGCGTTTATCCCCGAGGATTTCTCGGATGTGTACGTGATCAACGTCGAAACCAACACCACCGCTTCCCTTGCCGCACCGTCCTCTAAGGACGCAAATGCACGTTATGCCGCATCCATCACCGCCCTCGTCCAGCTCGACAGCTCTGGTTCCGTGTCGTATATCCCCTACAAGCAGGGAGACGCCTCGACCAACTCCGCCGCGAAGTGGGTAAGCGTCGCAAATATCGCAGCTGCCGTTCCCGCTTCCAGTGCCTCTGCGACCAGTACCGGTAGCTCTGCTACTGGCACCAGTCACTCATCCGGCACCGGTGCGCCAGCTGGCACGCGTCAGTCGGGCACGTCCACAGCAACCGGCGGGTCGGCGTCTGCCACTGGTTCCGGCAACGGCGCGATATCGAATGTGGTCAGCTTCGGCGCCATCGCGGCTGCCGTGCTTTCGGTGCTCGCGTCTCTCCACTGAGAGCGCGCGCGCCTTGGAGACGGTTGGAACAGAGGACGATTTCTTGCACATGTCGGACAGCACGGACATACCCAGTAGACGTACCTACTTACCCTTTGCCCCTTCCCGCCATACCCCCGCCCCGCATTCATATCATGTCTTCGAATTCGATTTCTCGGGCACCGTAGCCGTGCCTAGTGCCTCTGTGCTTGTGTTTGGATGGATGGGATGACATACGGACGGACTGACCGACGACTTGACTGACTAGCCTTCTTGGCGACGCTCGCTTAGCACTACTGTCCTTGACCCGTAGGGACGCATCCGCCTGTGGCGGTGTGCTGCTTGTTACTCACTACTTAGTTATCTTACTCTGCGCCTCATTTATTGCTAGGGAACATAATGAGTTTCGTTCCAGACCTAGATCCCTTGGCTTGCGTCGCGCCGTCTGGGCTCCGCCACAGAATTGTCTCGCTTTTGCCAAGTGCTTGGCCACTGACCGCTGGTCCAGCTGCGTCAGCCTTCCAGAACACTGGTGGATTTCAAGGTGTCAAAGGTATGGGTTCTTGGAGCACATAACCGAGCGTTGACTATCATTGACCAGTACTAGTGATTGGATAGGGCACTGTGCTGGGCGACCTTCAATCTTCGTGCCGTGGTGCCCACTGGCAGGAGATTGATCTTCGCATCACTTTCACTGGGCTTCCGTATTTTCCTTCCCGAGATGCCCATATGTCGCGCCTACCCGGTGGACAAATGACACATTACACCTACCGAAAAAATCCTCCTTGGTGACTTCCCTTGTTGCTTGCTTTCACCTGTCGACTGACATATACGTGTGCAGGGAACGCCACGAGGATGCGCACTGGTTTCTCTAGCCTCAGCGTCGCCCGAACAGGGTTCGTCAAGGCGCACGGATGTCCCATCGCGGTCGATGGACGTAAGTTACCGTAAATGCGGACTCCCGCGAAGCCACGTACTTGGCCGGCTAGTCGCTCGTCTACCGAGTCTGGAGAGCTAGTAGGCTGTTTGTCCGGTCCTTGGCTACACCCGGCTGTCATTTGTGAGCTTGAGGTTGCCCTTCTCATACAACGTAAGTATGATAACCGTTTTCCCATCGTTTTTCAGACTTGCGCTAAATCGCCAATGACTACGATACTTCCGGCGGTTGTAGGTTTGTTTTAGCCCTGGATCAAGTGAAGTTGGTACGCATACCGTACTTGATAAACACCCAGCTGCACTCCCGGGGAAGTCGGGTGGCCGTTAGTATAGTCTTGCTGGATCATGCTGAAGGAAGGATTTCGTGATCCCGGGACATCAGTGGTGGCATCGGCAATGATCAACCATTTCAGCGTTTTAGACTCTCGCTTCATGGAGGTGTGTTATCCCTCCTTCGCCTCTGTCTGTCTGTCTCACCTTGCAGCAAAGCTAGCGCACGCACACCAAGTAGACGACTGGGAGGAGGGGCGGCAGCACAAGACAGTCGTGTCATGCAATTGGTCGCCTACTCAGTCGCGTCGAGCAGTTGTTCGCATACGCCCCTTCGTCCCAAGTATAAAGACGGACGTGAAGCCCGGCGATTGCTCTCCATCCCCCACATCTCAACCCTCAGCAGCTCTACCAAGCTTCCCAAAGACACTTGCAACACTCAGTCCTCCTCCGCTATGAAGTTCTTCAGCCAGCTCCTCACTTTCGTCCCCGCCGTCGCCCTCGGTGCGGTCGGCGCCATGGCCCAGAGCTCCGAGGTGGTCATCACCGCCATCCAGGCGTTCACGTCCACGTCGTCCGCCCTGGCCACGACCGTCAACGACCTGAGCATTGTGAACTTCCCGTTTGAGGGCTTCGTGCGTATATCTTCGTCAAAGGCCGCCAGGGTGTTCTGACATCCGCCTTAGGAAGTCGCCCAGGGCCTCGGCAACATCACCACCGCCGTCACCAGTTTCAACACCCAGTTCTCTGTAAGCGACCCGTAGGCCTTTTATTCGGACACCTCTTCACGAGTCATCTCCCAGTCGTCCACTCCCGCGTACACCGACGCGGTCGCCATCGAGGTCGTCGATGTCTTGACGACCTTCGTCGAGGTCCACCAGTAAGCGACTCGTCCTCCGGTACCCCTTCGTGCTCACTCAGATGCTCTCTGGCACACAGGCAGCTCCTCATGGTCATCATCGGCAAGCACGTACGTACATACAGTCTGACTGGTAGGACCCCCGACTGCGTACTGACAATCGCGAACCCACAGTCCCTGGCCGCCCAGTTCTTCCTGACGGCGCCGATCGCCGCCGCCCTGAGGCTCCTGGAAGGCGTCGTCGACGTGGGTCTTCCTCCCACGGCTGTCCCCCCGCGCGTTGCACTGACCAGAACTGTCGGTATCTGTATCGCTAGACTTTCGCCTTCTCCCTGATCGGCTTGATCCCGACCCAACAGGGCCCCGCGATGACCCAGCTTGTCAGTGTCTCTTTCTCGTTCACTTTGGCTGTGTGCAGGAATTTGTGCTGACATGTTTTCGCAGTCGGCGTTGAACGTCACCTTCACCCAGTGCATCACCACCTACTCGTCCTAAGGTGGCGCAGACTCGAAGCACCCTGCGCGCGGTCTGTGGTGGCCCGTGACGACGACGCAGGCGGAGGTGCACCACATGGTTTATGGCTATAGAGAAAGCTCTTAGAGTTTCAGTTGTCCTTGTATCGTGCTTGCATGGTTTCAAGTTGTGTCTGTGCTAGATCGCGTCTATAGAAAATCCCTGTTGTTTACGAAAAGTGTCGATCGTTTCTGTTGAGATGTGTGCGCTGAGCCCGGTCGCAAAAGTGGTGATGCCGATATGCACAAGCGTAAAGTCCAGATAGACGGGGGATAATGCACTCAGCTTCCGTCAGTAACTACCTGCGCGTTTAAGCCACTGACACGGGTTGCCTAAAATAGCGATACAAATTTTCTTCGGCTTTTGCCGGGCGTTCAGTATGGCAGGGCGTCAGTTCAAGCCGGAGGTACCAACAGCGTCCTCCTTCAGCATCATACCTCCCGTCTCGATTACTCATGGTCATATTCATAAGGTGTCTATAGTATGTACCGAGCGCTATGATAACTCGACATTGAAATCGGTGGTCGCAGGTAGCCCGATGGTTCAAGAAGTCAATGCCTTCTCCGAGTCAACGGTTTCCACCTGCAGGCTATGGGGCAACACATGGTGAGTACGTGGCTACGGTGGCCACACATATCCAGTCTCCACTTCGCTGTCAATACAGTCTCTATTTTAATTTGCGCTGAAGCCATGCGGAATGTGACACGGAAAGGGGACAATAATACTACTTAATACTTAATGCTGTCACATTGCGGAACTACTAATGACTCTCAGCGACTGCACGGGCACTCCCGACTACTCCCGAGCGCTGCATGTGAAGTCTTCGCCACCTTGATCTCCACTGTGGTGGCTTCAATTTCCATTCCTGTGGGTCCTGGTGGGATGCTCGGCTGTCATTTACTGACGTGCTTGGAACACCATCAGGATGTGGAGTGGCATACCTTCCCTCGACGAAGCTCTTCGTGGGCGTGCAAACCCGCAAGGCCGCTGCGGGCACCCGCTTTCTCAAACACATATCCGAAGAGCCCGATATGAGCCTTGAAGCATCTGGAACTGTAGAAACATCAGGACGTCCAAAGCAACGGTAGGAGTGCATATGACCGGTTGCTTCCAAGCTACCGTGGCATTCGCTGCCGTCATGCTAGTGCCAGGACGCCCATTGCCACGTCTTTGGGCTCCTATGCTGCACGGGTAAGGATAGAGGTCCAAGGATTTAAAGTAAGTAGCCTGTGACGTCTTCGCATATCCCTGACGGTTTACAAGCTTCGGTTCAACAAGACAAACATGGTCGAATGTTGGAGAAGTTTCAATGTTCTGAAAGAGCCGACGTACGCCGGGCGTGTTGAACGGGCCAAGTGCCATGATCGGCTTGGAATGGCTTCATATCAGCCACGAAGGCGGCCCGTGAGCGCATTATTGGTCCCGACATGGCCGAACATGGGCTTCGTTTCGAAGAAATGAGCCCCGAAACATTGTCGCGCATCATTTCGTGGAATGTGAATCGTGAGTGTTGGTCGCAGACACGTTTTTCTTTATTGGCGCATTCTGTTTTGTCTGTCAGTTTGTTCTCGTCACAGGGCATGTGTAAGCCCGTCTGATTTATGTATAAAAGCTGGCACACCGTACCGACACTCATCCTCCATCCCACAACACCTAACAGCCTCTCCAGCTTCTACAAACACTCAATCTTCACCACTATGAAGTTCTTCAGCACTTTCCTCACCGCCGGTTTTGTTGTCCTCTTGGGCGTCGTCGGGACCATGGCTCAGACCTCGGACCAGGTGATCATTGCGATCCAATCGTTCATCACCGTGTCCAGCAACCTCGACACGGATGTTACCGCTTTGAACGTAACCAACTTCCCCACTGAGGGCTTCGTACGTATTCTTTGTATCATCTTTGATATTATTTCCCTGATTCCTGTCCCAGATCATCGCTGACGGGTTCAACAACATCACGGCGGCAGTGAACACCTTCAACGCCGAGTTCTCGGTCAGCGTCCATTACAATTCCATACAGTTTTGTGTGCCTGGGGCTCACCGGAAACATTATAGCCTGCCACTCCGCCTTACCCCGATGATGCCGCTGTTGCGGTGGTCGAGATCTTGACCACCTTCGTTGAAGTTCACCAGTGAGTTTGCCAACCTTCCCCCGCCATTGTTTTTCTGTATCCTTACCGCTGTCCCATGTGGGACACAGGGCCCTTCTCAACGTCGTCATCGGAAAGCACGTGCGTATTCTCTCGCAAGGATCTCCTTTATCTAGCTCGTCCTTATTCTATTATCTTTTTGGAACAGTCCCTCGCGGCTATGTTTGGCTTCACGGCTCCCATCGCTGCGGCTCTGCGTAGCTTGGAGGCGGTCGTCGACGTAAGCGTTTCGCTCATCAAGATCGGATTCTGACGTCCTTACGACTACCCGCTGATATCGACCCTTGCCAGACTTTCGCCTTCGACCTGATCGCCCTGATCCCCACCCAGTCGGACCCCGCTACTTCGCAAGTCGTACGTGCTGTTTCTTCGCCATCCACACCGCGAGCATCAGACTAACTGCTGTCATAGGATGCGTTGTCCGTGACCTTCACGCAAGCAATCGATACCTACGGGTCTTGAGTACTTTGTGTGCACATAGGGCCGCCTGTCCGCGGTCCCTGGAGTCCCGTGGTTCAGTGCAACTGGTTTGACTCCACACGGTTTACGGCCATAGTTTCAGTATCTGCTCCTCGCGCTGCACGCTTTCATGCGTTGTTCTTTTGCTATAGAGTGTACTTTGTTGGATTGCGTGAATTGGGTCTCAATAGATGTCATTGTTGTTGTCAACTCGTGTCCGAGACTTTTTCTAGTCGAGAGCGAGAGCGCACGACGCCCAATGATGAGCACCCGCTGCCACCATCGTGCATGACTATAAATGAAATGGTGAGAGAGATCTGGTCCTCAATTCAATTGGGAACCCTATATTCGCTTTTTCCTGAAACGGAGCCCTATGACTTCATCGAGGGCGTTCAGTACAGTCCGGCGTCTGAGAGAGAGAGAGGCGCTTGTTTGGGGTCTCTGCCTTGGTCTTCCCTCCATTACTCCAACGCTCTCTGCCAAACGCTTGCTCGCGTGTCGCATTGTCCACTTCGCGACCTGAGTCTTTCAGGTCTTGGACGTGTTGCAAGTTGTGTCGCGATATCTTCGGTGCCCTGGCAATCTGGCTTGGGTATGTCGTAGAGCAACGCACTCCGTCCATCTCGCTGCCACCTTAGCTTCTCGCCGGTCTCTTTCCTTGTTCCGCGGCTTTGCATCTCAGTCGACAGAAGGAGGGAACATCGCCATGTCTGCCACCTGGAATGTCTCTGTTTTAACTTCAACCTCGTCCGACACGGAGCCGACACTCCTCGTCAACTTCGGGACTGCCAAGTACATCTTCAATGCGAGCGAGGCCATGGGTCGGTCATGGCTACAGAGTCATCACTCATTCCGGAAGATGAAGGGGATGTTCTTGACGGGCGTGGGGACTCATAGGTGTGGTGGTGTTGCTGGTACGTGTGCCTTGTCCTGCTCGTGTGCATGCCAATGTAAAGGGCTGTCTGCGTTTGCATGTTCGCAGAGCTATGCTGCAGGACTGTCATGTACCGTAGCTATGAAGCTAATACACCTTCTGGACAGGATTTCTGATGCTGTGTGCCGATGCGTCAGTACCCAACCTGGACATTGTGGGACCGTACGGCCTGATGCATTACCTTGCTACCATGCGCGGTTACACCTACCGGTTCGTGTTCATTCAGTTCATACTAGGAACATGGCATTCAAATACAGGACCGTAGTCCCATGATGACAGTGAGGGCGATAGAAGCTCCGAACACCCCAATTCACGAACTGGCCCAAGATCGAATGCGCTCCCCGACCCCCATTTTCCAGGACGAGTACCTTACGGTATACCCCGTCCCATTGCACCCTTCTGTCAACAACGTGGGCTCTGAAGACTCGTCAGACCGACAACTCAAGAGAAAACGCTCGCCATCCCCGCCCACCTCGTCGAAACGTTCTTCTCTACCAACCCCGGACCACATTGTCGAATCAGCATCCACAACGTCCGCGACGTTATCTCAGCGCGCGAAGAGGGATGACTTCTCTCCCACCACACTGACAGGTCAAGATGCCCAGGACTGGCGGAAGCTTATGCTGCAGGAGATGTTCCCGCTGGAGGCGGCCCCGGAACAGGACACGGCTCTCTCGAAAAAGGAGAAACGTCAGGCCAGACAGGCTGTCGTAGAAGCGACGGCTTCGCCAACGCTCGCTCCATCGAGATCACCGATGTCGCAGGACAAGAAGCATGCACGACTTCCTCGTCTGGGCAGCTCTGATGGGACGCTCCCGACGCTTGGCTACCTCCTCGTCGGACCGAGCGTGCGCGGCAGGTTCGACGCGGCGAAGGCTGAGGAACTTGGCATCCCTCGCGGGCCCGCTCGGGCGCGTCTTACCAAAGGCGAGACGGTCACATTCGAGGTGGACGACGGCAAGGGCGGCAAGATCCAACGGACGGTCCGGCCAGACGAGTGTGTTGGACCATCCGAGAGCCCTCAGGTCAGGTGCTTGGGACACGATGTGGATGCGTGGGTGCTGATGATTACGGTGTAGGCGGTGCTCATTCTGGACGTACCGACGCCCGCGCATATACCCACCCTGGTGGCGTCCTTTGCGGACTCGCCATTCTTGTCGCGATATCGGTCGAAGGATGAGGCCGTGCGGAAGGAGCACCCGTTGTACGCTGTCTACCATATCTGCGGTGCAGGTGTGCTGGAGGACGAGAATTACAAGGCGTTCATGAACGAATTTTCGGATGAGACATATGTGAGTTGGTCATGCTCATCTTAAGAACCGTCTGCTTAGGATCGTTATTTGCAGCACGTCGTGTCCTCGAAGGAGCACTCTCCAAACAAGATCTCGTTCACCCGCACAGCTCTTGTGCAGAGCAAGCTCAACCAATTGGACGCAGAGATGTTCCCGATACCGAAGTATGACGTGGTGCCTCAACGTGACTTTGCATGTGAGTCCCTATTTCTGTTCGACGTCGGTCCAACCCTGAACTCGTGTCCGTGTAGCCGTGGCGGGTCTTCCCCCCAAGACGATGTTGTCGCAACGAGATCTTCTGCTCAGCGTACGACCCTTTAAGGCTCCTGACCACGATCCGTTGGCAAGAGAGGACGACTTTAATCCCCTGGCCGAGTCAAATACCTTGCCCGAGCTGTCAAAGTCGGTCAGCGAGAAATTCGCTGCCGTGAAAGCGCGCGTTGCTCAGCGGGTCGGCCGAGGCAGTCCGGCGAGTCAGCCGGGGGACGACGTCGTGGTAACCGCTCTCGGGACTGGAAGTGCAATACCCACCAGACTGCGTAATGGTACGTGGCATTATACGTGACGCGTGACTGGCCATAGAAATGTCTAACAATGAAACTGTCAGTATCTGGGACATTGATCCAAGTTCCGGGCCACGGCAGCATTCTGCTTGACTGTGGCGAGGGTACCTGGGGCCAGCTGGCACGGTCGTTCGGCGACGATCCCACACGCTCCATGGGCGTATGGGCGGTATTGCGTGACCTGAAATGCATATTCCTGAGCCATATGCACGGCGACCATCATATGGGGCTGTCGAAGATCCTGACGATGCGCGCACAGGTGCGTCCTCGGCACCCACCCCACCCCACCCCACCCCACGCTTCCGAAGCTCACTATTTGAGGTCGTAGATGAATCCGCCTGCCACGGAACCGCTGTACGTCGTCGGCCTCCGACAGCACTTTATGTACCTCCTGGAGCGCCAAGAGCTCGAAGATCAAGGCCTGGCAGATCCCAATGGGGTCATCGTGGTCCTCTCTGACGCGTTGAATTGGCGATTCGCTCGCCCGTATGGGAAGAATCAGGTCGAGGACGAGCCCTTCATGAACGCAGAAAGGTACGCCGACGAGCCCGCTCTAAATGTATGTTGTATATGCGTAGCTGACAGTTGGATTTGAAACCCTTATACCGCGTGCCCGCCGAATCGGGAAATCCTAATGCGGAACACGACAATGCAGGTCGCGGGAGAACGCGCAGGCAATGTGCCGCACGCTAGGGCTGAAGGGCTTCACCACGGTCGACGTCGCGCACCGTACCCGCTGCTATGGTGTGGTGATCAGGCACAGGGACGGCTGGGGGATAGCGTGAGTGCAACTGGCTTCGTCGTCGTCGTTCTTTGTCCCTCGCCACTGCTCATCGCGTCTTCGATGGGCCATGGCGGGAGGACAAAGCTTCGCGGATCGGAGGCGGGACTGACCCGGCTGTCCGTTAAGCTTTTCCGGGGACACTATGCCGACCGAGAACCTCGTCAAGGCGGGCCGCGACGTCACCCTGCTTATCCACGAATCAAGCATGAGCCCCGAAGAGGAGGAGCTCGCGCGCGAGAAGGCCCACAGTACTTCGGCCCAGGCGATCGACGTCGGCAGACGGTGAGTGCTTCGCATCCTTCTGGTGCGCTGCGGATGCTGTTGGGTGCGGGTGCGCTGTTTCGGCGTTAATCCTCGGTCACTGAGCCTTCCACCCTGCATCCGCATGCCGCGGCCACGTCTCGCCCCGCGGGACTGTTTCGTCTAACAAACGTTCGGGTGCACAGAATGCGGGCCCAGAAGCTCCTCCTCACCCACTTCTCCGCCCGGTACCCAGGGATGCCGCCGGGCCAGGCCGAGGCCTCCGGCGGGCCCCTCATCGGACTGGCATTCGACTATTCCAGGATACGCTTGGCCGACATGTGGAAGCTCAACACGTATCTTCCAGCGATCCAACACGCGTTCGAGGAGATCGGGGACGAGGAGCCCATGGAGATAGACCTCACAAAATTACAGTAGATACTCGCAGACGCTAACATTTACAAATTCCGCTAATTCGGCGCACACGTTGCCCACCGTTCATCATACCTTGTCCACTCTGTGTCCTACGCCGCACTTCGACCTCGATACATGAGTTTCAACCCCTCAGACATCAGCATTGCCTCTTCATTCGAGCGATATATTGCAGGCCCAGTTGGTCGTCGTGGTGATGACGCTGACACTGAAGGCGGGGGCGTTGTAGGTGAAGGTCGTGCCGGTGGTGATTGCTCAACTGAGGCAGGATGGTCTGCGGCCCGTGTTGCTAGCCGTTTCGGCGCCAGTCAAGAGTTGCAAGGTGCCCGAGCTGGCGACGGTGCTGAACTGGATGAGGTCGAAGGTGATGCTTGCAGATGTGCTGCCCGCATTGGCAACCTGTTCGCGCAGCACTGTCAATCAGAGACGAGACAAGATCGATCCGAGGAGGCAGAACGACATGATTACCTTGATGAAAGTCTCGCCGGAGCTCGACGAGCGGGTGACACTCCGGTGCAACGTGCCACCGTTCGTGGGCAGAGTGCTCGGGAGGTATTGGTAGCCCAGGTTGGTGGCGAACAGCTATGCGGCGTGGACGATCCGGAATGAGCACGGGTGCAGACGACATGACAAAGAGGCGGACGGCGGTTGTGGCGCACCTTCTGCGCGTAGAAGCTCGTCGACTTGATCACTGATCCAGCACTGCAGCGCAAAAGGTTAACAAGATATGCCAGATTTGCCATAAAGTGTGACACGCACTCGAAGGAGATCAGGTCTGGCGTCTGGCGATAAGCTTTAGATTAAGGGGGCTCTGTCAGAGACACGACAAAGACGCACCCATTGAGTCGAGTTGACATGCTCCGTGAGATGTCAACACTTTAGCCCTGCTGGTGGAGCGAGACAATACGAGAGCCTCATCCTGCAACAATGGCACGTACGAGGCGGCGAACACGATGTCGCTGTTGCGTTCCAGGCCAGTCATGAACGCAGCTTCTCCGGCAGAGCCTGGTTATAGGGTCCCTGTGAGAGTCGTCTTCAAGTTGGCTCGGTAAATGAGATCACTTGCTACAGTTGGTCATAACAGGCAGCCGGTGGACGTAGACGTTGCTGCATATTCCCCCTAGTGGCAGAACTCGGTGTCGGATAAACGTATCGAGAACATTCCGCGGCATACTTACCTCGAAGTAGGTCGTCCGTCCCGCTGAAGACATACTGAGTTTGCACATTGTGATCGACCCGTCGAACGTAACTCACCACGAATGAATCGTAATAGAACGCATTCTGGTAGAACCAAGCTGTGGTGGAGTCAAGTTGCGCCCTGCATCCGCACGTCGCTTCTAGACTTACTTGGCGTCTGATAAATGTGGACATCATATGCGGGTGGTACTGGAGAGAGCACTGGACTTCCCACGTCCGATGTCGCGAGGAACTCTGGCCGGCGGGTCTGGTCATCAGACTGACGGATGCACTCAGGCAAAGGAAACGGACATACGGATTTGAGGGAACTCGGCGGTCAGGTTCCCAAAGAAATGGCGCCAGCGATAAGTGTATCTATTGCGAAGACCGACTCAATCATGGTCGATCTCATCCGAGCGGTTTCGGGGTGGCGCTCACGTAGAACTTAGAAGAGGCAACGAAGTCCTGGACGGAGAAACAAACATCAGCGTGTCTATTTGGAGCGGCGATGATGATCTGCATCTTGTGATAGATGGCAAACCCACCTCGTTTCCGATTTCCACAAACCGCAGATTGAAGGGCTCGGGGTGGCCCAATGAGGCACGCAGGGCCGCTATATCGCCATCACACGTTCGCGGGTGAAAACTTCCATGAAAGGCTGAGCTAATAGAATACCTGGTATGCTGCTCGCAGGGTCTCCGATGACGAAGTTAATCTACGGACAGGGTCAGGCACAGCATAATTCATGGAGTCAGCGCTCTCCGACTTTCCCGGCACCCGCGGAAAGGCACTGACCTGGTCCTTGGCCTGCTGGATAAATCCTGCGAGAGCGCTCCCAGGCTTGCTAGTACCCCCGAGTGCGTACCCTGAAACGACAGCCAGGCGTGAGGTCAAGCTGAGCAGACGGAACGCCGGAAGAAGTACTCGCCTGCCCAAACAGCCATGATAGGCTCCATGCCCACGTCTTCGAAAAACTGAAGGTATTCCAGAATACCAAGGCCGCTGCGCACGAAGAAGGGTGGATGTTGAGTGCCACAGGGCGTTGATCCGTGTAAAAGATGCGCTCACTCCGTGTTCACGTATCCCCAGTCGCCTGCACGACCAGGACGGTCCAGCAAGGACCCGACGGTGGCATTCCACTGCCACTCGTCGCGGGAGTTTGTCCCTAGATGGGAAGTTCAATTCGCATCGGACTGACAATTAGAGTGAAGGCGGAAACTGACCTCCTGAAATAGAAGAACGTTTGCGCCCGAGCCTACGTCACAATAGGCGCGACTAGAGAGCTTACCAAGTTGTTCCCGCCTGGGAAGCGGAAGAAGGCCGGTCCCATTTCGGCGAGAGTCTATCAAAGCCAGCTTGGGCTCAGTTTCGCCAATTCCGTCGGGCACGAAACACGAACCTCCGCAATATCAAGCCGCATTCCATTCGGCCGGTCCTTGAAGGTTGGGGGGAAGAGCGACAGCACGGCGAAGTTGATGGTCTGTCCCGCTGCTGCGGCTCCGTCGACCGAAATGAAGAAGCTGTTATCATTGTCGGGAGCCGAAATAGTCGGCTTGAGATCGAGTTTGACCTGTGTCCAGTTTGTCGCCGTTCCGCGGATCTGGGTCGTCGTCTGCGCGAGAATCGCGCCGCCATTTGTACGGAGCCCCGCCGTGAGCGTTCCGGAGAAGGAGGAAGACGCGGGGAAGTGGTAGTAGAAAGATGCCTTATACGTCCAGGACGAGTTGACTTTGATCCCTGAATCACGACTCATCAGTCCCTGTGGAAGGGCAGCACGTGAAATAACAAACTTGTACCCCAGAATCCTTCGTTGGTGAAGCCCACGGCGCCTGAAGAACCACTCGGAACTGAAAATTGCAGAGAGTTTGGCAGAGAGGTCGAGACCGGGTTCGAATCCGCAATGACAGTGAGCTGGGAATTGCTGAGAGCATGCCACGCCGTCAATGCCCCTGATGTGTCTAGGGGAAACGATGAGACACCACTCCCAATCTAACAGCGTCTTCAAGACGTCGACGTACTCGGGGTGACCTGTTGGAAAGCCCTGTGTTGCAGCACTTTTCCCCCCTCAAGCCGATCAATATCTGTAACGCAGCTCCGGTGATCGAAGAGACTTACATTCCGCATAGAGACCGCCATCGCCACTCTGCCCGATCACAACGGTAAGCGTTCATGGAAAGGTTTATCTAGGTTGCAGGATGACTTACGCGCTATTTACAACCCCGCACAATCAGGAACGGTGATACTCTTTCTATGGTTGGCAAAACGAATACTCACGTCGATGTCCTGGAGGCGTCATACGTCCAGACGGGTCAGAGGAGGGGGCAACGATCACAACGAACGGCGTTCTCACTTCAAACATCTGTCCATCTGCAAGCATCATGCGGTCAGCGGAACATGGCCAAAACATTCAGCAAGTGATGACTAACAGAGAGTAGACGGGACGGAGTGACTGGACGTCCTATTTACCGTCACGGTGACGGCGGCAGACCGTGTGACTAGGCCGCCAAGCAGGAGGTTCGTCAGAAGGTGGAGTCTCGTCGCGTCCAACCAAGCAAAGTTCGAAGCAAGCACACAAGTACGCTGTCGAAAGCACGTCGATGCCATCCGTACACCGTCACTTTATACTGCTCGGCGGCCCGTCGCAGAAAGCATCCGGGCCGCCAAAATGAATGCACAGAAAAATGCAGATTCGTACTGCCGGCGGAATGGTGGAGAAGGGCGGGTTAGCTGACGTTTCGCGCGAAGAGGTAGCGTACGTTCGTCACCGTCGTCATGGCCGACTCCGCCCACCCGTGACGAATCCTTGAGCTTAACCGGACTTCTTTTGCATGAGCGGGCCGTCGCATGTCAGTGTCGCGAACTGGTGCATACAATCGGCTCGTGATCCCTGGGACTCGGTAGACACAAAAAGTCACACCCAAGGAGAGAAACCGCTGTTCTCCAGGTACAGTTGAACTTTCCCGGAATGTCAGCTGGGCGTTGGGAGGGCCAGGGAGAACGGCGGCTGGTACGAGGTCTGATGAGGATGCAGTGAGGAAGAGAGGCCCGACGGGAGCGCTGTGTTGGACGATGCCGCCGGACTACCGGAGTCAATATCCCCCCGGTGGCGGTGCCGCTGGTGGCGTGGCCACGGCGGGAGTCGCGCGGCCCATGTACCGCCCCAGTCCGCAAGTGTCTATGAAGCAGCTTTGAACGAAATGGCGAGGTTAGAAAGTAAGTACAAGGTCATAAATACAACAAAATCCCATGGAGAGTCTATAAACTACCTGTTAGTCTATTTTGTACAATACTCCGCACTGCCCCGTCGATGACAGGCACCCAATCACTCCGACCTCGTGGAATCCGAGAGCTCGCCCTCTGCCAGCTTATCCTGCTGTTCCTGCGTCCATCCTTCCTTTTTTATCATGACAATGGCATCCTCCGCCAGCTGACGCACGGCCTCGCCGTGCCTGTTTTTGTAGAACACGATCGAGCCCTCCTCTTCGATGAAACAGCACTCGGTGAATGATCGGTACAAGGCATAGAACGTGTTCTGTGAAGCGAGCGCAGTCAAAAATGGATTTACCGCTGCTCAAAGAAGCAGGGACGCACCGTTGAGTCGTAGTTGTAATGCTCCTTTAGGACACCCTTGATTGCCTCTGTGACTGCAGGTTGGTGGTCTGTCCAAGTCGACGGGTGAGCGTCTGCATCGGCTGCGACTGGGAGAATAAACCTTACAGAACGGGATGTGGGAGAAAAAGTGGTGCGCGACGTGGTCGTGAGCAACCTATTTTCCAAAGCGAGCCCCGTCGTTAGTCAGCGGAACATAACATTGCCAGTGTTCGGGGAAGGGCGGAAACGTACGTTGTGGAAAAAGAAGCGGCCAATCCAGCCCAGCGTCGGCCGGTCGACGGTCGCTGCAGCGCCGCGGAGGAAGGACCACTCCTCCTTCCGGAAGTGCGGAATCGTCGGGTCAGAATGGTGGAGGAACGTGATCATCACTGAAATGAGAGTCAGTGACTTAGAGCGAGACATGGCGGAATTCCACTCACCAATCCTGCCAGCGAGAAAAATTGCCGCAGCATCCCGTCAGCTAAGTATACCTGAAACGACCAACGAAAACTATACCAGTGGTTGCACAGCTGTGGGAGGTCAGCGTGAATCCATGCTCCGATCACAGAAGTTGAAACACTTACAACGTAGGGGATAAAATAATAAGCAACAAACGCTTTCCACCCGTACGCATGTCCAAAGAGGTAGAGCAGGTACATCATAGTGATGAGCCCAACGTCCGAGATGAAGATGCTCATTCCTGTGTCCAATACGGTCAGCACAACCCTTCACCCCCATCGAGACGAGTGAACGAACTTTGGTGGTCCTTGAACAACGCCGAAAAGGGTGAGAGGTGATTTGTTCCCTTCGGGTATATCTTCGCTCCCAGCTTGTTGCACCTGTCAAAATTTTACATGAAAAGTCGAGCCCTGAGTACTTCCGTGCCTCAAGTTTTTGTGACTAATACGCGTACCCGAGGTACAACCACCATCCCCTGCATCAGAAGTCGAGCGTAAGCATCATCCTTGTTACACCGAGAACGCCAACGCTCACATCGCTTGCATGACAAACATCCGAACGGCGGTAAACAGAGGCGTCTCCTCGAAAACTTCAGCATAGTCGGCAGTCGTTGCGCGCTCCTCGGGCGGGAGTTGGTAATCGCTGCGGAGATGCGGGACGTAGTTCTCGTCACGCTCGATAGAGTTGACCGCTTTCTGTGAAGGGGTTATGCCATGCGTCAACAGAGTCTCTCCCGAGGCGGTGATGGGGAGCGACGACGGCGACACGCACGTGGTGGGCGTTGTGGCTGACTTTCCACGCGAAGTACGGTGCCAAGACGAACTGGTCTCGCCATGACGATCAGTACGGGGGCCTTGAGCGTGGGACACCCGTGTCCCACGCACACGGAACGGAATCGGCGCACCGTATCTAGCAGGAAGCCCAGGATATTGTTAGCCCACCATGACTTGTACATGGTTCCGTGGCCGAGCTATCGAAGGGAGAGTTAGCATCCGAACTTCCCGTGCCTGCCTGCGATTTGATCATGGATCACTCACTTCATGCGCTGTCGTGTGGATGCACACACGCCCGAATGGTCAGCGTCCTGGTGCGCAATGTGCTCAGCTAGTAGATTGCCTCACCAATGCAGAAGAAGGAGGTGAACGCGATGCCCTGCCACCACCAGTACGTCAGCCACAGGAGGCTGCGGGCGAGGGTGGCCTGCCACGGCGACGTCAAGGGGACGAGGCCCAGGAAGTGGCTTGAGACGAGGGGCTCGATTGCTGCGCCGAAGGCGAAGCATAGCGCGCAGAAGAAGACATCGCGGACCACGTAGCCGGTGGACCGGAGTGGATCCTTTCGCAGAAGATGCTTGGGAACGGCGTCATGGATCTGCTTCAGTGTGACCGTGGGCGGAACGAAGGGACGGGCGAGCCTAAGCCACGCGTCAGCATTTGTCATGGACGAAGACGAAGGCCGAGGGTCAGGAGGCGGGGCCCACAGGGCGTATGTCGGGATGGACAATACGACAAGCGAGCACGCGCCACACGTCGGGGAATGTGCGCGGAGTGGTCGCGCTCACCGTTCCTGGTACTCGGGACCGTTCTTGAACATGTCGTAGATCAGAAGACGCAGATCGTGTTGCAGAGAAGAGGAGAAGAGGATGGGTGTGTGGCAGGACGATCGAGAGGGCCGGGAAGCGTTGCAGGTGGAAGGGTGTGGACCTGGCTCGCAGTGGGCTGCTGGATTGTCCTTAAGTATTGCAGCGGACTTCTCATGAGAGGGGCCCAGAGAGTTCGGCGCGCGTCCGTGTCGCGTAATGGGAGGTGTCAATCTGGGGAGATATGTGCTCGGACATGACTTTGAGTGAACGAATCGGTATCGGCCACTCCGGACCCCAGCGTGCTGGGTGCGCCGTCAATGGATCGGGCAGTGTGCTATGCGAGATGATGTTCTGGGTTTCCCAGTGCCATGCGTGTTTCCGGGAACGGACGTCCGTTCGAATGGAAACGCACCAATCGCTGGGCAATGACATCTCAACCAAACAGCCTGGGATACCCCCGATCGGTCCAGATCTGGTGCGGCTGGTAAGGGAAGGACGGTCTGCGCCCAATGGCTGGACATTGCCTGCGTCCGAAAGTGAGAGGCCGCAGACGCCACGGAGCTGATTGGGAACCCTGACGTCCGTTCGTCTGATGAGCTCATGGCTTCGTGGGATGAAAAGTCTCTCCAACTCGCATGGCCGGCACGCTCCGGGGCCAGGATTCTCAGCCACGCTTCCTAATGCCTCCTCGGCGCGCTCCCATCTTTGAAAGTCAATCCGACCCGCATGAATGGCTTGTGATGAACAAGAAGCCCGGCAGAACTCGCCTCGGGCCTTGGGGGGAATTATCGCCTCCGTCCATTCGTGGACACCCCGCGGCAACGGCCGCGTGACATGGCACACCCCGCAAAATTCGCTTGCTCTGCTTTTCCGGCCGCATTCCGGCAAGACGCCCGAATCTCTCGGCCTCATCCCGGCGACTGTTATGGCGCTTGTTTGCACACTCCACGAGCGATCGCAGGTACCGTAACTTGTCGCAAAGCCCTCGTCTCAGGCACAAATGACCAGACAGATGCAAGAACAGTCACTCCATGCGTTGCCTCGTGATTGCGTGCGAGAGATCGTTTGGAATGATGCCGGTGGCAGCCAACCCACGTCATTGCATGGAAAGAACAAACTGCCTCCCGAGCTTGACTGCGCCTGCCATCAAGCGAGCCTCTGCTGTCGAGAGCCCGACAAGCCTCGAACGGAAGGTGATCAACCAATGAAAATCCCTATGAGACAAACACTCCCGGATCGCCCACTATAACCACACACCAGCACACACGCCGCTTAACGCTGAACTCGAATGCGTGATGAACCCCTCGCGGCCGTAAGACCAGTGATCCAGAGCACCCACGTCTCACTCGCTCCGGAGGGGCGGAGTAAGTATGAAAAGCAACACCCGTGTGATTGTTTGAGCCTGCAGCACGCGACACGTGGGTATCTGAGCATAAACTGTCATATCTCCATGCTTAGCCAGCTGCAGACCGAGCATGTGTCTGTGCTCGCTTGTATGCTTGCTACTGGATGCTAGGTCACTTTGAAACCCGAGTGAAATCCGAGCAATGTGTTGTTTGATCCAATATCTGGTCCCAGAACGGGGACGAAGGCTCTTACCTGCACGCGCCTTGTTGAGCTAACATTCCATTGAGGACCTGAAATGTAGGTTGGATGGCGTCAGTGTCCGGCCGGGCACTGCCAAACGGGATTACAAGGAAACCGCCGCGGTGGGTTTTAGGCCCGAGATTCCTAGGGCTATCCCGCTGCGCCTCGGGGATCTGGGTATATGGAAGAATGTCATTAGAAAGGGAGAACAAACTCTATTGTCACACACTACAACCTTATGCAACCGTATTCGCGGACTGCCGATCGCACCCTGGTATGCCCGAGCCCAAAGGGGTGCGAGGCAGTAAGCACTGTCAGCGAGGCTCGGGGTACAACGAAGTCATTATACTCACCGCAACGGTCCTTTGTCACACAGCGCTGTGCATAACACATGACCTACACGCACTGCACTGCTTGCATTCGCGTTTGGTGCGACGGGGGGATCTTGCGAATCGGCCACATGCTTCCGATCCTGGGCTAGAAGGTTGTGCAGCGATCTTTGAAGTTGGGAGCGACGCCTGTGGAGGGCCATGTGAATGCGGCATGTCAAATTATGTCATTGCTACGATGATAGAGGTGCTTACCTGGTTGGTTGCCCTGGGTCCGTGAAGGCGCAAGATGCGGCTGGACCTTGTTATGATCCGAGACAGGGCGTGTCGGAATATCAGAAATCCACTGCCGCCATATAGATTGGCCCCGTTTCACACACAGAACGTTAAGTTACCATTTCGAAGGACCAAACCACCACAGCATGCGGTCAGTAAGGTTCGCGGCTGGAGGCCACGCGCCTGCCTGTCCTTCTAGCGTACCGGCTGGCGCTTGTTGTGCGAACGGCCATTCTATCCACGACAAGACTGTAAGACTCAGCGGCAAGCCACGCCTGAGATGAAGAACGTCACTTGTGTATTCCCAACAAGAGCACCCATAATGTCACTTCGACCAGATATGCGTAACTGGCAGGGCAGCCCGCAACTCACTTGAACTGCGGGAAGGACTTCCCGTTCAATGGTTCAGCTGATGGAGTCTAAGAGCGGAAGCTTTCTGAACACCGAGTAAGGCTAATCAACAATCGAAACAATGCTCGTCGTTCGAGACATACTCACCTGCCCTCGAAGATCGGCGCTCAGCGTTCTCCCATTCGATGACAGCAGCGCTCTGGGGAATTCTCCCCCAACACGGCGGTTATAGGTTTGGCAAGGACTGAATATGAATACCAGCAATCCTCTCGCTTGGTTGGTGATTATCGGATGCCGTCAATGCTGCAGGGGGCCGGTGTGGGCCGGATACGAGAGCCTTCGTGGCGTAAAGCAGCCGTCACCTTCTGGGGTGGAAGCACGAGTTCATTCTACTGATCGAAGTTCAGTACAGAGTAGGTGGAGAAGATTGACCGACAGAAATATATTTCGTAAAATTGAGAGAAATTGTGACATTAGGCAGGAAGAAGCGCAAGGAAACAACATCTCCGCGTCATGTGTGCCGTGGAAAACACAGTCAGGCGGATCCATCCGCACTGGTTGAGCATCTGCACCACAAGTAGCACATCGTTGATCTGCGAACCCCAAACCTCGAGTGGAGCAAGTGAATACCTTCGCGACAAAGGCAAGCGTCTTCCAAATGACGAGAACGCGCACTAGAAACTTGGCGGAGGATATTTCGCAGGAGAATGAGTTTGGGTTGGCCTTTAGCCAGTCGAACCCACATTTCAAGCAAGCGCCCGAATGCCGCTGCGGCCGGAAGCCACCATGCATATCGGACATACGCCGCCGGATTTGGATTCTCACTGGAGACAAACATGGTGTCGATGCAGAAAAGAAACACGCTCACTGTTTGAATGCGGGGTATCCAAAGGGATTGTCGAACATGCCACATGGGTGTGCGTACCGTCAATCATAACTTAGATGCCGTGAGATTGACGTGCGATTTGGGTGGGGGAAACCATGAGGCCATGCCGTATGAGAGCCCATGGTGAACCACAAGGCAGCATAGTGACAGGGGAAAAGCCAATACGCCGTCGGTACGTTAGTCAGTACGGACGACGAGACCCACGTGCTGGACACGCACCAAATAATGAATTGATCGGCGCGATGTGCTAGGCAATTATGTATAGTGCGAGTCCATGGCCCATGGGCCTCGACGTTCGATCCGGGAACGATTCACAATGGGGGACGGAGAGAGGGAGTTCGCCGTTTGACAATTAATTTTGTGGCATCTTGTGGGGAACGTGTCGAGGTAGAAACGAGGGGAAGCGATGAAGACGAGAAAGGAGGTCAAATTGGCGGTGCGGGGCAAACAGAGTAGACGCTGTCACCAGGAAAAGCAGAACAAGCACCCAAGTGGAAAAAAGAGCCGTCCAGTAGCCGTCCTCGAGGTCGAGAAGTCCGGTTCGCGCTTCTGCGTGTTGGTGGCCGTCGAGGAATCGGGGAGGAAGCTGCCGTCGCCGCTGCAGACGACGAGCAGATCTGGACGGAGCAGAGGATCGCGGGTTGCGGTTGCGGCGCGTGGGAGACGCGAGGCGGGACGCACGGCCAAACAACGCGCCCAGAGCTTGTTACCATCACGTGCCCGTTCCCAATCGGGCTCTCTGGCTTCCGACTCGTCAGACTCAGCGTTGCCAGTGGCAGACTCTCGTTCCCGACGCTTTCAAAGGCAGCACTCTTGACTACACCGTACACCCCTCTCGCATTGCTCACGGTCGCTGCTCGCTGCTCTCAAATCTCCCTGTCTTGCCAACTCGCCTGCTGCGCACCTTACATGGCTTCGGAAGTTGACCTCTCTATGTCACAACTATCGCTCACCTCATCCGACACCGAAGACTGGGATCGTTCAATGAGCAGTGACGCGGATCCAAACCATGCAAATACGCCTCGCAACTCCGTTTCGTTTCCCGGACACGGTGGCGCTGACGAAAGTGCTTTCTCGCAAAATGGCTCCCTCGGACGAGGCGCTGGCAAGCGTACCCTCTCCGAACTCCTTCAGCTTCACGCAGAGAAGGGCACGGACGTCAATTTCACTCCAGAGGAGGCAGGCAGGGTAGCAGAAGTGCTTGGACAGTGGGTGAGTGTCTTGAATTCACCCCGTTTCGTCCATAAATTGGTCCGGCCATGAACCATCTCCGGGCCGTCGATGTGCTCCCACCGTCATATGTTATATCTCCTGCGGCACCAGCATTACTCACCTTCAATACAATGCATAGATTAACTCCGCCTCGTCTCCATATGAAGGAGAGGACGATTTCTTCACGAGGCAACATTCACAAGACGATTCGTCACTACCAAACCGCACTGCCGGAGCGGCGGAAGCAGGGAGACCAAGAGGGCAGAGTGAGAGCGTCGTCAACCATAATCAGTCATGACGCCACTGCATCGCGTATTGCATACCGCGGTAAATGACTACGTGAGGATGCTCATCGAACCAGTATGGATATGTCATGCTGATTATTGCCTCCCAGAAGTACTGGTGCTGGTGGCATCCCTTGCATTCGCTTGGCGATGCTCGTATTTCCTACGATGTGCCACGACCTTCACGACTTCTCACGACCATTCACGACTCACCACGTTGGAGATATTTATACCCTTCATTCACGTCGCATGCATGCCTTCAAATTTGCTGTTCTACTATCTCCTCGTAATCATCTGCTGTATATAGACTGCTATCGAATGGCTATCGAATGGGAATACAAATACATGTCACAGTACGGAACATATTTGCTGAGGAGTGTCTCTCCGGCCATCGACTCGGAGTCGCTCAGCAGGAAACATTGTTTGTGTTTGTTAGGATCGCAAGCCTTTGGCAGACACGTACAAACAAATGACGTCACTGCCATCGCAGCAAAGTTTGCCTCTGCCAGAACAGGGCCAGCTCACAAGCTTGGGCTTGGAACCATACCTGCTTCCCGCGATGTCGTTCGGGAAGCTGAAGTCAGCGCGCAAGGCAAGGGAGGTTCACTCCTTTGTGAAGCCTGGCTCAACCCCATCATCGACCGGCGCAGATGCATCCCAGTCGACGCACCTTTCCCGAGCAGATAACGCTGCGACATGTCCCACAGCGTCTTCCTTTCAGGACGATGGTCACGATCCATATACTCCTTCCGATACATTGACATCGAACAATGAAACGACGGTCCAAGGCATCCCCCTGGCCCCGGATGGAAAATCACAGTCACTGGCGAGGCCTGAAGCCATCGATCTGCCCTCAAGTCCAGTGTCTGTGGAGGCAAGGGACACAACAAAGCGCGTGGACCTACATGGATGTCATGCGTCTTGGTTGCCCTCTTCTCTCGAGATACGCGAGTCAAACAACCACGGTCGGGGACTCTATACGAAGACCGCCCAAGTTGCTGGTATGTCGACCCATTCAGTTGTGACTACGTTGCTGACAGCATATGTCCTGTCAGGATCCATTATCTTCTCCATGACGCCGCATGTATCCGTCCTCTCAACGGGCAACCTCTCGCATTACTGTTCCGCTTGCTCCGGTTTCGCCTCCACTACTGGACTTAAGCGGTGTCCGAAATGTAAAATCGTTCATTACTGCAATTCGGTATGTGCTCCGACTATTCCCTGCACTCATCTAGAAGGTTGATAACGTCTCGTCCCCAGAATTGCCAAAATAGAGATTGGGTGTGGCATAAGCGGGAATGCGCCGCCCTCCAGAAGTGGGCCGCATCTGCACCCTCATCTGACGTCTCTATCCCTAGCGAGCCGGTCCGCTGTCTCGGCAGGATCTTGTGGGGATCTCAGAAAGAAGGATTGGATAGCGTATGGGTATGTACCGCATCCGGCCATCATGATTACTTTAGTGCGGGCGCTGGGCGCTGACGAAGAGAACAGGCGAAACAGATTCGTATGATGCACTCCAGTAAGTTTCCGTGCTTGGACGTAACTATATGCTATGAATCTAGGCTACTCGGGTGCTTGGACATCAAGTCTGACGTTAGTGCATCCCTGATAGATCGAAATTCGCTCCAGCCTTCCTCCTTCGAATCACACACCCACCTGGCCCACTCGCTAGTTCGGTATCTTTCCGTGACTTCCCCTCAAGAACTCGCGCCTTATGGCCTTACGTCCGCCGGTGACCTAGTAGATTTGATATCCCGCGTAAGTTCCGCGCGCGGGGCTTCGCCCACATCCGCGAAGCATTCGGCTGACTCGGACGCAGTTCACGACTAACACCTTCACGCTTACCACCCCCGCGCTGACACCGGTTGGCATCTGTGTCTCGCCCGCGGTGGCGTTGGTGAACCACTCATGTGACCCCAACGCCGTCATCGTCTTCCCCAGGGTTGACAGCGCATCGCCGACGGAGGAGCCGATGCTGCACCTTGTGGCCCTCCGCAACATAGCACCCGGGAAAGAGGTACGTGTTGGCCTTCCGTTAGATATCATTGCACTTCTCTTATGCCGGCATGGCTGATTATTTTTGTAAAATTTGATTTTAGGTTCGGATATCTTATGTCGACACAACGTTACCGAGAGCGCTTCGGCAGAAGGAACTGAAGGAGGTCTACAGCTTCGTCTGTCAGTGCAAGACGTGCACTCGAGCGCTGCCCGCGGACCCGCGGGAGGCTCTCTGGTGCCCGAAGAGATGTGGAGGCATCTGCCCGTATCCTCCACAGGGTCTGTGTCCCAGAAGCCCATATCTAACGGCACGGTATCGCTGACAGGCCGGCATTTTGTCATCGCAGAGGACCCTGATAGCGCTACGCGCTGTGTGAAGTGCCATACCATAGTCGGCGACGCTGACGCTGTGCTAGACGCGTTGTGCGTCGGACAGGAGGCGTTGGACAAGGCCAGCTCGCTGCAGCTCACAGGTCGGTGTGCCTGGCGACCGACGACGTGTGCGGAAATGACAGCGCTGACGTTGGCACGAATATACAGACCCAGCCAAGGCCAGGCAGCTCACCACGAACATCATGCCCATCCTCGCTTCCACCGGGCTGACACCCTCTTCACACCCGTTGCTTGCCATGACACGTCTCCATCAAGAACTGCTCATCGACACCCTGCTGTCTCCCTCGCTGACCCAAGAGACTCTAGACGAAGCGATCCGCACCGCGGCGAAATATAGCTCCGGAATCCCGGCCCTCCTTCCGAAGGGACATCCCGTTCGCGTGGTCGCCCTCGGGGAGCTGGGCAAGTTGCTCGCGGTGGACGAGCCGACGCCAACTCCCGCGTCGGATGCTGCCGTGAATGGAAGATTTCCGCCATCGGGCCCGTCTCGGCTCAAACTGGCCTACGAATCGCTCGTGAAGGCGCACGAGGAACTGTTGATCGGCCTCGGGAAGCGGGTCGGAGACGGGCAGCTTGGAAAGGAGATCCGGGACGCGATCGTCAGGCTGGAGAAGGAGCTTGGGGTCTGGACGACCGGCATCAGGAACGTGCTCGAGGACACTCCGGTCGCGGGGCGAGGGAAGTCCGGGGCAACACCATAAAAGGCTAAGTGTACGAGAAGTTGAAGAGTTGCAGAAGCTAAGTACTCTTTGTATCAGTTTGTCTCAATGTGATATTTGTTTTTCGGTATGCAGGACTTATGTGGAGTCGATGGATAGATGTGAACGTCTGAGACACCCGAGGCTGTAACCAGTTCTGAGGGCACCTCGAGGTTTCCATCCAAGTACCAACGTGTCCCAGTTCGCACACTTTTATGGGCTCGGACTACCAGTCGTTCTTGAAATGATGTTGGTCGGACATCCGACTTCGGCCCCCATCACAATGTAGATTGTGGTGAAGTCCGGGTCCAACTAGGAAGCCCCACTGGCTCCTCCCGGTAGCCGTAACTTCAATTTCGACCAAGGTACTTCGGTTAGATGATGGACTTACTTTACTTGTTTGAAGGTGCACCACTCGCCTCGGGAGCTTCACCGCTACCTAGTCAGGGTTTCGATCATCCACGATGCCAGTTACCGATGGCAGCTCCACCTGCGAGGTATAAAAGGACTGACTTTCTCTCCGCAAACTTGATGGTTTTTCATCCACCCCGACACATCAAGACGCATTCAAGCCTCTGCCCAATCACCATGCCTTCTCTGGAGACCACGATTCCGGACCTCTCTGGGCAGTCATTTGACGACGGCCGATACAAACTCCTCCACACCATCGGCTCTGGTGCCTTCGGCGTCGTCTACCGCGCCCGCGAGCGCATCCCAGAGTCCAACAACACCATCACACGCGCGGTCAAGGTCTCTCCTATATTCCCGAAGGGCACCTTGCAGAGGCTGAACCAGGACCGGGAGACCGCCCTGCATCGAGTCGTGTCCCGCATCCCGAACGTCGTCACGTTGCACCGTGTGGTTCACGAGAACGGTTATCAGTACATGGTCCTGGACTACCACGGCGGCGGCGACTTGCGCCGCATCATCGACAAAAAGTGCACTCTCGCCCGTAACGAGCCAATGCTCCGCGAGATCTTCCTCCAGATCATCGACGGAGTGGAGGCGTGCCATGCGAGGGGCGTATACCACCGTGACCTGAAGCCGGAGAACATCCTGGTCAACGACGACCTCACCGAGGTTTACATTGCTGACTTCGGCTTGGCGACGTTCTCGAAGGAAAGTACGACATTCAGTGTTGGTACCAAATTCTATGAGTGTCCCGGTCCGTATATTATTCACTTATTGCGGTACGAGGACTGTTCTCACGGAGCCTTACAGAGTGCATCGACAGCGACGACCTGGACTATCCCTACGACACCCGTCGCAACGATACCTGGGCACTTGGGATCACCCTCATCCAGCTGGCCACCGGTCGTCTGCCATGGGGCACGGCGACGATCCAGGACCGTCATTTCGTGAAGTTCCTCGATGACCCCAACCACCTCCGCACGATCTTCCCCATCTCCCCCGGGCTGAATGACGTCCTGCACCGCGTCCTCACCATGATCCCTGACGAGGCCTGTTCGCTCTCCGAATTTCGCAAGTTGATCCAGAACCTCGACAGGTTCTGGTTGACCGAGAAGGAGGTGGCGAGGTCGAGGTACCTCGCCGTCAAGGAGACATGGCGTACCTACAGCCCTGAGCAGTTCTGGGATCCTCTGCCTAGCGAGGACAGCGATGACTCGTCGGACGTCTGGGCGTCCGCGTGCGGCGACGTCCTCGAGTCGGATACGTCGTCGGAAAGCGGTGGCTCGTTGGAGTACAACTGTCGTGTTTCGGATTCCGACGACGGACCACGGTCACTCCCCAGCCGGCCGCAGGCTGTATTGAAAGTGGACCAGAATGGTCCGCCACCACTCCCCCCTCGGCCCCAGCCGAAACCGCAACCGCAGGCTCAGCCTGCCTTGGAGCTCTTCGACGACGGGTCCGCGCCTGAGCTTCCCGCGGTCATGCAATCCGCGTCCTCGGACGAGTTCCCCATCCGGAAACCGGGCAGCAACCTCGCCGGTGTTGGTACACCCGAGTCTCTGACCTCGTCAGAGTCAGAGCCGGACAGCAGCGGTCCAGACACTCCTCCGACACGTCCTCACGATCCTCCTACGATCGTCACCACCCAGCAGCTGTCGGGGAACGTTTCTCTGCAGGCTGTCGGCGGGGCGGAGGATGGGAAGTTGGTGACCGGTCCAGGATATGCACGGAGAATGAGCCTTGTCTTTTGGGCTTTGGTCTATGGAGAGCTGTAGGTGTAGTCATGTGGAAGGACTCGAGTGTGGACATTGTGGCTTACCATTCGCTGGATCGGAGAGGTGGCTGACTCGGACTGACTCGGACTTGTTGTGGACAGTATGGACGCTATGGACTACGGACTACGGACGACGGGCTATGGATAATCCAGTTGCGACACGGATGTTGTATCCTTGTAATATTGTCTAGTCGTACATGTACTTATCAGCATAATAGTCCTTCTGCTTGAATATTTGTTTGAAACAAAACCTACGTCTTCGCATTCATTCGATTGCAGTCTGGCCATGATATACAACTAGTAACCAGATAAACCGTATGTAGAGCTTGGACGGTGCTGGAGGTATTGTCGGTTAGATAGCTCGTGCCAGGCACGAGTCTATAGGCGCTAGAGGAGGAGTGGAGCCTAGCTTGGAGCCTACTTAGTCCTCCAGCTTGTCACGACCGCCATGACCTTGCCATGACCACCTCCATTTAGTTTCTCTCCCATCTTAATATTTGGGCATTAACTTTCTTGACATGTCTGACGACTTGGATACGTACTCGCCATCTGGTGCGCTCGTTGCAGTCATTTTGCCGGACCCTGAATGGCAACCCATCCTCCATGTTTCAAACCAAGTCGTGCTCTACAACCCAACGTCCCATGCGCTCTCTATCCGGACGCACTCGCCACCTCCCTCGGGGACCTTGGCACGACACGCACACGCACGTTGCCCTTACTGCCACCGTTCCATTTCACCAGATCATGGGCGACCTCATGAGTCCGACGACGACGACGGCCTAGAAGAGAGCCTGGGGCATGCTTCGAACAGGGCTGCCAACTATTTCCAGTTGCTCGAGATTGCCAACGAGACCTCGCGTCCAGCAAGTCCTGCCAGCAATGGCACCTCGCCACGATCGTCCACTGGAAGCGCATTCCGTGCGGAAAACATGGCGGAAGGATATTTCAAGGCCTTCTTCCAGGAGGTCTGCAGGCTCGGGATGGGTGCCAACGGTAGCGTATATCTATGTCAGGTGAGTTGTGTATCATACATTCTGCTCTACCCATTCCGACCCTTGCGTTCAATAGCACGTTCTCGATGGAAACTCTCTTGGTGCGTTTCACCCTTGTCCCTTCTCGTCATTCCTGTAGCTTCTATTGGCATGTAGGCTATTTCGCTGTAAAGAAGGTTGCCGTTGGTCAATCCCATTCATATCTTCTTAGTACCTTGCGTGAGGTATGTTGTAGGCGGTGTCGACCCTTTGTCCGTCATTCATGTGGGTTCGCAGGTCCGTCTCCTGGAAAAGTTACACCACCCAAATATTGTCACCTACCACCATACCTGGCTTGAATCGTCCCAGTTCTCAACGTTTGGGCCAAGGGTGCCTACGCTGCAGTAAGCAGCTTGATATAGCCATGTCTCTGCCACATCCTGTGCTGATACCTCCACAGTATCCTCATGCAATGGGCGGAAGGCGGAAGTTTGGATGACTTAATCGACGCACGGCTTGGTCGCCGCGCCCCAAAGATCCCTCACCTGCATGCAACAGAAGGGACCTCAGGTGGTATCTCCGTCCCCGAATCTGCAGGAGGGAGTCCCGATGCTAGCGACCACCCCTACTCCAGAAACGCACGCATCCGTGCGTTCCGTGCCGTGCAGCGTGCACCGCCTGAGGAGCGCGAACGTCTCCGTCGAGAAATGGGCCTGAACGGGAACGGCGTTCTGCCTCAGAGTAACAGGAGAGGCCCTGCAGACTGGAAGCCTGTCCACTTGCTGAGTGCGGAGGAAGTACATGACCTTTTTGAGGACGTCGTCGCCGGACTTGCCTTCCTTGTACGTCATGACCCTTTTCCTATTTCTCACACGGGCTTATTAGTTGTTTAGCATGAGAAGTCGATATTGCATCTAGACCTCAAGCCGGGGAACGTCCTCTTGACCTGGGACGAAGGCCGCATGGTGTACGTCACATCGTCTGTTGCGTTGCGTTCGCTCCCTCATAGTCTGTCTGACAGCCCTCGTGCCATGTTGGCCGACTTCGGGACATCGCAGGATATGCTCAATGCCAGAACGCGATCTGGTAACACCGGGACGTGCGTGTGATGTCCTTCGTGACACTGGCGGTCACTCATTAATTTTTCGTTTTCCAGCCTCGAGTATTCAGCACCGGAGTCTCTCCCGGAACCTTCCACCGGCCAGCTGCGCCAGGTTGATTCCAAGGCCGATATGTGGTCTCTCGGCATGATCTTACACAAGATGCTCTTCTTCCGCCTACCCTATCGCTATACTGTTGACAACGACGAAGCTAGCCGTCCAAAAGATGATAGAGACTACATGGATAGGCTGGAGGCGGAGATCTTGGAGTACATGGGGTTCAAGTCCTCGTCGATACTGGCGAACGGATTCGAGTCTCGCAGGTTGCCGAAGGTGTATCTCTTGTTGTTGGAGACGCTTTTGAACGTGAAGCCTTCGGCACGGCCGTCGTCCGAGCGCGTGCTTGGCGTGATCAAGGAAGGCGGGGTACGTTCATGTTAGCACTCTATTGTCTGCTCGCAATCTAACGAGGCATCTAGCTCAACCCAGTGTCTGTGCAAAGAAGTAATGCGGTGCCATCCACACTCGCCCTTGCGCGTTCGACCCATGTGCGGACAAGCCCTGAAAGGTCCGGCCCCACCCTTGTTGAGGAGTCAACCGACGCGAGCGTCGAGGAGATCAAGGACGAAGATGACAGCACAAAGAAACGGACATTCCTCGGTGTCCCTATACCCGCATATCCCACCACGGTTCGAGGCTGGTCAGAGGCTCTCCGCCGAGGACAGGAACGTATACCCATGTATCTACCAAGGAGATTATGGCTCCGGACGCTCAAGTCCACCATACTGGTCGCGAAGGTGGGTACATCCCATTTAGTCGGTGTCATGGTGCCGTTGCCCACCTCACCTGCTGGTAGGTATTCACGCTTTCTCGCATGTGCCCGGCCAACGAACCTCGGCCAGTCATTGCGAGCGCCGCACTTGCCCTTGCGATCATGGACACATGGTTCGACAGCCTCCAAACAACGCTCGCATTCGGTGCCGCACATCTCGCGCTGCTCTCTTTCGTTTGTGGGAGCGGGCGATAGTGTGATGGAAAGAGAGTTCGCATGGAGTGCGTGACTGGGGCAACCCTACTTCTCACTCCCCGATCATGACCCTGAGAGCATATGCGGCCACCTTTTGGTATGGTTGGATGGATGTATCATAATGGACCACCCAACACCGTCTCTGTTGACCTCATTACTCTGTTGACCTCATTACAAACGCGCATACTATTGGACTCTGTTACACTCGCTCTCTACATCCATCATACACACATATCGTACACCTCGTGACCAGCCATTTCTCCTGTCGACGTGCAAGACGTACGTAGAATGAACCACGTAGGCCTTCTGTCGTCCGAGTTATAATATTACATACTACCCACAAGACGCACAGTGTCGGGATTTCCATCTATGGTTGGCGATTTGGGTCCTGGGACCACTTTCGGCGCCTTCATCCTTCATTCTGAGTCCTGACTACTATCACTTCTGCGGATATAGAAGCTCTAATCGCCTATGCATGCCAGCATATACTTATACAAGGACTTGTCCGCCTGGAGCTATGGGAACTCTATTCTTAAATCTTCACTGGTTTACGGCATTGGGGAACACTGGATCGTCGAAGCCGGTGGCAAAAACAATGCACGACAATGCATCAAGGACGCGAACATCGGTTGCCATCCTCCTTCACGCTATCTGTGGGATCAAGCTCATTGTCGTTACTGTATAAGTAATGTTCTAGCAATCTGGACGCGCCTTCGAAGCATCAGCATGCGGCGACCTCTTGGAACATGACTGCATAGATGGGCGCTCCGCCTTATTGTTATGCTGCCTCCAGGCTTCCCATGATATATGTGTACGTCCCGTCAACTGATTCGCCCCGTTCCAGTCCGCGTCTGAATCTCGCGCCTTTTTGTGTCCGCACGGAACGTGCACGGCGCGTCTTTAGCTTTTTGTCTGGAGCTGAATTCGTGGCATATGCCGCGTCGCGTATAACTACACCCCACTCGGTCCATGCACCACCATCGCTCGACGCTCACCTCCGAGTCGCCCGCTGATCAACGTCGCTCGCAGCTGCCGGCCCCAGTGGTCTCATAGCTGGACATCCTAATTGTATTTTCTGTGCTGGGTCCCGCTCCTTGCGCCTTCTGTCGTTTCCGCTGATACCCTCCCAGATCTCGAGCTCGGTCCTAGCACCTCTTCGGTCCTGGAGTCGACTTCTACTTGAACGTGAGAGACGATGTCTGCCCCTGCTGTTATCCGCTTCCCTCCTCCCCCGCCCACCCGAAACGATCTCTCGAGCGAACAGCGAGCGAAGCTCATCCGCACCAACAACAAGCTCGGCCAGGTGCTTGGTAGCACGCCTCACGTTCTCGACCTTTCGTACATCGGTATGCCTTTCCGTCCCTCTCAGCCGTCCGAGTGACCGATATCTGATCTTCATCTTTACGTCCAGTGCCACCAGCAGCTCACAGGGAGCTACCCGCCCCTCCTAGAACGCCCACGTCGAGCAAGAACCCGTTCCGGGGTCACTCCCGCAAAAAGTCTTCTCCCAAAGTAGACATGGACGCAATGCGCGCCGATGCGAAGAGCCCAGACTCCGTCGCCTCGACCACTTCGCGAAGGTCGACGTCCAGCGTCCGCGTGAAGACAGACGAACTCGCATGGCGCACTCCCTACTCCGTCAAGCGCCCGCCTCTCTTGCAGCTCTCCCTTCCCCCTTCCCCATCCCCCTCGCGAAAGCCTAAGCTCGACACCATCCCTGGCTCACCTCCCTTCGACGAGCTTTCCGGGCCCCCGGAGCCGGCGAAGTTCCACATCCCCTCCGACGCGGCCATGCGTCGCGAGAAGATGCGCAGGGTGCGGAAGATGCTTGGAGACGGCGTCCCCCACGAGCTCGTCTTCCCCTCCTCGCCCGGAGAGTCCGAATCCGAGTCGGAGGAGGACTCGCCGCTCGTCGAGACCCCCACCTCGACGATCTCGATGAGTCGCGAATGGCTGCTGGTCGACGTGAACATGAACAAGCCGCTCCCGACCCCACAGGTGCAGGAGCTCAGGTCGAAGCCGCTCCCCATCCCTGTCCCTGTCGGCCCCCCGTCGAAGAAGGCGCGCCACGATCGTCTGCACAAGGAGCGGCCGAAGGACAAGCCGTCCAAGGGCGGGCGTCGCCTGGAGAGCATCGCAGAGGGCACGGCGGACGCGCGCATCGAGAGCATCACGGTCGTCGGGGTGTCCGCGAGCGCGGGGATGGACGGGCGCGGCAAGTCGCGCCGCTTCATCAAGGGCGACGTGCCGTTCGACCAGATCGGCACCGCGTGGGGAGGGCATATGTGGTGAGCGTCGCGCTCTGTTGTTCTCCTTCTCGTTTGTTTGGCGTGGTCGTTCCGAGTCTCGTTCTCGTCTCGTCTCGTCTCGCACGCGCGCAGGCAAGCTGGCTTCTTGCCTGGTCTGGTGCGCATTTGAGGGTCTCGGTTTCGGATACTTACGTTGGATCATGACAGTCGGCTCGGGTTTGGAAAGCTCTTGAAAGCGTGATCAATTGTTGCTCTTGATGTCATGTCATGTACTGGTGCTCTGGTTCGAATGCGTGTCTAGTACCGCATCGGACCACTGTGCTCATGCTATGTCCCGTAGGTGTACTATACCCCTGCTGTTGATGTTTTCAACATGTACTCTAATGTAAAGCTTTCTATGTACTGATAGTGTTTATGTTTCGTGCATGATCATGCCAGGTATGATATTCTGATATGCGTACTTCTCATTTGTACACCTCTGCCACATTTTGGTTGCCTCGTGCCAAGCCGCGAAATAGATCGTCAACACGGCGGCCACCTACTGTACTCCGCAGATTGTTCTCGTCTATGTATAACTGCATACAGTCAAGCTAGCGCTCGGAGGGAAGTCGCGCCATGATCTCATCGGCCGGCTTGAATGATCGGGAGCAGTGGGGCTGTATCTGGGGCCGTGTCCTGCCGTGTCCTGCCTGTCCTCGGGCCTCAGGGAGCTCCAGCCCCCGCCCTTCCGAATTAACCCTGCGCAGCACTCCGCTCTGCCATTTCATTCCCATCTGACGTGTTTGACTGTTCGACATTCACCATCTCACCCACGACACACGACTAGCGGCGCACCCCTCAATCAGGAGAACGGCTCGTCGGGATGTTCAAAAACGCCGCCCGCAAAATCGCGCACAACACAACTGTCCCTGGGCTCGCAGGCAAGCAAGACCTGCGTTCCCTCCAGGACCTCATCACCACGGAGAAGGCAGTTCTCAACTCGTACGTCATGCCAGCCAATCCCCATTAATCAAATTCCATCGTCCGACGGGCGAGCTAACCGACACCGTTTTGTGCGTCGATTAGATTACAGAAACTCAGCGCGGACTTTGCTCGGGCGTCCGAGGCCTTGAGGATATGGGGGCAAGGCGAGGGAGATGACCTTGGGGTAAGTTCGTCCTTTCCGTCTTCCATGCGCATATGCACCAACATGCCATTAGGACACCTTGATTGCGTCGAATGCGCTCTTGCTCCACTTCTCTTCGGCTCTCTCCACACTCGCAGATCATGAAGTCACAATTCGGGAGCAGATGAAGACCGTTCGGACGCGAGAGGAGAACCTCGACGAGCTGAAGAGAAGGCGGCGCTCCCTCATCACCGACGCGGATGCTGCGGATCGCAAGCTGAACAAGATGGCGCCAGAGAACAAGAACCTCGTGCAGCAGACTGAGCACGTCAACCGGCTGCGAGAGGAGATTCGGCGGATGGACTCTGAAATCATGGCTGAAGAGGCGAGTTTGGGCGACTTCAAGCGAGCAACGGTGCGGGCGTGGATGGGAACGAAGTTTGGTGGCTTACTGGAATGTTGTGAGAAGGGCTCGGTACGTATCGTCCCCTCTGATCTGCGTGTGTGACCGAGTCCAAACATCAATCTACAGGTCGTTGGCGAGCTCGGAAAGCTTGTCATCTCGGTACGTTGTTCATTGTGCTTCAAATGTGCCGCATATATATATTCACGTCCCGAGCAGGAAATACCGCTTGAGCCAACCCAACCGGGCCTTCCGCGATCATACTACACAGGCCATGCACGCACCGAGTTCCTCGTCGCGGAAGCTACTCGATCCGTGTCAGAGGTCACCTATTCACCTGACCCGGATCCCAACAACCCCACGCATCGAAGCATACGACCACTTCCTGGGGCTGAATTGTCACCAGTAGTATCCCCATCCCAGCAGCGTCGAATGTCGACTTTATCTGCAAACAGTAATCCATACTACGGACAGTCTGCGCCCCAGCCGGGCTATGCTCCTTCACCATCCGTAGGCTACCCCGGACTTCCACAAGTTGAGGAAACTGGCTTCTCCATTGGGCACTTCATGGCACAGGATTCCTCTTCCCACTCACCCGTGCTCACCAATCCTTCTGTCAACGAGTTCGGAACATACTCTTCGCCTCCCATGTCGAACCAGCCAAGCACAATCAGTGTCGTGGACAGGGCTACCCCAGCTCCCCGTGGAGGTCGATTCGCGACGTTCCCCGTCAAAGCAGCAGGTCCTCGTCCACAGCCGTCACTACCGTCCACAAACCCCTACATCAATCCCCCGCCTATGAGAGACGGCGACCGTGCGCCATCCATCGAGGTCGACCGCAACGACGAGTCGTTCGCCTCGAGTGTTGTTCATGCATTAAATCAATACTCATCCGATGGTCCCTCCGGCAGTGCTGGTCCGAGCGCGGGCATCCAGCCTCCCCGCGGCCCGCCCGCGCATGACATCAAGGGTGGCGACTTCGGCCCGCAGCGGTACTCGCCACCCCCGCCTATGTATACGCCTTCCAACGGCCAAGGCCTCCCCGTCGGTGCGGCGCCGTCCACACCACCCACAGCGATGCACCACGATAGCGGCTTGGACGGGCATTCGCCGGTGCAGGGTAATGGCAACGGCAAAGGTGCGTTGCACCCGCAGTCCGTACACGACGAGGACGAGGGGCTGGCGTACATGTCTCCGGGACGGAGGAATGAGTCGGCCGAGTCCCTCTCTGATTCTGGCGACAGGCGGGTGAGGTTCGGTGCCGTCACTGACGTGGACATTGAGCTCGAGAGGCGGCATCACGAGCAGGAGCTCCACGAGGCGCAACTAGAACAACCGCAGGAGCCGCAACAGGAGCAGGTGCCGTCTGGCCAGAGGTACGCGCGCGTGCCTGTGCCTGTTATGGATGAAGGCTTGAACGAGTACCAGAATGGACGGTCTTTGCCCGAAGGTGAGCCGCTTGCAGGAGGAGTCCACCTTTGTGATGTCCTAACGCTGTCTGTGTCCAGAACCTCCGGCGATCCCGTCACCTCCTCAACCCGCATCTCCAGTCCGTTATGACCCGATGCCACAAGAGCCGTCTCACACTGTTCCTTCTATCCCTTCCCCTCACCCTCGTGTACATACGCCTCCCGCAACCGAGGTACTCACGGACGAGACTGCCCTGAACGCGGCAGCCATTCGCGAGGTCTCTCGTGAGCTCGACGCATTGATGATTAGCTCTCCCACTTCGTCTCCAATTGAAGATCGGCCTCCTCCCTCACCGATCTCTGGTCGTCCATACGGAGCGTCACCATCGCCATTCAACAGACAGAAACGCGATCCCTCGCCCCTTCCTTCTCTGAACATGGCATCACCGCCAGGTTCGGGGTTGACGAGTCCGAAGTTGGAGAACCTCTACGTCCGCGCGCGAGATCGATCCCTCACCTCCCCCATGAGCAGCATAGGCAGGAAGATGTCGCCCGACCTCGTGTCCTCACCGCCGGCGCCTGCCTCCCCTACTATGAGCGACGGCAGCGACCATGGACGACCGTCAATGAGCATCCCTCAGGCCTCGCAGGATTCTTCGAACGGAACGCCGTACCGCACACCAATGGGTACCCCATCTCCTATGTACAACATGCCGGGCACCGCAAACTCGAACAGCTCCTTCTCGCCGCAAGGGGGCCCCCGTACCATCTCGGCGGCGGCGTTCAGGCGGCAGCAGGCCCAACAGCGCAACCTCAGCACTGACAGTGTCGGGCTTGCGGACGTCAGCCCGCTGAACGTCAAGAAGCGCCCATTGCCGAGTTCGCCGTACCCGTCCCCGCTGGGGACTGGACTCGGGCCTGCGGCGGGGGCGAACCAGGGTCTGCGCGCTGCGTCGTCTTCACCCCAACCCGGCGAGCCGCGGCCTGTGTCGCATTCTCGGAGTGACGGGGAGGGGGGAGAGGACGACTTCGACTACATCTCCGCGTACACGGACGACCCAAACCAGCGGGCGTCTGGTTATGGTTCGGGGCGGTTTGCGACCAACGTCGATGACGAGAACGGCATTCGGTGATGGGTCGCGCACATCTTCCTTCCAAACGCGCGCACATGGTTTGGTTTTCCTTCTTCCATTTATTTATCGTGAACGCTCGCTTTGTTTGCCATCGGACCGCAGTCAATGCCTATGCTACCTGTTTGTCTAAGAACCTGTATCCATACGATCGTATCTATTCGTGCCACCCATGTTCCCCTGATCTCCACATCGTTGGCTATGTTTATCGTTTGTTGTCACAGACCCCAGCTATTCTACTTCGCTGATGCCTTCCGTGATTGTATCCCCACCACCTCTCCAGCTCCTTCTATATATTCCAACCGAACCTGATGACCCTAATCGCAATCCCATTGCGCGTATGACACTGTCATTCACTTGATTCCTCGGCGTCCAGCACCGCGGCGCTCATCCATTCACCTGTCAGCGGGCAGCATGATCAAGACGCAATGCGCTGTCGCGCGGCTGCAACCACGATGCTCCCAAGGCCCGTTGCGAGCGCACAGGACCCGACGAAGATCTCGACGGCGCCGTATCCCGCACGACCGTAGGACCCGCCGAGAGATGGGGTTGACTTGCCGGCCTCGAGGAGGAAGCCGGAGAGGATGGGGCCTATCACGGCGGACACGCCCTTGAAGGCGGCGGTGCCGGCGTAGGTGATGTCCGCGTTCTCTGGCTTCCGGCCCGCGCAATCCACCGCGGCGTTGGGCCAGACGGCGGAGAAGCCGCCGCTCTTGTGTGGGAGCATGAGAGTCCGCAGGTGAGTAAAGTGCAGGACGTATATAACGTTTGGGAAATTGCGAGTACTCACGAGAGCTCCGAAGATGATGGCGAACGGGTAAATCAGCGCTGGACCTTGTGCGAAGCCCCAGAGCAGGAACACGGCGAGCGCGCTCCCGAGCGAGCTGAAGAACATGATCCAGGGGTACGCGTAGCGGTCGGTGAGGTAGCCGAGGATGACCTGGCCGACGACGCCCGCGGAGTTGAAGAGCGAGAGGACGATCGTCGCTGTGAGCGGCGTGGAGAGCTGCTGCGTGAAGGACGCGATGTAGAGCGAGACGGGGAAGTAGGAGAGGCCTTGGACGAGGCAGGTGAGCGACTGCGTAGATCCATTTTATGTCAATCGACGACTCGACTCTGATTTGATTGGCCATGGAGTTAGACGTACAAAGCTCAGGAATAGCGGGCTCTTGAAGTATTGCATCTGCGGCACGATGAACCGCGGTCGTTCTTGGCCTGGGCGGCGCTTCACGACGGGGATACGGGGGCGGATTCCAAGGAACGCGACGCCGGTCGTGGCACAGGTCATGATCGCCCATATGCGGAGCGTCCAGCGCAAGCCGACCTTGTTCAGAAGCGCGTTCAGCATCAAGGGGAACACGAAGCCTAGAAACCGGAATCACAGTCAGCGCCGGGGGCTCGGACTCAGGCTGCCGCATCACGTTGAAGCCAGGGTCATTTCACGGCTCACCTCCAACACCCGTTCCAGCAAAGATGATGCCGCCTGCTAGGCCGCGACGCTCGGAGAACCACTGGGGGAGCAGGATCATGGTCGGAAGATACATGATCCCCCCGCTGAAGCCCAAGCCGACGCCTTGTAGCAAGATCAACTGCCATACCTGGAGACGAAAGCTTCAGCGAAGGTGGACAACGTGAAAATTGGAAGGGCAGACCTGCGTTGCGAAGCTGGAGCAGAAGAGACACGCGAAGTAGAGCACGAGGGCACACCACATCGCCGTTTTCATATATTCCGGGTAGCGGCGGAACATTATTGAGAGGAAGAGAACCTATGGGCTTGGTGAGCAAACAAGAAACCTTTCAGTCCAACCAGAGAACATTGACCTCTCCGTATTGGATCCCAAGGCCGACTGTGCCCACCGCCGCGATGGTAACTTGGGACGAAGAGTTGAAAGGTGGATGTGTTGTGTAGTAATCTGGAGCGCTATAAGAACGAGGAGTTTAAGTATAATTGCGCTTTCTGACCTTGGAAGATACCATAACTGTCGGAGAAATGCATCATTCAACATCCTGGGCGTATCGGACAAGAGACTCAAAAGTAGCTCTTACCTGAACAGGAAACCCCAGATGAACATTTCAGCTACGAATGCGGACGCACAGAACGTCCAGGCTCCCAAACCCCGGTCGATTGGCGCAAGCTCCTGGAAGGTGGTCCCTTCCTGGGGTTCGGAATGCTCGAGGACTTGGAGTTGCGCGTGGGATCCATTGGTCGGCGAAGAATGGCCCGTAGAAGAAACATCGCGCTTCAAGTCTTTGAGCTCGTACTGCTGGCCTTCAGCGGCTTCGAGGTCGTGAGCCTTGGTCAGCTTGGGGTCCATGACGGATAGAGCGGAAGTCGGCACGTCTCACTTAAACTAGGAGGGAAGCCCGCTGCTGCTGAGGCAACTCTTGAACCCTCGCCTATTTGAAGGTCTCTGGTAGTACGCCCTGGCATGGTGGCCAATGTGTAAAACTATGTAACGAAAAATGGAGGGGTGCAACAGGTCGTTGTTTGGATCGTCTGTCGCGAGGCGTGAGTCACTCATATGGTAGAACGTGATGATCGGTAAGTATGTGGTCCGGCCGAAGGCGTGAAGACTGACCATTTTGTCTGGCTTAACCTTTCTCGCGCAATTTAGACACCAAGACACTCCTGACCTGGCTCGTGATGCGCGCGCCGGTCCAGACCTGGCGTGTGGCAAGGAGCGAAAATGGTGCCTTCATTCATTCGACTTCGTCCACAAGCCGGAAACGGGCAAGGCAGGCGTGCTTCAATCATTCGTCAGCGAGATGTCGGAACATATGGCCTCAAGGGAGAGCATAGACTACGGAACAGCGTGCGGAACGTACACATGTAATACAACATAAGGTCTTCTACCAAATATACTTGAACGTCCGCTGATGACGTTACCCAATACGGCATGTTTCTTCCTTTGGCGGGCATCTAATCGTAGAAGACGAGCAGGCGGAGCTCAATGGACTCCCGCAGCGGCGCGTCCTTCGGGGTGGTGGGATCCTCGAAGGCGGTGTGAGGCGTGAAGACGGCCGTCTTGCCATCGTCCTGCGAATCGAAACTGCGACAAACGAACGATAACCATGATCTGATCAGCGCCGTAGCACGTCATGTCCGCGGCGGACGCGAATTCGAACGCACCACTTGATGAGGACGAAATCGTCGGGCTCCATGCCGCGCACGTACTTCCACTTGTTCGCGGGGTTGAACTTCACGCTGAACGTCTCGCCGTCGCGGTCGGGGTACTTGAGCGTGGTCGGCACGAGGTCGTTCGACCGGTCGACGGTGCGGTAGTCGCAGAGCGCGAGCGGCCAGTCGAGCGCGGCGTGGTGGATGGGCCGCCACAGGTTGATGATCTGGAAGCGGTTCGCGAGGAGCTTGGGCACGTCCTCCGCGGGGAGGTGGCGGTGGACGCGGGCGACGGACGAGTCTTTGGTCTGGTCGATGTGCACCTGCGGCACGGGCTGGCGCTTCTGCGGCGAGTCCTCAATCTCGCCGGGGCGGCGACGGCGGATCGCTGATCATGCGGCTGTGGTAAGCGCATTGTGGTAAGTATAGAGAGAAGACAATGATGCCACACGCACTGTGGTCGAACACCACAGCCCTCGAGGCCCCGGTCAGCCGCTGAACGAGTTCGATGGATTGGGGGTAGTATTCTTTCTCGATCACTTCGTCGTTCTCGAACGTCGTGTGCGACACGGCACCCTTGAAGAACTGAAAGCCTGTCGTGTCAAGCGAGACGGTGTGCTCCTTCCCGCGGATGTTCTCGATCTCGGAATTGTGAGGAACCATGACCCAGTTCCTCTGACGCTGGCCAGTGGAAGGATCGGCATTGATGTGGATAAATGGTTTGGAGCCGTCTGGCGGAGGAGAGAAGTAGCAGAGGGAGGCGGGCACTGTATCTGCGGTCGACACGGTCATCTTGTTTGGTAGAGTGACAGGATGTCGAGGACTTGCTTAGAATACAGTTTCGCGAAGGTGCAGTTTCCTGTGGCCAGGTACTGCAGGTGTACTTATGCAGTCGAATTCAAGGCGTTATTGAGCTGAGGGTTGGTCAGCCAACTCCCACAGGAAGCACGCAAGTATTCGTCATTGACTCTTGCTTCTCACCTCGAATAGCACCTCTGACAGCGTGCGCTTTCTCGTTGAGACAAGGCTGGAAGCCCATTTGCTGAGCATGGCGTCCATTGAGCATCTTGGGGGTAGATATACAAGTCGATTGAAACTGTTAATAGGGCCCATAGTGGAAGAAACTGTAAGTCGAGCCTCGAGGCCAAATGGACCTCGCAACTCAGACCAACTACGATAAGCGCAGAGCTTGGTCATTGGCCCGCCTGCGCCGCTGATAGATCGCAGAAATCACTCGGAGAACGGTGCAACTTCACTGACGACCTCGTACATTTAACTATCCGTAACACGAGGAAGAGCCTCGTCTAATACAATACACGAGATTCTACTTGAACTTATGGTTCCTGGTAGTACTAGTAGGTGCTGAGTTTAGTCGTAAAAGACAAGGAGGCGAAGCTCAATCGACTCGCGCAACGGCGCATCCTTCGGAGTCGTCCGATCTTCGAACGCCGTGTGGGGTGTAAAAATCGCTGTCGTGCCGTTGTCCTGCGAATCATAACTGCAATACGAGGGGTGTTTTTCGATCAGCATCATGGCAGCCCGCTCTCGCAAGGCGAACATACCATTTGATGAGCACAAATTCGTCGGGCTCCATACCCCGCTGGTACTTCCATTTGTGGGCGGGGTTAAACTTCACGCTGAACGTTTGGCCGTCACGGTCGGGATACTTGAGCGCGCTAGGTACCAGGTCGTCCGAGCGATCGACGGTGCGGTAGTCGCAGAGTGCGAGGGGCCAGTCGTATGCCGCGTTCTTAATGGGACGCCAGAGATTGATGATCTGGAAACGCTTCGAGAGGAGCTGAGGGACCTCCTCGGCGGGCAGATGCCGATGGACGCGAGCAATGGCGGACTCCTCCGTCTGGTCGATGTGCACCTGCGGCACGGGCTGACGCTTGTCAGGCGAGTCTTCAATTTCGCCGGGACGCCGACGGCGGATGGCTGTGAACGATATGTTCAGATATTGTCCTGCTAATGTAGGGTGATTTTCACGTACTGTGGTCGAACACAACCGCCCTTGACGCTCCGGTAAGCTCCTTCACGACGTCGATAGACTGGGGGTAGTATTCCTTTTGAACGACATCGTCGCTTTCAAACGTGGTATGGGGAACCGCCCGCCTGACAAATTGGAAGCCGGTGGTGTCCAGAGAGACGGTGTGTTCCTTTCCGCGGATATTCTCGACTTCGATTTGGTGCGGAACCGCCTCCCAGTTCTTGGAGCGTTTGCCAGTGACAGGGTCGGCGTTGACGTACGTGTATGGCTTGGACCCGTCAAGAGGAGGTGAGAAGTAGACAAGGGTCGATGTGACCGAGTTGGCGTTCGAGACAGTCATGGTTGGTGAGCGTGAGTGTGGGGTGGGATTGCGCAGAGAAATGGACGGCGGGTTTGCTGGTTCGAAATCTTCGACCGGTTTATATACCAAGATGTCGGACAGCCACTTCGGCCATCGATTGGGCCGTCATCCTGCTTGTGAGGTCTTCCGCATGCTATGGTAAGAGAATCGGCATCGCTAAAAGTGTTTGTCAGCGGTTCCAACCTCTCAACAATATAGAAGCACGCAACCGTCACGATCGAGATGTCAGACTCTCTCAAACCTCTGTACTGAGGGGTTTGCAATTGATTTGAAGGGACCTGATAGATAAAACGCAGCAGAGTAGAGAAGATTATCACACTCTACTAGACACGACCCTTGATGATATACGCCCCTTGACTTGCCCTTCCACGTCTGTGTGTTTTTCTGGAGTGTTAGGCCGCGTTTTCACTGGCCATCAACGTTCAACGTCTGGACTTGCAACGGGCCCAATTGTAGAGCGAGGCCAGAGCACGCGTTGCAGTTGCCGATACTGCTGACCAAGAGTGTTCAAGAGAGGAGAAGGTTGGTAAGCGCTCCTTACGAGAACTGGATTATAATGCATGGGCGCCAGTACCGTCACTACCGACTCTACTTGGCGGCCGTCAGTGACTATACGCTGTCACTGTCCTCCTTCCCCACAGGTTACCTATATGTAATGCAAGTCCTGTAGAACGATACAACAGTTTAAGGCTGTCTTATTGGACTTCACGATGCACGACACTTGACAATATTCAAGTTAGCCGTGGCTCAGTCCCAAGTAAGACCCAGGAGCAGGTACTGTAACTGAGTACAAAACATCCGCCCGCAGAATCGTCACCAATGCCTGCTTGCATCAGGAGCCACGCCGTTAGCCATCCGCAACATCATCGCCATCCCGCTCAACGTGGAGAACTACACAAGCCACAAGTCTCGATCAGAATTTAGCAGTTCGGACGAAGAGCCTTTGACGAACCACTCACCCCATTTCCAATGAACACCTGCGCCCTCTGCGCGACGAGCACGTCCAGCGCCTGCGAGACGTACTTCTGCTCCGGGGTCAGCACGAGATCCCTGCTGCTCGCGACGTGCGCCCAAGGGTGCTTCGCGCGCAGCGCGGCCTTGAGGTTGGAGACCCACGAGGGCGAGCCGTTGGTCATGATGTAGACATTCGTTAGGCCGCCGCCTGCTCCTATGCGGCGGATCTCCTCCACACGTTCGACGATCATGCTGATGTCCGGGAAGCAGTGGCGCGTGTACAGCGCGTTCTTCTCCCGCTCTGAGATGCCTTCGGGAAGGCGCCAGTGGTCCGGAAGGGCGGGGAAGGAGTTGAAGCCCGTGTAGCCGATAGAACGACGCGCGAGGACGTCATGGCAGTGTCCTTTGAAGTCGCCTCGTCGGACATGCAGAACCAGTAGTCCTGGGATGGGAGCGTAGCGCGCTAGACCGGAGACAGACGAGGAAGAGAGTGTGGGCTCGAAAAGGGAGGTGGGAGAAATCGCGTCGCGGTTGTTGTCGAACGCAAGCTCGGCCAGCGTCGACCAGCCGAACGACTGCACGATAGGCGACTGGGAGAAGTGCGGCCAGATGTCGACCAGCCTCGCGGCATCCGCGAACACGCTGAATCGGGCACCGACACAACACCCTGAGATAACTGCGGACTCACCGGATGGAAGTTTGGGAGACTCACTGCTCGTCGAAGATCTCCGGCGGACTCCGAGCGACCTCGACGCATCGATGGGGCTCCATCTTGTCCATCCATTTCTGCACCAGAGTCTCCGCGGATGGGTTGAGCAGTGCATCGTTGACTTCGTAGCTTCCGATGATGGCGCGGTCCTGACAGACCTCGTAGAAGTATTCGGGTGTGACAGCGCGAGGGATCCCGGAACCAGCAGGAAAGTGGGCGCCGACAATGGGTCCTAATACATCGATTTCAGGAGATATCCCTGAGCGGACGTAGATTTGGAATACGCGTACCTTGTATCAATGCAGTGAGCGGTATCCTCGACGGGATCGGTTTCAAATTATACACCGAGTAGTCCGACTCTCCTCGGCTCCAGGTGTAGTTGTCAAATACAAATCTACATCAAACGTGTTAGGAATCCCTTCCATCTTCTCTGATCCCGGGATTACGAACAAAGACAAATACTCACGCTCTATTCGTCCTGTAAGCCAGATACGCGTTCAGAAATAGTTCTTGCATCGCGTTTCCCCAGCCGCACTCTGTTCGATGTCCTGTCGTCAGCCCTTGGGGTCTTCGTTTGCGGTAACGCTAAAGCATTGGGCTCGGAGATCATATGGACTCACTGCTTGCGTGGTTCGCGACCCACAAATATCTCCCGTTCCTCCCCTCAGGGAGCGGTAGCGATGGATCGTGCTGCGGGAGCTTCAATTCCGCCTCGTGGAACCTCCGGTACAGCGGTGGGAGCGGGTAGTTGAAGACGTAGGTCGTAGCCGCCACGCACCCGGCCACAAGGATCCCCAGGACGAGGAGAGCGATCCTCAGACGTCTCCGGGAGGTCAAGACGTGGTAGATGCGCCGGAATCCATATCTGTGTTGGGTCTTTTGCTGCAAGTCAGATGCAGAGGGAAGGGGGTCGTATCCCGAGGAAGATGATCGCGTGCGATAGGGGGAGAGGAGATATGAGAGGGATTGCTGGGGCATCATGGAAGATCGTTCGAGGCGACACCACACTCGCCCAATGCAGATGGAAATGTTTCGGCACCAAGGTCAACCGCGAAGAGACCAGGGAGAGACCACAAAGTGGTGGGTCGGCGTGGGGCAGCCTGCGCGACGAAGGCGACAGCGAGGCATAGATCTGGTCTTGGATCGGCATCCGTTGAGCGAAACACTGCCTGGCCCATACTTTTGGGGGTTAGCGGCTAGCTAACGCTGATACCGGCGTGGTCGCCGTAAATACTTAGTTACGCCGCCGCCCTGCTGGTCCCGGTCACTTGCGCTCGCCGCTCAGCGCTCAGCGCTCAACGTCAAACGCTGGTCTCTATCGACCTGTCAAACATATTTTTACTGTTAGGGAGGATGTCAACAGTCAATGGACAAATGCGGGGTGATGCCATGCCACATACCAGTGCTGCGTGGTACAAGCACATGCATGCACCTGGGCCCTTCAGTAGCCGTCAGTACTAGTATGGGTGCCTAGTCCGACGACGAGTGAAAGTTGGTGCACAACATGGTATACCCTGGACCCTCGCGACTGCCAGTCCGGGGTCCTACACTCGCAACCTTTCGTCATGTTCAGATATCCTAGTGTAGCTGCCATAGTACTGTAGTACCAAGACACAAGTAGGGGAACCTGGCGGAAAAGTGATGAGAGGAGTGACGAGTCATCTCAGGCATTTCCGGATCACGCCGCGATTGCAGCCGTCGGAGATTGGACCCGAAGTTCGAACAGTTGCACCAAATGGTGTGGGAGTGATCTGCGAGTCTCCGACTCTCCGAGACAAGGTTGACTATAGCAAGTACCAGGCAAGTACATACTTATCAGCAACGAAAATTACCTGTACGCCGGACAGACAACGCGATGTCATAATATATGGGGGTGGGTTCCCTAACCAATGAAGCCTTGCATCGATTCATGTCGTGACGTCGTGAAGTACGTTAAGTATCCTATGCGGGTGAACGAGCATCCGGCATCCAACTTGAACAACGTATCACTACAGAGTACAAGGGGGAGGGCCGCGCGCACGGCGAAGCAAAAGCAAAAGCGACAAAACAATTGGGAACTGTGGAACAACACCGTGACCGAGGAATGCAAATGTGAATGCGGGGAAGCGCAAGTGCAACATGAACGAGGCAAAAATGTGCAACGGCAACAGTGTCAATCGATAAAGGAGATAGAAGAACTGAGTGCGTGAGAGTTGCAGGTAATGCAATAAGCGAGTGCCGGGGAAAAGGGGACAATGAACTTGAACCGGAGCCAAGGGGGACGGAATGGAGCGAGCGTGAGGGAGGCAGCAGCAGCAGCAGTGAAAGCACGAAACGAGCGTATGATGATCAACCAAGTGTCACTTTCCAAATGAATGAATGAGGGTCCGCGTGTCCACGAGAGTCCGACGTCTCTCTCCAATCTCCAGAACCTACAAACTCTTCTCGTAAGTCTCCCACATGGGCCCCCTCCGCCGCTCTATACGGCTGCGAAGAGAGGGGGTACAAGGAGGAGCAGAAGCGCGTTGGGTCGTGAGTTGACCCGGGCAGAGCAGTTTAGACGCTGGTCCCGAAGACGGGCGTCTGGGGGAAGCGCAGCTCCGCGAACATGCCGCCGAGGCTGGCGTAGTGGTGGTCCGGGAGCCGAGGGGACTGGATGTAGTCCACGCCAGGCATGCGGACGGAGTCGAGGAAGGAGATGAAGATAGGCGTGCGCATGGGCATGACCGCGCGGGGGTCGTCGAGCGGCCCGATCGGGCGGAGGCGCATGCTCGAGCTGAACGAAGACGGAACTGCGGGCGACTTGACCGTGGGCGTGGGCGTCATGGGCGTGCCCACAAGCCCCATGGCGAGCAGGCCGTACATGATGCTGCGGATCAGACGCGCGGTTAGCACATGGGAATCGAGCGTTTCGTCAAGTGAGGAGTGAGTTGGGCGGGAAGAGAGACGTTGATGACGGCACTTACCTAGACTTCTTGTTCGACCACGAGTCGAAGGGCACCATGCCGATGTCCGCAACATATTGCCTGACGGCAGCAGACGTTAGAGGAATCTCGTCAGGCCCAGTGGTCGCATCCACGGAAATCGGAGCACGGGGGGGTCTGCGCGCGCGTCTGGAGGCGAACGACCCAGAGCCCACCTGCTTGATGGGCATGGGGAGCGTCCGGGCCTGCCGCGTTCTTGGAATCGCTATGGACGGATAGGAAAGACGCGGGATTAACACCGCGGGACGAGTGTGGGGGGAGGGATGAAGGAGACGCACCGAGTATATCGGCAGCAAGAATCTCTGCCGTGGTGTCGTCCTCCATGAGCCTGCTCATACTGGCGTCATAGTCGTGGGCGGACTTGAGCCAGGACTGCAAAAGAGTCAGGGAGTTGGAGTCAAGGCCGGCGTGCTTGAGGGGGACGTCGATGCCCATGGGAGACTGGGAGTGACCCAGGCTGGCGATCTCTTCAGCGATCGTCATGGCGAGCTCGGTTAAGGCGGCCTTCTCGAGAGGGAAGGAGGGACAGCGGAGGGAAAGCGACGGGCGTGCAGCAGCTGGTGCGGCCGTAGGGGCTTCCATAACGTTGATGGCGGGGGTGGCAGCGAGCTTGGGGTTCATGACGGCGGCGTGAAGAATCGTTGGTGCGTTGCTTAGGATTTGCGTTGCAAAAGTGAATGTAAGCTCCTTGAAGAGACGAAGACGTCGAGAAGAAATAGGATTAAGAGGGTACGAAGAAGGAGCTGTACAATCGACCTGCGATGTGCGAAGGAAAGAGTTGGCCACGGGAGAAAAGATGGGAGGGAACCGGAGAAACGGACGGACAGGCGGCGGGCTACTTGAAGGACGCGCACTGCTCGGTTGTCAGACTATCGGCGTCGTGTCGTCTGGCATTGCTCATAAGTACCGGCCTCGGCGCAGACATCGGAGGCAACAGGCTGATGGTCCGAGTCGTCATGCAGGGGCCTGTATGCTGATCCCGCATAGCCACACCACCTGGGATCAGTCGCGACGTCTGTCATTGGCCCACCTACCGCTACTTACTGGCATCCTCCCATCCACACCTTCTGTCTGCTCTGCCATCCAGCAGCCATGAATGACACGAGAAGATGAAGATCGCACGAAAGCATCGTGAATATGGATGTACACATGTTGGGTGGGCAAGGGACTGAGGTGCGCACGGAGGATGGAGAAGCCCGAGAGCAGTAACCGCTTTCGGACACGTGGGGCGCTCCGAGCCTCCGCACGGTGGCAACTCCCGTCTCAGGTACATCCTCTCCTCAGTAATTGGCAACTACAATCACCACCCGTCCCGACCAATCCACTCTGTCTCGTCTCTACTTCGTCTCCGTCCACCGGCTCTTACCGTATTGTCATTAACCAGTGCCTTGCCTCCATGACTTCTTGCCCCACCTCAGCCCACACACGCACCGTAAGGTCGAACGCAACTGGAAGCCATGCCCATCATGAATGCGGCACGATGTGCCATCTTATCAGCATCCTACGCGTCCATACACATCCATCGCTTGTACAAGCGGCCCGACAGCCTCCCTGCCCCTCCCACACGGAGCGATAGGACATGAGTATAGGACATGAGTACACAAGTGCTAGTACCAGACAGGTACCAGGCTAGTACCATGCATTAGGGCCACAAGACCATCGTGCCTGCCGGTTATCATCAACGTCCGCCCAGACTCCTGTGCCACAAGGATCTGCCACATATTCCCATGCTGCATTTACCAGGCACTAAGTAAGCACGGCGCGGGCCTCTTACATCCAGCCACATAAGGAGTGCTGCGTCCGAAGCCTTGGTCTCGTTCTCCAATCCCGCAGCTGGCGAATATCGATAGGTGGGTCAAATCCTGTCTTCGCAGCTCTTCTCATCTTCTGTTTTCCATCACGCAACCAGCATTTGCATCTTGCGAAGGGCACAGAAGCCTGTCACATACAAATTACTCTTGCAAGTTGCAACCCGATCATGATGAAGCAGATCAAATAGAGTAAGTAATTATGCTTACAGGTGATGCAACTGCCCCAGCACGACGATCATCACGGGCGTTATGGCCGACTCAGACCCCGGTCCAGGCCGCCCTCCCTCGCTGCTGTTACTTAGGTACCCTGAGAGCGTCCTAGATATCGTCGATAATGCGGAGGAAAAGAGTTCGTGTTTCTCATCCACGTGCATTTGGTTCTCGTCACTGTCGTCAGTGGCAATGCTTCAAGCATCCGGGATGTCCAACGAACCGTCCGCGAGTGAACGCATACTGCTTGGAATTCGCGGGAGGGAAGAGGATGCACAGACAGGCTGATCGAGTCAAGCTCGGCTCGACGAAACATACATCCGTCTAAAGATCTTGATCGGCCACCATAAATCTTTAACGGCTCGAGGTCGAGGATGTGCAGGGATGTGCCAGACGAGAGTAAATCTGCCGAATCTGAATGGAAGATCACAGTGACAAAAATCGAGTGAGAAATAAGTCAACCAATCTCACCGGTGACCGTTCCGACCGCCAGTGCGAGGGTGGATGCCAGGACAACGTCGACTGTGAGCAAGGGACCAGCCTCGGATCCACTCAATGGTGACAGGCCCGAGGGTGAGGTTTGGCGGTTGAGGTAGGTCAAAAGAGTAGGGTCGCAAAGTTTGAAACATCCTCCGAACCCGTTAAGATCTCGATTCTTCCCCTGCTACGCATCCTCTTGGGTCCTCTCTGCCAAATTTTGATGTGTGCGCTTGTATATATGCATGGCGTTTTAGGGCGTTTTGGATGTCGCGAATGTCTTGATTCTTAAAGTTTGCGCGCCAGGACCAAGGCGAGCCTGATGGAGGTCTGAGGATCGACGGCCTGTGCACGTCGGTGACAGGATTGGAGCGTTGGAGTTCAGATCGTGTAGAAACCGAGTCATAACTAGGCAGAAGAAGTCGAGAAGTCGAGGAAATGACTGTGGGCAGGAACGAACGTCGCAATGAGCATATGTGGGCGCAGCTCGGTGGTGGGTCGACCATATGTACTTACCTTAGTCATTCCACATTGTCATACGTGACTCTGTCCATCACCTTGAATGAGGAAAAAGAGCAGTAAGTGTGTAAAGCTCATTATGAATCTGGAACTTGGAAGTCAGTAAGTTCATGGCGATGGCAGGTCCGGTGCAAGTTTATGGTCGATGCGAGCCTTATCATCACATATAAATTGGAGTGACACCATAAGCCTAGCACAAAACATCCAGGTCAGTTCAAGACACTTCTAGATCTGGTCTCGGTCGATAGTAGACACCATTAATCAGTTGGGCATTGGCAAGCAGTCGGAGCAGGATGAGGTCAAGAACGACAAGCGCCCAAGCGGTAGCGTCACACCTTGGCTCAACGACAACGTCACGCGTCACTTGCGCCGTCACTTCCGAATCGAGCACCTCCAAGTCGGATACCGCCGCCCGACATCCACTGTTGCGTCTTCCAAGTTCTATCGTCTCTGGGCACCCTTTGCTCGTCTGGGCCTTTCATTTTCATTCAGGAACTATACGACGAAGTCACGATGGCGAGCCGACCCCTCAACGACGATGAGGTGCTCTCCGAGATGAACAAGATGGTTCGTACACATGCTCGGAATTTAACGCACACAGACTCGCACGCAGCGCGATGCGTGTGGAACGGACGTTGTCTCACCACGCTGCGTACTACAGGTGGCGTTCATCAAGCAGGAGGCACTTGAGAAGGCACGAGAGATCAAGGTCAAGGCGGATGAGGAGTTTGCGATTGAGAAGGTACGTTGTCAAACGCTATAGACCGTGCAACCACCGAAGGAAGAGCGGACGGACGCTGAGTGGGGTCGGATCGCATGCAGGCGAAGCTGGTGAAGCAAGAGCAGCTGGCCATCGACGCTCTCTACGAGAAGAAGCGCAAGGGCGCCGAGGTATCGCAGAAGATGTACGTCCCACCCCGTGTATCCGCCTTCCCCCCCTCGTCGTCCACGGAACATGCGCGATCTAACCTCATGCGAATCCTCATCTTTCCCTAGCACGCACTCGACACTGACGAACAAGTCCCGGCTGAAGCTCCTCCAGCAGCGCGAGGAGCACCTCCAGGACCTCTTCGCGACCGCCCGCACGGCGATCGACGAGCTCGCCAAGGACGAGGCGCGCTACGTCCAGTTCCTCGAGGGAATCATCGTCCAGGGCTTCCTCGCCCAGCTCGAGCCCGAGGTCACCGTGCACGCCCGCCAGAAGGACGTCGAGACCGTGCAGCGTGCAGCGGACGGCGCCGCGGGGCAGTACAACGAGATCAGCGGCCGGACGGTCAAGCCGACCGTCGAGGGCTCGCTAAGCAACGAGATGTGAGTGCCCTCCGCGGACTTCTGGCGGTGCGGGTGCTGACTGTGGAGTGACAGTGCCGGTGGTATCAAGCTGGTCAGTGGCACGAAACGTATTACGATTGATAACACCCTCGACGAGCGGCTACGGTTACTCGAGGATAGGGTATGTTCATGTCCTCTGTACAGGTATCATAAACGCTCACCGCGCCCATCTGTACACAGATGCTGCCCGAGATTAGGACAGACCTCTTCGGCTCGAACCCCAACCGCAAGTTCTACACATGAGGCTGCAGGACCATATACCAAAGCCGCACCGTTCGGACAGTGGACCGAGCACCTGGCTTTCCTGTACGTATAAACTCACTACGGGTCATACACAATCACACACGAACATCCACGAACATCCAAGTGTGCAAGGTCCGGGCTCGGTTGTGCGGGGTAAGATGACGACATTCAATGCTCGTAGGCGCCCTGGTTTGTGAGATTGACGTGCATGACCGCTCCCCGTAACCTACATCCTCCTACATCCCTTTGCGTGACGCATAAGTATACCAATGACAGTTCTAAATACCGTCCAGTCCGTCCTCAGAAGAGTCCCATCAGGTCCGCGAAAGGATCCTTTCCCTGGGCCTGCCCGTGCGCTGGTGTTGGTTGGGCCTGTGGCTGCGTCTGAGGCTGTAGCGGCTGTTGCTGGAACGGCTGGAAAGGCTGCTGTTGTTGCTGGAAAGGCTGCCGTTGTTGCTGGAATGGGGCCGGTTGTTGCTGTGGCTGCATGGGCTGTGCGAAAAGGCTTGGAGCCGACGTCGGCTGCGAGTATTGTGGCTGCTGTTGCTGCGGGGTCTGCGTCTGCGGGAGCAACTGCGGCGTCCCCAGTCGTATGGACCCCAGCTGGGCTCCAGACGAGGGCGACGCGGTGCCAGCCCGCGGGGGGACATTGCTTGGGGTGCCGTTGAAACCGGTCGCCGGTGTTGTGGGATGACTTGACGAGAAGTTCATGCCCATGTTCATGCCCATGCCAGCCATTGGTGTGCCGTAGCCCTGACCCATGTTGAACCCGCCGCTCATCGCGGGGTAACCAGGTGGCGGCGCGGACTGCCCTTGAAGTTGCGGCGGGACGGCCGCGGCGCCCGAGCCGAAGAAATCCGCGAGGTCGTTGATGCCCCCTGCTCCCCCAGCATTGGACGCTTGCGGGGCCGCATCGTCGAAATCGATCAAGGAGACGCTTTGAGAGCTGTTGGGCCCGGCGGCGCCGTTGGAGAGCTCTGGGGGGATGGGGTTCGCTGCCGCGGAGAAGTCGCCCTTCTTGTAGGACTCGTAGCGATTAAGGACGGTGTTGATCTGGTCGTTGATCTGGAGGTAGGTGTCGAGCGATTCGGGGTCGTCTTCCTCGGCGTTGGATATCCATTTTTGGATCTTCGGCCGTGCGTCGCGCAATATTGACGCCACTTGCTGGAAGAGTACGAGCCTCGGGTGAGACGGGAGCACCGGGTGGGAAGGTGATAACTTACATCGTACACGTCCCCTTGTGCGAACCTCTCCCCTCTTGTGGTATCGACATTGTCCAGGATCTCGTTTAGCAGGATGACTTTGCTCTCGAGCTTGTTCAGCTCCGTGAGAGACTGTGTGCGGTAGTCGGGTTTCGCGTCGGGGTTCGCACCGGCCAACATCTTCATGAGGTCCTGTGCGGCGGCGAGGTCTCGCGGCGTGCCCCTGCGAATGAGCTCTTGCAGCTTCGCCGATTGCGCCTCGCGATCCTCCGCCTCCAGCTCATCCGCGGACTTCAGATTCTGCACCTGCACCATACGACATACTCGCATCAACATCATGCCTCCCACCATTTTCCTCGCATATCCGTGGTGTTAAGTGTTGGCTAGGCGCGAGGACTCACCGATGAAGACGCCGCGGAAGAGCCCCCCTGCTGTCTATTCATGTCTCGGAAGCGATAGCCCTTGAACGTGAGGAGCCGGTGCATATCCCGGATGTTGGCAAAGTCATCCTTCCACCGCGAGTCGATGCAGATGCCCTCTTTCCAGCTGTGGATGAGATCGAGAATCTTCTGCATGACGGGTCCCGGGAACGGGGGCGGGCGCTCGGGGAAGCGGCGGACGAGCTCGTTCAGGAACTCCTTGGTGGCGATCTGGAGGTGGAAGGGGTACCCGCACGACTGAACAAGTGTCTCGAGCAGCGCGAGGGCGAGCATGGCGACGTGGGGGTTACGGTGGTTCACGAGCCGCGCGATGGTCATTGCGCATTCGCGGGGGCTGCGAGTCGGATAGGCGGGGCGCACGGATAAGCATGCTTGATAGGCTGGAAGGAACCCGGAAGACCTACGTATTTGCTTTCTTTTGGTTGATATGATCTGCAACTTCGAGATGAAGAGCGTAGTTGGGCTCGCCCATGGTGGGATTGCACGCTCGGTTGATGAGAATCTCCAATGGGGAGACGTTGGAAATCCATGCTGACGACGACGAAGGAAACATATTCGCGGCAGTCAAGGGGATGGCTCCAGCAGTTAAGGATGAAGCTAGAAGGCCAGGCTTCGGGCTAAGGTCGAATGTTCAGGGGGTGGACGAGGCCGACGTCGAGGACGAGTCGGCGCTCGCTGAGATGATGATTCGTGGGGGTCGAGGGCGGAAGAACGTGGCTGGCGCTCGTCCACCCACGACTGCGTGCGCACAATGCACTGGACGCTGTCAGACACCCATTGCTCATTAACCTCGTTCTTGTCGTCCTCCGGCCCCCTCCGCTGCCTCCTCGTAGACGACGTGCATCCTTGGTACGAGCGGACCTCGACGCCCGACGCTCGAGCAGTTGCACAGTCGCTTTATCGAATGAAGTGCCGACATGGCGTCGCCTATCACCCATGCATGCACCGTTCTATCGCACCTCCCTTTGATGGGCTTCTGCGTGCAACTTATCACGATCCAAAATGAATCGGTCTCCTGCCGGAGTAATTGGTCCTCGGAAGACGGCAAGTCGTCGATCTTCAGAAGGTCGTCATGCTTCCAATGCGAGTACCTATTCTTTCATATGTCACTCTTGGAATTGAAACTTTTGAGATCGAACTGACAAATGTCCTAGGTACCAGGTTGTAGAGAGTCGGCTGATTATTGAGAGCCTGTCCCGTACGACGAAATGTGGCGGAAGAGTTTAACCATACTCTCCTCGGACTGATCTGTGCGCGCCATTCGCAGACCAGCCTGCCTTGACTGAAAGCGAAGTCGTGGACGTGGGTGCCCTGCCAGTGGCTCCCTGGTTACCACGCTGTAACACCAAAGCCAGAAAATTCCACCCCCACCGACGGGGTATCCTGCTACTGTTCGTACCTATCCACGTTTGCTTTCGATGGCGAGACTACGACGTCCTATCATCCCAGCGTATGGAATGCCCTTGGGGCGGAACCAATGGGGTCTTACATTTGTGTCAGGTATGTTCACCATTTACCCAATCTCAATAATATGCCACCCGGGCTTCCTTCAATGTGTTATCCCCAGAAACGCAGCCTTTGCTCGGACGCCTATCTTTGCGCCTTGCAAAGCGTTTACTCTACATCCTTGGAGGTCAGGCTCTCACCTTCATTGGCGTAAGCCCCTGCGGCTGTTATCTTCATGGAACTTGAACGTTGGCCGACGGCAAGGCGAGGGAGTGTGGGTGGCACTCCTTTCGATTCCTAGCAAACGGACCTGCATGTTTGCATCTCCCGCGATCCCGCCACCTCCGCGGCCTTTATGCCCTTTACGTTACAACTTTGATTTGCAGCGAGCTCCACCATCCGCTCGTGACACCTTCCCCTTCGCAACCACTCAAGGATCCATGCCGGCACCCACGTTGTGGCCTGCCATGACGTGTCCCAAACCCCGGAGATCTGTTCCGCAAAGCCGGATGGAAAAACGTAATCCTACATTCTCGTTCTTGCTCGGTAACTTGGTCTCGGTCTCGATGCGACTAGCCTACATTTTCTACAATGTAGAATGTGGCTGGCCGATGGCGTCGGTACGCCCGACCATCGGGTCTCTAGCTATAAAAGCTCCCTCGCATGAAGGCTTCCTCACCAACTCACTTACACAAAGTCTATTGTTTGCACGATGCCGGGCCTCGTCGACTTCCCCACCACCTACACCGCCTACGCCTTCCTCGAACCTGGAGGGAAACTCCAGAAGATCGCCGTCCCATGGAAGTTCCCCCAGCCCGGTGAGATCATCGTAAAGGTCCTGGCCTGTGGGGTGTGCGGAACGTCAGTGTCTCCTGCATTTCTTCTTCTATAATTGGAATCATAGACTGATTTGCAAGCTGCAGGGACGAAGTCTGCGCCACCCAGGTCATGCCTGCGCCCCTCCCTCGTGTTCCAGGCCACGAAATTGTTGGAGACGTCGTGGCCGTCTCCTATGACGAGAAGTTGTGGAAGGTCGGCCAGCGCGTCGGGGCGGGCTGGCATGGCGGCCACTGCTCGACGTGCACCCGCTGCCGTGCCGGCGACTACATGACCTGCGAGAATCAAGGCATAAACGGTAACTGTCCCGGATGACTCTCCTGTGCGGTTCATACTGAGTCTTTGTTCTAAGGTGTCAATCGGGATGGCGGCTACGCGGAGTATGTGACCCTGAGGTCGGAGGCTGTAGTCAAGGTACCCGAGGACATGGACCCAGCCCAGGCGGCGCCCCTGCTGTGTGCCGGCATATCTACGTTCAGTAAGTTGGGCAACGCCTACCCTGAACAGGCCCCCACCCGTGCCTAACTGCTGCTAGACCCTCTCCGTCACATGTCAGTCAATCCTCCCGAACATGTCGCCATCCAAGGCATCGGGTACGTAGTTCTCTGTCCTTCCCTCTCATTAGGCCTCTGACTGGCTGGCGGCTGCAGAGGGCTTGGACACCTCGCGATCCAGTTCGCATCCGCGATGGGCTTCAGAACGATCGCGCTGTCGTCGGACGGGTCCAAGGAGGAGATCGCCCGCAGCCTCGGCGCAGACGAGTTCATCGACGGGTCGAAGGTCGACCAAGTGCAAGCCCTCCAGGAGTTTGGCGGGATGAAGGTTATCATGGCTACTGCCCCGAATGCCCGCATTACCGAGAATCTCATCGACGCGCTTGCGGTCAACGGCACTCTACTCGTGCTCGCCGTCGAGCCGCAGCCAATGAAAATATCCCCGAGTGAGTCCTCCGTGTCACACGCACCCGAGAAGTATCGACCTGATGTCTGGAATGCAGTATCGTTGCTCGTGAAGCGTCTCTCCATTCGGGGCTGGCCAGCGGGTTCCCCGAAGGACGTGGAGGACTGCCTCGCTTTCGTTCGTGCCAAGAACATTAAATGCCTGGTGGAGCGGTTCCCTCTCCACAAAGCCCAGGAAGCGTTCGAACGCTGCAAGACCGCTCGCTTCCGTGCTGTGATTGTTCCTTGAAGGTGGAGTAGTGATGCTGTCGTTCCCGGGGCACGCATACACAGGTTAAAGTCTTGGGATTGTGATACAAGCTATTAGGGAAGGGCATAGCTAGCGATACAGATTCCATCTTGAAATTGCTATATGATCCGAACACTCCAGTACAGCATATTGTGCTGCCTCTTCGCTCCAGATATATGAAGGACATAGCCTTCACGGAGTTCTGCTTGAACGACCACCTTATCGGCGAATGCCTCCCCTTCCACCTCCGTGAATACCCTCTTCCACATTACAGGCCACGATGCTTCCGAGTGGCCATACCGGTTTCTGCGCTGAAGATTAGCAGACGTAGCGTAGCGATCGATTGAAGATAACTACCGGTCGAGATGATCGTCAATTTTGCCCGCTTCCTTCAGGCCATGGTGCCGGCCAAATACCACGGCTCCTGGGGACCGCTTCAACAGCACCACAAGCCTTAGGGCGAGTCCGTACTGGGTCTCTTCGTCGAAAAGGTGGAACAACGCCCCAGTGTAGATATGGGTGAGCGTGCCGCGCAGCTGAGATAGATTGGTGACGGATGCCAAGTCAGGAGGCTTCGTCTCCTGCGCGATATCAAAGGGTGCCGCGATGTCAGATAGGTCGAAGATGTTGCCGGCGAAGAACCGGATGGGGCATCTATCTGCATCTCCGAACAGCTCGTAGCCGAAGGCGAAGTACTGTGGTCGGAGGTCGCAGCCGATGATGTTCGAGGCAGGATATCCGTCAGAAACTAGTTTGCGGACGTCCGTGCCCACTTGGACCGGCGTGCTATGGTCAGTACGTATATCCTCCACAACTAACGGCACGATTTGGACACATACTGTGGCATCCTAGGTCGAGAAAGAGGGTATTGCCCCCCATTCCAGCGTCGACAACGTTTGGGTAGACAGGATTTGCCGCCATGAACAAATTCGCGAAGTGAAAAGCGCGTACGCAAGGGTAAGGGTATTCTGCGCTGATGAAGTCCGCATGAGTGGGCCGCCGAATAGCGTAAGGTGTTGAAAGAATGCCCTACTAGGCTCTGGCCCGGGACAACTTGTGAGCTGATCTGGCGAAAGAGACGAGTTACAAACCCACCGCTTCTGGACTTCCACTATCCTCTCTCGAACCTTGTGCTCATCTGGAGAGATGGCTATGCAGAGGAAGCCCATTTCTTTCTTTGACAACGAGAGGAGCCCAAGGTCGAGAGGAGGGATCAGTTCTGGTGCCAGTATCTCGCTCTCTGGGTTGACCATGATGGACACAGGGAAAGGTGATGCATATGGCTATCGTTTCTATCGACGTCTTCGATACTTTCGAGGGCTTGGGAATGGAATTAGCAAACGTAAGCACGCAGTGAGAAATCTGGGCAAACTGGCTAGTGGCCCAGCTCCGAGCTCGAGGCGACACTGCCCAACTTGTTACGGAGCGAGTATTCCAACCTCAAGTGAGGTTCCATAACAAATACCGGATAGAAACACCAGCCCCGGGGCAGAATCGTCCTAAAGTCGTCTATCGCGGTCAAGTCGCGACTCCTCGAGTATCGAACCGAACGTCACCACGTACGGTATGTCACGGTGCGGTGAGACACGTGCGCCCGTGACACTGGCAGTCCGAGGATCCGGAGGAGCACACGGCCACCGCAGAGCTGCTTTTGAGAGCGCTTTTTCCTCCTTCGAACTTGCACAAGTTGTACCCTCAGAGAGTGCTCATCCAGCATCCTCGGAGCGTATAAATCAAACCTTCAAGCTTGACGTCCGTTCTCAGCTTGTCAACCGGTCGTTCTCAGGACCAGGAGCCGGGCATCGTCACTGGTTGGAGGTCGTACAGTGAGCTTCCTTCCAGCACCGACCTTTAGGCTTTTGATCGAGCATGTGTACATCTTCTTAGCCATGCATTAAAATTTTCACTCCGGCTTTTGCGATCTCCCACCTCATGGGTGCGATCGCCGAAACCTAACACCATTGACGATTCAGAGAACAAGGAGTCCGCATCGCTTCTCTTGGGATGTTCAGCCAGTCCGGTCAGCGACCGAAGCCACATGGTACGTCTGTTTACTTTAAATGCTTCGTTGGCCTTTATGTTGTACGTCTGGTCTCCTGAAATTTGTATATGTTCTCCTAGAGGAGACATCTGTTCCCAGGGAAAGACCATCCTTTCCACGAGACCGGACGTCTGCCCGCAGCACGCACATCTATTCTCCGAGAGTGGATGCCTGCTCTACGACACTGGATGTTCACTTCCCCGTGAGAACGCATGTCCGTCCTCATGGACTAGAAGTCTGCTACGGTATGGCACACTTTGTTCTGCAAGAGCGGAAGCCCAGTGATCCTAGTTAGCTGATCACCTGTGCCCTGAGATCCAGAGGCTGAAGCCCCTCGTTCCCGGCGAGCTCTGTCAGCTCTGGCGCTCCGCTCAAGTGACGGCGGAATGCAAGTAGGGCGTAAGGCCAGAGTTATCACCCAAGGCCATTCGGGACACCAAGGCACTGTAGAGGGTGGTAAGGTTTGTCGATGATTGCAAGTACAAGACTACGTGACTCGGAATGTTGCAGGTACAAGACTCGGAATGTCGCGCGCGTATACAGACCAATGGAAAGATCCTTGATTACTTCCTTACACTACGACACCCACTGCGCACCTTGCACCCCGGGCGAGAACAACAACGGCATGGAGGTCACAGTGTACCGCCTCGACCCCACAACGACCGAGACTGTCACCACGGTCAGCCAGGTGCACGACACGACACCGTCCACAACGAGTGACGACTATCGCGCGGATAATCACCTTGATAGAGGTGACGCGCACCGAAGTACGAAGACGATATGCACATAGATAGCCTCCAACTATTACACAGACCCAAAATGTGATAGAACGATTTCGAGACGCCATGCGGCGTCTGCTCCCCACCCCGTCCGCATGAGCAGCATTGAGCTCCACACACAAATAATGAGTGAAGCCTCCCTGGAGGAGCCGTTCGGGCTCCTCCACTGCCGTCAGGCGCACGGTATCACCTCATCCCCTCCGTGCTCGGAAATATATCAGGCCCGTCCTGCAGGTCGTAGGTCAACGTTCAACCGGCTGTTCCGAGACGTGTTCACCACAATCTTCCCGAATTGCGGCCGGGGTTCGGCCGAACCTAGCCCAACTGGCTCCATTGCGTTCGAACGTAAGCCGGCCCAATTTGGAGTCGCAGCCTAGCCAACTGGCGCAGTCGCTATGCACTTTTGCTGATGGCCGGAGTCCGAGGAACACAATTTGACCTGAACAACCCCGCTACTGCGTCCTGATTTGGTGCTGAGTCTTACCGCCAGGACTGGGGCCTTGTCAAGGCCTTGTGCACGTACGATCATCTGTCCGTCTGGGCCCGAAATAGTTGTCTCCCAAGGCAGACGATTGATATGACCTATGTGCGGGGAGGGAGGACGGTCATCCGAAATAGTCTGTTACTGTGCTGTCTTTTACGAACCAACGGACGAAGACGCCTTGCCCACGTGTACTGAACATATGGGTTCATGTATATTTATGCTGACACATGACTGACCGTTCTCCTCCGTCAATCCCTGAGCTCGATGGCTCGGAGTTACTAAGCACTGCCAAATTAAAGCAGTTTGTGGAAGTGAGTCGAAATGCATGTCTATTCACATCTCTCTGTCCTAGTGAACTCTCTTGCGTCGGCTGTTCGTATTTTAGCATCTGTTGATATCTCAATCTTAGGCATCAAGGCAAATTCGTCTGTACCCAGCGTGAATTTACGATCTAACACTCCGAACCTTCATGGCATGCAGACCGCTATACCATTCCTAAGTATGTACGGCTGATACATGCATCACTCGGCGTTTACACGGCCATGGCCGCCGGTTCATTAATATTATACTTATACAAAGGTTCGACTTTAGGGACGGGATCTGTTTACTTGGGAAGGGATTGGCCAACGAGCCTAGGAGGATGGGTTCTAGGTGCGGTCATATACAGTATATATGTTTGCCACGTAAGTACACTCCGCTTCCGGTTTCTTCTTGGCGTCCCCGCTCTTCCGGAGTCATCGAGAGAGAGTCGGACAGAATCCGATGACATATTTATTTAAATCGCAGCTGCTGAATATGGTCAGGCCCCATACACATGCAGGTGTTGATGATGGATGCCCTGGGGCAGCATGTCAACGCTCTCACCTTGTGCACAGTGCCTGTGATTTCTAGGTTCGAACCCAGACGTGATTCGGTAGTGACATGGTCCCAGGTGGTTCTCTGATGGACAAGTTACATAACTTATTCATCGGCGTTGCCGCAACTGCCCATTGGGCTCGGGCGTCTAACCGGAAATAAACGTGCGTGTTCTTCCGCATGGTCAGATGCAATTATAGCAGTAACGCAATTCAAATGAAACCCAACCACGGTCGTTCAAGATGTCGTATATAAGGCTCGCCGACGCTGCGGCGACAGTCCCATCGAAGAGCAGACAAGATGACGGTGGCCTTCGTGTGGATTCGGATTCTCGCCGCACTTTCCCTCCAGGTCGCGACCTCCTACGGCCGCCCCTCCCGGGCTCGCGAGGAACCTGATCCCTCCTATGCGGTGCACGTGAAGCTGGGTGGGAAGAAGTACATTAACAAGGTTTGTCCAGGGTTCCGATGACGGGAAAGGCTGAGATTTTAGACCGATCACAGGGATTGGTCGCCTTTGGATTAATCCCATCCAACTTTACCGACTCTACCGGTGCGTTGACAAGAGAACCAGTGCAGTAATTGGGTTTCTCATTGACCAATTCAAAATAGGCGACACGCTGGGAGGCATTGGGAGCGCGATCGCTCTCAAGAGAGGCAGCTTCGCGAAAAACTCCAACGGCACTTTTACGGGGACGATTATTGCCCAACCCGACAGAGGGTTCAACGTGTATGTCTTGTTACGACTCCCAGTACCTACGAGGACATATTGACACGTGTGGATGTACAGCGACGGGACCGTTGACTGGCAAGGCCGCCAGCAAGTGATCGATTTCGTTCTTTCGCCCTACTACGGCACAGACAATCTCAACTTCAGCGACGGCCTGAAAACCCTGCAACTCACGTATCGCGATACTCTCTTGTACACCGAGAGGAACGGCTCGAAGACGACGGGTCTGGATGCACTCGCTGTACGTCCGGCGACTGCGGTGGACCCTCCGTTGCCGGAGGCCCCTTCGAGTGACCATATGTCTCTGGACGCCGAAGGCCTTGCCCTCAACGCTGACGGAACGTACGTGAACGGAACCGTTAGTCGATTCAAGGACAGTTTAAGGAATTTTTGCACAGATTCTGGACCAGCGACGAGTACGGCCCGTACATCTATCTGTTCAACGGGAAGGGCGGGCTTGTCCAAGCCATCGAACCTCCCAAAGCAATCACTCCCTTCATCAACGGTCAACTCAACTTCACCTCTGACACGGACCCCGACACTGGTCGCTCAGGGAACCAAGGTGTGTTTCTCATGATACCATTTTCAGGCACGTCCCTAATCGAAAGCCTTCACCATGTAGGTTTCGAGGGATTGACCCTCAGCGCGGACGGCAACACGATATATGCGCTCCTCCAGTCCGCGACCATCCAGGATGGCGGCGGGGACAAGTCGACGTCTCGCTACACCCGTCTGGTCGCGTTCAACATATCCGCCCCTCTTGCTGCGAAGCCCCCTCTCGTAGGAGAGTGGGTTGTTCCACTGCCGCAAACTAACAAGGGCAAGACGATCGCCTCTAGCGAACTGCACCTCGTCAGCAAGAACGTCTTCCTCGCGCTCTCGCGCGACAGCTATGGCCACGGTGGCAGTGACAGCCAGTCCTCGTACAAGTACGCTTCTAATGTGGTGAATTCACATGAAAGTCATAACTGACCATGCGGTGTTCCGACAGGCAAGCAGACCTCATTGACATCACCAACGCGACCGATATCCACAACACCAAGTTCGACGACCCCAGCAACCCCATTGCCACGGACGGAAAGCTGGACGACAGTATCAACCCTGCCACTTACGTCTCCTTCGTCAGCTTCATCGACAGCGTCCAGCTCGCCCGGTTCGGCGTCCACAACGGTGTGTGCATAATTCTGCTAGCGCGTTCGTGCACCTTGCTCATCGCAGCGTGACGTTCTAGGCAACCCTGTCGACCAGACCCTCATCGACGCCAAGTGGGAGTCGCTCGCGCTCGCGCCGGCTGGCGATCCGGACTACCCGAACGACTACTTCTTGTTTACTGCAGTAAGTCACCTCGCCAAGTCTGCCGCGGGTCTTTGAATTCGTGGACGGGCTGACCTTCTGGCTTTCCTCAGGCGGATAACGACTTCATCACCACGCAAGGGATCTCGGGAGGCCAACCGTACAATGCGGGCTTGGACAACGACAACCAGATGATGGTGGTCAGGGTGACCCTCCCTGGCGCGACGGTTCCCGGCGTGACTGCTGAAGAATGCGAAAAGTAGGCATTAGACACTAGACGTCGGGATGGGTATTGCATTCGCTGTTGCACCTTTCGAATCAAGAGCACATGTTATACCACTGCACATGGCGCCTGGAAACCGTTGGCATTCCTTGGAGTCCATTACAGCCGTCCCTTCACGTTTTCGCGCCAAGCACTGGTTAGCATCCGATTTCGGATTCAGGTTCATGTCCGCCGAATGAGGCTCGGAAGATAATCTCAAGAGATATTTCGGTATTAACCTTGAAGGTGTCAAGTTGTTCCTAGACCGATAATCACGTCCCCCCCTCACCCGCATCATGAGACGTTCATTCCCCCTTTTCAGTACCGTTATGACGTTACTGACAACCTCCTAGGCCTCGCACTACGAAACTAACGCAGGTGCTACTACTTAGATGCATACGAATGATTGTGATACGGACGCAAACACCTCGCATCGGGTCCAAAGCCCTCCAGCTGCAGCTCGCACGCGTCTCGCAGCCTTCGAAGCGGCACTTTTCCGCGCTGGACGGTGCGCCCGCATATGTACACACCCACGAACCTCGCGCAGAAGCGATGCACCCGAAGCCGCCGCCGCCCGACGGCTCCTTCTTGCGCCTGAACACCAAGTCCGTCCGGCCTCGCTCGCGTCCAACCCTGACAAGTACCTCCCCGTGATCATCCGTGCTCGGATTCCGCGCCGCGCCGAGACGCTGCTCCGGATGCTCCGCGCAGCCCCCCGGGCCCCAGCGACCAGCTCGTCGAGGACGAGGACGGAGTGGACAACCGCATATCGGACCACCTGAGGGTGTGCCTGGACTGGCTCGCCGGTTCACCGGACCAGAATTGGCTGTATCTCGCGCAGTGGCGGGCTCACGAAGAGGTGCGCAGGCGTACGCCGTGGATGTATGCGCTGCTTTTGTGACGTGGGCGATGCTTTGCCTTAGGTTCCAGAGCTGCACGACGTGGTGAAGCCCCTGCCGTTGCTCGCGCCGCTTCTGGAGAAGGTAAAAGTGGACTTGTGCTAGTCTGTGTTCTTTGTTGGGCCCGTTGGTGCGGTGAGTGGTTGGTCGCCTTCCTTGAGAAGTCCATAAACTGCGGGTCATCTCATGATGGCCGCGATGCATTCGTGTGGAACGTTTGAGCATGGTGCTGCTGCGGATATGTGGACGAGCGCGTGCTACTTACTTGGCTGCTGCACCTGGCCGATCTTCTGAAGAAATGCGCCGTTATCAGATGGGGCATAAACAGCCCGAGGTGTCAGCCCGAGAGTGGTCGCTTGGGAGCTCAACGTCAACGTTCACCCTCAAGGTCGGGTGAAGTATCTCGGACGACTGACATTGCTCGTGTTCTCCGAGAGGTCTCCTAAACATATGCATGAGTCCAGCTCATTATACTGAGTCGTCAGTCCCTGGGGCGCTGACTGAGTGGGGCGTTCCAGGACGTACACAGAAGTTGGCACAAGAACACTCACACCTCGCGGATTCGAACCTGTCCGTCTCTGTACTGCATACATCCTGCACGAGGCTACTCCGGATCTTCCTTATCCTCGTGTCACGAGGGTACTGATACATAAGGTTAGCCCCCTGCACACCGATTCGTACTGCAACCTCTACAATCTCTTCGTGTCGTCGGAACCGTCCCTCTTCTGCAAACATATTGTACTGCTCCCTCCCTCTGCGTCAGAATACCTTACCAGAATGGACGACGCAATACGTCATTCGTTGAGTTCTTCCTCCGGCGGACAAGCTCTGGTGACGACAAGTTCGACGTGGGCCTCGACCCAAGGTAAATACCGCCAGAGACGACACACGCCCTGCTGCAGACCGAGGGCACGCAAAAGCTGCGTCCCCCACGAAGGCGACACGCTCTTTGTGCCTTGCAGGTGGTGGCACCGCGCGGAGAACGTGGTGGGACCCAGCGCTGCTGCAAATGGGAAGAAAAGAGGGTGGACCGCCGGCGTGGGCTGGTGGTTCCTCCCGCGGTCTTAAGGTTCGTGGATCGTTAATCGTGTTATGTAGTGATCGGGCGGCGAACATTCGGAACGCTGAAGAACGGTCGAGAGGCCATGGGCACCGTGCAGAATCGAAGACGAAGGTGACGGCAGGCGACGGCGTTTCCTGGAGCGGCATTCCTTTGTATCTGGGGTGAGAGGAGCTGCAGCGGTCTAGGCCGAAGAGGTACCCGACACACGAGGTGGGTGTTCGCGAAAGGTTGCCAGAGAGACTATAGGCTGAAGGTTGTTTTGCAGACACGCCTGTCCTTGGGATATCGATGAGGTAATTGGAGGCCAAAATGGCGTATCTCGCGCGCCGTACAAGTTGGTCTCACCAGATATTGGGGGGACGCTCTGGGTACAGGGGTGGGCGACTCGTGTTATGTCTGACTGAGTACTAGTTGTGTAATGCGATGCGATGCGAGTACGGTGTTGCAAGCGTGTGTGGTGTGTGCATTTCAAGTTGTGTGTTTTGGGGGAGGAGACTGGAGGATCGGACATGGTTTGTGAGCACACTTGGCGGTTGGTGCTGCGCAGACTAGAGTCGAGGCAGTGATGGGCGAATTAGCTGTCCTAGGGTCAGGTGCGACCCTCCTGCGAGCGGGAGGGCGTGAGTGTTAGGCTGGGTTTGGCAAGCTGGGGGTGTGGGAATAATAGGTAGAACGGGCGTCTGTTGTGGAGGGGTGGCCGTATCGAGCAGGCGTTGAGAGAGAGGCTCTGGAGGCCTCCGACTCGCCCTCCTCGCACGTCCATCACAGCCCACGACTATCGCCTAGAAATACGTCCTAATGTCTTCCTAGTCGCTGCACTCCATCGTTCTCTCCCTCCTGCCATGTCCAATGAGACCCAGAAGGCCGACCAGATAGCTCACAGGTTATACTCTAAACTCTCCCTAGTTGTCAATCATGCACGAGCCACGGTTGAGCCATCCCCGACCGCAAAGGTCGACAAATGGGTGAGCACAACTCCTCCTTGCATCCAGATATATGCTTTGACCAGGCCTTGGTCGCTGCAGTTCAACCTCGAGACTCCAGACCCGGAGCTCTTCAAGGAGCACACCCGTATCTATCGCTCCATCTCAACTTCGCACGTCGTCCCTCTCTTCCAACTCCAAGTTCTTTTGTGCGTCCCTGAACTAGCTACGAACCAAGTACTTGTCTACATCGCCCCGGACTCCTCTCGCGTGCGCATCGACCCCACTCCGCGCTACATAGTCCTCGAGTCCTGGAACCTCGACTATGTCCAGTACCGCGACAACCGTCACCAGACCCAGGACGTGGCTCCCTCGACAATGTACAAGCACGGCATCCCCCTCTTCCGCAGCATATTCACCCTCCTTCGAGTTCTACCCGCCTGGAAGCTCGCCCGTCGCCTCCGAAGGCGTGTCGGGGGCAATCGAAACGGCAACTTCAGCATACAGTTGCGCGTCGACGGACATGACGGAGACATTCGCGCGGATGAAGTATTGAGCTTAGGTGAGTACGACACCTCTGTCAGTTATTGTTTGTCCCCGCCTTCTCTGCCATAACATCGGTACACACGCCCCGCATCACATTCGATCGGCCGGTCCTATTTCCTTCTGGTGTCCTTGGGTCGTCGGTTCCGCAACCACAATGACTGACTTGATCGATGGTTCTCCATCCTTCCTCGTACCCAGATACAGCTCCTCCCGCGCTGGCCCCGGTCCTCAAGAAGGAAAGGCATTCGCTGTCCCCCATCACACACCCCATGGGCGAGCTCGCCGTGTCCGTGGCGTACTTAACGTCCCCCAACTTCCAGCTTGACACGCTTGAGTCCCTCCTCTCTTCCCGCTTCCTCTCCCTCGAAGAAGGTCCCGACTTCACCCCCACCCTCATTAAGAACCAACAACGGGATAGCATCACCGGGTCCCCGGGCAGCCTGCCCCTTCGTACGTCACTGCCAACCTCGCCCCCACGCTCAATCGCGGACCGGTTTGTTATTTCCCCAACACCTGCAGCCCCCACCACGTCGACCCACGGTCACGGACGGACAACGTCGTTCTCGTCCACGCAGGGCATCAAGGGCAGCCCCGCGGGGAGCCCACGGCTGGGGAATATCCCGTTGCCGATCTCGCGGAACTTTTCGGGCGCGGGTATGGGCACGTCTGGGGTATCGGACTCGTCGTCGATAAGACAAGGCGCGGGCTCGATTGGCTCTAGGGAGGAGGTATCAGCGCTTGCGGCGCGTATGCGTAGGGAGAGCCTTCAGGGACGCAGCTCGGTGAGTGATGCAGATCTTGTTCGAGAAGGGACGATGTTTGCGCTGACGCTGACGTGAACCTTCTTGTGTTGTGGCACTATTTCGTCATGTCGTATAGACAGAGTCTCCGACCGGTGTTCCAATACGGCGCACTCCAATCACGACCGTCAATGCGTTCAAGTCGTCGACCATGTCATCTGGCTCACCCTCATTCCATTCACCGTCCCCGTCATTACGGACGCAGTCCCCACTCTCGACTGCCGCTGGGCCGTCGCTCCCTGGCCGCCCAGCACAGTCGCCGACCTCGTCACGTGTACCACCATCGCCTGTCGGGACTGGACACAATTTCCCCACTTTCCCTGTTACGTCAGTGCGGCCGTCGCCACCATTCGTGCCATCGAACCTGGGTTCCGGCCGGCCGTCATCTGTGGACCTATCGGGCGGCCCTTCTGGCGCGTCGCCGAGAGCACAAGGGAAGCGGTACTCGAGCAGTTTCGGTCAGCGGTACCTAACGCCAAGTGGTACCTCGGGAGAGGGAAGCCCGAGGGGGAGCCCCGGAACTGGCGCGAGCGAGGTGGATAAGGTGCGTTTTTCTATTCTGCTACTTCCCTGGGCACATTTTTATGCACGTTTATGCTAGGTTCCCGCGTATCTGAGTGGCAACACCGACGAAGACGATATTTCCGCCTTCGTACAGGAGATCGCCGCGCGTAAACCTCTGTCCAGCGGGCGAGAAGGGTCTGAGTCCCCTGTGCCACCGCCGGCCGATACCCGCACATCGACCATTCATGAGGAGTCCGAGTCTGCGCGCTCCAGCGACGTCGTGCTGCGACAGCGCACGATGTCGACGCCTGTCCTTACGACGGAGAGCGCGGTGGATGAGCACCTGAGGGACATGAGGGCCGCGTTCATGGCGTCGCTCGAAGTGTTCGGGTCGCGAGGAGGCGCAAGACGAGAAGCCAGTGGATCGACGGACACCGCGACCGGCCCCGCGTCAACTTCGCGTCGGCCCCTTGTGGACCCTATCGCATACTCGGGCGCGGCGCGGAGAGAGGGCCCGCTCGGGGACTCGGCGGCGGGAGACGAGTCGCCGAGCTCGCAGCAGGACAGCGGTGTCGCTTCTGGGCCGGCAGGAGGCTTGCCCCTTCCTCCCGCGTATGTGCGCCCGAGGCTACCGTCGACGGGGAGCGGGTTTAGTATCGCATCGGAGGAGGTGCTCGGGCGGATGGATCCTGAGCTGGGGGGAAGCGATGAGAGGCGGAATGAGAGGGGCCCCCTTGGAAGGTGAGCCATGATGGACGGTGGATGATGGATGAACAGGACGGCGGGAGGACGAGGGCCAAGGGGATGGCTTTGGGGTGGAGTGGAGTGGATGGCTAGCCGTCTGCCGATGGACACCACTTGATACGATCTGCGCATTGGCAAGATCAAAAGCCACGACATCATCCACATCGATATTCCCGTCGTCGTCGTGTCACACGCCCCCCACACGAGTCCTCGGAATCCACTTCGGTTTCCTGCCGCTCATCCTCGCCTCCCATTGGTTCCATGTCCACCTCAGGCCGTTGCCTGTTACTCATGATCTCGCTTATGTAGCATGCATTTATCGTTATTCTGTGGACGTTTGGACTACGTCCTGGGCTGCCGGCAGTGGCAGTACTCGCCCAGCTGTTGCATTATTAGTTCTCTCTCTGTATGTCTCTGGATCCCTTGCACATATATACTCTCTGTACCTCCTCTTTATCTTTCCCACCTCATCACCATCGACATACCTCGCTGTCCCCCATGCGTCCAAGGGCACACATATCGCGTTCCTGTTTGCCACTCCCCACCCCCCTTCCCTAATCACGTTCCGGCCCTTACGCTCCCCCACGCATACGACCACGTGCTACGCGCTGTGTTCATAGATCCTACAGTGTACATTTGCAATATACCACATCTTCCCGCCGCTCTCACATGTACTTCTGTCCGGGAGGATTAAGTATAGAGCTCTTGATGTGTGCACGTGTTCATATTAAATTAAAAATGGTTTTATTTCAGCCTTCGATAGCTCAGTTGGAAGAGCGTGAGACTGTAATAGGATAACGGGTCATCTCAACGTCGCTGGTTCGATCCCGGCTCGAAGGATAATTTTTGCTAGGTCGTCACCTGACAGTATGCACGTGATCGGGCCGGGGGCAGGAGGAGGGGAGGGAGTCACTAGTCAGGGCCCGGGGGCGAGGTTGGTGGTGGGCAACGAGGATGCTGTCGTCCTGGGCGGTCTGTTTCTTGTACGCTGGTGTCTCTTCTGCTTTTGCAATTGCTGGTCTCGGTCAATCTACTCAGAATCAGGATGCTCAATCGGTTTTGAGGCAGGATGGCTTGGAAGGACTGCGAACATGGGCCTCAGAAGATGTCCTGGAGGTACGAGAGCTTTCACTAACGCCGCGAGCAAGCTATCCAACTCCTTCCATCTTGCAGTCCCAGCCGAACTCCATCCAAGATGGTTCTGTTACTTCACAGGCATGGCAGGAGGACACAGAAGACCTGCTGTTCTCCTGCGATGATTCCTCTGCATACGAAAGTCTATGGAATATCAGCACCCTAGCCAACACGACGTATCACACGGTCTACCACCCGCTTGACGAGATCGAAGACTTCATGGAGGACCTCGCCAACCTGCACCCGGACATCGTCCAGCTTGATTACATTGGCCATTCCGCGGAGGGCAGGGAGATGATTGGAATGAGGCTGTCTAAACCGTCCGTCAATGTCACAAACGACGACGGTTACACCTCTAGCGTAAAGAAAGCGGGTTTCGTGATCGCGGGGGCGCAACATGCGCGTGAGGTGTGTGCCGCATCTTCAAGTACTTCCATCGTCGTGCAGCAAGGCTCACAGCTCGCCAATTGCAGTGGATCGCAACCTCCACGACGCTCTATCTTGCCCACTCCCTTGTCGCTGACGCTGCTGAGGCGTTCGCCCTGTCCTCGTGGTTGGAGTACTTCGTAAGCACGCTTCCCAGTCCCTATTGTGATTTTTCCTTGGGTATGTTCCAGGATGCCTGAACAAACCCTCGTTCCAGGACTTCTATATCATCCCTGTGCCGAACCCCGATGGTTACGTTTATACCTGGGAACAGGATCGTTTCTGGTAAGTCATTCTGGCGTAACTCAATCCATGGGCACTGACGGCGGCGCCAGGTACAAGAATAGGCAAAACATTGGTCCGGATGAGGAGTGCACGGGAATCGACATGAACAGGTACGTACAGCGCTCGACATTTTCGTTGCCGCCGCCTGCATCGCTGACGGTACTGTAGGAATTGGGTACGTGTTATTTCACGCGGCTTTCGCGGACAGTGGTCGCCAATACGTCGTTCCACAGGGCTACAAGTGGAAGGCTAAATCTAATCTACCTTCCATGGCCAACGCCGCAGACGAATTCGAGTCGTCCAGACCTGGCAAGGGGTCGGACGCCGATCTATGCTCGACATGGTACCCCGGCCACCGTGCGTTTGAGGCTCCCGAAGTGAACAACATCGCGAACTACATCCAGACGCTCCCTAACGTGAAAGCGTTTGTCGACTTGCGGAGCTATGGTCAGATGTGTACGTATTCGGCCCTCCGTCTTCTCTTACGTATCGTTAATGGCGCCCTTTCCAGTATCGATCCCCTTCTCGTGGTCCTGCAAGAAGACACCAAAGGATGCTGAGGATCTACTCGAGGCTGCGCTTGGCGCCGCAAACGCCATTAAGCAGCCCCACGGCAGCGTATTCACCGTAAGGAACCCCCGCAACTCCCCATTACTCCTACTAACGCACAAATGGCGCAGACCGGCAGCCTCTGCGAGCAGCTCTACAAGGCTTCTGGCAATGTCGTTGACTACATGTACAAGAAGGCTGGCATTAAGTACTCATACTCCGTGCACCTCCGCGACACTGGAACAGTGCGTCCCCTTCTTTCCGGTGTTCTGCCCGACATGGTGTTTACGTCTCGTACCTTACAGTACGGCTTCAACCTCCCTGCGGAGTGGATCCGACCTGTAGGTGAAGAGACCGCAGCGATGGTCAGGTCCCTTGCGGAGTTCATCACGAAGCCAAAACGTACGTTTCATTCACGCTTGGCCCGCCTGCTCGATCTTGTTGGATTTACTGATCGCGGGTTGTACGAACAGCTTACAAGGCAGATTAACTGTCGTTTGCGTCACGTTTCAGACTTCATGCTACCCTCATCGCTATCCCCCCATGCTCCGACATCTCTTATATTATCTGCTCCATTTTTCGTCTAGCGTGTACGAATATATCTTTTCGGAAGCTAGGTTCAAGCGATTGTGCTGGTGCGTGGTTGGACTTCATCTCATGCTATTACCACGAGATATCGCCGCCCCTGAATACCCACGGACGGCCTAGTTTCTTATGAGGAAGGGCTTGTAGATTCTTCTACCGTCTCATTGCCGTTCTCGTAGCCTCTGTAGCTAGAGGGGACGGATACGACAGCTTGTCGCCCCTCTCGGACGGATACAATCAATTGAAAAGGTCTTATGAGAGGTATGCCCAATGTGTCTTATTTCCGCGCATCTAGGGATCTCACTGCGTGTAATCCGAAGCCTCTCCTTGGTAACAAAGTTCACAGCCGTGAGCATCTCGTATATAACGGCCGTGGGACGCGGTGTCGCGGCCCATCGATCCTCTCACCGCAAAATAAGTCATGGCGTCGGCCTCCACCAGACGGGTCGCGATCATTACGGGGGCAGCTCAGGGCATCGGTCGCAGCATCGCCCAACGGCTGGCTAGGGACGGTCTGGATCTGGGGCTCTTCGACCTCCCTGAGTGCAAGGATCTGCTCGAGGAGTTGGCGGCGAGCATTCGCACAGAACACGACACTCGGATCGTCACCGTCTACGGCGACGTTAGCGTCGAAGATGACGTGAAGAGGCTGGTAGACACGACAACGCAAGAGCTCGGCGACCTGTATGCGGTGCGTTCGTTGCATATTCGTGACTTTTGAAACGTTTCACGACGCGACGGCAGATGATCGCTAATGCCGGGACTGCGAACGTCGCTTCCTTGCACGAAAGTGAGTTTCTCCGACATCGCGCAGGGAAGCTGTTTTCATCGAGCATTCCGCAGCCACCACGGAGATGTACGACAAGCTGATGAACGTGAATCTCAGAGGGGTTTTCCACTCTTACAAGTACGCAGCGATTCGTTTGATCGAGCAAGGCAAGGGCGGGCGCATGATCGGAGCAGCATCCACCGCGGGCAAAAGAGGTGATCATACTCGTACCCAATTGGCAGCCAAAAAGCATGCTCGACGGTTCACTTTTCAGGCGTCCCGGACCAGCCGGTTTATTCCGCAACAAAGTTCGCAATCAGGGGCCTGACTCAGGCTGCAGCAAGGGACTACGGCAAGTACGGGATTACCGTGAACGCCTACGCTCCTGGCGCTGTGATGACACCTCTGAGTGAGTTTCTGAGCACTGTAGGCCCTGCACCGACCTATAATTGATGCTTCTTTACGCGCATACAGTGACTATGGTGGACGAGATGCACTCAGCGCGGACCGGGCAGCCCAAGGGTAGCTGGAGTGGATCGGTAAGGCTATCGACCGAAATGTATCCTTTGATGCCACCTTGACTTGCGATGCAGCGCTCTACGAATGCCTTGGGGAAGTATGGCCAGCCGGAGGATATTGCCAAGCTTGTGTCCTTCCTCGTCTCTGACGACGCTGGATTCATCACGGGTGAGCCGCGGTGCCACCGGCGGCCGGCCACTGCATCGGACACTACTAATCAGCATTCCCCTTCTCTCGTTTTGGCATGGTCGCCGGTGGCGATACAGGTCAGTCGGTAAGTATGCTTTAGGCGGTAAAATGATCATGTATTAACCATGCATTACTCGTCACAGTACGTCGTGGATGGAGGAGGGTACTTCGATTGAGCGCTGTAAAATAACCAAAACTATCTGTTTTCGGTGACGTATCGTATTATTTGCAATCTCTGTGTTTGTTATCCACCAGGTGTGGAAAAGGCCCCACGCCATCCACATTAGGTCCCGTCGTGGTCGCCCAAGGGGGAACACTTCTGCCGAAGAAGAACCAGACATCGGCGTCCGAGTCGGGGCTACGGCGGGGGTTGTTTCCAAAGGACCAAGCGGTGATGGCTCTAGCCATTCTTAACGCTGATGCTCGTGGTTTTCATAGACCTCTTGATGAGACCATGACCATCTGACTTGTCTCTGGGTTGGCCGACACGCAATTGGGTTTGCTGCGCGGGCCGCCGGTGGAAAGAGACGCGTCTTGGTGGGGATAAATCGCGGCAACGTACATACAGCCAGGGTCCCACATCTCCTTCCCCCGCGACAGCATGGCATCCAACTCCCCCAGACGTGTCGTCATCCTCACTAGCGAAGCTCAAGGCATCGGTCGCGGCATCGCTCTTAGGCTTGCTAACGATGGTTTCGATCTTGGACTATTCGATCTCCCCCAGTGTGAAGACTTGTTCGAGGACGTAGCGGCGGAAATCCGTAAAGCGCACGGCGTTCGAGTGTCCACAATCTACGGCGACGTGAGCGTAGAAGAGGACGTCAAGAGATTTGTGGGAACGGTCGTCCGGGAGTTAGGGGATGTCTACGCCGTGAGTATTTTGATTCCGCTTCCTAGGAGGTCTTTCTATCACCAACGCGTTCCATAATAGATGATAGCCAATGGTGCAATTTGCACCGTTGGCCCCCTTCACGAGAGTGAGCACTGGCACGTCGTTCAACGAGTCCGAGAATTGCGTTATACACATAACTGTGATCTACAGCTCCGACGGAAACGGTCGACAAACTGTTGAGTACAAACATCAAGGGCGTTTTCCTTTGTTACAAGTACGCGGCGATCCGCATGATTGAGCAAGGCAAAGGTGGCCGCATCATCGCCGCAACTTCTTCCACCGGTTCGGTCGGTGCGGTTCAGCGTTTTTCAACACACATGCTTTCAGCCACATACACAGCGTATCAGCATTTGTTCACGCAGACATGCCTGTGTATTCCGCCAAAAGTTCGCCGTCCGGGGCCTCACTCAGTCTGCTGCGATGGAATATGGGAAGTATGGCACAACCATAAACGCGTACGGGCCTGGGGCCGTACGTACGCCTCTCAGTGCCAGTGAGTGCCTAAACAATGTTGCTTGTCCTCCCGCGTCGCTGACCCCCGTGTAAAGTGAACAAAATGGATGAGATCCATAACGCTCGCACTGGTGAACCAGTGGCGGCAAGTCCAAATTTCGTTGTTGTGCTGCACGCACTGAGGTCAAACCGCACACGTTCAGTTCCAGAATGTTTTAGGAAAGTATGGCGAGCCGGAGGATATTGCTAAGCTGGTGTCGTTCCTCGTCTCCGATGATGCATCATTCATCACTGGTAAGTCCTTCAGAGGATTTTGTTCCCCCAGCGCTGCGTTCATCGATTGGCAATGATGGGACATTGACCTTTACGCGCAGGGCAATCGTGCTATGTACAGCTTCCGCGCGCGATTGATATTAATGACAGACTCGTTGACAATTGACATAGTAACTCGTCGACGGAGGTATGTTTTTCACTTGAGCCGATGTCGGAGGATCGTGTCCACATATTCCTCGGACACACGATTTCCCCCCGGTTCTATGCGGTTCTGAAGAGGTGATGTCCGAGTCAAAAATGCCCTTTGACGTTACTTTATCTGCTAAGTCCTAATGGACGACTTCAACAGAAAACTGTATGGTTTCAGATACCGTTTCGAAAGGAAATACGACGCTAGGATTGTCCCTTAAGAGCTTTATATGCCAGGGTTTATGTACTACTGAGGTCCGCGCTCCGACGGTAGTTATTTCTTGTCACTGACTTTGTTCGCTAGGACCAGTACTGTACTATATATAACACGATCGCAACCGCGAAGTGAATATTGAATCGCCAAAGCTCCCCTCACCCTTCGTTACGGCCACTGTAGTCCGACGTGTCGCGGTCCTCACCGGGGTGGCCGAAGGGACAAGTTCGCCGTGCGGGAGCGTCATGCCGAACACACGAATCTACGAATCTACAACGATTCAGGCGTGCAGACACCTGAGAAAACTGAGAGAAAACTGACTTGCTGGGCCCTTATCATGCTTTACCAGGCAGAGCGGCATGAATTTGATTGACGCAAAGAGCGACGGAGATGAGAACGAGCAGGGAGCTCACGGTCTGACCAACCACCATACAGTCGTTTGTCGGTCTCGTTCGGTGACGCGATCGGTCCCAGACAGTGATACAATCCCCACCCCACTCGCCTTGGTAACCACGCCACACTGCTGCGAACAGATTTGAGAAACTGCATTAGAACATGTGGTCCACCACGTGCGCTCATTAGGATTATCGGACAGCATTGGATGTACCGTTACAACAACCCGTCGTGCGAGTGTGAGGCATATGAGGCTTTGGGGGGATATGTGTATGCGTGGGGGGGATGTCATCGATATCCATGGATTCATCAAAGCACATCCAGAAGTAAGAGCTAGAGTACAAACGCGGCCGAGTGTGTTCCGTGACCCATGAGTATGAGGGAAGGTACAGTACACGCGGTGAGACGCGCGGATAAGTGATGGATAAGATGCACGTGGTAGGGGGAGAGAGAGAGACCAAGACCAGGACGTAAGCCTTCAGTGCTTCTCGTCGAAGTGGCCATCGTCCAGATGGTTGAGCTCCTCCTCGACGGCGTCGAGGTGGCGGAACTGGATCCAGAAGATGACGCCCGCGATGAACGCGAGGACGCCCATCGAGCCGTAGTTCCACACGAGGAGCGGGTCCGCCGAGATCGACACGAACGCCTCGCCAAGCGCGGAGCTGATCGCGCTCATGAACAGGAACACGGACATGACGAGCGAGCGCATGTTCTTCGGCGCCTTCGTGAACGCATACTCGAGCCCGGTGATGGACGCGAAGATCTCCGAGAACGCGATGAGCACGTATGAGCCCGTCTGGATCCAGACGTTAAGGTCGGAGGTGATCGGGACCCCCTGGGCGTCGGCGCAGGTCGAGACGTAGTAGCCGCAAGGGTTGCGCTTGTAGATGTAGTGCTGCACAACAGCGGACCAGATCATCGCCGCAGAGCCCAAGAAGAAGCCGAGGGTGATCTTCTTCAGCGGGGTGAAGTTGATGTGAGCGCGACGGAGGGCGGGGTAAACGAGCATGTCAAAGATGGGGATGAAGATGATGAGGGCGAAGGGGTCGAGGTTTGAGAGCACGTCGTTGGGGAGCCCGTTCGTGACCATGGTCGCAGCCTGGGAGGTCAGGTTGTTGTTGAGTTGGTTGTACGTGAGCCCTGTATGAAATGTGCGTCAGGTTCTCGCATGGGCTGGGAAGATATCTATCATCACGTACAGTAAATGGGGAACCAGCAGAACACGCTGCACGCCTTGAAGCCACGCTTAACCTCATCAACCCACTGATCATCGAACGTCATCCACGCCGGTCGGGTCTCGCCCTGCCAGTTGCTCGGTTTCGCGGCTTCCCAGAAGTCTGGTGCATTCATGTTCTTCACGAGTTGGACGGGGTTGAGAGTCCAGCGACCCTTCATGGACTGGCGCCAGATGCGGAGAGCCCCTGAGAGAACGGAACCCTGAGGCGGCGAACGCTCGTACAGGTTACGACCAAAGAAGAGCACGACCGGGCAGAGAAGGAAGATAGCGGTGGGAAGGGTGTATGCGAGGTAGAAGCCGACGTACTATTGTGGACAACAACTGAGTTAGGCAGGATTTTCTTTGGTGCCAATGAAAGCGGAAACAGCGCACCTTCTCTGAATAGACCATAGAGATCTGGCCAATCAGGGAACCAATGTTGATGAACAGATAGAAGTACATGTATATCCTCGACGTAGTCATGACGGGGTCGACAATGACACGCTCGCCGGACTTGGTTTGGTCGATGAAGAGCTTGTGACGCTTGTACTGCTCTGCGACGAGGGGAGAGATGTTCGACTTGAAACCGCCAGTACCGAGGCCCATAACGATGATAGCGATGATGAAACATGCTAGAGAGTTGTTCGGGTGCTCGATTACGCCAGGAACAGCGGAGACGATCAACAGGATGTGGCCGAGGATGGCAATAGCGATTGAGACGCAGATGGTCTTGAAGCGACCCCACCTCGTGTCTGCAATGTATGCACCGAACAGAGGGATAACATATACCCTGCGTATTGAACTCTTGTAAGACGGTGTGCGGTGAATTCAAAGTAATAGGAAAAGGCGCACCAGAAAGAGTTGAAGGTACCGATACCGGTGGACGCACGCTGGCCGAGACCTAGAGCGCCTGCTTGCTTAATGTCTGCACCAGTCTTCGACCCAGGAGGAAGAGGCTGCTGAATGAAGTTGGTCTACAGACCAGGGATTGCGACACAATCAATTGGTTAGCGACAATCTGCAAGAGCCTGACGGCTGGGTAAGGGCAAGGAACGCCCCAGAATCTCGCAGACCGCCGTGCGTGCTATGGAAAGCAGTGAGACGCATCCCGCACAGCAGACCACAACGCCCGTTGGCAGGGGCGGGCTGGCCGAGTGCTATTATTGTAATGGTATCAACTGCGCATACACACGGGGCGATCGCGAGCCATGAGTGATATCAACCGCCCATGGTCCGTTTGCACAACAGTCCAACCCAAGAAGCACAGCGGTCTGAAGTATTCCGGGGATGCAACCAGGCGCAATGCAGAGGGCTACTCACGAAGACGACAGTGGTACCGTAGTATGAGAAACGCTCCGCAAGTTCGCAGAAAGCGATCACTAATTGGAATGGGTCCGGTCAGCACGAAGTCCACCGGAGAACGTGAAGGAGCAACGAAAAAAGTCGGTGGCAGAGGACTCACGGTATGCGGCCCATGGGAGGGCGTCGGCGACACGGCGCAGGGTTTTCTTCTCCTCCTCGGTGGGAAACTCGAGGCCATCGTGGATCCCGTCGAGCTCGTGCGAGTGGGAGGACGAGACGGGGCTCATACCTTTCCTCTCCAGTTCGAATTCGTCGCGCTTGGCCTCAGCGAGACCAGCGATGATGTCCTTGTCTACCTGAAGACCGGCCATGTTTGCGTGCTGTCGAACTCTGTGGGAGGTGGCGACGAGAGTGTGGGACGGGCACGGCTGAAGCACGGAGGGACTCTGGGAAAAAGAGTCTGAGGGGAAGCCCTGGCGCGATAACGGACGCTATGGTTTATATCGGAACACATGGTGGCCCAGCCCATATGGCTCATCCGCCCAGCCCGGGAATCAAGGGCTGATGAGCTCCTCAACAACATGACGGCAAGCCTATCATCCCCCACACTCCTCCCACTTTCTCAGGCCTGCCACCAGCCTCCGGCGCGGGACGAGGACCCGTCCGGAACTCAATGCGAGCGGGCTGGCAGATGCTGAGCAGGTATCATTTGCATTGCCCAGGACCACGCGGGAAAGGTGTCAGATGGACGAGCAGACGAGAGTCGCAGAGACCGTCGTGGCGCCGTTCAAGACGTCGGCGATTGACCCGTCCATCTCCGGCGCTAGCAGGACCGAGCAGCTCCTCATCGTCCCCGACCTTTCCCCGACTCCATCCAGCCCGTTCCCGCCATCGTCCGCCCGCTGTCCACATCCACCGCGGTCAGACCATTATGCTGCATGCTTCAAACATCCGTGGAATGCAGCGCGCACACATCTGGACACATGAGAATCGTCGGCTTCTTCATTACTATTCTCATCCACCTTCTTTGCGGATTTACCACCGAATTTGTCCACGACTAGTAGTCCCTCAACGGTCTGCAAAGCATTCGTGTGCCTTGGAATCATTATCAGTCTTCCTCGACTTCCTGACTTCTCTGATTGTATGCACCCCGCCCACACTGACAGCCCGTCTCCGGACTACTTACGCGCTCGATCCGACCGACCTCCTTCTGAAACCTCCGACATTGCGACAACAATGTCTCAGTCGTTGTCGCTCTTCGTGCGAGTGGCGGGAAATGGCGTGCTGCGACCCCGCTCGGGGGAACCATACGGCCGACCGTGCGTTTCCAGCTGCAGACCATGGCCATACTTACGCTCCCGCGCCTTCAAATGGGATCTGGAAGGCTCTCTCTCTTCGACTTTGCTCTGGCTTCAAAATTTCCTGTGTACGCTCGCTGTTCTCCGGAAATGGAAGATGGTCTTGGCTCGCCTTCCTGTGAAATTAGTATTCGGAGACGGTGGAACTTGTGCTGCAATCATGTATGTGAGCACCGTGACTTGGCGCTGCAGATATCTGCAGCCTGCAGCCCAAATCTTTCGGCACGACACAGTGTAAACTAAGTATGATAGCTGCCGCGAAGGACGCTGGAGCAACGATGCTTCTAACCCACAAGCGAGGATCTTCATCTTCCAACGGAAAGCTCTTTCATATTGCGTATGGAATTCAACTGTGCCTGGTTCTCGTTCCTCTTATCTCACCCCGGGTCCTGGGCGTCCGTTGGATCCATGGAGATGCCTCGTCCGTGCGACGGTGCGCAGGGTGTGCGCGCACCGCGTTGCTGTGAACCGTTCCGACTCAGGCCGCGATCCGAAATCTATCTCACCACCCCCGCGGCCGGAGTCTGCGCCACTTATCTCGGTGGCAAAGCGCTAGCGTGGACGACTTGAGCACGCGTTGTGGCGGCTGCTATACTTTATACCGTGGCCCGCGGAGGCTTATGATAGAAGGAGAGTTTTGGGTTGACTATTCTTATCAGCGCTCGTGCGCCACCGTTTCCTGCGAACATAGGGTACAGTACCATACAGCAAAATCCTACGATAAGTTCCGGCCGTGAGACGCGTGAGGTACATGTAGTATTTGAAACACTTCCCGTCAGCGTCTTCTGACGAGTGGCGTCTCCCTGCCGAAAGTTTGACGCCACTCCGGAGTACTTGTCCCCGACGCGGACACTTGACGCGAATAAGGATGTCTGTCATACAGTGCGCTGGACTTCGAGTGCGTACGTTACCGCACGTATACGCGACGTTACCTAGTGGTAGCCATCGCATCGCCTGCAGTTTGGTATAAATAATATTAGAATAGGTTGAATCTTGTGACGCGGCATGCACAGCGACACAGGACCGCCACCCCTCATACGACGGCGTGCGAGCGGTCGTATTCCTCCCGCCACCTTTCGAAACCTTCCAGGGGTACCTCTCCACAGAGGCCCACCACGGCCGTCCGGAGCTCGTTCAGACTCTGGCGGGGTTGAGAACCCGAAGTCAGCGAGGGGAGACTCAGAAACAACCGGTGCCACGGCTCACATTGGACATTTGCAGGACGGCCACGACGGCGGAAGCGTAGAACATATACTCATAGCTCATGATGGACTGCCTGTGGGCCTTCCTCGATTGCGCATGAGCGCCGGCGTCGGTGTGGGCGATGACCGCGGTGCTGCTGTGGTAGAACAGGCGGTCGGTCAGGTTCTTGTACTGCGCGCCGTGCAACGGTTCGCCGGTCCGGAGGGACTGTGAGACCAGGTAGAACATTGAGATAGCGTCACTGATCTGCATGCAGAAGCCCTGGTCAGCACTGCTCAGCATAATATATGCACGGCAAATCGAGCGTACGAAGTGGGGGTTTAGGACGAATGTGTGCGGTAGCGCGGCCTTCCTCATGCCAGGGTCCATATTGGTCAGGCCACTCGCCATCTGTTCACGTGTATCAGCCTCGACATCGAATGTCTGACAGCACGACGGCGCGCGCACCAAGACCAGACTTGACAGTATGTCGATCTGGATGTCCAACAGCTGGTTGTACTCCTCGAACGGCCAATGCCCGCGGATGTTCCCCTCCCACTTGCTCATGACCGTCCTCACCCTGAGATCCTGCAGCTGTTGCGAGAACGTGATCACCATCTCCCGGAGTTCGCTGGGCCAGCGGCGTTGCGCTTCCTCGACCTTGTGAACGCTGTCGAACGGCTCGCCCGCCGCAAGCCAGAGCGAGGTGAGGTGCGAATACAGGTAGGAGAGCCCAGAGATGATAGAGGCGTTCCGGAGGCGGACAGCCTTGCGACCAGACTTGGGAGGGATCATCATGAGGATGAAGGACGCAGCCGCGCCGATCATGACCAGAACCCAACGCTTCCAGGCGACGTTCCACCCGAGGCCGACGTTCTTAAAAATTCCTGGGAGGTTACCATCGACCCAGGAGTAGCCAACCACGAGTACGAAGGTGGCCTGCAGGCACGTATGGCGTCAGTGCACAACGTACAGACAAGCAGGAGCGCATGGTGGATACGTACCCCGGCCATGAGCACAGCAGTCAAGTACTGCGGCGGTGCGAAGATACGGAGGAAGACGAAGGGGAAGAGAATCACTCCAGTAGCTGCCGCGAGACCGTAGGGGTTCCCAGTGCCATGACCAGATCCTACATTTAAAGGCAAGCTGTTAGGCCATACAATCTTAACGCCTACAAAGATGTCACCTACCAATGTACCAACAAACCATTCCGATGAGCGCGCCGATGAATGTACCACCTAGACGCGTGGCATAGCTATATGGACCATAATGTGAGTTCAGCGGTGACGTACTTCAATATAACCCCCACGTACTTGAAGATCTGGTCAGACGCATAGATATTCAAAGTGGTCTGTGCCATGATGAGGGCCCTACAAGGACTGCGTAAGCCTCGTGCATAGTCATTCGCACCATTGGCCCTCACCAGATCCCGCGCTCAGCATAGACAAAACCTGGCGATCGAAATCAGGGGCGGAATTGGACCAAAGGGACAGAGTTCACTCACCGGCAGTACTCTTGAGCACCTGCGGGATCCACAGCGCGATGGTGACCACGACGTATCGGAGCGTAAACTGGCGACATGTCAATCCCGATCAAGACTGATGGCGACCGATGTCCCACATACCAAAGCTTCAGGGGTCTTCGTCCACAGGTACAGCTTATGGACGATGTTTGCGACCCTCTGCATCCCGTTCTCCGGCGGCCTGCTGTCTGGATCCAGCTCTAATGACCCCAAAATCAGCTTACATCCATACTGCAGCCAACGAATGGAGCTCACTATATCTGTGCGAGTTGTGCTTCTCAATCTCCTCTTCAGGAGCAGTATCCTCACCAGCCACATCCCCCGGGCCGCTCCTCGATCCCAGCATCTTCCCAATCGTCCTCAGACCCGTCGGGATCCACAGCCGCGCCTTCGGCCTCTTCGCCGCGGTGCTGCTCACGCACTCCGCGAGAGAGATGATGCTGCTGCACGTGCTGACGAGGTTGGACGTGAAGACGAACGAGATGTGCAGCGAGCGCAGCGGGATGTTCTTCATCTCCTCGGCGTTGGCCCTATCGAGCAGGGGCCGGAAGGGCTGGAGGAGGACAAATCGCCGGTCGTTCTTGAAGTCCTCCAGCGCGTCGCGGAGGGCGGTGAGCGCCTTGTCAAGCTCAAGGAGGAGCGCGTCTTGATCGGCATGGCTGCGCCTGTAGCGCTTCGTGTTGACCGACACAATGAGCTTCTGCAAGGCATCAAGGACATCAACACCTGCGGTGCGGACCCCCGCGGTCGCTTCACGTATGTTGGGGAGGACGTCGACGAGCCGCACATGGTATTGGGCCTCGGCAGCTGTGTTGCACTCGCGGAATTGACGGAGAAGGTACGTATCTCCGATAGCGGTGCTGCTCGCAGTTGACTCTGCAATGGACTCCGTGTCGTCGCTCGCCGTATCCGTGAGGGACATAGGAAGCGCCATGAGCTTCGTGAAGTTCGCTAGTGCGCCGAGTCTGGTGACCACAATCTGCATGGGCTCGAGCATGCCCTCGACGTCTTTGGCGCACCATCGACCCCAGCTGAACTCGAAGTTAAGCATCTGCTTCTGGCCCATGACTGCAAGGAGACGGCCACCCGTCAGCATCTATCACAGCCATGAGGGATGGGTACACACGCTGCTGAAGCTGTTGGATCGCCCCTATCCGCGCCCGATAGACCTTTCCAACGAGCGGAGTGCCGGGGAGGATATCGTGGGGGTTGGTGCGCAAGATTTCGTCCTGCGAGGCGAGCAATTCCTTGAGCGTCTGCAGAAGCCCGGCGGAGGAGTCCAGATACGAGTGATTGAGGGATTCCGGAAAGAGAAAAGTGACGAAGATGAGCGCGATACCAATGTAACATGCCACGGAAGTCAGTAGTGAGTTGAGGAGGGTGTACTGGGCGAATGGGAAGAGCGGGCCGTAGCTCTATCGTTCGCGTTGGTGAATGCACCTCTCAAATAGACGGCTTAATGGACATACGCAGAAAATGTCAATCGCGATGGTCCCAAACACGCTCATGAGAGTGAGCTTCGGTGCATACGCGCGTATGAGCGCGAACAGAAATGTGCCGAAGGCGAGGAACACCCCAAACACGACTGTAGAACTACATAGGGAGTCAGGATTGACTTGGCATGTTAGAAAGTGTCATGACGCACCCCGTGTCCAAAAAATCACCGTTGAAGATCGCGCTACGGAACAACGCATCCGGGTTCGCGAGGCCGGCGGCACTGTGAAAATGATGAACAACGCATCTGTCTTGGCCATGAAACTGGACCATACCTCTGAGCCTCCTTCTGCAGTGTTGCCTTTAGCAAGGTTTGGTTGCGAGCGGCGAGGGCTGCCGCCATAGCTGCGCATGAAAGTGCCCAACCAAGCGCAATTCCTAGGACAAGTGTCATCATAGCCTGGTATTGCAATGCGTAAGTACGGGGTCGGTACAACGAGAGGGAATCGCATGATGCTCGCTATATGCGCTTCGCCCGATTGCCGTTGTCCAAATACCACTCACCATGAGGAACATCTGCACCGGCATGTTCGGGGGCATCATGATGCTCAAAAGCAACGCGAAGAAGGCCCTGCGCGCGTGGCACTCCGTCAGCCAGGACGCACACCAAGACTCCGGGATGTTACTCACGTATTGCCCAGCTGCGCCAACGATTTGGTAGGCAGCATGATCACGAAAGAGACCCATGCCGCCGCCCAGCATCTCAACAGGACCTTCCTGGACTTCTTCGAGCGCAGATTGTTCACGACCCACGGGGGCAGTTTGTCCCACATGTAGCGTTTCTTCGGCACAGGGGGTGCATGGCCCTCCGAGTCGGAGGGACCCTCTTTGACTGGGCTGTCGCTCGACATTCTGCGAGCGGCTGATGGCGAATGAGCGGGGCGATGAATCTGAACAAGACCAGAACAGCCGGTCTACTAGGTTGTCGGACCTTCGGGGTCGAGACGAGACTTGGAGAGCTTCAAACGAAGGACCGGGTAGGCAGATTTAGAAGGGAGCGTAGAGTGTCCGAAGCAACAAAGCGAACCGAACGAGAAGCTGAGGAATGGAACGAGGAGGTCAGCACTACACGGACCTCGCAGTACGAGTGGGACGCAGGGGGTACTTAGGTGAAGATTGAGTGTAAAAGCGGGTGACCAGGAGCTGAAGCGCGCCGATCTTAAAGGACCGTTCGAAGGAGAGCGGGGCCCGAGGAGCATGGTGTAGTTTACGAGAGTCAGTGTGGCAGAACTCAGAGGAAGAAGACAGACACCGGTACGTATGAATGGTTTACTTCCGGCCGGACGTCTTCCATAGTCATCACCCATTACGTCAAGCGCCCGTCCTCGGGTCTGCCACAACGACCGCCGCACTCAGCTAGCTAGGAGAGGTATTGTACACCTCAAAAGGGGCTTAACAGTGGGGATAAGTGGGCCGCACTTGAATTCCATGCCAAGACATACTGTACACTACGAGCGACCGCGCTTCTTTCAGCCACCCTGGCCCCAAACGGCTAATGGGAGAATCGCCAACAGAACCTATCGTAGGTGTCAACATGGCGCGTAGCACCATGTTGATCCGAATTTCACGAAACAGGCTACCTGGAAAGATCGGGGTTACTTTTTACATAGAGTACAAACTGCCACATTCGAACTTCCTCTTCCAGGCATTCGCCCCATCTTAAGCAGAGAGCTTCTTGCGGAGGAGGGCCTTGAGCGTATCGCCATCCTGAGCGAACTTGCGAATCCCTTCGTTGAGCTTGTCCGTCGCCATCTCGTCGGCGCACAGCGCCCAGCGGAACTCAGCCTCGTTGTCGATGTAGGTCACCTTGGCGATGGGCTCGCCCTTGGCAGCTGTGCGTGGAGATACGTCAGACGCATCCGACAGGAAGAGACGACGGGTAACATACCGAAGCTTGCGTCGAGCTTTTTCGGGACCGCGACGGTGTCGTTCTTGAGTTCTTCAAGGAGAGAAGGGGAGATAGTGAGGAAGTCAACACCAGCAAGAGCCTTGATCTCGCCGGCCTACAATCAAACATCTTAGCAAATCAGGGGTTAAAGTAGCGCAACGACGTATACGCACGTTACGGAAAGAAGCACCCATGACGATGGTCTTGTAATTGTGCTGCTTGTAGTAGTTGAAGATCGTCTTCACCGACTGCACGCCAGGGTCTTCATCGCCAACGTAGTCCTTGCCCGGCTTGTTCTTCTTGTACCAGTCCAGGATCTGCACACCCCTAACATCTCAGCTGCAGCCCGCCTCGGAGATGGTAGCATGGATACGCACGCGGCCGACGAACGGCGAAATCAGGGTGACACCCGCCTCCGCGCAGGCAACGGCCTGAGCGAAGCCGAAGAGCAGGGTGAGGTTGCAGTGGATGCCATCATCGCGCTCGAGCTCGCGCGCGGCCTGGATGCCCTCCCAAGTCGAGGCGATCTTGATGAGGATGCGATCCTTCTTAACACCAACGGAGTCGTACAGCGCGATGAGTTCCTTGGCCTTCTTCTTGGTCGCCTCCTTGTCGAAGGACAAGCGGGCGTCGACTTCAGTCGAGACACGGCCGGGGATAATCTTCAAGATTTCCTTGCCGAACTCGACGAGCTATACGGGTCGTGCCATGCACCAGTTAGCCAAGGATGAAAGGAGAGAAGGAGGATGACAGCAAACGGGTGTAACCAAGGCCGAAGACCAGAATACTCACGAGGTGGTCAATGGCAGCGTTCGTCTGCTCATCGATGCTGCCGCCCTTCTTTTTCCCGGACTCGATAGCCGCATCGATCAAACGTTGGTACTGGGGCTTGTTGGACGCCGCGAGGATGAGCGAGGGGTTGGTCGTTGCATCCTGGGGCTTGTAGACATCGATAGCTGCCCGATACACACCCGAAGTCAGCGAGTATTAATCTAAGCGCGCGACGGCACTCACACTCGAAGTCACCGGAGTCGGAGACGACAACGGTGCCAGTCTGCTTGAGGGCGTCGAGCGAAGTGGTCATGATGGTGGTAGACTGGGGATGGTGGTGGTTGCTGTCCAGGAAGGTCGGAGAACGCTGCTCAAGTATGCTCCTGCTGTTGGCTGAGTGAGCTTGGACGTGACCTCATCGCGATCTTCTCTCACGGGCGCCTGAATCTCGCCACACCGGTCCGGTTCAAGCGGAATAACTTTGAGTAAACAATCGACGTCGCCTGGTGGGCCCGGTTCATAGCCCTCTCGAGTGTTTCTACCACCAACCCCCACCAAGAGCGCGTCATGCAAGAGGTCAAGAAGGTAGCGAGGCAAGTCCCGTCGGTGCCACTGGAAGGCGTCTTCCGAGTCGGCCGACTTCCCTGGGACGAATGGGACGATCTGGGACGCACTGTGAGGGTAGTGCGCGCGAAGGGTTACACACCCTCACTCAGCACGTTGAGAAAGGTCATGACAACCTCTCCTCCTAACTGGCAGCTGGTAGCGCTCCGGCAGTCGCACTATGAGATCCGGAGTTGCGCGGCCTCCCCGGGAACGGCGGGTGTGAGACTCGGGAAAGACACGCTGAAAACGTACCTGCTTTGTGCACTGCACATGACCGTACAACTCATCCAGTCAGGATGGCACGGCAGACGCTGCGTGGGTACCCGCACAAGGTCACAAACGTGCGCACACCGAGGACAGTCTCAGACGACATCCTTCTATGCGCCTCCGCATGGCGGAACAAGGAGAGTTCCGGGAGCTTCCAGGGAGACGCGGGTCTCCCGCCTGTCAATATCCCCAGGCATTGATAGGATGGTTGGAGAATTTTCACAGCCGAATGTGAAAGGCGGCCCGGGAGGTGTTGGTTTTGACTACGGTTTGAGTGGTGCGATGACAACCTGAGAAAGGGGTCGACGGTGTTCAGCCCAAATCGACGATCAGGGAACTTACTGATAGTTCAAAGCAATAAATCCCTTCATCTTCCGGATTAGCTTCATGTCTATCCTAGGTGTAGGCAATTAAATGCGAACGTAAAAGATGGGAGAAGATTTCTTGTCCATCAATACTATGGGCTGTGTTAAGACACGGAAACCACCTTCACCTCAATCTTTGCGGTTGCTTGACGCTGATGACCACAGTATGCATCTTTGCAACCGACTGTTTTGTGTTCCACTCGAAGACAGCGCCGAATTGGCGATCACTACATACTTGTGCCGAGAAGCCCGCGGCCGCTCGTAGACCTCCGACAGAACCTCCCGCCGATCACGCACTGTGCATGAATCTGTGCGGCCGAGAGGGACGGAGTCTTGTAAAGCAAGCCGTTCGCCCTTCCAGGGGAGCAATGCGATGGTGGCCATGCCGCATACAACCAGGAAGACACCTGTCCAGATGTTCGCGGAGACTCCGAGTCCCCAACATGACCATGCCGAACGGTAAGCAGCTCGCGCACTATGTCGGGGCGACATCAAGGGTCCGTGGGCCGCTTCGGGCCACGCGGCGGGCGAAATCGAGGCATCCGGGGTTTCGCGTTGCGGTGACTCCGAGTCGGACTAGAAGCGTAGATAAAAATCATCACAGGGAATGTGTGCACTTGGCTGACAAACGCACCCTTTCGAAATCATAGATAGGGTGGAGTCCAGAGGCAATCGACGTGGCGACGAGAGATAATAATCAGGTTCCTGGATCCGGAGGAATTTCAGGAAAGGCACTGCTAATCTTCGCTAGTGTTGCGACCGTCATCTGTAGACAAGGGTCTGGTGGCTGTTGAGACCAAGATAGACTCGCGGGGCAATCCAGTGGGCACGTACGGTATGTCGCTTGTCATCCCCTTACGACGAGGGTGGCGTAAAGACGCAGGTCGGAGGAAGCCTCGAGGACCGCGGGCTGTGTACCCCCGTGTTGTGGCGATTGAGCTCGGGGGTAACGTTGGGCTTAAATTGCCCGAAACAAGGCGCATGCACATCGCACCGGGAGCTTAATGGTCAAAAAGGATCCGAGTGCTCCGAGTGAGCGAACTTGGGCCGTTCAGGTGAAGCCCGCTGGTATCTCCGACGACCTGTGGATCGGGTTTGACGCTGGTTTGCCAACGTATGCGATAGAGTTTAAGAAGAGGTACGGTGCATCCAGTCGGAGACCGTAGCCACAGAAGAGCCACAGGTATGAGCAGAGAGAACAATTGAGCGACCTCGCCGGCCGGATTCGAAGGAAGTGAATGGAAGAGTTCCGGAAGCCAAACAAACCGATTGTTGGCCAGTGCACACCTTCAATCCTATTCTGCTCCGGTCAGCGTTAGTCGGCTATACTCTCGGCAAGATCTCACCGGGTTTACTCGATTCCGCAGAACCCTTGTACTATGGCGAAGCTAAACTATGAACGGGGTTTGCGGTGAAACCTATTTGTGTCTTCAAGCGGCAGGTGGTGATGGTCATTACGTCCGCCGGCAGAGTCCAAGTAATCGGAATGTGACAACCCCCCTCAGTTGTGTTCATCTAAGACGTATCACAAGTGCTCCAAAAAGTTGGGCGACATGAGCAGTGCCAGAAGACTTGCACCATCACTCACCATCTCTCCAGCGGGAGTTTAGAAAACAAACCTGTGTTAAGGCAGTACAAGCACCTGACAAGCAGTGGATCAAGAGCGTGGGAGTGTGGGAAATGTGAGCCACACAAGTATCCTCTTTTGGTACAAGCGGTGCTTGCCAATGCCCCCGCTTAACCATTCTCCGGCATCTGCGCAATCCTGAGGGGTTCCGACTTCCCTTCTCTCAGGTCGCATCGATTTGTAATGAGTTACTTCTCCTCGACCTCGACCATCAGGGCATACACGTGGTAGGGGCAGTACGACCTCTTTCCTTGGGGCATTCACGATTGTCACGGTCCTAGGGCCTCAAGGTCTCTGTGCACTGATCTATAGCGGTTCCAGGATCTGGAAATATAGATGTGACCCATAACTTCTCAAATCCGTCTAGTGAGATGATCTCCTGGCATCTGTCTACGTCACTGATATCCCGAAGCAGCGTGGGGGCCATTTTGGTGAGCGTAAAGGATTCCGGTACCTCTAATCCCCGCAACGATTCTTGATATATCTGGTCACACTTCTCCTTTCGGAGGAAGCCATCTTACGGCGCCGATCATCCCACCGCTCAACCTTCCGCGCTCGACGCAATCGCGCTACTGCGCCCGAGGCTCCACTCTACGTGATAAAACCGTGTATGGCTGGCTAGAGCTCTGCCATCCTCCGACCGCAATGTCTCAGTCTGCCATTACTCTGTACGACATACAATCTACTATCCCACAGCCGTGGGCTCCAAATATCTGGCGTGTCCGGTATGCTTTTACTACGCAACGAACTAATGCTTTACCTCAGCGCGCTGACACACACAACTTGCTTTCTCGCCTCAGATTTATTCTAAACTACAAACGCCTTCCATACCGTACGGTATGGATTGAATGCTCGGACATCGAGACAACGCTGCGCATGATAGGGGCGCAACCAACCTCGTATAGGTTGGACGGGCGCCCGGTCTACACCCTCCCCGTTATCATTGACCCCCTGCGGTCCATGAACACGCCGGTCGTGCTCTCTAATCCCAGCATTATTGCCGAGTACCTCGAAACGACATACCCAGCACGGCCGGTGTTTCCAGAGGGTTCCCGTGCCCTGCAGGCCCTGTTCGTTCACTACATCCAGGACGTCTTCGTAAAGCCGCTCCTTCCGATTCTCGTTCCCCTCACGCATCAGCGTCTCCCCGAGCGCAGCCAAGCACACTTCAGCCGCGGAGGCGCACCCAGCCCTACTACGCCGACTGCATTGGTGGGACCGCAGAGCGAGCAGGCGTGGAATGCGGTCAGGGAGCAGTTCAACTTCCTTGCCGCAATCCTTGACAAGAACACGTCGGATGGCAACGGGGTCGTCGCGATGGGACGGGATGTCTCCTATGCGGACTTTGCCCTATGCTCCGTCCTGTAAGCGATCGGTCTCACGGGAAAAGATGATTGAACTGACGTCCGACAGGATCTGGGTGGAGAAAGTCTCGCCTCATGATTGCTGGGCCCGGATCCGTGAATGGAACGGTGGCCGATGGGCACGGTTGCACACTCGCTGCCGCGAGTTCATGGATGTCTTGTAGAAAGTTTTTCGCTAAATAAATAGGGTAATAAGTAGTATGCACCCCCTATATTTGTGCTGTCCGTGTATGCGCTTTCCTATAATAGCAGTGGTAGGTCCACTTAGATATATTTGCACACTCTTGCTGTCCATACGTAGAAAAATAGATGTTTTGTACCGCTACTTCCTTATCCATCGGACCGCGCTGGAGGACCGATTTAACAAGGACAGAAAATCCGCCATTAGACTCAACGCAGAGTTCGACCGGTAGAACAACACATTTTGCTGCATTCACAAAGCCTTGCAGCGTTCGGAGAAGATTGGTAGCGGGTTCCAGAGTACGCGGTTCGGAGAGCAAACGGCCGGTGACTGGGCGGCTGCTTAGAGTTGGTCGTTAGATGGCCAGAAGGCACAACCAAACTTTGGCGGAGAGAACTCCGGAGGCTGTGGTCTGCCACAGACCAGGATACAAACACTAACAGAAGGCCCGGGAATAGTTAGCAGCGGGACTTTACAAGGCGTTGAAGCGTTTTTGCTGCCCCGTTCCTGGTCCAGCTGCAGTTTACGGGCGTAAATCGCCAAGTCAAGAACGCCTCGAGGCAAGACAATTCCATGGCATATACAAACTGCATCGCCCCATCGGAGACATTGGACCCGGACCAGCAGGTTGCGAAATACAGAGAAAGAAACGGAACTATGACCGTTACTTACCTCATGGTGCACCAACGGCATGCATATTTGAGGTTTCCGATGCTTCTTTGTTATGACATAAAAACTGATAATCGTAGCCAGGCCTGTGAAGTGACGCAGCCATATTTGGGGTGAGTTTAAATGTTTTCTAAAAGTAAGTTCTCATACCGACTTACGCATACGTACTGCCCAAAGGTAAATAGTACATACGCCCTTTCAAGCTGGCCTGGTTGGCGGCAAGTTGCAAAGTGTGCGAGTCGCAACTGATGCGTGGCGCGCTGGATGTGCCTGGAAAGAGTGCCACGTGGATTCTATTCACATGGACTCGTTATATTGATGGGGATGGTATGTAGTCCAGATGTAGTCTCTAATCCTGTTTGTTACTTAGTAGACCTTCCATTGATGCCTGTCTCAAAAACTTACCTTGATTATTTGTTACCTGATTAACTCCGAGTTAGTGGCGCTAGTTACTCGGACCATTGAGCTTGATTAAATTAGTATTGCCGGTCAGATCATTCCAGGTTCCGCGAATCGGTCTTGGCTCTCCTCATCATTCTCGACCACCAGCACCTCTCATCCTCTGCGATGCAGCTATGTTGTCACCGTCGGCCTCATCGTCTGCGGTAACTATTCCGACGCCTGGCAAGTCGATCTTGAAGCGCCCCCCGCCTCCTCAACAGTCCTTCTTCTCGCTCTCGCGACTCTCTAAGCTCCTCCCGACTCAGAACCAACAACCCTCTACGACCAACGATGAGGCCAGCGCGCTCAAACGCGCACACTTCATCCTTCCGGGGATGACCACGGTCTACCCAATCTTGGCGTCCAACCCCCCATCGACTCCGTCACTGAAGGAGGAGAAGAAGTCCATCGAGGACCGCGAACTTGAACGGAGAAAGCGTGTCGTTCGAGGGAGTAATACTTCCACCGATTCGCACCAGGATGACGACTGGTGGGGCATGGATAAGGTGGAGGTGTTCTACCGAGAGTGCTGTCTAGGCCGGGAGGAGGTTCCCGATCCCGCTATATCCACAGCATTCAAGGTGCGTACGCATACATTTCGCGCAGGCGGTATCTCACCACGCTGCCTTATCCTATAGCGCGGTGGTGGTGCCCACCCGCGCACAGTTGACTTATCTGGCATTCAATTGAACATTGGCGCCGCGTCTGTGCTGTCCGACGTGTTTACAATCGAGTGGGGGCTCCGCAAGTTGGTATTCAAGGAATGCGACTTGGACGAGATTGTGAGTGAATGTTTGCCACTCGCAGTGAAGTCAGCTCTAACGAAGCCATCAAGATTTTGAAGCCAATTCTCCACTCGCTGCTAATCCCAGGGACGCTCACTTTCTTGTCGGTCTCGTCGAACAGACGACTAAAGGCTCCCGGATTACGTCTTATCGGAGCATATGTTACTAAGGTGCGTCGTTCTTGGATCATCGTGCAGTCGTTTCAGGCTGACTCTCGGGTAGGCGAGGAGCTTGCAATTTTTGGACCTCTCGCAGAACGCACTTGACAAGAAGTGCATCGAGTATATTGCGGCTGCGCTTCCCGATGCACCCATCCCTGGTTTGATCTCGTTACGTCTGGATGATTGTGCCCTTAAACCACAAGCACTGGACGCCCTGGGTGAGTCTTCTGGGAGTCACATGTCGATCTCTGCTCATTCGTTCGCAGCGCATTCTGTGCGGAAGTCATCGCTGCGAAACATTTCCCTCCGACATAACCGCATAAGTGCTACAGGTGCTGTTGCTATCGCGCTCATGATCAAGGATTATCCAGATCGCTTTCCTTCAACAAGCGAAAATGGATCCGGTCCTCCGTCCCCGGCGACTTCTACGTCCAGTATAGCCACCTTCAACTCCCCTCCGCCGACACCTACCACCCAGACACGATCGCTTCCCGGTCTAATCATTCCCAATGGGGCACCGCCTGCACCTCCGAAGGCAGGACCTATATTGCCACCACCGCGACATCCATTAGCAGCACCGCAAACCACATACACTCCTTATATACCTCGAGCTCGACGCGGTGCGTCAACCGCAATGCCTACCCCTGGCAACACCAACCCGCTCTCAGCTTCTGGGAAGCCTATACCCATTATCGCGTCATCTGCTCAAGGTGGTGTGACCGCGCGTCATCCGGTGCCGCCACCACCGTCGCATCCTGCGCATGCTAACGGACGGGGCCTCGACACTACGCTCAAGCACGGTCCGAGTGTGGCACTCCTTGAACAGGTTCGAGCTCTGGACAACTTGCCAAGGCTTGGCGCTCTGCAGACGCTGGATCTGAAGGGAAACGACATCCGGAACGGCATTACCTATATCGCTCAAGTGTTGAAGCGGAATCGGACACTTAAGGTGCTGAACCTGAGCGAGAACAAGCTTGATGTTCAAGGTCTGACTGCGGTTGCGGAGGCATTGGTACGCCAAGTTACTTCACTCCGAAGCGCATTAATTCATTCAGTTATCTGCGAATCTCTCATTCAGAAATACAATTCTTGTTTGGAAACGCTCGACCTGAGCAAGAACCCTTGTTGCGGTCCGGGTCTGGAGGGGGTAGGCTTAACGAGCCAAGTTCCGGCATATTACTAACGAATGTCTCTAGATCCAATCCTTACGCACAGCATTTACTCTTAACAACGCACTCAAACGGTTGTTCCTTTCCTCAACGTCCATGGCTTCTCAGGGAGCGATTGCGCTAGCGGAGTTCCTGCCTGAGTCTGCATCGTTACTCCATTTGGACCTTACAACGAACAACCTTGACCTCGCGGGCGTTATGGCTCTCAGCTCCGGTCTCAAGGCCAATCATGTGATGCGGTGTCTAGACCTGAACATTCCTCCAGCCGATGAAGAAATGGCCAGGTGAGTAATTCTCAACCTTGAGAAACCGGACACAATTGACTTTGAGACTAGAATGTGTCGCGACATCCTCGAGTCTTGCGTTCGGAACACGGAGGAAGCTGACAAGGCCTCCCAGGGTGGAACGAGCGGAAGAGGAGAGGCCAAAGGCGTCTGGGGCATGATTGAGCAGAGCGAACTGGCGAAATCTATCCGCGATGACGACAAGAAAAAGGTTGATGAGCAGACTGAGACTTCTTCCCTCCTGAGTGCCCGGGACCCGACTGACATCCCTTCCCCTTCCGCGGAACAGACCGACTTCGACCTCGTTTTCCAGGCTCGCGCGCGTAAGACCGAGCTCGAAGATCTGCTTTCCCGAACGCCGTCGTCTTCGTCCTCGTCCGCGCCCGTTTCCCCCATCGAAGGTCCCGACGTGGAGCTGCTTCAGTCAACACGGGAGATGATGAGGTCCATGGTGTCGATGATCGAGAGGACGTCGGATCCCGCTCGTCTCGACTTATTGCTCTCGCTGAACGACGAGTTGATGACACTCCTCGGACGGCTTGAACCTAAGCCTGTAGGTCTCAAACTGCAGGGACTCGGTATCCAGCCCACCAATAGCGACGCCGCAGGCAATGGGCATGCCACCCCTGCACCGGAGGGCAGCAGTACACAAGGGCTGGAGGTGCCCTCCGACGACGACGAACCGATTACGCCACGTCTCGACAAAGGCAAGGGCAGAGCCGAGCCGGAACCGGAGCCTGTGGAGAGCGTCCTAAGTCCGACATTCTTGATCACCGAGTCGGACGAGGAGGATACCGGAACGCCGCCATTGACTACGGTCCCAGAGGATCTTGTGTCTCCGACAGACCTGTAAGCATCGCGTATGTTTCTTGGGGAACTTTTTCGCTTACTGGCATAACAGTTCAAGACGGCTGGTGGAGGAAGAAGGCGAGGTATTCAGAAAAGGCGCGGTGCTTCTGACGACGGAAGAGATGGAAAGCGAGTATGACGGAGAAGAGCTAAGAAAAGAGGTCCGTCTGTTTGATCCATGAACTATCCTTGAGATGCTAATCATGTACCATCCCATACAGTTACTTGAGGCTATGGTCGAGCGACCGCCCCCTCGGATGGTGGATGAATACGGGGCCGAAATACCACCTCCTCTCGAGCAGCCTGTCCCTCCACCTCAAGAACCGAAGAAGCCTCCGCCACGGCCGTACATCCGCCGTTCGCGCTCCTCATCGTCGGCGCTCTCAGTGGACAGCCAGCACAGCCAGGACGGTCAGAGTACGTTGAGCCCCATTGAGAGATCGCACAGCCTGCCCGATTCTGGTGCAGCAAGCCCAGTTTCGCCATCGGCAGCGCGATCACCTCTACTGGCTAGGAGATCATCTTCCAGCTCTATATCCAGCTCGATCCAGGAGGCTCCCGAACCGACATCATGAAGGTAAGACTCTCCCTCTCGGTGGATCTTGGGAGGACGCTGACGTCGTCCACCCAGACATTCGACTGTGTTGATACGTGCTCGTTAGGCTACGCGGACACCCATGCACATACACTGTTGGATTCGCAAGGACTGATGATCTCATAGCATCTCACTCGTTCGGACGCTCTTGCATATGTCCTCTACTGTGTTCTGTTCTGCGTCACGCCGCCCCTCCCCCTACCATAGAGTTACATTTCTGTTACCTACAGTCGGTCTGACGTTGACTCGGACGTGAACGAGTACGTCATGCCTGTAGCGCAGATTGTTAATTTACAGCTAGCTATCGTGAAATTACAACGCTCTCTTGTTCGGACAAACCCAGACGCATGCCGACCCGCAGAACCCCAGAATTTTAACATACTCACTATCGAAGGATGAGCAATAGTAGCACAAGTGGTTGGAGAAACTCCGAAGCTTACAGCCCAAATCTTACCATGATCGCTGCATTGCTTGCGGTTCCAACTGAGCTTCGTTTGTCCACCAGACGATCTCGATGCGCAGTGAAACATTCCAATCGCCAATTCAGATGGCGTGAGCAGGTGTCCACGGGGCCTAGAAAACGGCGTACTTATCGCACGAAGCACGCTGTCGCTAACCCTGGTCCGTATGTAATCAACGACGGGGTCTGGTGGCCAGAACAGACCACGGTACCCAGGCACCCCTCCTTTCCTTCGCACCACCACGACCAGACCCACCCCAATCGAACACGATGGCGCCGCGCGCGAAGGCATCCACGGAGGCCGCTGAGCCCACCAGGAGGTCCTCGCGTATCTCTGCCCAGCCCAAGTCAGAGCCTGTCGAGAAGCCGGCGAAGAAGGCTGCAGCACCGAAGGCGAAGAAGAGGGCTGCGGAGGGGGAGGACGGGGAGGCCGGTGAACGCGCGCCAGCAGTGAAGAAGGTGATTTTTCAGGGTTTTTTTCTGCCGCGTCCTGGCTTTTAGGGGGCCGAGGGACCGGTGCTGAAGACCTGATATGTGGTAGAGCAAGCCTGCAGAGGAAGACGGAGCCACTGGCGATGAGGAGGAGGCAGAGGGTAAATTTTGCGCGTTCGCTGTAAGCAATTACAGTATCTCGCTGACGGCGCGGTTGGGCACATTACAGCTGCTCAGGCTCTTCAGCTCATTGATGTCGGGGATGTTTTGCCTTCCTTCACGTTGAAAAACGAGAAGGACGAAGACGTGGATGTAGCCACGTTGACCGCTGAGAAGGGCATCGTAGTCTTCTTGGTGCCCAAGGCCGATACCCGTGCGTACCAATCGAGTGTTTCTTTGGAACATGCGCTGACAGCATCTTCAGCGGGTTGCACCCAGCAGGCTTGCGGATTCCGCGACATATACCCCGACTTCACGTCATCAGGCTTCGATGTGTACTGCTTGAGCGCGGACAAGCCTGCTGCTCAAACCAAGTGGCAGACCAAGGTGAGTTCATACATTCAGCCCACCGCGTTACATCAACTGGTATGCTGAGCGGAATCGTGGGTTGCAGAAAAGCCTGCCGTACCCGCTCCTGTCTGACCCCAAGCGGGTGCTTATTACCGCCCTGGGTGCGGGAGAGGGGGGCAAAACGAAACGCAGCCACTTCGTTTTCGAGAAAGGTGGGAAGCTCCTTGAGAAGAAGCTGCCCGTGAAACCCGGCGACAGGTGCGCTAAGCCGGACTGTTTGGAAACCCTCGAATCAATTCTGATGAAACGGGGGATGACAGCCCCAAGCTCGCGTTGGAGTTCATTGAAAGCCTGGGCTTATGACTGGCATTTCCGTGCTGTTGTACTTCTCAACCGGTGTGTTCTCCGGGTGTCCTAGCCTGCTGTAACATTCAATTGCTGTCTGGTTGTCTTGCTCGCTTTCGTTGTATGTGTATACATATCATAAAATGGGCTTGTTTAAGTACTGTGGCTGTTGTGCTTGGACAATGTTTCGAATTAAGACCCTCGGTCTACCCCAACATTTATCTTGTGCGTGTAGGGTCGCTGTGGTAAAGCTTTAGATGGTTATGGGTTGACTCCATTTCGAGAAACTGGGTGGGAGGGTTGTTGTCAGATATCTCAGATAAGATATGCAAGCGGGTAATTTAGCCGAAACGATTTGGGCGCACCCGCACCCGCGCACCATTCCGGGCTTCGTCCACAACTTGACCGTCCTGTGCAGTCGAGGGGCGCAGTTGGTCTGCGCTCCCTGTCCCATATCCCACTTTCCTTGCTCCTCATAAATCCCTAGTTCCCACCTGCGACATGCCTGCCCAATCCACACTATCCGCTGACGAGAAGACAAAGGTCAAGGCGGCCGTGAACGCCCCCGCCAACAAGATCTCAACGGCGGCACTCGCACGCATATATTACGCTCATCCGAACCCTAACGAGTGGTCGTATTCAGGCATGCAGGGCGCCCTTGCCCTTGTGAAGGACCAGCAGGGTGTGTACAACTTCAAGCTTGTCGATTTATCGGGCACCCGCGGCATTATCTGGGAGCATGAACTCTATGAAGGGTTCGAGTACTTTCAGGACCGGCCCTTTTTCCATTCGTTCGCTGGAGACGTGAGTGACGCGTACTCGTCGTGAATCCGGTGTACTACCATGCTGACGTGGTCGTACGATGAAAGGAATGCATGATTGGTGTCGTGTTCTCGGATGAGAGCGAAGCGAAGACGTTCTTCAAGAAGGTCACTACGAAGAAGACAGATTCAGGTGCGTACCTATGGACTCGTGTCTCAATACCGCCTCCTTAACGAGAGTATTAGTCAAATCGAAGTCGGGTACCACCAAGAAGAAATCCACGAAGCCAGGAAAGGGCAAGATCGACAAGACAATGATCTCTGGTCCTACCGCAGGTTCGTTCAAGCATATCGCGCATATGGGCTACGATGCCGAGACGGGATTCACTTCCACAAACGTTGATCCTTCATGGGAGGCATTCTTGAGTAACCTTGAAGGACAAGGCGTGTCTCGCGAGGTTCTAGAGCAGAACATGGAGTTCATCAAGGGCTTCGTGCGCGATGCTCAGAAATCCGAGGCTAAAGGAGTTGTTGCTACCCCCGGCTCCACGAATATTAAGAAACCACCTCCGCCGCCAGCCCCCCGACGTCTAACTCATGTCATCGAAGCCACACCCCCTTCACCTCCGCCCGCTCCTCCGTCTCGTCCGCCCCCTCGTCATGTTCCACCACCCGCTGCTCGACAGCCGTCGCCCCCTCCACCACCTCCTGTTCGCTCAACCCCGGCACCGCCGCCGGCGCCCCCTCCCGCCCCTCCCACTCGTCCGAAGACTGGGCCTCCCCAACCCCCAGCGCAGCCAGTGCGTCCCCCAGCTGTGGCCACCCCACCCCCACCTCCACCTCCTGTTCGCCCACCACCACCTTCCGTAAATGTACCACCGCCACCGCCCCCGCCCCCGGCCCCACCTTCTACGGTAGTAGCACCTCCTGCTCCGCCGCCGCCACCGCCGCCTCCACCACCGTCTACAGGCCATGGGGTCCCTCCTCCACCACCTCCACCTCCACCCCCGCCACCTGTACGAGGTGGAGGAGGCCCGCCTCCTCCACCTCCACCTCCACCTCCGACAGGAGGGCCGAGCATTGTAGCAGAATCGCCAGCGCCTCAGGGAGGACGAGACGCGCTTTTGGCATCTATTCAGGGCGCCGGCATCCATTCACTCAAGAAGCGGGATACAACCTCAGCGCCCCCTGCGCGCTCAGCACCGCAGCCTGTTGAGGAGCCAGCAGCTTTGAGCGGCGGAGGCGGAGGCGGAGACCTCACCGCTGCGCTTGCTGCGGCCCTGCTGGAGCGCAACAAGAGGATGGGAGACAGCGACGAGGAGGACGAGGATGAGGACGAGTGGGACTAGACTCGACTCAGGTTAGCAATGACGTCGGCGCCGGCGTAGCTCACGTTACTACGGTAGTATCGCTCATGATTACGGCAAGGGACATTTGCGTACAGGATTGTACCGTGCTTATTCGTGCCTAACACTGGTTTGCTTTCCTTGCTGTGTTCCGGCATATCTACGAGCCTTTCAGAGGGGATTTCGGACGCTGGTGGCGGAGGTTGGTACGTAAATGCAATGTCGATCGCAATGGCATTGGATATTCATAGCGAGCTGCGGCGGGAGGGAGATAAGACCGACACTGGCGCTGGCGGTGTCTGGCGATTGCCGAGAGATGGGTGGACTCCATCCTGAAAGCTCTTTTGAGCACCACCGTCTCCCCGCACCTCATAACCCGTCCTCTTTCTCCAACCCACCCCACTCTTTCCCTTACGTTCTACACACACCATGGCCGATCAGCTGGTGAGTCCAGATGACGTCTGTCCAAGCCAAGACTCGCTCACTAACGAGAGCGCGTGTTTGTGCGACGATCTCGTAGTCTGAGGGTAAGCGCATCCCTATCCTCGTGAGAGTGAGAGAGCGGCTTTCGCTAACTGCTTGCTTCCTTTAGAGCAGATCTCTGGTATGCAGATCATTTTCTGCTGGCTGCACCCCGCCCCCCCGTACGAGCACAATGCTGACCCTCGCAACGACCTCCAGAGTTCAAGGAGGCGTTCTCCCTCTTTGACAAGGGTGAGTGCCCGCGTTCATCATCCATCAGTCGTGGCAACGCCCGCCGTTCTTTTTTTGCAACAACCCTCTGCCCACCATTCACGTTCCCACATCACCCAATATCTACACAATCGCTCTGTTTGACGCCTCTACTATCCAACGCTCGGGCATCGAACGCTGACTGGCGAACCACCTGCACGCGCACACAGACGGCGATGGCACGATTACGACCAAGGAGCTCGGAACTGTCATGCGCTCGCTCGGGCAGAACCCGAACGAGGCCGAGCTGCAGGACATGATCAACGAGGTCGACGTGGACGGGGACGGCACGATCGACTTCCCCGAGTTCCTGACGATGATGGCTCGCAAGATGCGCGACACGGACTCGGAGGAGGAGATCAAGGAGGCGTTCAAGGTCTTCGATAAGGACGGCAACGGGTACATCTCTGCTGCGGAGCTCCGGCATGTCATGACCAACCTCGGTGCGTCCTCCCCCGCTCTTGACTGCAGGCCGAGCGGGACTGACGGGTTTGTTGCGTGCAATAGGCGAGAAGCTTTCGGACAGTGAGGTTGACGAGATGATTCGTGAAGCTGACGTTGACGGTGATGGCCAGATCAACTACGAGGGTGAGTCGCGATCTATCTGTCCGACTCGGCGGTTGGTATCTGACCGGCTGTCCCGTAGAGTTCGTGAAGGTATGGAACATCTCACCACGATGTGTTGTTTTGTGTCTGACTATGGCGGTTGCAGATGATGCTGTCGAAGTAAAGAAGGAAATGTGCTCATTATACTTTTCTATGGCGTCGTTTGTACGGTATATATTCACCTTGAGTTGCCTGTATACGAATTCTCCAAATCAGTTTCCCCTGAAGCCACGATCTTTGTGTGCGCAGTCGAATCGTCCCCAAAGGCAAGCGCAGCGGAGGTCGTCCTACATTTGTCGGGAATGGAACAAGTTGGACCGCAGAAGTTGTGGAGCCGTAGCAGCGCAGCTTCCGGTTGGATGACATAGGATGGAGCCTAGGGGAGTGGCTGTGGATGCGGAAGGAGTCTTTGTCATGACGTCTTCCGCCTGGGCGGTATATGACCTTTCTCAGTCTGCGAGACTGGAACAACTTCGTACCACAAACCCTACACTTTCCACACACACACTATGTCCTCCGCCGCTAAAGACAAGACCACGGCCGAGCGGAAGACCGAGTCTGGTATGGCTCCGAGCCAGGATAATCAACAGCCGGTCTACAGCATCTTGCCCCACCCCGCTGTAGGGTCTCTCTGTTTTTGGCACATGCACGGTAGGATAATGATCTGTCTTTTATTCCACAGAAGACGAACGACCCCTACGACCTCGCGCCGCCTCAGCTAGGCTTGAGCAGCATCCCTGAGTACGCCGCGTTCCAAGCGCACGGCCCGTACATCCCCCCTCCGAACATCCTGGACAACCTCCCCTTGCCTGAGGTATGGCGTGATTGCTTCGCGGGAATGCTCATGCTGATGGACTTTTGTATATTGCAGAGCAAGGAGAAGTTGCAGACGCGCCAGGAGGAGCTGAACAGGAAGTGAAGGTTCGGGCGCGCGGACATGGGTGTCATGCTCGCTGGTCTGTTGGGGTCGGATCGCCGATGGGTGTTGTAGGAGATTGTAGGAGTATAATGGATGGGTGTTTTGTGACAGAGACAACGTGTGCATGCAGAGAAAACACTTGAATGGGGTTGAACGACTCGGAAAAACTACTCGTTCGCTTCGTAGGAGATTGGAAGGCTCGCAGACATTTCGGCATGGAAGTTCAACACTATACACTGGGGGAAAAGCGTCACATTCTCTAAGAAAGTCAAAGTGTCATTGTACACGAACACGAAGTGGACAGAGATCTGTGACTGTACTTAGAGCGGACGGACGCCGGACAGCCTGGTTGTCTGCGGTCAATTTAGCGCCCATCCAGCCAGGTCCGGGCCGGTCGTGACGAGCGTGACGGAGCGTGACGGGACTGACGCGTACGGCGTACGCGTCCATTGAGGGAAGCATTCGAGCAGCCTCGGTTACGCGTTCTCCAACCCCGCCTTCATCCCGCCCTCCTTCCTTTCTCCTACCCCCGTAACATTTCTTCAACATGGTCAGTGGGTTCTTGCACCAGTTTCTGCACGTATACTAATCATTTTCGGTTTGCAGTCGATTATGGAATATAACGGTGGCTCCGTGGTCGCCATGGTGGGGAAGGACTGTGTCGCCATTGCCTCCGATCTGCGACTAGGGAACCAGGCGCTGGGCATTTCATCCAACTTTACGAAGGTGTGTCCTACCATCGTCGCAAAAGCCGCACTTGCTTACGCCCGGCTGTCTCTTGTGTGTGTATATAGATCTTCCCCATGACCGACCGGATATACTTGGGTCTCCCCGGACTTGCAACAGATGTAACAACATTGTGCGTCCAGCCTATCCCTTACCTCTCCACTTGGGTCCCTCACCTCAAATGATACCCTTCAGGAAGGAAACGTTCCGCTACCGCGTAAACATGTACACCATCAAGGAGGAGCGCGAGCTCGAGCCCGAGACGTTCGCGCATATCGTCTCCTCTGCGCTCTACGAGCGCCGCTTCGGGCCCTACTTCATCGAGCCCGTCATGGCGGGCCTCCAGAAGACCCCAGACGGCGGCTTCAAGCCGTACATCGCCGCGACGGACCTCATTGGGTGTTTGAACTTCGCCAAGGACTTCGTCGTCGCGGGCACCGCGAGCACCAAGCTGTTCGGTGTGGCAGAGGGCCTGTGGGAGCCGGACCTGGAGCCGGAGGACCTGTTCGAGACGATCTCGCAGACACTGTTGAACGCGGTCGACCGCGACGCGTACTCGGGTTGGGGGGCGGAGGTGTATGTTCTGTGAGTGCCACTGCCTTTCTTTTGCATTTCTCATTTCGTTGGGGATATGACGGAGATGAGATGCTAACTGCGTGCATGCTTGTAGGACGAAAGACAAGGTTATCAAGCGCACGCTCAAGGGTCGTATGGACTAGATTGTACCATCATACATTGTTTCATCATATCCATTCTCGCTTTCGATTGCAGCCGTGTTGGCGTGCGTGGCCCAAGTGCACTGATCGTAAACAGGCGATGTCGCTCAAGATCTCTTCTGATCGGCAGCATGATTTGCTTGTCTGCCCCGAATTCTGCGTGCGACGTGCGTGCTGGGACCTGGTTAGCGGGCGATTTCCAGATCCATCGTGAAGCTCGACCTGGTTTGCCGCCTTACTACAGAACACCCCCACTCCAACCCCCAATGGAAATGCGTTAAACGTAACCTTCCCCGGGATACCCAGCCAGACCAACAATTAATCGCAAATGCCAACTATCGGGAGGACGTTCTCGCAGTTGGAGGATGATAGGGATACAGCCGACGGAGATCAAGTTGCCCTACGCGCAATCCGGTGAGCTGCCCATGTCCCTACAAATCGACAAGATGACACTCACAGCGCTGTTGTTCGAGCAGCACACCGCGTTCGCGCTGCATGTGCCCCCGCCGACGCCAACGACAGAGATGGGAGCGAGCCTGTGGGAGAGCTTGCTTGGTTGATACCATAAAGTCAGCTGCAGGTTAACGCTAACTTAACTCGGCTGGGGCACGCACCGTCTCGGTGGCACTGGAGGCTGCCCGTGGAGCACGACGACCCGCTCGTTTGGGGGGCGGCGGCCGCAACGAGGGCGGTGGAGAGAGTGGCGAAGGGGCGGGTGAGCAGTGTTGTTAGTTAGTAATCTAGTCGCGCTGGTGAGTGCTGCGTGGGGGATGCGTGCAGTAGCGAGGGAGGCTGACCAAGGCGTGCGCAGGTGTTATGAGTATGGCGGGGATGCGTTCCTGGGCAGCTGTCCACTGGCAGCGTGAGCCGTCGGTCTCTAACGCGAGACGGGTCTACTCACATCATGTTGGCTTGCAATCGATCCAGGTGTTCATGCTGTTCGCGTGCGTCCAAGACAGCGGGGATTCCGCCAGTCCGCGCGCTCGTTCTCAGCCCCCCGGCGCCGCTTCATTATTGGGCGACGTGCTTCCCGTGCGGAGAAGGACGCGAAGGCCGGCGGACTGACGACCGGGTGAGCCTCAGTCGGTCCAACACCACGTCGGATGGGTCCAACGGTGCATCGCGTCCTGCGCGTACGTTTAGCCAGCGACAGAGCGAACGGATGGTACGGGCCGCGTGCTCGCATTCAAACGTCTTGACGGATTGGGAGTTGCGTATGCGCGGATGCACAGGCACGCGATGCGTCCGAAGCGATGGCATACGTGAGATATTGAGAGCTGCGCTCGTTGAAGTCACGTCTCGTGTAGCTCTCGATGGACCGCTCAAATGATATGTACGTCTTTCTGTTCGCGGGTGCATTCGAAGCTTTTTGTATTCATCACAGGCTACTTATAGATGTGCGGAATCTCCGACTATGCTTCGCGTAACTCGAGGCGAAGTTTGTTGTTCGTAATGCACAGCGCAGGCTCCCCCAGTCTTCATACACTTGCCGGAGAGTGCGCATTCGAACTTCCGGGAGGAACTTTTCTAACTTTTCTAACTTGTCGCCCACCCAAATTAAGCTCACACCTGTACCTCACTTGAGGCCAAACTTGCGAGAATTCAAGGTACCACCTTCGTCGTAGATCGGCCTCCGAACAAGTTTCTGGGGGGCATTCCTTTCGTCACCGACGTCGGCTTCCTCCGAAGCACTTAATTCGAGTGCGAGGCCAAGACCGCACTGACGGTTTGTTGGTTGCCCGTTGCCCCCATTTCCTCCACTTTCTTTTGTCGTCCCGCTACATTCTGACTTCCAATTCAGCAGCATTGTAGGGGCCGTATGTGGAATTATAGCCGCGGTTCAGGCTGGCGAGTCGACGGTCCTTCGGAGCAGTCAGCAGTGCCAGTGTCAATGGTCTCGCATGTTAGTCCCGTCCGTCTTTGGTTATTTCGGCTCAATTCAAGCTGACCCATCCGAGCACGCTCTCTGATATAGTGCATATATGAACTCAATTCCTTCGCTCACGCTCGCCCCGGCATGGTGGCAGCCGGGGTGTGGGGACCATGCTACAATATCATGATTCAGGGTATACTCGTGAGTCGTATCGTCAGACCACTGAGTGTATCTGTGGTTGGCTTATATGCTTCTCAGTTGCATAGGCAGTTCTGTCATTCATAGTGACCGATTGAGGAGACAGTGCGGGATCGCGACCATCACATTCTAGAGGAAATATGCGAGGAATACTTCCTGCAAACGAGTACAAGTTAACTCAAGTGGCTTACTTGAGCTAACTTGGACGCGCGTGCAGTGACGTGAGCGTCCAGTTCCTCACTGGTGCGCTCGTGGGCAAACGTGTACTCACTTGTTGAGTTGTATGCTCGGGTGCGACTCGTATAACACTCGGAAAGAAGGCTTCACCTGGATTTCCGGGCACAACACCCATAACGGTGCCACTCAGGAACAGAGCTCGACTGCCACCTTGCCAGTGGCCGCACGCAACTGTCCACCTCCACAAGCATCACTCACTTGCAATGAGCGACTGGGACCTCCCTCGAACTCGGATGCAGGGGATGATGCCGTGGAGGGCAAATAAAGCAGTGTTCCCATAGGAAATGGACTTGGTGCCGTGCCAACACGACGGAAGTATCGGCATAGAACATACGACACGCGTCGAAAATCGAGATTACACGAACATACCTTAGGCATCTGATGTCATATTCACGGCCGTTGGCTCCCTGTTCACGACGAGATTGTCCACTCGACGACGGAAGCATAATCGACGTGTACACATTTGTTCCTTCAGTGGCGACAAAACCGTCAATGTCACAATCATACCCATGAACGCTACTCACCCTAGACCTCACTTACACCGAGTGATTTTGGCCTGCAGTTGCCCCGAGACATGCGGTTAGAGCACACGAACTCGTATCCGTTGAAGCGGGATGCTGGCTAAAGTGGAAGTGATGGTTCATGAACGTTCATGGTGAGAAAAGAAGTTCGAAGACTCGGAGTCCTGAGCCAATCGGCATCTTGCCGGCCGTATCATAGCCCCGATTGGGCAGCCCGGTCGCCCCCGCGTCGACGGGATAGGCCCATGCCCCGCCGCGCGCATCCCTTGTCCTATGGCGCCGATATCGACTTGAGGAGGGCAGTTGACGCGAGTACCCGCGAGGTACGTGCTTGGACTTGAGCTCACTTGAGCTCACGGATCTGCCCGGACGCTAGCGTGTATACACGGGAGCGCGCGTCTCACGGCAGTACACGTTAGCTCCCGTGAGGCAATCTCCATTTTTGACTTCTTTCTGACATACACCTCCACCACACTGCCCTACGCGAATCAAAACCACCCTGGGAGATAAGCGACATCTAGACGATGTCTATGGACTTGGCAGGATGGGTCGGAAGTCATAGAAAGGGGTAATATGGCCGAAAGTGAGTGCACGCGAGAAACCGTTAACTTGAGCGCACGTGTGACAAACTAACTTGCAGTAACTTTCCTCCCCAAAAAAGTGAGAACACGGTAGAAATCTAACTTTTGGCTGGCGCAAGTTCCTCCCGGAAGTTAGAATGTTAACCGTCCACTTGCCGGGTTTCACGCGCACGTTCCAAACCTCGGCATTGGCAGGCCCTGGGGTCGCGATGGGTCACCCACTCAATCGTTCGCCTCGCCTTCCTCCTGGCACGGGGAGCAGGATACTGGTGTGTGCCTGATGATCCACCCTTCGGTATTGCTCATGGCCACCGTTTTTCGCAAGGTTGACTTCGGCACACGGACTCAGGAAGGCGAGCTCCCCCGCCCTTCTGCTTGACCTGCGCACAAAGTGGGTTTGTGGTTTTGGGGAACAATCGTCTATCGAATCTTCGTCATGGATAACGCTTACGTTCTGCCACGGTCTTGCCTCTGTAACCAGTGTTTGCGTGCCTCTGTACCCCCCATATGCCTTGTGGACGAAGAGAGACACCCTTGCCTGAATGAGGGCAGACTGACGACTACATGTGGACATGCGTTCTGACTGGGTTCCTCGCCGCACGCGTCGTCGATTCCTATTCAGATGAGCGCAAGTGGCGGAATACAGGGCAGTGGCTGAACGCACATGGGGAACCGTTCTGCGTCCTGATCAGCACCCTCAGATCGGCGGAGATCCTGCAGGTTTCCTCTGGAAGCTTCAAAGCTTCACGCCTCACGTCGCGTTCCCGTTTGCTTCTGTGTCTGCCGAGTTTGGTGCACAGGAGAGGTACGTTCCTCGTGCATCTCATCGGTATGCTGACATTTATATCTTCGGCAGGCTGTGCCTATGTCGCCTTCTATAAGTGGTAGAAGCCGTAAACGGGTGTCCTTCCTTGCTTCTGGCCACTGTGGCGGTCGGAGAACCATCATAGAACCCCGCCTTCTCGACAGGGAGCCTGGCCACTGTGCTTCCAGATTTGGGGAAGAAGACTCGATTGTGTTCGATTTAGAGGTGAGTACCATTCGAGGATCTCTGGCGGGACGTCTTGTGGGGCAGCCCACGTCTGTTTAATGTCGGCGCATTGTCTGTTTTGACACACGCTGCATGGTATCACACTAAGCTAGCTGGCAAGCCGATCGAGGGCGTCGTGTGACCATGACGGAGGTGCGTAGATGTGATCCCTAGCGAGTGTGACAGGGGTTAATTGGCTTCTGCGCAGGCTTTTTGTCTTCCTTGGGCAGGGACTCGATGTGGCGGGTGGTTGGCGACGTTGCCCGAGTACCACGGCGCTGACTTGCGCCTTCCCAGCGCACTGCTCATATATCCCCTTCTCTCCTGGTTCTGCTCGGGATGCGTCTGTGAGCTAAAATGGTTCCGCTGGCCGCCCTGCGCATCCAACTATCGTCGGGTCTGTGGTGCCGGATTGGATGGACTCGCAAACTCTTCGTCCAAGGCCCTTCCTGGGGAGTCGGAACCACCCCGACGGTCCCCGACGTGCCCTCGTCGACGATCCTCGGACCTCCGCTGCTGTCGCCGTGCACATTCCCCCAGACACCTTCGCATGTCGCAGGCATTCTGTTCAGAGTGTTCTCCTGCCGCCATACGGTCTGCGTTGGTCATCCATGGCCAACTCGATCGCGCATCCTCTCTCGCTTCGCCGAATACGCTGCCTGGCACAGTAGCAACACAAGGGGCAGGGGACCCTCCTCGCGATTCGAGACTCTAGATAAAAGGCCAGGAATTCTCAGTCGAGTACCCCAGTCGTCGACGTCTACTTCGCCGTGGTTAGCTCTTTGTTCTCGCTCTCGTCGCTCCTTGCCTGAGTCTACTACCCACTCCGCTACCACACTTGTCAAAATGTTTGCTCGTCTTCTATGTGTTCTCGTCGCGGCCTCCTCCGTCGTTGCTACCACGATTCATCGTCGGCACCACAAGGCTTCCGCCTGCAGCACTGGTCCCATTCAATGCTGCGACAGTACTGCTACGGTATGCCGCTTCTCGCTTGGTTGGTTCGGAATCTACTGAACTCTTTCTGCAGGCCGACTCGCCTTCGAGTAGCGTCCTCTTCGCGCTCCTTGGCATGCCTCTCCAGGAAACCACCGGCCTCATCGGATTCAACTGCAACCCGATCAATACCGGAGGGGTGAGCGGCCCTTCCTGCGAGCAGTCTCCGGTTTGTTGCGAAAACAACAATGTCGTGAGTCCACTTTATGTCCCCTCACGTGGATGTGCCTTGACATATCAACTCTATCTACATAGGGCGGCCTCATCAGTATGGGGTGTGTTCCCGTCTTCTTGTGATCGGGAGTGGGGCGTCAAAACACGCCGTAGTTCTTGGTGGCATGGCTAGCTTTCATATCGTGATACCTGTTGTTGCACATTCAAGTCGAAATTGAACCCCACGGCAGTATATATCTGCACTGGCCCCTCTTTGATCACCAACATGTCCGAGTCTGTCGAGTTGGTTGCGGCGGAGAACGAAGTTAACGCTGAAAGCCAAGTTCATTGACACGTTTACCCTCAAGTGACCTGCGATCTAAGGCCTGGAAGACGTCGCGGTACGGTGGCGACCTCGCTTACTGACCCGCGACTTGGAGTCGCCGCACTTGTAGACTTGCCTGGTGCTGCGCAAGCTCCGGCGGCAGGGGACCCCCGGGGAGGGCAGAGGCGGCGAACGTGGCGACGCGGGCGAGGATCGTCATTGGTGTGCTTGGCTGCGGAGTCTCAACGGTGTGCTCGCAATGGAGACCAGGAGAACGCGAAGGCGAGTATAGGCCGCTCTCGGAGCACTGCGAGCTGAACGGATGCAGACGCCTCGTTGTTCGGTCCCGCGCGTCGTTGTATGCGGTTGTGGGGAGGGAGGAGACAGTGCGGCCTCGGCGGGGGGTGCGGATGAGGGCCGAATTCTTGTGGCGTGCGCATCACGGCGAGGTGTCGCGGTGGTTTAAGATTTTTGGACGTGCGGAATTGGGCGGCGCGTCCGCGAAGATGGCATTGGACGCTTGGAACCGGAACCACAAGACAATCACAATTGGACATCGAGATCGTTCGCGGGCGGGGTTGAAGAGCCGAGCAGACCCAGTACTTGGGAGATCTTCGATTGGAGGCGATGCGCGGACCTTGTGGTGGTGAAACGGGTTCGGGGCCACCGGGAGGGACCCGCGATTGGAATTGAACCCTGGCTGCGCGGGGTTAGGACGTCGATTATAAGGGTCTACGAAAGATTTTCCGAGCGAAGCTCACTCACCTGGGAATAAGGTAGCATTTGCAGATCCGACCCGTACGGAGGAAGGCGGACTGTGTGGCGGCGAAGACAAAGATAAAACATGAGTAGTTGTGACAAACACGTCCACCCCGCTCTCGAACCCGTGTAGCACCGCCCGACGGGGCATTGTTTCAATGACCATCCCCTAGATGGCGAGCAAACCTGGAAGGAAGGGTCCGAGCAAATGGCGTGACGGAACAATTCGAGTTATGTGGTGCTTGGAATGCAGCGGGCGGGTTTCCAATGTCACAAATAAACTCTGATTATGGATAGCTTAAGAATAGATGTACGATGTCGAAGAAGGGCTCGCTCGTCAGACGCATTAAAAGGCATAGACGTCCGACGCTGCGAAGGGTGTTGCAAATGCGTCAGAACCACGTCGTGACATCGAGAGCCCCAACAGACTGGTACGCACCATAAATAATGAAGATGATCCGCTGTCGGACCGCAAGAAGAAAAGAAACACTCTACCACCCCGCTCTACTCTCCGAAAGGTATCGAGCCCGTATGATGTGCCGTTTGCCGAGGTATGCCGAAAATGAGCGATGCTCCAGGCCGCCAGGCGGACACGGCCCGCCTGCCCAGCAAGGCCGAGCGAACGCGAACGCGCCTACAAGCTGACGGGGACGCAGCCGACGGAGACGACTCCTCCCTAAAACACGGGAATCAGCGTCAGCTATGTTACGCGAGGCCGCGCGAACCAGCCAAGGGTGATACTCACCGTGTCGTTGTCCGGGCAGCAGACGGCGTGGGCCTGGCACTGGCTCGAGATGCCGACCCCGATGGCGGTGATCGGGTCGCAGTTCAAGCCGACCGCGGCGTCCACGCCCTGGACGACGACACCGAGCAGGCTCAAGAGATCGCTGACGTTGGGGTCGTTCGACTGGAGGGTCAGTCCGGGAACGCTGTCAGCCACCTGTGGTACTAGGATGACGGGGCCAGGGAGGAATGCGACGCACGTTCGCGACGGTCTGGCAGCACTGGAGGGACCCCGTGGAGCAGGAGCCCGCGCCGGAGTCGGTGGAGCCCAACGGGTCGCCGAGTGCAGCGGCGGTTGCAAGGATTGGGAGGGAGAGCATGGCGGAGACTGCGACGATGGTGCGGGCGAGCATCTCGGTAGATTGAGAGGTTGCTGAGTGCTGTTAGGGCTAAGCTGTAGAGGGGTTGCTGTGAACTGCTGGAGAACTTGTTCGAGCTGAGGAGCTCTCGATGCCCCCAGCAGGTTTTTATACGTTTTTCTCTTGTGCGTGAGGTCGGCGGGGTCGTACGAGGCGGGCGTGGATGCCGGCTTCAACACTGTATCTGCCAACATGGTAAGCATGTATGGGGAACGATGCCGTAGGGACGGAATGCTAACGTCACGGAGAGGTGGGGTGGACAAGACCCAGTATGTCGTAGCATCCTAGTATCCATGGACGCATAGACCGTTTTGGCAATCGTCGCCGACGGAGAAAACCAGATGAAGTGGCAGAAGAATCGTTCGAAGGCAGCGAAAGAGCTTCAAATAGCCGCAAGGAGGTATCTGACGATGCAGATTCGCTTGATGGAACGGATGTGTCGCATCTATATGTCCAAAGTCCAATGCCAGTGGAGCACAGAGGCGACGTGTGGGATGCAACCAGAACCTGTCGTAAACAACATGAAGGCATGCAAGTCATTTAGGCGTGAAGTTGACTCACGGTTGGGAGATTATCGTCCTATTCACACTTCGAGTAGGAATGTCCGGATACTTAATAAGTAACTGTCGTTCAAGTTGCCAGGGCGAGGGCGCTCAGACTAGGATGTCGTAGCATTCCAGCTGTCTTGTCCGAGGGCGAAGAATTGCGGACCTTCGAGACTTCACATCCACTATGCCGTTCATCGTGGGAGGCCGCTCGGACAGACGCAGTGGGCGCACCGTTGGGTAGGGAGGGACAGTGATAGTGTTGCGGTCGAAGACGTCGAAGGACGAGTTCCCTGGTGCAGCGCTCAGGCGCCGGGCCGTACGGACCGTTGCACGCGAGGCACTGCCAACTTGAATGGCGATGCCCGCGTTGAACGAACGGCCTACAAGTTATGCAGCTCGTGCCGTAGTCCTAAGAAGTACACTTCGTCGAAAAAGCGAGGTGCAACGTTAGTATACTGACCACGCTACCATGTACGAGCCAAACATCAATATTCCGTTCTTTCTAAGCGCATGGAGACTCGACCACCGTTCTCTCCACAAAGCCGATCATCTATGACTTGAACCAAGGGTGAAGCGGGCACGATCTGCCTGCGGAGGCAAGCCCATCGGTCTTATAGGATGATCGGGATACAGCCGATGTTGATCAGGCCGCCCTGTATGAAGAAACAATTGAGCATCCATTCGCTCATACTAGAGGGCAACAGAAGTTACAGAACTGACGACGGCGTTGTTCTCGCAGCATACGACGTTGGAAGAGCACTGCCCTCCGACAATGGGGTTGCAGTTCAAGCCCAGCAGGACATCCACGCCCTCGACTACGATGCCGAGCAGCTCCAATATGGTCCCGATAAGTGGGTTAGAGGACTGGTGGGCGGGAGCGGGAGTGAGTGAGCTAACTTCCGCGATCTTCCCCTGGGGAAGTCACAAGGGTACGACGTACTACAGTGTCGACTGTGTTGCAGCACTGGATGGGGCCTGTGGTGCAGACGAGATCGGCTCAGGAGCGGTAGCGGTCTGAGTGACAGTCACTGTGGTGGTCGCCGGGGGGTAAGCACCATCATTGGCAGGCATGGCGACGGCAGCGACCGAGAGGGAGAGCACGGAGGCGGCGACGACGAAGCGGGAGAGCATGTTCGATGACTGCTAATCGATGCTGGCGAGAAGGTGAAGGCGAATAGTAGCTGTGAGCTGCTGGAGGGTTTGTTCGAGCTGGTCAGCATCCTCATTTGTCACTGGATTTTATGCAGCTGTTGCGCGTCCGCAGTATCTGGGGAGGCATTACCGGGGCCTGGTTCGCATTGTAGTTTCCGCCAAGATGACAGACGTGCTAAAGGAAAGGAAGACCGTACGATTGGGATAGGCCAATGGCGTTGCGACCCAGCCCACAACGTAGAGAGTTTTGTCGTAATGTTCGTCGTTATAACGGGATGCGTGGAGGTCTGGAATGGCTTGCCTTACGCGAAGAGACAAAGGAATTGACAGGGTGCTCGTTCATGCGCAAAGTGTAAGCTGCCATCTGGCAAGTTCGAGAAACGCCATGATCCGTGGTGACTTGCGATGGATACGACATATGTCCGCGCGTGAGGAGAATAGTCACTGGACTCGTAGAGGGTGGTTATAATTGGGAATCGGAAAATATTCAGTTAGTATGAAAGGGTGAGTATATGTGATGATCACGCACACTGGCAACTGACCCATTGGTCCAAGTTGTTGGTGTGGCACCAGCTTCGACTTTAACGAAGCTGGCCACGGACGCGTGCCCTTGAGATTGGATCCTAATCGTCAGACGTTAACCACTTCCAGAGTAAAATTCGGAGTCACGGTTGAGTGCTGAGACGCCCACCGAGGAGCCGGCAGGGCGGGATCGAAGGTTCGGGCGGAGAACGAAATACCCCGGCAAGTTTAAAGCGGCCTCTCCCCGTGTTTGCTCTCCGATTCGGGTTCCGATAAGGCGGGAATTCTCTGGCCAGCGACACAGACTACATAGTACTGACAAACAGACTACGCATGCCAGGGTAGCGCAGATTGAATGCTACCGACCTTAGACGCAAACAGAATCTAACACAGCTAGAGCCTCGTTGGCAAGTTGTGTGTGCATGGTAGGCACATAGTATAGCAAACGTGGTTCCGAATCGTGAAGAATAGTTGAAGATACAACTTGTTCCATCCATTCTACTGCCTACTACACGGTCTCGAGCATCGAGCAATCACAAATCCCAACCTATATCCAATTCGATTCCGATTCCTTACGAGCCGTCACACCGAGTCATTCATTCCAAGAACCTGAAAAGATCAATCCCCCCCCGGCCCGCCGAACGCGCGGGGCTCAAACCTGACTAGAGCTGGTGCGGGGGTCCTGGTAGCTCGCAGGGAGCGCAATATCCCTCAGAGGATGATAGGGATGCAGCCAATGGAGATGAGGCCGCCCTACGAGTGAACCATGAGCTATCACGAGCCTCACGAGGGACAGCGGGGAAAACTTACGACGTTGTTGTTCTGGCAGCACACGACGTTGGCGGAGCAGGCGTTGCCGCTGCCAACCCCGATGACGCTGATCGGGGAGCAGCTGAGGCCGACGAGGACGTCGAGGCCCTCGATGACGAGGTCGAGTAGGCCAAGGATCGCAGACGCGGCGGGATCAGTGGGCTGTGGTGAGGATGGGGGTCTATCATTAGCAAATGCTACCGTACCAGGTCAAGCCAAGACGCGTACCGACTGGATGCTCTGGCAGCACTGGATGGGGCCACTGGTGCAGGACGAGGTCGGCTCAGGCGCGGAAGCGGTCTGAGTGACGGTGATCGTCCTGGTTGTAGTCGAAGCCGGGGGGCTACCACCGGGCATGGCGGCCGCAAGGATAGTGAGGGCGAAGAGTAAGTAGAAGTAGGTGAGGGTGCGGGCGAACATGTTGACTGCGGGGCAGCTGCTGCTGGGTGCTGCGACGAGTAGCTGTGAACTGCTGGAGGGGCTGATTCGAGCTGAGGATGACCGGCGCGGCTTCGATGGCTCTTATATGCTTTCAAGAGGAAACCTCTGCGCTCTCACAGCGGTGAGTTACACAGAGTAGAAGGGCCGTTGTGTGTGTGCCGATACTTCGCCCCTGGAGGCGAGCATGTGAGTATGAGCAATTGACCAACGAAATAGCGGCGAAGAAGAACGAACGGCGGACATGAAACAAAAAAAACTCAAAGGGAGATAGAAACACCGCGTTTGATGGAAATTTGTGCATCTCAATATGTTTCTTTGCCGAGTAGAAACAGCAACACGAATGACGACACAGGCAACCTCGCATTTTGACTTACCGGCGTCCACATGGGGACACGTCAATGACGTCAGATCCAATATCATGAGTGCCAATGAGTAGGACCACGCGCAACCGGGCCCATTCGCTCGAGACACTTTGAAGGTTGCGATGGAGAAACAATGGGATTGGGTATTGAAGATCTGTTCTTCTAAGCTGCGATAGAACTGAAAATCGGCAACCGCATGAGTCCGAGAACACCTTCAATGGAGATCACGCGCACCATGGTTCTCACCTGAGCACATGGAGAGCAGCATCTCCAAGGTGTCGCTGAGTCCAACTCAACATGTTCTTTTCAGTCGCTGCCACGGCTGTCCGGACACGAATCAGAAACCACACACCAGACATGCGCAAAATACGACTACGTACGGTGTGGAATTTCGGTGGCATTTGTATTGCCGAGGCATCGAGAAATCCAAGGGCGGAGCGCGTGACAGGGGGGCTTGTTCGAGGGTGGACGCCGATGGGAGACACTGTATACCGAAAAAAGCTTCTCAGCATCCGCATTTGCGCCGCAGAGCACGCCCGAGCGGAGCGAATGTCACTTGAGAGTGTGCACGCAGGAAATGCGTGTGCTGCCAGGGGCCCGCGGTCGGCTGCATGCGATAAGCGTTGTGCGTAAGGAACCATGCCAGTGGTAGATACAGGCAATACACGCGTTCCACCTAAGGATGGCGTGGGCCTCTTGAATCTTCAAGTTCCGTTGTATGGTGGGCGGGCGTCTTTCCATCTGCGATAAATATTTGTGACGTCGCACGTCACGCGCTCCGCTTTTGTGTTGCCGCCAAGACTCTGCCCGGAGTCGCCCGAGTCAGAGTCCCGAGTCCCGGCGGCTTCCTCGCCATTACGATTCCTCGCTCGTCGGTTGGCCAAAACCATCATGCACCTCGTCTCCTGCATCTGCGCAACATGGCCAATTCTGAAGCCTCATTGCAATGTGGGCGTGGCTGGATTGGTACTCTTCGATTGGCGGACAATCACTTGACTTCAGGTTTCCATCGTTGTCCGACTCAGACACCGAACACGCACCGATGTCGAAATCTTACATGGGTAAGCTTCCTGGAGCGGTGTATAGTATGCCATTGGTTACTACTGTATTGAACTCGGCGGACACGTTGGAGCCGCGATGGGAGACGCTGTCATCCACACGTCGTTGACTGGCTTCATCCATCATCCACATGCAATGCGGAATTCGTCTGCACCCAGACGAATTCCGAATTTCAGATCCATTCCCCGCCGACCTGCACATCGCTGCTCCATCAGGCTTCGTCCGAGCTGGAATTTTTCTTTCGGAGGAATTGGATCGTCCACCTTTACGATGGCACTACGTCAGACAATACATTTAGGAGTCGATGTCGACTGCGATTCCGCGACATGCTTTCCAGGACGTCATTTGGGGTCTGAGTGGGGTACGAGCCTACGAGGCCAGCGAAGGTCGACCGGTGTCTGCTGCCCCAATGCTGCCCCGCTGCGCCTGCCACCGGTTTTTGCCTATCAATCACATTTTCGGGCGCTCCGTCCCCCTCTAAGGTCTTCCTATTCCATATTACAAGTACACAGATGCTGGCCGCCCGCTTACAACCCCTTCCCCTGTAGCCACGCCGCAACTCGAAAACGACCCTGAGGTGTTGTTGCATGTTCTGATAAGTATCTCAAGGCAACCACGTACGGCGGGCTGTGCTAATTTTGCTTCTTGGCGTCACCGCCACAAGAACGTGATGGCCTCTCTTCGACCTTCAAGTTGAGCAGCGGCCTTCTATCCACCTAGTCCAGCGTTTTCCCGCAATGTGGATCGACCGTGCTCCTAACGCTGGAGCGTTCATCGGCGAACCCTGTTTCCCAGTTATGTCGTGTATATGTTTGGTGTCAAAGCGACTAAAAGCTACGAGATAACTGGCTTCGACGTTTTGACGCCTTACGGCAAGATGGGTTATCGATATTTATGTGTCCGGTCTTCGAGAAGAGGGTGTCTTCGAGCGTGTCCAGTGTCCGGCTAACCTTCGCTAAGCCCTGACAATGCCGTCTGGATTTCTGACACGTTTTCTGACGCGCCTGTCTCCTCGCCATCCTAGAGACTCCATTCCCTTCTCGTTCATTTTCAAGAGCTTCGAATGTTCTAACACCACCAAGTTCCGAATCGTCGCAGTTTCCATTTTTGTAGGGAGAGCTCTCCTGAGCCCTCGTTTTCGCCAACATAACAAAAGCCAAGCCAATGGCGTCGCAAATAACCAACACTTACGACACCCTCAACGTCAATCTGCCCATCGGCTGATTCATGATGCGTGAATCCACGCGCCGTGCGGACATATGGCGGGCGCCCCAACGAGGTCATGCACCAGGGTCGGCCCCGCAATGTGCCCGCCCCAATCCAGCTATCAACGCGAGGAGTTCCGTGCGAACAATGGGTTGCCACCGTACGTATCTTCGGAACGCCCCGATGGACCGTGACGAGACCGTGACGAGCCTCTGAAACCAGTTGCATTGAAGGAAACACCACATACGTCAGATCGCCCTCCTTTTAATTGAAATGGTGGGTGATTCCAAGCCCGACATGCGACAGAGGATGTCGTTCTGCCGTTTGTGTCGTCAGCAGAACATCTAGCGAGAGGCGGGGAGTAAAAAGACCATACCAAGTATGCTCCGGCGGGCCATCCCATGACCGCCGGGGCAATCCTAGCCCAGGTACCGACTCACGATGGTCTCCGTCGAATGTCACTGCCATCGCTGAAAGCTTCCCGCCGCACCAGATTCCCGGACGTTCGCTGTGGGCGGAGATCAGATCAACGGCCCGACACAGACGAATAGAAGAAACAGAGAACTGTCGGAAACTTGGCAACCTCAGTGACCACAACAGCTTCTAGCGCGAGACGCGATGGCCGCAGGCGGAACGTTGAGCGGAGGCGGGAATAAACACCGTCGACGGTTCGAGCATAATGGCGGGCGAGTGAGGCTGGTAAGACTAAAGGAGATACCACGAATGGCAATCGCCATTCCAGCAGCGCGAGCGCTGGTGCCCCTTTGTTCGTTCGGTCCTTCTGGCGCGCCAGTGAAATTTGCCTCAGCCCGGCCGTGGCGGCTGGCGCTGAGAGTCGGGGCATTGTTGAGATGCTGTTTGTGCGGACGATGAGTGGACCGACTCGCCTGGAAGGAACCTGATGGTTGACTATCGAATGTCAATGCCCTGCGATGTGAAAGACTCGTCAGATCTCCGGGATAGTAGGATACTGCCACGACCTATAGGATAGTCTCAGCAGGCCAATCGTAGCCATGCACGGATCACACGAAGAGACGTACTGCCACTGTAGTTTGTTTGTCTTGTTGGGAACGGGAAGATGGGTGCGCGCCTGAACTCGAAAGGAAAAAGGCATTTTCCCCCAAAGCGCGCTAGATCATTCATCTAGGTGACATCGATGATGCAGGTGGTGCGGGTCCGTTGGCGTTTCACTGCTCCAAACTCGACGATGAGGCGCCTACTCCGATGTTGGTCAAAGGCTTGTAGGGCGGTCTGCGAGGTATAAAAGGGGTTGGACGACGAGGGAGAAGGTCCTCACGCTTTCAGGTCTACACCAGTCAGCCCTCCCGCATCCTCAGCATCCAGTTCGCATTCTCCTCACCAGAACAAATATGTTCTCCCGCATCGCTCCCCTCGCTCTCGTTGCTCTGCCCCTTCTTGCGGCCGCCACCCCCCTCGAGGTCCGAGGCGGTGAGCCGCCTTCGTCCTGCAGCACCGGCCCTATCCAATGCTGCAACACCGTCGAGCAGGTCAGTCGCCGGATGATAATCCTTCAAGTACCATTCAGGAAGAACTGACGCATAATCCGTTGTGTAGGCTAGTGCCCCGAGTGCGGCTGCGCTCCTCGGCCTGCTTGGTATCGTCCTCCAGGACTTGACTGTCCTCGTCGGCTTGACCTGCTCCCCCATCACCGTCATCGGCGTTGGAGGTGGCTCCTGCTCGGCCCAAGCTGTGTGCTGCCAGGACAACAGCACCGTCAGTACTCGTTCAGTTGACCGTGCACGAGTGATGACATGCTCACCAATTTGCTCACACACAGGGTGGCCTCATCTCCATTGGTTGCGTCCCCGTTACCCTCTAATTGCCCATGCATACACACCCTCGACGCGTACGGTCGGACGGGTAGTGGAGGACGTTGCGCCTAGCTTCGTAGTAGGATTAGGACCATCGTGTTTCGTGTCTCGTGATCGAATATACCGGTGTATTCTTCTAGGAGGCTTTGCCCAGTGTGTGACTCAGTGCGTGCTTCAACGAGTTCAAGACTCTTTTCGGAGCTGGGGAGGGGGTCAGTTTCCCTTCCTCGCAAGCCCGTGGTATCCATACTCGGGGAACCCACTTTCCGGCCCAGAACGGTCCAACCACGCGACGTACCCAGACAGGGTTGAATCCGAGCATCATACGCTTGCCCCTCTGGTCCTTGCCAGGTATGTAAATAGCGTGTCCGGCGAATGATCGCGGGCAAGCGTTAGCTGCATGAGAACCTGGTTGGTGCCGATGGCATGGAGCGGGTCGTGCGAGGCCGCGGAGAGGCGGTACATAGATGGGAAGAGAAGGTGGGGGCGTGAGCGAGGATGCACAGAAAGGAAGCCACATGAGGACGCGGCCGCTCAAGTCGCCTGAGGGAAGCGTGCTCGCAAGCGCGCAACCAGCGACAGCTCAAAAATAGGGTTCTCGGGAACTTTCACCGTGTGCGTGTAAGTTAGCGTTGGGGAAATGTGTCTTGCACGGTACCTTGGAGTTGGTGCAATGTTCATGCATAGCGGTCATGCAGAACTTGGTATCGAGTAACGGAGCAGGTGAGTACCTCGATGAGAGACGGTGGATACAGGCAGAACTGATGCGAAATCAAACATGAGAACAGTCATGACGTTCGGGACTCAGACACTTCACCTAGCTGCCACGCAGGATCTATGACGGCTGGTTCCTGGACCTGTTGGCAAGCCTGTGGTGTTGTAAAGTCGAAAAGTCGTCGTATACGCGTATATACAAAGACTCGATGTACACTGTGTGCCAAGGCCCGGGACGATCGTTGCAGCCTGTGACCATGGGTAACGGATGATACATACTAGATGATCTGATGATGGATGAGATTCAAGTTCAAGTTGACTCGAAACTGGGTGTATTACGTAATGAGCCGTCAGTTCATTCGGGCGTCTCTATTTCCCAAAAGGGCGTCCACGTGATGGCAACTCGTCCTCGTGTGCACTGGCCGCAATGGCACAGTGGGGGGCCTTGCCCAGGACGTCTTACGTTCTCAACATAATCCATCGACGAACTTTTGTTGCCGCTCAAATTTCTGTGCTGCCCAGGCCTCCATTGATATCAAGGCATCTCTCGATTTGATTGTGCTTTTGGCCCTCGATCTGTCGGCTCGCTCCCTCGATGCTCAAGCCTTTGGTGCCGGGCCCCACGGTGATCTCTCCATTTCCGGTCAACACACACAACGCGATGGCTAAGGTAAGTCGGTCCCGATCTGTTTGCTCCAACTCTGGTTTGACGTTTCTTCAATTTCGGACAGGCTACCTTCGATGTCTGCTATCCCAGAGTCCGCCACTGCCCGATCCCGAACAGAAGAATCCTTCATATACTTCACCGTGCAGGAGTTTGTTTGTGACATGGCTACGCGTCGGTGAGATATAAACCTTCCTTCGTCGTGTCTGCAGCCTTGCGCTCCCCCCATCCCGTGTTCCCCACTGCCGTGTCACTCCTCTCGCGATTCTCCAACATGCACCTCAACTCCGCTCTCGTGGCTCTCGCGGCCGCTTTGATACCCTCGATCCGTGCACGCTCTATCCCTCTTGATACTCGATATCGTGCCGCTTCTCACAAGTCAGATCCCCAGGAACACCCTATCGCCGGTACGCTTCCTCTATTTAACCATCATGCATGCCGAGTTTCCCGAGATACTTCCGTCTGCATCAATGCCACTGCTTTAGCCTCCTTTGCCGTCGCTGGACCTCTGTCTGACGCTCTGCCCACTCCAGATTCTTGTACGTGCGCCCACGACCTCTCATCCCTTCTACACACACGCTTCCTCGTCAAATCACTTGGGATGGAGGAGCTTCAACAAATACTCGGAGTCTATGTAAGTGTGGGCCCACGCTTTCTACCGTGTTAACTGATCATTTGTGTCGGCAGATCACTAGCTCTCCTTACTCTCGGACATGTACCTACCCGCAACCTAAGTCCACCACCGATGATGTCTGTGGGTTTTTGTGTACCCTGCCCCTAGTCTCTACCGGCGACCATTGTACCTTGCCAGCCGCCGAAGGCAACTTGGCTCAGTCGGCCCCGCCGGCTGCCTGCGGCGCGAATCTTCGACCGCTCGCGAAGCTGGGGAAGCCTTCCACTCTACCCACCTATGCATCCAACGAGACGGTATGTCGCGCTGTTCTGGAAGATTGACGTCGCCCTCATGTGAGTCAGGCTTGTGGCAGCGTAGACGGCTCCGCGAACGGCTTCAAATATGTCGGCACCGAAACGCGTCCAGACAGCTGTGAGTATGCAGTGTTGTGGTAATCTCCGTCTTGCTGATTCATACGAACTCGCAGGGGAAGGTTGCACGGTCCCCAGTGCCTTCAAAGGCCGTTACGAGAGCCGTCTTACTGGGACTGATTGTGCCGCGATCTCGCACGCCGATGCCGTCTCCTACATCTCCGGCAGATGTGCGGTCCAGAGCTGCCTCACTGGGTGGTCTGTCGACGACGACGACACGGGGTGTGTCGAAGACATTCCCAATACTTCCACGCCCGTAGATCAAGGATCGCAAACAGGCCTTTCACACGAATCTCGGCGTGTGCTTGCGTACGAGTTCCAGCAAAACGCGACTGGTGCTGATCACGTCAGGCCGCATGTACGGTGGATTCCCCGCGGTCCGGACACTCACTGGCCGGAGAAGCGCGACACTGACCGCTCTGCGCATGTGCGTGACGTCCCCGCTCACGATGACCACGACCAGAGAACTCGCCTTGGTCCCGGGCACCTCAAGGAAGACTGGACTCGGATCCCTGATTATCGCCGCCATCAAGCGTAATGGACATTTGACTCATCCTACTCTACCTCAGTGACCGCTCTCCATATCACCCTGTACCTCGCGCGATCAATACAGGATACCCGCCCTTTCATTGTCAAGCATCCCTGTGCTTCGACACCCGCATGATGCCTCACTCTAACACAGGACACGCAGCCATGACATGGCGCACAAGAGACTTTCCGACACCAAAGGGAATGTATTACGACGATTCTATTATACCATCAGAGTCTCGCGAAACTAATCCAATTCCTAACCAAGCTCCCGTTGAGCTCAGAGCTGGATGGGGACGCAGCCGATAGAAACCAGGCCGCCCTAAGTAGCGCAGGTCAGTTCTGCTCGCTGCCTGCCGAAACGCACTACTCACGACGTTGTTGTTCTGGCAGCAGACGGGCGCCTGGGAGCAGGACGAGCCAACGCCGGCACCGATGACGGTAAGCGGGCTGCACTGGAGGCCAACCTGGCCGGTGATGTCCTGGGCATTGATGCCGAGGAGGCTGAAGAGGGTGGAGATGGCGGTCGAGTTGGACTGGACACAACACTGTCAGCACGAAGACGGTGGAGACTTCCGAAAGACACGTACGTCCTCGACGGAGTTGCAGCACTGGATGTCACCGGTGTTGCAGCTGTCGCGGCGAAGGACGGTGGGCGTGGCGACCGCAAAGAGGGGGAGGGCGAGGAGGGAGAAGGCAGCAGCGCGGGCGAACATGGTGAACGAGTGTGGGGGGTGGGTAAAGAGTGACGGTGAGTGGGTTGGTTGGTTCGGAAGCTGAGAGACGAGAGAAATGCGACTGGAAAACGCACTGAGGACTTGAGAACCGTGATGTCTCCAATATTTATACGCGTCGCGTCTGGACTGGGACGCGCGGGGGAGGGCCCGTGCGCAGTCGCGGTTAGTGGTGTCTCGCCTCCAGCCTCTCTAGTCTCAGATGCGGAACTCGCTTCTGTGAATCGGCAGACAATCAATCCAGGGTGTTTTTGAGATTTGAAACGTTGACTCCACGAATGGGGTCGTCCACACTCGATGCCTTTGCGTACGGTCCGCGCACGCGCGCTTGCAGCGAGAAAGAAACGGCCGGATGCGGCGCTACGGTGGCGCCTCGCCCCTTCATTTGGTCGGCTATCGTTCGCATGGCCTCCGCTCACCGTCCAAAATGGTCTTCCCGACGTCTTCCTCCAGTCTTCCCCGTCATCCATGGCCTGCCTCGGCAACACCTTTCCGACCTCATTGGCCGCGCTGAGCCCAGCATCCCTGACAGTGACGTGTCTGAAACGCTGGAATGATCGGCAGCTTTCCGCTGCCAACGTCGGACGTCGCCTGAGGTCTCGGGGGTCACCTCCCGTAAACCAGACCGTCGAAGAGCTGGCGATGAAGCCTGGATGAAGCCCTAGACCGTTAACGTGGGGTCGCAAGCGATATTGCCGTCCACGCAACAGCTGAGAAGGAACCTCTCCGTTCCGGATGCTGACAGTGACGGTCGGAAATTTGTTCAGAATTTGATCTCGCCTTCTTCTAACACAACCCCAACACAACCATCCGTCTCACTTACAGATCTTTGCGTCCTCTGATCAGCGGCCACTGGCTGGACGAACATTGGAAGCACTGGGCGACGACGTCCATGCTTGACCCGCGTCAGCCTCAATCTACAGTACTCAATGCTCGCGTTTGGGAAGGCGCACGGCCATTGACGGATCCGGTGTGTTTTGCTCGAGACGCCGCGGGAGGCAGATGTAAAGCCGCGCTACGTGCTTCCATGCATCCTCTGTCATGCAACGCTGAAGGCAACCGCCCACGCGTACTGTTATGTAAGTATTCTCCTTACATTCTCGTCATCGGGGGACGCCTTGCTTAGAGCACGAGGATACACGCAAGATCGACGGTTTCAAGTTTGCCGAGGCTCTGCACTCGCATTTCCGATGAAGACCGTACAGCTGTAAGTAGACACAACGGAGTGCATGCACGGATGTGGGTACAGTACTAATTGTTTTCGGGTAGTGCCAAGCGACGCTTACTGTATCGTCTTACTTAGACTTCTCAGCGGCACAACACCCTTGCAGCGCTCCTGAGGACTTCGTGATCGGCGACGCCGACGCTCAGCGCTCAGCCTGGCCCGAGCGCGGCCCTTCCGACTGCGGTCATTGTCGGATTTGCGGAGCGCGATCTGTCGGTCTCAAGTCGTGCGCTCCGTCTACTTCTCGAATAATCTCCTTTCCAATCAGTCCCCCCGGTGAAACGTTACAAACAGACACGCCGAAACTCAAGAATGACCACTCATTTGGGACAGATTGCCAGACGACTCCCTGGTAATATTCCAAAACGCCCGCATACAGAGTACTAATCCAACTATATCGTGCAATATAGAACCTCGTCGCCGCGTCGGACGCCCGCGAACTTAGAGCGTGATGGGGAGGCAGCCAATGGAGATCAAACCACCCTGGAGCGACAAGCACAATCAGTACGTCAGGGTCTTCCAACGGTGTGCGCCCAGTCACACGAAGACTTACGACGTTGTTGTTGGTGCAGCAGACGGCCTGGGCGGTGCAGGCGTTGCCCGAACCGACGCCGATGACATTGAGGGGCGAGCAGTTCAGGCCGATGAGGCCAGTGATGTCCCCGAGGACAATGCCGAGCAGACCCGCGAGCAGGTTGGCCTCCGCCGAGTTGGTCTGCAAGTGTCCGGGAAACGAAGGTGAGCAGAGATTCATCTCAACGGTGTGAATGGGCGACTTACGGTGACGGTGCTGTCGCAGCACTGCTCCGAGCCGGTGCTGCAGCTCTGGCGCGCCGCGAGCTCGACGGGGGTGGCGGCCGCAAGGAGGGGCAGGGCAAGGGTAGCGAAGACGGCGACGCGAGAGAACATCTTGGATGTAGGTCGGTTGGTGAGTACTCGGTGGAGTGCTGGTGCTCGAGTGGGGCTGAACTGTGTTGTTCTGCTGAGGTCTGACAGCCATGGTACGCAGGCTTTTATACCATCGTCCCCGGTAGCTGTTAGCTAATGACGGGACCGACCCCCTGTGCCTCCAACTGGGGATCAGACAGGTTTGCTGTCACTGGACGACAAATGGAATAATTCCTCTTCGCTGGCCACGCGCGCGCACCGACGGCCAACCGTCGACGTGGGTGCCAGTTTCGGCCTTCGTGAGAGGCGCCTTCGTCCTCAGGGGCATTGTTTTGGGTAAATTCGCCCACACCCGTACCAGATGCTCTACGCTCTCGTTATCCCCGACGGCATTAAGATGACGATTTGGAATTGTGTCTTCGGTCGGGTCTGCCAGACCCCGGTGCCTAGACTTTGGAGCTTTTCTCTTCTACGGTCGTTGTATTCCGGCATTGCTTCGACGTCGCCGAGTTCAACGATCTACGTCCGCAGGAAGTGGACCGCCACTGTGCGATCGTGCGGAGCATGCCGGAGATGGGCCAGACCTTGTTGCCCACGTGTTCCTTCGGACTCTGTGTCCGCGCGCGAGAGCGAAGTGCGGGTACACGTTATTCTTTTTGTCTCGCGAAAATTTCCAAGGAAGGAGGTGAACACGACCGACGCTCAATCTCCCTCAAGAAGGCTTGGCTTTGAATACGGTGTGTCAACTCGTCCGCTAATGTTGCCCATCACGTCCAGCTGACACCTTCTCCCAGTATCCAAGTTTGCACTGCACCCGCTCTTCACGAACTTGTCGTATGTTCAACACGGCAATTGGGACTGCCGACACTCTGACAGATGATTCTGTGGCGGACCCAATAGCGGGCGGAGACAGTACGACTTGTATCGCTGCCCGCGTGGGGCAAATGAGCTGATGGAATACATTTCCTTTCAGGTGGTGCATGAATTGGCTGCCACGCTGGCTCTGCGTTGCTGCGGGGAGATGGATGCTCGGTAATTCATCTCTATTGGCTGGGGGAGCTACGTCGGTAATTAACTCAACATCTCAATGCCGCGGCGAACGTGCCTCAGAACAAGGGTCGCGCCGGGATTTCCGCTGCCACCGCAAGCCGTCCTTGTTCGTCCCGCGTCTTCTGCCCGCCCGTTCGAAGGTCGGTCTTCGACCTGTGGTAGATATATCGCACGCAGCGTAATCGCCGAGGAATCCAAACGGAACTCGCTCAATCCCTTCATGCGAGTGAAGATTGTTTAAAAGGTAAAATAGTAAGTTGGACGCTCTTCCTCCCCGCTCGTTCGACCTTCTGGACGCTCGTTAGCCGCCAGGCACGCGATTACGGCCCGTTGACCAATTGCTTTCCGAGTCGAGGGATGTGAGAAGCGGATCTGAAATTACTTTCGGTAAGCTCCTTACCTCCGCACCCACGGCGAACAGGCCCTTCTGACGGCCATGCGCCTAACGTCAGCGCTTTGGCGTTTTCCCGTTCGTTCCATGGATCGTCCAAGGTGAGTTTTTCCTGGCGTCACAAACTGCTCATGGCACGGTGTCGCGAGACCTGTAAGCCGAGGACCAAGTCCAAGCAAGAACGGATGCGGTTGAATAGGATCGTGAACACCGCGATTGAGGGCGGATCGATCCAGCAGAATTCGAGTCGACGCTCAATCCCCCTCATCTTTTTTTCTGCTGGGAAAAGGAAGATTGTCCGCTGCCGAGGGCGAGTACTCAACACCAGCTCATGAAAGGTCGAGTCCGGTGTGCGATTTAGGGTTGGGCTCGCTCCGATGTGGGTTGCTCGAGTCCTTTGGACCTGGTCTGGCCCTCAGAAGCAGCTACGCCCTGCATGGGTCCCGAGAGAACGATTTAGTGTAGGTGGACTTAGGAGCCCCGCACTCGATGCTGAGTTTCTCTCCCCACAACTCTTCCTGGTGAGGTAGGAACTGGCTGCCGTATACTTGGGGACGCGGCCTTGGTCAAGGTCGTTTTGTCAGCGCGCCTTTGTACGGAGCCAAGCCCTCCACATCACAAAAAAAAACTTGATAGATTCGAAGTTGACAAAGCGTCCAGTACGAGCGCGCAAAGACCGAGTATGCTCAAACACCTCCCATTCTCTGTCAAGATCGTCAATTCAGCGGCAAAGGCGCTAGCACATGCACCATCTGGCTCCTCTGGTCTTTCCTGGCCGAACCACGTTCGAGCTCAATGATTAGAAGTGAAGGGGGTATAAAACGTCGCAGACAACGTTGCAACTCCTCAGTTCGAGCACACCCTCCGGACTACCAAAGCAGCCTCACCAGCAGCATACCGAGCATCGCCAACATGTTCTCTCGCGCCGTCGTCTCCCTCTACTTCATCCTTTCCCTCACTATCCTTGCGGCCGCCATGCCCTGGCAAACCACCACTCCGCCGGTGACCACGACGATCACCGTCACCGCCCCTGCCACCTCGAGTCCTCCGAAGACTACGACGGTCACTGTCACTGCTCCTGCCTCGACGCCGACTGGTGGTAGTGACAGCTGCAGCACCGGCCCTGTTCAGTGCTGCAACAGCGTCGGCACGGTGAGCCCCCTCCCCCGTGTAGTACCCAAAGGAAAACACTGAGTCGAATCTTGCCATAGACTAACGACGCCGGCTTTGGTGCCATCCTTGGCCTGCTCGGCATCGTCCTCGAGGGCGTCGACGGCCTGCTCGGTCTCGGCTGCTCGCCGATCACGGTCGTCGGCGTCGGCTCGGGCAATGCCTGCTCCTCCAACGTTGTCTGCTGCCAGAACAACAACGTCGTAAGTAGCCGTACTCGCTTCATTGCGATGTTCGCGGACCTGACGCTGTTCTTTCTTCGCACAGGGCGGCCTGATCTCCATTGGCTGCATCCCCATCATCCTCTAAAAACGGGACTGCTTTATACTACGTGTTTGGAAGTGCTCGGTAGTAGGGTATAGCTGTTTCCCGGCGGGGTACTCGCGTGCGTTGCGAATGAGAGACGCTACAGTTAGGGTCGTGCTGCGAATCACATGCGGAAGCGTCTGCCGGAAAGCGGGACTGCACGCCCGATAGAGTGAGAGACGAAAAGAAAGTTATGTAGCAAGTTCCGGAGATGAAGAGAACCCCAGGTTCCCGACGCTGGTAAACGATGTTCCTGGCCCTCCTTGAAGCTTGACGCTGCGCCCCGGATATAGAACACTGATGATGGGAGTTTGCATGCGGGGGTGCACTCACCCGGAACCATGGTCGTGCGATAAATTTGCGCTCGTCTCTATCTCGTGTGTATTCTTCTTTGTTAGATTGAGTGGTCAACGACCATTCGCCACTCATTCGCCTCCGTCAGTTATAAGACATGTGATCGCAGGATGACTTGTGCTCAAGATGTAGGATGCCTGAATCCACATCCCACCAGCGTGCCATCGCGAGAACCGCGGAGCTTCGACTGGATTGACCGGTGGCATTGATTGCCCCCAGACATTGAGCACTGCTCCCGCCTTGCGTAGCAGACCACGGAATTTCAACAACTCTATAACACGACACGATCAGCGTTCTGGAGCGCCAGCGACCTCGGCTTCCGAGGTACTTATGGCGTTTGAGCGTCGTCCCAAAGCTGCCTTGGACTGAGAATAACTCCCGGAGGCCGGTGCGAGGGAGGTCATTTGTGCTGTTGCCTTTAATTCCGTACCTCCAACGGCGTCGTACCACGAGGGAGTGGAGCTAGACGGAAGCGAAGCGCGGTCGTTATAGAGAAGAGAATACATAACTGGGAACACAAAACTGTTGGTTCGAGACTCGATGAGTTGACTTTGTGCGGCTCCTATGAAAATAACGATGAGCGCATTGAACGAGTGCCGCAAAGCAATGGCCCAAATGGGACTCACCCAACGCTCAGGAGGAGTCCACTCGGACCGAACCGTTTTCGTACCCCTCCCACTTGCCCAGGCCGTCACTCACATCGAGCATCCTCGTGCCATAGAAGATGTGCGCCGTCGGCTTCACCTTCTCCCAATCGATGATCCTGCCGGCACCGTCTCGTGCGAGGTGCGCGCCCCACACGCTGCAGCTGCCGGTCTTCGCGTTCGCAGACATCACGCACGCGCCGCACGCCTTGCACCGCCAGCGCGTCTTGTGCGGCTTGCTTGGAATTACGTACGCGTCCAGGCGCTCCTTGTGCGGCGCTGCGTGCGTCCAGGCGAAGGCGCTGGATGGGAAGTGGATGGTGTGGACGAAGGGGCAGCCTGGCGGCCGGCCAGCTGGGAGTGAGCGCGCGGTCGGGGCCACAAGAGGAAGGAATGGTGCTGCCTGCGCGCAGGGTTGGGAATGGAGCGCTTACCTGACAGACGTTGGCAGTTGGTGCAGTGACAGAATGCACTGAGGCTTGGTTCGCCCGTCACTTCGTACGAGACTGCACTGCAAAAGCATGCGCCCCTCATGATGAACACCTGGGTTCCATGCGGGCGATTAGTAGTACGTACAGGACTGTCGCCGGCCGCATTACTGTATTGAACGGAAAACGTCGATCAACTCACGGTCGTTGGGGGTAGTAGTCGCGTTGTGAGTTCTAGTGCGTCTCCCTGACCGACTTTTCTGTTATGTCAGGACAGGAAAAATGGGGCAGGGAGCAGCTGGGGACAGACGGTCGTCGTCGAGTCCGTCAGCTGTCCTGGTCCACGGCTCCCTACGGCTCCCCGCTACTTGCGACCCGCGTGGACGCGGTCATGTGACCTCCGAGCCAGCGCGTCGCGTCGCGTCCGAGGTTCCCCCCGGGCCGGCATGCCGACGACGCGTCCCCACTGGCACAAAGTCGAGCCTCTCCGTTAGCCACGCGCCGTGAACGCCATCTCGTTTTCCTGTTTACTCACTGATTCACCTGCTGAAAGCCGTTGGACAGCGCCCGCCTCATGTCAGACACCCGCACGGTAAGTGTAATGGGCCTACATGACCCCCCGGGCCGGAGGTCAACGAAAGCACGGCCTTCGACTTCGCGTCCCGCTAGAACCATTAAAAATGCGCTGCGTAGAGCCGGGCCAAAGCTCGCATGCGGAGGAAGTACTTAACCTGCGAATGATCCGCTCCTAGGTTCCCTTGCCTCGGAACTTCGTGAGTTGGGCCTTGGCTGTCCTGGGAAGACAGCCGCTGAAGAAGACAATCAGATTTGTGGACAGTCGACTTCACACCAGCAACTCACCCAATAACGGAGTTGTTGTCCGCAAGCCGGAAGACGGTGTTGTTGAACCACGAGCGGCCTGTGAACGTTTGAACGTCGGCCTGCATCCTTGCGCAGTTGCTGCATCCCGATCGACGCTCGTGTGATGCGTCGGGTCGCCCGCAAGCTGGAATCGTCCGATGAAATTACAATGATGCAAAAGGCTAAAGCAAAACGATAAAGATAAGTTAATTGGAATCCCGGAATTGGGGACACGGGGATCTGGGCCGAAGCGGGCATGTCTAATTTCATCTTCATTCAGCACCACCCGCCCCAAGCGACGCTGACCGGCGTGAAAACCTTTTGCTTCCAAGCGTCGGAGGCATCGTCCTCGACGATTCCGTGCTAAGCTGAAACGGCCGATGATGGACTGGGACCAGTCCGCCGGAACTCATCAGCGCAGTCCAACGAAGGCAGCTTCCCATCCGTTGGAAGACCTTCTAACGTACGGAGCGTCCGGGTGAGGGCGGTACTTCAAGGTAAGATCGGCAGCGGTATCACTTCGATTCGAGAACACCGTGACGCCAATCAATATCTGTCACAGACAGCTAGAATGCGCTGTGTGTTGCCGACGACTGGGTAGAAGTCAGAAATACGCGATGTTGCGGATTGGAGGACGCCTTCCCAAACCCGGACCGGACGCTTTGCCAAAAGGGTGCCCACCCGTTGATGATCCTTGCGCACGGTAGCGCAGTGTGCTAATCGGAATCACCGAATCTCACTTGGAGGACGAACCTAGGCTGGCCGCTGATGCATGCAAACAGAACGTTTGACGGTCACGGTCTGAACGTTCACTTGCGCTTTGAGTAATGGTGCGCTGTAGGCTCACAACCTGCGGTCGGGTGGTCGACACGCAGGGTCCTGTGCGTCCGCGCCGAAGGCTGGATCCCAAGCCTGAGGTCGCTTCGAACGGGCTTGGTTTCAGTAGCCGACGGCCTCCGACGGCTCGCATTTTTACCATCTCGCGTAGAAGTGCACGGCACAATTTCGAGTCGTGGCACATTGCCGACACGGAGGACGAGCTGGAATACCAACGCACAGACCACCGTCTGCGGGTATAAGAACCTTTGGACTTGAGCAGGGAGGCCTCAGTTCGCAGTCACTCAGCTCCTGAACACACCAGCCTCCTCACCGCACACATCCTCCTCTCCAAACAACCTTACTCACCATGTTCGCCCGCGTCGCCGCCGTTGCTGCTCTCTTCTCCCTCCCCATCCTTGCGGTCGCCAGTGGTTCGTGCAACACTGGTGACATCCAGTGCTGCAACAGCTTCGAGGAAGTGAGTCGTCTCTTCTGTCGAGCTAGGCGGGCGGGATTCTGACGGTCTTGGGTACACAGTCCGACTCTGCGGCAGGTGCAGGCATCCTTTCTGCCATTGGCGTCAACGTCCAGGACGTCACCGGCCTGATTGGTCTCCAGTGCAGCCCGCTCACCGTCATCGGTGCCGGCGTTGGCTCGTCCTGCTCCCAGGCGCCCGTCTGCTGCCAGAACAACAACGTTGTAAGTGTCGCTACCTGATTGATAACGGTCCAGCTGGCTTACCGTCTGCTTTGAAGGGCGGACTCGTCTCCATTGGCTGTGTTCCCGTCCAGCTCTGAGTGGCTCGGCTCATTAGGTTTTTACAAGGATTATGACTAGATTTTGGGTTTAATGTTTCGTGGAATGCATGACCGTTTGGATTCTGTGGCCTGTGTGACCTGCGAGAGTACACAGTCTGCTTAGGTGCGGTTGGCGGGATGTTAGAGTTAGAAGTCTGTTTCGGGATGTCAGCCTCGGTCTGAACGAACACAACTGTTGGCATGGTCACCGGAGTATGTCAGAGGGTAACAGCCGACAGTGGTCGCGTAGAATAATAGAAATGGCATTCTAACAGCGGTATGGATGTACAGATCGTAAGGCTTCTCGTGATCCTCAGTCGATCACCAAGCTGTAAGCCGACCTTTACGAGACGCTTGTCAGCAGCGAGAACGTGCATCAAGCAGGAGGTGCCCTTACGTGGTGAGGGTAGCAGATCCGGAGGTCGGCTCCGTACCCGCCTGCGCCGTGACCAAGTACTGCGACGAACTCACACCCTCGTTCTGCACCAAGTACTGTCCAAGCAGCGAAAGCCCGTGTCAGCGCGCCCCACGGACAACCCAAATAGAAATTGCAGCAAACTCGGACTCACGTTAAGGAACGCCTTGATGTCCCCGCTGAAGCTTGTAATCGTGCCGGAGGTGGGGAGGAACGAGAACACGGCGTTCGCGCCGTTCGAGCCCGAGTACAAGTTCCAGGTGTGGCCCGCGAGCGAGAGGCTCGACGCGACGGGGACGGGCTGGCCGTCGGAGCCGTATTGGGACGAGATCGGGCCGGCGTTGAAGTTGGCGAGCCAGATCATGATCTCGTTGACGTTCGAGCCCCCGGCCGAGTTGGACGTGAAGAGGTCGTACGCCACGTCCGCGACGATCGAGCCCGAGGTCGACTGCGACCACGTCCACGTCGACTGTTGGTTCAATCGCAGTCCCGCACCGCAATGATGTCAGCGTAAACTTGACGTTGAGTAAGGCACAGGAGACGCACGGGCATGCTCGAGATCGCGCTGAGCTGCTGGTTGATGCCCTGGTTGAGCTGGATGTTCGTGAAGCTCTTCACGCCTGTCCCGCCCGTCCACGTCCACGTCGTCTTCCACGCGACGGTGCTGCCGCTCAGGCTGACGACGTTCGCGCACTGCGAGCCGGACGTCGCGCCGTCCTTGCCCCACTGGTCGAGGAGAAGCGAGTACTGGCCCGCGGTGACGACATCCCACTGTCCGCAATGAGAGGACGTGTCGGTCTGGCGCTTCGCGAGCTCCGCTGGGGCCGCGGACGCGAGGAGGGGCGCGGAGAGTGCGAGGAATGCAAGGGCCTTGGAGAGCATCGCTGCTGTCGGCGAGGGTGTATCCGGTTGGGGTCTCTGAGGCGAGAAGTCCAAAGGATGAGAGCCAGCAACGAGTGGGAGACCTCGTTATATACCGGGGCTTGTGAACGTCACTGTGCTTTCCTGGGCACCAAACGAAGCCATGAGCATTGAGCAGGAGGGGCGCGCGGAAAAACTCGCGCTTATATTTCGCTCTTAACGAATAGCGACGCAAACCGGGTAGCGGTCATGCCTGTTCCCTGCCGTGCTGCTATGCTCGCATATACCTTCGCAGTGCTATTCTCGGCGTTTTTAGAAGCCACGCTCGCGTAAATGTGCGATTGCAATCACCGCGTTTGGTATGGGAGCGCATGGGTGGACCCGACACCAGAGGGACCGGCAACATCAGGTGCGAATGGCCACTGGGGCGATTGCACCCAAAGGAACCTGCTGCCTGGCAGCATGTGCTACGGTCGGGAGATCCTGAGAAGCCAAACGTTATATATGCGTCGTATAAAAGCATGATGCAGGTCACGGACGCACCTCCCAGCCCTATGTTGATGACGACGGCCCGGCGGCCCTTTGCCGCCCGATCGCTGCTGCAGCCAAGCAATAGACCTTGAGAAGGGAGGACTATGCGCAACAGTCATATGTCGCTTGAACAAGTATCTAGATGTCCTCTCATTCATGAAACACGCTGGATCCTCGGAAGCTGATTCTATGACGACAGGATGTAGAGAAGCCCAGACGCTCCTATCCGATGGTGTCGACCGACAGTTTACATGCTTGATGGGCGCGCATGATGAAATTTGAGCAGGGAGGACGGCAAAGAACCAATGACGCGACATGCCCTGCAAACATTCGGAGGTCGATTCCTTCAACGCCGGGCTTGATAGCCTACCGAGGCTGGGTTTCGGTGTCTTGTAAGTGTAAGACGCTCTGCCGCAGGGGATAAATGAGATATAGACGATGGAGGGAAGCAAGCAAAGTCAATAATCACGTGGTTTAAAGGATATAATCCAAGTCAGTCGTCCTCTCCTTGTGGCCGCTCGAATACTTATACAACGCCGCGAGGGTCAAACGCCGAGTACTATAAAAGCGCAATTCAGTATCGACGGACGACATACAACAAATAAAAAGGCTAGTCTCCAAACCAGACCTTTTGGGACATGACCAGGAAAGAAGGCGAGAAAGAGAGAAGGAAGGTAGGGAACGCGAACGAAGTATCTGACAGAATTCGTAGAGGACCGCCCGAGTCCTTCCCCATTTATCCCGAAGTCACCAGACGATATCGGCAGGGTCTCTGGATGGTTTTTTCCTCTGCGCGTCCGGCGACGCACATGAGACTCCCCCTATAACGTCTGCGTATGCGACCGTAAAAAGAGCAAGCGACAACAAACGGAGCAAAAGGCAGTCCAGAGGCAAGGAGGGGTGAAAATACGGCTCACCTGAGGCGAACGTATCTGTCGGTATCCGTTGCGAAGTTGGGCAGGGTGCTGCGCTGACATTTGCTAACAGCTTGCAGACAAGCAGGGCACAGCTCCCGGCTAAGTGCGATGTCAAGATAAGCATGTTGCGCCGCAGCGGGCACCTGTAGCAATAGAAAGGTAAGCCAGATAGCCAGATGCATAAAAATCTCACGAACTCGCCATGACAGTGTACGAAGCGGCTGTGCCAGGGGCGGCTGCGGAAGGACGGCCTCTCCACCAAGTCATCCGGCCGAAGAACCCTGTAGGTATGTGTGCAAGGAAGCGTCCTGTCCTTATTCCATCCGCGTAAGGGGTGTGAGCTGGTTTGAGAGAGGCAATTGCAAGCTGGAGCTTTCGAGAGCTTTCGTTTGATGCTGGCAAGCCGCGCAGCATTCAGTCAGGCCGCGACCCTGCCACGACCACCGACCGACTTGGATTGGTGAAATTTGGCTGAAGGACTGATTGCTCAGCCACAATTGAACGACTCAACACGATGGATTTCGATAACCCATTGATAATTGGGGAAATACGGTAGCGGTTGGGCGTCGTGCCCGATGCGGCAAGTACTTACTGCGTGGCGGCAGTGCATGCAAGGTCACATTGGCTGGCACGACGCTCGCACGTTGCCACCCTCTGCTGCGGGCGAGAGCTCAGAAGATCTCGAAGTTCGCTCCAGAAGGTCGCATTACCTGTTGGACATCGATAAGCCAGGTGCAGGAAGAGGATATGAAGTACTTAACATTGAAAAGTGCGTACAGCATAAGTTAACCGTGGAGGACCGTGATGGCAGTGGCGGGGGCCAGGGAGGCCAATGGCAGCTGTGACCACCAGATCGCTTTTTCGAATCCGAGAGCACCAGGGCGAGGCGCACATCGTTGCGACGATGATCAGTCCAATTGCAGATCGTCCATCCTTACGCGCGTAATGCGCGGTGGGCGGGGAGATGGGACAGTCCGCTGCTGGATAACCCCGAGTGATCACTGAGGGCCAAACATCGACAAGACCGGGAGGATGTACACGAGACAAGGTTGAACGCCATCCTCTGTCAATGCCCCAGGACCAGCTCTAAGTGTTACAGCGGTTTGAGTTGGTTGGAGCACCCGCGCATGCCACACGCGTTTGTGCATAGACGAGCTCCGGGCCAAGTCGGGGCTTTGGAACGACGGGTGTTTGTCGACAGAATGAAGCCGATGGGTGGTGAACCGGTGAGCCCGCGTAGATGTTTGAATTGATTACTGAGGCATTCTGTTGCTGCGTGCAAAGGCGCATATATGCGGCGTGCGTCGATCGGTGTGAAGTGGACTAATACGGAGAACTGCCGTTGTTTCTCTTGGTGCGTAAGTATCTTTGGGAATCGCGAGAAGACGGGGTGGATATCCGATTCCGATTCCAGAACGGTGCTTGGAATCGGTGAGGATAAGGCTCACCTAGGTCCCACAACATAGATCTGCGTTGCATGGACATCCACCATCGCGGACGCGGCTATACACACTGGATATGGAAAGGCAATGACGGGGGACTGTAATGCAATGAACCAAAGGAGGACAGGGGAAGGCGGGAGGCAGTGGGCGGTGGCGGCGGGCGTTGCGGTGGGCGGTGCAGGCGTAGGCGGCGGCTGTTTCTGCGGAGGGCTGCAGTGTGCACAGCCTCGACATCCGCCTCGCGCGCGTTGCTAAAGCCCGTTATAAAATATCCTCCGCCGCCACCGTCTGCCTTCTCGTCCTCCTCCCCCGTTCCGTCACAGAGGTTTCATCTTTGTTTCCTCTGTCCTCTGCCTGACGACCCTTCCCAAACTTTCTCATCGCTCGTCCGCGCCCAAGACAACCACAAGCCCGAAGAGCCCCTTCCGCACGAGCAAGCCACAATGTCCAAGCATTTCTGCTGCTGTATCCCCGTTCGCGCAGCCGTCTTCTTCTTCTCCCTCCTGTCATTCCTCGCCGCTGGTCTTACTGCAGCCATCGGCTGGTACCTCGTCTTCCGTGAGTTCCCAATTTTTATCACCTGGTGCATCGGTACTCATCTCACTTGCGCTCTTCTAGTCATTGACTCGGACAAGCTTGAGGAGGCAGAGAAGAACCTGAATGACCAGGATAAGCAAACGTTAGATGCTGTTGCACACAAGTACAAGTGGGCCTTCATCGTCGGTGCCGTCATCTTCACGCTCATTGCTCTCATGTCATTCTTCGGGTGCGTTTCTTGTTCTCTCTGCGTTTCTGAGGGCGCCCCTAATCGAACTGCCCCGCAGGTTCGTCGGCTCAATCATCCGCAACCGCCGCATGGTCAAGCTGTACTCCTTCATGACCGTCCTTATCTTCATTCTTGGCACCGTTGCGACCGGGTTCTCGCTCTATGCGACGTTCAGCAACAAGCCTCTATGCGTAACGATTGATAACGTCAAATCATGCGCGACTTCCAGCCTCTCCACTGGCCAGAAGATCGGATACACCGCCTTCGCCGTCGTCCAGTGGCTCATCGACCTCTGTGAGTATCCCTTCCCATTCTCATCTCGCATGCATATGCTCGTTCGGCGACTTCCCATCCCGCGATGGCCGAGCCTTGACGGCCTTTGGCATATCCAAGCGTGGTCATGCCATTCTGCCAACCCCCCATCCGACATGCTTCTGTCCCACGTTTCAGCGGCGGACGGCGATGCTGATCTATCCTTCTGCGTCTAGACATCGTCGTCATCATCCGCCGCTACGGCGAGCAGCTCGAGGAGGAGCGCGAGTACCGCCACGATTTCCGCCTCAACCCCACCGCCCCCGGCACGTACGAGGCGAAGGAGGGCCTCCTGCACCAGGGCCACTACCCCTACAGCGACAACAACAACGCCTTCGGCGCGCACAACCACGCATGAGCGCGCCCCGCGCTGCTGCTCTCTTCCTCATTCCCAGGAACGTGGTGTCTGCGCCTCCGCGTGGCACACGGGCGATGATGGTCTGTATGATACCGGCGCCGACGATGCGTGGGCGCGACAGGCACGCTGTGTGTAGAAACTTAAGCATGATGGGTAATGTACTACCGTACACCTGGACACCGGGCGAGTCGGGCTGGGCAAACGGACACTGGTCTGGATACGTATCGCGTTCTGACTGGTTTGTTGTTTCCCGGACGAGTGCGTCTTGTGTTTTTTTTTTTTTCTGTTCTTCCATCTCTTCTGCTGCTGTATCGCTCTCGAGATTCTCAACACGGACATTAGCGACGTTCTATGACATCTTCGACGTTTTTTGTTACAAACTGGACACGTTGGCCTGGGATGTGCACGTCCTTGGTTAGAGATTGCATCAAGACCGATCAAGCTCATTGAGACCGAGCCAGAGTACATTTATTCCGTGCGGTGCGTGTAAGACATCTCCCTATACCTAGTTGTCATCCTCGGGGTGTATCAAGCTGATCAAGCTGCCTCCATAGACAACCCTCGTTCATGTTATTCGGGCGACGCCCGTCAACGGCTCCCTTTAAAGACATCCACCTCGCGGCATTCCTGCCGCACCTCGCGACATTTACCATCGTACTACCCAGACCCTCTGAACCGCAAAACATGCGAGTCCCGGGGGACGCCTCCCCTGTTCTTCCAGCGGCAACGAACCACGAGGCACAGCACATCCTCCCGTGCGGTATACATATGCAGTTGTTCGCCTGAGTCGCCGGGCCTGACAGCTTCGTCCGTTTCCGCCTTTTGGGAAGATTCACCATCGAGTGACACCAACGCGCGAATAGTGCGAGGACCGTAAAGATGAATTTTTTTTCGAAATATAACGTTATTCTGAGTGGCTACAATCGTTGCGCCCACGATGGCGACCAGTAACTCGACCCGCAAAAGACGCGTTTCAAAGACTCTACAACATTGCCAGTGCAATGATCACACACATGTACAGGGTGCCGGCTCTGTTTCCCCGCGCGCCGTTCCCAGCTCCACCGGTCGGAGACGGAGTGCTGGTCCCAGTACTAGTGAGCACAGTGGCAGTCGGGCTCACAGAGGCGGATGGAGAGGCGGATGAGGATGCAGATGAGGATGAGGATGAGCCCGCCGAAGTCGAAGTTGGAGGAGCCGTAGTAGATGCAGAAACCCCAGGCAGGGTGCCGAAGGAAGACGATGAAGAACCGGATCCGCTTTGCGACGTGCTGTTTGTCGAGTTCGTGCTAGTGGTCGGCGGCGCAGGGGTCACCGTAATCGTGGTGCCGAAAGTACCTGTACCACGAGGGTCGGCGGGATTGTCGATAGTGAAGAACTGGCTCCAGTTATCGCTTGAACCGAACACTAGGGTGCGTAGGGCGCGTCAACGGACTCTGAAACATTCGCGGTGGACTGAGGGGGAGGGGTACGTACGGACGAGGAAGTAGTTCTTTGCCGTCGGGAGGGCAGGGACTATGACATCCACGTGCGCATCCGCAAGGGTAAAGTTTCGTGCAAGGGGCGCGTTGACTATATACAGCGACGTTAGTCTGGGAGCACTTGGGACGCAGATGCCATGGATGGTGCACTGACACCAGATTTGTTGGGCACTCTCCGTGAGATGGCCAATGTAGATGATTCCAGGAAGAGGATTCAAGCTGGGATCGTACACGTTGAAACCATCTGTACTCCTGCAGACAGAACTGATCATCATGATGCGTTTGGCGAACCAAGGGACTGCACGTACCACTTCACCGTTTGTCTCTCCCCCACATTCCACACATCTCCGCTCTTGGGGACTACGACGGGAGGCGGCTTGTTTTGCGCAGAAGCGAAAGCGAATAGCGTAGCGAAAACGACGTAGAGAAACGTATAGATCATGGCCTCATTCAAGAAAGGCAGTAGGAACGCGGTCTTCCACTTGAGAGCAAAGGTAGGAGCCACCGAAGGGGAGTCCGGATGAGCTGAGAGGGGAGGGGTCAAATACGCACCACCGCTCCCCAGCCAATGCTGCGTAATGTCGCTTTATACTATCACCACTGGTCCACCGCACATCCCGCCATACCCGGGATGGACAGGATCCGAATACGTCATGCAAAGCGTTTTGCAAATGTCGGATACACGGAGATCTGATGAGAGGTGGAATTGCGGTACTTGTCCGGCGTTGGAAATTCACTGGAGGTTGCCAGCGACATAGGCGCAAATAAGTATCTGCACCCTCGGACGGCATAAAAGGCCCAAATGGTCGAAAGATGAACGGTCTCTTGGAAGCACGTCGCAGAGGTTTCGTCGAGAACGGACAGACGGATACGTACAGGACAGGATTTCCAAGGCCAGTCAGGGGGCAGTGTGCTGGATCACGTATAAAGCGCGACATTTCGTTATCTTCTCCATCACCGTGGGGGCTAGCGTCACTGTCAGCCTCGGAGAGGAAGTAGGGAAGTAGTCGGTAATTGAGGAGGATATACGACGATGAGAGAGAGGAACAAGCTGCGGTGGCAAGTGTGGCCACAGGCTCGAGCGGTACGCATCAACCACGCCCTCCTCACCCCCCATGACGACTGCTGCACGGCGACCCGCACCATGATTAGTATGACGAGCACTGGACTTCGAAATTTGACATGCAATGCCGCTGGTGTCTGCACAATTTGTCATTCTGTCAGGAACCCCCGTAGCGCGTCGCTTGAGTTCTGAGCGTTCGGGACGGACGAATGCTACTGGCACTGCGCCCCAAGGTTGGTGTCGGCCGTTTGGATTATTCTCTTTTCGCGCAGTCTTCTTTCTGTCACTGTCGACTGACCACATGTTGAAGGCACCTTGGGCAACAGTATTCGTCGCACTCGCGAATATCTCCCGCCTTGCATCTGCTCAATTACCATTCCCATCGTTTGCACCTGTGCCACCCGTCCTTATTCCGGCCAAGGGAGACAAGTGGCAGGTGGGAGATTTGCGAACCGTTGAGTGGTACGTCACTAGTGTCCTCTTGGGCCACAGCGCGTGGATAGGTCAAAACAAACACATCTGACCAAGGCGCCTCTCTGTAGGGGAATCACGAATGTCTCCCTCACAAACTCCAGCGGGGCGCCGCTTAAAGGAACCATTCTACTTTCTTACGACGCGGGGGATATCTTAAATCCAATCGTCCTGGGACGTAAGTCAATATCGCCTTCACCAAGTCCTTGAAGCGATGTACTCAGAGCAGACCAAGATCAACCGTTGGCGCAAAGCTTCACGATTTCGCAGAAGGTGGTCAACATATATGTACCGGAAGTCCCCACAAGAAGTGACTACCGTATCACCCGTAAGTTTCCCCCCTTATATCCTTCGAACCACACTACTCACCCGCGTCTCTCATGCGTGGAAAGTGAATGCCGCCGAGGATGGTCTATCTAGGAGCGGTACAATCACCATCTTTAACCCAAACGACCCACAGGGCACGGGGGCTGCTCCCAGCTCTCTCGTGGTCAGCTCAGCCCCGCCGATATCCGTCACCGTCGTACTTCCCACTCCTACGAACGACGATGGATCATCCACCAGTACCAGTACCACCACTTCGCCGTCCACTTCGTCGCGTGGATTGGTATCCACCTCTGTCTCAGTTACTCAGGCGGGCACACCTGGCACCAATGGAGCATGCCCCGTGTCCGGCAGAGATGTGATGGATATGACCACCGTTGTGCTGCTACCACTACTTACTGCATTCCTAGCTCAGTCTCTCGTCTGATGACCGGGATGTCGCGAAACTTGGCCTTTCTATCCTGTATGTTGTTGTGACGTTCTAATGACCATTGCCACATATTTTCCAGCCGACATCGCGCAACAGTCGGTATCCGTACTCAGGTTACATAAATCCCGCCCCCTACATCTCGCGATCGTTTCAGACGCTCCGGCGACGATTCAAATACCCATGGAACTACGCTTTCTCACATATGAAGAAACGCCACCCCGAACGTCCCTGGAGATCAGCGACTGTACGTATTCGAGCATAACAGGGATCCATGAGATTCCCCTTGCAACGAACTTCGCCGCGCTTCGTCACGAGACCGGGACCATTGCCATAGTGAACGATGTGTGATCCCTCCCAGTTGTCCGGTGGTCGGTGTACAGATAAGCAGCTAGGTCATCTTCTACTGCATTTATAACAGCCGGAATCCTCCTGCCAATGCATCCCCCTTCTTGTAGTATGTTCGTGCTCCCTCCAAGCATGAAAGCGATTGTGGTACAGGAGGTATGTACCTACACTATTCTTACTCTAAAACCCTATCAATGCAATGCTTCCGACACGAAGGATAGGACGGCAGGCTACCTGGATAGACCTATCCCTATTATAGACGACGACGAAGTGCTCGTGAAGACGTCTGCCGTGGCACTGAACAACTCGGATTGGAAAGGCACGTCCTCCGGCACACCCCCACACTATCCGTTGACGACTCGTTCTGATGGCCCCGATGCTTCTGCACTATCAGTGGTCGCCATGTTCGGCCAGGTGGACAGTATCCCGGGATGGGACGTTTCAGGAGAGATCGTGCAAGTAGGAAAGAACGTAGCCGCGCGCAAAGTCGGCGAGCGCGTCGCGGCGTTCGTGCATGGAGGGTACTGGCGTGACCGCGGTGCTTTCTCGGAGTATGTGAAGGTTCGGGGGGACTTGCTTTGGGTACTCCCGGAGAAGACGTCATTCGAGGAGGCCGCGACGTTGAGCTGCGGGTGGGTTGTGAAATCATGAACAGGAGTCTTGAAGATGCGCTGACTCTGGTCATTGGAAGGACCTGGACAGTCGTGCAAAGCCTTTTCCATCCGATAAGACTGGGGCTGGTTGAATCAGAAGCAGAAGGCGGCCCAATCCCAAGAGATGAATGGGTGTTCATATACGCCGGTAGCAGTTAGTCATTCATCTCGCTTTCTATGTCGGACACCGCTGACGCAACGGCCATGTTCGCCTACCGCGACCCCGAAGCGGTGCTAAAAATCAACGCGGCTACCGGACATTCGATAACGAAAGTTCTCGATTGCATCAGCACGCTCCAATCCCAACAATTCTCGCAAGACGTCATTTCACCCGAAGGTGGGAATGTCATCTCGCTGTTACCTCCTGAAGTCATGATCACGACCCCACGGAAGGATGTGGTGCGACAATGTGAGTTTGAGTTCTTGCCTGCCCGAAACATAGAGTTGATATGTCGGGACTTCCGACAGTCACGTTCTTAGTTACCGCCCAAGTTGGGAATACTAGCTTCGGGTAGACGTTTCTGGTGTCGGCAGAAGATCAGGCGCAAATCGCAACCTTTGCCAAGAAGATGACGATCCTCGTCGAGCAGGGGAAACTGGTTCCTAACCCGAGGAAGCTGTGGTCCGGTGGCCTTGCCGCCGTCTCGGAGGGACTTAATTACATACAAGAAGGCAAACAAAGTGCAGAGAAGATCGTTTTCTCAATGTAAGGTAGCAAAATTACAGGAGGTGTTAGCGTGTCCATGAACATCCGACTGCCTTATGATATCCGGAAGTATAGTAGGCGGAATAGGAAGGATCGACTGTATGTCTGCGACCAGAAGCTTGACCTTTGGAATGAGCTTCCGGTACCCAGAACCCCGTGAAATAAAAGAAACGAGTGGTGTGGGTCGGTATTATACGACCAGTAATCAGAAAATGGAGCACGAGCACTACGCGAATCGCCGTGGAGGGATATGAAAAGTATGCATCTACGTCTCCAGTCCATCATCCAAGGTATGGGTATCTAGTGGTATGCTACATGAGTATAATGCAATGCAGTAAGGGCCATGGTCGTGAAGAAAGGAAATGGGTGTTTAAGCATGCATGCTAGTGTACCGGCCTCTGGTCGCGCCGGAAATTGGTCGCGCGCCTTATACGAATTGGTGTAGTGGACGCGGCGGGGATTGATTGAACGGTCGCCGCTTGCGTCGTGATCGGGGCCGTTGTAGGATCCGCCGCCGGAGACGACGAGATTGCTGTGCTCGTCGGACCTAATGGACCTATAGACGAAGACGTAGCCCCAGAGGTGGATACAGTGGCGGAAGCAGGAGAGTCATCCGTGGTCGCAGAAGGAGAAGCGGCAGAGGTCGCAGATAAGAGGGGCAAGGATAGGGACAACCCCGACGTAAGACTAACGCTTGGGAGGGAGGGGTGTGTGGAATGCGTCGTCGATGGGCTCTCCGAGAACGTCGAGGCGAGAGATTTGGTGACGGAGACGGGAGGGGCAGTAGTGACGACGATGGAACTTGGAGGTTCATCTTGACCATCGACATCATTCGGGTTGAAGATTGTGATGGATCCACTCCAACTAGAGACGTCGGGTTCGTCACGGGAGAACACTAGGTATATCATATACGAAGTAAGTGCCAATGAATAGCATTAGAAGACAGCATTTCGCACTGTAAAGAGCGTAATCGTCTCGCGTAGGAACGGAGGGAACGATTACGTTGGCGAGCATATCCGTGATGTTGAACCAGTCCGTGAGTTCTACATCGTAGGTTCGTTAGCTCAATGGGGCATTAGCAGCTGCCGGCTTACATACCGCCAAGAGGCATATGTGAATTCGAATCTCCACCATATGACAGGATAAGCCTTGCCGTAATGTTCTCTCCCTTGTCGTTGACAGTCTTCACACTGTTCAAGATCCTAGGTCAGCAGACAGGAGATTAATATCCACGATGCCATCCGAAAACCACACACAATGCTACTTACCATTGAACTGTATGCAACTCCCCGACCTGCCAGGTCTCTCCGGCGTGTGGAACGAAAATCGAAGTCCCATGCTTGTACGTCGGAAACGCGCCTCCAACCGCAACTACTATGAAACAGATCAGTGTGCCAACGAGCCCAACGATTGCAGCGATCTTGAAGGCTTGCGAGCGGAATGACCTGGTCTTCTTCATGGCGTAAACATGAGAATGAGGGATGAGGTCCGTCGAGGATGTCGATGACTGTCACCGTCGGCGACGCGAAAGAATGAATTCACGGTCATCATCGGACCCTTGAAGGAGTGCCACCGCTAGCTACTGTAGACCTCGTCCCAGTTTGCCGGTGACTTCGATCGTCTAGAAACAATCTCCGAGTTCCGTCGGTGGCTTGAGACGAGCCGCCTGGCGAAACGGGTTCGCTGACTCCGTGCCGTTGCATTTAGCGATGATGCGTGCACTGGGCTGCCCCCGATTGGCCGCCGAGGCGAAGGTGAAGAACCGAGAAGGTGCATAGTCTTGCATTTAGATTCCCGAGTCGCTTCTTCGTGCCAGTGCAGGATGCAGCACCGCCTTATTATACAGCTATCCGGCTCTTGTCGAGTCGCTTGGCAGTATAAGTATATACCCGTTATCCGAGGTGTTGCGTCGCGTACTTAATTCGCAGACTTTTTGAGTGCAGTTGAGATCCAACCCCGAGACTGCAATGGCGACCAAATCTCCTAAGAATGCGCTATCAGTACAGATATCATTATGGCTAGTTGCTACCCCTTGTCTGCATCCTTACAGTGGTACCCTAAAAGCCGGCCTGTGCCGCCTCGCGCTCCGCGAGACTTCCCCGGGGCGCCCATTCGTGTTTGTGGACATGATGTGTCTCATCCTCCTCGTCCACCGGCAAGCCCCATGCGCCGGCACCGGGAGTCTCGATGAGCAGCCGGTCGCCCTTGCCCATGAACACCGTCGCCTTCCCACCAATATTGATCTTCCGCGGCTTCAGAGGCCCATTCTGCTGTTCCGCATTCTCAGGCAAGTCGCCATCCTCATTCCTCGGCTGCTTCACCCAGGTATTCCTTCCAAGTGCACCAGGGTGCCCGCCCGCCATGCCATACGGCTGCCTCGTTCGGCGCTCGGAGAGGATGGAGACCTGCAGAGGCTCGAGGAACTCGATTTCGCGGACGACTCCGTCGCCGCCGCGGAAGCGGCCCGTACCCCCGGAGCCTTCGCGGATGCCGAACTGGTGGACGATGACGGGGTAGCGGCGCTCGAGGATCTCGACGTCACCAATGCGTGTGTTTGTGATGTGCGTGTGCACGCCGGAGGTGCCATGCCAAGTTGGGCCCGCCCCTGAGCCGCCTGCAATCGTCTGCGAAGGGATGAAGAGATACCATCTATATATGCACTCTACAAGTGAGGTAAAACGAACGCATACCTCATAGTAACCCCAGCCGGTGATGTTGTTGCCGTCCTTATCCTTGCCTCCCGCGCCAAACGTCAGATTGCTATTGGCACCATGAGCATCAACGCATCCGCAACTGTTGTCATAACTCACTTTGTGCACCCTTGACTCGCAGCACATGCATGGAACGCCTTCAGGACGACATCCACGATGCGTTGCGACGTGAGTACGTTCCCACCGCACACGGCTGCGGTCTCGGAAGGTGAAAGGAGCGAGCCTTCAGGTAACTTGACTATGTGCAGAATTAGAAAGAAGTTCTATAGATCCTCCAGAAGTGTGCTCACCAGTGATGGGCACCAAGCACCCTGCATTGAGCGGGATGTCCATGTCGAGCATGGCACGCATACAATAGATGACAGCGGAGTGCACGACGGAGATGGGGGCATTCAGGTTTCCCCGCATTTCACATCCTGTACCTTCGAAGTCGAACACCGCAGAACCGTCCTTCTCGTTGATCTCCACCTTCAGCTGTATCTGGATATTACCACCATTAGCTCTGACTTGTGTACCAGAGGCGATTGTAACATCATACAGGGGATCCGTCATCGAGGTAGTCGACAGACTCAAGGATGTTTGTGCCTGCGCGCTTGGCGACGTCGCGGAGGAGGTTGCGGACGGAGGACTCGGCGTTGGCACGGATGTGGTACATGTACTCTTGCACTGTCTCCAGGCCGTAGTCACCCACAACTAGATGCAGTATACAGTCAGGCAACTGTCAACGGGAGACGTCATCAAAGAACATACTCTGCTGGATAAGCTGGATGCCCTTGTGGTTTGCCGCAACTTGCTGCAATCCATACAATATCTGTTAACGACGCCACCCAAGAGCAAGACACACGAACGAGCAAACACGTACCGCCTTCAAATCACTCTCCACATCCCTGATATTCCTACACCCCGAGCTCCCAGGGTACTGCGCCGGCCGCTCGATCATATGCCCCTCCAACCCCTTCCTGTCAAACACGCCGTCGTTCACGATCTTGAAGCTGAGCACGTTCGCGCCCTCCTCGAAGATCGTTGTCGACGTCGGCGGCATCGACCCAGGCAGGATCCCGCCGATGTCGGCGTGGTGCCCGCGCGACGCTGTGAAGAAGATGATCTCCTTCGGGTCCGTCTCCGAGTCGAACACAGGCGAGATGATCGTGATGTCAGGCAGGTGCGACCCGCCGGCGTGCGGGGAGTTCGTCATGAGGACGTCCCCGGGCTTGAGGGTCTTGCCGTGCAGCTGCATTTGGTACCTGACCGCACTGGGGACGCATGGCGTGAATCAGAATTGATAGAAGGGGCGGTTGGGGAGGGTGAGGATGGGGTTTCTGGCCAGACAAGAGGGTGGGATGAGGGTGGATATGCTTACAAGCTCATAGATCCGAGGTGAATCGGAATGAAAGGAGCGTTCGCAACGAGGTCCCCATCCGGGGCGAATAGTGCGCACGAGAAGTCGAGTCGCTCTTTGATGTTTGTGCTAATCGCGGTCTGCTGGAGGGACCGTCCCATCGCCTCCGCGACGCTCATGAAGCGGTTGGCGAAGAGCGTGAGGAGGATGGGGTCCGGTGGATTGTATTTTTTCGCCGATGTCGACATCGTTACTACTGTCCTGACGTTCGCTTGGGGTATGGAGTCGCAAGAGGGTTCAAACTTCAGGTCCTGCGAGAGCACGTATCTTCGAAGTCAGCGACTTTGGGAAAGGGTCCATCCACGATGCTGCTCACCGATATGAGAATCACTGTAGCTCCTCCGAGCTAAAGAGATCCGTTGCTGCTTGTCGATCGGTTGGATGTCTAGTTCTCGGCACTGCGTCAACGGTCGAGCTCATCGTGTCTGCCGAACCACTGAGGATGACGAAGGGACGTCACATGCAGAGAGACACGGGGTAGAGAGACGGCCGTGTTGAAGCGGACCGCGACGACGCTCTCAGCCCCAACCTCTCCATCTAGTGTCCTCCCAGCCTCACCTCGTCGCCCCATTCCCCCGCCCCCCATGTCCGACTCAGCGACGCTCTCGTCTGTGCTAGAATCGCAAGCTGCGCTCGTCCAAGAAGCTGCGCTCGCCCTCCCCCACCAGTTCTCTCAATGCACCCACTCCCAGGGTCCCATCCGCCAGGCTGTCTACCTTTGCCTTACCTGCACCCCTTCCACGTCCTCTGAATCACCTCGCGGCATATGCGCCGCCTGCTCGATCGCATGCCACACCGACCACGAACAGCTCGAGCTCTTTCCCAAGCGCGCCTTCCAGTGCGACTGCCCCACCCGCGCCCTCGCTCATGCATGCACCCTGCACACGGTGGAGGAGGCTCCCAATGAGAAGAACCAATACGGGCGCAATTTCCGGGCGCAGTTTTGCAGGTGCGGGAGGGCATACGACGCGCAGAAGGAGAGGGAGACGATGATCCAGTGTGTCGCCTGTGAGGTGCGCTCGACAGGGTGTTGCAAAGCTTATGCTAATATAGTTGCCTCCCTTCGCCATGCGTGCGTGTTGCACACTGTAGGACTGGTTTCACGAGTCGTGTCTAAACCTCCGCGAACGGCCGCCCTCGCGCGAGCCCTCTCCCGAACCGCCGGCCGAAACCCCCGTTGATGATGGCGCGTCGGACGCGTCCTTATCCTCGTCAGGGCTCCCCCCTCCCTTCATCAATGCAGACGACTACGACGGGCTCGTATGCAGCGACTGTGTACGCAAGATCGACGCCGTCAGAAAGATTGTGGGTACTCCCGGCGCACTCATGGTCGTTCGCTCGTCCGAAGGCGAGTCATGGCGCATCATCGGTGTCGAAGAGACGGACAGCGCGCGGGTCGACATCGAGGGCAAGGACGCGAACGTGAATGGGAAGAACGAGGAGATTCTCGGCACAGGTGTTAAGCGCGAACGGGGGAGCTCTGTTGGGGCAGAGCCCTCTGCGAAGAGGCCGCGCGTGTCTCCCGAGGCGGAGTCTGCGCCTTGTCTTGCGCCTCCTCAGGACTCCCGCGTGAAAGCGCTACTCTCTGCTCTTGACGGCTCGCCGAATGGGGCCGCTGTCAAGAAGGAAGAGGTTTCATTGGAGCAAGCTGAGAAACACTTCGGTGCCGGGGACGTCTTTCTCACCGAGGGGTGGAGAGACCGATGGTGTCGTTGTAAGAACGTAAGTCTGCATGATCCATAGTCACGAATATGTGGTGCTAACGCGCGACTTGACAGTGTCTGCCGTCTCTGGAAGCGCGACCATATCTGTTGGAGGAAGAAGAGACGTACGAGCCGCCGGAAGACCCAGACTCTGGTAAGTCTCCGGAAGCCTTCTGAGAGGACTTGCACCCTCATCTCTGCTTCCACAGGTCTCTCACTAGAGGAGCTCGGAATGCGTGCTCTGAACTGCCTACCTCGCGAGCGAGCAATCAATGGCATTATGGCGTTCAATGCGATGCGGTGAGTGTTCGACAGCGAGCTCTTGGCGAAACCTGCACTAATCGGTGCCTTGCAGGGATGACCTCATGAGGCACCTCCGCCCGTTCGCGGAGGGTGGGACAGAGGTCACTGAGGCTGACATCAGGGGGTTCTTCGATGCACGGATACAGGAGCTGCAGTCGAGGCGTCGGACTCAATGAGCCGAGCGCCATATTTCTTGACGCTTGCTTATGTTCTTAGGACGTGTACGTTATGGTGGATATCCGCTCTTTGTCCGAACATCTGGCACTGGTCCGCGAGAACGCTCCGCCGTCGATGACAGAGGATCGGAATCCGTCCCTCGACGTCTACGGCTCAGTCGGACGACGGCTGACGGGCAGAGCCAGATGTTGAGCGTTCGGAGACAAGATGGGTAGGTCATTGCCGCGAGCTTCGACGGGAATACCAGAAGGCTGTAAAGGCGTTATCTGCCCTGCGATGTGGTGGCTGACGGTGGCCGCTTGTCTTGTTTCGAGGGCAAGGAAGCGCCGGGCGATTTGGCCCGAGCGCGCGAAAGTGGCTAAACACGCGGAAGTCACGGGACGGATGGGGGCACGTGGGGGAGTTGTTGATCGTGAGGAGGGTTCATTCGAGTGAGCCACGCTCGTCTCCCCGCACATCTTGACCCTCGACTCCTACCATCCACCCCCTTCCCCTCCCGCCCCCAAAAACATACCGTCGCGCGTCTCACAACATGCCTCGCAAGGCCGCTGCCACAATTGAATCCTCTGCAGAGCCCCGTCGCTCCGCCCGTATCAAGGAGCTCCCCAAGGCCGACTCTGCCCCCAAGAAGGCTCCCGCCAAATCGCGCGCCAAGAAGGCTCCCGCCGCTGAGGGCGAGGAGAAGCCCAAGTCCACCAAAGGCAAGAAGCGCACCGCCTCCGAGAAGGAGGCCGAGGACGGTGGCACCGAGGCCAACGGCGACGAGCCCCCCGCGAAGAAGGTGCGTCCCCACGTCCCCTCGGTCCTCGCATCCACCACAACCATCGGCTAACCATCGCGTTAGGCCAAGCCTGCGTCCAAGGCTGCGAGCAAGCCAGCGAGCAAGACGGCGGGCACAAAGCCCGCTTCGAAGGCGTCTCGCGCGGGGTCGGCCAAGCCTGCCTCACGCGCCGCGAGCGCGAAGCCGGCCTCCAAAGCATCCGCGAAGCCTCCATCGACTGTGAAGAAGCCGGCTTCGCGTGCTGGCTCCAAGAAGCCCGCGTCCAAGGTGCGTCGTTTCCGGTGGTTGCAATTTTGACCGATGTCTTATCGCGCCGTGCCCAGGTTGGTGCTGCCGAGAAGGAGAACGCCGCCGCCGCCGCACCCGAGACGATTGAAGAGGAGCCTGAGGCCGAGGCTGCTGCAAACGGAGAGCCCGCAGCTGAGCAGGCAGCAGAGGATTGAGATACGTGAGTTCTGTGATGTCTGTCCTTGCCCGACGTCTGTTCGCTGACAAAGACGTGGCGTTGCCTGCAGGATACGAACAATCGCCGTGAGGGCAATCATGCACCCCATCCTCTTCTACTGCTATCGATGTCTCGCTTTTTATCTCTCTTATTTAACCAAGCTGCACCCACCGGAACTAGCCCACCTGCCGATCCCCCCGATATCCTCCATCATCCCTTCCAACGTGGATCCCTACCTCCCGCCCCACTGCGTAGTGCCGGCTTGCGTGTCGTCTCATGGTTTCTGTACATAAGCTCTGGGGCCGTGTATTTCTTTCCGCGCCTTTATCCTCCTCCCGTCGTCGCATTGCCACCTGTCCTACCTGCTACCCGCCGAGTTAGTACATGTACGTTGCGCTGTTATATTACTAGTAGCGATTGGATTGATGTCTGTACAACGTAAACGCGGTTTTTCTTTGGCCGGATCTGCGAGGGGCCAAGTCGCGTCCCATGTTGCGGTGGTGTCAGGAGACCGGAGATGATCAGGTCGAATACGGAAGCTCGAGCTCCCTCCTTAGGGTGCGAAAGCAGCATGGTTCCCCTGAGTGAAACTTGTTATTTGAGCCGTGGTCTGAAATGTATGTGCAGGTATTCTATGAATTGATCGTTCGTGCTTGCGTTATACAAATATAACAATGCGTGAGAGTCCTGTAATAACATAATCCAAACATGTCACGAAAGCAGAGAGCATTGCGACGACAAAGGCTGTCCCTGTATCCGGATGGACATGGTTAGCCAAATCACCAGCTGTTGAGCAGCGTCTGCGCGCATTCCTGCAGAAGAAGGGGAACATCAGTAAAAGACGTCCTCCCAAGCCAAACCAGCGCGGAGAGACAACGCACCTTCAGCCTCCCCATATTATGCGCCAGCGCAACGTTCACAATCGTCCGGAGCTTCCGCCGGACGTCCGCGCGGTTCACCGTGAGCTGGAAGGCGCCCGAACACCCACAGTGCCGCGACACGTTGTCCGCCCGGACCTGCGTGCACCGCGCGCACTTCAGGTCCTGCTGCGCGAACCGCCGCTCGTACTCGTGCACGACGCGGACCAGCGCGAACTCGATCCCCGCGCGGTCGTACTCGCCCCCGCACTTCGCGCAGAGCCACCTGGTGTGGTCGCGGCTGCTGCCGCCGCCGGTGGGGAGGAGCGCGGGGTCGCGGCAGAAGTCGAAGTCCTTCATGCCGTCGCAGTGGCGGCAGGGCACGGCCGCGAGCTTGAGCGGCTCGCACGGGTTCTGGAACGCGGCCTCCTGCGCGAACTCGCGCACACCGACGAGGTCGAGCAGGTTCCGCTTCAGGAGTCCGACCTCGAGCGTGTGGTCCTTGGCGAGCGCGAACACCGCGCATGCGAACTTGACGAGCTCGAGCCCGGGGTTGGACAGGTGCAGGTGCGAGCCGGGGAGGAGCGGGAAGTCCCATTGGGCAAGGGCGGCGGGGTCTTCGTCGGTCAGAGCGTCGTGATGCCGGTCCAGGATGCCACCGAGGACGCGGAGCATGCGCCGGATGAGCTTGCGGGAGACGAACTCGCGGCAGGCGTTGATTTCTTCCACTTTGGCGGCGTCGCGGGGCGTCGCTTCCGGCGCGCCGCCGTTTTGGAGCGCGCGGAGGGGCACGCGGGTCACGCCTTGGCACTTTTGTGTGGTGCGGAAGAACTCGACGAGGAAGTAGCGGACGACTGCACGGAAGTCGGATTGGACGGCGGGTGGGAGGAACGATTGGATGTTCCAGCGCATTTCGATCGCAAGCTCTTCTGGTTGCTCAATGGCCAGCGGGTCTTCGCAAACCACAGCCCCATAGTTGGCCTCGTCCATGAAGATGAGGAAGTCATAGAAACGCTCGGTGTGGAGGTAGACGTGTTGGAAGAGTTCGTGTGAGGTCACAGCAGTGGTAATGTACGTAGCGTACGCGTGCGCCGTCCCAGGAGGTTTTGACGTGACAAGGAGGATTCGGCTCAGGTCCGCGTAGACGACATGCGAACCTAACCTCTTGAACTCGGCAAGCATTTGAATGAACGTCTTCCGCATGAGCCCATGCACGAAACGGTGTATGCCAGTGTCGTACATGTTCGACGCCGTAGAACTGATCCATCTCCAGAAGTGGTCGATCGCGATCGTCGCCGGACTCTCGAAGTTGCCCTGGATCTTGTCCACCATCCAAGTCTTGACCAAGCCCTTCATGATGCTGAATGTTTGCGGAGATACGTTCGACTCGCCGAGCGAGAGATCTTGCATAGACTCGCCCTTTGAGTACTCATCTAGTGTCCGTGATGCATCGAAAGCCGTAGCACCACCGCTGCCTTCTAACTCGTTCACGATGACCGAGTGCAAGACAGCGTCGACGGCGAGGTTGCGGACGGTGATCTCGAGACAAACATTAGAGTAGCATCCTGGCGAGATGAACTCGGTCCTCGCTAGCTCCTCCAGGGGACGATTGTCTTCCTCTGTGCCTCCCAGGTCGGGCCGATCTCCAGGGGACCACCAGAGGACGATGTCCTGGGTTGTCAACCTGCGTGCAAACTCGATGTCCGCAAGCAAGAGGGGCTGATCGCCTTCGATATGTCCGACGGGTACGTGATAATAGTCTGCCATAGCGACGGTGCGATCTAACCAAGGTCCAAGGGAGAGGTAGCGGTTGATGAGTTTCTGTGCAACGCTTGTTTGCCAGGGGAAGACGTCTAAGGAATGTGGCGACTTCGCCTTCGACATCGAGAGGACCGGAAACTTCGCGAGCTTGGGGGTGCGCAGGTCGAAGAAACTCTGCTCCTTGCTTGAGGAGATGACGACGATGTATGACTTGTTCTCGACGAGACCCAGCTCGCGAGATATGGCCTTGAGCGCTGCAGTGTCATTCCCGTGGTAAGTGGAAGTAAAGGTGAGGCGATCGGGGTATGGATATGAGTGGCTCGCCCCGACGTTTTGCTCGTGCTTGCCAAGGAGGTCTGCGTAGAGCTCGGATAGACGGGGTATGGGCTGCCGACGGGTAGCGGGGTCGACCAGATGCAGTTTGGCAACCTCGCCAGGTATGAATAGAGCGAAGACGTGCACGGGGGCATTGGCAGCGCATGCATGGTAGAGGAATATGTACTTTCCGGCACGGCCTTGGTCAAGGTATTTCCTCTTCACGTGTGAGGGGCCTGCGCGAGCGAGCTGCTGTAGATCGAAACCATACGTCTCGGCGCGGGTAAGGGACATGGTCTTGTCCTCATTTGAACAGGTTTTCCCCAACTTTAGGATCCCACGTATGACCAACGGCAACTAGACCAGAAAAGTCAGAAGAGATGGTCAACTCAATCGCCATGGAAGGGTACATACCTGGAGTTCATATACGCCATCCACGTTGGGGTCATTCGTGATGTCGATAAAGTGTTCGTGGCCCTCCACGTACAAATCCTCCCGCACGGAGAGCTTGTAGAGGTTGACGCACGGCCTGTCCCGTGGCAAGCTCCGGACGACCTTCTCGCACTGGTACAGCTCATGGTTAAACTGGTCCTTCTTGGGCGGTGTTCGGAGGTGTATGTAGAACTCGCGGGGGATCCTTAACGGGACGGCCCTTAGAGATCCGTCGATCGACAGCCACAGCGTATACCGCCCCGGGGTCCTGTTGGAGCGAATTTGCACGACATCCCAGTCCGTGCTCTTCGTCGTGCGGACCCCACGGAACATCGCAGGCATGTCCACGCTCGTAGAAGCGTCTCCACCGACAACGCCGCGTCGTCTGTGCGACCAGCGTTTCTTCGCCACTCGCAGCCAGTCGACATAGTGGCTATCCCCGTCGGGCATCGGCTCGGCGAAGGCCTTCTCCGCCTCGTCCGCGCCGGGGCTCTGTTCCCTGCTCGGCTTGCGCTTCACCACCGCCATGGGACGGAAGCCTCGCGGACGCTGGGACACACCATCTTCCATGTCCACGTCCTCGTCCTGCGTCTGTGTGGCCTGGCTTTCGCCTGCGCGCTTGAAAAAGTCTGTGACCTTGTGTTGGTGGAACTTGTCCTCCATGGTGACGATGCGACGGTGCAGCCAATCGGGATGTGCGACGCGTGTAACGGGATTCGCGACCCTCTGCATGGCGGCGGGGATAGTGATCAGCTTCTGGATGACAGAGCCCAACCGCTCGATGTAGTAGTCCCAGTCGAGGATCGAGCGCAATTCGAAGTTCGTCAGCGAGTTGTCCTTCAGCCACTTGCGCAGGTACATCCGCTTCACGCTCTCCTCCGTGGAGAAGATCGCGACGGGGACCGCGCGCTCGGTGACCGGGGCACCCATCGGCTTCGCGGAGATGATGAACTTGCACGCGAGGCCCTTGTCCTTGACCATCTGGTCGCCCAGGAACTCGGCGAGGCGGCGCGCGGTGCTGATCGACGTGCTCTTCTGGCCGCCGTACTCTGCCAGGGTCTTGGACATGGAACGGTTTTCGGCGATGAGCTCCACGAGCTCCTCGTCCGCGAGGTCGCTCGCGCGTGTGTAAAGGACGTCGAGCCAGCTGTCTGCGACCTTCGCGACGGCCTCGTAGCATTCCGCGAGAGTTGTCCCGAGCAGGAATTTCTCGAATATCTGGGACTGGAAGATCTTGATGAGCTGCAGCTCGCCGCGGCGCTTGACTTCGAAGCCCTTGAGCTCGGCGAGCGAGCCGTCGTCGTTGAAGACGGCGTACCGCTTCTTGAGCAACTTGTCTTCCTCCTTGGATGAGGGCAGAATCATCGCCTTGTACGGCCCGTCGAGCTCAAAGAAGATCGAGTTCTCCGAGTGCACGACGTACTCGCCCGTCTCGGGATCGAGGTCGTGGTACTGGTGGTTCGTGAACTTGGCATGTACGAGGTGATTGAGCATGGTGCACGGGTACGAGATCAGGATCGCCTTTCCGTTGGTGAGCTTGAACTTGAAGTTCTCCGGGAACACTCCCGGGAGCATGCACCAGATACCGTCCGTGTCCAGCTCCAGGGGCCGCCCGATCTGCTCGACGAGCTGGCGCGCCATCTGGATGATGCTCGCACCCGTAAGGCAGGTGATGCCCGCCATCTCCATCGAGTGCCAGCGCGCGCCCTTGCGCATGACGTAGCCGTAGAACGAGTTGAGGATGCACTTGTGCGCGAGCTGGAGCGAGTCGTACAACACGATCATCTTTCTCGCCTCGTCGACCTCCGCGATGGATCGGTGCTCCGAAAGTACGGTGTCCAGGTTCTTCTTCCATGTCTTGTGTAGGCCCTTGTACTCGTATCGGCGGTCGCGGAAGCGGCGCACGGTGTCGATATAGAATGGGTTCTCGCGCTGGCAGATGATCGCCTCTCGGTTCTCGATCTTCGTGTCCTTGATCTTCTTGTACACCCGGCGCGAATAGTCCCCTAATCGCTTGTGTAGCAACGCGGTCTGTTCGGACTCAGAGAGGTCAACGAACTTGCGCTGCGGGCCTCCCGGCTTCTTAGGCGGGAACGTCTCTTGGTTGAGCGCGTGCTTGATCATGTTGAACTCGTCGCGGCGCGCAGGGAAGTAGTCGCCGCGCCACGCCCACGTCATGCGGCGGTCACAGGTTTTGCCTGGACGATTGAAGTCGCAGACGGCGCAGGTCGCCTCGTCGACCACGGAGTCAGGCTGGAGTCGATTTGACAACATGATGTTCGGATACATGGCGGCGACGTCCAAGTGGTAGATGAGAGGATTGTCCATGCGCTGTGGGTTGTCGCGCATCTCCTCCAGCTTGGCTTGGATCTCTGCCTTGACCTCCTCGTAGTTGGTCACCGAGTCGAGCGACGCCTTCGACTCCTCGACGATACAGAAAGTGAGCGCTGCGTCCAATTCGTCGATGAGCTGTATCGGACATGGTCAGTGAGGATGTAGATGACGCCAATTTGAGCTGACAACGAACCTGTTGCACGGCGGAGGGCTCGATCTTGAAGTGTGTGACAATGTCACTCCGGAACACGCCAGCCTCCAGAGCCTCGACGTGACCACCTACGTAGGTCTCCGACGCGACAAGGTGTCCTTCGTACATCGTACCGTAAGACTCTTCGTGCCGGTTTGGCATGATAATTTCTCCGCGGAATGCTTCCACCTACCGATGGTGAGATGGGTATCAAGGGCAAGGATAAGTATGGCGCTCACCATGAGAAGGGTCTCGCACAAGGTTCCACTTCCTTTCCGCAAGACTTCATCAGGGTTGAGAGGGATAATGTTGCAGAGCGAGAAGATGAACGGGTGTACGTATTTCATGTAGAGATAATACGTTGCCACGGCATCGGAGACGGAGTACTGCGCGAGCACTTGGGGTTGTTCCATTGCATACCTGCAGGGGCATAAGGAGAAGACCGGGGTGAGGGAACGATATAAACATACGGCGTCATCAACTCAGGGTCGAGCTCGATCGGGTCGTAGCCCAGCTTTGCCGTTGTGACGGCCTTCAAACCTTGACTGCCTTGCGGCAGGTACGAGTCGCGCTTGACCCACCGGAAGCAGTCCATGTGGACACACCCTCGGCTCTTGAACTCATCCTCCGAGTCCTTTGCGAAGCCAGACTCGAGGAACATGTCGATTCCGTGGACTGTGGCGCGAGCACAGAGGAAGGGGAAATCGAAGAAGTCGCCGTTAAACGTCGCCATGACGGTCGGCTTCACGTCTTGAATATGGGAGAACCATCGGCGTATCGTAGCGGCCTGGGAGGCGTGTAAGCAACAGGGGGGCAGCGCGGGCACAGTGAAAACTGACCTCATCTGGCTCATTAAACACCGTGAAAGGGCCCTCGTAACCCTCTTTCGGCGTATACTCAAAGTCATCAATATCCTCGCTCACAATCTCGCGGTTCGTAATGAGATACCCCTGCCCGTCAATCATATACGAGATCATCATGACCTGGTCGATCGCCTGGTCCGGGAACTTGAGCGGTGCCTTCGTCGTCTCGATATCGTACGCCATCACGACGGGGTCAGCACGCTTCACGCGCGCCGTCAGCTGCTTGAATCCGGGCTGGCCCTGCGTAAACGAGACGGCATACCACAGCCCGACGCGGATTTCGTTGTCCATCGCGACACGTAGGTAATATGGCACGTCATACTCGCGGATGTCTACGATGCCTTCGCGCGGATCCTTGTCGCGCGAGCCTGCGCCCCACCGCGCGGAGGGGCCAGCCTGTGAGTCACCACCGTCTGCGGCCCATTCGCCCTCGAGCTCAATGTTGGTCGCCGCTGCAGAGGTGGCGTTGATGACTTCAGCGTAGGCGTCGACAGCGTCGAGCTTGGCGCTGTTCGCAAGCGCGAGGGGCATGATGTCGCGCCGGACGGTGAGAAGGTCGGAGACGTTGCGAAAGTGGAGCTGAAGGAAGAGACGGCGGTGGCCCATGAGGTGGTTGGGCATTTGGAGGTCCTCTTTCCGTTCACGCGTGATGCGATAGACGACCCCTTCGTACTTCTTCATCAACCACTCCTCGATGATTGTCTCCATGCCGCTCTGTATGGGTGCTCAGTATGTGTTCTAAGTCTACCTCACGAGGGAGAGTCATAACTGCGACGGTGGAAGTAGAACTGGGACCGACACTACCGTTTCCCAACCCCGGAATCCACATCCACAACAGCCAAGTAATCGGCGAGCACCGTAACGGATGAAAACCCGGTGACAGCAAAACAGTGGTCCGCAATTCAGACGACTCCCACTTCCACCACTCTGACAGATGCTCCACATACCTTGCAAGCAATGTAGAAATACGGCTCGTACTGGAGCGTGCATTTAAACATCCCACCATCGTCCTGGATGAAGTAGAAGTCGACAGCAGCCTTGCCTCCCGGCCAGTCCGCATCTTTCATCAAGGTCTGCGCATACAGTCAGACCCATCGGCACGGGAAGACGTGTAGGATACGCACGGGGTGCATGTTAATCAACCACCCCTCCCTCGTCGGACCCTCCTGGACCCGCGCAAACCCAAGCTTCTCGTCCACCTCGTCATTCGTCTTCACTTGCTCGAACCGTTCCGCAAGTTGGTTCCCGTCTTCGTCTCGTTGTGGTTGCGCGTCTGACGGGGCTCCGCCGCGGCTTCGTCCTCGTCCTCGTCCCCTTCCGCCGCGAAATGTGGTGTTGCCTCGATAGTTGAAGCGAGAAGTTCCGCGCCCACCTCGCTTAAAGGAGCCCGAGCCTCTAGCCATGGTAGAAGACGCGTGGAAGATGGTGGTGGATGTGGTCAAAGGCAGAGATGACACGGACGGCGACCGCGTTGCCCACTGGCAGTCAGCGCTCTGTGACCGTTCGCGTTCAGTGTGACTGACGCCAACCGTAACGCTCGCGTCACTGGGAAGTTCTGTCACGACCCCGGAGTCGTGGACCAACTCGCGGGCAAAGACGGTTAATTACTCAGTAACAGTAACTGTGTTGTACCTGCCTATTGTGCTTCATATCATACACTCCTCATGCAATCGACGACAGGCCATAGTACCTATTCGTCAGGCTCGCCTCTCCTTCCCTTAGGCTTGGACTGGACTAGTGCAAAGATGTTTCAAGCTGTTCGACCAGGCGTTTCTCTCTAAGCTAATCGAAGACAAACCCTCCATCCACGCTGTACCGTAACGGGGACGAGAAAGCGTTCCATATAAAGTCAGAGGACGGCAAAGCATCACACCAATTGACCAGTGACGAATGCTGCTTCGTCGGAGACCAGGAACGACACCAGCTTGGCGACATCCTCCGGTCTTCCATTGAGTCCGAGAGCAGAAAGACCGCTGAACTGGTACCGAGTCACGTCCTCAACACGGAACCTCATGCAGGTGCCAATGACGGACTTACCCCAGCCGTCCATGATCCTTTCGACAACATTCGCGATCATCTAAACTGATGTAAGTATCGGTTCTATCCAATTCGAAGCGTAAAGTACTCGCCGCATAGAGGCTGCCGAGCTCTTGCCTGACGGTCTCGACCAATCGTTTGACATCGGCTTCCTCAGCCACGCTGCCCAAGACACTGACAACCCGCACCCCATGCTCACTCCGAATGCTTGCTGCAAGCTGATCGAGCTTCTCTTGAGAGGCTGGTAGGTCGAATAGCCCGAGCTCGTAACCATCCTTCGCGAGAGTGCGATACCGCATGCCTTCAGCGGCCCCGGTGACGATCACGACACGGCTTGGGAGCTTGAGGACATGCTTGTCGAATACTGGACTAATAGATGGGCATCTGAGTTCGCAGGCCTCGAACCGCTGTAGGATTCGTGAGTATTTTAATGGACCCTGATGCGGTTTCCCAGAGAAGATCATATGACGACGTATCAGGACGTACCTCGGGTGGTCCAAGTACTACAGTAGTGGGTGCAATCTGCCAGATTGGAGATACCTGGCTGACTCGAACGGCCATCGAGGAACGGGGTGAGTGTGCTGGATCGTGTGGCAATTGTCACCCCTATCCCGGGAAGGCAGCATCCGCCGAGGACTTCTTGGTTGTTATGCTCGGAGTCCTCATATCAATCAAATGCAGTGGCAGAGGACACGATGTTCGGCAGCGTTGAGTAAAGGAAGACCACGGCATTGGCACTGGAAATTTCAAGCAAACCGGTGTCCTTGTGAAGCGGCAGCGGGGAGGTTCGCAGAGCCGTGGTGGACATCGCCATGGGCGGCGAAGGCAAGGGCGGCAAGGGGTAAAAGGCCGCGTTACCGGCGCGGAACAGCCACGGCGCTGGCAAGCATAACTACTATAACTGGACCCGAGTTGTCGGAGAGCTGCCACCAGCCACCGGCACCTCCATTCTCTCCAAGTCCTCTGCTTTCGTCTCGTTGTCGTCGCTCTCGTTTACATCCCCATAGACCACTCTACCATACCATTCTACTTCTCTTCAACATACTACCTGTAATGCCTTTCACGCAAGACCACGAACTCGACCTTCTCTTCCCCACCGACCTGATTCCCGCCGACGTCAGGAAGCAACTGCCCCAAGAGCTCCACGTACGTAGCCGACCCACCACCCCACCCCCATCGTCTGAACGCTTCTCCATCCAGATCCGCCCTCTCGCCTCCTCAGACTACGCCCGGGGTCATCTCGACGTCCTGGCCGTCCTCACCGTGGTCTCCGACCCTGGCGAGGAGGCCTGGCGCGCCCAGTTCGAGGCAATACGCACGGCGCCGCGCACGTACTACTCCATCGTTATCGTCGACAAGGCGTCAGATCGCATCGTCGCCGTCGGCACCGTCTTCGTCGAGCGCAAGTTCCTTCGCGGGCTCGGCGCCGTCGGCCACATCGAGGACATTGCCGTCGACAAGAGCCAGCAGGGCAAGAAGCTCGGGCTGCGCATCATCAACGCGCTCACAGGCATCAGCGAGAACAGCGGTTGCTACAAGACGATCCTCAACTGCAGCGAGAGTAACATACGTAAGTCCTTATCGGTGCCCGTCGCCCCGTGGCTGGAAAGGAACGGGGAAAGGGCGGCGTGCTGACTTGCGCTTGCCGTTTCAGCTTTCTACGAGAAGTGCGGATATCAGAAGAAGGAGTGCGAGATGGTGAGTCTTGACTATTGCTGTGTTCGTGTGTGGGAGGCGTATCCTGATTGTCGTCCTACAGGCAAAATATGCCCCGACGGACCGCGCACAGACACCGCGCTTGTAGACGATTATTCCCACCCCACCACGGACTACGAGCTCCACCCCGGCCACGGTATCCCCTAGATCAACGGACTGCACATATGGATATAGACCCGGTAGTGTATATTGTATTATTCCTGTTCCAACCCGCATGCACATAATCACAACGTTACATTGTTCTACTAACGCTTGTTCTTGTTCGGTCTGAACGATATCCTGGTGTGTACAATTCCAGACTATCAAATGCCCGCACCCAGTAAGTCATTGCCCAAAGCTGAAACTATGGCACGGAAACTCACGCGTATCGTCCCCTCTAGGAAGTGTATGCGTAGCTCTTGTTCACCACCAACTCCATCGCCGTGATGTCCGCCGTGAAGTTGTGCCTGCTCTCGCTCATCAGTCCAAACCAGCCCTGGGTTTCGAGGATGTCCGCAGTCAGCCTGTCATCCACGAACGACCGTCAGCGAATGCTCGGCCCCAATAGAGGACCGGAAATCACGAAACCCCACGCACTTGATCGTCGACACCACCGAGTAGAACCAGTCCGCATGGTCCGGGTTCGGAAGCGCGAACACGATCCGGTACTCCCACGACGACCCGTGGCCCTCGTTCTTGTACGAGCTGAACCACCCGCTGCTCTCCTTCTTGTCCAGGGTGTTGAACGCCGAGTTGATCTGCGCCCGCAGCCCGTCCGTGTTGTTCGCCTTGAGCGCGAACGTGTCGACGAGGAACTGCGCGATCTTGGACGCCATGTCGTCGACGGACGCCGTCTGGTTCGTGATCGATGTCGACTGCAGCTTGTCGAACGCGAGGTCGGTGCCCGGGTGGGCGACGACGGCGTCCTTGAAGCCGCCCCAGTTGAAGCCGGTGACCTTCTGGGCGTCATTGAAGACGACGTAGGCGTTGGAGAGCTTCATGATCTTGGCGGCGGCGGGGATGAGGGGGCCGGGGAGCTTGGAGAACTCGTCGAATGCTGGGGGGAGGGGTTAGGACGAGCGCCGGCCTCTAGCGCAGAAGCAAAGCTTACCGGTGACACTGTCGAAGAAAAGGTGTGTGGTCAGCGACGATGGTGAAGTGTGTGTATGCTGTTGTACTCACGGCTTATCAGACATGGTCGTGGTATACGTAGCTGTGTGTAAAGAGTTGAGGAAGAGCTGGTGGATAGAGGTGTTTGCCTGGACCCTGGGGTCTCCAAGGCAAAGATGATTCGCTTATATACCCAAGAGCGAGAGCGCGAGCCGCCATGGACAGTGTCGTTGTTCATCGTCCTCGTCAAGTGAGTGTTCAAGGCTCCCGTCCAATCTGTGTGCAGCCTCGGCTGAACTCCGTCTGACCAGTGACAGACATCGGGGTTTCGTCCACCGGGTGGTTGTGTACGTACGCGCGTACCTGTTCCTCGACGGCTGCTATCCGGTGGCCGTGTCAAGTCTGCCAACCGACAACTCCTTCTGAGAGATCGAAGCAAACATGTCAACGAACAGGCTCGCTGGATGAAGGCACACAAAAGTCCCCCGGTCCATGATTTCGAAATGGCACGGTCTGGGTCGATACCCTGGTCCTGAGTCAACATCCCGAGTTGTTCAGGCCGCGGCATACATGCACCGTCGGACAGGTGTCCAGTACTGGCGGACGCCAGGCACATCTTCGACTGCCTCTGCGAACTCGCCACAGTGTAAACGGCCGGTACAACCGTGCCTAGTCCTGCCCAAAGCCGACAACAGGCGCTTGCTCTAGTATGCACTGACAGCTGAACGCCATTGGTTTAGTGCTGCTATTCGGACGAAGGCAGACAACAGGTGTACAATCAGCCCTGGCCGGGACCTTGTAAGCCCTTCTTCATCTCGGTGCCTTGCGCCGCTGACAACCAACGTCCGAATGGATATCCGCAGTTATATGCAGAAAGGTCAAGGACTCGCTCCAGAGCGGTCTGCCACTCTGGCCTGGGTGTAAACTTCACGTACAGGCCATGTCATTCCTCAAGGGACGGGTACAGATTGTGGAAATGGTGTCGATGGGTGGAGCTTGAGGCCCGGCAGATATGTCCCCGGTGCGGGGCCTCAAAGTGTTCGTGCCGCGAAGACCCAATTGAATGAGAACGACAGGCCGTCTGGAGCCGGGGTCTTAGTTGGTTCAAACGGGAACCAGAGTACAATAAGTACGTCCCTATCCCGTTCCCCACAAGAGAGTCTTCGGCTCATTCTCAAACCCCTGCCTCTCACATCGCACCAGATACCTCAGATGTCCACCCCGTACGTCCACTTCGCCCCGTCATGGCTCCTTGCTCCTGCTAACTCGCTACGCCAGCAGCACAAAGTCCCCCAGTGCGTTACTGCTCGATCCATACACCCGACCTGGCCCTTGGCTGACTGACCGCAGAGTTCGACCTCATCGTCGACCTCCCGGAGTCGCTGCTCCCGACGTTCACCCGTGTGGCCACCTTCGCCGCCACCCACATCGCCGCCGACAACAAGCAAGTTGCCGGCACGCACGCCACCGACGCCAGGACGCCAGCCGGCGTGCACTTCATATGGTCCGACTTTAGGAACTCCATCACGTCCAGACCGGGCACCGACGTCGCGTCCGACCGCGTGCAGTCCACGACCATCCACGCCGAGGACAACTCGCCGGCCGTCCTCGCCGCGAAGGTCACGGACTTCATCGCTGACTCCTTCTCCGCCGTCGCGCGGCCGAAGCTCACCGAGCACATCAGGCGTGCCTTCGCCGACCCTTCCAAGGACGAGTCTAAGGGCGTCCTCACCTCGATGCAGTCCCACGACGAGGACAAGGGCTCAGACACGACCGGGTGGGAGTACCGCTTGATCTGTGCGTACCCCAACGCGGACCTGCCCGACCACTTCTACTCGCTCGTCACGACGGTCAAGTGAGCACTTTTCACCTTTAGTCGTTGGACTTGACACTGACCCATGGTTGGCTCGTAGGTACACGGATGAGGCGCAGAAGAAGCCTGGTTATCTTGGTATAGGAGGGTCGATCAAGCATAGCTACTCGGTCGACGTCATTGCGATGCAGGTGGCTGTCGAGAAGGGTTTCGGAGGGGAGGTCTAAACACATCCTGCGTAATTCATAGAAGTTAAGACGCAGTGAATGGACAATAGTAACGAGTTTGGGGGTAGCTCACTCGCGGGGACGACGTCGTGAAAGTAGTACGGAATACTAGTGGCTGGTCGCACCGTCATGTTCCGCACAAACGCCGAAGTCTTCTCTAGATCTGCTTCCAACGCCAGAGGTTAAAAGTCCGCCCAAGCCCAAGGAGAACTTCAATACCTCAATGTCCGCCGAACGGAGAGCATACAAATATTCGAAGTCCTAATTTGGCATGGACAAGAGTCGAAGTATCCAGTGCAAATTGAAATGGAACGCGAAGACGGTGTCCTGCGGAAGACTGGATACAGAAAGAAGGGCGGCGACAAACAGATAACTCATGGGATATGATGACTAGTAGTGGTGTTCGGAAGACTGTCTAGAAAATGAAAAGGGAACGTCCTTCGTCGAAACCCCACGTCGTCAAAGCTGGTAATGCCGTCTTCTCCACAAGGCTGACAGGACCACATATGAACGTCGCGACGTTCCCGATCAGCGAAGGGGCTTCAAAGTGTTGCTGCCTGGATGACAATGGTGGGGGTCAGTCCCAGCAGGGGATGCACGCGAAATATGAAGGCGTACATGATGTTAGCAGTGACCCAACCTGTGCTGTAGTCCTATGATCCAATGCCGTGAGTTCGAATACAAGCGATCTTCTCGAGCACAACCTTACCTTTGAATCCTCCTTCACCTCCCTGGGATTCGACAGCACGTTCCAAATCTTGAACCTTTCGCTGTGGCTATGGGCGTACTCCTCTAGCTTGTCGCGAAGCAAGATGCTATCCTCCGATATGTTGCTATAACGGAGCATTAGACCGGCTTGAGGGGGTCAATGCCAGCTTTGTGGGTTCATACGTACCAATTAATGAGGCTCAAGACAGGAGAGTCGGTAGTCGAAGAAAGGATGGCGTGGATGAGTTGCCAGATCGGTGTGATCCCAGTTCCTCCCGCCAGAAGGTTGATCTGCGCAAGTCTCTCAATACCAAGCACCATGCACGACATGTGAACTACACGCACTTTGTCGAAGCGGAGCCTTTTACCACCAACCTGGAAAGCCCCATCATCGACATGGTAGGTGATCTCGCCGATCGGTCCACGGACGTCGATCTCCTCGCCTATGCGTGGTCGCATCGCCCGTAAGCTACATACTTACTCATGCTCTCGAAGACATGGGTGCTCACCGATCTGGAGGAGGTCTAGGTAATTCGATACGGTACCACCCGGAGATGCCTTCTCCTTGTCCGGGAAGTACGTCTTGACGAGCAGCTGGAAGGTCCCGTCGGTGTCTTCACTGCGAAGAACGGGAAAGATGGGCGTGTAGCTCCGCAACACCGCTTGGTCTTCGAAGTGTACCGCGAGCTGGACGTGACGGCCGATAGGAAGCCCGAGCTTTGGAGGCTTCTCTCCGACAGGGCGAGGGATCTCAAACGTGTATCGTCTAAGTTGAGTGCATTAGTTCCTGATTCGGCTGACGAGAAAGGCAAGGTGTTAATAGGCAGCCAGTCGCACCTGACGGAGGAAGTCAATTCGAGCCGTTCCTTGAGGATCGCCCGAACGAAGACGTCCGGCTGCAGCGCAAAGCCTTGCTGTTGCTGCTTCTGACGGAGAAGCTCTTTCGCGACGCGCTCCGCGTCCTGCCTCATTCTGACCACACCTTTGTCCGATAGTTTGCCAACTAGACAAGTATCACGCATCACGTGAGCGCCTGCAGTTGCAATCAGTTTCATCCCTGTGACCGATTCGCTCACTACTTACGCTTGTCATGGATGGCGTCGTACTGACAAAAATGGAAAAGTGAGCAATGCTCCAACAAACCCAGCAGATAAATATACGCGCACGTCGATGGTAGCGTCAATGGAAGCCTTGCCCGCGTATCTCAGCAGGATCGTAGCACCACCTGCAATATAGAAGATAAGGTCTATCTGGCGGTAGAGTGATGTGGAGACTTGGGGCGACTGACCTGGGTGTTGCGCAAGCATTGGCTTGTAACTGGGACCGTACTTCCCAGAGAGGTCGTACACCTTGTTGTCCAAGATGATCCATGCATCGTCCTGCGCCAACCATCCGATAAGAAAGCATATTTGGAGCTAAGTTATACACGGCGCACCTCCTTGTCATGCTTTTGAATCTCCTCCAACTCAAACGTAGGTAGGCTGTGAACTGGCTTCGCGACGTTCGCAACCGCCTTGTTAGGTTCCATCCAACCCCCACTCGCATCTCCCAGAGCGACAGGATGCTGGAATCTCAACACAGAGTTGGTCGTCGTGAGATCCTCGACGAAGCTTCGCCGCACACGGTACCACGCGTTACTTAGAGTGATGTCATTAGCTTGTCAAACCTCCTTATAAAGCAGAAGCCCGAATACTCTACGTACTTCATCATGCCCTGGAGATGGATGCGTAGGGCGCAGAGTTAGCGGTGGTGGCGGGATCAAGATGTCAGTCCAACTAACCGTCATATTCCTAGTGTTGAACGGAAGGTGAGCAACATCGACGACCGCCGTTCAACCCGCGGACGCACCAAGTAATATTTTCTGGCTGAAAGTTCTTCTTCTTGTCATGCGCCTTTACGATGATGAATTCTGACCCGTGGATGATCTCCTTCACCGAGACTTCGCATGACCTACAGAAGTCTCAGTCTCCCTCCCCTTCACAGTCGGCGTAACCTTGCTTTGCGTACCAAAAGATCCACGCCCAGTACTTTTCCGCGTGTCTAACGATAATCGGGTGGTCAGCGATCTCTATATCCCGATGCTTAGCCTCGGTCGGACATCCTACCTAAGAGGAGACTCGACGAAGTGCCGGAAGCAATACTTCCAGGTCTTCCCGCCATCCAGACTCAGTTCCACACGCTCTATGCGGTCGCCGCCGCCATTGAACGCGATTCCTTTGATGGTATACTTGCCATTGCGTGTCTCGTCCGTCAATTCGAGACGTTCTCCATGAGCAGGCTCGCAAATGATGGACTGCAGAGTCTAAGGGAAAGTTGAATCCGCATCTGCATCGCGAACACGAAGCAAACGCAAGAGGTTACCTGTTCCCAGCATGCGGTGCTCTCGTCTTTGAAGAGGGCGTGGGCGAGAGGGTCACTCGTTGACTCGATGTACGAAGGAATGACCTTGTTGTCCCATATGTCTAGGGAACAATGAGTTGATTTGACAAGCTCCGATATAAGAGACGTACGATAGTAGGAGTCGTTAGGTTTGGTGGTTATCCAAACCTGCAGGCGCCGTCAATGAAGAGGTCGCCCGACGAAGTATTCGAGCGTACTGACTTTCTTCAGCCACTTCACTTGGCGACCGCCGACGTATCCCTAAAGTAAAACATGAATTCGTAACGCAGTATGAATGGGTGTCGAGAATTAGTCACAGGAATGATCACGCGCAAGGGCTATAGGATCCTTATGTCAACCTATCATGCCACAGATCAACGTAAACGGGTACGTACATATCCATGGTCTGGGTGGAGCACACGTCCGTTCATTCCAAACGCGAGCATGACATCGTTCTTGTAGTCTAGTGCATATTCTAACGGAATGGAGGTAGCATACTTTCCCTCCTGAAGCATCTCGATTCCTTCGAAGTTCAGGTACCTGCAGTGATCAGTTAGATCCAGCGCACCGTAAAGAGACGCATGCATGACAGACCATCTTTCGCCTGCAGGTATCTCAGTAAATCCCCAGTCGCGAAGGACTTCTGTGATGGGAACGCCACGCCATATGGCCGTTGAGACCCCCGATGCGGTCCAGTCGAACCCTTTCGTTCGTTTAACCATGTTCACTTCCTTGCGGCGGTCTATGAGGGGTCAATGGCAGTTCCATGTTCACCGGCATAACATGCTTACTTCCATCGCAACCCATCGTGACCGGAATCTCGATGATGCTGTCCTTGAACTTGGCGCCAGTGAGCTCCTCCATGGTGTACTCACGTTGCTTTAGGTCCACGGGAACGGACGAGTCAGCGTAGAGCAGAAGCGTATGGGTCTCCCAATGCAGCAGAGGGACATGCCCGTGGTTGCGGACATAGTGCAATCTGAACAAATGAACAAACGTGAGTAGGAACAGGGACGGACGACGAGCGGGATGACGTACTTGGCAGGAGTGATCATCCCAGCCCGGAAGAGACCATAAAGGTTCGGTTCGGCGTTGAATGGGAACTTCCCAGTTAGCCTGAGGAGTTCAGAAGAGCGGGGCACCCAAGAATCGGGGTAGGGCCTACGTCGAGCATGTCTAGGAATACTAAGACTCGCTCACGGAAACGGCGACGTACTGGTCCTCCGTGCTCAAGTTACTCTCCAGCTGCTCCAGGGCATCCCCGTCGAGGCCTTTGAGTTCAGTTGTGGGCTTCCCGAGGTTGCTCTTGAATTCGCTGATCTTCTTGAACTCAGCGCGAAGCTGATCGAGGAAAGCTTGTTGCTCCTCAGAGAGGCAGGGTGGTTCCGATTGAGGGGTCTCAGCTTCGATCACGGTTGCAGACGCTATGGCACCCTTCGGACCTTGAGCCTTGATCTCCTCTTCGGTCACAGGAAGCACATAACGTGCGAAGTCATGTTTCTATGTAAAGATGTTCATTACGCGCCAGGAGAAAGAACAGGTAACAGACCTTCGGGTAGAGGAGTTTGAAGCTGCAGTATAGTCGTATCAGCGTGCAACGAAGGAAGTAGGGAAGTCTTACTTGGGTTCAGCTTGCTTCACATCCCGCACGGTTACAACATCTCCGGGCTGGAAGTTTCTCAGCCTCTCGCGCCAGTGATTATGATTGTCGACGAGTCCGTTGGCTACCACGGTCTGGGAGGACATGGTTGCTGGGTAGAAACGATGCACCAGCGTATCTTTGGCCCGGACGCTTTATGATATCTTTACCCCCACCAGCGACGTACCCACACCTGCGAGATAACGCTCGCCGTGCGAGAACCTTATCAGGCGTAACGGGGATCGGGGCTTCGCGATAAGGCCACCACCGTTCCAGGAGGTAAAAGATCGTGGCAAGTGATTCGAAAACGGTTAGAAGGGCTATATCAGCCTTATCTCCAGAACCAAGTTGCCCTGAAAAAATTACATCTTGACGTGTGCGGCATGCGCTAAGTACAGAACGCAAAGTCTGGCTTGAGGGACTGCGTGTGAGACAAGGCTATACACGAAATCACTCTGGTCACTCGCCTTGGCGGGTGTCGTGAATTTCCTTCGGGCTTCAGCCGCAACCGTGACTGGCAAACGTAGGGACTTAGTGGCAGCATAACGTCAAGACATTTAGAGTACGAGACGAACCTGCCTCATAGTGAGGGCACTGTTTCGTTGAGGGTCGCGGCCCGAGTACTTGCTATTAGCTTCCCAGACCGAGGCGCAAACATCTCAGGGCACTGAACCGCTGCTAAGTTGCAAAACAAAACGTGGCGTGACTGGTACGCCAGCGTCACCAACTTCCAGTGTCACACGTCACACTATCCGTACCTCCGGCGGGGCGGGCACATTCTCAAGGATTTTAGACCCCTGGGTCCTGGCCTCGTAGGGAGGGACGGGAGATCCAACACAACTGTCACAATGTCTAGCGCTCACAGGAGTACAGTAAGTACTACCTAGATGCCACATGCGATGATTTTGCGCGATAGCCCGACAATTCCTGTCTAAGGAAAGTGACCGAGTACTCAATTCAGCCACACGAAGCTCGTTCTCGTCGGGATGTCGGTGTTCCTCGTCAAGAGCGTGAGGTTCTTCCCGCCCTCCGTCCTCTTCAGCATGATCGTGCCCGCGCTTCCGGCGACCCCACTCGCGATCAAGAACTCCTTCTCCGGGCCGCCGAGCTGCATCCCGCGAATCTGGTCGAGTCCCGTGAAGACGTATCCGAGGAGCTCGAGCTTGGGCTCCACGCGGAAGATCGTGATGGCGTCTCCGCGTGGATCCTGCACCCCCGTGTTGCGGTTCGACACGTAGATGAACGGCTCTGGGAATGACGGAGACGTCTCGGTCATGAGGATCTCCGCCCCAGCCATCGCGGCGCCGTCAGGAAGGTCGGGAGGCGTGATGCTAAAGTTCGCGATGAGGGGGCCGGTGGTGCCGTTCGGCGCGGCCGGGATCGCTTGCTGCGTCAAGGTGCTGGCGAGCTCGTGAACCGTGTAGAGCGTGTTCCCTGCGGCGTGAACCAGGTCAAAGGTCATTAATTGCTAGGACGCAGTCAACGTAGTCCAAAATGTACCTCTAGTTGCGATGTGCCGCGGTCCGCTTCCAGTTGGCTGGTCAATCTGGCCATGGACCTTGAACACGCCAGGAGCGCCGTCTTCGACTAGTCGCCAAACTTTGTCTGCCCCCTTCGTTCACGTCAGCGCCGCCCCGCTTTAAGTCCCGCGCAGTCGCAGCAGCTATGCGTCGTCACTCACAAGATCAGGGACAAACACCTCATTCCCGTGCTGCAGGGCCATGTGTGGGTGAGACACGGGGGCGTTGAATGTTATGGGCGTATAGGAGGAGACGAACTCCAGAGGATCCTCTGATTCGGTGGGGACGATAAGTCCGTTGCCAGAGCCGTACTGTTTCGCGGCATTTGAGTGATCCAGACCGTTTGTAGAGGAGGAGACTGCTCACGTTCATAACTGCAACCTCGCCAGTAGAGAGCGGGGTAGTGAAGGCAGGGCTGTCTCCCTCCGTGCTGATTGTGTCGATGGCGCTAGAGAGGGTGCCCTCATGACCGATTGTGAAGGTCTGCAAACCACCGTTCGAATTCTCGTTCACCGCACTGCAGGGATCAAGTTAAATGCTCCAACCAACGGTGTGTAGAAAGAAATGAATATTACGCACTACAGAATGCTCTTGTTCGTGGGGTGATGAGCAATCCAGGACGGGTTAGCTCCCGTAGGAGACTGATTGAGAACCGTGAGGGAGTTAGTGTCCGAGTTGAATAGGTAGGACACGACGAAGGAGGTGTACCCCCCAGCGAGGATGGTGAAGTTGACCATGGCCATGCACGTCGCCCAGACCTCGACGGAGCGTGTCAGCCGCGACGAAGAAGATGGAGCGTCGATGATGAGACCGATGCATATTTATAGAGGTTGGGCATGATGGCGACGGAGAAGTCAGCATTCTTCACAGGAGGCTTTCAGTAGCGAAAAAAGCATGCGGTTGGCAGCGTACTCCATGAGGAGGTCACGATGCCGCTCCCGTGTTATTCCGAAGCTCGTCCGCGCCGACAGAACAACGCAGATGCGCTGCAAGCGGTCCAAAATCAGCTACTGGTTCATCACATGTCCCATTAAGATGCGCACTCGGGTTTTCCGGACCACGCCAATCGTAGAGGAACTCGATCATCCTCGGCAAACGGCCATGACGTTGTAATTTTCGGTCATTCGCACTTCATCATTCAACAATCCAGAGTTACAACCTCGGTGTTTGGGAGTACTGCCAGCGGTGACCAAGAAGCGCAAAGTAACCCGAGGCTAATCCGGTTGAATAGGACCAAGGGCAAGGATACTACAACAGCGTTCTTCTGTGCCACAATTATGAGCCTGGTAAGACACAAAAGCGTCGTACGCCGATGAATGGGACATACCTCGACAACCATGGTCTATCTGAAGAACTAAGCTGGGAATTTCGAACCATTGCACGGCGCCCATCCCCATATGGACCCAAGAATGCCATGCAAAAGTAACTTACAGCAATATGAGGCATACGAAAGAAAGCATCGTGATAGTGGAGGCATGCAAGACTCATACATTTTGTGAAAGGCGGCAAGTCGAAAGCATGTATCATAAAGAGCGGGGAATGGGAGCGAGTACACTTTTAGCGGCCACCCTTGCCACCTTTCATCTGCTGCTTCGATACGCGGGGGGCGGTCGATACGGGTTTGTGGGCGGGCTAGAGTACCACAAGCCGTTAAAGCAAGTCGTTGGGGGCAAACCCGCTTACGCACCTTGGTCTTCTCCTTCTTGTCCTCCTTGGCCTTCTTCTCCGCCTTAGCCTTCTGGATGGCGGTGGTCCGTTGCTGCGCACGAATAGCGGCAGTCTGGTTCCTCCGTGCAGCGATGGCAGCGAGGTCAGCACCGACGATACCACGCTGGTGTTTCACGGTTCGGCGAGAACGCTTCTTGGCAACCTCCTCCGTGATACCCTTCTTGTGCATGCGACGAAACACCTGGGTCCAGGCAATCTTACGGGGGTTCTTGCGCTGCAAGAAGAGCGACTCGTTCTTGGAGCTGGCGAAACGGAATATCTTCGGGGATGGGAATAAGGAAAGGGAAGGCGAAAGGAGTGCCAGAAAGATACGGACCTTGTTGTCGCCGCGCACGAAAAGGCGACCCTTGCTGGGGTAGATACGGTAGCCGGAGAATGAGTCGATTTCGAGCTTCTACACTCCACAAAGCTCAATTAGCATTTGATGCGGAAAGGAAATGCATGCGACGTACCATCTGTGTAGAGAGGGCCAACCAAAAGAGCAAAGTCAGAGAGTGTTAACTTGGTCCCAACACCCGTTGAGCTCTCCGTCATCCACTATCTCATCCCGCCATCCATCCTCCGAACGCATTGAAGTGGATACGTTATGCCCATCAGCATGCTCCCAGACCCCTCCTCCATGCAACCATACAGTTCCCGAGCTCCCCAGTGTGCAGACAAACGTACTCACCTTGAATTTGAGGCGGCGGGGAGTGTGTCGTTGGCGTTGTGTAGCGTCTCGCTTCCAGATTGGGTGTGCCACAGTCCAAATGACGCCAAGCAATGCCACGTGGGGCCGAACACTCCGGCGCCTAGCCACTCCAACCTCGAGCTCCTCGACACAAACCCTCCTCACATGAACGGGCCCGGAGAGGCGAACGTCTTGACGTATAATGAGACGTATACCTCCTCCAACTGCTCCGGCGGCGCAAATATTCCTACTACTCGATCGGGAGGCTGGTACTTACACGGTAAGTTTCTACACTCCCTCACAGGGCTGAGACGCTATAGCTACGTATCCTCCTTCAGACTGGTATTCTCACATAAAGTGCTGCGGATATCTTGAAACACATGAACTGAGCTTGCCTCCCACCGCCATTCATTGCATATCGTCGCGCTGGCTACCTCGGATTGTGCGCCACAGCATGTACACATAATCTGGTAAGTCCGACTCCCGCTCCGGGCATACCTGAAACAATATACCTCCAGAGATAATCGTACACCGTCATCCCGATTCCCACAGCACGTCGCTCGTACCAAATACGTCGTCTTCCTCAAGATGTTTTTGCAATCGATGCACTTCCCTAGAGGCGCCAATCCAGCGTAACGTACGAGGGTTGCAACAACAGCTGACCCTCCGATTTGCATGTCGGACAGACCTCAGGCACATCGCCGGTCGACTTGGTCTGTTATCTCGGGCAATTCTGTATGAGCTTCGGATGGGCTCGGCTTTCCGAATGGCGTCTGTGGGATATTCGCAGGACTGGGCTGGGAGGCATCATAGTGCGTGGACGTATCCAATTGTCGTCTCCTTTCCTCAACCTTTCTCCGAAGCAGCAGTGGACCCAGTGCATTTTTCGGGATCTAGGATACCCGTCCAGACAAGTGGACGTCGTTTTTTATACTCGGCGGAACTTCCCACCAGCTTTTAATGCACGGTCCGTTGGGAATGGACGGGAGAGCCGTCGAAAATCGGCCTCCCATGAAGACACCGTCTTTTCAATGACTTGTCCTGCTCTTTCCAATGTGCGGGCTCGGCTCGGCTCGGCAGCATCCCGGCGATAAATCAGTGCTTCCGGTCCCTGCCTGGGAATCGATCCCTCGACCATTGGCCGGCTGTTGGGTTTCCAGCGCGCGCCTTCATGGCCCATCGATTTTTGACTTCGCGCCCGTCGTCGCCCAGTCTCCATGCGGGATATCAAAAGACATCCACTGGTCTACGTAGGCGTGTAGGTGTGGAGCGTCGATGATCCTGAAAGTGTCCGAGAATGGTGCGCCCGAGCACCAGTACTCGGTGTTCCTGGGAAGCTGTCACCGTACTCCGAGCATCAGATTCATCGAGGATTGTCGCGTCTCTGTGACGCTGTGTAAAGCTACTTTGCCCAAGATATCTGTTAGAGGCTTGTTCGAACCAGGAGGCCACCCCGGCGTTGGGTTTTCGAAACAAGTACTTCTGTCTTAGAAAGTCCGACGAATTTCACGAGGGACTACTTATCCTGACATGTATGACTTGTCACAGCCGCTAGGACAACCCCACTTGCGTTACAACCCGGCTGTCGACAGCCGGTCGACAGCGCCTGTGCCAGAGTGCGCATGCCTGATTGCACGCCATCCGCATGTCCGCGTAAGTCGGGTGTCCACACTTAACCATTGAACCAACACATCCGATTCACTACGACCCAGTCTAGCATGGTGCAGCTGCTTATCGTCCCCCGCCTCGACTCGCTTGACTTCCGATGGGGTCCCAAAATTTACGGAGCGCCACGGTTGGAAATAAGCCTATCTGAAATCAAGTTGAACCGCGCTCTTCCGCCGCTCCTCCCGCTCCCAGTAAGCATGACGTTCCCTCCCCGAGCCTGGCGTAGCGCTTTCGAATCTGCTGAGAAGCTCGAAGCGGCTCGCTGGTACTATCTCGGGCGGCTCACCGCTCTTGACATGTCGGCACCGACATCGTCATACTTGCACACTAACCATCACAGCGGGACCGGTGTATCGACGATATTGATTGAAATCGCGTCGCCGAAGCGCCGCTTTGGGGCCTCCGTCGCAATGTAAGTACTGGTACTGGACGTTACATTATAAGCACCCTCGGATCGCCCGAGGCCAGCGGCAGATCTAGAGCTGGCATGCCTGTGAAATTTCACCGCGTTGACGACATGTTCTGCGGGAAATGATTGCGGACGATTGGACGACGTCTCATAATCACTGACGCAACGCCTGTGTCCTTGTTCACACACTACCGGCGAGGAGTTTTAGTTTTCGTCTAACTCTACGCATGCGAGGAGAGCAACAAACCGATGAGCGATAGTGTGAGTATTACGATCTAGTAAATTACACGAATACAAGCGCTGTCGAGAACATCAGCGAGCCCAGCCCGATGCTGAGGCATAATTGGCCGGTAACTAGTAGTACAACGTCGCATGACACAGATTACATCGCTTGGTAAGAATTGTACCACTTCATCGTCTCCACGGCACCGTACAGGAGCGCGGTGAAGGTCTGCGAATGGAAACTGAGCCGGTACATCCCTCGCGGGCTGTTCTCGTCGAGAGCCCACACCAGCACCGTCGCGTACAGAGAAGCAAACACGATGTAGGGGTTGTAAGAGTAGAGGAAGGTGGTGAGGAGGTGGACGGCGGTGAGGAGAAGCTTCGTCAGGAACACGCTCTTCAGAAGCACCGGGATCGTGGGCACTTGCTTCTCCCAATCCTCGTGGAAGTCTCGGACGTCCGCCATCACCTAGAGAGGCGCGCCCCGTCAGGTCGGAACGGCCGAAGAAGAAATGAAATAACGACTTACGGCATGACAAGCGCGGTTGATAGTAGACCACACGATGATCTGAGTGGGGTTCCAGATGTTGGACCGTGTCGAAGCGGCGGGGAAGGACCGCGCAAGTATTGAATTGACGATTGCGAATGTACCGCAACTGTCGACGATAAGAATCAGTTGCGTTACATTGCGTGGAGCGACTGGACCTACCCCCTAATGACGCCGATGAGGATGGCCTTCATCCCAGGTATACGCTTGATGCTGAAGGCTTGAGTCCCCGAACCCTTCTTTTCCTGGGCCTTCTTCTGCCGCTTGCCGCCAAGAACGAAGAGCTTGAAGTCCCACACGAACGCGGGTCCGAAGAAGATGGTGACCATCGCCCACGTTGAAGGCGGCGAGAGCGCGAGCGCGAACAACAGGAGAGCAGCATTGGAGAGGAGGAGGACCTTGGCCTGCCTGAAGATCGCCGTCATCTCGCTGTTGCCGGCCTTCAGTGCGTAGGAGAGCGTCGGGGCCTGATCGAAGTAATGGTCCATGCCAATTGCGAGAATATCAGATGCTACGCAGATGATCACCTGGAAATGTCGCGTCAGCGGGAGGTCGGGGCGGAAGCGCAACACGGGGTGGCCATGTTGCCGCTACGGGGAGACAGTGCGTACTGGTCTCCAGTCGATCATGCCGTATATCGAGCGCGACATGAAGGTCGACAGGCTAAGGCTGCCGATGGAGAGCATGAGCGGATGAGTCAAGAGCTCATCCCGAAGCTTGGTAGCCGTAAGCGGAGCGAACTGCATGGCCATGTCGAGTGGTTATGGAGTTCGGTTGTGGTAGTGAGGTGGAGGCTTGCCCTGCGTCCTGTCGAGTGGACACATTATAAGTGTCTCCGTATCCTGCAGACGCTGTGATGCTTGAATACGATCAGTGACATTGTAACAAATAATTTGGGGCCCACCTGTGTTCCTGTCCGGTCGATGGAAGGTTTGAATCATGCCAAACGCCATGAGGAAATCCAACCCATCGGCAGATCTTCCACGAAACGGGCAATTGGGAGTGCTCAATAGAGTTCGATACGAAAAGATAGGTCCTTATGCTAGCTCTGTTGATCGCAGCTGTATTCGACGCTCAAGTTGGTAGGGAGTATAGTGAGGCGTAGTACGGGATTTTGCGACAATTAATATTATTTGAAGCGCTGTAGTTCGGTGAGGCCACCATGAAAAACATTCGCCGTACCTTACCTGGATCTGACCTCATGCAACTGTGTTGTCGAGGCATGTGTACCACGAAATAGACCGGCATGTACTCGTCCCCTGACAGGAACCGGCCCTTTGCTGGAAGATAGGCATTCGCCGGCGCCGTTGCATAAAAACAACCGCGGACGTCGAGAACTTGCCGAGACAAGAGGAACCGGGGCGGCGCCATCATCGGCAGAAGAGAAAACACCAGACCACAGGCCTCATGGCTTGACTTCTTCCAATACTGCCGGCCAAGTGTGCGTAGACAGATCCGGCGAGTGGTTGACCGTTCTATTGGCACAACTTGAGATGAGCGTCGCTCCGGCCGCCACACGTAACGCTGTCCCGGGCGCCTGGCGGAGTTCGTCCACGGCCAGACTCGCGAGCGGAGCGGGCCCATTCGATCAGATTACTCGTAAGTACTGACCGAGCCAGCACCATCAACTACTTAGGTCGGATGTACACTTGTTCTGTTGACGGACGCTACCAGCATCTTATCGGACGCCATCAATATTAATACATACATTCAAGTTGATACAATGCTACTTAATCGTAAATATGTACGGTTCGTGCTGGGCGTACAGTGTAGACTAAGCACCACCCCAACTTGAAGGGCGACGACGGACGATCAAATCTACCACTAATCGAGTACGTACGTGGCGAGAACGGCTGTCTTAAACCCTCGCTTTCGTGTCCACAGGTTTCTCTGACCCAATGGTAGAGTTGCCATTCCCCGTCTGGGCTCCAATATGTCCCGCTCTGGGGGCCAGCTCGTCCTCCTCGGGTTTCTTCGTTCCCGACTTGCGACCCAAATCGGCAGGTTCAGCGGTGAGCGAAAACAGCAGCCCGACTGCAACGAAAGGCGTGGTGGCGATCATCATGGTGCTGAATGCCTTCCCATAGGAGCGCGATGCGAAATCTTGGATATCCGGCGGCAGCGAGTGAAGCCCACTCAGCCCGTTCAGTTGGCCGATGTACTGTCAAGTCCCACTCAGCCACCGACAACCGTGGGCTAAGAAATGGGGGGGACGCACCGGGGCTGCAGCTGGATCCGCCAGCATGTTCTTCCGGAAGACGTTGTTGATGATAGACCCCTGCATTGCAACGCCAACGATTCCTCCCAGCGACTTGCTCCACATGGTCATCGTTGTCACGCTTGCGAGCAACTCCTTCGCGACCTTGCTCTGGGCGGACACTGTGTTGGTCTGGGCGATAAAGCCAACGCCGGCACCGCTTAGGGCGAGGAAAACATATTCGACAGCCCGTGGGAGTGTGCCGTTGAGCATGATCAGGAGACCGTTCGCGATGGTGTTGACGACTCCGCCAGCCCACATCCAGGGTCGTGTCCGACCGGTCCAGGACATGAGGTATCCGACTAAGGTCGAGAAAATCACGATTGTGCCCACGCTTTGCAGAACGTAAGCTCGGAATGCCGCAGTGACATTTAGCATCAAATATGACCCACTACGGGAGAATCTCCAGCCCAGAGACAAGCTGGTTGTCGCCGCGCACCAGTTGATAATAGGACGGGATGTAGGCGGACAGCCCGTACATCGATCTGAAGGAAATATTTATGAGTATGAGAAAGGATTTAGACTGAAAATGCTACTTGCACCGAGGAGAAGAAGTAGTTGCCGGTCGATGCCACCACGTTGCGGATCCTGAACATCTCGAGGGGAATGACCGGAAACCGTGGGATGTAGATCTCGTAAAGGATGTACACCGGGAGGAGGACGGACCCCACAACGAGCAATGCGATGATAACCGGACTGTTCCAAGCGAAGGTCGTGCCGCCCCAAGTGACGGCCATGCACAGGGTGACGACGCATACAGCGATGAGAATGATCCCGCCAAAGTCGACATCCTTGAATGATACCCCTGGACGTTTCCTGTTGGGTATTTTCTTTACGAAGAGGAGAAGGATGGCAAGGGCGGGGGCCGACAGGATGAGATTGATCCAGAAGCACCACCGCCAATTGAATCGAGTAAAGATGCCTCCTAGTACCTGAGGACGCCACAGTCGTCAGTTACTCATGATCACGCTAGGTAGATAATAGACAGTGCTTACCGGGCCTAAGACAGTTGCGATGGCCGTGCGCGCATACATGGCGCCGACGAACTTGCCGCGATCCCGAAGGGGTACCATCTGACTGATAACGATCATGCAGACCACCTGCCAACGTCGTCAGTCACCGTGTGGTGTCCCAAATACAATGGCTTACAAGGAGTCCCGCGGCTCCAATTCCTGGGTAACAAGACGTTAGACACGATGAACCGAGAGACAACTATGTGATAGCCGCACCGGCGATGGCTCTCCCACAGCAGAACCAGATGAAGTCTGTGGCGACGGCGCAGAAGAGGGATCCGATGTCGAAGACGGCGATGGAGATGAAGAGCATGAGCCTTGACCCGTACAAATCGGTCCCACGACCGAAGATGGGTTGGAACACGGTGGAAGTGAGCAGATACGCCAGTGAGATCCCTAAAACGAGTCAGTAACATCTCTATTCTCCTGGTTGATGCACGCACAGCTCTGCTGGGGCAAGGCATTGTACTGGGATGCGATCGTGGGCATCGCGGTAGAGATAATGGTTTGGTCGAGTGAGCCCAAGAACGCTGCAACAGAGAGACTTCACGGGCGTTGGAAGAATGTCCAGTAACGAGTAGAAGTCAAACACGCACGCGAAGAACACCAATTGGATCTCTCTGGTCGACAAGGGTTTCGGGGACTCTTCGGATGCATTCACTTCCGTTCCCGTAGGCCCTTGCTTCTCTGCATCGTCGACCGGGGCATGAATCGCTTTCCCTTCCTCTGAGTCGATGTTTGTGCTTGAGCGTGAAGAGAGCGGCTGGAGGTGTGGTGAGTCTGGAATTTCGGGGTTCGTCTTTTCATCGTGAGGGGTAGCGGATCGAGCTGAAGGGTCGATTACGCGTTGTTCGGATGTGTCTAACATTGGCGAAGGCTGCACGGTGTGAGTCCGTTTCGATGGTTCAGCAGTCTGGGGATGACACTCACCGCGTCTCTTGTTATTATGTTATGATCGTATTCTTCCAAGTGGTGAGTAAAGCGCTGGTGTATTGTATCCTGAAGTAAGAAAACCGGAAGAGTGCGCGTGTAATGTTGGTCTGGATGAGTGTATAACGAAGGAAAGCGTTTCTTTACATAGGCGAGGCACATATATGTAGTTGAGCGGTGTTCGCGGCATAGCACTGTCAGACCAGAACACTCAGCATTCGGAATTGACGCTCGCTCGAGTGTGCCCACTATGTCTTAAGCTGTCTAGTTGTCAGGTCCGGTCCATGAAAACGACTTGTGATATACTCACGTTGTCAGCGACATGCAAGGGGGACCGCTACCCGGGAATGTCTCGTCCTGCTGCGGTGCGAAGTGGGTTTGAGGATGGAAGCAGTCGACCACGCTATCCTCGATTCCATTAGTGGGGCTTATCGGCAGGAAGGCTGATTGAAGCGTGAGTCGTGCCGTCACGGACTCGAGATCGTAGCGCAGGATCTAGGACGACTCCACCTCAACCTTCGGGTGTGGTGAGGTTGAAACGGGACGACATCGGACGGCACCGACGTCCCATCTTCGCTCCACTGCGGGTTGTCGCCGACTGATAAGCTTCGGAGGAACGGCGTTATTTTCGCCACGTCGTTTCATGGGACACCAAGGCAAAAGCACTCAAGGTCATCGCTGGTCTCAGCCCACATTCGCACCAGCTCTATTGGAACGAACGTTATTTTAACACACTGAAATGAAATTACAACGTACCCAATGATTCAGAGACTACGGAGGTAACTGCCACCTGTGCTCTGAGAGCGTCCGAGAGTGAAATTATCTGCTCGTCCTGGCAACGGATGGGATTGGCACAGATATCCAATGCGCTCGAGAACAGCGTGGTTTAGAGACACAGACGCAAGACCCATCTCGGACTATCTCGGAGCGCTGTCGCCGAGATCAAATACGAGCAGTAAGCGTGTATGAGTGGAACTTACTTCGATCTTCAATGCTATCTGGAAAACCAGGGGCTGCTAGCTTCTTTGGTGAGGCGCAACAGAGCGTCGCGCAGTACGCTCATGGGATGTTCCTGGCTTGAAATTCAGTAGGACGCCTTCCGTACGTACTGTCGAGAAGAGAGCATCAGCAAAGGTAAACGGTCGATTACACGCGCGCTCACTCATTAGAATAGAAGTCGGACGTGTATCCGGAAAGTTTCAAGTCTGTCCGACGTGGGTGGCGCACTGGGTGAGTCCGGCCGATGGTGTGATCGGAGCACAGGTCGGAGGGTGTTGCATTCCGCCGATGCTACACCAAAATGGCTCGTCGCAGTTCGAAGGGATCTTCACAGGATTGCAATTGCAAGGAGGGGAGGCAGGATAACACGATGAGAACACGAGTGCAGGACTCGGATGTTGGGCACAACCCGGGTTCGGCAAACGCCGGGAGCAACGCCATCACATGATAGAGACGCGGTTGGGGACGCGGTCGCAAAGTTGAACACGGACCTCGGCTTTGACCACCTCCACGACGATGGCGAATGCCACCACGTCCACGACAATAACGTCCCTCTTGAACTCCCTACATACACATCTGCAGTCTCAGACACAACTGCTTCCCACTCTCCACGCTCAGCTTGGCTTACCCCCAACCGCTCTCCACGACGAACTATCTGCACTGCAACAACAGCTCACCCAATGCATCGAGGGCCAGATTGACTTGCGGCGTAAACAGGTACACGAGTGGATGGAGAAGTGCGGCACAGTGGAGGAGGACTGTTCGCGATATGGGAATGCTCTAGGTGGCCACCTCAAGTCATCAGGTTCGAGCGTAGGCGAGATCAGGAAGGAACAGGTTCTTCCCCGCCGTTTCGACCTCATTTCCGATCTCCAAGAAAAGTTACGACAAGTGAGTATCCTCTCTGTAATACAACTTCGAGTTCTGGCATCTGCCCCTTCCTGTCCGTCGCAAGTCGCCCTGGTAGCTGCTCGCCGGTAGAGCGGCTGGCTGGTTTGCAACGTTGTTCGGACCTCATACTAGAGACACTGGATTGCTGATTCAGTCGATCTAGCAATACCACACGAAGTTGGAGCAACTTCTCAGCCTCACAAGTAGACTATCTTCCCTAGCGAATACCCTTGGTCGCGATTTCTATTCGTCTGACATCCTCGAGCCTGCTCCCGCTGTCGGTGAAGACGAGTACGACTCGACATCCCACCGAGACGTGACATCAGAACGCTTTTCCAAGTTGGAGAAGGAGTTGGTTCGCGGAAAGGGTGAAGTCGTGAGTACTGCTGTTAACTTGGGAGCCTGCAGACCCCTGACAATTCACCAGGCCAAGCGACTACACCAACTCTCGGCCAACTTCGTCCAAATAGATTGGTTATATACGGAACTGGGAATCACACCTCCCTCCCTAGATGACTTCCCTAGCGCCTCTTCTTCCACCCTGCGCCTTCCTCCCCTTCCTCGCCCAGGCTCATCGTGCGGCAACCGAGCCATCAATTCAGACCCATTCCTTTCCACTTCAATGTCCATTCCTATGTCCACCCCAACACCCGCATCCCGCCTCAAGCCTATCACTCCACTCCTGTTCATGTCCGATGACACCCCGCACACCACCGAGGCCGACCACCAACGGGTCTTCGCGAAGTTTGTTGCCCGGATGGAGGAACTTTCTGACGAGGATCTCCCGGACTCAAACATCGCAATCGGCCTGGAGGGTGTTGAGCCGACGCCAGCGCTGATGGTTTGGGCGGAAGCCACTCGCACGGACCTTGAAGAAACCAAGAAACGGCGTGAGGCGCACATTCAGACGATGTACGACCAGCTCGAGGCGCTTTGGCGACGGCTCGGCGTGACAGATGTAGATATGGATGCGTTCGTGGAAGCGCAGCGTGGAACCACCGACGTTACCATCAAAGCGTACGAAGAGGAGCTGGAGCGCATGCTCGAACTTAAGCGCGAGCGCATGGGCACATTCATTGAGAACGCTCGAACAGAGATCACGAAGTTGTGGAATGACCTCATGGTGGGCGAGGAGGAACGCGCCGACTTCGCGCCTTTCGTGGATGGTGAGCTAATCCCGCTCTGCATCGTTATCACGGCGGAGCACTGATTGTCTGCCATAGACGAGCATACGGAGGAACTCCTATTGCTTCACGAGGAAGAAATTAAGCGGCTGAAGGACGAACGCCGGCTTAAGGGTCCTCTTCTCAATAGTATCAAGAGATATTTCGACATATGTGAAGACGAGAAAGAACTCGCAGCCGCTGCTAGTGACCAAAGTCGGTTACTAGGCCGAGGGCCGAGGGATCCTGGGCGACTGCTTCGAGAGGAGAAGATGCGGAAACGCGTTACGAAGGAGAAACCTCGGGTGATTATCCCAGTTTCGTCTATCGATCGCTACAACGCTGAAGATTATTGTAGTTGGAACAGGATCTCCTTATATCGCTACCTGCCTGGGAAGCCGAGACCGGCCACACATTCCTCGTACATGGAATGAGTATGCTCCGATTCCTTATGGAAACCGTGAGCGCGACCGACAAGGAGAACGCCACCAAACGCACCAAAGGTCGCGCCGGCTCTGTTCCTCCGCGCGCCACCACGCCCAATAGCACCAACCACCTTGCGCCGCCGACGTCAGGACACGGCAAATCGGGCGTTGTCACGCCCGCGGTCCGCCCCGCGTCCACCCTAGGTAGCTCCCAATCCGTGCCTAACAAGCGTCCGCGCCTCGGCGAGGCGACGACCGTCCACACGAACCGCGCTCCCCTGGGCAGCAGTCGGGGCCCGAGCATCAACCGCGCTGCTTCGCCGACGAAGATCCCCGTACCAGGCAAGACGCCAACAACCATAGCCGGATCGTCCCTCCCCCGCCCCGTCCATCTCGCAATGCCCGTGCCGAAGCCGGGCACTGTACACCATGGACTCGGTCACGGCCGCGTGCCGTCCGCCCAGCAGCTCGGGTCGAACCACTCGCACGGGAATGGGGCTTATCAGCCGTCACATCGCGCGGTGTCGTACATGTCGACGTCCACCTCTTCCTCGTCGACGTACAGTTCGAGCAGGTATGGCGGCCCCGCCACAACAGCTGCTGCAGTGGTGGCCAAGAAGGCGTCGCGCGCGAGGCGGGAGAGCTTCAAGCCTCGGCCGAGCGTGGACGAGAACTGGGCAGCGGACGTTGCGCTAGGGGGACGTCGGTGGGCTGGTCTCGCCGGCACGGTTGAGGAGGATGAGGAGTATTGAGCGCTGAGGGCAGGGCCCGACTTCCCGGCGCGCGACATGCAGCTGTTCGCGGCATGCTAGGGTCGAATGCGCTCGCGGCGCTCGTACAGGCTTTTCTCGTTTCGTTCGAGTATACCCCGCGGGCATCGGTGACTTATGCAAACATATCTAACTCGAAGTATGCTGTATGATTTCCGTCTAGTTGATTATTCGTTACGACCTCACGTCTTGTTATGTTTTTTATTCTGTACAGTACAGCGATTAAGACCTTGAGAGATGATTCGAGAGGCGCAGCATGCAGCCCATCGGCGACAGGTGTAAGTACTTTTACATAACCAGCTGAGAAGCGCTGAGTAATTGTGACTTGCATGCCAGCGTAAACAGACGGACCAAAGGACCTTTTACTGTCCGTCAGCGCTTCAGCTTCAACTAAGAAGTTCGAAATCATACAACATAGTAAGTACATAGGTAGAAGATCAACCAGCCCGGCGGGGAAGTTGCTACTAGTCGAATACTATGAGCGCTCATGGGCCAGCCTGAACGGCTTGCCATAACTCTCGTATTAAGCACATACGCCGTTTTCGTTTGGCTCTGTTTGGCTGTATTAGTGACGTCACCAGTATTCGTGACGTTACCTTACATCAGAACCTCCCCTGTCTAGCGTCTCTGTGTTCGTGAGAGCGCTGGTTATCTCTTGAAGCTACGACCATGATCTCCTCTACGTTCGTCATTTATGGATTCTTCGAACTCGCCGACGGCGTTCGCGAGCAGTCTCCTCGCCGCAACGACCCTTCAGCGTCCACATGGCACTGCGTTTACTCCACATCCCTGCAATGTTTGGACGAATCAGCACTCGACGCGCGGTTTCGCATTTTCAGTCCACCCGGCGACGTGGCGCTCCCTCACCGTACAGTCTCTTTCGTCAACGCTCACGCTTATATTCCGTCGGGAGGAGATACTGTTCTCTTGGAGGGTATTCGCCAAGCGGCTTTGCCGGGTAATCCAACCGACGACAATTACCAAAGCCACGCGCCCGACTTGGTATTCGGCATGGCGCATGGTATCGGAGTCGTTCAAGCAGACATCGAGCCTCTGCATACAGGAGGGGATAAGGTGTTCAAGGTGAAGGTGCATGCTTGGGTGAGAGACGAGGATAAACAGTCTACGATCACGTACGTCGCAAAACTTTCCTATTTATGTGAGCTGTTTTCACCTGTGTATAGATGCGTTATGCCGGCGACCGCCGCTCGATGGAGGAACGTGCCAGTACCTAATGCGAACAGTTTGGTTTATTTCGACGGAGTTTGTGGGCGTATTCGTGACGACGGCACTCTCGAGGTCTTCTTGGACAACCTTCTTCTTAATCTTTCCTTACCTTCACGATCAAGCCATCCACCTCCCACTGAAGAGAGCGTACCTGTCACGTCCAAAAGACGAAAGTTTGATGCTTCCGCTCATTTCTCGTACGTCTTCTTCTCTCGTCCGACCGTCTTCTGTATTGAAAATAGTTTTAGTGCACATCGAACTACAGACGTCGCACGTTCTGGCCCGCTCCCAGAGCCGTCTTCGTCTGAGCTCACCACGTCATCTTCCACCGGAAAGCACACTCAACAATCCTTGCACTCGACTCGCGCTACGGAAAAACGAAAGGCTCAGTAGGACGGCACCATTACGTATGTATATAAGCGGCGTTACGTATCAATATGTTTCCCTGGTATAAGTCACGGTACTCATTCCAATCTATGACGTTTGAATGACAATGACTGACATCATTCGTCTCCACTGTACGTCGCCATACGTACGCCTCGAAAGTATTGGTAAGCCATCATTCTCTTCGTCGCTTTCTTCCATGCCCATACTTTACGTCTCACCGCAAGTCCTCATCGCTTATACTCTAACGCACGTCGCCATCGTCGCCGTTGAACATCAACGCCGCGGTCCTCCGCACATCCACGTGCTGTATATGAGGCGACGAATGGACGTCGACGCATGGTGAGTGAATAGTACTTCGAACATTACCCTTAACATCTCACTGACTATCGAACTCCAGCTTCGTGGCATTTCACACGTTCACTTCTTCTACATCAACGGACACACCCGCGTTCATGCATCGTAAGCTGCTATTCATCTATGCACGCGGCGTTGGCTTTCTAATCTCACCTCTCTCGTAGAGGATGGCATTGACTAGCGGTTTCGCATGGCGCATCGGGGCTATCTCAAGCCCAAAGCTGCAGTGGGGAGCAAATCGGCAAGGACACGCCAATACTTGCCGCCATTGTGGGATCTTGCTACTTACGGGCGAAAACGCCGGTTTCTGTTGTGGCCCAAACGGCAATCGATTGCATGCAGTTCCTCCATTGACAGCGCTACCTCGAGAGCTAGAAGCTCTCACCCATGATCGTCGCATTTCTGCACAATCTAACATTCTCAACCTCATCTTCGCCTTTGCGGCCTTGGAGAGTACCGGAGAGTTTGCGAAATTTGAACACGGTCCACCAGCGTTCTTCGCGCTTGGAGGTCGTGTCTACCATCGGCTTCGACCTGAACATATGGACTCTCCTGTCCACTGGTTGCTATACGATGGATTCGATACCGCTACACCTCCTCACGCTGATCACGCTGCCGAACTACCACTCCACTGGATTCAGGCTATGCAACGTGCACTGGAACGGTGCAATCCCTTTGTCCGACAGTTGCGCATGCTTGGTCGCTTGAATCCTTCCGTGTATCCACATGTGTACTTGATTGTTGCCGATTCTCCATCTTCCCCCGAGATCGCAGCAATTATGCGTTACTCCAACACCAGCTTCGCTGACGTCCATCCACGCCAACTAGTAATCACTCGCACCAATAACGTCAACTCGCGCATTCCCACTGTCAGTCGCTTATGGGAACCTTTAGCTTACCCTTTGCTGTTCCCTCACGCAACACTTGGCTGGGGAATTCCCAACCTCGAACCCGAGCTTGATGACATTAACATTCCTGCGTCGACTGTCCCCACCGGCGACCCTGAGACGACGCAGATATGGCACTATCGTGCTCGGCTCCTTCGCGAAGAGCGGTTCAGCGTCTTTGGACGTCTCACCAATGAATACGTTGTCGATATGTTTAGCCGCAATCTAGAGACTCGAATGGCCTACATTCGCACAAATCAACGCAAAATTCAACAGGAGGATGCCATGCAAATGGGCCTCGACTCCGTCGAGGCGAACGAAAATATCTATCTTCCCGCATCATTCCTTGGATCGAATCGCTGGGCTTCCGAGCAGATCGCGGACTCTCTCGCAATCGCTGCGAGGTATGGAACCCCCACATTCTTCATCACCTTCACCTGCAATACAGCTTGGCCTGAGATCACGTCTCAACTGCGGCCCGGTCAGACATTCCGCGACATTCCTGTCGTTGTCTGTCGTGTCTTCAAGCGAAAGCTGGCCCTGCTGGAACACGCGTTACGATCCATGTTTCCCGACGCAGGCCCCGTACTCTACTTGGTCCATGCGATCGAATTTCAGAAACGCGGAGCACCTCACGCTCACATTCTCATCAAATATGCGTCTGATCTCTCGTTGGTCGATGATATAGATTCGATCGTATCCGCAGAGATGCCTGAAGACCCGATCGACGCTGCGCTTATCCGCAAAGCTGGCCTCATCCATAACTGTGGCGACTACTGTGGCACTTGCCGTTTCCACTACCCAAAAGCTCTGCAACCTACGACGACCATCGACACCGCAGGCCATGTTCACTATCGTCGTCGACATCAAGATGACTCTTGGATCGTACCGCACTGTCTGCCTCTTATCCGTAAATTCGAATGCCACATGAACTTCGAAATTGCGAGCACGTCACACCTCTTCCAATATCTCTTCAAGTATATTCATAAAGGTAATTAGTACTCGCCTCTTTCCGTTCGCGACAATGTGTTCGCTAACCCGACATCAGGCCCTGACCATGTGAAGTTCAAAGTTTTCATCCACCATCCCGACGACTCAAACGAACATATCGACGAGATCGAAGACTACTGGGATGGACGCTACCTGTCCGCACCGGAGGCAACGTGGCGAATTCTCGGCTACAATATGACCAAGAAAGACCCTGCTGTCACCGCACTTCCAATCCATCTCCCCTCGTCCTCGCGCACTCACCGTCAATATATTCAACGCAACAGCAGCAACGAACACTCTCTATCACTACTAGAACGCTACTTCCTTCGACCTCTGGGCTCCTTCACCACCAGCGATGGATCCTCTCGCACGTTTGCATCTCTCACGTATGCCGACTACTTCTCTTTGTTCCGACTTGCCTCCTACAACAGTCCCCTCGGCTGTGCACCAACTTTCGCTGAAAGTGACTTCTCATCTACCACCGTCGTCCACATGCGTGTCATACAACGTCATATCCATCATCCGCACCTTGCTCGGCTCCATCGTGCGCGTCCCTCCGAAGGTGAACGGTTCTATCTTCGTACCATTCTACAACATCGAGCGGCCACTTCGTTTTCCGATGCGCTCACTGTCGATGGTGTTGTCCATAGCTGTTATCAAGATGCTGCGAATGCTTTGGGTCTGTTCTCGACTACCAGTGAAGGCCAACTCGCCATTGAAGAGGCGATTACTTCATTGGCGACACCGCCTCAACTACGTATACTCTTCATTCACCTCCTCGTCAACGATTGTATCCCAACTCCTCGAACAGTCTGGGACACATACCATGCTGCATTATCCACCGACTTTACTATCGCGCGCAATGGCGCTGAAACTCTTGCCGTCGCTGACACTCTCAATCATCTCAACCATTTACTGCAAGAGTATGGGTTCACCGTCGAAACCTATGGCTTACCTCAACCGTCGATGCACTCATCCGAAATCGCGCATGAACTAGAACGTTGGTCGCCGCAAAAACATCATCTTGCCATTCGCGCTGCACACATGGTAGCCGTCTTCAATGCCGAGCAGCACGCCATATTCAACACCATCATACACGCTATTCACAGCGGTCGTCCTCACCTCGCGTTCATCGACGGTCCTGCCGGGCGTGGTAAGACGTTCCTCGTTAACGCTCTTTGCGCTCAACTACGGTCTGAAGAACGCATTGTCATCCCGACTGCTACATCAGCATACGCAGCACAGCTCTATCCTGGAGGTCGCACGACTCATTCGGCATTCAAAGTAAGCTTCCTTTTCGCCGCTCCACTCTCTTACGTTTACTACGACTTGCATAGATTCCCGTAAACGATAACAACGAACTACTGCAATCCACTCTTTCGCCGCACTCAGCTCACGCAGACCTCCTCCGTGAAACGGACGCTATTGTGTGGGATGAAGCTCCTATGGCCAACAAAGCTGTCGCTATGTCCGTGGATGAATTGCTGCGCGATCTCATGCGTTCCGATCAGCCTTTCGGCGGAAAAGTCACGGTCCTCCTCGGTGACTTTCGGCAGACGTGTCCCGTAATCCGCGGAGGCTCTCGCGCTCAAGTCGTCGATGCTTCCATTCGTTCATCCACCCTTTGGCCTTCGTTGACCATCCATCGACTCTCTGCTCCAATTCGCAATGCTGATGATCCTGAATTCGCCCGTTTCGTAGACGACATTGGCAATGGAGCCGGCCCACAGGTCGTACTCGACCTTTTGGAACATGTACCTGACGCTGATACGCTCCTCGACTTCATCTATCCCACATCAATCATACAGCAACCTCATCTTTGCGTTACTCGTGCCATTCTTGCACCCACCAATGCTCAAATTGATGCCTACAACGCCACGATCATCGCCCAAGTTCACGGCTCCTCTCAAACTTATTACGCTGCAGACTCCCTAAAAGAAGCAACAGACGCAGGACTCGAATGTGCACCGTCCTTGCTCGACTACGCCGCACGTCAACATCTACCTGGAATTCCTCCACATAGGATTGAAATCAAAATCAACGCCGTCTATCGTTTACTGCGCAATCTATCGACCGATCGCGGCCTAACGAAGAACACTCGAGTCCTTATCGTTGCTCTCGGTCGCCGCCTCATCACTGTCCGTATCTTACGTGGTATGAGCGGCGTCGACCAACGTGACACGGAAGATATCCTCATCCCCCGTATCTCTTTTTCATATTGTCTTCCGTCAGGACATACTCTCTTACGCCACCAATTTCCGCTCGCGTCTGCTTACGCTACAACTTTCAACAGCTGTCAAGGTCTCACGTTAGATATAGTCGGTATTGATCTCGTTCGCCCGGTCTTCTCTCATGGCCAATTGTACACTGCACTCTCCAGAATTAGGCATCGTTCCCATGCTCGTGTCCGTCTCCCTACTGATATCTCCACAACCAAAAATGTTGTTTACCAAGAGCTCCTAATATAGCCCTCCTACTTCTCATTATCAATCGCAACGCCTACTGTCACCTCAGTCACATACCTGTAACGCCTTACGTGACATGTATTGTCTGCTGCTGCACAAGCCTCAAATGAACACAACCACTACGGAAAGCATATACTATAACCCACAGACTGCAAACTTAATTGAAATCTTTCACGCACGTACACCAACTACGACTCTACTCCCGACTCCTGAATTACCCTGCGACTAGCGCTCAAGAGCGGCACCACACGCCTTAGACACCGCATTCGCCAAGGAGACGGCGGAGCGAAGCGACGCCCCCCCCTTGTGCTCAATTAAGCAGGCCGCTTGAAATAAGCATCATGGGAGCTCCCATCACGCTGAAGGTACCCAATGGATCTACTACTCGTTCCACAGAATCCTGTGGGCCTGAAGTCTGACTCGGAGGCCACAGTAGCAGGACTGGGATGCCGGCGGCGGCGATTAATACTCGGAGGTTGCACGTGGCAAGGCAATGTCGTGTCGCTTTCTTGACACTCCGCAGTACGAGTGTACATACCCCGGATGCCAGGAGGATGAAAGGTGCCAAAGTGAGTGCAATAACTCGATATATGGATTCAACCCGATACCAAAGCATAGGTCTAGCTTAAAAGGACTTCACATTCGCCGTCACTGCAACACCCCGCGGAAAAGCCCACCACTGCGAGTTTCAACCGATGACTGCACCTCCAGTCCGTCTATCCTCATTTGACGTGAATTCCGCTAATAGAAGACATATAGAGCCCATCATATAGTCTCTGAGACAATGCGATTACTCGAGACCGAGACTGGTCAATTCGCAGAGTTCACCGATCTCACCGATGTTCGCTACGCCATTCTCTCGCACACATGGGATCCGAATGGCGAGCAAACGTATCGAGAGCTTCGAAAGCTCCGCAAGGCTTTGACTCGAGAGGATCTTCCTATATCGGCCAGTCTTCCCGACTCGGATCTTGGCACCGCAGTCACAGCAAAGGATGGCGCCAAGCTGAACCTATCCGCAACCTCCCCCTACCCACTGGCATACGAACCCCCCTCTCCATCCGACACATGCTCATCTACCGATACCATGCGCGCGGGGTCATTTTTGGATGACGGCAGGATCTCCCTTAAGATTCGAATGGCGTGTGCCGTCGCGCGCGAGCATGGATATCGCTACATCTGGATCGACTCCTGCTGCATCGACAAGTCCAGCAGCACAGAGCTATCAGAAGCGATCAACTCCATGTATCTCTGGTACAGCAGGGCCACTATCTGCTATGCGTTTCTTGCAGATGTCCCGGACGACGACGAGCCGGACTCCGAGGACTCCGCCTTCCGTCACAGCAGGTGGTTCACGCGGGGATGGACTCTGCAGGAGCTGATTGCTCCCCGACTTGTCGTCTTTCTATCCGACCATTGGAGCGCGCTTGGGACGAAAGCGACGTTGGCGACAGTCGTAGAGGAAGTCACGCGTATCGACCAAGCTGTTCTACTCCATCAGAAGTCGCTCGACGAGGTCAGCGTGGCCGAACGGATGGCTTGGGCTTCTGAACGAGCGACGACGAGGGTGGAAGATCAAGCGTACGCGCTGCTGGGTATATTCGACATCAACATGCCCACTCTCTATGGCGAAGGCACCCGCGCGTTCCGGCGATTGCAAGAGGAGATCCTCAAGCGGATACCCGACCAGAGCCTCTTCGCCTGGGGCGATGCGTATCTGCAACCATTACCAGAAGCAGAGGACGCGCTGCTGGACCTTCGACGATTCGTATGCCTCACGAAGTACTCCGCCAGATCCCTGTTCGCGGCGTCTCCCGCAGAATTTCTGAGGTCAGGGTCGATTCGCCGCGTTCCCCACAACGCCTACCTCCGCCGTCTTGGCCTCTTCAATGTTCCTCTCCCGGAATACGCGTCATCTCCGTATGGCACGCGGTTACAGCTACCTATCCTCCCCATCTCGTTGTGTCTTCCGCCCTGGTCTGTCAATTACCAGGAGCGTAGTGGGGCCTCAGAGTGGTGCTTCGCTCTCCTCGCCTGCGAGCCCTCCCAGCGACCGGGTCACCTTCTAGCCCGTGTCTGCCGTATGGTCCCATCCCTTCACTGCCAGATCGAGGAGCTACAGTCTGGCTTCGTCGCGATCACCCAAGCACGACACTACAGCGGTTACCCAAAGTCATTCACCCTGTCCCCAAGCCAGATCACGCAGTTCCGCTCTGACATCACCAATAAGACAGTCTATCTACCGCACCAGGAGCGCGTTCTATCACCCAGCCCGAACCCGACTATTGTGTCGAGGACATTCAGGATGACGCTGTCGCCATGGGCATCCGCTGTGCTTCAAAAGCAAGGATACGACATCGCGTTTCGCAACCCTACCCAGGCATCCCCCTCAACATACTATCTCTTCCTCTCTAGAGACGACCACACCCTCAAGATGGAGTTCGAGTACTCGCAAGACAGCTTCGTCTCCGAGGAAGGGCTTCGAGTGGCCATATGGGACTTCCATCTAGACGCCACTCTATCCACTGCTCAGAACGACTCCCAGGCTCCATGTCCAGTCCATCAGGTGTGGTGGGAGAGTGAGTCTGGTTTTCCGGACTTCGAGCTGGTGGACCCGCTGGGAAACGAGGTGACCCTACAGCTCGGACTCGATGCCGCGTCAGGGTCCTCGGATAACTCCTTCAATCTGCGTGTGGAGGTCATCCGCCGAAGAACCCAGAGGGAGCCTATCTCTTTGGCGGCTGCCTGATACTACATGCTTGGCTCCATACGTACATGATGTCGTTTCACCAGTGAGCTACCCTCAAACTCGTTACTGTTGTCCATACACAGCGTGATCTTAACTTCTATGAATTACGCAGGATTTGTTTAGACCTCCCCTCCGAAACCCTTCTCGACAGCCACCTGCATCGCAATGATGTCGACCGAGTAGCTATGCTTGATCGACCCTCCTAGACCAAGATAACCAGACTTCTTCTGGGCCTCATCCGTGTAACTACGACATCAGCCATGGGTCAGTGTCAAGACCGACGACTAAAGGTGAGAAGCTGCTCACTTGACCGTCGTGACGAGCGAGTAGAAGTGGTCGGGCAGGTCCGCGTTGGGGTACGCACAGATCAAGCGGTACTCCCACCCGGTCGTGTCCGAGCCCTTGTCCTCGTCGTGGGACTGCATCGAAGTGAGGACGCCCTTGTCCTCGTCCTTGGAAGGGTCGGCGAAGGCACGCCTGATGTGCTCGGTGAGCTTCGGCCGCGCGACGGCGGAGAAGGAGTCAGCGATGAAGTCCGTGACCTTCGCGGCGAGGACGGCCGGCGAGTTGTCCTCGGCGTGGATGGTCGTGGACTGCACGCGGTCGAACGCGACGTCGGTGCCCGGTCTGGACGTGATGGAGTTCCTAAAGTCGGACCATGTGAAGTGCACGCCGGCTGGCGTCCTGGCGTCGGTGGCGTGAGTGTCGGCAACTTGCTTGTTGTCGGCGGCGATGTGGGTGGCGGCGAAGGTGGCCACATGGGTGAACGTCGGGAGCAGCGACTCCGGGAGGTCGACGATGAGGTCGAACTCTGCGGTCAGTCAGCCAAGGGTCAGGTCGGGTCGGGTGTATGGATCGAGCAGTAACGCACTGGGGGACTTTGTGCTGCTGGCGTAGCGGGTTAGCAGGAGCAAGGAACCATGACGGGGCGAAGTAGACGTACGGGGTGGACATCTGAGCAATCCGGTGCGATGTGAGATGCAGGGGTTTGAGAATGAGCGGAAGACTCTCTTGTGGGGAACGGGATAGGCACGTACTTATTGTCCTCTGGTTCCCGTTTGAACCAACTAAGACCCCAGCTCCCAGACGGCCTGTCGTTCTCATTTTGGTCTTCGCGGCACGAACACTTTGAGGTCCCGCACCGGGGACATATCTGCCGGACCTCAAGCTCCACCCATCGACACCATTTCCACAATCTGTACCTGTCCCTTGAGGAATGACATGGCCTGTACGTGAAGTTTCCGCCCAGGCCAGAGTGGCAGACCGCTCTGGAGCGAGTCCTTGACCCTTCTGCACATAGCTGCGGATAGCCATTCCGGACGTTGGTTGTCAGCGGTCCAAGGCACCGAGATGAAGAAGGGCTTACAAGGTCCCGGCCAGGGCTGATTGTGCACCTGTTGTCTGCCATCGTCCGAATAGCAGCGCTAAACCAATGGCTTCAGCTGTCAGTGCATACTAGAGCAAGCGCCTGTTGTCGGCTATGGGCAGGACTAGGCACGGTTGTACCGGCCGTTTACACTGTGGCGAGTTCGCAGAGGCAGTCGAAGATGTGCCTGGAGTCCGCCAGTACTGGACACCTGTCCGACGGTGCATGTATGGCGCGGCCTGATGTTGACTCAGGACCAGGGTATCGACCCAGACCGTGCCATTTCGAAATCATGGACCGGGGGACTTTTGTGTGCCTTCATCCAGCGAGCCTGTTCGTTGACATGTTTGCTTCGATCTCTCAGAAGGAGTTGTGGGTTGGCAGACTTGACACGACCACCGGACAGCAGCCGTCGAGGAACAGGTACGCGCGTACGTACACAACCACCCGCTGGACGAAACCCCGATGTCTGTCACTGGTCAGACGGAGTTCAGCCGAGGCTGCACACAGATTGGACGGGAGCCTTGAACACTCACTTGACGAGGACGATGAACAACGACACTGTCCATGGCGGCTCGCGCTCTTGCTCTTGGGTATATAAGCGAATCATCTTTGCCTTGGAGACCCCAGGGTCCAGGCAAACACCTCTATCCACCAGCTCTTCCTCAACTCTTTACACACAGCTACGTATACCACGACCATGTCTGATAAGCCGTGAGTACAACAGCATACACCCATTTCACCATCGTCGCTGACCACACACCTTTTGTTCGACAGTGTCACCGGTAAGCTTTGCTTCTGCGCCAGAAGCCCGCGGTCGTCCTAACCCCTCCGACAGTGTTCGACGAGTTCTCCAAGCTCCCCGGCCCCCTCATCCCCGCCGCCGCCAGGATCATGAAGCTCTCCAACGCCTACGTCATCTTCAACGACACCCAGAAGGTCACCAGCTTCAACTGGGGCGGCTTCAAGGACGCCGTCGTCGCCCACCCGGGCACCGACCTCGCGTTCGACAAGCTGCAGTCGACATCGATCACGAACCAGACGGCGTCCGTCGACGACATGGCGTCCAAGATCGCGCAGTTCCTCGTCGACACGTTCGCGCTCAAGGCGAACAACACGGACGGGCTGCGGGCGCAGATCAACTCGGCGTTCAACACCCTGGACAAGAAGGAGAGCAGCGGGTGGTTCAGCTCGTACAAGAACGAGGGCCACGGGTCGTCGTGGGAGTACCGGATCGTGTTCGCGCTCCCGAACCCGGACCATGCGGACTGGTTCTACTCGGTGGTGTCGACGATCAAGTGCGTGGGGTTTCGTGATTTCCGGTCCTCTATTGGGGCCGAGCATTCGCTGACGGTCGTTCGTGGATGACAGGCTGACTGCGGACATCCTCGAAACCCAGGGCTGGTTTGGACTGATGAGCGAGAGCAGGCACAACTTCACGGCGGACATCACGGCGATGGAGTTGGTGGTGAACAAGAGCTACGCATACACTTCCTAGAGGGACCATGCGAGTGAGTTTCCGTGGCATAATATCAGCTTCGGGCAATGACTTACCGAGGTACGGGCAAGGGTATCGCTCCGACTGGTCACTGAACCAGGACAGGCATCAGTAGGAACAACGTAATGTTGTGATTATGTGCATGTGGCGGATTGGAATAGGCAGTATACAATACACTACCCCGTCTATATCCATATGTGTGATCCGTTTTATCAAAGGAAACCGTGTCTAGGATGATGCATCTAGTCTGTCGGGGAGTACTTTGCTGCAGGCCGACGATCAGGGCATGCCTCCCACCTACTAGCATAGCAAGAGTCAAGACTCACCATCTTGCTCTCCTTCTGATATCCGCACTTTTCGTAGAAAGCTAGGCGCAAGTCAACTGTCAGCACGCCGGCCCTTCCTCGTTCCCCTTCACCCGCGAGGCGAAGGACGCAGATAAGTACTCACTTATGTTGCTATCGCCGCAGCTGAGGGTCGTCTTGTAGCACCCGCTGTTCTCAACCGACGAGATCGAAGCGACGCTCGCAACCGGTGCTTCTCTACGCTCCGCATCCGCTGCGCTATCGTCATGGTCCACTATTCCTGGCCGGCGGACTCGGACGACCTCAAGCGGTCACAGGCCCTCGGTGCGGAGGAGGCTATATGCATGATGGACCGGTGACGTCCATGGCACGTCGACAAGCGCCTTCTCACGGCCCTACAATGCGTATGGTGGATCGGGCCTATCGACGGGCTCCATTAGGGGGTGGAATAGTATGCTTATAAGGCAAGGATCGCCTTCTCAACCTCTCAACACTGTCATGTCATCCTTTCCCGCCCGCATCCCTATAATACACCGTTTAAATGCACCCTCAAAGCCTTATGCCTCACTGCTTGGCGTCACCATACCAATCAAGGGATCCAGCAATCACGACTCTGAAGTCGGTCCTCAAGTCTTGAATACCATTCGAAACGCGATCCGCTACTATTCAGTACCACGATTACCTGCCGACGCAGATATTATCTGCAACATATACGAGGTAGTATCCATTCTGATTTTTCTGGAATTTATACTCATCTCTGGGCTACAGCTTCCACTTCCATACGACAGGGAGTATTTTGCGCGGCATGAAACTGTAGGCGAACTCCAGCAGTTTGCGGACGCCATCGACGATACCTACTTGAAATCTCATGCCTCGCTGTTGTCTGAAGAGGATGCCTTTCAAGATGCTCGAAACGCCCTTATCATCGTCTACGGTGAGTATTCTCAGTTTCGGCACTAGGCCCCCTGATGCGACTTAAACCGCTGGGTTTGAACTTTGCAGAAGTCGCATCCTCAGACCAGGAGAGAGAAGCCATCGTCCGCGCCGCACAGAAACACCTTGCACCATCTGAAGAAGCGGAACCTGCAAGGCTACAGGATCACATAAGCCCTTCGCCAGACGTTGTATACAGCGGCCGTGCCCCGTTCGTCGGCATCTACCATCCCGTCTTCGCGAAGTTCATCCGCACGATGACCATTCCTCCCGAACAGCTCGATCTTACCCCCCCAGAGCTTGAATGGGCACACTCCTTGGTCTCATATTCAAAGGCTTCATTCTGCCAAGACCAGGACGTGTGCAGAGACCACATCTACCCAATACTGCAGGACGCCATTGACGACTCACTGCGCATGGCTACAATGCAAAATGACGTCATGGCCACAGGCGTCATGCCGATTCGGCTTTGCGAGGACTCCTTTGGGGCCTGCCCTTTCATCATGGACCTTCAGGACGAAAGAATGGAACATGATTCTGATCCCGCCGCCCGTACTATGACTTTTCACTATATTGCTATCCATGCGTCACCGGAGGTGCGTTCACAGTGCTGCAACACACACTGCGGTTGTGGCTCAGACGCCTCTGATCCGCAGAACAAAAAGCTCAGGGACATCTCGCCCTGTCCCGCCTTACTCTTGGGCATCGTCGGTCCCCGGATCATTGTCTCTGGCGCGGTCTACACCGACACGCTTGTCGTCCAGGATCTGACCTGCTACGACACCCTTGGCTACCGCGCCACCGTCAATCACCGCACAGGGCTCGACGATGCGGTGTACAGGGGTGCACGATTATTGCGCGCGTTGAGAGAGGGGGTCAGAGAATTGCGGCAATACTATCAGGAGCTCTGGTCGGCCTACGGCCATTGTGCCGAGCGATCCTCCCTCCGTCACAGGCCCCCGAATCCAGAACACCCGCATTTCCGGCAGTTCTCCATCGGCACGACGACTGTGAAGCTGGACTACGTCGAACGGCTCGCAGGTGCTAACCCTTGGCGAGCGGTATTCAAAGCGCGCGTCGTGAACTTCGACCCCCCTCCTTCGAGTCCAGCCGAGCTCGCGGGCCTGCCTCCGATGAACAGATATGTCGCCGTCAAGTTCGCGCACCGATATAGTGGGGACGCGCACGCGCTGCTCGCCCAGCAGTCCCCGCCGCTCGCGCCTGCGCTGTGGTACTGCGCGCATGAGCCGGCCGTCGAGATGTACGTCGTCGTCATGGAGTACGTCGACGGCTCAACACATCCCGAGGTGCGCGCGCCGTATCCTGGGACTGGGGCTGAGACTCCTCAGTGGACCGGAGCGCTGCGGACGGCGGTCACCACGCTTCACGAGCACGGGTTGGTGTTTGGACGCCTGCGCGGGCAGAACGTCTTCGTCCCTCGCGGACACCCGGACGAGGTGAGGCTGGTCAATTTCAACTGGGCGGGGAGGGCGGGCGAGGCGCGCTACCCGAGCACTATCTCCATGGGGGTCCCGCAGCTGTGTCCATCATGGCACCCAGGGGTGAGGCGTGGGGGTATCATCGAGAAGGAGCATGATGACTACCTCTTGGATAAGATTGTGTCTTCTGTTGAGCAACTATAGGCGGGGCTAAGCATTAGGAGTTGACATTGGCTCGGAGTGCTTTCGTCCCTGAGCTAAGGATGTCTTCTCGTACAGATCTATGTATGATAATATGTTTCCATGAAGCCTCATAGTACACACTAGTAATACATTGTCTTTGCCGCGTGGTATCAAGCCCAACAGAGGTAGATCATGGTCCAGAGACGACTTCATTATAATTGTTCTCGAGACTCAGACTAGAGAGTTGCCGCCTGCTGCGCGCGGCACTAACCTTGTGTGAGGAGATTTGCGTGCCAGGGGCCATGTACTCGGGCATTGTGAGGTAGGCGGTGAGGCAAAAATTTCCCGTAGTCAATTCGAAGATATATACACGTGAACGCAGCCAAGTAACATGTAACATAAATGTACAGACATGTAACGTCCTACAAGTACACCTTCCAACGAATGGTGAATGATCGTGCGGCACGCAGCAAGAGTAGATGAACGTATAGGTACCTGTCGATGATCACCAGAAGCGGTTGAACGCGTCATTGAAGGCAGCAAGACCTCCAGCAATGTTCTCATGGACTCGATTGTCGGGAGGTCGTTGCGTGGGCGTTCCGGCTGAGGAGGAGGGGACGGGACGAACGGACGGAGATGGTGAGCTGGCTCACGATGCCGTACTGGGCCGGATGCGCCATGCATTCCGCTCATTGACGTACTCACCCGCAGCAGTTTGATCCGCAGACAGGTGAGGCCTGCGAAGGTGCAGGACGTCGAGAACGTAAGGAGTGTAGCGCTCAGTTCTTACTTGTTTCGGCGGTAGTCGCGTGTGGGCGTGCTGCACTTGCAAATAATCTCAGGACGACGTTTGAGTGGTGTTGACATCCGCTCACAGTTCTAGGTGTCCCTTACTAATTTATGCCTGAGGTGCTGAGCGGCGGTGAACCTGTCGCATCCGACAAGCGCCGATGGAACGGAGGAAAGCGGGTGCCATAAGGCGCTTGAATTATGACCCCTCCAGTAACCTTGCACACAAGGTGATAAATATCCCAGCCTCCTGATAGACCTATCCACTATCCGAGCGGGATCCGAAGGTGCAATGGTCCGGTGAGGTGCACAAGGGGAGTGAGAGGAAGGGTACTAAATGAGTGTGGTGCGTAGGTAACGGATTCGGGTCCTATCGATGTACGCGGTCCGAATGCGAGCCGTGTCGACCTGCGATGAGACGAAGTCGAGAAGGCGAAAGTCGAACGTGCGTGCGTGCGACTCGGTGTAGTATTGCTACCTACTCGTGCTTTAGTGCGAGCTAGCGTCTTCTGAGCGGCTCGTTCGCCGCGATCCACGCGGAGATCGCGGGTGCTGCGTGTTTGGTAGTGTCGCCAAGATGAACGTATCGTGAAGTGAAAGCGACAAATCGGTTGGCGGGGATATGGAGACACGGCCGCCGGTCGAGTCATAGAAGCGAAAGAGCTTCCCGATGGCGAAGGAAGCGGGTCGGGCGGAACTACTACTGCTCACGGCTTCGAGGCCGAGCTCGGAAAGGACAGGACCTGCGCCTTGCCTGTCAACTCGCTGTGAGCTCGACTGATGGAGAACCGGTAGAGAATGTATCCAACGTACCGAAAACAGTCGCATCGCACTTGACCTTCCGGGTTAACAGTCGTCTACCGCGTCTCTTCCGTCCATATACCGGCCGCGAGGAAGGTGCGAGCATCCGGTTGAAGCGGCAGAGCGGCATGTATGCACTAGGGGTGAAAGAGAAGGTGTGGCACTCCAACACGCAGGACATAGTCGGCGATGCCTTGGTGACACGATGGAAGATAGAAGACGTACCGCCGTGGAGGGAGACGAACTTGAGAACATTGGATGCCTGACGGGCAATTTGTAAATTGTTTGACTTGCGGAAGATGCCCGACTGCTCCGAGTGCTTCACAAGGCAAGTCAGCGCACTCTCCGTCGCGGTCGGTCTCTCGTACGCATGCTCGACGTTGAGCGATCAATCCAAACCGAACCCTCTGTGATCGAGGACATAACACGACCCCTCCAGTGGACGCAAATCCACAATATCTACCAAAGGAAGAACCCTGGCATCCACATCGTCTGAGGAGCATACGGCGCTGCTAACCGTGATCTCACCTACAGCACGAAACTGCTGCTTCAGCGATCTGCTTCAATTGGGGGGGAATAAGACGAGTCTTACCAAGGTCTGCACCATGCTGTGCCAGCCACTGCCAGCCGTCCAGGCCGTAGTCCGCCATCGTGAGGCTTGGGTCGATATCGGGGTCGCACAGCGAGTGCATGCCAGCAAGCTGATTGCGGTGGTGGGTGTCGTTTGTTGGACGGCACGTGTAGCATAGTGTGTTTCCGACCCCGACGAGCTCCACAGAGCATTCTTTGTCCGCAAGAACGCCGACCAGGACCTCTAATGAAAGATACGGCAGCGAGGAGACGTAACACACTTTGAGTGTGGGGCGTTGCTTAATCTGCGACGGCGATCGCATCGACACATGCGCGGGTGTATGTTCAATGGACTCTACGCACCAAACGGAGGAACGCCTCCAATACTGCCCGATCTTCGTGGAGCTTGATGGACAACGCGCGGAGATTGCGCGGAAGACAATCCGCGAATAGGCTTTCGCGTGCGGCCGTGAACTGCATCCCGCCCCATCCAAGTCCCAGGTCCTCCAGGTTCGGGAGCTTGGGGAGCAGTCTGATGATGGGCTGGGACTGCTCCGAACATAAGTCGAGGTGCAGACGACGAAGGTGTTGCTTGTTCTGGAGGAACGCCGCAATGGGGTTGGCGTCGCAGTCGCGCATGTCGTGTGTGTATTCGACAAGGAATTTGAATGCGGTGAGGTGCGGGAACGCCTCGGGGGAAGAAGCGAAGGCTGAAAGGATACCGTCGACGTTCCACGCGCTCGCCGTCAGTGTGAGAGATGTCAAGAGCGGGGAGTGCTGGATGAGCCTTTCCAGACCGGTCGCCCCGATTGCACGCAGGAATGTCGCATGCTTCAACTTGGGGAGCGGCGCGCTCGGGAACATCCAGTAGGAGGTCGTGATGTCCTCTAGAGACGCGGCATTCAGGTCCACAAGTCGCAGGGCGGACTCGTAGCGCTCCCGATCGGCGGCAGGCATGTTGGTTATACTCGGAATCCACTCGTTCAGGGAGACCATAAGCGTTATTTGGGTCAGTTTGCGGAGCTCAAACAGGTCGGGCCACAGAAACTGCATCGGCCTGCCACCATATCAGATGCGTTAGTGAGAGGTCGGCGGGCTGGAAGAGGGAAGAAAAACTTGCGATATCAAGAGCGAGCGAAGGTTCTCGCATCTCCGTAGCGCTTCTGCGGCGTGCTGGGGGATGATGTGACCGTTCCCCCGCCATTCAAAGGATTCGAGGTTGGAGAGTGCACTGAGTGCCCTCCCTATGGCTTCTGTGTCGGGATGAGCTCCTGTTCTCGGGCATCCTGTAGCTCAGGTTTCCACTCACCAAGCGCAAGAGTAGTGGACCGCCCGAACGGAAACTCGTACCAGCGAACCGATAGCGATCTAACTATCTTTGCAAGGGAGATATCTTGCTCGAGGTGTTGGAGGATGGCAAACGACCGGCTGTTATACTTGCTCAGCTGCGCGGTTTCTTCTTCCGTCCAAGGATCGTCGCGGCTCCAATGCCGTCCAGGTCGTCTCTTAATTCCGAAGGTCAGCGTGATATGTGAGAAGAGGAGAGGAAGAGCGAGATCATGAAACATTTTGGAAACAAAGAGGAGGGTCTTGCGGGTAGGTCTCGGGCATGATTCGACGATGAGCTGGAACAGCTCCACGGGCAGCTGGACGTTGGCCATGAAGTGGTAGCAAGAGCGACGGCTTGTTGTGAAAGGACAGAGGCAATGGTCCGAATTCAAACTGGGGATCCACACCGATCGGCAACGGCCGAGACGCGTTGACACGTCCTGACGCCCGTCTCATGAGCGAAGCCGATCGACAGCGTCCCTCGTCTGTGTCACCGTGTCGTGCCAGTGGCCACTGAGTAGAAACAGAAGCCCCGGGTAGGTCCATATATTGCATCCCCCACCGCGCCCGGAGCAGCGACGCTGATCTCACTCTTTACCACCATGTCGACGTCTCTCGACCAGGCCGGCGACTCGGAGCGTCTCAAAGCGGAGGGCAACAAGCTCTTCATCAAGAAAGACTTCACGGGCGCGTACCAGAAGTACACCGAGGCAATCGAGCACGACAGCGAGAATGCAGTCCTGTATTGCAACCGTGCGGCCTGCGCCTTCGGTCTCGGCAGGTGCGACAATTTAGACTCCACTCGCGGGGTCGTTGGGGCCTGATCTCTGGTTCCAGGTATCTGGATTCGTGCACAGATGCTACGAAGGTCAGTCTAGGTTATGATCGGCTTAAGATGGGATATCGACAGCCTTCGTGTTGCAGGCAACGGAGCTAGATCCCTCGTATGCGAAGGCATGGGGCCGGTTGGCTCAAGCGACAGCGGTCAGTTAGCGTTACCCGCGGCGGGTTCATGAATCGACGGTCCGATGCTAACGCCCTGTCAATTGTTGGGACAGAGCATCAACAACCTTAACCAAGCGGTCCGTGCGTGGAAACGCGCGATCGCCGTACTTCCCGTCGAGAACTTGACGCCAGCGCAGAAGAAGCAGAGGGACAACTATACTGCTGAGCTTGCAGCCCTCCAAGCCAAGGTGGCAGATCTGGACGCCAACCCCAAGCCGCCCAAGAACTTCACGGCGACCGGCACGCCTGAAAATCTGCCCTGGAACCGTGCGATGGCCTTGATTCCTGGACTGCAAGCTACCCGGCAATGGAATAGCAGCGTAAGTGGATCCCGTTGCTCGATGGAATGTTACAGCTAGTAACTCGCCCTTTCCAGGCTTGGGTCATAACAAAGGCATATCGTGTATGTCCCACTGGTCACATATTCTAATCGGTGTGCTAACCTGATTGGAAAGGAATGGCAGAGCGGAATGGAAAAGGTGAAGATGGGAAGAGCCGTTCCAGCCCCTTTGGGACGGCGAGGTCACTTTGGTCACTTGGGTGTAAGTTACGCGTGTTCCTCTCTATAGCAGTACTTACAACTTAATGTCATTTAGGCTGTCGCCGAACTCGCCAATACACTGATTATCGATGACCGTGCATTCCACATCACCGACAAGAACTGGCTCGATCTGTACAATCGGCAACGTAAGGAACCATCCTATGCTCGTCCAAGAGATCCAGTTTCTTACCAATTCCTTCCAGTTTCGGTCGAAATAACCCACGCGAGGGGTTGGAGCGATAGCGGGGCGAGAAAGATCATGGAACAGATCCCCCCGAAACTCAAGGCTGATGGCTGGGACGCTGTCCGCCCCGCAATCTCTATCACGGTTAGGTGCGTCGAGGAGATCGCCTACTTATTTGAATCTGCGAGTTGAACCGGTTGTGCTTGATAGTGGCTGGATCATGCGCGCCTTCCTCGAGGAGAGGCTCAAGGGTAATGTCGAGACCGCACTGGATTTTTTCACTTCCGCCCTTGATCTTCTTCAATGGGGAAAGGAGCTCTGGAAGGATGTTTGCTTTGAAGATAAGGGCGAAGTCTTCCAGCCCGCTTTCATTCATGGAGTCAAATGCTTGCGCCTCGAGGCGCTGCTTACGGTAACATTCTCCTTCATACGCAACTCGACTAATCACTAAATTGACTATCAGGCATACAACAAGGAGCCTTCGAGGTTCCCACTCACGGAGATTCTTGTCGGTGCAAATGAACTGTTGGCCGAACTTGATGGCGTCCCGGAAGAACCAAGGGACGCGGAGGACATTGGCGCTTTCCTGTTCTCCTTTCGGTATCCTCGAGGTCATGCACACGCGTGAGTGAACTTCAATTCACTACATTCCCTTACTGACTTGCCACACTCACATAGCTTGCGCGGCTTCTACTATAATCATGCAGCGAATTCGAAAGCAGAGAAGGAAGCCCCCAGCAAAGAACTCTTAGCTGAACTCATGGATGAACTCATGGAATCATCGACCGAGTACCTCGAGGCTGCGAACTACTATCCTATCGACGATGAGAAGCACGCATGTGAGTCGCCGATTGATACATACGTACATAGCCAGACGGCGCACCGGGACTGATTCTTGTTTCCCAGGGTACCTCCACATGGCGTTCAACGTGCTCTCGGACGTGGGTGGGCCCATGGATTACCTCCTCACGATCTTGAACAGGTTGCACGACGCGATCCCCCGCATGAAGCAGATCTGGGAGGTTACGGTGGACCCCGACGCTAGCGTGTGCGAAGCCCTCGCGGCCGATATGAAGCACAGAGAGGAGTTCTTGCGCATGGCTGAGGGGAGGACCGAGGACGAGTTGAGCTGTATGATAGCCAAGCGTTGGTAGGTCGAAGTCGAAGAGTGAGTTGTTGAAGGCATCCGGGTATCGAAGATTAGAATCGTCTCTTGTAGATCGTATATGGCGTCGACCGCATGGAATCTCGCCAAAGAGTTGAGTGTTATATTGGCCAAAGAGACGTGAGGGAGGACCGACTGGCATCTTGCCACCCCAAGACTGTCACTGTGATTGTAGAAAGGACATAATTACGCTCATTCCTCGACAAGCTAGTGGCGCGAGATGGTAACGCGTTTTCGCGTCCGTCACGGCGTGACCCAGCGGCCAGGGCTGCGGCGCGCGGTGCGTTCGTCCACGACAACCATCATCCATCGACCGCTTTACTGCCCTCCCTCTCATCAGCACCCACGAGACAAAGTTGTAAGCCATGTTGTGAGCTCACGCGTGCATCATCCATCAGAGACAAAGAGGCTTTAGTCGGTTGCCAAAACAGTCCACACCAGCACCGTGCCCATTTGGTGCCCATACTGCAGTTTGCGATGGTGATCATAAACAATATTGGTGAGACAGCCGTCCTTTCCTCGTCGACAACCCCATGTGATCTCGTGATGATCTCTAGACTACCTTTCGCTCGTCGCACCAAAAGGACCTTCGCAGACAAGGAGGGACGAGTGGCGTGTCATCGTCAATCAAGCGAATGTCAGTTGGACTCTCCACTTTAAATAGGCAGCCACCATGCATGCATCTTTCCTCAACGATCGACGCGTCTCATTACCTGGTGTTGTGAACGTCTGACGACCTACCACTGTTATATATACTCTAGTATTCCAACCCAACTCTGGTCTATCTTTCCCTGGGGCGTTGCACGACACCATGGTCAACTTCACCATCCTTGCTGGAGGCTACTCGTCAGCTATCGCCACCTACCTCTTCAACTCGAACGCTGGCACGCTCTCCCTTTTCCACCAGTCCCCTTCTGGAGCGAACCCGTCGTGGATTGCGCTTCACCCCACGAACAAGAGCATTCTTTAGTGAGTTTTCGTCGTCTCTTCGGTGCACGCCGTCCTCACATTCGGCTAGCGCCACGAACGAGAACACGCAGGGCGCGCTCCAATCGTTCGTGATCAAGCACGATGGCACGCTGACGAAAGCCCTTGCTACCTTTTCGTCGGGTGGGAATGGTCCCGCGTTCGCGGTTCCCTTGTCCACCGGGGAGGTTGCTGGTATGAACGTGAGTCTCCACTCTCCTCCTCGTGTTCTTCCACCACTTCCCTATCGCACTCCATCTATATGCGCACAAACCACACCCCTTCTGTCCCACCCCTTTCTATTTAGCTACAATGAAGCATGGATGCATTCTCACATTTCGCCACAGTACGGTTCAGGAAACGGGGTTATTGTGCCTACCGGGCAGGACCCTGCCGTGTTTGCCTACAGCGCACCCGTCATCACCTTCCCCGCTCCCCCGGCCCCGGCGGTCTCGCATCCACACATGGCGCTGGAGGTCGGCAAGGAGATCTTTATTCCTGACCTGGTACGTGCCTTCTTCGGTCATATGTTGCCGGTGTCGATTATTGCTGTGGCGGTATGCCAATATTCGGCCTAGCGAATATGTCCACCTGTGACCATTGGCGTTGACTCTACACCCTTGGCTCGGGTACCTTGTGACGCGTGCTCGGGCGCGTGGCGGCGGCGGCGGCGGCGGCGATGACGATGAACACTGCTTGTTGGGTGTGGTCTCGCACCATCGTCATTGCGAACGCCCGTGTCTTACATCGATGCGCCCAGATGGAGCATCATGCTTCTAGTGGGATGACTTAAAAAGAGTTAGCCGGGGACACAGACTGCGGATACAGGAGACGACTCGGTAGGCCGAAAACATAGGATCAGGTCAGCCACAGGGTCTTGCAAACCAGTCTTGCAAAACATGCATGGCTAAACTTCTCCGACCGGCGCGATTGCATACCAGAGATAGAAGATCACCTCAGCTTTAGATCTCCCGGCGGCAGAAGCATGTCCTCAGTCTTGAATGTGTTCGTCCGCGCATGTGCGGAACGCCCTTCCTCGACACAAGACCATGCTGTTTCAGCCTCCCTGTCCCTTTTTCGTGTACTTTCAGGAATTCAACGAACGCTCATTCTATTGCACAGGGCGCCGACACCATCCACCGCCTCGGCTGCGACGGCGCGCCAGGCAAGTACAAAATCCACGGCGAGATCAAGCAACCCGCCGGCTCGGGCCCGCGACACATCGTCGTCTGCGGCGACCAGCTCTACACGATCCACGAGACCACCTCGACGCTCACCCAGCAGACCATCCCGCGCAGCCTGTCCGTCTCCACCGCGAAGCTGACCGCGAACTTGTCCGTCATCCCGCCTGGCCTCCCCGCGGGCGCGAAGATGTTCGCCGCCGAGATCCTGCTCGCGGAGAAGTCCAAGACGAAGGGCTCCAAGTTCAAGAAGACGTTCCTGTACGTGTCGAACCGCAACCTCGGCACCCAGGACCCGCGCGGGGACGCGATCGCGATCTACCAGGTCGAGCCGAAGCTGAAGCTCGTCAAGCACGTCTTCACCGGGCTCGACCAGATCCGCGGCATGGAGCTCAGCGGCGGGTCCGAGAACGAGTTCCTCGTCGCGGCGGGCGTCGCGGGCAGCGCGGGCACGATCGTCCTGAAGCGCACGAAGGGCGGCGCGGACCTGCAGGTCGTCGCGCGGAACAAGGACATCCCGACGCGCACGAGCTTCGTCTGGTTGCAGGACTGATATGTGAGCGCAGTGTTGTCGATGCGCCCTTGAGTCTGTCCACATCGTTGTACTCGGGATGCGATGTGTTATATAATATTTATGGTGCTATATATTGTTCGTGACGACTCCGTTGTGATGTTTGAGAGCCCGTTCACTGATGCAATGACATATCATGCATCATGCATCACAGCGTGATACCGAGTTGTAAGAGGTTGTAAGTAGTAACAACTTGCCCCGCCGCTGGAACCGAGCGAACGTTCTGGCTCTGAAACCCTCGAAGCCCACAAGCCGAATGTCGGCACCGGTTGGCAGCAGTCGGAGCGCGATGGAATGCAAGACGAAGACCGCGGGCTCATCTTACGATTTCTGAGTAAAATGCATCGGGATTCGGATGCGCTTTATATTGCGCCTGTAGTATGTACGCGCAGCTCTCGCTAGTGCGCATGCGATGTTACTTTATAAATCAAGGTACTCACCCCGGGGCCCGTCACCCGGGAGCGCATGATGGCGCGCCTCCGTGTCGCCGCCGCCGGTCGTCGGAGGGCACTAGTCGACTCACGACTGTAGCACATGTCTCACTTTCACACCGCCGGCTGTCTTGCTAGTGCACTCGGTACTGTACTTATTACGAATCCGATGGGGTATACGATTGCGCAATTGCGCGACGCACAGTGCCAAGTAGGTATAGCTAAGTGCTGTACATTTTTTTCGGCCGCCAGAGTCAGAGAACGTATCGTGTATGTGGGTCGTCTACCGTCCGTGAAAGAATAACCAAGGGCATAAACCAAGAGATAAGTAAGAGAAGGAATGCACGAGAATGAAGTCCATTGAACGGCATGAGACATTATATAAAACGAGCGTGGGGGTATGAGGCGTGTGGCAGAGGCCTCCTGGCTCTAACTCGTGAAGCAAGTGAGCGAGCGGGCATGCCATGTTGGGGTACCGGTGTGGGGGTATTACGGGTATTAAAACGCCATTATACATATGTACAGCGGCCACGCAGAAGGTAGGTAGCGTATGTGCGTCAAGAGGAGGTCCATCATGATCCAAGAAACGCGTCACCGGAGGCCCAATGGTAAAGTTACAAGAAACGCTTCAGCTTATCCTTCCTACCGTCCATTCTTCCTTCTTCCCTTCTCTCGCTCCGATCATGAAATGTTTTGCACCTTCCGCGGTGACGCGGACGATGGGAGAGAACATCACGGGAACATTCACGAGGCGGTCATCCGACGTCCGCCAGGCGTGCTTCGCCGAGCGGACTGGCCACCTACGATCGCCGGCTGCGTGACTGGCAATGGCAGTCTCGCGGCAGCGCTGGCGTGGAAGGTGTTCGTGCCATACGCGTAGTACTGGCCTGGATAGTTTGCCACCGGGTGCTGATGCAGATGCCGCGGCGCGACGTGGTCACGGTGATGCTGGTGCGCTTGCGGGTACTGAATGCCTGAACCAGGATAGGACGTGCTCGGCCCAGCGACGGGCGCAGGTGCATACGCGTATGCCGCGGGGCCGATGACGGAACCCGGGGCGTAGCCTGCTTGACTGGGACGACGCGAGACAGGAGGGCACATCGGCGGAGGGACGTCACGCTCGTAGCCCCATGTGGGCACAGTCGATGGGGTGATGGACATGACAGCGGTGCTGGCGGCGCGCGCCCGCACGCTGGCGACGATGCCTGCGTGGGTGGGATAAGGCGAGGGCGGGGGGCTGCCGGCGTGGATGAGCTCGATAAGGCGGGAGTGGCGCTTGGCCTCGGCGAGGAAGAGGTGCGCGCCGACGAGTTCGGGGGCCGGATCGAGGATAACGCGCTTGAGCGCCGGGTTCTGCGCAATCTGTCCAAGTGGAACAGAAAGGAAAGGATGAGCCAAAGTCAGTCTCGTGGAAGGCGTTTCAGAGTGACGTGAAAAAGAAAGGGAGTCGATGGAATAGGAAGGAGCGAAGCAGCAAGGCTGGGCCGAGCGTTACATAGGACGGAGAAGGAGGAGAAGGCCGGGGAGGAGAGGGAAAGGAAGAGGAGAAGCACGGGAAGGAAGGGGCAGAGGACGAGATACGCACGTCAAGCAGGGTCGTATTCCACACCGTGGGCAACATGGTGCTGAGCGTGTGCAGTCGGGGGGCAGCGGCCAGCGCCTTGGTGAGGGCGCTGGCGGCGGGAGAGGGGCTCAGGCGGAAAGCCACGTTTACGGATTCCTGGTGCAGATAGAAGCCGTCAGTTACGTCAATCACCACATGTCGAATCACCACCACCAGTGTATCCTGTCCGAGAACACCACAGTCCATGTCTGCTCCACCATCCAGCTCAACGGCCGTCCGCAGGGGCGACGTACGCCAACACCATCGATGCTACGCCGCACGATGGCTAGGACACACACGAGGTGGTGACACAGATCGAGGACAGTACTCACCAGTTTGCGCCAGTGCGCCATGGCCTTCCCAAGCTGCTCGAAGATGAAGATTGCGTTTGGCTGCGTCAGATACGCATTCTTGCGGATGACGAGGTGCCGGATGCCCCGAGTCTTCCCGAACGCCTCACAGAACTCGATCACACCCCGGTCGCGGGGACCATCCTGCGCCGGGATCACACCGGTCGCGACAGTCAGAGAAGGCGAGTCGGCGTTGTCAACAGTGATGTCGAGGGTATCGATGTTGGTACAGAGGGGAACAAGCTGGCGCAGCGCGGGTGACGTAACGTGGAGGTGCAGGCTGCGAACACATGGTGCGAGGGAAGGGTCATGGCGGAGGGCACGGAGGAGGAGTTCAACATGACGCGGAGTACGGAGCACTGGGTGACGATAGTGGATGGGGGTCGCGATACGTAACCAGGATCTGCAGACGAGGAGAGGAGATATTACGCTTGGGGCGGTCGCCGGAGGCGTCTGGTAGGTGTGCCATGTCGGACGCGAGGGCTCCGGAGACTGGACGAGGACAAGGGCGAGGACGCGCTCGAGGATCTCCTCGGGGACGTCCGCGAGGGTCGCGAAGCGAGCGCGGGGAGCTGACCTGCGTGAGGGCATTGGAGGTCGGTCGTTAGACTTTGCGGTGAGTGTAGGCTACTTCTGGATGATGCGCAGGGGGAGCACAAGAGAGATCTGCGTGGCCTTGAGGAGTTGGGCGGATTGGGGACGGGATGGACTGGCGAGGGTACCGGTGGGGAGATTTAAGGAGGAATCGCTAGCGGGTGAGGAGAAGCGCGCGAGGGTGTTTTTACCCGATGCGAGTAACACAGACCCAACGGGCGGGATCCGCGCCTTTATACTCGCCGCTAAGTACTTACTCTACGCGAGCCTTTGCGAGCAGATGGGCAGCTCGGGGAGGTAGCTGTGCTCACCACCACCGTCGACTGACATGGGTCCAAGGAATGATGACTGAGATTGACTGCTCAAGCTGGGTCTGAGGCTGTAACTGCTACTTGTGGCCCGCAATTGTCTCTGCAGCAGCCCCACGCTTCTGGCTCAGAAGCTCGTCCAGTATCCTCCCGTGAGCGAGCAATTAAAGAATCAGGTGCAGGTGCCGCCTGGTGCCGCCCCTCACAACGGCTCGAGACACCCTGCTTGCCGACGTCGCCCAAATGGCGAGATGGGGCGCATCCGCAGAGTCGCCCGACCGCCGATTGCCTCATCGGGAGCGCGCGCTCGGCGTCCCCTGCGCCATATCGGGAAATCTGCTCGGCTGCTATCGCCGATCCTCCGATCCGTGATGACGGCTTTCCGCCGGCATGTCCATATGCGGGAGGTCGTGGGCGCTCCTCGCCGACTGGCCGGACTGGACGGTGTACGACATGGCCACCTCCCAACGCAACGTTGGCGAGCCTTCGATAAATCTTCAGCCTTCCTCTTCCGACGTCTTTCCACCCCTCTCGCCTATGCCTATTCAACTGTACATATAATCTCGTTATTCATTTTCGTCAGAAGATCCCCGGGCATCTAACAGAAAGTAGTATGTGCTTCATCTGCCCCCATTCACTTATCCCCTTGTCCTTCCGCATTCCCTTTCCCCTTGTCCTTGTAACCACGAACACGGAACGCGCCCACCCAGTGCCCGCCCTCGCTCTCGGTCCTGCCTCCATCCTGATTCGACCACTTCCTTACGGCATTAGTCCCGCTCTGACAAGCGCACTGCCTATCACTGCCAGCCGACGCCCCGTCCGGTGTCCGTCCCTTACCCCCTTGCCAGCTCTGATTACCGTAATCTAATCACCCCGGGCGCTGAGCTGCCCATCTGCCGGCTGACACAGGAACTTTAAAGTTGCTCGCGTACACAGGTTGCGCAGGTCCCCTTCCCACCGCGGCTCGCCGGCGGGCGAGGTCCTCTGGTCCATCCACACATCATCATGCACAAGTGCGCGCTCCAGTACTGCCGAGTGCCACCCGTTCTGACGGATTCGTTCGACTGAGGAAAAACCCACCAGAAGGAAGGCAGGCTTCTTGCCTCATCCGGCCCACCCTTTCAATCCCTCCTCGCACGACTTATTGCGAGCATCAACGGTGCCTCCCTTCTAGCATGCACGCATGTAATCCAAACCTTGCACTCAAAACTCGGTGTGACACTAGCACCCGCTACCCGCCGTCGTGCCACGACCGTGCCATTCAACGACGTATTACTGTACTTAACTTAACCGCGCGAATGCGAAGCTCAGTGGTCACCCAATGTATTGGTGCGCGCGCCGCGCGCTGCTCTCCGAGCTCTGGATCGACTCGCTCGAGTCTCGATCTCATACTGCGGCGAGCACATGCATGCAAGCAGGGCTGCCCTTCGCGGGTCGAACTTCGTTGTGACGTGCTCTTGGCATGGTATGAGACTTGCGCACTGGGGGGCGACTCGAGATCCTCGATGGCACCCTGCCGAGGTGCTGTCCATCGCCGGCGTCCTCGATCCTGATATCTATCATAGCAAAGTTCAAACCTTGGCTGTTGCTGTTGTCCTGACTCAGGTCGAGGCTCGACGTCCTCCGCTATCACCAAATCTTGTACCGCCGCCTGCCTGCGAAGCGATCGTCCACGGTCATGCGCAACCCTAATGTTTGCCTTGATCTCTGGACGCCACGCGCCGACTGACTCAGTGCAAATGCTGTGCTAACTCAAGGCCACAGAGGCGTCCAACTTGGATGCGCACTCGGTCAGCTCGGCCACCCTCCCACCCTGCTTCACCGCATCCTCGCTTCGTGCACTGCGCGCGTTATGACCGAATGCTGGGCGACCTCCTGTGACCCTACAACTGCTCACTGGTGCCAGAACAGGACCAACGCGCACGATGCGGTCCGCTAGTGTGTAAACTCGCAGTCCTTAGGGTGGGCCAGGCTGGCAACCGCACGGCTTCTCGCAGTGGATCGTCGGATGGCCCCACTAGTAGGAGGGCGCGGAGATATCTGGTTCGTGCACCACGCCAATGATGACAAGGGAGTGGTGAAGCTGAAACGCGGGACAGGAACGAAAACCGAGGACGAGAATGGACACGATAGCCAGCGAGAACCCTCTCCCCGCTCGGGCCACTGACGTCGGGACAAGAGATGCGCCGCAGTTGCCAGGGTCTTCTGTCTTCCACCACCGTTTTCGGCACCTTTTTTTTTGCACGCTGGTTCTGACGCGGTTCTGCCCCACTTCCCCCGGACGCTTCGACTTCGTAGGCACGAGGCACTCGCGCCCCCTTCGTGGTCCGAACGGCCGACGTCGCTCGCGTTCTGCTCTGCTCGCGTCCTATTCGCTGCCAACGCGCGGGCCGTTCTGCGGATTTTGCGGATGGGAAGAGCGAGCCAATGGCCCGTTTCCTGTCCCTTTCCCTTGCAGAGGGGGAGGGGATCGCTGGTGGCAGACGCCCCGCGCCAGGTCTGCTTCTGAGGGAGCCTGTATGGCATGGCTATGACAGACACTGATACCACGGATGAATCGATGAAGGATCTGCCAGAGCCGGCGGCAGGACAGCGATGTGCCTCGTCCCAATTTTGCCTCCACGCCTCTGGTTCGATCCACTCCAAGCCCTCCCGTCACAGTTCTGTTTTTTGCCTGTCCACGTCATCCTCGTCCGAGCAGGCAACCATCATGCCCAGCCAACCGGAAGCAGAAGGGCATTGGCAGCCAGGGAGGCGCGCCCATTGCAATTGCCCAGGGAACGTCGACGGCACGAACGCTTCCAGTACTCGCCCCTCCTAGAATGCCCACGCCGGACTCTCCTCATCAGCATCCCGGCGCTGCGCCGAACAGGCAACAACCTTGCCCTCTGATTCTCTTCCGACGACGTCGAATGCGTCTGGAAGGGGGCGAATGTGCCGTACCTACGTAATGCAACTCAATGTCTCACCCTGTGCGTATTATACGTTATGCATTATGCCCCGTCCAGCCCTAAACGTGAACATGAGCCCGTAGGTGTGTTCTGCCCCCTGATGGTCAGACCGCGCTGTGAGAGATGTGAGCGTCGTTCCGTCGAGAAGGAACAGATACAGATACAGTCTATAAGTTAGAACGGATATATTGCACGTCGTCAGGAAACAGCCTTCCATCTGCAGTCCATGCCGGTCTTCCAGCCGTCTCAGTCCGCGTACGGTCCCACAGCGCACTCGCACACGTACACACACACGTCTGCGATCCTCGAGTTCGGACTCCACGATGTTCCATCATCTGACTCGGACGTTCTGTCGAAGGCGGGTACGGGTGCGAATACGAGTGCTATCAGAACCCACCCCAGCTGCAAGTCCACCCCGCAAGTTGTCAAGTACTGAATTGCAAAAGTATTCTTGGCCGACCTTCCTCAGGTTCCCTCCCTTCCCCCAGCCGCCCACCGCCCGCCACCCGTCGCTCGTCGCTTGGGAGCTGTCGTCGCCAAATCAGTTTCGCGTCGACATGGCTTCACTGAGCGATCCATCCATATGTCCACGAGCCGACGCCATCGATATTGCCGAATGAGAAGACGCGAAGGGCCCAGTGCGCGTTCACATGCACGGTGTGCCGTTCGCGGCCCTCCTCGCGCGCGCGCTTCCAGGACCTCGTCAGGGAGAATGCTAAGGAGCAAAACATCGCGCGCGCCGAATACACGCAATGCGCGTCGCGCGCGCCGCCCGCTCTCCGAGCCGTCCAGGTCCCGAAGTCTCCCGTCTCTGTCGCACATGCTCCGGGTCAGACTCAAGGGTCCGGGTCGACATTCAAGGCTCCACTGGAGCCCGCGGCCGAGCTCGGCGCACGCGCGTGTACCTGGGTCGTCCGCGTACCCTGACAGCGATGCGCAGAGCTCGCCTGGAACCCGACCCCGGCCCAAGTATGTGTGTACTTACGTACGAACGCGAAGCGTACAGTACGCGAGACTGCGATCCCCCTCCCGTGAGCCGTCGTCAGGGCGCGCCCGACGTCGCGACCGCGTCGGCGTCGCTTCCGAGACGTGCGTGGCCCCCCTAAAGCCTCCAGAGCTCCAGGCCGCTACTGTACCGGCCGCCACCGCTTCCCGAATCCCAAATGGGCGACAGGGGATGTCGATGAGGATTCGAGGGCGGCGGGAGGAGAACCGCCGACGCCGCATTACCCACGCTCGACGAGTCGATGCCGGCAGAGGCGCAGCGGCAGAAGGTGACAATCTCCGTGCGTGCCCACTGCATAGGCCGGCGCGCCGCACGCCTATTCTGCTCAGTGCTTACTGATCAGTACCGTACTGGTGATCTGCCGAAGAGCGTGAGCCGCTCCCCGCGACCGGGACAGATTAGGGAGGCGAGGTGGTCGCGGATTGCGAATTGCGCGTCGAGTGTGGATATGGACACTCCGAGACTGGAGGGGGCGGCTGCTCCCCGGGGCCATCTAACGGATGTGAAGAGCGGTGGTTTATTTACGGGTGGGAACTTTAACGTGGACCGTTACTTGCAGGGCCGGGCATTCAAAGAAAAAGAGGCCTGGGGGCCTCGAGCTTCTTCCGCTTGCTCCGACAATGAAAAAAAAGCGTTTTGCCGACGCCGACGCCGACAATTGTAGTGGGAAGACGGACTGACGGACATGGATGAGCTTCGACCCGCCCTGTCCGGCCTTCGGGCTGATTCAGATGCATTGACGGACGCACTGATGTGGTTGTCACCTCTGCTTCGTGCGGCTGCTCCGACGGTTCGCGAGGCGCGCTATGTCCACACCCATCGCAACAGGCCTAGGCTACACCCGAGCCTGAGGTGGTTGGGACGCAGCGCGCACAATTGATCGGGCTTCGTCCAATTTCCAAGAAGTTCGTGTCGTCGTCGTGGCCGTCCAAGGGGGCAACTTGCAGCAGTTCCGCCTGCCGGATCTTTCCTCTTCCAAGGCCTCGCGCGGATGTACTTACATAGAGCGGCCGAAGAACCACCACTCGGGGAACCACATCGTAGGATGTGGGTATCGTGGTCGGGACCTCCCAGGCCTGGGCGCCATGCCGCCGGTCTCGAGTGCCGGTGGCGCGTCCACCCTGGAAAATTTGCGTGAGCCAAAATGTCTATTTGATGCTTGCGGTCGTCGTTCGCTCACATCGCAATCGCTCTCGTCATCATAGTACGTATGTAGGCGTTCGTCCCACCACATATGCGCTGCGCTAGCGCTCTCGTTATTCGTGCCCTTTTCCACCGCACCTGCCACCTGCCACCGTCAGGTGCCACGCGGGACGCCCACGAGCGGGGAGCTCTCGACCTGGACCTGCGTGTGCCGCGCTGAGCTTGAGGGCGAGGGCTTCGCAGAGCCTGTTTGAACCTTGCGCCTTCGCGTGGGCCCCTCGGACTGCGCACAGAGCTTGTCGTGCGGGAGCTCGAGCGGCGGCAACGCTTCTGCTCGGGTGGGCACGCCCCGGTCGCACGCGCACGCACGCACGCCCTCGGGGATCCTCTTTTCCACATGCTGCTGCCGTCTGGATTCTGGAGGCTCGCCAAATGTGTCTTGCCTTTTTCCGACAGCTGGACTGCGTGATCGGAGCCTACAGCTTCGCCCACGCCGCGCCGAATGGTCGCGGCGCGCTTCGACAACAGCGCGGATCTGGTCTGGATGCTGGATGTTGGATGCCGGACGCTGGATGTTGAGTACATAGGTGGTAGTTAGCCGTGGGTCAAGGGCAGCTAGGTCATTCTTCTGAAGACTGACCAAGCTGCACATGGCATGCCGGCGGGGCCATACTGGTCTGGAGCGTCGCGAACCATTCCGATTGCCTATTGGGTGTCCGCCGCTGCGTTTCGTCGGATGGGAGGCCGCACGGGATCCTGGAGGGTTTGCAGGAGCTGGAAGCTCTTACTTTAGGCTTCACGGTATGTACCGGTGAGGTCCCTTATGCCCGGAGGCGACGACATGTCGAAGACGTGGCCGTGGATCCGCGCTCACGGATGTGTGTGCGTTTGGGCGGCCCGTCCAACGCAAATGGGACTTGGGGGTAGACGTCTTGGCCACGCCTGGACACGGTCAGTCATTTACGAAACAAGACCACGTGTATTGAGGAGACCCCATTAATGTCGCATAGTAAAACGGGCTTGGGGACTCCGAAGGGGTTCCGAGAGGGTGGCGACCTGGACCTGTTTCAACTTTCCGCGGGGTTAAGTCGACGAGAGTGGACCTGTAGCCGCCAGCCGTGCATTGGTGCACAGAACGGCAGCCGGGGAGTGCCGTGAGTGCGGGGTGCCAATGAGAGTGGAGTCACAGTGAACAGGTCACCTGGTGAGGTGTTGTGCTTCACAGGCTCCAGAGATGACAAGACTGTGTAGATGGACGGTAAGTCGCTGAATGGAGCGGCGAGGGTCCGATCAGAGCTCACCTCCACTAAAATGAATGGAGAATGATCCCAAACCATATGTCCGAATAGAACGTCAAGTGCCACACTGACCGGAGGTCCCCGTCTTGACCATCTTGCATGCACTAGTAGTGTAGAGGACTCGGCAGTAAGTAATGGCCGGGTCTAGCCAGCAATTAACAATTGGCGCACCAGTGCTCTCTCGAGACAATGTTGAGATTCCGGTCAGTTACCGGCGTTCGCGAGCTCGTACGAACAGGAACGCTTCGCGGAACCCAAAGGCAGGCAGTACCACACCGTGGCACGTTCGGGGACCCTTCGGCTGGGTACGTTGCAGCGGACAGCCGCGTGCCACGGTGCTAGTCGAAGCTCGAATGAAGCCCAGGATGGCACCGATCGCCTGTTGGGCCTGCTGTGAACCCGCGACGACGCTACCGACGCAGTCGTACATGGAACGGTATGTAGCGCAGCAAGGCGTTGCGTTTCATGATGCCCTGGGGAGCTTAAGTGACGAGCTGCAATCGCAATCGCCGCGGATCGGTGGAAAGCGATGTGTGTTTCCGTGATTCGTTAGCCTTGCCGCCTGCGTGACGGTGCCGGGCGAATGGGAACGGGGTGCAGGGACGGCGAGGTGTGCCTGTGGTCTGCAAGGTGTGTTCTGTGGTTTGGGGTGGCGGGCTTAGTTGGGTTTGACGATAGATGCGGCAGACCGAACTCCGCGCACGAGTGCATGGAGCGTTATGAAACGCCACCACTACTATGATCCATTGCGACCTACAAATATTTGTAAGCCGATGCACCCGCTGTGAGCAAACCACCGACCTGATCAATGGTGGCGACACTAGCGGCACGAGAGTTGAGAAAATGTAGCATTCGATGGCGGAGACAGTTTTCTTCCTGTCCTCATGGGTTGCAAAGCATTTAGGGCAACGAGAGGACGGTACGTCGACGGTATGTGGTTGGTCTTTCGTATTGGATGTACCCACCGGAGGTTCTGATCATTCGTCGCTCGGCCGTTGCCCGCATATTCCGTTGTCCAGAAACGAGTGTTCCTGGAATGGGACACCCTAGGTTACTAGGGAATATTAACAGAAATTGAGTAGGGCGAGGAAAGAACAAGTAATAACGTTACTGTAATCCGTACAAACATTGTCCAGTGACAATACACCTTCCGCCCTCTCCTCTCCTTCGCCTTATGGTATCCCAACAACCATCCCTCCGCTAGTCGTCGGAATCGTGGCGCAACGCTCGATGCCGAGTACCTGCTCCGGGCCTTCTAGTCGAACCCAGCATACCAGCTGAGCAACGTCTGCGCGAACCACACGAACAGGACAAACACGAAGATCGCGAGGATGACGAGCAGGGCGCTGAATCGGAACCAGTACAGCTCCCCGAGCTGCTCGAGGTAGCGGATCATGACCTTGCCCGTGAGCTTCGACTCGCCCTCGGAGCGCACCCCGAAGGAGAAGGGCACCTCCGCGATTGCCCTGCCGGAGATGTTGCACTTGACGAGCAGGTCGAGCGCGATCTTGAACCCGTCCGAGTTCAGGTTGCGCGCCTTCAGGAACTGCAAACGGCCGGGTGGTAACTTGAGAATCGTCAAAGCGGTCCAACAGTAAAAGCAAGACGTACGGTCTCCTTGCGAATGCCGAAGAAGCCAGACATGGGGTCGCTTGCGGAGGTGAGGGGGAGCGCGAGCATGCGCGCGCCGGAGGAGATGATGCGACGGTAGAGCGGCCAGCCCTCGTCGATCTCGACGCCCTTTGCGTATCGCGTGCCGAGCGCGAACTCCTTCGTGGGCGACATAGAAGCAAGCATAGCAGGGACGTATTCGGGAGGATGCTAACGAGGCGAGTCGATTTGAGGATTCGCGCATCGGTTATAGAGGAGGCAGGCGGGCGTACCTGCAAGTCGGCGTCCATGCACAACATGTTGTCACCTTGCGCCTCCCTGAAGCCGCGAACCACCGCGCTGCTAAGCCCGCGCTCTGTTGTGCGAACGATGATGCGGGCGTTGTAGCCTTCACGCCGGAGGTCGTCGACGGTCTCGACGGAACCGTCGCGCGAGTTGTCGTCTACGATGATGACTTCGACCTCGTGAGGACTAACGGGCGAGCCGGCCTGCGACAGCGCGCCGAAGATACGAGTCACGAGCGGACGCAGGTTGCCATTCTCCTTATATGCGGGGACAATGACGGAGTAGTGAATCCCAGACATGTTCGGGCTTGGTATGCTTGGTGGAAGAGAAAAGATGGGGGCAAGAAATCAAGGCTAGAAACCAGTTCGTGGAAGGTTTTGGAGCAGCCCGAGTTTGGCGGGGTATACGAGGGAGAATACAGACGAAGGAGAGGATGAGGAGCCTTTGTGCTCGATAATGACGGAAGACGAGAAGGAGGGGTATGCGGTGGCTGATGTATGCAGGACACGTCGACGAGCTATTGCCACGCGCGCCAGCGAGTCCCAGTCTCGTACCGCCGCAGCTCTCCTCTCTCATTTCTTTCACCTAGGCCGCCATGCTCGTGCGCATGCGCTATTCAATCACTCCATTCTCGTATATATCTCGGTGCTGCGCAATGCCTATATGACCTCTTGATCTCGCAATAAGAGCCACTTACGGAGCGTTCGGCGCGGGGGGGTGGTCTGGCACAAGATATAGGTGAGTGCCAGAGTTTTGCGCTCGACGTCAACACATCACCCAGCCAGCCAACAGCCAGCTGTTACCGGTAAGTCGATGTTAATCAGCAAATCATACGTGCTGTCCATATGGCGGGCAAGACTTCACGTCTACCATTAGCTGACCCTGCTCTACGTGCCACGAGTCCACGACGACCCATCGCATGTCGAGATTGTCCCGGCTTCATCCAACGTCGTGTCCTTTCCCAAAGTGTATTCTCCGCCGCTATCGCGTCCCAAAATTCCTCTGTCGCAGCGTCAAGTCCCGATTGGCGATAGGCCCCAACCCTGAAGGTATCCTTGTCAACCCAGTCGATAAATTGAGATAGGCTTGGAGCGTCAGAGTCCTTCGAATCGGGCGAACCGGGCGTCCATTCGTCCCTACGGCCTCATGTCTCCGGATCTTCGACGTCGAGGCGCAACTGGTGTCGATCAGCCTCTATGCTACGCTCCAGGCGAATCTGGAGGCGGACCATTACTTCCTAATTGGCGGCCTCCTCGTCCTTCTCGTCCTTGACATCAATCTCGACCTCATCCACAGCCTCCCAGTCCTCCTCGTTGTCCGGGGAACCACCAGACGAGCGTTGTAGGCTATGGAAGGAGTCGAGAAACTGGTCATGTTGCGGGACGGGAGTGTTGGACTTGTATATGTTCAGCTTGAGCTCTTGGAACGCGAACAGGGCTTCCGCCGACCGCCAACGTTCCCATCCCATCATTACACGCGAGGAAATGCAGCCTCGGCCGTCCCGCCAACGTCGCTGGACCACTCAGTGCACGCTCCCAGAATGGGCAGAAGGTCGTTCTGCAGACACAGGGATATGCCGTCACGACGGGGACGATCGCTCCGATCAACCCCCTCTGGCGCGAACTGGTACCATCTTACACTTTCCGACTCGAACCACGCAATCACTGTCGAGTACCAGTACCGCCTCCTACTCCACCCGCATAAACCCGACGACGAGATCGCTCTCAGCGGGTTCAACCTCAGAAATGCTCGCGATAGTTCCCTGCAGTCATCGAATGCCGACCAGTTGACCGTCTGGCTAGATGCGGCGGTCGTCCCCTCGTCCACCTCCCCTCCAGCGTTCGAACCCGGCAGCGTCGGCCAAGAGGTTTCTGGTCCGCACAAATGGGTCGACTTTGCGCGCAACACTTCGAGTTCCCGGAGGTCACCCTGAAGACGTCCACGTCCACGTGGATAGAGGACAACGATATCCCTGGCGCACGCTGGGGTGCACGCAGACGTGTATGTATTTACTCGGGTCTCTATCGTAGAGCATTGTTTCTTGCTGTCGACTCTTCATGATAATTTTGCGTGTGCGCCGGCTCAGGTTCCGCGAGATTTCGGGGCGCTCTATGGGACTCCTGTCGAGTGCACTCGAGCTCTCCCTTGCGCTGTCCCTAGTACGATGTCCCGTATAAGGCTTGATTTCGACCCGAGGACGTGCCACTCCTGCATCAGGAAACCTGTAATTGTACTGACAGCACTGAGTTCCTGCAGCGTCCAGCCCCTGGAGAACCATCGACTTCGGCGAATCTGTGACGCTGTGTCGTGTGCGTCCTTGTCCGGGGAGACATCAGCAAGGAAGGGATAGCATACGGTGGCCTTCCCGTACCAGCGATACATCGAGTTGATCGCTTCGGATAGCTCTGTGCTGCTCGCCTTGTCGATACAACACGAATCAATCCAGATGTACTTTGTAGCGATACCCATGCGCCCGTGCGGTGACGCATGCCATGCGAACCTTGGCTGAGACTGCAGAGTCATCCTTGAAGGACAGAACAGAAGTCTTGGTGGCTGGTAGAGATATTGCTGCGGTTGGGAGGGAAATGCTAGGAGGGCCCGGGGAGTAGCGCGGATAGCCCTTAACTCCTGGTACACTTGTTCACCTTGCGGGTCCCATGTATGCGATAGGATCGCGTATGCTGCACTTTGCCTTCGTCAGGAAAGACTACGAACTGTCCTGTTTCAGTGTCGAGCAGTCGCATAATGGCGGATCTGGAAGTAAGGCAAACAATATCAACATTGTAACACGCGGGTTGACCTTAAGCTTATTACTATATACCACCTGAGTGTAGGCAGCGCCCGATCGAACCCGATGGTGGATGCCGAGATATGGGGAGTGCAAGCTAGTGGAAGTCGCAATGAGCTGCTCGTCTCCATGAGAGAAGAGCTTTTCTAAACAATCCTACACACCTTGGAAGCCCCAATCCAATCGCAACCCTGCAGCGGGAATCGAGCGTAGCATAGAGGCTGATCGACACCAGTTGCGCCTCGACGTCGAAGATCCGGAGACATGGGGCCGTAGGGACGAATGGACGCCCGGTTCGCCCGATTCGAAGGACTCTGACGCTCCAAGCCTATCTCAATTTATCGACTGGGTTGACAAGGATACCTTCAGGGTTGGGGCCTATCGCCAATCGGGACTTGACGCTGCGACAGAGGATGAATTTTGGGACGCGATAGCGGCGGAGAATACACTTTGGGAAAGGACACGACGTTGGATGAAGCCGGGACAATCTCGACATGAGATGGGTCGTCGTGGCACGTAGAGCAGGGTCAGCTAATGGTAGACGTGAAGTCTTGCCCGCCATATGGACAGCACGTATGATTTTCTGATGAACATCGACTTACCGCAATAATTCATAACAAGGTCCTTCACAGTGTTTGAGCACATAAGAAGCTCGAGGATGTATGCCATTCGTGAAGTAATGATACACGCCTACGTACGGAGGGCATTCGTTTACATCAATACTCGCACGTGGTAGACCCCGAGCTTCTAGTTGAGAACAGAAACGTGGCGACAATCATGATACACATATTATTTGTCTGGGGCGTACGTCAATACTGTCTTGCATAATAGAGGTCGGTCTACTCACGTATTGCGGATTGATGGCTCCGGAAACAGCAATGGTGCCTCACCAGCCACTCCCAGTCTTCAAAGTCAGGTAGATCATCCGGTAGGATCCCGGCTACGTTGGCGCCGCTGGAAACTCCACGAGGGCGACCCCAGTACAAGTCGCCTCGAATGTGGTAAATGTCGCTCTTGAAGGCAAACATATCCACAGGCGGGAGGAAGAGTACGTGCCCGATCTTGTCGAAGGAATGAATGCTCCAGCTTGCGTAGTCTCTAGTGGGGTGGAGACACCGCAGCGATGTGCGCCTGTCCATCTAAACAAGACGTATCAGAGCGTGAAGGCAGATCACCGGTGTTGTGAAATCCTGACCATAGATAGCCGATCGATGTCCGTGATGGTGTCCATCTAGTACAACGTGCCGTACACGAACGTCGTTAGGTTGATAGGCAGGTGTTGATCGAGGAACGCGAGGTGCTCCGCCGATAGAGTGCCCACGCGCAGTTCCAGTCCCAGGACCTCGAGGTTCGGAAGTTGGGCAAACGTAGCCACAAGCGGTCGCTCGGTGTTGCGCCACTCGGTTTCCTCGAAAACCAAGTCCAGACGTCGCAGTCTTCTCTTCGTCACCAAGAAATTAGCCAAGACGGAGTGGTCTTGTTGGTCGAGAGTTGGGAAAACAATGAGCTTGAGCGAAGTCAGACCCGGAAGCGCACCTGAACCGAGCGCCGTCAAGGCCGAGAAGAACGATGGTGCAGATTCCTTCCCGGAATTACTGAGGGCCAGCGAGCAGAGCTGGGGACAGCAGCTGAGTAATGCGCAGAGCTTGTCACAGTCCCTCATGGCCAGAAGCTCCAGATTTGTCAGATTGGTGAATGTCAAGTCGCTGCATCCCCAGGCCCCGTCACCGAACATGGATACAGGCCGCAACGTGGACGAGTTGGACAGTATTGCGGTCACTATGTGCTGAGCTTGAGAGTTCACATTAGGGTCGTATACCGATGGAATGGCGCGTTCACGAGCTAGCTCGAGCGTTTCTAACATCCGGAACTTGGGCAGCAGCGGGAGAAACGAGTTAGAGTACCTTGGTGCTTGGCATCAGCGGAGGATGGGATGGAGAACCGACAAGATAGGTAGACATACGGTATACGAAGGCATCGCAGGTTAAAGCACGAGTTGAAAAGCGCTTGAGCGATGTCAGATCGTAGCTCATCGGAGTACCCAAGCGACGTGAACGTGTGGAGATTTGTCAATGTTTGGACTGGGCCTGCTGTTTGATCTGTGGAGCCAGACTATCTGAGGGAGTGTGTTCGTCGACCTAGAAAGAGATACCTACCGGGTATGAAAATTCTAGAAAGCTTCCCGGGCAAAGCAGGCGAAGGCGTGTAACACTCAATGAACAGACATTTGACGAGAGCTGCGAAGGAAGGAGTCCGGGAGATGTGTTGAAGGAGCTCCTTGGCTGTACGCATCCTCCACCGCGCCTGCTCCATAAATGCTAGTGCGTTGTCGAGGTCGAGCGCACCGAACCGTAGAGTGAGATGGGAGAACACGTCTGGCAAGACGAGGTCATGAAACAGTCTCGAGACAAAAAGGCATGTCCGCTTGTCCAGGGTCGGTAATTGCGTGATGACCAGACACCAAAGCTCTGGAGGCAAGTTTCGTGGGGTCATGGGGGGTTGAAGACTGCGGTGGCAAGGGAGAGCCGCAGTGAAGAGACGTCTGTCGACGTTGTGGACAAGTTGAGCTCATGGCCAGTCCGCCTCCGCCGTGTGACTCGGCTGACGGACCTCCGACTCCGGTCCGGCCGGATATTGGGCCTCGGCAGGTCACGTGTTGTGGCTGTTGGGGCCGTGCTCAACCTGGTTTCGCCAACGACGGCGACGGCGGCGACGACGACGATCGCCCCATTGCCGTCTCGTCAGACGGGGCTTTCTGGACCACTCCTACTCGCTTGACCCTCGTCAGCCCCAAACACGCATCGCCTCGTTTCTCCGCTGACGAAATTCTGGTCTGCCATTATTCCTAATCCAACACGCCTTGCCAGTTCTGCCGTGACGTACAAGATACCCGCCCCCCACTCCGTCCAGCTGCAACCTTCTCTCACCCACCCCACCCCGCCCTCATCTCAACTCGAGCCACTTGGACATGAATTTCTTCAAGACAAAGCCGCGCACGCCCCCTGATCTGGTTAGAGGCCTCCGCGACGCCCTACCGCGGCTAGAGGCTGGGCCACCGGGGGGTGAGGTCAGGAGAAAGGTGCGGCCATCCCCGGGATGTCCGTGAGTTCCTTGTTCACCTCGTCACAGGCAAACGAGGAGGTCGCCAAGAACTTGCAGCAAATCAAGGCCATCCTGTATGGCGATGGAGGTACATTCCTTCGACCGAGTCATTGATGCGACATTCATGTGCATATATGCATGCAGATCCGCTCCCGGAACTGGTGGCACAGCTCGCGCAAGAGACGTACAGCACAGATCTCCTATTCCATCTCCTCCAGAACATCCACAAGCTCGAGTTCGAGTCTCGGAAGGATGTGGTTCAGATCTTCAACAATTTGCTCCGACGGCAAATCGGTTCCCGCTTTCCCACCGTAGAGTACCTGAACTCGAAGCCAGAGGTTCTGTCCGCCGCGTTTGACGGGTACGCCAATGAGGAAATCGCGCTCAACACCGGTATGATCCTCCGAGAGATGCTCCGGCACGAACCCTTGGCCAAATCCCTGTTGTATTCTGACCAGTAGGTGGCTGGTTGACCAGTCGTGGTATGTGCCTTTAACGTGACATGTCACTAGGTTCTACAAGTTCCCCCACTACATCGAGACCACCACCTTCGGCATTTCATGTGATGCGTACACGAACTTGAAGGAGACGCTAACGAGGCACAAGACTATGGTTGCGGAGTACCTCGACAAGAACTACGACAGAGTGGGCATTTACCGTCCAAGAGCGCGCGACTAATTCCATGCTAACACTTTTATGTCTGGAACCGCAGTTCTTCTCGTCTTTCACGACGTTGATCCTCTCGAACAATTACGTCACGAAACGACAGTCATTGAAACTGCTCGGGGAGATCCTGTTGGATCGTGCGAACTTCGCTGTGATGACCCGGTATATCGCGAGCGAGACGAATCTCAAGATGATGATGAATCTCCTCCGCGACAAGAGCAAGAACATTCAGTTCGAGGCCTTCCACGTGTTCAAGGTATGTCTCCACCTCAGCGATCGCTTACCATCATGTCTAATTTGAGACATTGTAGGTGTTTGTTGCAAACCCGAAAAAGCCACCACAAATCGAGAGCATTCTCCGACGGAACAAGGACAAGCTCCTCAAATTCCTGAAGGACTTCCACAACGATAAAGAAGGTAATGTTTCATCCCTCGCCTCGCACGCCAACATTGAGTACTGACGTGATACCTCGGTGGCGCCAGACGAGCAATTTATGGTGAGTTGGTGCACAGCGCCTCCTGTCACATTATCTGACCAATACATTTCCCGCACCCACAGGACGAGAAGCAGTTCTTGATAGTTCAGATACAGAATCTTTAATCTCCCGGACAGATCGAGTTCCGGCCCTCATGACTTTCCTCGGCCCGCATGCGGTTGGTTTGGCATACACATGGTTTTCTAGCCTCTCGTCCTCCTCGTCCCTTCCTGCCTGTCTTCTACATGCCCAACATGCCGTAGTCCTAGTCCTTCAGTCACACACCGTACTGCGTGGGCCATATCTCCTCATTCCCTTTTCCGGTGTACTATCGCACTCTCCCTGTGTATCATCAGTAGTTTTATCGGTCTCGAATTACCCCATCCTCTTGTCGTCGCCATCATCATTCGCAGAGCCCGTCGTTGTTAGCTGTTGTGTTTCGCATCGTGCCTACTTATCATAGTTACCCTGCTTGTCTCCACTTTATTTCCCATACCACACCGGCCCACGGACGAAGCACCGGAAGCATCAGTCTATGTCCGCGCCACGAACGCACTTTGTAACTCTGACGTCCTTCTCCGCTTCTCCCGCCGAGCTTGAGTCGAGAGAACCAGTTTACCCCGCATCGACGCTTCCCTTTCGTCACGAACCGTCGTTCCGAACAGTAGCTGTGGAGACGGCGCCGGATCTCTGCTTCGTCGAGCTATCCCTGGCGTCCCGTTCCTGATCACGCTGGGGACGCCGCAATATGTCCGGGAACGAGTGGTGGCAGGCGGTGGCTCAGAGTCCGAGCTCACAGGTCAGGTGAACGCTTCGAGAGCAGCGGTTGTGTCAGGACCGCGCGAATCACAGGTCCAGGGGGCTCGCACCGCCTTCGAAGCGGATGCTCCGACATGTTCTCATCTCGCAGCCTCGAGCGTATCAGCTGCGATCTCACACCATATACGTATGCGGGGTAATTAACTGGCCAGCAGCGAACGTTCGTGGGCATGCCCCCCGAGAGCTCGAGTGCCACCTGCGATCGTCTCGGCAGTTGCCTGCTTGGAAGCACTGGCACTGGCACAATGGTTTGTGGGTCAATCGTGCGATGAAAGCGTACTGGCACTTAGGGAAGTACTACAGTGGGAAGTACTACAGTAGATCCACCCGTGCTATTCAGTCGGGTACAAGATAGAGAGAATACAGATTCGATTCGTGTGCACTCCCGCCGAAAATACGATAAGTAGCTGTGCCTGCCTCCAGCATTCATTGCTGGGACCTATAACCGGCTTGCGAACGCATGACCAACGCTGCGGCTGCACGACATACAGTAAGTCAAGTCCATGTCTGCGAACCCCGGCGGTGGCAGGCCCGAACGCCGTATGTCTCGCGCGTGTCCCACATGTGCGAAGCCCGCCGGAGCCTTTGTCGCCGCCATGCGTAGTGGAGGACGGGCTCACCATTCGTCATCGACGCCCAGATGTCGTCTGGGGCGCACTGGCGTTCCCCCGGCTTTCCCGAACATCCGAGCGTGCAGTCACATACTGTAAGTATGCCGCGCGGGCAGGCCAGTGCCCTTTGTGCCCTCTTGCTTTATCAGGATCGGGGGGTTCGGGGCTGCAGACGTCGATCTGGTCCATTGGTAAGTTAGTAGCAGCAGCAGCAGCAGCCTGGGCCGCTCACAGGCGTCCACAGATGATGTCTCTCGGATGGGAAGAAGCGAGCCGGAGAAGACGGCGTCCAGAGCCCCACGAGTGGCGCAAAACGCTCTTCTAGCGCCATTTTCGTGCCTTCTTCGAGGCGATTGTGCGTAAGGGACTGCGGTTGCGGCTGAGAGGCTGAGAAGTCGAGTGAAAGGAAGCTGAGGAATCAGGGGTGCCGGCTTGTGCGGAGGGGGTACGAGCTGTCATTGTGTCATCGAGGATGGCGGACCGGCGGTGAGTGCTTTGTTGTACGAACGGCATCTCTTCGAAGGGGTGGCGCGTTTGTCTGCCGCGTCTTCGCAGGGCACTGCATGGAACCCCACTTCCTTGTCTTGAGAGCGCCAACAGTCCGAAGGGTCGAGAAGGAGGTGAACCTGAGTCGAAATGACTTTTCTCGGGTCACATTGATGCGGCCTCGAAGCGGGAGCTGATGAGCATCGGACGCCGAAGGGGAAGAGTGGAGTTGGTTACAGTTACATCGACGTATTCCCGAGGCTACAACACGTCAGTCCGAAGAAGTTACATATAGTGGGCATACGACATACCATATCCTCGTGAGCTGTCTCCCCAGCACACCTCGGGCCATAAGCACGCACAGCCGAGACCATGGCGTCAGTCACAGTTCATCGACGTTCGAGGGTGAGGCGTAATACCCATGACCATTGATGTGCCGCTGCACCATAGACGATCGAGCCATTCTGTGGTGTTCTGTCGGATTCAGGGTCCGTGCAACGGGAATCTCGGCCCTAAGATCGAAATATGGCTGTTAGCGATCGGGAAGGCAAACTGGACCCAGTCGCCATGCACGCACTGCATTGGTTGGGGTCTCCCCGCAGCGAGGCTTTCGTGCAGCAAGTACGCTCGTCGAGAAGTTACCTCCTGCAGCAGCGGGCATGGCAGCAACTTCGAGTGTCGGCTTTGTGCGAGCCAAGTGCGGTCGGGATCGCCCTCGACGCCACGAAGCCGCGGTAGCTGCGCCACATGCGTGCGGGACGGCACTGGGTCTGGGACGGCGCAAGCAGTCGGACCGCAGTCCCGCAGACTTTGTACTTGTCGGGAAAGGCGTCATCGATGAGCACCATTCTCTGACAATGGCAGTTGGACGACTGTTGGACGCTAGTACAGAGGGCTTATCAGATTTGTTTGGATGGTTCCGTGAAGGGTCGGGACTCGGGATTACTCACCACCTCAGGCCTCAGATCCCGGCGCCGCTGGCATGGACGACGACACAGGATTGGAATCGCTTCGAAGATGGCTGTAGGTCTAGGATCAACATGCCGGTCACCGCTCGTGCCTTCGCATGGGAGTCTTGGAGTACTGAACTGAACGTCAGCCTCGTACCCAAGGCCATGATGGATATATCAGGGGTCCTTGAGGAAGATCAGTAGATCGTCAGGCGGCGGACAAATGAATCTATATATCGGGCATGAGACGACCGGCGTCCGATACATGGAATGGAAAACGAATTAATGATACTCACGCGAATTAATGATACACCAGGTGACGGTGTCCCAGTCGCGACGAATGAAATGAGGACATTCTTGTCAACAAGCCGTTTCGCAACTACGGTCACGGCGGCCAGAGCTTGGTCAGAGCAGAAGAAAGGTGCCTACTAAATTAATCAGTTCCAGACTCTCGTGCCAGGGGCGGCGACAGGTTGGGTACGAAATGTCGAATCCGGTTGTCGCTGCCAAAATCCTTTGTGAAGCCGTTTAGGAAATCCTCAGTTGAACTGGAGCAGCACAGAGCAGGGTGACCGGCTATGTCCAGGAGAAGTGAGCGTGACATGCCACGCGGCTTCGCAGCGGCGAACACCTTCATCACGTGGCCCATGTCACAGGCAGTCACGCACGAGCAAATTTTGTTCGTGGTCCTGGAGGCGGCTGTGGGCAGCGACTCTGCTAGTCTACATATTCCTCAGACCACAACGCTCGAATGATCCAGTCTCGAGAAACTTCTACAGTGGTACCCGTGGTCCACATTGTACCCGATTTTGCTTGTACGACACCAGATAGCATCGATATCGCTAATGAAACCCTCTCCAAGGATTTCGACTTCGAACCTGTCCGAGGTGTGCAAACAGATTGACTTGTTCCCCCGGTTATTTAACCATCGTCCGCTCCCTAGTCTTCGGAGGCGTGCCTCGTATGTCTTCCATGAGACACCTAACGTGCACTTTAGCCCGGAGCGGCGCTCTCAGGATGCGTCATGTCCGTGAGCGGTCTCCTACACCTGTCCTCCGAATCCCTTTCTTGAACCCGTTCTCCGCGGGCGTGGTTCCGCGATACGCCCTAGTGCCCGCACTCTGAGATCGTGGGCGCAGTATACTGATCGCTCCCCGCATGATTCGAGAGCTCTGAGGGCGTGGATAGAGGTTCCCTCTGCTTGAGGAGCCTCGTGTTCGTGTTCTCTCCACTAGCGAGGGCACCCTCTCCCAGGCCAATATGCCGGTTTAAGGGTTTTTCTCGCTACCCCATGCCCTCATCGAAGAAGTGGAACCTCAGTTTGCAGCCGCGCACTTCGTGGTCTTGGGCAGCCGGTATGAGGTTCTTTCGCACGTGCAGCCCGGATGCGTTTGCCGACGGCCAAGCAATGCCAGCTCCCATCGTCTGGCAGTGGTCGATTTGTCCCCGCGGGCTTCCCCCGGTCGGACCGTCCGTTTCAGCCACAGCACATCCAATTCGTCTTGCCGAGCGTGCGGAGCAGCGCAGTTGCGGCAAGTTCACACTTCCTCCAATATGCCCCATGGAGTGCACTTCTGTGAGATGGTCAGGGCATGCTGCGCCGCTGCGCGCCCGCCACGGTATGTGGGCGGTGGGCAAGATGTACTTAGAGGTACGTACAATTCTGCATATGATGCGCACTGTAGATCGACGCTTGACACTCCTGCGTTGTAAGTAGGTGCTGTATGCATTACGGCGTGAATGCGCTGACCATCACGGTCACCACGCTCGTCAGTGTCAGGTTCGTAGACGCGGCATTCGCACGAGGCTCACAAGACCCAGGTACCCCGATCCGGAAGCCGATCAGCTGGTTGCGCTTGCACGCCAGCGAGCGTTTCTTGTTCCGTGCAACTCAGGTCCACCCTCGTCCACCTCTCGGACTCTTCCTGTGGGCAAATAGCGTCTGGGAAACCGGCCACTTCAAGGTCCGTCTCTTATCGACTGGCCACGTCCCCGTACGCGATATTCCCAGCTGGCGCCGTTCCGATAGCAGCCCATTCGTTCGGTAACAATATCCCAGGCCGGGTGCCCATCCATGATTTCGATTCGGAACGACTGCTTCGGCGGCTACAGAGATCCCGATGCGAGCGCCTCGCGATCATGGACAGGATGTCGAACATGTCCTTTCCGTCCAGCTTGTACATGGTCTAGCCGGCACGCGATGTGCGCTAGGCGATCGGTTCCTGCCAGCCTTATTATCCCGCCTTCGCCCTCTCCACCCCTCGCCTCCCGCGCCCGCGCTGGTCTCGTCCACCGCTGATCATGCTCGTACTCCATCCCAACTCCCGATGCGACGTTTGTCTCGAAGGCTACCATGGTCACCGCGAACCCACAGCCATCACCTGTGGGCACATCTTCTGCCAATGGTTCGTATCCTTTGTCGTCCTCAGGTTGTCCTCCACGCCGCTGACAGTCATCGTCCCCGCTCTCCCTCTGCGGACTCCGTTAGGTGCCTGCCGTCGCTGCCGAAGGCCGTCTGCCCTTTGTGCAGACAGAGCTTTGACCGCGATGACACGAGAAAGCTCCACGTCGACAAGACGGCGGTCCCTCCATACACCCCTGCGATGACCTCACTTGACTTGGACACTCCCGCCCACAACGCCAGTCGCCTCCAGTCCGCCATAACGCACGTAACCCTCGAAGGCGCATCGCGGCCGGAGCTGGAAGAGCTCCTGCAAGATTGCCACGATTGGCTTGACGGACAGCCTCAGGATCAGGTGCGTGGTCGTCATGCACTCCCTCCTGGCATGAGATCCGACAGGTCTGCAGTTCAAGGATCTGCGTGCGGCACGCCACCTTTTGTATCACAACTCTCGGTATCAGGCCAAGATCCAGAAGCGTGATGCGCGCATCACGGACGTCGAGCACGATTGCTCCGTCCTCAAGCTAGAGCTGGAGAGGGAACGGGAGGAGATTGCGAAGCTGGAGATGGAGCTGGCCGAGGAACAGGCGATTGCGTCTAAGCTGGACGAGGAACGGCATATCGCCACGACCAAGTGCGCCGATCTGGAGAAGCTGCTCGATGAGGAGCGGGCGATTGCATCTATGAAGTACACGGAACTTGAGTGCGCGGCCTTCGAAGAGCGCGATCGATTCGCCCTCTCTGAGAAGGAGCTGGAGGAGGATAAAGCACGTCTCAAGGCTGAGTGCGACGAGTGGAGGACGTAAGTGGCACTTTCTCACAGGACTAGCACCAGCGCTCATCGTGATTACGTCGTTTTGCAGTAAAGTACGTCAATATATTCCCCTGATGTCTGGGATCAGTCTTCCTGAGCAGTTCCATTTCAGCTGGACGAGGTCTCGACCGAATGCTGTCGCCTTACTGACGAGTTGGAGAAGGTCAAGCGAAGCCCGCCGCCCTCCCGTGCCAGCGAGCCTCGTTACTATTATCTTCATGATCAGAAGGGGTCGAAGGCCGAACCGGTCGCCATTGTCAAGGATGACGGTAGGGATCACGGTAACGCCGTGAAGGTCCAGGTTGTCGGCACCGACAACATGTTCACCCTCTCACCCATTCCCGCCTCTAAGCCCATCCCGGAGTTGCCGACCAACATGATGGCTTTCCTCCCCTTGTCGGACGACATGGAGGACGCCAGCGATGATGACAGGAATCGCTCGGGCCCACCCATCTCCTCCGCGTCGCGCTCTATCCCCATCAAGTCTAGATCAGATTCTCATCGTGCAAGGAGCAACTCATCCTTGCTATCGCGACCGGACTCTGATGCGATGTCGATCTCAGCACCCCGGAGTGCCCTCGACGTTCACATGGCCAGCGTCTCGGCGTCTCCCAGCGGTTCTAGCATGAACTCCGGCCTTCGCCCCGCGCCCGAATACACCTCAGATTCATACGGATGCGGCGTCGGCGAGAACATGCTAGGCCTCCGAGCCGACCCCTCGCGCGTATCGCCCTCTTCCGTTGACTCCGATGTGAAAGAGCGTCAGGAGAGGAAACAGCGTTTGGCGGCGTTGGACAGGCTTCTCGACCGTGGTGCGCCCCAACCAGCCCACTCCATTATGTCTCCACGCAAAGACTCGGTCTCCGATGGGTCCGATCGCCCTCTTCCTGCTAATCCGAGAGTGGGTTCGACTCGTACGCCCTCGCCGGTGTCTAGTGCCTCTCAGTCGTACCCCTTGTCGACTATGGAGAAGGAGCTCGCCAGTGCGCCACCATACCGACCCCAGCTTCTCGGTGGCGGACCAGTCTCGTCTGCCAGTTCCGCGGCGGCCGAGCGCGAGCGTGCGCGTGCGTCCTCTGTGAATTCACAGAACCCACCCCCCGTAATTCCTCCCCCACCTGCTTCCATGTCTTCACTGCACCCGTCAAGCTTGGCTCACCTTTCTCACCTCACCGCAACGCGCGATAGAGACGCGGCAACTCCCGTGCACCCTACCTACGGTCCCCAGCCGCAACCGACGCCCGCGACTCCCCAGCCACGGCCGCCGCACTCGCGTAGGCAATCCAATGATGTCCACCCCTCGATGTCCGGCAACCTTGGAAGTCTGTCCAGGGGCAGGTCCATAAACCTTGGTATCGTTCCTGCGACAGGCTACGCGTCCGGTCTTACACGAAGCATCCGCGCGATGCAGGAGTCTCCCCGCGTCTCATAGCCCTTCTATCTTGCGCTTCCGCGAGCGTATGGCCCCATTGGACGAGGTGTGTCGAAGCCTCGTGCCCGCGGTGTGCGCGTTCTATCCTCGAATGGTTGGCGTGCGTCTACACAGGTGGTTCTAGCAAGCGCTAGACGGGCACCCTGGTTTCGGGGACCTTCGTGCTCGCTAACTTATTTCCAACCCTTCGTCTCTCCTCAACTTCGCTTTAGTCGTGTTCTCCACAGTCTCTGTCTCTGGAAGTCCGGTTTCTGGTGCGGAAGGTGATGATCCACGAAGATGACGCTAGCGTCGCCACCCTCCCGTCCACCCTCATGCACTCCCCCTCCCACCTTCCCATCTACTGTCTCTCATCTGTATAGCCGAGGTACGAGCCAGCGGGGTACTGATGCTCCCATCCCACAAACCGCGCAAACCGTTGACGGAATCCCGCGGTTTTAATGTATACTATCTATACGCCTATGCGCTCCCTCTGCTCCTGCTATCCGATTTCCTTTCTGGCCTCTTCCCCCCGTCCGCCCTACGTTCCATCGTTTCGACATCCTTCTCATCGCAACTCAACACCTCTTTCATCAACCCACCGACGTCATCGCCGTTCCCACCCATTCACCCGCCTCCCGTAATTTCGCCCATTTCTAGCATTGAGACGTTTCTTCGACCATTCGCCGCATCCCACGTACGTCTCCAGTCCTCTCCGCTCCGTGCATGCCTCCGTCTCGGCCTCGGCTTGAACACTGTTCCGTCGTGCTGCCTGTACCTGTACCCACAGCCATTGTACTCTATGTCCCATCACCCTCGTCCGTTGTCCCCGCCTCGGGCTACGTCCCCGTCCCGTCTCATTTGTACATTCCGTGCCTGTTGTACCTCGCAACCTGTCGAGACCCGCTCGCACCCGTAATACTAGCATATCCATCGCATCGCTCCGAACACAATTCTCGTCCGTTCGTGCCTGTCCGAGCTCGTGCCCGATCGACGCCAATGCCATCCGGGGTTGCCCAATGCCCCCGCAGAGCTACTGCGGTCCCGCGCGCGTGCCCGGTAAACTCACTGACACGCGCTCCGTGCGCACCAGACCCCGGTCTCCGGTGAATGGGCGAATGGAACCTTTCGAACTTTGAAAGCTTCTTCTGCCGCGAGCGCAGCGCAATATTGCACTCAGCACTGCACGCGAACCCGCCTGCATGCGCCAGCTTCAATGGGCCACCGACGATTCGCCCACGCGGCCCGGGGGAACGGCGAGGACCGTGCATGAAGGAACTCGAGAATAAGCTTTATCCTCGCCTGCCCCGCGCCTCGAGGCTGGGCTTCCTTCTTCTGTCAAGTGGCCGCCGTGAGCAAGCCGCGAGCCGCGAGCCTGCTCTCCTTCCCGTCAGGGAGTCGGGGATTCAGGGCCTTGGAGGGTGTGGCGATCCGTTCCGTGCGTGTGTGCTGGCAGGCATGCGAAGTGATGGGACCCGGCCTCAGTACCCAGTACTCAGTCGTCCCACCAATGCCTCCGGGCGACGAGCCATCGCGAGAAGGCGTAGAGGCGTTAGACGAGCGAGCGTCCGCAGGATGACGAACTCGGAAGAACCCATGGCAAATGCATCTAGGTCTTAGGGGCACTTGCGGCGTAGAAAGGAACCACCAGGAGTGTGGCCAGGAAAAACGCGGCTGATGTCGATGAACGCCTTCTCTGCGGAGGCCGCGCTTTCCAGAGCGTCTGTGGCGCTGAGGTGGGCCATGGGTGTCGAGGTGTTTGCGTTGTGGGACGCGATCGCGCTCTGTGGACTAGTGCCCAGATCGCCGGGCCATAACGCCTAGGATGTAGCCCGTCGGCAAACCAGATATGACGAACGAAAGAGAACGGGAAGAGCGGGGAAATGGGAACTTTGGGAAGGCAAAGAGCCTCTAGGGGACTGGCGCTGGGAAACTCTTAGCCGAGCATGCGGTCATTTGTCGAAACAGCTCTAGTATATTTGGAAGATAGTGTCGCGAGCCCATGATGACGGAACACAAAAGTTACGCTAGCAGAAAGAATGACCCTTCAACGTGTTGCAATTGACGAAGAACTGAGGACGGGCCCACTAGTGTGCGGGAAGTTGGGAGAAAGCCGAGCGACGGCAGGCGACGGGGAAAAGTCCGCGCGCCGCGGTGAGAGCGGATCGTTGGAGAGAAGTGGGGATGCAGTTTGTCGGCGGCCTAGATATAGCGGGTCCGAGGATTTAGCGGCGGATGCAGAGTAGGAGGACATGTTGTCACTCGCACTCTGTTGAAACCTGCGACTTCGAGCGCGCACACACCCTCGACGAACCACAGATACGGCGATAGAGTTCCGGAAACAATGCGTGCGCGCGAATAAGATAGATAGGATGGGAAGCTCCTGCGAGCCCATGTTTTGATACAACGAATAAGTCGTACCAGGGGCCCCCACAAGGCAATGCGGGGGAATATATTAACACGCGGGGAGAGGCCGATCCTCCTGTCCGTGAACACTCGTGAAACCAACTCGACCCAACCAAGAGTGCGCCATATACGAGACGACGGCCATCCATGAAACCAATCACTTGGTGAAGGCACGGATGATCTTGGCGGAGATGTGGAGGAAGAAGATGGAGGCAATGAAGGAGATGGAAAGGACGAGGACGATGAAGGGGTCACTGGACAGGGCAGGAGGAACCATTGAGCACGACGCCATAACAAGCCACGGGGCAACGCAGAGGGAAGGTGAACGACGGTGAAGAGCGACTTACACTCGGAGTCCTGGGGAGTCGTCCGTGTAGAGCTTGAGCATGGTGTTCGACGAGCCGCCAGCACCCGCTGCGCGTGTTGAGTTGGGTTTCGACACCTGCGAACCAGTCGCTCTCCGCCTGTTAACAAGTGCATGAATATCGTCAGCTCAGAGAACGGACAGATGATGAGAAGGTTGCGCACCGAATCTGGGCGCCGGGAGGCTTCGCGACCGTGCTGGAACGAGCGGAATCGGAGTCGGACTGCATTGCATACAAACTGTGAGTATCATTCGCATGAAATGGGGGCGTTAGTATCGAATGGTCGTACCATGATGGAGGTGAGTGTGGAGGTGGACGTGTGCTGGCAACCCCGGCTCAGCGCAACCGCAAAGTGGACACGCACCGCCACGTGGAACTTCGCAGCGTGACGAGGGGAGTCACGCGTCTCAGTCACTCGTGAGGAAACGTGACACTGACGTAACACCACTCGGCAACCGACTCCGCGCCGCGCCAATGCACCTTAGAAGTTAGCCCTCACACAGTCACCCTCACTTCCTCCACCCCATACCTTCAGGCCTGCCTTGGTTTAGTCATGTCTCTGGTAAGCGACTTTCGTTGTGGACACATACCCGAGACGTTTAACAGTCGCACAGATTCATGCCCTTGTAGCGAGAGGGTCCACCATCTTGGCTGAGCACCAGGGCGGACAGAGGGACTTCTCCCAAGGTGAGTTGCACGTTAGAAGGAAGCTCTTTGGGCGAGTCTCCGGAGCGCAGAACCATTAGTACCATTCCATGTTGGCACTCCAACTCAGAAGCCATGTCGCTATTCGCCAAAGTGAAACTGGTTCTCGAATGGCGGTTTGTTCCGCTTCCGTGCACCTGTCTTCTTATCAAACCGTGGAGGGCTCGGTTTATCATGATTGTGAAGTTGAGCCCTATAATCTGCCTCCTCTGGAGTGTGGGCAAGCCACAAGTTATTTCGGCGCCGTCGCAGCTCCGCAGTCTCACTTCTACCGAGTGGCCTGAAGGGTAGTGATCGATGTGGTAACGCAAGGATCACGTTGGACAACTCGCCTATCCAAAGAGGTATTTTATCTCATGAGTTATCTACTGTTCTACGGTGTCGTGGAACCGGTGGCGAACCTCGCTTTGTGGACCATTTCTCTCTGCCCTAATGGCTCAAACAATGTGGAATGGCTGTCCTGTGATGTTTCGTTCATGGACCTCACTTGGTGTCCCTCATTTCGCAACATCCTCACTGACACTATGATTCAGCGACACAGACAATTTTGTCGAAGATCCCCCCGAACAACAGCAAGCTTACATACGTTTGGGAGCAGTATCTATTTCACTATGTATCGGAGGGTGGATTTACCTACCTCGTAATGGCGGACGACGCTGCTGGACGGTAAGTGATCCTCCTCCAGCCTTTTTGCACTTAGCCTGACCTTGTACGTAGACGAATGCCATTCACTTTCCTCGCCGAACTGCAGCAGAAGTTCATAAATTACCCCTCGGCTTCCTCCTCGTCCATGTCAGACCCGCCAGCATACTCGTTGCAGGGTTCCTTTGGCCCTGTTATCGCCCAACTCATGACGCAATATGACACCAACCCGCCTACGGACGAACTCACCCGTGCGCAGACCGAACTTGCCCAAGTGAAGGACATCATGGTTCAGAACGTTGAGCAAATCTTGTCGCGAGGAGAACGCATCGAACTGCTTGTCGACAAGACGGATACCATGGCCACCCAGGCGACCGCGTTCAGACGAGGCGCTAGGACAGTGCGGCGCAGCATGTGGTGGAAGAACACGCGCATTTTAGCGTTAAGCATTGTCGTTGGTTTGGTACGCCTCCTGATCGTCGTATCGTGGAATTGAGCTCGTGGCTGATCACGCATCTCGGGCTCATTAGGTGCTTCTGTGGGTGTTCGCAGCCCAATTCTGCGGGGCCGGCCTGAACCAATGTGGGGCGAAGTAGCGAGGCTCACGCAGGAGCGTAGCCGTTGAGGCTCGTCATTCATGGCCGCGGGTTACGCCCCGCTCTCTCCGTACCCTTTCCGACTCCTCTTGTTTCCATACTGTACGCTAGCTTGTTCTTTCTTAGTCGGATCACGCCACGTGTTTCCTACGTAGTATATCGATCACAGTCAATCTCCTCGGCCAACTGAAATTCCACCCATTTGTGGAGTCGAAGCGCCACTACGCCTGGAGAGAGCCCTATCCGGATGCTCGTGAAGGTGATCCCCCATCCGCTTATACCCACGTTGTAAAGAATCATGGCTCCTGTCGCCGTGGGGTTCAGCACAGTGGTCTGCAATCTTTCATGCAGAGCCTTGCGAATGTGGCACACACATCAGTTTGTATGTCCTCGGCGGACTTGGGCACGGACGGCAAACGGACGGGCGGAGCGCGGGCGGGGCGCTGCACCTTCCGGAAATGGGTGGCAGTGTTGTCACTGTTGTGTTGGTTCTGATGGCTGGGCTCGCCAGCCTGAGAGACGCGGCAAGCGCAAATTCTCCATACACCTCTCCCTCTCCCTCCACGCCCTCTCGGCCGCCTTTCGTCCCTGTCTCTCCTCCTTCCTCCAACTCCAAAACAATCTGATACCCGACGCATACAACCACACACCAGCAGCCGACAGGGCCGTACCAGGCTAGAGAGCAGTCATGCTCGTCGTCCACCCGTCTTCCCAGTGCGACGTCTGCCTGGACCCGTACACTTGGGTCACCCCCGCCAAGTCTCCTCATGCAATCCAGTGCGGTCATGTATTCTGCTACAAGTGCGTGTCCTGGTCTCCTACGTCGTTTGCCCCATCGTGGTTTGGCGGCGTCATAATGCGGCGTGATGATGTGGTCGGGCTGATGCTTACTGCATCCACATTCGGACAGCTGCCTGCGTACGGTGAACCCGAGCAACTGCCCTATGTGCCGCAAGGCGTTCAACCCGGAGCGCATCAAAAAACTGCATGTTGACAAGGCCCCCGGCGAAGGCGCAGCCCCTACTGGCCCCGTGGCGGAGGAGAACGAGCTATTGCGCCGTATTGGCATGCTTTTCGATGAGGGTGCGGACCCCGCTGACGTGGACGCCATGAAGGACGAGGCGTTAGAGTGGCTGAACAACCATCCCGGGCCCTCGGTGAGCCTCCCATCCTTTTTTTCTGCCGCATATGTGACGTGCCTGACTAAACGCCGCACGGGATCCAGCACGTCGCATTACGGAACGCGGTAATCGCACTGCACGAAATCAAGTCTCTTCGCATCGAGAAGGCTGCCGATAGAGAAATCATCCAACGCCTGCGTGTAACTCATGAGAGACACGCAGATGTTAAGGACAGGGACCTGCAAATCTCCATGGAGGTTGAGAGGCACCTGCTCGCTCAGCAAGAGAGCCTGCAGAATGACTATGAAGCGTGAGTGGTTTCTGACTAACATTCGGTTGGCCCATGGGATTTCCTTGTCCTAAATGACACTTTCATCTCTAGCCAGCTTACACGGTCATGCAGGGAGCTGAGTAGCCTCCGGGAGGAGAACGCCCGAATCCAAGGCGAGCTAAGCCGTTATACGACCTCCTCGAACCCGTTGCCACGCCCTCCCGAGCATATTCCCCTCGTCGCTTCACTTCCGCGTGATCCCGCTGCGTTCGCCACCAATTCTGTTCAACGGAGCGGTGCTCCGTTGGGTCTCGGCCTCCCGTCCGTCGTCGCCCCGTCTACCCAGTCACGCTCCAGTTCCAACGGCTCAGGTGGTTCGACCGGCTCGCGCCGTGCGCCCTCAGTTCATTTCGCTGATCCCGGTCACCCGACCGAGAGGCAGTCGAAATCGAAGTACAAGATTACCGCCGACGGTGAGGAACTTCGTCAAGAGAAGACCCGCCGTCCTCACCTCATTGTTCCAGGGGCCCCTTCGTCTCAACGCGTTATTCCGCCCCGCCTGGACGGCGCAGATCTCGACGTGACTCCCCGGCCGCCTATCACGGTAGTCCCGACATCGCAGCGCCCCGACCTCACATCTATTCGCTATCCTCCTAATTCATCATACGCTCCCCGTCCTGGCGATTCAGTCGTCTGGGTGAACGGCACTGGGCCGCCCATTGAGTTGACGGAGGCTGAGAAGGAAATATTGATACAACGCAGCCGCGAGTCTTCGATGGGGTTCACTAACAGCAACCCTGTGTCCTCCACTGTCGTCCCTAGTCTCGCGCCTCCCGGTTCCTCTGTCACAGTTCCTCCGATGGTCCCACCACCTGTCGTCCCTCCCCCTCCCATCCTTCCGCCCACATTGACCGCCCGTCCCGCTGCTGAGACCGGTTCGGCACGTATGCGGGTCATCCCGGCGGATGCACCCGTGTCGGGACGGTCTCCCCTTGCCTGGCGTCCGGGACCCGCGCACAAGGAGGGTTATGTCAAGGCTTTCCTCCCCCATCTGGGTGGCATTGGCTGGATTCCGGAAGAGGAGGCCTCTAAACTTCCCGTTAGAGCCTGGGGTACGGAGAGCCGATATCCATATGTGCTTGCCAAGGAGCCGTCGGAAGTCGACGACGAGTGGAGGAGGGATCATAACGGCGCGTCTCCTGGTCCAAACCCATTGCAGCTCATTGGCGTCCCCGAGGCTCCAGTCGCGGGCCCCAGTAGGAGTGCCATTCAACGTACCCAGTACGACGCCCCGCCAGAATCTTCCGCCAGAGCATCGACGCTGTTCCGTGACCAATCGAGACCCTCCGACCGTGCTATCCCCGTGTCCGGGAATGGCTCAAACGCATCCCTCAGCGAGCTGGGCATCCTCGCACCTGCTTCAAGCGCCTCCCGCCCCCAACGCTCTTCTTCCCGGCGACGTCGTGCTGCGAGCAATGCCGAACCTCTTGGCCTGAACTTGACGTCTCTTCCTATGCCTGGTCCACGAGACTCTGAGGACCCGGAAACCCAACCCTCACCCGCGTCGACTTGGGGTACGATGGAATCCAGGAACTCCAGCCTTGGAAATCTCCGCTTAAACAACTTCGGGGACCCCGACCCTTACACACGTGCACAGTCCCTTGAGCAGCTACCTATTGGCGAACTCAATGGCGGACCTATTGTCCTCACCGATGCTATGACCCCAAGGCAGGGATCTTCGGCCTTCGACGACACCCGGTCAATCTCCGGCCAGTCGATTCGTTCACGTGACCACCACGCTGAAGCAAACGCCCCAGGCCTTCTCTTGAACCCAAGCTCAGGCAGCTCTCATGTCGTCTCCAGCGTCCAGGATCTCGAGGATGTCAACCGTTCGTTACAGCGACTTACAGACTCGCAGACAAGGGAACTGCCTCGCCACTCGCAGCGCTCTTCGCGCCACTCCTGTCATCCGTCCATGTCTGGAGACGAGGCAGACATGATGATTGGTTCGCGGACTGGCATTGCCCTGTATAGCTCGAGGCCGTCGCAGCATGCGAGCAATGGGTCTCACAATGGTCGTTCGTCCAACGACCCGTCCCCTCCTGCGCACTCTCGTCCTCACAGCGGCGGTTCCGCTCGCGACCGTGCTGAGAGCACCCACAGTCAGCACAGCTCGCTTAGCCGCCAAAGCTCGCACAGTCGACACAGCTCCTACAGCACCCACAGCGCTCACAACGCCGACACCTCCCAATCAACTTCCGACCAGCGCAGAGCTCGCCGTGCGTCCAACGCGTCAATGCTGAACCATGCTCCCGAGTCTGCAACGTGGACGACCATACCCTCGGCCATGCAGCCGTACGGATCTTCTCGCGGGCCCTATATCTCCGACGCTCGTCCCCCACCCAGCCAGGAGTCCATCCCCCGTTCTCTCCAGTCGAATGGGGATGGCCTTGGCCTTACCTTCGAAGCCCCAAGCACGTCCTCCGCAGTCTCCGGAAATGGAGAGCAAGCTTCGGGCATCCACGCCCCACGCCCCGTCAACGGCCGTCGTGCCAGCCAACTCATCGGCAACTCCTGGAATGCAAGAAGCGGCCACTAGCTGCTTCTCCCCCGAAAACCTATCCGGTGTGTAAGATTATTCGCGCTCGGTGAAAAATAGACATTTCTGTATGCTCTTCCTTTGGTGTCATCCCCGTCATCCTTAATCGTCCATAATCGCTTCCTGATCTCTTGTTGGATATATGTATCGTCATCTCTGGTCGCTACCCTTTGCTTGCTATCCTCATCCATCTCTCATGGCTCTCGTGCTCCTCCACCGTTCGTATCGCGCCCTCTACGTCTTAGATCTACCCAGTGACTGTTGTTGTAGTCGATGCTCCGCATGTTGTTGCACCGTAATTGTAATTTCCCCATCCTGTAGCATTTCCGTCTAATCCCTTTCATCCTCGGGTTCGTCCATGGTTCTCTCCAGTCTCTCGACCACCCGCCCCAAGAGTACGCTATACCTGGCATGTCGCGCGTCGTCATGTCCGAATCTTTGCCGTTATCTCATGCAGCTTTGCTTGCTCGTCCTCACTTGCGTTATTCACGCTGATCTCGGTCTCGCTGTACGATACCACCGTACCTCGTGATACCACGTTTACGATTACTTATGTACATACGATCTCCCGCCGCCATTTACTCCGGGTACGCGCTAACGCACATCCATCTGGATCACGTATTGGTGTATTATGCATTATTATGACTTCACGATACATATCGTTATGGTTGGAACTCATATCGCTTCGCCGGCCCGACCTGCATCCACGCCTCGCCCCGCATCTTGGCCGACACGAGACCATGCAGGTATTTGGAATCGAGCATGAATAACCACATCGAGCGCGTCGCCTCCGCGCGGGCTTTGAGCAAGGGGCGGATGAGCCTCCGTGAGGCAACAGGGGGCGGGTTGGGTGTCGGCACATGCGCGGGTGCGCCTTCCCGCCGCTTGATGTACGGGTTGGGCGGGGCGACGTAAGGCGTGGTGTACGGCGCCAGCTCCTCTTCCGTAAGCGAACTCGACTGTGGCGAGAGGACACCGAGGAGGAGCTTGAAGGAAGCAAGAAGCCGCTTGAACCTGTAACTGCTGATGAGCAACTGCAGACAATGATTGAAGAGAGGAATGGTGGGTCTCACTGCCGGTAGTTGGCTGTAAAAAGCGGGTAAGCGTGGGACGACAAGCCTCCTCAGAGTAAAGGACTTACAGCCAACCCAATAGTCGTGCCAGCGAGCGAGAACGACACTCGTAACGTAAAAGACACCTAATATACCAAGCGCCGCTTTGGTTGTCCCCGACAGCCCCTCATTCCCGGTAAAGAACCAGCGTCCCGCCGTCCAGAGCGACTGAAGGCCGGGAAGGAGGTGCCTCGGGACCCACTCGCGAAGTCTTGCAAGCTGTCCGACAGAGTCTGTGATCAGCCCGCGGACGATCGCGCGTGTCACCATGGCATACGCGCCTGCGGCAGCAAGGCCGCCGAAGACGGCCTTGAACTGCGCCCAGGACTCTTCTTCTTCCTCCTTGCCGAGCATCCGGCCGCCCAAGAGGCCCATGGCGTACGCGGGGATGTGCAGGACGAGTGCGGGGAGGAAGAGGGCGAAGCGCGGGTGGAGGACGGTGACGAATAGCTGGCGGAGGACGATGGCAAGCATGAGGGGCAGACTGGGGCCCGTCTTGATGTCGGGAAGGAGGGCGTTCAGGGAGGCGTGCGAGATGTTGGCGTGGTGCAGGAGGGAGTGGTACTTGAGAAGAGCTTGTCGCGCTTTCACGAAGGAGGGCGCCGCGTCGGGGTCGGTGAATTGACTGATGAGACTGATGGTATAGGGTGGGTGAGTGCGGAGATAATGCCAACTACAGACCAGTGCCCTACAGTGGCACGTACTTCTGAGATATCCGAAGGAAATGAGACGGCGCGAGCTCATCGTCGGCCCATAGTATATCCCTGGCCATGGCCGTCGCATATAGGGTGTCCCTAGATCGCAACTTAGTGGGGAGAAGCGCATATATGCACGTCTGCCTGAACCCGACTCACCAATCCGGGGCATTGATGGTCAAGACCAACAAACGTTTCTCGATCTCCGTGGTCAACGCCTTGATAACGTCTCGCGAGTCGAGCCGGTCCTTGTCGCCATCCGCCTCCGACCCGTGCTCCTCCACAAACGCCTCGACGTCAATGGGTTTCCCCCACCTTCAAACAGCATCCGTCAGCGCTCCGAGAGCCGCACCTTAACTCATAGAACTGACCTCACGCAAACCTAAGTTGGCCGTCAAGTCGAAAAGTGGGTTTCCGCCGACGTCAGCTCCGACACGTGCAGGCGCAGGAACCCCGTCCGCGCGCATACACAATAAGCACTCACCCTGCTCTGGTACTGGGTCTTGTCCGTATACACGACCCCCACGGGCACGATCTGCAGCCGCTTCCCCTGCCCGCCCCTCGTCTCCTGTGCCCACCGGACGTACGCGAGCGCCGCGCGGCTCGCGCCGTCCTTCACCTGCGCGATGCTCGGCTCCGTATAGCTCGTACCCTCGGGGAAGACCCCGATGACCTCCTCCCTCTCGAGAGCCTTGATCGTCTCCTTGAACAGCGCCTCGTTCGCCTTCGACAGGGCGGGGCCTGGGCTGCCTGGCTGTTCGGACGGGACCGGAGCGACGTTCGGGTTGCGCGCGACGGGGATGCTGCCTGAGGAGAGAAGAATGGCGCCGACGAGCGGGTTCCTGAACAGCGTCGATTTGGCCCAGAAGCAGACCGGGCGGCCGTGTGGTGTTGTTACCGCTAGAGCGTACGCAGGGACGGAGTGAGCGCGAGCGGGCGACGTGTGGTGCATGATGCGCTCACCGAGGGTAGCAATGTCGAGTATCTCATTGTGGTGGCAGGACGTTCTGGGGTAAGAGAGAGAGCATGAAATTAGTTGAGGTTGGCTCAAAGGCTTGCGATATAGGTCGTTGATGGGGAGCTCGGCACTGCCGCGGCAGGAGTGGCGACGCACATTATGAGGGGTCCATCGTGTGGCACGTTCTCTTCACCGTCCACATTATAGACCTCGGAATAATAGCGCAATGCCCAATCTGATATTTGGCGTAATCCGCGGTATACAAGCTTCAGCTCCATGTCGAGGTAGGGGAGCAGGAGGTGGATGTTGAGTCCAGGAGGCAACAGGCAACAGACGTCATCCCACACAAATGATCCGTTCCCCTGTTCCTGCCTACAGGCCATCTCAGATCCCGCCGCAATCGCTAGGTCGGAGATGATTGAACATAGTGGAATACAAAGCATACTGGCGCACACTCTACAATCTAGACACACATGGTAGGTGGAAAACATGGGCATCGACCACGGGGCAGGTCTTTGCACAAGCCAAAGAACCTGATGCGCGTCGAGCAGCGACCTTTGATCATTCCACACGGACGGCTCGCATGTACAGCGATACATAGTAGCAGCAATGCGGGAGATGATGTTTTGCATACGATGTGATGTGGCAATCACAGACGACGACCACGGCGACCACCCTATTGGCAGTAATTTGTCAGGAACTCTACAGCAAACAAACAACAGAGGAACTGTACGCACCTTGCGGCGGGTCGAGTCGGTGGGGATGGGAGTCACATCCTCAATACGGCCGATACGCATGCCGGAACGGGCGAGCGCACGGAGAGCGGACTGAGCACCGGGACCGGGGGTCTTGGTGCCAGTACCACCGGTTGCACGAAGCTTGATATGGAGAGCAGTGATGCCGACCTCACGGCAGCGGGTAGCGACATCCTGAGCGGCAAGCATGGCAGCGTAGGGAGAAGACTCGTCGCGGTCCGCCTTGACCTTCATGCCACCTGAAAATGCGATCTATCAGAGATCGGGTGAAAATGTAGTATGCGAAGGAGCGCACCAGTGACACGGGAGATGGTCTCCTTGCCAGAGAGATCGGTAACGTGGACGAAGGTGTCGTTGAAGGAGGCGTAGATGTGGGCGACACCGAATACGAGCTCGCCCTCAGCAACTTGGGGACCGAGCGCAACGGGCTCCTCCTTGGCGGCCTTGACCTTCTTGGGGGGCTACATCCGGATCCTCGTCAGTCCATCCATCCTGATTCCTGCCGACATTCCTCGCCACGCCAATCCCACACCATTCAGGGCGTTGAGGTGATACTCACCATGATGTTTAGGGCGTCGGGGGGTCTTGAGGGAGGGAGTTTGAGGACGTTGAACGAGAAGACACCTCCACCGACAAACATTTGCATCCTACATGGGCGCTAGAGTGGCCACTCACGTGGATGGAACGCGCCCCACGTGGTCAAGCGCGACGCGTCACTCACGCCCTCCCACGAGTCCCAGGAAGCAGACACCGAGGGCAACCTCCAATGATTCCTGCGAAATCATGTGCGGAATCAGAAGCGGAGTGTGAAAATATAATCTTTCGATGAGATACCGGGAAACATGGCAGAAGCAAAGAGTGAGGTTCCTGAGGAATCATTCAACGAAAGTCAGGAAGTAATGTATAACATGAATGCAATATTTGGACGGAGCAATCATGCACCGAACAATTCGGGCACCATAATGCGTGGTCCCCCAAATGATTCCTCCGGAAACATGTAGATATTTGCCTAATATGGAAATTTCCACCATGAGTCTGTGGGAATCAGGGGAAATGAGTCCTACATTACTCTCAAGACATAATCCCAGAAATCATCTGAGATTCACATTGTATTCTTCCCATATGTATCCCCTGGTTGAATGCCGGATTCACTGAGAGAATCATTGTAAATGTTCCTCTCGGTGTTTTCCCGGTTCTGACATCCGAGTTCATATTTTCACACTCCGCTTCTTATTCCGGACATGATTTCGCAGGAATCATTGGAGGTTGCCCTCGGTGAGAGCTAGGTTACGGTACTTACCAGGAAGCTGCCTCAGCCTGCGGAGCGGAACCCGATAACAGTTGTCAAATGACCAGATACTTCAACGCATTTCCGCCGCCTACAGCACTCTGTCTGGCATATTCGTGTTCACGCTGCAGTCGAGCTTGGCCCGCGGTGAGTGAGTGGTCCCTTGCAAGCTTCCATAATATCTGCTTCCCTATAGGCCAGTCCCCGCGGGCCCGCAGTTGTGGATGTGGCGCTCTTGCCCCGTGCCAGTACTGCAGCGCTGCAGTCCGATTGCTCTTCAGGCTCCATCGCCAGAACTCCCGACGACGGTAGTTTCATGCTTGCTTCTATGATATTCATCTCGTCCTCTGATCCAGGGCCGATTCGGCCTTCAAGAACATTACACGTCCCTTGATCTTTATCTTGTGGCGGCAGTACTTGGCCGTCTTGCCCGCTGAGAAGAGTCTGGCATGAGGCCTGAGCCGCAGGCCTCCAACCTCAGGAGTCAGAACGCCGAATTGACAACCAGATTGCTCTTCGATAACACTCCTTGATCCGATCCTGGACTCACCAATCGTAGGGAGATGTCAGGATTTGGGTCGCGGGGCCAGCTTCCCATGATCGTCCGCTGAGCCTGAGCTCCTGCCTGCATTCGTATATATATCATCCCAGCCGCTGAGTCTGACCAGCAGGATTCGACTCGACCCACCAGTCTACTGCACTTTCTTCATTCCTCGATCTACTCGCTTGAACGCCATGGCCCCCAACCCCCAGTGCGCCGCCCTCGCTGCTGCGAAGGAGAAGAAGGGTGAGTCGAGTCCATCATGTCCCCGCACCCCGCGTTACGCACCGACGCATATCGTGGCTTGCCCGTGCACTCGCTAGCCTCCAAGACGCACCGCTGACTCCCTCCACTCCCCCAGGTCTCTCCTACACCCAGATCGCCGAGAAGATCGGCCAGTCGGAGGCGCACGTTATCGACGGTGAGTTGCCCGCCGCTTCCCGTCGTCGTCCTTTCCGCATGTAGCCTGAGCGACCCTCCCCAGTCTGCACCGGAAAGGTCCAGCCCACTGCAGACGAGTTCAACGCGCTCGCTCGCGCCCTCGACATCACCCAGGCGGTACGTCTTCCATCTGTGCTGCTCCCGGCGCTGTCGTATCGTCCGAGTCCATCCCATCTCATCATGCTTAATCCACCGCCATGCAACAGGCTCCCTCTGACTCTGCGCACAAGACGAAGTAGGCGCCATCGGCGGATTGTACGATCAAGTCTGGTGTATGACTACTGCTGTATGATTCACGCGAATGTTGATGTTGGATGTGTAACCATATCCATGGCAAATCACTGTGGGACAAGGTGGAGCAAATTAGCAATAGCCGGCTCTTCCATTCACACGGCTGCAGCCTCGTTCGCACCGGTAGCCTCGGCTTTCTTTGCGCGATTGGTTGTCGCAATCGAACGCAAGTCCCGACTAAGTATTGCTAAAGAAGATTGGAGAATTAGCCCGGTTCAGATGCTGCGATCCGTAGTATGCGAACGAGGCCGTAAACATCTAATATCACAACAAACAAAATACTTGTACATAGATCGCTGCAAGACGCCAATAATGGCACACTAGGTGGATAAGCTACACCAGGACATCCGAGTCCGGCCTCTGACCCGCTGGCCCATACGAGGCCCGCCATCCCTTCATCTACGAACAAGGTTAACGTCAAGCATGAAGTCCATGGCAGTTAAACGCACCGCATCCTCGATATCCTCGTGTGGACGCGGGTCGGTTTTGGTGTCGGTGGTGGTGTGAACCTGTATCTGGCCAAGCGCGAGTTAAGTAGCTGCTCCGCGTGCCTGTATGCCGCCCGACATAATCATCACTGACCTCTCCTTTATGTGTGCCATTACTCTGGCTGTACCGCGACCGCTCTGCGAACGACATGTGTGTGGTGTACGACGTGTGCGAGAGGGGGACCGAGACCATCCCGCCCGAATTCGCCCCTCTCAGAGCTTCTCGGGCATTGAGGGTCGCGAGGAGCGAGTTCAGGAATACTGTAGAGAGCAGGTTGTGAGACGGTGGGGGTAGCAGGATGGTAATGACACATACATTTCGGCAAGACGAAGTAGAACGCGATGAAAATGAAGTTCTCTGGCATGGTGGCATACTATACAATTTGCGGCTCGGTCAGTGGTCGACGTCGGAACAGGTGATGTTTATGAGTCCACATACTGTGACGAGACATAGAAGGGCACACAAGCTGCAAATGGACATGGTCAGTGCATGGACATGGTCAGTGCATGGACATGGTCAGTGCATGGACATGCACCGGAACGGATTGAACGCACCCTGTCAGCGCACCCGTGTTGATGCTATAGATAATCAGAGTGCGCAGGACGGAGTCGGTCCTGTGCGCACACAGGTCATTAGGAGGTACACCAATATTGCCAATCATAAATAGGAACTCACTTCGAGAAGCCAGTCCGGCACCTTATCAGGACCACGCTCATTGCGCCGGCGATGAGGACGTCTGCCACGACTCCGGCACCGAGGCTCACATACAAGATGTCCTGAACGACATTGAATACAAGGCGTTCTGGATGGGACCACCGTGGCAAAACGTACGGCAATCTGCGAGAACGCTGCGAATGTGGGGACACCGAAGCTGTTCATGTGGATGTCAACGCGGTTTGAGAATGGATTGTAAGATGGAAATGGCACCTCTTCACCGCGAAAGCTGCAAACATTCCATATCCGACAACATGAGGCTATGGTACTGAACACGGGAGTGATGAAAGAGAACGCACCGATGCTACCACCTGAGAACCCGCTCAATGCTTCAGCCCGCCTTTTCACCACCCACCCTCAGGCCACTCACCGAATACTACCAAAGAGGACACCATCTGGTTTATGGTGAGTAAAGAAGATATGAGTTTTCCATACTGAATACAGCACTCACGATCGCGATGGCCAGTGGCCAATATCCATTGCTCACTAAGTTACGAAGGTTGTCAGTTGCCGATCGAACCCATTCTTGCGAAACACCTACTCCTCCAAACGCGGTGGCAGAAGATGCTGTGCGGCCGATGAACATGAGAAGGGAAATTTTGATCGAGGAGAAGATACTGTAGTGACACACCTCCGCACAGTAAGGTCGCTTACACCCTATCGCCACAGCGCCGTCAGAGGAGATGACCCCGCCCAACCGATGGTGTTTACGTACAGTGACGGCGATTTGAGCCTTCGCACGAATATCATTTAACCACCATGACAAACGGATACCCCAGTTAACGTGCGCACCAATATGCTCCTACATTTGGCAGACGCTTGTGAGGTCCATTCATGGAGGCCAAACAGAAAGGCACGCACCATGTTGGCACGGCGAGCACACTGGCGTTCGAGAAGTTGGTCACGGCGTAGAAGTATATGGCGTGCACGACCAATGCCAGGTGTAGGCTGTCCAATACCCTGTTGACCGCTCAGCCATTGTACTTTCCCAAGTCCGAAGCGATCCTGGAGTGCAAGGCTCTCACCATAAGGAGAATACCTGAAACGAAATGTGCGCTTGAGCGAGTCGGTCCCTGTGACAGAATTGACAATCACTGACCAGAAATCGTAAAAGTGCGGAGTCCCTCGAGCTGCGCTTGAAGTATATATATGTTTGGACTACGGTGATCCCATAGAAGCTGCGGAGATGGAGACTCTAAGGTTAGGCACAATGGGATAAATTTAGCTAAGGAATGTTTACCATGAAGTTGCAATGGTGCCTGCAGCCGAAGGCGTCAAAAATCAATGCAGGGGAACGCTAGCTCTGGGAGCATACCAAGGAATGCGGCTCCAAGGGTGTCATCGAGCGCCAACTTGACGGAAGACATCCTGTAGGGGAGGGGAGGTGCGAAAAGAGCCTGAGGGCATAGGGGAGGACATTGGTTGCATGTATTCTTATAAGGCCTATAGTCGTCCCATCGAATAAGCTGCAAGGGATCGAGGCGGTTCTGATACCGTGTTGGCAAAGAAGGTGAGTGTCATATGTCATCGGCATCCCTACAGTGGCTGCAGTGGGAAGCGAACCGCGGAGCATTCCTCAGGAAGAGCTCGCGCCGCCTCGCACCTAATAGTACCTCCAGCATCAGCTCCGCCGGCTGTTACCGTTCGTCAGCTGCCAAGGCCAACATCATACATGTGCCACTCACCGGATGCACGCAGTGACACAGACGAGACAGAGAAGCGGGGTGCGCAGAGGCGCATTTGCATCTTCGCACACAGTCCACTGTCGACTCGGAATGCCAGGCCGTCTGCCGGTAACCTTATGCGTGCAGTTTTTCTCCTCCCTCGGTGCTCAGATTCTGTGCGAGCCGCCAACCGCAAGGCACGGAACTCTATTCCAAGGACCGTGATTCGTTTGGGCGACCAGGATTACTGGCCAGAGCGTCCTGTGCCTACATGCGCACGAGTTAAGGCTTCTGCTGTGTTAGTCAGCCATCGACGCCGCCGGAGCACTCGAGCCATGACGCACTTTCTATCCTTCAACGTTCAACGAGAGTGAGGATCCTGAGACCGACCGACCGCCGAAGTACTGTACTTCAGCATCTGTCGGCTCGGTCACTGTCCCCTTCAGGAAAGAAGTGACCAACTGCCGGAATAAATAACCTACGACAGGTGTGTTCTGGGTGTGTTCGGCATGTTGGCTGAAGCTCTGTTCGGCGCTGATCGCGTTGTGGTCTTTCACGTTCCAGCTGCACCTAATGCCCGTCTAAAACAGCCCACGCTGTCCATGTTGTCAACATAAGGGACACTTTATAAGAGCGCCGCTTGCACCTTTAGGGAAGCGGCGATCTCTTCCGACGAACCCGATCTTGACGATGATGACGCCTGCGAATAACAGAAGGAGAGCCTCCCACGGGGGCGGTGATTATGCGCCAGGTAAGGACGTACGAGGATGGTGTGCACGAGTCATTCTTATCACCGAACATCAGGGATAGAAGCGGTCTTGGTGCGCGCCATTGAACCACGGTCATATAATATAAGCCACCTACACCGCAGAGGTTGTGGTCAGGTCGCTTGTCCAGTTGACTATTGTCGTGCACACACCTTGCATTCTTCCTACTGCTGCTCATAGCCATAATGGAGGGGACGCTGCTCCTAAGCGTGGAACCCGCCATATCGATCGCCGTGGTGTACAGCCCCAGCGCGGCACGTCGTGCGACAGCGTTTCCAGGGCGAGATGGCACTTGAGAATATACACAAATGTCAGTGCGCTAATAAGTCGATCGCGCGATGTGTCGTGGCCGTGCCGGGCAGCCCCCCCTGCGGTCAGTCAAGGCTGGTTAATGAATTAATGAAGCTCCAGTGACATTCACTGACTCACCCTTGTGCGTGCTGCTGTATCGCCACGACCGATACCTTGCGTGTTTGAAATTGGGCAGATCCCGTCCGTTGTCTCCCCTGGACCCACCGACCTTACATTGCGAGTGGGGAACAGTGACAGCCGTACCAGATATCTGGAATGTCTCATAGGCATCACATACGCATATGCGACGATTTTGACTGTCTACGAGAGTACCCGCGCCTGATTCACAAATTCACAAGTCAATTGACGGAATACGGTGCATATAGAGGGTATCGGAATAAACCTGAAGAGATTACTACTCACCCGAGCCCAGATTAGTCGTCCGACCCAACGCCAAACTCATCGGCAGTCTCTGCGACCTCGTCCTCTTCGCCCTCTTCCACACCGACCAGATGCATGACGTCGATCATGTCTTTGTACTGGAATCGCCACTTCACGGATTTCAGGGACGGCGGCCGCACTATCTGCGTCTTCTTCTCCACCCAGTCCTGCCTGAAGTCTTCCACCGCGTACATCATGTCCATGCACGCATTGCACTCCCCCGTCCATAGGTTGTCGTTGCGCCCCAACAAAGAGAAATATCCGCCAAGGTCATAGCTGATTGTCAGGACGACTTCTTCGAGATTGGTAAGGGAGCGCATATATGTTGCGTAATGGCCCTGGAAGGTAAACACGGTAAGACAGCGAAACGTAACGACAGACGTCGATCGTACCGGGAGCCCGACAGACTTATCATATATGATTTCCTCCGGAGGATGGTCCTGGAAAGTGGAGAAGCAGCAAATATTGCAGAGGCTGCACCAAATGAGGTCCTGAGAGAGTTTGAGTGTACGGAGGTCGGAGAACGCGTCAACGATCAGATGAATGGTCAGTGGGGAGGGCCACGAGGTGTCGTATATCTCCAACTCTTGTATCTTCGACGCGATGTGTTTGGGGTAATCAAAGCGCGTGAGAAGCATCGCGTTGGACATTATAGGGTCGAAGTCTATGCGCAACTTGCGCAGACGGTGGAACGCTCGAAGATTCCATTGGACAGGAAGGACTTGAAGGTCTGTGCCCAGCTCCACGCAGTGAAGCTCCCTATGCTCTGCTCAGCGGATCGAATAAGGAGTGAGTAAGGCGTGTACCCACTTTGTCCACAGTCCGAACTCTGGCCATCCGGTCAGCAAGTCATCCGGGGTATGCACGTAGTAAACCTCGAACCATGCTTCAAGAGCGAGTTGGCGGAGGACTTTGGAAGCGAGAGTGAGGGGTTCTACGGAGCCCCAAGGAGGTTTGTAACTTTGCCGAGGCTCTTCAAGTTTGCGTTGCTCATCGAAGGTCGAGACATACTCGAACACAATGTGGCGCAGAAGCTCTGTGGGTAGTTGGGGTTTGCGAAGTATCAATTCCGACATGGTTTCGTGAGATGTCTGGCGCACCAGACGGCCAGAGAGGAGAACGGTTGGACTCAGATCCAAGCAGAGGCCGCGTGAGCTCTCGGCGAGTGAGGAGCGGCTGTTCTCGGCCCGTGCAACAAATTAAAGTCCAGTTATGGGCGTCTGTCCACGTGGGCGACGTTGTGGCTGGAACGCAAGGCAGCCCTGAGGCGAGCAGGCTGCTGCAGTTCCGTCAACGTCTCTTCCGTCCTCACCACCTCGTTCCCTCCTCCTTCCAGCCACATACCTCGCGCGTTGTTACAAGCATCTGTGCGTTCGCTCGGAAATGAGGTTTGCCGCACCTCGATCTCCTTCTCCATCACCGACCAGGAGGTAAGTCGAACACGTCCAGCGCAAGTGGTCATAGCTCGTGTTCAACTTCAGTTTGTTATAGCAGCAGGCGTCACCACTCTCGCTCGACATTTGGCGTACCATCAGACTCTTCATCAGATGATGAGAACAATGGCTCAGATTCAGAGTCACCCAGCTCGTCTGAAGAGGAGTGGTTGGGCTATGGGACAGAGTTGGAACCACCGTAAGCCCGTCTCACGCGAGTATTCTCCATGATCAATGCAGACAACTTCTGCGTAGGAAACCTCGGAGGCAGAAGAGCTTGGCGGAACAATGGCTCATGGAAGACACCCTTGCATCGGTCCGCCGTCGTATAAACCACCACGACCCATATGAAGAGTGGGAGAAGGAGACGCGACAGGAAGCGTTTGTGCGTTCGGTTTCTCTCACTCCTATCCAACCTCTTATCTTTGTAAATAGCGTGTGGCAAGGCAGAAGCATGCCCAGGACTGCTTACAACAAAGGAATGCTCGGGATGAGAGGCGTGAACAGGACAATCAACGTCGCGCTGCCCTCCACGCGCAGGAGCTCAAGGAGGTCGAGTCGCAGCTTGCCGCTATGAACCTCCAGAAGCAGCAGGAAGAAGCAGTGCTTCGAGCGCAGTGGCAGGAACGCGACCGCCAGCTCTGGGCTCGTATCGACGTGGTCGTCAAGAAAGAGGAGGAAAGGCTGCACGCGAAGCAGGAAGAGGAGCGGAAGAAGCGCGAGGAGGAAGAGAGACTGGAGCGGGAGGCAGAGGAGAAGAAACGGCAGGAAGATGCAAGGAAACGTGAGGAGGAAGAAGATAAGCGCAAGCAGAAGGAGAAGGATGAAGAGGAGGAACGCACCAAGCTTGTCGCTGCCAAGGCTCAGCAAGAGCGTGAACAGGCAGAAACAGAAGCTCGCAAGACGCTGGGCCATACCACTGCTTTCGAGGATTGGAAACGCGCCAGGGATATACTAAGGGCGAGTAATTCACAGCTTTTGTCTGCACATCTTGTAACCGTGACCTTGTGTCGTGTAGACTCTCAAGACTGGACCCATGAAGGTTGTGAAGCAGGACAAGAGTCTGAAGGCCATCTGGTCCACCGGTCGTCGTGCGATCACGCCGAAGGTTGGGCAACTCACAAACGACGTAGATGTAATTCTCCGTGTGGTACGTACGATTATTCTCGGTGCCTGTTCGTATTTTGACACGATGTTTCGCAGTCACACGAGATCGTCAATATCCTCCGTCCCGGACAAGCGCATCCTCCACCCGTATACCTCGCGCTCTTGTCATCTCTCGCCAAGGCGATCCTCATGCAAGCCGAGACAGAAGTGACCGCGGAGAAAAAGAGTGCTATTCCTCTTGCGCGATTGACCGTCAACCACCTCATGACCTTAGAAGGGTTCGCCGATATCTTCTGGGCGAAGCTCTGCCAACGTGCTGGAGGCTGGCCAGTCCCAATCGCAATTCCTGCCAATGACGTAGACGGCACCACGTTCACTCCTCAGAGTATGCGGAAAGCTCATGGCTTCCGTGACTCGGACGAGCTCGAAAACATTGGAGACTACACCAGTCGCGTTACGGGGATCCTGCGGGTTTACTTCATGGTCCTTGTGCTGCCTGTCAGCCAACCGCTCGATCCTCTCTTCAGGATGCCTCGATACTGGACCTACTTTTCCAGGATGCTCAAGGACCCTCAGCTTCTGGAGAACCCCACCTCAGCGCAAATCATGTTCAGTAAGTGTCTGGAGCTGGCTTCGTGGTGATGGCCTTGTTTTGTTAACACTCCTCTTTGTAGCTGCTTTGGACATAGGCGGGCTTAACGCGTGCGAAGTATGGGGTTCGCAATGGACACGTCTGCTCGCGCTCTTGTTCGAGGGTGTTACTGTGGGCTACCATGGGATGGAAGGCCGCCTCATCGGAGGGAAGTCCCCCGAGGGCGTTGCCTCACGGACGCGGTTGCAGCTCGAGGTCGAGCGTATCATGACCGCTGCTTCGACAACGACAGTGGCAGTTGGATTTGCATCATGATTGTTGCACGACATTTAATCACTTTGCTTGGACTTCGCCGCGCATCCGTGGGTGCTACAGATACTTATACGAGCATATTCGCTGCACTTGTATTTTTACGAATATCACCTACGTATTGTCGCCCGTCTTGCACGATGGATGATATATATGATACAGTGGCATGCCTCGTGTACTGCACGCACGTCGCACTCCCGACCTTGACGGAAGGCAACGGCTGCGGCGGGTGATGCAAATCTGTCACAGAGAGGAACCGTGACTGAGTTCGCGTCTGGAGAAGGTGCAATGCGGCTGGCTGGACAAGCGTGTCACGCGTGAGTGTGAGGTGCGCCAGAGGATCCTGGTCCCGCCGGGTTTCCTTCCCCCCACAACTGAATTCCTGCCTCCCGTCGCCCTGTCACCGGAGCGCTCTATCCACACTGTAAACTATCCTACCCAAAAGGCCCGCACGCCTCCGCCATTCCTTATTACGCTTTCGATTCTTCTCTGTACATGTCACCATGGCCGCCGGTCCAGCTGCAAGCAATGGCAAGACCAGCCATAGGCACGCCGCCTCGGTCTCTCAGGCGCAGAACCACAAGGCCCAGCTCGCGAACGCGTACAACGAGCTGGGAAAGGAGCTGTCATCTCAGAAGATTCGGGTTGTCGGCAACTACACGCTCGGGAAGGTCATAGGAGAAGGTGCGTCCCCCGCAGTCCCCACACCCACATATGTCCCTCCGCACGCGTGGGGTGATGTGCCATTCCGTACGTACATAGGCATCGGTGACGGGTGCTGACAGCCGACGTTGACGACAGGGACGTATGGGAAGGTGCGGATGGGCACACACCGCCTGACGGGCACCCGCGTCGCCATAAAGCAGATCCCCAAGGCCATGTCCGCCGCGCTCACCCGCGAGATCCACCACCACCGCCAGCTGCACCACCCGCACGTCACCCAACTGTACGAGGTTATCGCGACTGAGTCCAGCATCTGGCTCGTCACCGAGCTCTGCTCCGGGGGCGAGCTCTTCGACTACCTCGCCGAGAAAGGCCGGCTGAACGAGGAGGAGACGCGGGTCCTGTTCGGGCAGCTCTGCTTGGCTGTCGCGTACGTGCACGAGAAGGGCATCGTGCACCGGGATCTGAAGTTGGAGAACGTCTTGCTGGATGAACGATGTAGGGTCAAGCTGGGCGACTTCGGGTTCACGCGGGAGTTCGAGAAGGGGTCGCTGCTTGAGACGTTCTGCGGGACTACGGGGTACGCCGCTCCTGAGATGCTGTTGGCGCAGAAATATCTTGGACCAGGTGCGTTGTCTTTTTGAGGAATATTCTAGACATAGACACGAGGTGGAGAATGTACGATGCGCGTCTCATCCTCTTCACTTATGCCTTCCATCCAACTCAACGTTGGGGAGCCATGTATTCGGCATTTGGCTCGGATGCGTCTTTGATTAGCCAAGACGTTAACGGCGGCGTCTTCTATCGTCGATATCCGCCTGGTGTCGTCCGACGCCAGATTTCTCTGTTGTGTAACTTAGGCTCGATCTAGATGCAATATGCTGACTTTCTTTGCAGAGGTGGACGTCTGGTCACTAGGTGTCATTCTGTATACTCTATTGACCGGAACTTTGCCCTTTGACGACGACGACGAGAGCATCATGCGGGAGAAGGTTATCAAGGGGATGTACGATGACCCTGAATGGCTCTCAGATGGTATGTGCTGAAATCACAGATGTGTTCATATTGAACTCACGGACGTGGGCACCCCCAGCGGCTCGACAATTGCTCTCTGGCATTCTACAGGTCGAGCCCACAAAACGCCTGACTATAGCGCAGATCCTAACACACCCATGGTTCACCGTCATTGCGAGCCATACGAACCGGGACTCCATTCAAAGTGTTCCTTCCTCGCGACCCTCTTCTCCGGCACAGCTGCAAATATCCACGTCCCTTGATCCACAACCTCTGTCTGCCTCGACGATATCCGACGGCACCTTCCACACTGCTCCATCCGAGCTCTCCCCTTCCACTCCCGCTACCCCTGATAACAAATCACTTGACGAGCTCACGACCGATTCACATTGCACCTACAAGATACTTACCGCAGCCTCCACTCGTTCTCCGACTACAGGTCCACCGGAGATGGTCCCGGAGGAAAGCAACGGCATTGCAGACCAAAGTGCCGACACTCCGTCTCATCCGTCCTTCGCCCGGGCCGATAGCAGCTCGAGCAAGCTGCCGCCGGCCTTTCCGACACGAACACCGGCCCGCACCAAGCGCCGCTCAGTCTCTTCGACGCTGTCTGACCATGGGCCGAACGTGTTCGAGAAGTCCTCTCTACCACACCCGCCGCAGGACTTCTCTTCCCTTCTTCACACCCCTGCTCCCCTGATCTTCGGCACGGACATCGAGCGCGACTTATTGAACTCGATGAGCACACTTGGGCTGGATACGGGTCAGATCGTGCACTCCGTACTCACCGATGCGTGCGACGCGACGGGTGCGCTCTGGTGGATGCTCAAGCGCAAGGCAGAGCGCAACGCACTCGAAGAAGTAGCGAAACCCACAGAGCAGCCGACCGGGGTGCCGGAGGACCGCCCTGCCGAGGTACCTGTTCCCATACCCAACGAAGACAAGGAGAAAGAGAAGGAGAAGGAGAAGGGTTCCGAGGCACGGCGCGACAAGTCCTATAGCCGGTCGTCTCAACATCGTGCGCATCCAGATGAGGGAAAATCGTCCTCCGTCGGTCGTTGCAGAGAGTCCCGCCCTCCAATCCCGCCCGCGCTCATGCCCGTTCAGTCCGCTCCCGAGCTGCAATTCATTCCCGCTACCCCTACCGCTGCTCAGAACAGACGGCCAACCACCCCTCCTCGGACTACTTCGCCTACTCATCCCCTACTCTCCCCCACCCCGTCTTCTACCGTAGAGTCCTTTTCTAAGTCAAGTCCTACCACTCCTAGCAGCTCGAAGGAAAAGGACAAGGATAACCAGAGTTCTAAGGGCCGCAAGAACCGCGCTGGAAGCGTGAGTATTATGCAGCGCGCCACCACTGCACTCGAGGCCGCCGGCTTAGTCCGCAAGAAGTCGGCCGAGGCTGTGCGCGAGGAGCGCGAACGACGCGAGCGTGAGGAGAGGGAGAAACAAGCGCAAAAGAACGGGACCAGCGCCGAGGAGCCCCGCTCGTCGCACGGCAGCGGCTCTAGCAAGCTTATGAAGACCCCGCCCATGCGCGCTGTCAAGGATGCCGTGCTGTCGTTGACACCGCCGCCAGCCGAGCTGAACGGATCTCAGGGACAAGTCGGCTCGCCTTGGATCCTGGCGGGGAAGCAGTCTCCTCCTCCGGACACCGGATCGCCCGCGGACACGCTCACGTCGCTTCCGCAAATCCCTTCGCGGGGTGCCAAGGTCTCGGGGCATCGCAATCGCGCAAGCCTGCTCTCGACATTCCAGCGATGGTTCAGAGAGGATCCCAAGGGAAAGCGAAAGGAAGACCCCACGACTCTCCACGCGCTCACCCAGAGCTCGTCAATGAACAGTGCTGGGTCCAGTCCTGTATCACAGCGGCACAATGGTAGGGGCACTTTCAAGGGTCGCTCGGCTGGGCGGGGCAAGGCATTGGGCGGGGGTCGAAGCAAAGCTTCGAATCGTGGCAAGCGCGCCTCGATGTCCTCGCGCCGCTCGAGCAGCGTCAACTCACGTCGGTCGTCGACATCTATGCAATACGCGGTGCTCGAGTCTCCACCCTACTCTACCTCGCGGCAGCGCAACGACCCCAGCAGGCGGTCGTTCGGCAGCCACACACCGAACTCTGAGCGGGAAGAGTTCATGTCCCGCCCTAGCTCGATACACAGCTTCGTCAACCACCCGCGTCATCGAAAGTCCCCCTCGGCGAGCTCCGCAGGCTCGATGTATGTCAACCGCACAGCGTCTCCTCTACCGAAGAATCATCGCCGCGCTGGTTCGGGATCGTCGACACGCGTCGTCCGGCAGATCCAGATGACACCCAGCGGGAGTGGGGGCAAGCAGCCCTCGCATCTGCGCTCGAACTCGGCGTCTTCTGTGCACTCGCTCCAGTCCTCCCGCCCAGGGTCGCTGTACGATTTGTCTGAGACGGATAGTCGCCGAAACAGCTCCCCGAACAAGGCGGCTATGCGGCGGTCGCTGGACGAGACGCCCCGCCGGACCCACGCAGCGTTCGTCGCGCACAAGAGGCAGACGCCGTTCTCGAACCCAAACGGCAGCGGGTACCTCAACTCTCTTGGTCGGTCGAGCTGGAAGAAGTCTTGGGGCCTCGAGCCGCCAGGCTGGCAGACACGGACGGCGCACCATCAGGTAGAGGTGCTCGCCGTCTACCCTCCAGAAGTGCCCGGGATCCGCGACGTCTTCTCTGGCAGGAACTCCCTCAGTGTGGGCGAGGAGGACGACTGGGTGGACGAGGACGAGGACAGCCCGTTGTACGTCGGCGGGCTCGGCCAGATGCCCTCATCCGCAAGCAGCGCCATCACGACGTTCGTGCAGGCCGAGACCCCGGTCCTATCGCCTCCTCTGCGGAGCGCACCCGCGCGCACCGGGGGCGGTTCGAGCAGCAGCAGCGGCAAGCGGAGCACGCCGGAGGTGGGCCGCCTCATGGTCGCGAACGTCCCTTCGAGGGCTGCGCGCAGCAAGGCGAACCGTTCCCCTGCCGGGCGCAGCTCCCCGCTCCCCGCCGAGTCTGTGTTCGACGCGAGCGTGTGCGAGCCGCGTGGGGGACGAAGGCAGTTGCCCAACGGGCGGGCTGGCCTGGCCTTCAGGGGCATCCAGGAGGAAGACGAGGACGAGGAAGAGTAGACCTCTCGCGTTCACGAACGGAACGGTTTTGGCGACGCTCACACACACAATGCACTACCCCCTTTCTGAGTCGGACGGTTGACTGTACGTAGTTAGAGGGCTTGTGATTTCTCCATTCTGGGTTTCTATCCTTATCCCTCCCTTCATTTTCTGCTGTTCTTTCGTCCATTCTGTCTTTCCGGTGCAAGTATTAGTGACGTTCATTGCGATTTCGACAGTAAGTTGGATACCCTGTACGCTTAACAGTTCGTGATTTAGTACGCCAATTCCTCAAATTGCTATAGTTGAGCTGCCAGTTAAGCCCATGGCCGTCAACTTCGGCGACCCGGATCTTTGATGACGAAGATGAGATGAGTGGTCCTGGAGGGATTCGCAGAGACGGTGGGCGCAGTTGGCACTGGCGGTGCAATGGAATCCAGGGGCTGCAGTGCTTGTCCGTGTTTGGTTCGGGCTCCTCCGCCGCCTCCGTCACCAGCCGCCCTGCTCACGACCACCACCAGCCCCTCACGACCACCGACGCTTTCTTTCTACTCTCTCCTGTAATTCGGTCAGTGGCCCTCTGCTCCCACTCTCCTGCCACTCTAGCTCAATTCCAGTCCCTGGTCCCTTGTGGTTTCACACCATATAGCGATGTAAGTGGCCCTCTCTTCCTCGCTTGTTACGCGCTCTAATCCTGCTTTCGTCCTCCCCTTGCTTCCCTTACCATGACGCTTGGCATCTGCCCTTGCCCTTGGCATGTCTTCTTACAGGTCTGAGCCTTACGACCCCTACCTGCCCCGTGGCGGCTCCTCTTCGAACCCGGCTGGCGCGGGAAACCCGAAGACGGCGGCCATCCAGCAACAGATTGATGATACCGTCGGCATCATGCGAGAGAACATCACAAAAGTCGCTGAGCGGGGAGAGAGGCTGGACCAGCTGCAGGACAAGACAGGTGCGTGCGCCCGTGGCTTGCTTGGACTATGGCGGCGTGGGGGGCTGGTTACTGCACAAGTGTAGCCACCGCCTCGCCTCGGCCGCCGTGTGAGCGAACTAGCTAATTCGGTCGTGCTTCTTTTCATACAGACAACCTCGCCGTCTCTGCACAAGGCTTCCGTCGCGGTGCGAACCGTGTCCGCAAGGTGTGTTTGCTTGCCCTGTATGTCTGCACCGCTGGACTGACCATGTAATCCTGTTATACAGAACATGTGGTATGTACGCCTCCGCATTTGATCATGTTAGCCGCTGAAATGTCTTTAAACTTAGGTGGAAAGATATGAAGGTGTGCTTGTCCGTTCTTCGTTCGCGTCTGTCCGCTGAACGCCGTCCTTTTGCAGATGAGGATCATCATCGGAGTCGCGATTGCCATCATCATCGTCATCATAGTCGTTTCAATCGTGAAAGCGACAAAGCACTAAACGTACCCCCATACCTCCGCCTTGTCCTTCCGCTCCCCACTTTACGATTTGTGCGTCTTTCTGTCGGCTTAGCGGGGCCGTCTTGTTGTTTTATCTCTATGCGTGCAGTTCTAATTCGCAGTCGGCCTAAATACTTTTTGGTGCGGATCCTTCATGTGTTCGTATGTTCTAAACCGGACCATCGTATAGCTATTTCTCGTTCGTTGTCGGACGATTGTGGAGTGCGCGTGCATATGATATCACAGGGATACGCTCAGGCGCGCGCCTTATCGTCATGCCTCGCGCTGCGGATCTCCATCGTGTACGGTTATGGCGCACCGAGTCCGACTTCCCAGCTCTTCCCAGCCGATCCGAACGACCTACTCGATCATATCCTTTTCCGTCATCCTTTATACCCCCGCCCCATATCTTCCCCACGATATCATGTGCCGGGAGCGACGCTTGAAGAACAAGTATTGGACTCGTGGCGCGGCGCACCCAACCTGCAAACCCCAACCTCACTCTAGGGGATGCGCTCACGACCGATTGCAGTAATCTATTCTAAGCATGTATTGACAGCGAGACGTGGTACGTTTTGCCCTTCATGAATGCATGAACCGTCAAACAGACTCAGCTTACCAGTGCCCTCCCATCACGCATAGAGTGTTTGGTTCATAAAAGCCATCGATTGCAAGCCATGCCATCTGCACATCGCACACGGCTCGGTGACCGGTGGTTATCCTTGCAACCCATCTCTTCCGGTATTGTTAACGTGTGAAGCGCTGTACCTGACATTGGAACTGGTCAGCTCATGCGCTGCTGTGAGTTCCACTCCTTACGTGTCGAATAACGAGTCTTTCCATTAGCCGACAACAGTATGTTGCCTGATTTGGCTCTCTGCATGCTTTGTATCATGCAGGATGCAGCAGGGTCGAAAACCTATCCTCATGTTCATCATCTGGTACGCCTAGATGACAGGAAACTTGGAAACTGGAACAGCTTCTGGTCCGCCTCGCGTTCGCTCCGGCACCGGAGGGTTGTCGTATAAAGGTTTCCATGACCTGGTAGGGCCCCGGGGGATCTTACCAGCCCTACGTGAGCCGCCTCCCTTCACCATGCCAACTCTCGTGGACCCGTTGGTCAAGGTGCCGTTGCTCCTCCTCACCGCATATCTGAACTATGAGATCTGGAACTTCCCCACCGCGCCATCGCCTGCGAACCGCAAGAGGCAGGAGAACGCAGATCCCATCACGCGTATTGTCACCTTGAATGCTCTATCCACCAAATTGACGATGGTGCGTGCGATCGTCGAGCGATACCGTGCGCTTCCATCTCACCCGCAAGTGCCAACAGGTGGCCATATGCGGCTTTTGCACCGCTGAGGCAACTGTCATCCTCGGACAGTCGGAGCACTCGTTCCCTCTGCTCGACCGCCTTATACCGCTCTTCGCCCCTAACTCGGCCGCAGCTCCGAGTCTCCAACTTTACCTCTCCCTGAACAGCCTCGCCGGCATCCTCCTCATCGCCGCCGGGGGCGTGTTCCGCCTCTGGGCGATGCGCACGCTTGGCAAGTTCTTCGTCATGGAGGTCTCGCTCCAGAAGGACCACAGGCTCGCCACGCGCGGGCCCTACGCCATCGTCCGCCACCCGAGCTACATCGGCTACGCGCTCATCGTCTTCGGCGACGCGGTCTTCCTCCTGAGCGAGGGCTCGTACCTGGCCGCGGTCGGAGTGTGGGGCTCACACCTGTGGGCGGGGCTCGCGTGCCTCGTCGCGGGCAGGTCGCTCTTCGTCGCGGCGGTGCTCATGCCGAGCCGCGCGGGAAGGGAGGATGCGGTGCTGCGGGAGGAGTTCGGGAGGGAGTGGGAGGCGTGGGCGGAGAGGACGCCGTACAAGCTGGTGCCGTATGTCTTTTGAGTAGATACGCACAAAGTGCACAAGGCGCTGTTTCGTTTCGAGCTCAGGATGGGTAGCTGAGCGAGCTGAGACAGGAGCCGTTAAAGTTGGGTGGTCCTGACGCAGCCGTGGATCCCCTTATCACCCAGCAGGCCTGCGCGTCGCCGCGAATTCGAACTGGGCCCCATGCGCAGTGCTTGACTTACGTGCAGGGACTTTTGTGGGTTATGAATAAGCCCATTCAGCTACTGGTGACCACCGCCACCAGTTATTGCTAGCTTCGAAAACTGAATGTTGTAAGTATCCATCTTGGGTTTCCGTAGACCCCGAGGCTCGGTATCTCTCGAACTGCTTCTTGCTGATACATATCCAAGGCTCAGGCGGGACAAGGTTCAAATGCTTCCTGACCTCCAGCGACGCGCCCTCAGTTATTGGTCATTTCTCCAGACGCATTTGAGGGCTGCTCGCCCGCAAGCCACAAAGCGACTGATACAACCATGGCCGGTGCTCTGGGCGGCGCAGCGGTATCTCTAGTGGCGCGAGCGTACATATACGACATCTAACGATATGAGCTGTACGGGCACCAGCGAGAGACGACCTTCTTCCACCCCCATCTTCTGGCGAACTCGGCACCGTGCGATAACCGCATTGGATATGGCACAGTACGTGTCGTCTTTCGCGGCCGTTGCCCGTCCACCACGGCCATACGACAACGACAGGAACTACCGTGACTCCCGTCCTTCCTCTTATGCTCCCTCCCGATTGTCCGCGGCGGTGACGATAGCATCGGACCTTCCAACCGTGGCGGAAGACATCGAGATCGCCTCGCCGACAGAGAACTCCAATAATGGCGCCGAAGAGACGGACGTCTTGATGATGAACCAAGTTCGCAGGCCGAGGGCAGCGATGGTCGATCAACCTCAGCCAGCAAGAATGCCTAAAGTGTTAAGAAAGAAAACAACGGGTGAGCGCATAGGCCTGGGTGCGCGATTTGAGGCGAATGCCACTTACACGCTCTGCACTATCAGCAAGGTATCCGCAGGATAACCGCTCTAGCGCGTACAGTACGACTAGCACACTTCGCCCAAAGGTATGTCACCCAATCCACTCACAGCGGGCCTTCCTAGGAAGCTAATCGTAACCCATCCGTCGTATCCAGTCGAAATGGTTAGTAAATTCGTCTTCGAAGTCAGGAACACATTAATCTAGCAACATTTTGGGTAATTTAGGCGGAGAACCAGCAAGGTTAGCATCTATCGCTCTCCTGCATGTCGAAGATGGTCTACTCACCGAGATAGCTCGCGACTAGCGCTGTCTTATCCTCTCTGTAGCAATTGGTGGCATTTTCGCTGCCATCGGACTCGGCACCTTCATAATCATCTGGGCAGTTAGATACCAGCGAACGTCGTGAAAATTTGTCACGATTTTCGTCTTATAGCCTCTTCGATGTAACTATAGACTCTCGATATACTTGTTTCTTCTTGTGTATCACGCTCACCTGCGCTAACGGGCCCAGTGATCTGCAACGTCGGAAACGGCATTTGGACGGGGACCTTTGGGAGTCGCTTGATGCCGAGCACGCCCCGGGGTACGGCGGAAGCCTTCCTCGCGTGCTGGTCGGAGCTAAGGTCTGGACTGACACATGAGGCCGCTCCGACGTTCTCCGTAGATTGCCAGTAGGAAGAGCTTGAGAATACACCGGAGCTAGATGCTTGCGGAGCCTGATCGAGTTTCTCTGTGCCTTCATAAGAGGAGAACGCGCTCGATTTCGGCCTTAGAGGTGAGCGAGCATAAGGCTGTGTGTTCTCGCGAGTTATCTCGACCATGACTGGGGGCCAAAGAGGACACATGAAAGCAGGGTCCCCCGCATAGTCACCGGTGACGGCGACTAGGCCTCTAGCGCAATCATGAGAAACGTAATACCTGGAAGAGTTGTAAGGAGGGAGATAAGATGACGCGTACATCATGGGTACCGTATATATATGAAGCTTCGACTTGCTCCGCCGGCGCGTTCAATGCAAGTCGAATCGGCGATGGTTCATGAGGACGCCGGAGACTGCCACACCCCCACGGGATGTCCAACGACTTGACGAAGGAGTTCGAGGTCGTATCGCGTTCGCTCTGCCAGGCGGCCACCTTGAGCGTAGGACCTGTTGTGAACTTGTGATTCACGAGAGGTCTTTTTTCCCTGTCAGCTTGTGCAACATGGCGAAGGCGATCCACGGCAGGGTGTGTGGTCGGTCCGCATGTTCTAAAGCTGGGAACCGTGAGATCAACGGCCTTCTCTGAATGACGAGGAGCTGACCTACTAAACTCTGAATAAGTAGAGAAGATCGATTGACGGAGTCTGAGGCAGGAACGCCGTTCAGGGCGAGCTGCAAGGAACGTTAACGGATTCGGCTTCGCAGCGACGCGGATACGTCGGCTTGTCCCCGTGCCACGTGGACCCGCTCAACCCGCGAGCGCTCAAGAACCTGGACATCTTGACCCAGTCACCTTGACCTTGCCTTGACCCACATCGACCATGGCCGGCACACGCCTGGCACACGCCTTACGGGTAGCTTCCATCGCGGACAATGCCTCATTGCCACGGAATACGAAGTTTCGACATGCGATCTTGTGCCACGGACGGTAGCGGAGGTAGGCAAGCCTTCCCATGGGGCAGCCGCCAGCACACGCTAACTGGATGCGTTCAGTAGTCGTGACGAGATAATGTCTCTAGACATGCAGTGGCCCACCACGCCTCAGCAATAGCCAAACACCCCTGCGAATCCTTCTATGCGTATGCGTGGACCGATTGTTACCCCTTCGGACCATCCGATGTGTCACGAATCCTGCATTCGGAAATTCGAGTGCAAAACCGCGCCGTCCCACGCAAGCTCCGCGTCGACGCTTCCCGTTCCCAGACCCGAGGCGTCCGCTCCTTCAAGACTCTTCTACGTGGAGCTCCCGGTCGCGCCGCCGAGGCCTCCCGATAGGTGGGATCCGCCCCTTCGCGCTCAGGGAGGCTTTATAGATAGTATCGAGCGTCCCCGCTCTGCCATGCCCCCTTTGCCGCCCCCGCGACGTGAACCAGTCCCCACACAATGGCCGGATTTATGCTGGACGATACCTTGGGTGCTGTTTTCCTAGGTACATACCCTCCTTGCTTAGCGTGGTGGACGTTGAGAGCTGATCCCGGCCAAAGGCACCATTGCGACTTCTTGGTGAGTTCCTCTCCTTCGAACGAGCCACACAACTCCCGCTGACATACCTGTAGTTTGTACGGCATCACCGTGGTGCAGACTTACATATACTACAAGCGTAACGCATCGGACCCGGCATATCTCCAGGTTCTGGTTAGTCGCTAGTGCATCCTTTTTATCATTTGCTGATTCCAAGGATAGGTCTTCCTTCTGTGGTCAGTTTCAGTCCTCGCTCCACTGCGATCGTGCACAGAGTTGACAAGTCGGCTAGGGTGCTAGACAGCTTACATCTAGCGTTGATCGTGCATGCCGTGTATTTTTATGCTGTGACGAACTTCTCAAATATTCTCAATCTTCTGGTCCCAACATGGTACGTCTTTACACAACCTTTCGTTTTCTCGGCCCCTCTGAATGGGTATGATTATGTAGGAGTATACTGGTAGGCTCGCAGAGCACCAGAGGGTGATAATCTAACTGACTGTGGGGTTGCAGTCTCAAATCATAGTCACCGTAAGTCCATGCAGGGCTCGCGTCTGCATATATCAGTACCAACCTTTGTTAGGGCGTGAGCGACCTCGCTGTTCGAGGGTACGTTCATTACGCGTCTCCCCGTTCTCGTACAAATCTTAATTACACTTTTTCAGGGTATTCTGCCACAGAGTCTGGAAACGTGCGTATCTTGTTACCATACGACGGACAAGAACACTGAGAGCTCACTAGTGAGCGAGCAGAATTTCTTCTTGATGGTTGCGATTGTGAGTAATCAACTACCAATAGGCAACACATTCTAATCAACGATGCTACACCTTATAGGCAATCTCGTCTCTTACTGTCTTCAGTAAGCTCCTTCTCCATGCTCTTCATCATCCAAATTTTCATGCCTTCGTCTGATCAGGTGGTAGCATTGGTACGTGTATCGGCCGTCATATGTACTCGTGAACTGACACTGTCTCGATACTAGCTTTCGCTGTCAAGGGGTGAATCTATCGTCGTTCTTCAGTCGCCCTGTCGTTAAATGTTATCTTCAATAGTTTCAGCATACCATCCTTCACAAGGTTATCTGAGATATCCGTACGTGATCCATTCCTTAGCCATGGCCCAGTTTCCATTGACATTACCACGCAGGATATTCTCTACCTGAGTTTAGGATCGGGGGTGGTCGCAGACGTCCTCATTGCCGGGTCCATGTGCGTCCTCCTAGCGAAGCGTAGGACTGGATTCTCGAGGTATTTTAGTGTATTCACAAATGTAGGAGGGTGCTGACTGATCCCGGTGCAGGACGGATTCTATGGTTCGCGTTCTAATGATGTACAGTATCAACACCGGCGCTCTCACGAGGTGAGCTAGGGATCTCGCGCTTCTCGAATTCCGTCAAGCTAACCCAAGCCGCCATTCTCAGCCTCTGCGCGCTACTAACGCTTCTCACTGTGCGTCCATTCGTTCAGTTAACCTCGTGCGTAGCAGGACACTGACTTCCCAGCGTCGTCTCTATGTATGCGTACAGTACGCGAGCATGCCCGACAACTTCGTCTTCATGGCGTTCTATTTCGTCCTTCCTAAACGTACGTTAGTCTGAGTGCCTGCCTTGCACGTTCACATGAGCCTCATGTCCGTGGTGTCCGATAGTGTTCCTGAACTCGTTGCTGGCAACGCTCAACGCACGGCGACCGCTCCGGGAGTCGAATTCGGGCGGAGACATGGTCTCGATACCCTTATCGAACACGACCAACTCCCGGCTGTCCTTCTCCGGACACCCGCAATACAGCCACAGTCATGCTGGACATGATGACGCGGTCAGTCTCCGCCCTTTTGTTGCGGCTTGGCGTAGGGCTTACCTTGATATCCTTCTGGCGGATTTTACAGTTGAACCTCCGGATACAGGTTCGAACAACGACCGACGTAAAGACAGATTCTGACCCTGAGGAGATTGTTGAGGAGGTAAGGGTTTCCCCCTTCGATTCTTGATGCATTGCGTACTCATGACGCGTGGTGCGTCCATACTAGGAGTTAAAGCCGTGGCCATCTGTCTACAGCAGGGCAGGGACGCCCATGGCATTTGCTGTGTAGAGGGATCCGCTCCCGACTCAGACTGGTCTCGATGTTCTTGTAACTCATCCCTTCTCTTCGCATGATCTAACATGTTCAATCGCACGTGGTGTCGACCCGGAAAGCATGCAACCATGGGTGTATCAACTATTGAGAACAGATATGCTTGATCGGGAAGTTTGCGCCCAGTCACGGGACTCCTCGGTCGTTGACGAGTTGGGCCCAGGTCCGCGGTGTTCCCTCCTCAGAACGCTGCTTTCCCACATTGTCCTTGTTCTTCGTCCTCGTCCCGGCATGCAAAGAAACCAATGTGCTTGTGGATAACCCTCGCGATGATCGTTGCCAACGTTACCCGTGCTTACGCCAACCACAAAGCCGAGTTGTGCGGTGAGTTCCCATTTGGATCTGCAATGCCGTGCCGAATCGAGTGCTGAGCGAATCCTAACTAGCACTTTGCGGGACTCATGCCGATCGTGAGCCGAAACATGGATGGTCTCCACGGACCTCTTCCTGAGCCCCGGAAGCCCACGGCTGGCGCACATGAAAGCAACACTATTTCTGGTTCGTGCGAAACAGACAACTCTTTTGGTGTTCAATGCTTTATCGCAACGTTCCATCCTTCCACGGCGTCATTACGTCCACGATCGTGTAAGGGCTGCACACATCACACCATTACACCACCGACCGGGGGGGCAGTACCCCCGTCTACTACCAGGTTGGCGTTCTATGCCGTCCGCCCTGAGCCGTCTCGCTGAAATCCACATCCGCCTAGTCGATCCTCCGGATCTTGCAATATGGGTCCTGCAAGCGGCGGGAGGCAGACGTTTTGCGAAGGACGACCGCACTTATGGTAGAACTTGGGGTCTTGTTGAAGTTCCCACGTCGCCCATGAGCCACAGTTGCAATCCTCAATTCGCAATCCCAGGCGCAAATGGTAGATATAGCGTGAACGGCCCCCCCTCGGATGGCTCCCCCTCCGCGCTGCTTCAGCCCTTGTTGTGACAATGAGCGAGGTTGCGCTGCCACCTGGTGTATCCCTCCATAACACGCTGGGAGCGGCGTTTGTCGGTACGTCCGCGTTGCCAGCACTGTCACCAAGGCAATACGTTGACCATTGCCATGTATGCCACATCGTCGCAGGGAACATTGTTGCGGCTGCGTAAGCATGCGCGAATCAAGAAGGAACACGAGGCGACTGACTGTTTCTCAGCCTCTATGGCCTGACCACGCTCCAGACATACACGTACTATGGGCGGAGCGCTAACGATCCAAAGATGTTGAAGTATCTGGTGAGTTCGGCCGGTCGTCTCTGGACTGGAGCCAAGGCTCACCCTTGCTCGCCTTCGTTAGATTGGTGTCTTGTGGTCCGTCTCCAGTGGCTCTTGATGATCAAGCTCTTATCATCAACAGGATATTCGATACCCTTCACGTGGTCCTCATATCGCACACGGTGTACGTGTACGCCGTGACGGGCTTCGGGCAGGTCCTCGCGCTTTTCAGTCCGACTTGGTATGTTCCGTATCGTGATCGTATATGGAATTAGTTTGATGACCGCACCCTAGGAGTGTATTAGTGAGTTGGTCACTACTGTGGGCATGCCCGATGTTCATTCCGAAACCGCCAGGTTGCTATTATATTGACAGTGCGTTTCTCCTGATCTTCTTTTATGCATGCGAAGCTCAGCTGACTACCATTCACAGGGCACGAGCGATGCCCTTGTCAGAGCGTGCGTCATGCTGTGATTCTTACAAGAAGGCGTTGACCGACGACTTGATATTTGCAAGTGTTTTCTGTTACAGAATATGGGTTTGTGGGTAGAGGCCAAACCGGACTTCATTCAGTTCTGGCTGACCTTGCGTGAACTTCACAGTGAGCGGGAGGAACTGGTTCTTCTGCGGAGCCGTGGTGAGTGTGATTGGTTGTGAATGGATCCGAGGCACGAAAATTCAATGGTATCATTCAGACGGCGTCTTCTCTCGTGGTGCTAGGTCTGTTCCTTTCATCCTATATATCGCCTCATATGTTGCTTACCTTAGGGATACAGCATGTAGTATTGGTCCGTGTTCATGCTCATATGGCATAACATGACGATCGGCTGATTGAACTGCATAGCTTATCCTATCAAGAGGTAGTGGGCTATGGTACTGGCTCTTCATATGTGCTTAAGGCTAACGGCGCTCGTCAGCTGGCAAGCGTTCCATTCGTTTATAGAACTAGAGAATATTTCAGTTAGTTTCGACTGTCCACCACTATGGTTTTCTTTCGACTGACGCCGGTCACTGTTCGCCAGTGGCTGCTATACCTTGGCCTCGCCTCTGTAGCTGTTGCCGATTCGCTTATCTCCGCCGCGTTGTGCTGGCTACTTACCAGAAAACGGAGCGTTTTTAAGAGGTCGGTAAGCCTGATATCCTAGGGTATTCGTTCGCTTACACCTTGTGTGCAGAGTCGAAAACATGATCAGGATCCTAGTCTTGTGGAGCGTGAATACGAGTGCACTGACGACGTGCGTACATTCCATGTACCCCCTCTCGCTATGCTCACCAACATACGTAGCTTTTGTTCGTTAATGTCGCTCATCATGGTAAATATCCCATCGCTCCGTGCCTATCATCGACATGCTGACCTCTCTTCAGTACGCGGCGTTCCCCCATACCATGATCTACATCGCTTTCTACTTCCTACTTCCAAAATGTAAGTCCCTCTCCTCTCAGAGCTCCGAGTATTGGTGACATGTCTACTGTTTGCAGTGTTACTGAACTCGTTGCTGGGAACGCTGAACGCGCGTCGGTCCTTACGAGACAACATATCCGGTGACATGGTCACCATACCTCTCTCTTCGATCACGACTGGGAACAGAGAAATAACTATAACCGGCCATAGCCATAGTATGTCGGACTGGGAGGACGGGGTGGTGCGTCTACAGTGCTCGCAATGTATCCTGAGACGAGGCGCTTATAACGATCAATTCCGTAGCAATATCCGAAGCAAGAAGACGACGATATCAATCCGGTGCAACATGCGTTCTGACAATGTGGCCGGCCTAGCAAGATGTCTCAGTCGGCGATCCTTATACGTTTTGTGTCCATCCCAATCATTACATATCGTGCGCCTAAGGAGCCCCATTCGTCCATCGGAACTGTGGTATCCGGGCCCGGCGGACCCTGTTCTAGGAACTCCGGTCAAGATGATGACGTCCGAGTCAGTTTCGGCGATCTTCCATCTGTCAGTACTCTAAGTTAGAGCTGCCCTTTTGCCTCTCATTGATCCGCGAAGCACAGCTTAGGAGCAAGCAAAGTTGGAGGGACAAGGAAGGGTTGTTCAGACGACCTTGTAAACTCCCGGCCAGCCCGACCTGACCCGACTTGACCGATGAGACTATCCTTTCAGGCTGAGTTGCGCCAAGTGGCAAGGTGCGGCGTCATAGGGTGTCGGACCCCCTCATCATCATTTGCGCCGTCTCAACAGCGCCCGGCTCGCATGTCACGTTGTGAAGACTGTCTCATGATCGCGCGGAGCCCGCCTGCACCTCATTTTGAGTATCCTGCATTCCCATGAGGAGTCGTCAGCGGGATAGCAATAGCGGTAGCTGACAAGTTCCCTGGTGTTACCGTGGAACAGCACGCTCCGAATGTGAGATCAACCCTCACGACTAGTCCCTTTACACAGAATACTTATATCAGGACATCCAGGAGGTTCTTCAGACGTACACGTAGCGTTTTCCCCTCCTGCCATTCTATTTTTCTTTGTTTCGTCAAGTCCCCATGTCGCTCCCTCCCTTTACCCTGGATCAGACTCTGGGTGCAGCGTTCATAGGTTCGTCCTCCTGCCTTTCCTTGTAGTACAAGCTGAGACCCAGCGAAACATACCTCGCAGGCAACATCCTGGCGGCATGGTGAGTACTATAGAAAATCCTCGACCACTCAACGCTCACCAACTGCTTTCCAGCTTATACGGATTGACGACATTGCAGACTTACATCTACTTTGCTCGAGACAATATGGACTCTTGCACTTTGAACACACTGGTGGGCCTTCCGATCTCTGATTCTAGGTGACAGTACGCCAACCGTGACACATATAGATTGCAATCCTTTGGTTGGTCATGACAGTCACCATTGCCATACAAGACCGTCGTTTATCCAATACCAGGGTTCTAGATACGCTTCATCTCGTTCTCATTTCACACACAGTATACGTCATTACTGTATCGAACTTCGGAAATATACTAGCTTCATTGAAGCCTACGTGGTATGTGGTTCCCAAAGGATCTTTCCCTCGGCTTCAATGACTATATGCGTGGGTACCCAGGAGTCTTCTCGTGAGCCTGTATTCTGCTGTCCCAGCCGTTCTATCCGGTCCTGACCATCTCACAGGCACATGTAAGTAGAGTCCACACACCCTTTTGCAAGTGGGCTGGTATATTATACCGGACCCTCTTGCAAGAGGGGGTCCGCGCTTTGCAAGGGGGGGCCAGCGCTCTCTGGAGTCTGCCGGTTCTGCCAAGTGTCCCCTCCTACAACGACCCTACCTACCGCATGTCATTCTATAGAATAAAATGAAAACCGTGTTGCGCTTTTAACTCTTCGCTGCAGAAGGGAGGAAAACACACAGTTCAAATAAACTTCAATGTGGCCATTGGGGGGCTCGAACCAACCACCAGAGGCCCTCATCATTTACCTAATGCAGGGAAGAAGTGAAGGGTATGAACCAAACCGCCCCCGCGCAAGCATAGTAACCGTAACCGTTGGTCCCTGATGTAAGTCCGATCATCCCCTGGACAAGTGTCTATTACCCCTGATCCAAGTGTCTGCGTTGATGTAAGTAACCGTCAGTTCCCTGATCCAAGTGTCCTGCCCTGATGTAAGTGCCACTCCTGCATCAGTACCTAGGAAGTATGCTGTAAGACGCATCTTACAGTCTTCTCCCCTTCCGATAGTTCGCCCTCGCTTGATCATTGTGCGAGACTGCGAGTCCACTCCGGAGACACGCGTCCTAAGACGCGTCTTCCTGCCCTCTAGGTCCACCCGTCCGATATTCTATTACTTATGCCGTAGTTACTCTGTGTACGTACTGCCTACCATGAGCACGCCTCATCGCGAGGGTAATAAATGCTAGTAAATAACCTTGCAAAGCAAAGCTCAATGGAATTGTCAGCGCGGTGAGCCGTGGTGCTTTGCTCGAGACCTCAGGACGCGAAGTTCGATCCAAGTTCGATATCTTGTTAATCCCTTTTGCATCGGGCGCCGGTGCTGGCGCTACCATGTGTGTCCGTTTCCAGCTGCGGTGCGCCTGATCTCGCCCACATCACCGCACGCGGCCGTTCCCGCCCCCTTGCAAGAGGGTCCGGTATAATATACCGGCCCACTTGCAAAAGGGTGTGTAGACGGCTCCATGTAATCGTCACTGTACGTCCTCCGCTTCCTATTTCTGGAGTTCTTGATCATCTGTCTCTGTTATCCAGGGCATCAGCGACGGCATCGTCAGAGGGTGGGTTGCACTATTCTTCCCAGCGTGTTGCTCATCATCGTAGCAGGATCTTCTGTCATAGGATCTGGATTCGTGCGTGAAGGCAGTTTATTTGTCCAGTAAAGCTGATCGCTAATCGATAACGGCTTCTCAGTAAGCGATAGGAACCGTTGGCTTTGCGCTGCAATCGTAAGTTGAATGATACTCACGGGGGCGGCCAGCATTGCTTAATTGACCCTCGTCAGACCTTTCCCTCACTTGTTGCTTTCGGTCAGTCGAGTGGGTTGCTCATATACCCCGGTGGTGACTGATGGCTGAGTTTTCATCTGGACAGGTGGAAGTTTAGGTAGCTTACTTATTAGTGTGTAGCCTGTGCCGAGTCGCTGACAATCTACTGCCTTAGCATACCCAATCAAAGGGTCAGTAACCTCTCGTCCACTGAGGCCCGTTTCTGATCATTCTATGATGACTCAGGTTTCAGCTTCAAACTGATTTTGATCTCATGGGTATTTCGGTGCGTTCTGAACTAGGGCCACCGTTAGCGTCGTCTGAACAAGTGAAATGTAGTGGTTGCTCTACTTCAGCCTCTCCACAACGCTTGTGACGGAATTCATCATTACATCGGCATTGTGTATTCTACTTTCCCGTCATCGAAGCACTTTCGCCAAGTAAGTCCCTGCCCATCTATTTAATGGCGTTCTCGGGTTGCTGACAAGAACTGCAGGGTCGACTTCACCATTCGCACCTTGATCTTGTACACTGTGAATACTGGTGCCCTTACGACATTATGTACCCTTTTGTGCATTGTGGCGGTGAGGAAGATCTTTCCCTGTTGGCCCACAGAATTTGAAAAATTTTCAACGGTGCAGTATGCTGTGTTGCCGTACAGTTTCGCGTTCATGGCGTTCTACTTCCTCCTGCCCAAACGCAAGTCCCCCGACCGTTCGCCCTACCATGCTCAACCCTGACGTTGTATCCTCGCCTCAGTATTCTTAAACTCCCTCTTAGCAACTTTCAACGCCCGTGACTCGCTTCGGAAGCGAATGGGGGCCGATCTCGCGGCATTTTCGCTGGGACCGCCCCTCACTCACGGGAGACAGAGCATCGCAGAGACGGTTGGTCTCCCTTATCGTTCTGTCTTATAATTGACCTCAACACTCCTTGCTCTACTTCGATCCTACAGGCTAGACACTCCGCACGTACCGAGGGCATGATTGGAGTGTTAGAGATCACGGGTAGCGCAACGCATCTTGGTACGAATCACAATTGGGCTCACGATCCGTGCCTCCAAACTGTCGAAGAAGAGGGGGTTTCAGGAGAGATCGCGTAGATAGCGTACAGCGTCGGTACCTTCTTGTGATTGTGACGAGCGTAGTAGCCTTGGTCGAACGATATTGGGCTCCCCATGATCGAGAGGTACGGGCCTAGGTCTGTATCCTGGGCGGCAGTGGGCCTGACTTGCACCGATAACGCACAAGTCCTCGACATTACCTCGTGATTGAGACCTACAGCGTGTACTAGGGAGTTTCGTTGCGAATGGAGGAAGCGCAGTCTGACATGCTGAACCTGGCAAGGAACTCACGAGCTACCCTGAATGGCCAACCTCCCCACTCTCGCTGTGGCCCGTCACACCATCCACCATCCTAACGACCGCTGCGATCCAGGGCTAGGTCCCTAGGGTTAGAAACATATGAAAGTAGGTGCGCATGGGCGCCGTACAAGCCAGGTTTCGATCAGCGACGCAGTAAGCTGAGAGGGCCCGGGGAGGAGCAAGTGGCACATACGTGGCAAACCGGGTTGAGGATTGCGCCTGCCCGGTGGCGTACTGTAAGTATGTTCACATGGGCCCCAGCGTCGCGTCATCCATGGTGCATGAGTCCACTGGTCAGCTCCTACTTACTTGAGCAATCATGCACCTCCGTCGCTTACCTTCGCTTACTCACCGACGTGGACGGTACACAACTCGACGCTCGTCCTGCACAATTTAAGGTCCGACCGTTACAACCCAGCGGCGCGCCAGGCCCCATGGAATCATGGATGATGGATCAAGCACAGGGATCACTTATGATGATGCACGTACGTGACGGCGTGCGTCACGAAGGTTGACGTTGCAAGTTCGTCCAAGTTTTCGTACGGTCGTAGGCGTAGCGCGTGCGTATGTCGCGTGGTTTCGGCCCTTCGGATGACCCTCGAGTATGCTTGGGCTGGGGCGTGCGGAATGAGGGGTCTTCCGTTCGGTCGAGGTGCCACTTGTCGCTGCGCTCCAGGCCAGCTGGCAGTCTTCTGACCTGAAGGTCCGAGGCCCTGCGTCATCCGATTCGTAACCACCCTTTCCTCGCCCGACGAGCTCGAGCCGTTGTGCCCTCAGGCCAGGCGTCCCACGGCTCGTCCGCAGAGCCGCAGGGGTGCTTCGAGGGCGTTATTGCCGACGCAGCAATATGACGAATTCGCGAAGTTCCCCGTTGCGCCTTCAATTGGTGTGCTTCGCCAGCTCTCCGTTTCGTCTTCTACTGCCGCCTGCAGGTCCCGAGCGAGAAGACCATGTAACACCCTGAGAAAGAGGACGGAGACAAAGAGAATGGGGTCCAAATCGGAAGACCACGTACCAGATGGAGCTCGATTAGTCGCCGATCAGGCCAGAACGGGTGCCGCAGAGCGTATCTGCAGCATGAATCCCTGCGGAGGTCTTCGCGAGTTCTCGAAGCAGAGCTGCTCGAAGTCGCGGATGAAACCTACAGCGTCCGTCGTCTCCGTCGCGAGTTCTCGAGGAAGCCCTTACCTGACTCACACGGCAGCAAAAGTCTCGCCGGGGAAGTCCAGAAAAGCACACGTAAATATTATAATGTAAAGGGTCATGAAGATATCGTATTGCAGGTATCGTGAAAGGCATTCTATACGTGACGATCATAAGGGTGAGAGCCAAAGGAAAAGCAACCATTGCTACACTGAGAGTAGACGAGCTGTGAGAGGGAGAATGTTCGTGGGGAGAGATTAGGAATGAGCTCCACGAAACGAGACAGCGAGACGTAGAGTCAGAGCCGAGGAGCGAGATAGAGAACAGAGACGCGGAAAGCAGGCAGACGGAAAAGCAAAAGGTTAGGCAACAGGAAGACGGAACAGGTATCTGGAGAATGAGCAAGAGACCGGACGCTGAGGATGCGGGGGGTAGCGCAGTGTGCGAGACTAAACAAAAACCCAATATGTACGGGTGAAATAAAAGGAGGATAAGTATATACGGAGGCCAAGGTAAAAAGCGCGTGCATCCGAAAGTCAATCCATGACAGGCAAAGCAGGACAGAGGAAGAGATGAGGAGGAGATGAGGAGAAGATGAGTAAGGTGAGACGAGGAGAAAGAGGCAGCGGCAGAAGCAGAGGCAGATGCAGAGAGGAAGAGATTACGGAAATCGGGAGCACAACTATGTATATCGTGTACTATAACCTGACGTCGATAGCAGCACAGAGAAATAAGTGATCCGATGGAACGAATAAATAGTGATAGCAAACCCAGTGTGTGGAGTCCGTCCGTCCATTACGGTGAAGCGTTGGACAGCGGGGTCTTGTAACGCAAGATAGGCGGCCGGGTGGGGCTCGAGTAGAGAGCAGACTCGAACCTCTCCGGACGTCCAGTAGGCGGACTACGCGACAGGGCATCAGCGGAAGGAATCCATCGCTGGATGAGCTGGATGTGCTTCGCATCCCTCTCACGCTGCCTGTCTTTCTCCTTTTCTTTTTCGTCCGAGCTAGAAGTCGAACGGGACATTTTGGCGGGAGTCGGCGTCGACGACACAGACATCCGACGGGTCTTGGGGGGTATAGTGGCCGGCCGGGCGATGTCAGCACCGCTGACAACGGGGGTCCCAGACCTGATCGAAGGCGTCATGGATCGTTGACCAATGTGGAGGGAGGCCGTGCGAGCGTGGAGGGAGGGATGGGGAGCGGATGGCCGAGCAAGGGGTGACGGGAACGACGGAATGTAGGTCGTGCGAGTCGGAGACGTCGGGGAAGTGGCACCGGAGCGGGAACCAGCGGACGCCGTGGACACCGACTGGGGACGAGGCGGTGAAACAAAGCCAGGGTTCGGCGTCGAGGACATCTCCCGTGGGGGCGGCGTACCGGGAACGGCGAGAGAAGGCGCAACCGATCTGATCTTAGCACGGTTGATCTCAGTACGAAGAACCTGCAGTTCCTGGGACTTCTGCGAGTACTGACTCCTCTGCGGATGGTTTCGTCAGCGACGTGCATATGAAAAAGGGTAAGAAGAAGCTGACTAACCAGGTTGCGCAGCTCGGCTTCAAGCTTCTCCTTCTCCATGTCAGCCTGATCCAAGCGCTCCCGAAGATGTGACTCGACAGTCTTGGCGACACGAGAAGCTTCGGAGTGGGCGACGTGGTTGACGAGAATGGCGCGCAGGAGGGCAGCGCTGAGCTGGAGGGAAGAGGTCTGCATCGATGTGGTTAGTATGTAGGAGATTAGAAAAGCCATTGCGGCGTGCGACGCACCTGGTCGACAACCTTGTCCGAAGTCAACCAGTCCTGAAGCTCCTTGTGCAAGGTCGTCACCTCCTCCACTGAACACTTCTTGGCGGCAACCTGAGCCACCTTGGACTCGAGCCTCCTTGCCTCGGCACGAGTCTTGAGGGTGCCAGGGTTGAGGAGGAGAACGTCGTCCTCTCCGATATCGACGTTCGGGAGGGCATGGGCCTCGATGGTGGTACGCTTGGGAGTCGACCAGCCACTGCCATGGTCAATCCGGATGAGGCGGATATCGTTGTTCGCAAACTGAATGCGACAGAAAGGACAGACGGGGGGGAGACGGGATGGGGTTTTTTTGATAATGTTGTTGCAGCAGTTGAGGCACAGTACGTGACCTGTGGGGGATGACGACAGATGAGAAAAAATTTCTCGACGAGCAAGAGAGAAAGAACGTTGAACTCACCGCAGGGAATAGAATGGGGCAAGTTGCGGGGGCCATACTCCTCTGCGCAGACGTCGCAGAGGCAACCAGGACTAAGGGTAATCATAGTTGAAACCCACTCTAGGACGACAGAACTGAAGGGGGGGAAGGGGGATCATTGAGCTCAGGCCGGAATCAATGAGTCAGGGTAATAAATACGAGACGCGAGGTTCCCGGGTTCCCAGAAAGGAAGGTGCACCGCCGCGTGGCCGTCGACGCCCAAAAACCCTTTGCCCCCGTCTCGCCCCCGGTCCTGCAGGCAGTCTCAACTCACCTGCTGTGTTTTTGGTGTTTTCTCTCCACTGCGGACGCTTGGCCGCGCCCTGTCCACCTCAGAACCAACAACCCACACTTCGACTCGAGTCTCGGCGGCGAATCGGCGGCAAAATCATAAAAATTTTGCACTGTGCGCACAAACCGGTTTTGAGTCAAAAGGCCGCACAAAAAGAACAAAGGACGACATACCTGAAGGTTGAGACGCCTTTTACGCTCACAGCTGGCAGGGAAAAGCAGCAAGGAGGACCGAGTTCGAGGAAGTAAAGCCTAACGGAAGCAAAACATGAAAAAAAGAGGACGACGGAGTTGGAATTCTGGTCTCCTTGGTTTTGTATCTCCGCCGTGATGCGAGCGCTTGCGTTTAGGGTTGGACTTCCCACGCATGTCCCCCGCTTGGCCGAGGCCGAAAAACGCCGTCGCTGCCCTCTGAGGCTGAGGCTCTGACCAACGCTTCGAGCTTACATATACGCCGACCATCGTCGCCCACAACGCGCTCGTCTGGTCAGATAATGTCGGCTTTGCGTGGCTGATGCTCAAACAGTCTCTCCGCAGGTCGGCACCTGACCCGCCGAACAATACCGTTGACCGCTTTCCGCGAATGCTCTGACGTACGCAGCGGTCGAACATTTGTCGTGTGGTACCCGTCCTTCACTTGGTAAATATGGCCCAAGCGGATCTCCTCAAGCGTGGGTGTCTTATTGAAAGCGGGTGCCTTTCATTCAACTCCCCGCTTCAAACACGATTGCCGTCGCTATATGCTTCTCGGCACTCTGGAGGTTTATTCTTGCCGCTTGCGTCTCACGATCGGATTCCCTTCTAGCAAACCCTGGAACGCTTGGAACCGCCGAACCTGTGCTCTTCGTGGTTAGCGTACGTTAGCCTTCCGAGACAACTGGTGCAGCCTGCTCGCTTGCACGGACGCCACAAGCACGCACTTTCTAGGCCAACGCTGCAAGCCCTTCTGGCCATCGCTTTCAAGAACTTCCTTTCGAGGCTATCCCATTTCCCATTCAGGGTCCGCTCATTGCCGTCGAATGAAGCGGCGAGGCCTTCATATCCCGCCAGCCTTAAACCTTCTGTCAATTATCATGACCTTCATCCATACGCCGCCCAACGAAACTATTACTCACCTCGGTCACCTCCGACCCTCGGCAACTGATCAATCGGACACGCACGCATGAGAGGTGTATTCTTCATCGGCATCCGCGATTATCGAAAAAGGCTGATCAGGATACCATCCCGATAGCTGCTCGAGGCACTCGGTTATCTATTCGGCTCCCTTTCGGGCACCCACCTCCTCCCGGCAACGTCCCTCGGTTCGCCGTTCGCATTTCTCTCGTCGGGATTCACAGCTGCACCGCCATCCATGTCGCTCACCCCGGCTTCTGCACTGCGCCCCTGCTTCCAACCCGATGATCCAGGTCGCATGACCTACCTTCCCAACTGGACCAACGTTCGTACGTGCAGCTATCGTCAGCTATCGTCCTCCCAGACCTCGTTTCGCCAATCTCACAGTCCGCGCCCGCGCCTACTCTCAATACCTCGAAGCACGTTCTCGGTGCCCATCACCGGTATTGAACGCTGGAGAACGCAACGTGGCCAACATAGGTCCGTTATCGTCTCGGTGATCGACGATCACTTACCAAATACGCAGCGCGACGCCAAATTTGTCTGTGCACGGCCGTATGCACGACCACCCCCGGATGGATCTCATCCTGTCGCATCGTTCTCGCGCGTCGCCGACTCTCCGTTACATTCATTTTGGAGTGTTGCCCAGCTGACCCGGGGTGGAGCAGATCGCTGTGGCTCGTACCCCGCCTTCGAAGTTTCATCTCCCCAAGCTCAATACACAACGTCGGGCTTCGCGTTGTGAACGGCTCCACCACGCCCAGGGTCGATGCGTAGGCCGGCCTGACGATATACCCCGCGCCACTTCGACACGATCCGCAAGGCGACGACCTCCAGCTGGTCACAGCTCATCCCGTTCCGAACAACCGTAGCTCGGAGTGCGCTCGGGATCGGGTGCTCGCGTATTCTGGTGTTGCCCATGTTTTCATGTGGTGCGGACCTCGATTCCGGATGCATTCTTTCGAGGTCCGACGGGCTCTTCGTGGGGTCTCCGCGCAAGAAATCGTAGAAACCGTGTCCTTGCGGTGGTCCAGATTGTGCCGCCTTGACTGACAAGCCGCACGGTGACGGGTTAGTGGCGGAGGCGCATGCATTGATTCTCCATTAGATCTCTCTCCGTGCACAGCCTGGGAGATTTTCCACCCTCCAATGGGATCTATTGCCTTCCTTTACGTCCGGGCCCGGCCACAAGCTCGTTCCAACCCTCGTTCCGCTCGCCAACGCTGGTACACGCGGTGGGCGTGTCGCAGATGCAGCAGCGCAGAGCGTCGAGAAGGAGGTGAATTTTCAAGGCGAAACCCCGCGATAAGCCCACACGTGGGGTCCGTCTCGCACGTACGCCAGGGGGGGTGTACGTAGATGCCGTGGCACTGCGCGGGCATACGGGCGATAAAGGCCTCGCACGGTCGCGGGAGGACGCTCGGAGCAACCATCGAGAACCGCGGGGGGGTGCCGTACGAACTAGTCACGGCGTCACGGATGTCGGGCCCGAGAATACGAGATGTATCTCCGGAGAAGCTGGGAAGCCAAAATAACGGCCAACCTCGTGCCCACACCTGGCCTCAGGCGGAATGCATGCTGTAACATGTAGTCTTGTGAATATGTCGGGCCTATTCAGGGGAGTTCGCGAGCCTATCTTGAGAAATTGCGGTGCATATGGTGCTGGAGTACACGGAAGATGTGAAAGGATTCCAGGGGGAGGAATGAATGGTGTGCTCGTATTCTTCCGGCGGCTCGGAACGCTGGGGGCGTGGGTGGTGATGCGAAACAGGAACGATGACGATATGAGAGGCACGGTGGGAAACTACGGAAGCCCGAGATGGTCAAACGGAATAGTGTGCCACAGTGCCCTCCCCGCTTCCGTGATTCAGTTTGATGGGCGCATGAAAGGAGGAAGGGAGAACGAGTGCGAAACTTGGAACGTCCGAGCTGCGGAACCATCCAGCCAAGGAGCAACCAGAGAACGAAATGAGAAGCGGAGGCTGGGCAGAGGAGGTGCACGCGATATCGATAATCACGGCGCGAGGCAGCACGACGCAACGTGCCAGTTATCGCAGCGAGCTCAGTGGCGGGCTTCGGTGGCTAGAAGGCGACAAGAGGGCGGCAAGCGCGTAAGCGAAGGAAGCGATTAGAGTTGTGTGCGCATCTCCAGGGGGTCGGGCTCGACCAGCCTGAACGCGGTGGTATCCACGCCAGAGCCGAGCGCAACACACGAGTTTCGTTGTTCAGCGGTCGCACGAGGTTGCCGCGTTGTGCGGATTCCGAGGGCCCGCAAGCGGGCAGGCGGGCGCCACGCGGCGGAATGCTGCTGAGATACGACGTGAACCACGGAGAAAACGTGACATGTACGACATCGGTGCTCACCGTGTTCTCATCTTGGAACCTATCTTTCTGACTCCAACGGTGCCGTTATCAGTATCAGGTTCTCTGCGATGTGTTTCAGACGCCGGTGCGGCTATAGGGAGGTGGCCGAAGAGGCATCAATCACGGTGATGTGTTTGAAAAATGTCGAATACCTGAGAAGGTGGTTTGTCAGTTGAACAGTCAGACATGGTTCTGTAGCCGTCGAGTGTTCCACTGCGCCGGGTCGTGCGATACTTCAATGTAGACGAAAGCAGACAACGTTCGCCACAACCTGTGTGGAAAGATTGTTTCCGCCCAGTGGATATGAATATCATGGGCCGACGATCTCAAAACAAGAAAAGAGTCAACAGAAACGGAATCGAGGGACACAATGCATCTCACTGGAATCACGGTAGTCTATGCTGGTACTCCTGCGGGCCGCGGGCCTAGACGAACACCATCGGCAACACGAATTCGCGGGCGCAGAGGGCACCAGCGTCATTCGAGTTAGACCTTAGCTTCATCGCCTCTCGCATGTTCTATCTTGTCAGGAAAGTGACGTGCATGGTTTAACGCTAGCTCGAGGCCAAGAATCGCCAAGCGCTGCCCTACAATTGCAGTTAAGGGATGCAAGCGGCGCGTATCATAGGTGGCGGGAGCAACGCACCTTTTCCACGTTCTCCAACGAATCCTTCAAAACCCCTTCGCGGAGACTGGCACATCTATGGTTGTAGGATAGTAATGATATCCACTCCGAGACATCGAATAGCAAGCGTACAGGACAAATATGGCAAAACGGGTGGCAATTGGCGCTCTACAGGCACTTTAGCCAAAGATGCATTGGGATATAGACATACCAATTCACTCTTGTGGCTCCGTCGTGGTTAAAAGTGCACTGATAATGTCGGGGCGACGTGCTCGATTCCGATATCGATTCCGAGAAGTCGCCAGGGCATTAGTGGGCCAATCATCAGGAGAGTAGGAAAGCTATCAGGGCATTCTCGAATCTGAATGCCAACCCAAAACGAGTAGTGGGACAAATGCGAGTTAATATGAGAGGTGCTGCGTGTGTCGTGTCCGATGTATGTATACTATAACCTCTTCGTCAGCTGTGACGTAGCCGAGTAAGAAGGTACATCCGAGTCTCGAAGCGAAGGAATTGCAGCTTACCAGGACGTATGCGATTCAGTCCAGCATGCTGGACACCGAGCAATGGTGACAGCTGTCCCGCGGTAGTGTCAAGACAGGCAGAGGGGCAGACTGACCATGGCGGCAGGAGCAAGATGAATGCGCGCGCATGCCACTGGCGGGAGCTTGCGGGAAGGGTGCTGCAGGTGCATGTGGCTCACAGGCGGGCCGGGCCGGGATAGCGGACCACTGAGGATTTTTCTCGTGGATTGGACAGTCGACGCCAGTCGTGATCGACATTTGGACGATCATTGCCTTCACCTTCAATCCGCTCTGCTCTGCTTCGGGTTCCGCACTATCTGTAGCCGAGATCAGCATAACACCTTGAGCATCGCCGTACCGGAACTATGTCGACCTTGGGCAAGAGGAAGGAGCGGGAGAAGCGAGAGGATGAGCACGAAGGGCAGGAGAAGCACCATGGGTATGTTGCACGCCAATTTACGACTTTCAAAGTATTGAGTGTTCTGAACGGTGTCTAGATCCACTCTCTTCGTATCCAACCTCCCCTATACTGCGACCTCCACAGACGTGAAGACGCTGTTCTCTGACATTGCGCCGGTGCGGACCGCGTTCGTTGTTCTTGAACAAGGTACTGGCGTGTCGAAAGGTGTCGGCTACGTCTCCTTCGCCATCCGCGAGGATGCCACGATGGCCATAGACAAGATAGGCAAGGAGGGGATCACACTGGATGGCCGCAGCCTGCGCGTTCAGTGGGCTGGGAGCAAGGTGCGTGCATTTAGCGGACGTCACAGGATGCTTCTGGAATAGATATATCTCCCAGAACAAGGATCACGAGCAAGACGAACGACCAAAAACCAAGGCAGCCAAGTCAGTTCCTCGTCCAGCGAAACCTGCGGGCCCGACCGATCCCCTAGCTATCCGCACAGTTGTGATCTCGGGACTTCCGGCTGGTATCGACTCAAAAACGCTCTGGAAGAAAATTAGGAAACTACCTGGTGCTGGGAAGGTGGAATGGCCCGTCAATTCGGATGCCGGACAGGAAGATTCTACACTCGGTGCGTTTCGCATCGCGCTAGGTGACATAGCCTGCCCTGCTCACGCAACTCTTAGCCCACGCCATCTTTGAAAGCCCCGCAAATGCCATGGAGGCCGTGAACAAGCTCCACGCGCACGTCTACAAGGGCTCGCTCCTATCCGCCACCCTGAAGAAGCGACTGGACGGCCTCGCGAAGGCAGCCAAAGCCAAGCCCGCCAAGCCTTCTTCGTCGTCCCAGCAAAAATCCGGGCCCGCCCCCAACCGCAACAGCCGGCTCATCGTGCGCAACCTCCCGTTCGACATCGCCGAGCAGGACCTCCGCGCGATCTTCCTCCCTTACGGCCCCATCTACTCCGTCCACATCCCCCTCACGTCCGACGTCAAGGACGAAGAGGATGCTGTCAAGTCCGAAGGGAGCGAGGCGAAGCTGCAGACCAAGCAGCGCTCGAAGGGCTTCGCGTTCGTGTGGTTCCTGAGCCGGAAGGACGCGGAGAAGGCTATGGACGGCTGCAACGGGATGACGGTGGAGGCTGGCATGGCGGAGACACTCGTGTCGGACAAGCAGAAAAAAAAGAAACAGCGGAGGGAGGAGAAGAAGTTGAAGGCGAAGACGACGGAGCAAGGGGAAGGTGCCGCAGGAGATGGAGAAGAAGATGAGGATGAGAGAAACCACCAGAAGCGGACGATCGCAGTGGACTGGGCGCTGAGCAAGGACAAGTGGGAGGCGGAGAAGGCGAAGCTAGAAGAAGCGAAGGCACAGGAAAGGGGTGAGGACGTTGAGACGGATGAGGACAGTGAAGGTAGCGACTCTGAGGACTCGGACGACAGCGGAAGTGGGGAGAGCGACGAAGACGAGCAGCTCGGCGTGCACGACGACGATTCGGATGCCAGTAGATCGGACTCGGACGAGAGCGACTCAAATGCGGGAGAGGACGATGAAGACGAGGAGGACCAGACACTGGACAAGCCTACTTTACCTGCACCTGAGGTTGGAACGACTGTGTTCATCCGTAACGTGCCATTCGAGGCTACGGAAGACGAACTGCGTACATTGTGAGTAACTATCTTCGCATTGCCATCTTGCCCCAAGTTCAACCGTCTGCTCAGGTTCCGTGCGTTCGGTCCCCTACGCTATGCTCGTATTACCATGGACCATGCGACTGGCCGTTCAAGAGGCACAGGCTTTGCGTGCTTTTGGAACAAGGAGGACGCCGACAAGGCGATCGAGCAAAGCAATATCCTTCGCGCGGAGACCGTCGGAAATGAACCCATGGTGGTAAGACGCATTCCCTTGTTCTGACCGTCGGGTATGCTAACACGGCCTGCCAGATAAAGAAGAACCCGTTCAAGCTACCATCCCTCCTTACCCCCGACCCGTCAGCTTCCATTGCACGAAACCTCGTCCTTCATGGCCGCACTCTAGACGTCAGCCGTGCTGTCACTCGAGACGAGGCGAGCAAACTCAAGGAGGACGGCGAACGCCAGCGCGAGAAAGCAGATAAGCGCAATCTCTACCTTCTGCGCGAAGGCAGTGCGTATCTTCCCTCTTACTTCTTCGCTACGAAGCTCCTTCTTCTGCCCATTAACCCTTTGCCCTGATGCATTGCAGTCATCCTCCCGAACAGCCCAGCTGCAGACCAGCTCCCACCCGCCGAAGTCGAGAAGCGCACGCAGTCGTTCAATGCCCGGCGTGCCCTGCTGCGCTCGAACCCCTCGCTCTTCGTCTCGCGAACGCGCCTGAGCGTCCGGCAGATCCCACTCTTCGTTTCCGAGCGCATGCTCAAGCGCCTCGCCATACACTCTATCCGCGCTTTCGACAAGGAGGCGAAGGCAGGCAAGCGCGAGCCCCTGAGCGCCGACGAGCTTGTAGAACGCGTTCAGGCTGCCGAGGGCGAAGCCGACGACGGAGGCGAGGACGTCAAGATGGAGGACGACTCGCCACAAAAATGGAGCGGCAAGCGTGGCGGCAAGGACAAAGGCCGGAACACGGGCGTGAAGCAGGCGAAGATCGTCCGCCAGCAGGACCGCGTCGACGCCGTGACGGGCAAGGGCCGGAGCAGGGGCTACGGTTTCTTGGAGCTCGGGAAGCACGCGGACGCGCTGCGCGTCCTGCGCTGGGCGAACAACAGCCCCGCCGTCGGGCGGCTGTTCGAGGAGTGGTGGAAGGCGGAGCTGGAGGACGTCATCGCCGCGGAGAAGAAGAAGCCAGAGGGCAACCGGGACGATGGGAGGATCAAGCGGATCCGGGAGGAGATCGAGAAGGGCGCCCCGCCGAAGAGTAAGGGTGCGCTCATCGTGGAGTTCTCGATCGAGAACATCCAGGTCGTGCAACGGCGCGCGGCGAAGACCGGGGCTGCGGGGAAGGAGACAGAGAGAGACAAGGGGTCGAAGGGCGGGAAGGAGCAGAAAGCGACCGCGGTTGGTTCCATATACGGTTCCTGTTTAGTGAGACATCGCTGACTGCACTCCGCGAACTATAGGCACCGGGTGGAGACAGGAAGGCACAGCGACTCAAGTCTCTTCCCAACGTCAAGACTGAAATGGAGGAGGCGGAGGATCGGCCAAAGAAGAAACGTCGCGTTTCAGACCCACCGAAGGCGTCCCCGAAGCTGCCGAAGGGCAATCAGGAGCAACCATCGTCTCCAAAGGCCGGAAAGCAGGTCGGTTCGTTGATTGGGCGGAAGCGGAAAGAACGCAAGACGAAAAAGGCACGACAGAAGTAGTTCATTGTCTTCATGTCGTTTGATGCGGGCTCAGTTTGAGGAGCCACGAAGCCATATCCCACGGCAAGAGCAAGTTGATTTGCCTTTAAGAAGTGTGAGAGGGGGGGCCGAAAAGTTTCCAATCTGCTTGGCTGGCAAATGTCGATGAAATACGGCCAGTGTCATGAACGATTCGCCCAAAGGCCCTGCGAGTCGGTCAGTTACACTTCGGCCTTTGTGCTTGGTATTCACTGCAAGATGAAATCGAACTCGACGCGAAATTTCTACTGCTAGCACGTATCTAGGCTCATACTAGTCTATTCACACACCCAACGTTACTCTAATACTGAGTGCACCAGGACCATGCATATGACGCTAATATAAGATCGCACACCATAAGATATGTTCTAGTCTTCGAGGGCCAATTTCTGCAGCGATTCACCTGGGTCAAGCCAGTGTCAAGCCTGACCATCATACTGCTCAGTTCGTCCTCAGACTTCCCTTCGACTGTGAGCAAGAAATCCTCTCTGTACTCCATATCAGCCGCGAAGACCGCATGCACCTCAGACTGGGAGCGCACTCGGAACTCCCAGATCTCCTTCGCACGGGGAAGTGCATCCTACAGCTTGTTCAAGATCGTGAGCAGGTACTCCACGGGCCCGCCGATTTCGAATAGCACGTCGAACGCGATATGGAGGTACCCTACGGAACAAGAATCAGTCGCGGGTGAACTGTCGCGCTATAGACACGGAGTGCGTGAATCGCCTACACTCACATGTGTGCTTCTCCTCGTCAACGGGATAGTAGCTCGCAGCCTGAAGGTATTCCGCCGACGATTGCAGATTTGGCTGAGAAACCACACTCCTTGACTCACCTCACTGTGACCGAGATTGCTGGGCGGACAGCGCCCCAGCCGCCACTGAGGAACATAGCGTACGTTTGCTTGTTAAATAGCTTAAGGAAGTTCTCGTCGGGAATGTAGAATACACGGTCGTCAGCCCCAGTCAAAACCCCTCGGAGACGATGCACTTCAAATTCACAACCACTTTCTACGTTGATTAGCGACGACACTTCGTGCTAGCTCTGCGCTAATGTACTAAAGCAATAAATGCCAAGCTCAGCCCGATCTCAAGCTTAAGAAGTCATACAGATAGTTAACTTGAAAAACTTTGCGGAAGCGTAAAGTGTCAGAAAACTTGTCCAGCATCGCAAGTCAAAGCTGAGTTGTCACGTCTTGGGGCTTTCCCCCCCTCAAGTATGAAGACCCCTCAAGTACGAAGACTTCAATGTTGAACGTTGAACATTGATTAAGGAATAGACGTCAAACTTGGATTACCCAGATATCAAGCTTAAACTCAATGCGCACAGTTTTAAGGACAAATCAACAATGATATTTCAAACGTAACAGCCTCAACAGGCGGGCAGTATTGGATCAGGATGAGTGGGGTTTGACAATTTACGAGTTAGCAGAAGTCAGAAGAAAGCCTTGGAGTTGGGATACACGACTACGGAGGTCGGGAATGTCATATCGCTGCGATGAATCGTGTGACGTTGTATAGAACCTTCATAACAAGCGAGTCAGATGCGTGAAGAGGAGAGACAAAGGGAGCAAGACGAACCGAAACAACGAATCATGAATCCACGCGTTGGACGCCTAGTTTATCAATGAAGGCAGCAAGTTCGATGACGAGGAAGGAGGAGGAGGATACGACGAACCGAAGTGACGAGTCTACGACTTCAATACCTGTAGATTCAGAAGGGCGTCATTAGTGATCAGTAAAATAAGAGGGAGAGGAGGGGACGAACCTAGTCGATCTTGAGGAAGACCTTCCATTCCTCCTCCGTCCGACAGAACTCCCTGAGCACCTCCTTGACACTCTTGTACGTGGGATAGAAGGCATTGAACGCCATCTTGACGGCTATCTTCTCCGACTCGTTCTTGTAGCTGATTTGGCCATCTTCGTGGTAGAGCTTGCCGAAGAGCTTCATCGCGTCGTCAAAGTCTTGGACGGCCTTCTTCGTCCTGGATTTGAGACGGTCCGAGCCTGCGATGAGCTTCATGGCGATCGCCTCGGAGTCCAACGGAGACAAATGGTGAAAGGGGAAACTCACTACGACTCACCGCGTCACATCGGAAAGGATTCAACACCCCGGCACGTCAGCCACAAGTGGAGAAGGCGCAAGCAGTGGCTTATCGAAGTAGTCCTGAATAAAGCAAGCATGGATTAGCATCGCGGTCAGCATTCAGACAAGCAGGAAACCTAACGGTAAATGGGTAGAGCACGGTGCACGAATGGGCAAGCGAAAAGCTACAAGGTTCAAAGACGATCCGTGTCTCCTGTCCAAGCACCCATCAAGATAAGCAGCCCGATAGGGCGCGAGCAGGCCAGCGATATAAAGTGCATCTGGAGAGAAAGCGAGCAGCTGGTGGAGGTCGGAAGGACGGCTACGGACAAACACGGAAGCGCAGTCGGGTAAAGTCGTGTACCCGAATCCAGTACTGTACGTGGAGGAGGAGACGCCGAAGACTCAGGACGCCTGAATTTTTGCGAGATTTGGGAGCAGACAGACAGCTCTCAGACTCAGACTTCCGCACTCCTGCCCTTGGGTCCACTCCGTCTCACCCGCATTCGATATGGCGCAACAGAGGAAAGCTCTTTGGGAGGCCGATCTGGACGAAGATCTCCAGGATGTCGATCTCAGCCTCGCTATTGGCACTTATGGGCAGAACGGCACGTATGAAGACGGTGCGTCACTTGACGAATGCTCACAGTACCCGCTTGTTCATCCACGGGAAATGTTAGCGCAATCTAGGATAGATGAAGCCACCCTTCTTGCTGTTCAGCAGCAGATGGCACAGCAGGCAGCCTTTGCCCAGATCCCAGACGTCGTAAAACGAGTGAGTCCTGCATGAAGTTGCTGCATCTGAAAATGTATTTAATGACCCTATGTCAGTTTCTTGCGCATTTCCACCAAGCCGTTCTCGACAACAACCTCGCGGAAATTACTGTGGCATACGAGAGCGGCTGGAACCGGCTGACGGAGAAGTTCTATGCCAAGACGGAGTGGCCGGAGGCGGAAGTGATCGCACCTTTGGTCAATGACGGTGCGTCTCCTCAGCGGGTTGAAATGCCATCAGGACAACTTTACGGGATCCTTACCCACCACACAAGACCAAATCTTCCTTATCCTCTATCGTGAACTTTACTACCGCCATGTCTACTCCCGTCTCTCCCCCGACATCGACGACCGCCTCCACTCCTACGAGAACAGCTGCGAGCTGTTCAACTATCTGCTCAGTACGTTTTACTGCAAAATTTCTTCTGTCATGACCATTTAACCTGGGTCATGAAGACTCTGATGGCCCGGTTGCTCTCGAGCTCCCTGAGCAATGGCTATGGGACATCATCGACGAATTCATCTACCAATTCCAGGCCTTCTGCGTCTGGCGGTCCAAGCTTAAGTCAAAGACGGAGGAGGAGTTGACTATGCTTGCCGACGCAAACCAGGTGCGTTCTTCAGCCAAGTGCGGCAGTGCAGCTTCTAACCCGACTTGACACAGGTTTGGAGCTCTTACAGCGTCCTGAACGTCCTCTACTCCTTGATTCAAAAGTCAAAAATCAACGAGCACCTCGTCGCTCTCCAGGAGGGAAAGAGTGCAGAGGAAATTAGGTGGGCTATCCGATTTTCTCGATGGTGGATAGGGTCTTAGCGGGATGAATTAGTGAAATAGTGGGCGAGTACGGCGCACGGCCACTCTACAAGCTGCTCGGCTACTTCAGCGTCATCGGCCTTCTCCGCGTCCACAGTCTGCTTGGTGATTTCACCCTCGCACTGAAGGTCATGGAGAAAGTCGAGCTCAACCAAAAGGTTTGGTCCCACATGGCAGCAAAGTCCCAACTAAAGCTTATAGCTACTTATCTCTAACAGTCACCTTTCACCCGTGTCACCGCTTGCCACGTCACAACCTACTACTACGTCGGCTTCTGTTATATAATGCTGCGAAGATATCCTGACGCTATCCGTTCATTCGTCTCCATCTTGAACTTCATCCTCCGCATGCGTCAATACCACACCAGGAGTTACCAGTACGATCAGGTATGGCCTCCCTTGATATCCATCTGGCGGCCATGCTCAACACCTTTGTGCAGATTAACAAGACTGCTGACCGCATGTATGCGCTCTTCGCGATCTGCAACGCACTCTCGCCAACCCGGGTAGACGACAACATCTCTAACATCGTCAAGGAGCGTTATGGCGAGCAGTCCGGCAAGATGTCACGAGGGTGAGTCGTACATGGCCTACCACATCCCGAACACTGTTCTCAACCCCCACCCTCGCTCACATAGGGAAGAGGGCATCCCAGCCTTTGAGGAGCTCTTCCTCTACGCCTGCCCCAAGTTCATCTCCGCAAACCCGCCGCCGTACGACGACGCCGAGCTGCTCGCGTCGTACATCGACGGCCCGCCGGTCGAGCCCGCGCAGCGCCACCTCTCGCTCTTCCTTTCCGAGGTGCGCGCCCAGGCGCCCGTGCCGACGCTGCGCAGCTTCCTGAAGCTATACACGAGCTTGGACGCGAAGAAGCTCGCGAGCTTCCTCGACGCGGACGAGGAGGAGATGGTGCAGCAGCTGATGGTCATGAAGCAGGCGAGCCGCAGCGTGAGCCGCGTCGAGAACGAGAAGGGCCTGCTCGACGGGCAGATGATCTCGACGAGCGACCTCGACTTCGTCATCAACGAGGTACGTCGCGCCTCTTTTGCCTGCGTGCTTCACGCTTTTGTTTTCCTGGGACGTGGTGGTGAGAAGGATGATGCTGATGATGTGGGTCCGCAGAACATGGTGCACATCACCGAGTCCACCGTCGGCAGGCGGTATGCGGGCTGGTTCATCCGCAACACCGAGCATGCACAGCGTGTTCTCGATACCCTCCGTGCCGCGCCTCTGCCTGTTCCCCAGAAGCCTACTGGTCCGCCTGCTGAGCCCGCAAAGGATGGTGCGGCGGCGGCGTCTGCGCCAAGGCAACAAAAGGTCGCTTGGGGCAGCGTCAAGGCTGCTTGAGCATGAGGGTCGGTCGATGGTCGTCGTCATCTGTCGTGTTTGTACTACAGCATGCAACTACTCGTGTATCTCTACGTCTATTGTTGTATGATGTGTTCGCGATCTCTTCCGTGGAACTGGTTCGAAAAAAACTTGGCAAAGGAATCGTATGAATGGCTCACATCGGCTTGACTGACATAAGAAGTGGAGATCTATATCTATTTGCTATAGTACATTTCCGAATCAAGTACGTCTTTTTATCTTGCATCGGCATCATGCATTTATTGTCTTTTGCGGCTGCATGAACTTCCCACTGCCCTTCGCGAAAATATCCTAGCGAAGGGGGTGACATACCGATCAGCGACAAGCACCGGGTGGGAAAAAAGGAGGTGCACTGACCTTGACAACACCCCGGCAAATCAACAACAGGGCTTGACGACTTTCGTACAACGGGTAGAGAACCACGGCGATCGCGGAGCAAAATGCCCAGATCATGCCAATGACAACCCATGCCTTCAGGCCGCCGACCCCAAACACCGTCTGCGCGAAGAACAGCGGGAGCGGAATTATGATTAACATAATGAGCGTCTGCGAGCAGGAGTGCAAGTGCAAGTAGTACTGGTGAGCGATATGATACAGGGCGTCGACGCCCGCGTGAGACGCACCAAGATGACGGAGGCCCAGGCGGCCATGCGGAACGCCCTGTTCAGCGCGACGGGGTCGAGCTCTCTCTCTTCTTCTTCTGCCGCGCTGTCCTCCGAGGTGGGTTTCAGGGACACGGTCGTCCACTCGCGCTTCTTCTCGTCGATCGAACCCCCCTCTGCGGAGAGCTCTGCGGGCGAATCGGGTTCTGATCCATGCGGCGCGGGTCTGTTGATTGCGCGGGTCGCCTCGAAGTCGAAGTTCTCCGGCCACTGCAGAGGACCAAGTCAGAACGGAGGTTCGACTGAGCACTGAGATGAAGGGTCCACGCTTACGATCATCGATACGACAACCGTAATGATACCGCCGACGCCGATGGAAGCGAGGTTACCAGCAAGCATCTCCAAATCGCCACCGGTCGTCTGTGGAACGATTGAGCTGAAAGCCGCCGCAAAACGAAGCGAGCATACCCACCGTGACGGTGATTTCGCCTCCGTTGAGGGTGGAAGTGGTGACGAGCCAGGCGATGACACCGGTGCAGAAACCGGCGACGGAGCCGCCGATGCAGCCCCATTTATTCGCCTTGCTCCAGGTGACGCACATCGCGATGGGGACCACTGCGGACCCGAGCACAACGCCCATGAATTCCTAGCCACACGCAACCGTTATCAGCGTTTGTAAAATAAAATGGCACCTGGGATACCAACGTAGAGCCAACCCATGGAGATGCCGATGTAGAAGAAAATGAGCCCGAGGAGGCCCATGACGATCGCGAAGAGCGCAACCATCGCATGGGACATCCTCAAAATCTGATCCTCCGTAGCCTTGGGGTTGAAATATTTCTATGCGACCATTGTCAGCGCATATACCCCATCTAAACAGCACAGCAGCGTCGACCGCACCTTGTACACATCATACGTCAAGATGGAGGACACGGCGATGAGTTCAGCTGAGGTTGCAGACGTGACCGCCAAGAAGAGCACGACCAGGAGGGCCGCTGCCCCCGACTTGCCCAGGATCGCGGCGGCGGCAGCTGGCGCAGGGAGACCTGCGGAGACGTCCGCGGCGGACAGTGTGCGCATGTCAGGGTCGCCGCGGAGGGCGACCGCCGCAAGTCCGAGCGTCGTGGAGAACATGAAGGGGATGGCGAACCATGCCAGGCCGCCCAAGAGGTATGCCTTCACGCAGGTAGCGGGGCGGCTGGCGATGGCACGTTGCCAGTACTATCCCGAGGGGAAGATGAGCGAAAGAAATGATACCGTAGGTGCGATGGGTACCCACAGCTTGGTCTTGGAAGACAGTAGCGAAGTTCCCAATAACATTGATGACGCCGAAAATGAGGCCGTTCTTGGAGCGGATGGTGAGGTACGATCCTCCCGCGTTACCCGCGACAGGTTGTTCTGCCGACGCCTTGGAGAGCAGCGCGTGCATCGCTGCAAAGCTGCCGATTTTCGGGCTGGTCGCGTAGACCGTGAATATGAAGACGAAGATGATGGCGAAGAGAACACTGGTGTGTGTGCTGCACGGGGGTTCCGTGAGTCGGGCGAAACATCGCAGAGAGCAAACTCACTAGTCGCAGAGCAGAGTCGCTCGCATACCACCGACAACAACGTAGATCGCGACGCCCAGCGGAATAAGGAAACACGCCTAAAGATAGTCAGTACGAGCACGCATACATCGAAGTATGATGGCGACTTACAGCGATGGTGCTCATCCCAGTCAGTGCTGTAACCGTCGCCGAACCACCGAGGATCAGCATAGAAGACACGATGATATTGGTGGCCAGGCCGAAGAACATGAACACGAAATGGGCAACGATACCCCAGCGAGCGGCGACGATCTCCAGCCAGGTATGCGCGTGTGGGGCATTGAGCTTGAGCTTCGCGGCAAGCTATGCGAAGGCGGCGATACGAGCTTAGGATAGAAACGGTTATAGATAAGGGACTCCCACACCTGCGCGAAGAGCAGAACCTGCACAGTTGCACCAGCACCATACCACCAGGGTCCCGAAATCCCATCTCTGTATGCGACTGCGCTCGACTGCAACTGCACATCAGATGTCAGTATCATGCGTGCAATACCGCTTGGGGCAGATAATGTGGGGAAAAATAAGGTTTGTCAAACTCACAAGCGTAGCAGCCCAGGTCCATGCCGAGACGATGCCTGACGCGATGAGTCCGGGCTTGACACTTCGAGACGCGCTGTTGAACTCTTCAGAGCTCTTGGGCGAGAAACCGGTATAGCGCGCCTGGATCGCCGTCAGACAGACCATGAACGCGCTGAAAAAGAGTCCGATTCCTAGAGGACGCATATGCTTGAGGATAAAGCTGTACGGGCTTGTATAATCAAACCTACCGACAACTGAAAAGGGTTTATCAGAACAGGTTGCAAGCCCGATAAATGACTATTACTCACCAACTCCATAGCCTGCACCTTGTGGTAGGATTGGTTGGTTCGCGGACATTCCGAAGGTCTTGAGAGAGCAGCCCAGGAAAGGTGGCCAAAGTCGTCCAGAAGCGTTTATCTACAGGGAACCGTGGAGGAGGCCGTGGAGAAGGAGCCCAGGTGTCTCCCTCTCACACGCCACCGTTTACATACCCTTCCATGCGTCGTCGCGTTTAGGGAGCCGGAGCGGGACAAGAGTTCTCGATATCGAGCGGACAGGCGCAGCGACTATGGGAGCCGGCTATTGATTTGAACACACTTATCTACGACGCGAGTTGGAGGTGTGGCGTCCCATGGCCAGTACGGCATGTTCACGATAAGGACCCGCGTCTGCACGGCTCAAAACGCTGGCCGCCTATCGGACAGGGCCTGCGAGAAAGAGCCTTATCATTAAAAGATACGTCGACCTCATTAGAGCTTGTACCATACAGGGTGCATGACGCTCACCAGTAAGGGAATGGTTTATGTTCAACTTGAAGGCGGCTTGGTTGACACTCTGGCAATTCAGGTCGACGTCATGTCCAGGGTCATATTACCATACTCACCAAGACTAGAATCAAGGTCGGACCTAAGGCCTGATGTGCCAGGAAGATGGATATGTTCGAGGCGTTATTGGACGAAGACACGAATGGACGATGAATACGCAGAGCGGTCTTCGGATACAGGGACTTGTCGTGTATGTGGTGACTGGGCAAGTGCTGGCCGACGCACGACCGTCCACTTCGGGTAGAGCGGCCCGGGACAGCCCGGGGAGTGAAGAGTTCAAACTTTCAAGACTTCAACTTCAAGTTGCCTCTGCCCATTGGGGCCGAGACAGTTGACCTTGTTGTCCTCTATGCTGAACTCGCTCCCACCCGAAGTGCTTAGCGCAATCTGCCATGCTCTCGGTCCCTCGACCCAAGTTTTCCGACCACATCGGCGCGAACCACTCAAGACCCTTGCGTCCTTGGCCCGGACCTCTCGCCTACTTCATGAACCAGCAGTCAGTGCCATCTGGCACACCATCTCCCACATCTCCGTCCTTCTGCATACTCTACCACAAGATCTCTGGATAGAAAGTGCTACCACAGCGTCTGACCCCGAGGACGAAGGCTACACCGTCACCTCCTTCCAGATGCGACTGGTACGTGCACCCTTAAATCGCACGCCCAGTGTCTGTCTACCTAACTTTGAACAATATCAAGTCCTGTAAGAGACAGACGTCCCAGTCCGACTTCGCGAGACTGAAGCACTATGCCCATCGCATTGAACACATTACGCCCGCAAACACCAGCTTGATCGCATCTGACGTCTTAGACGCTCTTGCAATCCACTTCCCAGCTGGCACGCTCCTCCCCAACATCCATACCCTCAGTTATACGTCTACACCATCCGAGAGGTATCGATGGTTACCACTCCTTATCGGTCCCAAACTGCGTAGCCTTCGGCTCGTCGGCCCAGCGCCCTCTCAAGTCGACGCGGAACATCCCAATGCAGGCCCTCTCGACTGCCTGCGAGTCCTTCCGCGCATATGTCCTGTCCTATCCGAGTTGACCACCCGTATGGACCTGGAAACAAACATTCCGCACATCAATGTCATCTCCGAGGTCATCCGCGGCTTCCAGGATCTTACTACTGTCCTTGTCCCTGGTATCCCGTTAGACTTCCTAGCCATCATGCACCTTGCAAGACTCCGAAACCTGAATACGCTCCATGCAAACCCGTCTGAGGAAATCAAGCAGGTCGACTATCAGTATTTAACTTCGACATCAGCCAGTGGCCAAGTGTACTTCCCCAACCTGCGGAAGATTAATCTCAAGGACCGTTTCCTCGCGTTCTGCACATCGCTCCTCAAAGTCGTCTCCTCTCCCGTCCTCGATGCCGTCACGTTCACAACCACCCAGGTGTTCGGGTTCTGCTGCACCTCCGAAGACGTCTCCGAGTTATGCGTCGAACTGGGCCGCCACACCTCCCTTACCTCCATCACCGTCACCGTCAACTCGATGCTTACCGGCGAGCACCTCAATCGGAAGACTTTCGCGCCCCTTCTCGTGCTCTCCAATCTCAGCGTCTTGTACATGAACATCACACACACGGTCGACATCGACAACGCCTTCCTCGCCGACATGGCCCACGCGTGGCGCAAAATAACCCAGCTCGAGCTCTGTGTAGAAAACCCATTCTGGGACATGGCCTTCTACCACCCGGTGGCGACGCTGCACGGCCTCGTCCCCTTCGCCCGGTTGTGTCCCGAGCTCGAGGTGCTCGGTATCCCCGTCGACGCGGACGTGTCGCGCATCCGCCGCGCTTCACTCGAGCGCCGCCCCGTGTATTCAAAAAGCGGGCTGTGCTTCCTGAAGGTCGGGCTGTCGGTGGTGCGCGACCCCGTCCCCGTCGCGGCGTTCCTCTCGGACGTGTTCCCCGCGCTGACGGGCGTGTCCAGCGCGTGGGTGGACAGTATGGGGGAGGACATGTCTGAGGACATGGATGGAGACATCGGGACGCCGGAGGAGATCGGTGCGCGGTGGGACGAGGTCGTCCGTTTGATGCGGAGATTCAGGCATGTGAGGGGGCAGGAGCGGGTTTGGGCGGCTGCGCATGGGAAGAGCCAGTCCGTGGCGGGTACGTACAGTATACGTTGGAGTGGCGTGCTACAGGCGGCGTCTCGACATTACTGTCTACTACCTCGCTCATGACATACAGGGCCTTGGACCCGGCCGTCCACGAATACAATCGCGTTCCCCTCAAACGTTCGACTCTTCTCAGATGCGAGAGTGCGCCAATTCAGGCAGGATTCGTCCTGGCCTGATCCCTCTCTGCCTGCCCATGAGCCTCCACGAAGTCGTTACAGTGAATCCGCAAGGCCCTGATGATTGGTTGATCTACTGGCCACTGTCTGGGCCTGGCTCCGTGAACGGCGCTCTGCTCATCTCTATCCTCATCTCTATCCTCATCATCATCATCGGAATCCTCACCCCCGTCCTCGTCGGCTTCCAACGGGGACCTGACGCAGCGTTGCCCCCCATCGTCTCCGCGTTACGCCCGTGAACCTGAACGAACAAAGAGCGGCGGACCCTTCCAGCCCGGATCCGAAGATGCAAACACTTGTAATTATCTCTAGCCTTCCATCGTACCTACACTCATTTCTATTCCTAATCCTAATTACATTTTGAGTCGTCTTGCTTCAGGCCCCGGGCCATTGTCCATGCTGTCATATCTGATACGTTGGACCCCAATACTTCCAATGTGCGCGGGGGACAGCGAGCTGTGCTTCCTCAAGGTCAGGCTGTCGGTCGTGCGCGACCCTGTCCCATCGCGGTGTTCCTGTCGCATATGTTCCCGGGGCTGACGAGTGTGTTTACCGCGCGTGGGTGGAGAGCATGGAGGAGTACATGTCTGCCAGTGAGGGCATGGATGAAGACATCGGGACTCCGGATCCGGAGGAGATCAGTGCGCGGTGGGCTGAGGTCGTCCACTTGCTGCGGAGGTTCGGGCGTGAGGCACGGCTGCGCATGGGAATGGCTCATCTGTACAGTGTACATGTGACAGGTGCGTCGCAGTGAAGTTGCGTGCACATCATGACAAGTACTCGGACTTGAAGTGGGTCTTTGGTTCGCTTGCTCTCCTGCTCGCAGATAGTTGGTACCTAGTACTTATGCCCGTGGACCTCGGGCGATCGCCCTTCAAATTTCAATTTCTTATCGTTGTTTCCAACCCCCTCATTATCCACCTCCACCTCCGATAACTCGTCCGTTTTTGCTCAAGAAGTACTAGTCGTTTGTAATCATCCAGCGCCACTGCGGCCGCTGCCATGTCAGGAGGCGGTGCACGCCCAGCGGCTGGTCCTTCAACGCGTTTCAACCGCTGCGTCTGTTCGTTGGTGACTATGTACCCCACCGAACCGATGCTCTTCATTGGAGAGAGGTACGGTAAGTTGCATACATAGAATTACCTTATCTGCACTGACAGCGCCCGCAGACACCCTTTGCTACGATGATAAATGCGAGCTGGAAGCTGCACTTAAGGCGCTGTCATAATCATTTTGCAACGAAACCTCCAACGTTGGGAGCTTCGGAATACATGTCAGCTCCACGGACTCAGACTCGGCCTCCCGGCTGCTGTCTTCCGCGAGCTACACACGAGTCTGTGCGGCACGCGCATCGCTCACTGCGCATGGACGAGAAGCAAGCATCAAATGTTTCCGCCGTCGGAAGTGTTCTCACAGGCTCCTCGCACCACGTCATTTCGATCCGGTCACATACGGACCTACATTGCCGACGAGAGCCGACGAGTCACAACTCCTATAAAACATTCCTACCTTCTTCCTTTCTTGCTCCTCATTGATCACGTACGTACCCGCAGACCCACAACGTAATGCCAGCCATGGAGAGTGGTAGCGTTCTCCCAGCGGCGCTGGCCGCTGTCGTCTGCTATGTTTCTTGGTTCTTTCTCCGCCCGTTCATTGTCAGGTCCTCGCTGGACAACATTCCGGGCCCTCCCCGTGACTCATGGTTCAGCGGTACGTTCCTCATCTCGTGCTATGTCGACGGAAATGCTTATCATCCACATGCAGGCAACATGAACCAATATTTCACCCAGGATTCCTGGGCATTCCGAGCTGAACTTGCGCGCAAGTACCCGCGGGTAGTCCTTCTTCATGGGTTGCTTGGAGTACGTTTGTTTTCTATACACGATACTGGTTTATTTCGGTTCTGACCACTCGCAGGCGAAATGGGTCCAAGTCTGGGATGTTAAGGCGATGCATAACATCTTCATTAAGGAGCAAGACATGTACGAAGAACCTATACAGTATGTCTTCCCCTCGCTGAATCACCATACATGTTTCTGACAGCTCCAATATGCAGGGGCCTCCGTTTGTTGCTCGGTCCCGGATTATTGGGCACGCTTGGTGAGGCTCTCGACGTTCTGGTTTGCTGCCCCCATGAAGAATGAACTCTTTGGTGTAGGCGATCAGCATAGGCGACAGCGCAAGATGCTCAACCCGGTTTTCTCTGTGAAGCATCTCCGCGAGATGACACCCTTGTTCTACCAGGTCATTCACAAGGCACGTCTTCTATGACACTCCATGCAACTTCTCGGCTTATGCTCATTCCATACGGCGTGTATAGACTCGCGATGCCATCATGCAGCGGGTGCGTACCGATGCAGGCACGAAGGGCGGCGTCGAGCTCGACATGCTCTCCTGGAGTGGGCGCACAACCCTAGAAGTCCTCGGACAGGCCGGTCTCGGTCACTCATTTGACCCACTCACGGAGGATCAGCCTGATGAGTTTGCGACTGCGGTCAAGGAGTTCTTGTGGGTCACTTCCCGGCACCGCTGCATTCCCGTCCTATGTCTTGCTGACGATGTTGAAATTGTAATACAGCCCACAGCTGGTCCGCTCTGTAGTTCTCCGTGTGCTGCTTCCGCACGCAAGCAAGTGGGGGCCTGCGTCCTTCAGGCGCTGGGTTGTCGAGCGGACTCCGATTGACTATGTACAGCAGCTGAGGCGGATCATCGACATCATGCATGAGCGGTCCGTCAAGATCTTCCACCAGAAGAAAGCCGCGCTTGAGAGGGGGGACGACGCGCTCAAGCACCAAATTGGCGAAGGCCGTGATATCATGAGCATCCTGCGTGAGTTGACCCTTTACCCGTACACGCGCTTTGGCTCCGTCAGTGACTGAGCTTCTGACAGTTCGAGAGAACATGCTTGCGTCGGAGGATGACAAGCTCCCGGACGACGAACTCATCGGGCAGGTCTCGTAAGTCTTGCGGTGACCGGTCTAAGTCGAGTCATATCCTGAGCGTATCATCAGGACGATGATCCTTGCAGGGATGGATACCACCGCAAACTCGCTGGCGCGCGTTCTACAACTCCTCGCGGACCGCCCGGATGTGCAAGACAAGCTGCGTCAGGAAATCCTCCAAGTTGTCGAGGCCGAGGGCGACGGCGACACGCTGGATTATGACAAGATCATGGCGCTTCCCTACCTCGAAGCCGTCTGCCGCGAAACTCTTCGAGTGTGAGTGAGACGCACACCATCGTGGCTCATGGCTGGTGAACTGACGCTGCGCGTCCGATCAGATACCCTGGGGTGACGACTCTGTTCCGCGTGTAAGTAGTAGCGTGTCATTACCTTGTCCTTCTTCTGACAATGGCTCCATGTTACAGCACGACGAAGGATGTGATTCTCCCACTCTCCGAACCGATCCGTATGCGGGATGGGACACTTGTGGACGCAATTCCGATACCTAAAGGGACGAGGGTGGTCCCGAACGTTGGCGCTTCGAACATCGACCCAGCTCTCTGGGGGCCTGACGCCCACGTGTGGCGGCCTGAACGCTGGCTCGAGCCGCTCCCGCGCGCGGTGGAAGAAGCGCACGTCCCGGGCGTGTATTCCCATATGTGCGCCAACCTAACCTTCTCTATGCCGACGCGCATATGTACTAATGTTTATAACATGACCACAAGGATGACATTCATTGGCGGCAACAAGGCGTGCATGTAAGTCATCTCGGGCTTATGTCTCTGGATGCAGTCCCAGTGCTCACATATGCTGTCCGCGTCCCTCCCAGCGGTTTCAAATTCGCACAAGTCGAAATGAGTAAGTCCGAGGCCGAGCGGCTGCGCGCCTCCCGCTGCCGCGAACCTAATGATGTTAAACGCCTTGCTGACGCCCCATCGCGCTCACAGAGACGGTGCTTCTTATCCTCCTTCAGCACTTCGAGTTCAAGCCGACCGGAAAACGCATTGTATGGAACTTCGCTGGTGTGCAGTACCCCACCGTCGGTCAGGTAGGATCTGACTCAGCGTTGCCCCTCATCGTCTCCGCGCTGCGCCCGTGAATGTGAACGAAGGCCCTGCCCTGCAGAGATCCTTTACGGTAGCGATTTTCTGGGGTGGAACCTGGACTATCTGCTTCTCAGATGGCCAAATCCTGTTCTTGTACCTCCACTCAGTTGGTTTTTTGTTTAATTTATATTTTCTTCTAATTACACCTTCGATCTAATCTCGGGTTCGATACCAGGTGACAAATTTGCTAAACGCCCACAAGTGGATGATGCACAGATCCGTATCTCGATCGTATCAGCGCTTGCCGTAAAGGATTCCAGTCTCAGATCTCAAGGCTAACGGAACCTTCAGCCCTCACACCGCTGAGAAATGAATTAATGAACACCCAAAACCAATTACATTGCCATCTTTCGTGTTCCCGCCAGCGTTATATCGGGGATTCAAGACGAAACCCGTGACATTGAACGCATGCGCATTATCAGAATAACGGTCTGCTGACAAACGCACTCAATTGAACTGACAATCAGACCACCACCGCGGCGTCTTGCAAACTAGGCACCTAATCCCGCTCAGAACATACTGTACGGTCCCTGCACAACCACAACTATGTCATCATCCCCCAAGCCATTCCGCATCGCCGTCCTCCTCTGTGACACACCAATCGCGCCGATACTGACCGCGCAGGGCGATTACGGCGAGATCTTCCGCGCATTGTTCCGCAAGTCCCTCGATGCCATTCAGCCCAAGTCTCCGTCGGAATTCGACCTAGTCTTCGTCGTCGACGCGTTCGATGTCCGGAACAAGCTCGAGTACCCGGAAGACGTGGACCTGTACGATTCCGTGCTCCTCACCGGGTCTGGTCCGTGTCTCTACTCTTCTCTAATCTTACGAGGCTGACCAAGTGGGCATCACAGCGGCATCGGCGTACGAGGATATCCCATGGATAAACCGACTTGTCGACTACACAAAGTATGTTGCGGAAGAGAAGCCCAAGATCCGCCTCATCGGTCAGTGTATTTGCAGCGGCTTTCGGAATACATGCCACATACATGTGATATATTGCAGGTATATGTTTTGGACATCAAGTCATCGCCCGCGCTATGGGCGGCGAGTGCGTGCCCAACGGGGGTAGATGGGAGGTAGGGACTACGCCGGTGCAATTGACAGATACGGGAAAGAAACTCTTCGGCGTACCTGAGCTCGTGAGTCCAGCATATGCGATGACAATGACGACGATCTCCCTAGCCTGACACTCCGCGCCCTCTCCGCAGAACATCCAACAAATGCACCGCGACCACGTCCCCGCAGTCCCGGCCTCATTTCACCTCCTCGGCACGACGTCGATAACACCCAATCAAGGGATGGTCAAGCTCTATCCTGGGGCGTCTCCCGAGTCGGTGTGTCCGGCGGATGTCCAGGTCTTCTGCGTTCAAGGCCATCCAGAGTTCGACCAGTTCATCGTGGACGAGATCGTGAAGGTGCGGTCGTCGACAGGGGCGATGAGCCAGGAGGTCGAGCAGGACGTCGCGCAGAGACGAGACTGGAGGAATGATGGCGTGGGCGTGATTGGGAGGACGCTCTGGGAGATCTTGCGCGCATCACGGGCCTGAGGTGCACTGGTACAATGTGTTTGCAAGGGGTACTTACAAGGGCAGAAACATACACGGACGGGCCGCCGGGTACGCCGGATCATTGACGTCGTGGTAAGATGTGATTCGTGATTGCTGCAGGACGTATGCGTAGGTAGATTTTGAGCTGTAGTTAGAAAGAGAAACTTATAAGGAGGAGGTAGCTGGACGGCGCGAGAAACTTACGAGATGGATGCGGGACCGCCGCACTAAATGGCTGCGGATTTATCAAGTGTTAATGGGTGCCTTCACAAGGCGCAGATACCCATATACAGCCCTATGCACATGGATCCGACAGCTGAAACGAGATAGCTTCAGGCGTAAGTACATTGGCTCTAGTGCTGCGGGGTGGTTGCCGTCGAGACGTGATAGACTTAGGGCTGTCCTCGGTACTTGCATGGATTTGGGTTCGATCCAGACAGCCACACAAGTGAAGCGAGACGGAAGAACGAGTAAGACGGTGGTTGGAGTTTAAGCCTTTAATGGAGACGATGGGGTGACCGGTGTGGATCGGAAGATGATGAAAGCGGCTGTTGGACCGAACACCGTTCCAGAATAGGAGGCATGCTGTTGTGCGTGTATGCATTGGACTGGCCGAGGCGTGCAGGTGACTAGGAGAACGGGAGCGATAAGATCAGAGCGGGGAGGTCGAGGGGAGGAGAGGGAGGGAGAGGGGAGCTCGGAGAAGAGACGGCGTGGAGTCGAATTTTTTGGAGTGCACAAAGAGCCCGGCATCGCTCGTTCTCGTTTGATCTCTCCCATCCGGCGCTCATTAATACCCTCCTTCTCCTGCGCACCTCAGCGCCCCCCTCCTCATCCCCAACCATGTCCTCCTGGAAACTCGGCGTAAAGAGTCTGTGCACGCCAGCCCTTCTACCCAACCTATCACCCAACTGACATCTGCGATCTCCTAGAATCGACAAAAGATACCAAGGAGAACGGCACCGTCTCCCGCTCGGTCACCCCCATCCCCTCCCGCTCAGTCACCCCCAAACCTCCAGACACCACCGAGAACAACTTCCGTTCGGGTACCCTCACCATTCGCATCTTCTCTGGTACGTTTTGTCTTCATCGACGCGTCCCTTGGCTTCGGTAACCTCTGCCGAAGGCCGAGCCCCGGCAGGTTCACCATGACTTACATTTGATATGCTGTGTTTTCAGGACGCGGCCTCGCACTTCCTCCAGGAATACAAGTACCCGATGTGATTCAGAAAGCACTCGATTCAGCACCGTCGCGCAGATCGACAAGCAACCGCGATAGTTTGCAGCGCAAGCAGTTCTGGTGGCTCCCCTACGTCGTGCTCGAGTTCGACAAGAACGAAATTCTCGTCGAAGCCCTTGGTGGAGATCTCTCTAAACCAGAATGGAACTACCGGGCTGATTTGTGCGTCCCCTTCGTCCTCGCACCTCTCGACATTGTCTGACGTCTTGCAGCGATGTGTCGCGTACCTCCAACGTCTCCGTCTCCGCCTATCTGCGCACCGCGCAGTCCGTCCGGGGCAAGGAGGACATGGGCAACGATATCCTTATGGCGCGTGTGGACCTCACCCCCGTTTTGGACGGCCATGTGAGTGACGCTTATCGCCTGACGCCATCCTCTCCTCGATGCTGACCGACCCTTGCCCTGCCGTCTCCGTCCTCGGCTCTCTCCATTTTCCATATGTGACTTGACTCGTGCCTGCTTGCATTATTCATCTTCCACGCTCCCCCATCTCCTTCCTGGGGTCCCTCTGGCCGGCTTCCGCACGAGCAGCATGCATCGGATCAATGGTATACCGCGACTGCAGGCTCGGGCGCGTTCCACCTGAAGATCGACTTCAAGCCGGCACGGCACGAGTCCCTTACAATTGAGCAGTTCGACCTTCTCAAGGTCATCGGCAAGGGCTCGTTCGGCAAGGTCATGCAGGTCCGCAAGAAGGACACGCAGCGCATATACGCGCTCAAGACCATCCGCAAGGCCAACATCGCATCCCGCCCCGGCGAGATCACACACATCCTCGCCGAGCGCACCGTGCTCGCGCTCGTCAACAATCCGTTCATCGTACCGCTCAAGTTCTCATTCCAGACGCCTGACAAGTTATACCTAATCATGTCTTTCGGTGAGTGTAGCGCCATGTGGTACTTATGTGAAGACGTGTCACAGAAGCTTACCATTGATGGTGTGTGTCGGGTAGTGAACGGCGGAGAACTCTTCTATCATCTGCAACGCGAGGGCAAGTTCGAGGAGGGTCGAAGTCGGTTCTATGCGGCCGAGCTCCTCTGCGCGCTCGAGCATTTGCACGGGTTCAACGTCGTCTACCGGTAAGCTTCACACATTGTCCGATGGACTCGGATGTTTGCTGACGTGTGGCGCAGAGACTTGAAGCCCGAGAACATCCTGCTTGATTACACCGGTCATATCGCGTTATGCGACTTCGGACTTTGCAAACTGAACATGTCGGAGACTGAGAAGACCAACAGTGCGTTACCCTGCTCATTTCGTGTGATACCCGTGACTCACGGCTGCTTTGGCCTCCAGCGTTCTGTGGCACCCCAGAATACATCGCGCCGGAGCTTTTGATGAACCAAGGGTACACAAAGACTGTTGATTGGTGGACTCTCGGCGTGCTCCTGTACGAGATGATGGTGCGAAGCGCTTTTTCCCTCTCCAATTCCGTTGTGTTCTCACCGCCGGTTTCAGACCGGTCTTCCGCCATTCTACGATGAGGATGTGAATGTCATGTATCAGCGCATTCTCTCGGACCCGCTGCTCTTCCCACAAGACATGCCGCATGATGCGATGACGCTAATTACCGGCCTCCTCCAACGGGATCCCACGAAGCGTTTGGGCGCGAACGGTGCGGAAGAAATTAAGAGACATCCGTTCTTCTCGAAGTACATCGATTGGAGCAAGTACGTCTATTTCTCACTCTCAATAGCAGTCTGGGAATCTCCATAATTTGGGATATATTCTGACGATCCGGCTGCGTCATCATTGCAGGTTGGTTGCGAAGAAGATCCAGCCTACGTTCAAGCCTACCGTCGTACGTCTTTGTTTGCGTTCGCAATGATCTTACATGACTTGTGGCTCATTGGGGGGGTGGAACGTTACAGGAATCCGTGCTGGACACGGCGAACTTCGACGCGGAGTTCACGGGGGAGAAGGCTCAGGACTCGCACGTCGATGCGACCCCGCTGTCAGAGACGGTTCAGGACCAGTTCCGCGGCTTCACCTACAACCCAGGAAACGAATACCTTAGCGAGAGCGTCAGCTACCCAAGCGTCATGGGGTAGCCCCTCGTAAACCAGTCACCGTTCTTCCCAGCATTCTCCATTACTCGGGTTCCCTCCCCCGGATTGGATCGCGCACCTGCCTGAGCCGCAGCTTACCTCTACTGGGATGTTTTGACATTTCCCGCTTGGGACTGATAACCGTCTCCGTTGCATATCGTGCTAGTAGCACCTTCGGTATATCGATGAACTCCCACCTTTGTTCTTACCCCTCCCCCCACTTCGCTTCACTTACGCTGTTCGTCCTCTCCGTCTCTTCCCCATCTTGTCCAGAATACACTGTTGTGGATCATTTTTGGTCGCCCCATTCGCATTACAATACACATACACCCGTGGACGCTGCCCTGCCCCCAAAATGTATCGTTGGTCGCTCTCGTCTCTTCCGTCTAAGCGCTCCGTACCCGTCCCCATGTCCAATCCTACATACATCGCTGCGTCTGTTGTTGTGTCGTTACAGTTCTTTGTTGTTGTATTGTTGTGTACTGCGAATGTATCCCCCCCCCCTCCCTTGCTTGTTACTAGATCGTTGCGACGAATCTATCAGTTTTAGGCTCACCTTGGTGCGTGGATGACTCGTGCAGTTTCTCAAGAAAAGACTCCATTTAATGTCTGACGTCCACCTCGGAGACAATGTCGGTAAAGTCGTCGGACACCGTGAAGGACGGCGCGTGGTTGCTCTTCTCGTCGGAACGGGAAGGGTCGGTTGAAGGCGCTCCGTGGGGGTCGAACAGGTCTCCCGCAAGGCGGAGGTTCACGATGTAGACGTGGGCTGCAGAGCTGCGATGGCACCGCTCCCAGTGCTGGAAGTCGATCTCGACGACGGACGACGCGCATTCAAACGTAAGGCTGGACGTCGGCTCTTGGGAAAGGTGGGCGCGGCCCTTGGAGCACGTGTGGCGGGCCCGCGGTCGGAGCTCCGTTGGTTCGTCGGACACCACGACGAGGGGTGTGGACGCGGTGGAGGACGCGGTCGCGTTTGCCAGCGTCTTTGAATTGGGGGTGAACTGGGGAAGCGCACGGCGCTTTGGGGCCTTCCGGCCGAGGAGCGAGAGGCGCGAAGGCAGGAGTCCAGACAGACGCGTCTTCCATAGGCGAAGTCCCTGCTCTCCCGCGTGCACGTGGGATGGGCGGGCTCTCTCGGTCACTATCCGGACAGAGAACCATATCATCTGCTTGCCCTCGCTCGGGCCAGAGGGATTCGGGCCGCCGACGGGGCAGTTGCACGTCAGGCCGACGACGAAGAGGATCCGTCGTCCGGAACCTGTACCGCGGCCAGCGTCGCCATCGGCTCTGGTCGAGAAGGAGAGGATGACCATCTCGCTGCCATCCCACGCCCACAGCGCATTGACCATCAGTCCGTCGTTGTCCCGCGCGAACGAGTCCTCGGCCCTCAGAAAGAAGCCTTTCGCTTGGAGGCTCTCGATCAAGCGGTGCGGGAGGAAGAAGGCGTAGCGGACGATGTCGGATAGACCGCCAGTGTACTTCGAGGTCTCCAAGGCGATGGATCGTGCGGATGGGCCAGCAGTAGGATGGCGGTCGAAGGGCTGCAAGACGACGTCGGTCACCAGGATACGACTCGCATGTGCTACGATGTCAGCCAGGGGGAGGAAAACCTTGCGGAAATGGAGCACCTCGTCAGGGTGGTGAGGGAGGTAGACGTCGGTGCCAACAAAATATCGTTTGGTGGTATGGGGCTGGTGACGGAGTAGGAGAGCAGCAAAGGCGCCGCGTTCATTCCGGCACGCTAAGATTGCGAGGAACCTGGCTTGAGACGGGTCGTTGGTTTTCAATGGTATGAGCGGAACTGCCGCTCGGACGCCGTAGCTTGTGAGGCGATATTCCGGGAGGGCAAGTGACTCGACGTTGAGCACACTTGCCAGCTCGTCATGCGGAAGAGACGTGCATGCAGCGCAGCCCAAGAATGCCGCTGGCGAAGATGCGAGAAGCCCTCGAGGAGGCGGATGTCCTAGGCCGTCTTCAACGATTTCCGGCAGGACCAAGTCACCCGCAAAAGGGTTCCATCGAGAGTAAGGAATCTGGCCCCAAGCAAAGACGGTCTGGTCCGGGGATCGCTTCAAAAGCTCCTCTTGGAGGCGAAAGAAGGCGTTTTCTCCCTCTCCGTAGATGGTGGTCATATGGACGCCGAAGATGCCCATGAGCGAGTACGCGCGGTCTTCGACGCGAGTGGTCTGTCGTTTGGCGGCCCATGACATTCGACGGGCAATGCTCACCTACAGACATTGATAAGTATAATGAGCTCATAGAGGTTAAAAATGCCCTGCTCACTTGACCAAGAGGGCACTTGTGTAACAAAACGTCAAGGTCGATACCCGTGACCTTCTCGATCGCAGAGGCTAAGCTCTGTCTAGTACCGATGATACGCCAGCTAGAGGTCAAGAAAACGACGTAAGTCGGCGCGACTAGCTCCTGCAACGTCCATCCACGAGTGAACCACTTGCTCTTCGAGAACGCCTGAGAGGTCGGGGGGTCGTCGATGATGTCGTCATCGTGAACGTCGTGCAGATATGCGTAGCACATTCCCGCTTGAGCGTACCACGCATACATGGAGTTGATAGCTTCGGACAGCTCAGCACTACTGGTCTTGTCGATGCAGCAGGTGTCGATCCAAAGCCAGTTGAAACCATCCCTGAGCGCGGTTATGCAGCAATGGAGGATCTTATCGGAAACGGGAGGGCGTGGATTAGTCCCGGGCCCATATTCGAGAGACCGGATGTCCTGGAAAGACTGCTCTCTGCCCGACCAGACGTGTGAGAGTATCGCATACTGGACCGCAGACGCGTCCTGGAACTCGTGAAGTCTTGCCGTCTTCGTATCCAGCAGCCACATGGCATCTTCATCCTCTTTGAGCAATGGGAATGAGAACTAGAACAATGTTTTATGACAGTACATGTACATACCGTGACAGGCTGCTTTTATGTTGTGATTGTTCGTCGATGTGACGTTTGCCCGTCGGGGGCACTGGCACTGAAATAAGCTGGGAAAGAGTTGGGTTGAACGTCGGCGTCTCCCGGAAGGCGTTGTGACTCCTTATGTCACGGCGGTTGGACAGAGATTAGATCTGGGTTTTTCCTTGGTTTTTCCTCCAACTTGAAGCATCTTTTGGTTGCTGATCAACAGACGTCGAACCAGGCAAGACCACAGCATGTCGATCTTCTACGATCTTGTTGGCCCAGATGAACTTGAAGATGCTCACAAAATAGAATCTCAAGGTAGTATCTACCAACGACCCTTCGCAAAGGGTTGATCATTTAAACTTGACTATACCCTTGTAGGCTATCCGGAAGACGAGGCATGCAGCCTTGAAACCTTCCAGTAGTGGTTTCTAGTCCGCATGTGCAGAAAGAGAACTGACTTCTTCTGCTCCGAAGATATCGACAGTCCCAAGCACCGCAGCTCTTTTTGGGTGCCTATGTGCCCACAGATTCGGGGCGAAAGCTCGTCGGCTATGTCTGCTCGACCCTTTCGCCCGACACGACCTTGACTCACACTTCCATGTCCAAACACGTCCCGGGCTCCCCCTCGGTCTGCATCCACTCCGTCTGCGTCGCCCTCGAGCACCGCCGGCAGAAGCTCGGGCTCGGGCTCGTCAAAGAATATATCTCGCGACTGTCCTCCGATAATGACTCGGGGCCTTACGCGCGCATCTTGCTCATCGCTCATGAGGAACTGCGGAGCTTCTATCAGCGGGCCGGCTTTGAGTGGGTCGGTCAGAGCGCGGTCGTGCACGGTGCCCGGCCGTGGTTCGAAATGCGGAAGGTGCTGAAACCCGAACCTGAGATTCTCCAGCCGCCAAACTGCAGCTCTCTCTCAATCTCCGGATCGACTGAAGGTGCCTCCATCGCTCCTGTGCCTGCCCGCACGCCACGCAAACTTTTCACTGACAAAAATCTCTCGTCCGGCATAGGGTCCTCCGAGCCCGCCCCCCTGGCCACACCCTCCGTCCCGCCAGGCCTTTGGGAAGCGCTGCAACGCGAATCCTCCCGTGCGCGCCCCGTCGCGCGTCTCCTCGCCTCGTTCCCCAACGCAGTGCAAGACGTCATCGATATCTCCGACATTGCCGGAGACGCCGCGCAGGGTCCCCCCTCGAACAAATACGAACTCCTCTGCCCTCGGGCTGGCTGCGGCAGCGTCATCCTCACGGCGGGCGTCGCGAGCTGGGTCGAGAGCGCGAGCGTCCAGCTCGAGCCGCAAGGCGCCGCCGGACACGCACTCCCCACGGCACTGGGCTCGCTCCCGGAGCCGCCCGCGACGGCGCAGTGGTGGCTCGTCCGGGGGAACGCGATGGTTTTCGAGAACATTGGGTTCTCGCGGCCGGTGCAAGGGACAGGTGAGCGCGCTTCGGCGATCTGGTGGGTTGGTTGAAGACGATTGTTTTTGACGATCCGCTTTTTTCCGCCGCTCGAATCGACGCGCCCTGTATCTGTATCTCGTGCTCCGCGACAATGCTAGCCCCGAGCGGAAAACGGATGAAGTTGCTTGCTTGCGCCGAGTGCGATCTCGGGCCGTTGGGTTGGTGCGAAGAGGGCGGGACCGAGTTCTGGCTGGCGTGTAATCGGGTCGGATATCGGGTTTGAACCAGGTGGAGAAGGGTTGACGTTTGAGGGATGACAATTGGATGACAAAGAGAGATTCGTGGACGGCCGTAAAACTGGTTAGGTGAGGTGACTGTGTCGCAGAAGCTGTGCTGTGCGTGTATGTTTGGAAATTGAAATACCAGAGATCGGCTCTTACGGATGGGATTGACCAGGGATTGACACGAGCTCCTCGATCTGGAAGGCCGATTGTGGTAAGTACTTAAGTATTGACATTTATCGCAACACACCGGCGCCTCCTGCTCGGATGCCGGCGATGATGGAGACCGACCCTGGTACGGGTACTTACATCGGGAGAATGTCGTTATCCCGCTGTCAACTCGAACGTCAGGGGTGGTTCATGCGGAGTTAATGGACAGGAACACCGGTCAAGCGAAAGCAATGCGGATGGATATTGGGTTGACAAATGCTGTTACATGTCCGAGTCCGATGGAGGAAGCAAAGAAACACAGAGCACGGCACCCGGAAACGCATAGAGTATACGCGAACGGCTGGTCGGAGCGACGATATCATGTCTTGAACACGATGATGAGTATGAGCAGCACGAGGATGAGCAGCCCAATCATCACGGTCGACCCTGGCAGAAGACTCGTCAGCCTCCCCCCGAGGCGCAGCAACCAAGCCCAAGGGCGAGGCGACACACATACCGTTCTCCTTGGCGCCCTTTGCGACGCGGTCGAGCCGCCGCCTGGCACCCGTTAGCCTGCTGTCTGTCCTGTCCAAGTCGTGGTCCAGCCCTTCCAACAGGCCCGTGTGGACGTCCAGCTCGTCATTGATCTGCAGCGAGAGGTCCCGTTGTCGTGTGATCGAGCGGGAGAGCTCGTCTAGGTGGACATCCTGGTTATCCATAAGCATTTGTTGTTGCTGTAGCATCTCCTCATGGGAATATCCACCCTCCGGGTCGTCCGTGTACGGTGCGAAATTATGTTCAGTGGCGGGGACGGGCGGAGGGGGGAAGGGAGCGGACGCTGGGGCAGGTATTGAGGACGAGGACGAGCTTGAGCTCATGGGGGTAGACTCGGGCTCTTCGCATCTGCGGTTGGAGGGATCGCCCGCTCGTATAAACGCAGGCCATGTGTGAAGCACGGGGGCACGTACCGTTGCACACCCATGGCGTCCGGATCGCCACCAAGCATCCCCCGCATACGCTCATGTTGGGTCCGTAGAAGCTTTGTCGCCTCTGATGGACCCTCCTTCTCTTCAAGTTCTAAAATGCCCGCACGCAATTGCTGGAGGTTCTTGACGATCTGAGGTGTGTGAAGGGATGTCGAGTTCGAGGGAAGGCTCTGGAGGCGTTGGCGCTCTAGGAGGAGTGAAAGTGTCTGAGTAGAGACTGAAGTAAGTCGTGATAATGAAGCCGCCATGTTCACGCAATGGCAGAAGGAGAGCCGAAATGTTGCTGGGGAATGTGATGAAGCTTGGGTACAGACTCAAAGCACTTGCGGAGAGCGCCAAGACACCGACGGCGGTGGCGCGTGAGACATTTCAACCGCGTGCCGGCGCTTCCACATCCGGAAGGCGTTGTAGAACGACTGCACCCCTCGTCACTCCATGCCGTTCACAGAAGGCACAAAGATAAAAGAATTTCTGAAGTATACGGCAAGAATAAGCCACAGGCTTCTAAAAGTGTACGAGGCCATACAATCAAGGAACGGTGAGGGCGAAGGAACCAAGTAGATTCCTTGTATCTATAGCTAGTGATACAGGACAGGTGCAGAGCAATATCCAAGAAATTGATACAAATACAGATAGTGGTACAACAGGTGCGGGTAGCGAGCGGGGAGAATGACAGTGATGGCGAGGATGAGAGGAGGGGGTCGGAAGCAAGTAATACATATATACATAACGGAGGAGCGCACAAAGCAGCTCAAGAGACGTCGCGATGTTCGCGGTATATGCCCAAGAAAAAAACTCTATGATGGTCGCAGAGGTGGTGGAGCACAAAGGCACCAGTCAGCGATAGACCGGACATCAATCTAGTTTAGAGATGCGCGAGCTTGATGAATCTCCGCAAGATGCGTGCCTACAAAATGACCCGGTTAGTCATGAGGTATTGCAAATGGAATCTGACTGACTGACCCATGAGAGGGCAGGTCGAGGACAGGATGCCCATCGTCGCCATAATTCTGTCCAAACTCGAGGTGACGCCGGTCAAATCTTCCTGAATGACAGGGGTGGCGCCTTGTTTGACCCGTCCTATCTCTGCCATCAACACCTTGCATATAGTAGACCACAAAATCTGGCGCATACACGTATCAGCGACGTGAAGGTCACGAGGTATCGAGACTGAGCGCGCAACACTCACGGCGATAACAGGGTCCAAGTGTCGGTATTGGTTGATGTTGACGATGTCCAGAGCGCGGCTCGCCGAGACAGCGATACAGACCGTCTTCTTCCACAACATCGGCTGGGAGCCGGAGAACACAGAGTGGAGTTGGATTGCGGCCGCACACGCAAAGGTGCGCGACACCAGCAGCTCTCGCATATCGTCGGGTTTACGGTTCCTGATCGCGATCAGTTGCCGATGGAATCTCTCGATGATGCTGTCGAGCGTGTTGAAACAGTTCAGGAAGTCGTCCCTGTTGGGCATGTCTGCTTGACGTGGGAGAGACGAAGAACATCATATTAGCCGACGGTGAGCCTCCACGTGAAAATGAGCAACACGCACCAACGCGATACTGCGAGGAGACGTAAATGGCGCGGTCGTATAACGCTGCCGCCTTCGCCCGGAGGGCGAGTGGCGAGAAGTCTTCGTTAGAGTCTTCTACGGCGCCTCTGACGAAGTCCTCCATCGAATAATTTCCACCGTGGCGCGGCACAAGCATCCCCTGCTCATATGATGTTTAGCCAGCATTTCTCTCGATTCGAAACCGCCAGCCAACACGATACACACCTGCTCGTACGCCTCAGGGGCGAGCGGCCACGGCGTCGTCACGTGGATAGCTGCCCTGCCGAACTGGCAGATAGACGGAGGGGAGTTCATCGTCGCGGCCCACACCTTGTCGACGGTCACCACCGTCCAGAACGCCAGTATCTTCTCCCCCGCGGCCATGGGGTCGTTCCCAATATTCCCGGCATCGATTTGGTGCAACCGGCTCGCCGTGGTCAGCGCGACGGCGGCGAGACAGTGGTACCTGCCTTCCAGGAGCCGACCGGTGGCGAAAAAGTAGTTGGCGAGGAGGACCTCAGCCTGGATTGTGCATAACATGTCATGGACGAGCGTGCCCATCTGCGTCAAGATAGTGGTGGCAGCGGCCGCTTGTGTCGCGCGGTCCACAAAGTGAGCTTCCCGGCCCCGGAGCGTGCTGGAACTCGAAAGTCGACTGCCCCAGAGAAGAACCGCGCTCATGAGCGCAGAACTGCCAGCATCGACGGTTTGGCCCTGGTGGCGGAATCGGGAGGCGTTGAGGAAGAAACCCAGCTGATACGCGTGAAGCATGAATGTCTGGATCCTGCCGAGGGCGAACGGACACGTCAGTACGTCGGAAAAGTTGAGAGAGCGGGAGGGGGCGGTGCTCACAGCACTTGAACTTCCTGCGGCGTAGGGTCGGGTATGTGCGCTGCGCAGACGGACCGTGGTGAGCAGATGAACAACGGTTGCGTATGGGCAGGAAGAAGATACCCACCGACGGGCTGTACCATGCCCGTAGGGTAGAGCGAGCTCGAGATGCCAGGGTCTTGGGCTGGTGTGCGCGTACTACAGGCTGCTGCGGTCTGCCGGCCCAGGTCGTAGAGCTGAACAGAGGGTGCAGCCTCCCCCGGATTTTCGAGCTCGCGGATCCTGGCTTCGAGGAGAGCGATGTTCTCTTCAAGTAAACGAGATCGAGTGACGTCGGCACCAGTCGCGTACTCGCAATCGTCGGGTCTGTGGTTGGCAATGCACCGACCACAGGCGGGTTTGGTACCGTCGCATTTCTGGGGAAGGCTCGTTAACGAGGGATGCCGCCGACACGGCGAGAGGGAGGCATTACATACCGCCTTGAGCTTACGGCAGGGCAGGCATGCCGCGCCCCTGTTCAACGGTCGGCTAGAGGACGATGGAGACGGCGAGGACGACATGTTAGATATGGATGTATATGCGTGGTGAATGTGCGATGTGTTTGTGTGGATTGTGTGCTGAGACTCACCGAAGTTGGCACTGTCTTCTTATATACCAACGAACAGGATGGAGACATTTGAAAGCTTGAGTAGATTTATCATCAATGAAACCAGCGTCATCTGGGGGTGCGCATTGCGTAGATGCCGGGAAGGCATGTATGAAACACAGATTGGCACTTCGCGCGTTGACTCCGAGAGGGCGCTAAGCGGGGTCGGGCGATACACTGAACACGACCGGGTGGTCAGTGATCCGACTACCATAACGGGGGAATGGTGGAATGTGTACGACGGGGATGTTTGGAGGTGGATTAGTCACGAAAGCGCGCGTGTAGCTAGGATCGATAATCCGGCCGCCGGGTTACGCAATGCGCACTGGAGAACCGAGAAAGACGGGACGGAACCGATGCCTGCATTGGGTACGAGGAGCAAAATAGACCCTAGAGGATGGAATACAGCTTACCACCTCACCGTCAGGTACCGCCATAAGTAACTGAGCCGTTGGGATGCCCCGTGAGGCACACAACACCAACTGGTCGGTCACCGTAAGCAAGACATTGTTCCAACTGCCTTGCTAGCTAGTGAAGTCGGAATCCCATCGGTTTTGCCACTTTGGGGGATAGAATACTACCCTGCGTATGGATCTGGGTGGTAGATATGCTTGATTCGGTGATAACGCCGTGATGGACAAGAGGACCGCAATGGCATCGCCACTGGCCCGGGGCCATTGACAATGCCGCTCACCACGCTGCGCACGCAGTCTCCGAAGCAACGTCGGGGCTGAAGTGAGGTTGCGGCTGGTGTTGCGCACATGTGATAGATGAAGCGAGAACTGGCGCAGCTCAGCAGTGTCGGCCCCGACAGAGGACTCCAGCAAGAATTGTCAACACACTGTGTCGTCGTGCGAAAATCCCCTGGAGATTGCCGGTTGCGGTAGTCTACGGTGTGCCGCTCGCCGACGATTGCTCCGGGTCGGTCTTCTTTCATACCCGCACAGACAACCGGCGGTCTGACCTGCTCACGACCTTCTTCATCCCGAAATCTTCAGAGCTCCAACCCAATCGACTGTCTCACGGCTTGTCAACATGTCAACGATCGAAGAATCATGCCATCGATCTCCACCCGCGCTTGTTAGTCCCCTCAGAACGGGAGACGAAACCACAGTGTCGGGCGTTTCAACATTCAATAGGAACGATGCCTGCTCCCATCGCCTCCAAGGCGGATCGTACACAGCACCGCCATTCCAGGCACGCCTCATCACGCGTTCAATTGCAACTCCTGACGAAACCGCCCAGGGTCTTCAACTGTCATGAGCGCCAGCATCAGTCAAGAAGTGTTTACGGGTCACAATAATGTCAACAGACCATTGTACTGTACTTCCTCGACCTCGGAAGACCATCCTTCGCTACATCAAGCTCGGACTTCCTATCTGCGACTGGAGCGATGTAAGCACTTGGCGCGCTGCATTGAGCTCAATACTCAACACTGATTTTAATTTGCTGGCCAGGTGGTATTGCTGCCTTTGTCTACACCTAGAGAGAAAGCCGCCCATGTGTCTGTGTCCTACCACCATGGCCAGACCCACGCTCTCCGTGTCAACGCCGAAAGTCCTCGATCGACATCTTATCTTGAGTTTTCCTTCGCCTCTGTGGCTGCGCTTCTTCTTTCCTGCAATGCTTTATCCACTTTCGTTCGTTCCTACCCGCTTCGATCGTTCTTTTTACGATTGTTGACGTCCCGTTCCATTCGTGCTGATTGTAGCTTGAGGCGTATCATGGCCCGCCCCGGGCCACCGTCTCGTAGGGTGCTGGCGTCCAGCCGACCACTTCCCTTGATGATTCAAAGCAGCCGAATACCCCATCTTCAACACCCACATCTTGTCTTTCGTGCGCGGTGATTCCTGCGCTCCGACGTGGGCTCAGGGCTCATCGAGTCCCTCACATGGGCACGGACTGAGTCACATTGGCGTCTGCCGGTGAGCGCACCTGACAGTATTGTGTCAATTCATCTAAAGTACTTCTTCTCAGAGGTCGTTCTACCATCTTGCACTCTCCGAACCATCCAGCGCCTTCCATTTGGTCTATCCTTTTTTGTCTGCAGGCGCTACTGACTAGTATAGTCAAGACAAGCCGGACACGACGGGTTTCAAGCAACCGGGGCGTCAGGCGGCCCCGGAACCGAGGAATCGAGACCTGCCTCTACCGAGAATGGTAGGGACATTCCTAACCCTCCATCAACGACTCCACTAGAACCAACCTGGCCGGCGGCGAGGACACGAACCCGGTTTATGAATACGGTCTTTTGGTATCTAGACCCCCCATGCGATGATTCCGCAAAGGTGCCGTCAAATTTGGAACGAACTTGCCTGGGTGGAGATCTAATGTTTGCGAGAACAGATTTCATCCTCCACGGGAATCTCGGTCACAAACTTCGGCTTTGGCGGCCGTCGCTGCTGTTCATGCCTTCATCGCCCGGGATGGACGTTAGCCGACTCCGAAGGCGCTCTCAAACCTTCTCAAAAAAACTCACAAAGGTCCGTACCTCCACCCGTGTGCAGCCTTATTCCTGCAAGTCGAAATCGTCCTACCTTGATGTCTACCCGCCGTTTGGCTGTGTATTTCTCGCGTGTACCGGCATACGACACGTCAAAGATCAGGGTTCCTTCCCTACGCTGACCCGACCTTGATTGCTAGACCCCGGTCTTATTCTCCCCGTACGTCCTTGTTTATCTCTAAATGTCGGGCTCATACACCTGTAGCAAGCGCGTGTACGTATACATGGCGTCTTACCGCTCATATCCCACAGCTACTCAACGGCCTTGTGTAGGATTTCGGCGCTCGATGTCTTGTGTACATGCTCGGTGTCAATTGCAAGGCATAGACCTGGACGGGCGGTTCGTTTCGCGCCAATGCCGCGTTGTTCATCCTGGTCTGTAGGCGCACCACGCACGCACGTTCGATCAGGGCCCTCGAGCTCATGAAGTACAAAGCACTGGGTCGCTACGACATCGGAGATGATTGACTGTTCACGGCATGCTGCCAAGCCTGTTGTGAAGTTGGTGTTATGTAATATGGACAAGATTACTTGGCCTCGATGGAAGTCTGCCACCACGGCGTGCACACGAATACTGTACTCTGCGCACCCTTGGCAACTGGCCACCGGAACTCCACACCTGACGGCTTTTGGAGCCCAGGCTAAGAGTTACATTCTCGTGGCTATCGTTCGCGCTGTTACTTCCCCATGGCGCGGAGAAGGTCGCTGTCCACGTCATCCCGCAAACCATCCTTGCACAATACCACTTCCAGCCTAGGCTCGTCCACCTTCGCAGTCAACTTCACGACCTTCAGGCGGGCGCTCTCCGGTACTGGCTCTGCCATCGATACCTCCTATTCGCGTTCAGCCGCGAGGTCGTTCCAGGCCCCATTCGAGGGTCAAAGGGGAAGCCCATGCGCTCGATACTGCTCGCCCTGGCCACGGTCAGTCTCGTAACGGTCTCGCCTCTGAGATGCTTCTGAAGGTGCCATTGGCGGCACTTGCCAGTGGGGGGTCGCGACCTGCATCGTAGAAGAGCTCGAGAACCCCCGTAAATGTTCGTACCCCCTCATGGTCACTGAGCGTCAATGTCTAAGATCCGCTGCTATCGCCCACCGTTCAGGCTTTTCAAGTTCCTGTTCGAAACGTCCCACAGGCAAAGCTCCACCGAAACCTTAGCAGCACCACGTTTCAATATTCAACATCGATGTTGTAGCGGTCAGACGCCCAAGGCGTGCCCGGACGTTGTCCGCGACTATTGATAGCGTCACATCTTGAAATCTGTCCAGCGATCGTCGCCAGTGCAACGGTCTGTAGACTGTAGGGCATAAGATAGGGCGTTGGACTGGCGTGGAGCGCTGTCTGGTGTTCTTGAATGTTACGTGTCCTATGTAGACTCCGGTTGGCAATTAGACCGTTGGAAAGCAAATGAAGACTTGATCCACTCCATCGAAGTGTTTGGGTCGAGTGCATCGCGACATGTTCGCATAACCATTATGCCCAGGGCAATATTATTAGAGGGGTCATTAGGTATAGATCTAAAGAGAGGTACAAAGATGGGTAGTCATCTCCGGGGCGGACCGTTCGTTCGTTCACGTTCACGGGCGTAACGCAGAGACGATGAGGGGCAACGCTGCGTCAGGTATACAATTCGCTTCCCGGTCGGTTTGAACTCGAAGTGCTGAAGGAGGATAAGAAGGACGGTCTCTGTGAGCGCGATGGGGCATCAGCACGGTGTTTCAATTCACTAGGTTCGCGGCAGCGGGAGGAGCGCAGCCGCTCGGCCTCGGACTTACTCATTTCGACCTGCGCGAATTTGAAACCGCTGAGAGGAACGCGGAAGCATATGTGAGCACTGGGCATGCAAAGACGTAACCTTGAGGTCCAACTTACATGCACGCCCTGTTGCCGCCAATGAACGTGAGCGGTGGCATAGAGAAGGTTGTAATGTTGGCGCACATATGGGAATAGCGCCCGGGACGTGCCCTTCTTCCACCGCACGCGGGAGCGGCTCGAGCCAGCGTTCAGGCCGCCACACATGCGCGTCGGGTCCCCAGAGAAATCAGTCGATGTTCGACATGCCGATGTTCGGGACCACTTCCGTTCCTTTGGGAAGGGGAACCGCGTCGACCATCGTTCCATCCCGCATACAGATTGGTGCAGAGAGCCACATCCTTCGTCGTGCTGCAACATGAAGGCAATGTGAGAGGAGGTATGGGGTTAATCACGCGCTACTACTTACACGCGGAACAGAGTCGTCACCCCAGGGTATCTGATGGGACGCGCAGTGTCAGTTCACCAGCCACGAGTCACCATGGTGCGCGTCTCACTCACACTCGAAGAGTTTCACGGCAGACGGCCTCGAGGTAGGGAAGCGCCATGATCTTGTCGTAATCCAGCGTGTCGCCGTCGCCGTCGGTCTCGACAGCCTGAAGGATTTCCTGCGCAGCCTGTCTTGGGCCTCCGGGCGGTCGGCGACGAGCTGGAGAGCGCGCGCCAGCGAATTTGCTGTGGTATACATCCCCGCAAGGATCATCGTGCTGTGGAGACGCTCAGGACATGGCTCGACTAGGGCTAGATGCTATATTGGAGATCGAATGACTTACGAGACCTGCCCGATGAGCTCGTTGTCGGGAAGCTTGTCATCCTCCGATGCACGCATGTTCGCTTTAACTGCCAGAAGCACAGTTAGCCAGCATTCACGGAGCGCATGTTTAGGCCAAGGGACTTACGGAGTATGCTCATGACATCGCGACCTTCGCCAATTTGGTGCCTGATGGCGTCATCTCCGCTCTCGAGCGCGGCCCTCTTCTCGTTGAAGATCTCCACTGACCGGTTATGCATGACGTCGCTAATCCGTTTGAGTTGCTGAACGAAGTCAAGCGGAGTTCGCTCGACGATCGACCGTCTGAAGGACGGGGGCCCAATCATGGCTAGGGTGGGGATGATCCCGCGGAATAGCGTCGTTCGGTTAAATTGGGGGCTGTGGTCGATGGATGGTCAACAACATATCGGACGGGAATGCAAATGCAGCGGCAACAGGTCTGAAAGCACTCACAAAAACTCCTTGACCGCCGTCGCGAACTCTTCGGCCCGATCTTCCGTGAGTGGGTCGAACGACACGCCCAGACCGGCCTGCCCGAAGACTTCCAGAGTAGTGCGCCCGCTCTAGTTGAGCATATCGAGCTCCGCGCCGTCCTTCGCGGCACCCACTCGTTGCATGATCGCATCCACGAGTCTACACTCGCCGTGAGCATAAGCCGAGCGTAAGTAGTTTCGCAAACGACATGCCCGGGTCCGAGCATTAAACCGAGATTCCTACACAACGAAGCCATCAAAACACGTTCTAGGATGGCGAACGCAGACACGGGTGCTAAACGTACTGGACAGGTTCCTCGTAGATGTCCATCTCTTTGATGAAGACATCGTACAGGGCCGTGACATCCCAGACTTCGACCATTTTCGCCTGCAGGTCATCAGGATGATAAATCAGTATTCAGAATGGTAAATGAACGCACCCCAAGCATCCCATGAAGAAGGGCTACACGCGGGTGCTTGTGCGCGATCTCGGCTCGGTAGTCCCAGCAATCGTTGATGAAGTATTTGACAAAGTTGCCTGCGTGGATCAAGCGTGGATGAGAATGTGTTCCATTCATTCACGACGACGTGATGAACGTACCGTTGGCCCATGAGCCCCGGGCAGGGCCTGGAATGTTGTCGAGCGAGGACTTGATGATGAACGGGCGGAGGATGTACAAAGAAACAAGGAGGACGCCAGCGGCCAACGCCGCGGGAACAAAGGGAACATTATCCATGGCTTAATACGTTTGTGGGTCCGAGTGTGTGTGCACAATGAATGAGAAGCGAGAGAGAAGGGTGAGGATGGCCAGATCTCAGCCAGGCCCCTTTATGCCCAACGACGGGTCTGACCGATTCGGACTGAACTGTGGGTCTTGGAGACACTCCTGCGCATGCGACGTGTTCAACGTCCAAAGGTCGCTCTCGCCCAATGCTGTGAGTGTGACCGGGAAGAGTCGCGTGTCGTCTGCCGAACTCTGCAGCCAAGACAGAGTGCCCGGGGATCGGAATCGGACGCACTGTACCCGAACATGACGCACTGTACCCGAACATGACAATGAACCTGAACGTTTCCCAGTGTGTTATGCATTGATCAGCACAGGGAAAGTCGTCTGCGGTTGTTATCAGTGTCCGCTCGAAGTGGAAATTATGTGTATCTATGTACTATACCTGTCTTCCACGAAACGCATACGTGGGGGGGGGGAATGTGCCGCGGCGAGGAAACAGGTTTGTGAACACCGCGCCGAAGACCACTGGGGATTGCGTATCGAATTGATTCGAGGTACCGGTCAAACTGATGGCAGTCAAGATCTGGGTTGGCAGTCGACAGCGAGCTTGTTTGCTCGTATTTGCCACAATCCTGTTGCGTGTGTCCGCGCCTAATTAAGTTATGTATCAGTGGTCACCGAGTTGTATGCAGTCGGAAGTCGGCATGAAGTCCAAGAAATATCCCGATACTTACAAACCTGAGTATTATAAGAATTAACAAGGGAAGCAGATCTAGGCTTGTAGCCGATCCACCTCATTGCACGCATGAGAAACGTCGTCGGACTCGCTTAGCGTTGAACGCTGGAAGCCGACGGGGACACGCTGGGGATTCCGATGATGATGAGGAGGAGGATGGAGATGAGGACAGCGCTGCTAGTGGATTAACTAATCATAGCCTTACGGATTCACTGTAACGACTTCGTGGAGGTTCATGAGCCGGCAGCAGAGGGATCAGGCCAGGACGAATCCTGCCTGAATTGGCGCACTCTCGCAGCTAAGAAGAGTCAAACGTTTGAGGAAAACGCAATTGTATCCGTGGACGGCCGTGTCCAAGTCCCTGTATGTCATAAGCTAGGTAAGTATTGCTATCAGTAGCATATGTAAGTGTATAGTAGACAGTAGTGTCGAGACGCCGCCTGTACCACGTCACTGCAACGTATACGTACCTGCCACGTCGGACTGGCTCTTCCCATGCGCAGCCGCCCAGATCCGCTCCTGTCGCCTCACATTCCTGAAACTGCCCACCAGAAGCGCGACTTCGTCCCACCTCTCTCTGATCTCCTCAGGCGTCCCGATATCTCCATCCATGGCGTCCTCCATGTCGTCCGTCCACGCGGTATACACCCTCCTCAGGTTGGGGAACAGGTCCGACAGGAACGCGGCGACGGGAACGGGGTCGTTCACGATCGACAGTCCGACCTCCAGCTGGTACACGTTGGATGCCACAGCGCCGCGCCCGGGACACCGCTCAAGCAAATTCGGAGGCATGGTCGATATGTCCGTGTTGATGGGTATCCCGAGGACCTCCAGCTCAGGACAGAGCAGGGCGAAGGGGATCAGGCCGAGCAGTGTAGTCGCCGGGGAGTAGCCGTCCCTGTCACAGCACGGGTGCTCGACACAGAACTCCAGGCGGACCAATTTGCGCCACGCGAGGGCCATGTCATTAAGGAACGCGTTGTCGATCCCGATCATGTGTCCGACGTTGATGTCCAAGTGGCGAACGTTGGGAAGCAAAAGAAGGGGCTTGAACGTCGTGCGATCGAGGCATGCGCCAGTAAGCATCGAGTGGACGGCCACAGTGATGGATGTAAGGGAGGTGTGGCGGCTAAGCTCGACGCACAAGTCGGTGACATCTTTGGAGGTGCAATAGAAGCCGAATACCGGGGATGTGGTGAAAGTGACGGCGTCGAGGACGGGAGAGGAGACGATTGTGAGGAGCAATGTGCAGAGGAAGAGGAAACGATTGTTGAGATGGAGCATCTGAAGGCTTGGGAAGTAGGTTTGCACACCAGTCGACGTGGAAATCAAAGACTGATAGTTGGCCTTGATGATGCTATCAGAAGGATTTGCATGGAGCGTCTTCAGATTTCGGAGTGTTGCAAGGTGCAGAATGGCCTCGAAATCCAATGGAATACCACGGACAACGACACTGGTGAGATCCTGGAAGCCGCGAATGACCTCGGACAAGACGGCGATATGTGGAGCGCTTGAATCTAAATCCGCACGGATAGTGAGCTCGGAGAGGGCGGGACATATGCGGGGAAGTGTTCGCATGCAGTCGAGATTGTCTGGACCGGGTGGCTCTGGGTGGGCTTGACTGGGCGCTCGGACTGAGCAGATGAGATGAAGGCTACGCAACTTGGGACCGACCAATGCTTGTAACAACAACAACTGATATGTCTCGGATGACATAGACGTAAACCAACGACATCTGAGGGTACGAATGTTGGGAAGAAGCGTGCCAGGTGGGAAATGGATTGCAAGAGTATCTAATATGTTGAGTGCGATCAAGCTGGTGCTTGCATACGTTATGTGCTTGATGCGATGCGCATAATGCTTCAGTCTAGCGAAATCAGACTGGACTGGTGGTCGGCTGAAGGGCTTGCCATGAGTCAAGTTAGCTGTATGAACGTTGATGGTACAACCTAGCACATACCGATTGAGCCCCAACTAGGTCCGGGAGAAGGCTTCCTGGCCACAGGTCTTCTGGTAGCGTGCGAGTAAGGATGCGGATGTTGTGGATCGTGTGCCAGAGTGCACAGACTGCTGGTTCATGAAGGAAGCAACAGGTCCGCGCCAAGGACGCGAGGGTCTGGCGTCGTTTGCGCCCCTCGGAGCGTAGGGTGGAGAAAGGAGGGTGGCTGAGAGCACGGCAGATCTCGTCGAGCACTTCGCGTGGAAGCGAGTTCAGCATGGAGCACAACAAGACCAGCACGGCGACGTAGGTGCCAGAGGCAACTTCAAGTTCGACGGCGACGGCTTGCCTCGGGCTTCCGGGCCGCATGCCCGAGGTCGCACCCGACGCTCGCTCTGGGTATGGTATCGCAGTACAACCTGAACTTGTGCCCTTACTTATATCCAACCCTAGACACCTCCCACTGTGGTCACTGGTGTTGATACAGTGCGATCTACCTTCCGACTGGTAGGTGAAAAATCTCCAGTGTCCATTCCGATGTCCTTCTGCAGACTACCACCGCGCTTCTCTCCTTCCTCCAGCATGATATGGCCTCCTTGAATCTGGATGTCGCAACAAAGGCATGGAAATACATAGATACGGTTGCAAGCTTCAGGCCTCAGGCCGTCTTATCCACCTTCACGGATCATCTACCACAGCTGCCTGACGTCAACGCGATATCCGTGGGGGTCCGACTTGTTCCTCTTGGTGACTCTTGGTGAGTCCGATGCCACTTCTCACAACCTACTGCGTTAACGCGCACTTGGACACTATGCGCCCCCCTCCCCCTCCATGGACATGTCCATTCCCCCAGAAGAGGAACGCTAGTCTTCGGCCATCTTTGGTTTGCCTAATGGTTTGCTACCTTCGGAGACGACACCTGGCCTTTATAGTAGGTTTCGGCACATGAGCCGTAACTCCACTCCTCTCTCAGGGTCTCAGATCCACGCTGTGAAGCCAGGTTGGGTCGCAATGCTTCTTGGAGAAAGTTGACGCGACAATTGTAGTCAAGCTTGATTCTCGGACAAATGGTATTGAGCTTTCGAGGGGATAAGGGCATTGCGGTTTGTTGCAACACTCGATTCCGAGCTTGACGATGTCGGTTTAGCAGACCGTATGCGCACCGGAGCAGGGGAAGTCTGTAGCTATAGGAGGCAGGCGCCAAATCATCTGTTCTTTCTTCCACGTCAGATTGCGAATTCAAGAAGCCTGGTCTACTACGTATACGTGAGTGCAGTTCATTGATTACTCGAGCGCTGGGAGGGTTCGATCAAGCTTCAAGATAGTATAAATATCCCGCCACAGTCGCTGGACCCATTTACCCCTTTCCACATTCACATAACCCACCTCTCACTGCACAGTATCTTCGAGCATGGCGCCGATTGTTCCCCCGTTTACCGCAGAGACCGCACACCAGAAGGTGAAAGTGGCCCAAGATCTTTGGAACACGAAGGATCCTGCGAAGGTTTCCCTGGCGTACACCGTACGTTCTCCGCGTTCGGGTTCCATATTCCGTGACCTCTCCGGGGTGGAAGCTCACAGACATGCTTGATTGTGCGCAGCCCGATACTGTCTGGCGCAACCGCGACCAGTTCCTTAAGGGCAGAGAGGAAGTCGTCCAGTTCCTGACGAAGAAGTGGGAGAAGGAGGACGGCTACAGGCTCCGGAAGGAGTTGTTCGCCTTCACGGACAACAAGATCGCGGTACAGGTTCGCGAGACCCGTGTAGTCCGAGGGCTGTATTACATGACTGAACGATGCATTCCACACAGTTCTTCTACGAATGGTACGAAACAAAGCCTGATGGGAGCAAGCAGTGGTACCGTTGCTACGGCTTGGAGGTGCGTACCTCATGGGAATTACTCTCCGATTCGCAGAAACACTAATATTCCATCCAAGGATTGGACGTTCGGCGAGGACGGACTGATGAAGAAACGACAGATGAGCGGGAACGACGTCCCGATCGCCGAAGAGGACCGTTGGTTCAAGGACGGGGTTGACGTGAACTCGTTCCCCATCTCGGACAAGCATCTGTAAACGTGCGTAGGGACCGTGGACGATCGTCCGCATTCCAGCATAGTACATACCCACGAGCACGCTTCAGGATAATAGCGCGGATCCCGGCATCATAAGCTTTGGAAGATAAGGTGGTCCGTTTGTACGAAAAATCTGACGACGCCTGCGGCGTTTAGGCTCCCAAAGTGTTTTGTGGCACCAATTGCTGACTGCGATGGTCATGATCCAATGGTAGCGTTCGACTGGAAAAAACTTCAATGACGACCTACGAAGCATCCCTATCCTCAAGTCACCCGACGGTGTCGTTTATCCTACAAGCTCAGGGAGTGTGCTCCGAGCAGTGTAGTACAGTTTACCACAATCGCCGTGGGCAGCACGACGTCAGGCGGTGACATGCTCCGCCCGAAGTTCCGGCGATCTCGTATCAAGTCGGACGGAGACCCCTGGGATGCACACACTGACGATTGGGCGCATGAAGAAAGTCCGGATGTATAGCGAGCGAATCAAGACACATGGTACTGAGGTGTTACATGCACTAGTTGCACAACAGCGACGACGACAACGGATAATCGTGTACATGAGATCCAGACACTGAGCGATGTGAGACAGTAGACGAGGCGTGGTTAGACAACGCGACAACGAAAAAGAGATATGTTTACCATATTGCAAAGGCCGGAGCAGATAGCGAAAAAATATGGGTACGATTCCAAGAATAAGAACGAAGAAAGAAGAGCAGGTTAACCGAACGCGCCACGCGACGTTCGACCACCCACCCGGGGAACCCTCCTCCTAGTGAGTAGCATACACAGAACAAACGACGCTCCGCATGCCCAAACAGTCCGCGGACCTCCCCCTCCCAAACGGCCGAAGATGAGAGGCGTTCTCGCCAGCGCGCCCTCCCGAGGCGGCCGTCGATCCATTGATGCTCACATTTCCATCTCCATCTCCATGCCGTCCCACTCTTCCTCCTCGATCTTAGCGGGCCCGTTCCACCTACGCGAGGTGAAGCCGAACCGACCCGCACCAGTGCCCTCACCGTCCTCGGTCCCGCTCGCGCAGTCGACATCGACAAACTCGCCCTCCGCCTCACGCCCATCCATCTCGACACTCCCGCTGCGGCTGCGTGAATCTGAGCGCAACGACGAGCGCGGAAGACTCCAGCCCCCTGCGCCGTCGGAGAGCGAACGGTCGACACCAAGAGCGAAGGACGCGGAGACCGATGGGGATTCGACGGAAGAGCGGAAGGATGACTGAGCGAATCCGACTGAGACCGGGGAGCTCCACGCGTCCGAGATGGACGCGCCGCTGACGAAGCTGTAGGGCCCGCTGCCTCCGTTGTGCGGTTCGCGGTAGGCGTCCCGACCTGCCGCGGGGACAGGGACGGGTTCAGAGCGATGGGCGGTCGGAGGGTAGCTGTGGGGGCTGCTGCTCGAGTTGCTCTGGCCAGGCAAGGCGTGCACGTCAAACTGGGCCTGCGCATCGTGCGACCCCTGCGAATGCTGAGAGCTTTGGCCGTTGGTCGAAACGCCGACGACACCAGGTCGGACATGGGTGACTCCACCAGACGAGGGGATCGCATAATCGTGCATACGCGGGCCCGCTGAGGGGGAGCGCCGGGTGCTGGTCGCGGTTCCTGAGCCAGAGACAACGCCCGACGAGGACGAACTTCGGACTGACAGAAGGGACAGAGCGGGGACTGAGCTTGAGGTTGGATACGTAATGGAGTGGTCCAACGACGAGGAAGCACGAGTCTTCGAGGCATACTTCGTGTCATGTATCATGTTCGCTTGATCCGGGGGAGGTAGAAGCCCGCCAGAGAGGAAAGACGGCCATAAAGAACGGTCCTCTGGAAGGGATGTTCCACCAGAAGCAGATGGGGCGATGTGAGAAAGAATCGCGGCCGCCTGAGGGACACATAAGCGATGAATGGTGCACCGATGCCCTACGATGATGCTCACCTCGAGCAATTGCACTTGCTGATGTTTGCTAAGCAGGAACTTGGATGCTTCACGCCAGTGAGGCGAGTGCTCCCACCTGTGCTTGATCAAGCATGATGGATGTCGATACACCTGAAAGGTCAAGGCGTTAGCCTCACCGGACGTTCTCGGCCGACGAAGGATCACCAACTGCGGAACATGTATCTCTACATGACATACGCGGAAACCGCAAGACGAACAAACACAAATGTTCAAGTTACAGTTCTGAAAACATACTGACCTTGGAACAACTCTCACACTTGAAGATGGTACCCCTCTTCTTTCCAGTCTTTGTCACGCTAATCCCAGCGCCATTGATCTCCGTCTTTACCGGAGCAACCACGGAGGCATCATCCAGAACAATGTCGTCGTCCTTAGCTTCTATCTTGAGCATCCTAGTTGTAGGAGGCGACGCCAGCTGTCCACTAGCGGACGCAAAAGAAGTTCCAGTCTGCGCGACAGCTTGAGGAGGAGAACCAGAAAGGGACAGAGTTGCTAAAGACGACAATGCCGCAGCAGCGGACTGGAGCATCACAGGTCTACGAAAGAAAGATAGGGGTATAAGAGTGATAATGATGAGGATTATGAAACGAAGAACGCACGAAGGTCGGCTGGTTGCCTCCCTTGCATCGCTCAACCTCCTCCTGGCTTGACCTGTGGATGAAAGACGGCGGTGTTTCATAGCGGTGTGAACTTTGCCAGAGCTTCCGACGCTGTTGCCATTGGTACCGAGGCTGCCAGGACCCTTGAAGCTGCCGGGAGCAAACCCGCTGTCGACTGAGGATTCCCGGGTAGTGGCAATGGGCCGAGATATGGATGCAGCCTTGACGAGGGAAAAGAGGCCCAGATCCGCAGTGCTGCCCATCTACACAAGAGTGGGGTTGGACATCCCATACGGCACATGAGGGTGTTCTGGCACGCACCAAAGCCGTACTGTCCGAAACGTCGCTCATAACGGAGAAGTAGTGAAGCAGAGGCAGAAAGCAGTGTAAAGACGTGGCCAGAGGATGGGATAAGGGAAAGCTGGGAGGGGCGACATGCGTTGGTAGACGTAGTAGCTTGTTACATTGGGCGGTCAGCGACGAGCGGCCATCGTAGACGTCGAGGAGAACGACGAGAGTGCAGGAGAACTTCAGGCAGACAAGAGTGACAGAGCAGTCGTCCAGTCCACGTTCAAAGTCCCAATGCACTCCCTTATCTGGAAGTCTCCCGCCCGGCGCCCGGTTCCTCGTCTAAACCTTGCCGGCGCAGCGGAGGGGGTGGGCGAATGCTCCGGGCAACGCGGCGAAAGGCGGCGAAGCGTGCCGAGGTTTTCGAGTCAGCATCGTGACGCACTCAAGGACCGAGGATGGGCGTCTAAAGCATCTCCTCCTCCTTCTTGAACACTTCCGAGTCCTGGTCCACGCCGACGCGTCACTCCCTGTAACCGGCATCCAAAACCCTTTGCAATCAGGCGCCCCCGATTGGTGGACGCGGGATCCTGGGCGCGTCTCGAGACTCGAGTCAACGGCGGCTGTTGCGCGCCACAAGTCTCCCATTGAACAGAATGGCTCTCGCGCATCGTCGATGGACTGTGCATAATATGCCACAACAAGCCTTGCGGTACGTATATATCAGAACGTTCCAATTACAGCACACTATATATTCCCCACTTTTAACTTTGGCAGGCCTGCCGTCCGTCCACGTCCTCTCCCCTCAGGTTGACTAGTCCTCAGGCTTTCGACCGTCCGCTTTCCTGTCCGCTATGTGGAACCCTCTTCGCCCTCAACCAGCGCCCCCGGCCTTCGGACAAAGCAAGATGGTCCCCGAAATCAGAGCTTCGTGAGTATGCCGTCTACTAAGACTACCTTCTACATATCAAATGCATAGCCATCCCATTCGCGGCCTATACGGTTATGCATCCCTAGAACTACCGCGTTCGCCATATCATTGCGCATATTGTCAATGGCTAATCGTTTTTGGCACTAGACCATTGTCGAGGCTCCTGTTTTCATGGTTGGATCCATTTCTATATGTCGGGTTCTCTCGGCCGTTGGAAAAAGAAGGTATGTCGCGATCCATCTTTGCAGTCGCACGTCTCCAAGTCATATTCTACACCCGTAGATTTCTGGTCCTTGCCTGACAGCCGCCTGACGCATTCTCTCACTGAGCGAGTGGAGAAGGCGTTCTACAGCCGATGCCCTCCCGAGTCTAGACCAAGTTTCCTCCCAGAAGACGGTGGGAAGTTCTCGACCGCACGCACCACGGAGTCGGAGGAGCAACTCTCACGCTCATCTTCGAAGGCGACCAAGGGCCGGCAAACGGAGGAGACGAAAGAGGATGCGGAGACCACAGCTGGCGTTAGCTCCGACAAGCCAGGCAAGGAGAAGGGCAAAGGGAACAAGCCGAAGTACGATTCATCCTTGCTCAAGGCTCTCCACAACGTATTCTGGACCCAGTTCTGGTTCGCTGGCTTTTTGAAATTCGTATCAGGTGCGTTAGGTTGCTTGACTGCCGGACTTTCCCATTGACCCTCGTCCGTGATAGACACGCTCAACACCACAACCCCGCTGGTCAACCAGGTCCTTCTGACCTGGCTCACAAACTCGTACATCTACTTTCGTGCCAGCGACGAGGAGCGTTCCACCCTTGGGCTTCAGAAGCCACAGGGCATCGGCTATGGCATTGGGCTCGCCTTCGCCATTTTTGCGATGCAAGGTGGGCAACAACTCATCTAGATATCCAACGTCCTAACATCTGAAGTACAATATAGAGGTATCCAGTCTGGTATGTCCCTTTCGTCCAACTTATCCAGTCAAGCATCTTTGATCGAGGCATGCTAGACAGCGAACCATTACTTCATGCGTAAGCGTCTCATTCAAAATTCATGGAGAGCCTTATCTGACTGTTCGTAGTGGCGATGACAAACGGTCTCTCGATGCGTACAAGCGTTAGTGGTCCCATACAACATCTTGACCAGGTCCTGCGAACTGGAACACGTTTTACAGCTAATTGGGGCGATCTTCCGTAAATCACTTCGACTCAGCGGCCGAGCGCGGCTCGAGCACAGTGTTGGTCAAATCACGACGATGATTTCCGCCGACACCGTGAGGCTAGAACGCAATGCATACATGGTCCACAAGTCAGTTCTCATGTTGTGCTCGAATATAACTTGGCCCTAACCCCATACAGTTTGTGGTCCGCCCCGGTACAGGTGGACAAGTCCTGAGCTCTGTCGCTTCCTATCTTCTGCTGAATCGTGCCTTGCAGATCGCTCTCGGTATAGGTCTCCTCATCCGTAACGTATGTCACCTGTCACCTTTTCGTCCGTAACGTACGATAATCATGACTTGGTCCACCTAGTTGGGTGTATCTGCGCTGGTCGGGTTCGCGGTACGTTTCCGCATGCCATAATTTAGACTTTTTGACCACCCCTAATGTCCTCCGCTTAGATCCTCCTCATGGGTGCACCCATCGAGTTCATCCTGGCGCGAGTGATGTTCACACAGCGCAAGAAAGGTGTCGTCCTTACGGATCAGCGTGTGCGCATGACAAGCGAAGTACGCATACCCTCGCCCGTCCTGCATGTTAGCCTCGATAGCTGTCTCATCATCGTCGCCCGTGGTTTGACAGGTTCTCTCTGGCATCCGGCTCATCAAGTACTACGCATGGGAGTCCTTCTATGCGCACCAAGTCAGCACCCTGCGGGATCGCGAAGTCCGTACGATCCGCCGCCTCGCGTAAGTCTAAGTCCTCCGCATTTTAGAAATCTGGCCGTTGTTCGTTTCCACATACTCATGGTGCCTTCTCCAGGGCCGCTCGGTCATTACTGATTGGCACCGTCACGATCATCCCCATTGCGGCCACGGTCTTATCCATCGTACGTACCCCAAGACCACGATGTCGATGGAACTGGCCCTAACACATTCCATTTCCAGGTCACATACGCGCTGACGAAGCATTCCCTCAACATCGCCATCATCTTCAGCTCTGTACAGTACTTTGGTGTGAGTACACTCCACGCATCCTTTCGAGTAACACGGAACCGAGTGACGGTTGGGCCCGCGACTGCAGATCATTCGCATGCCGCTTATTCTTCTCCCCGTCGTCCTCGCCTCCGCAACCGACGCGCTCGTCGCCCTCCGCCGTATCGGCGCCTTCATGCGTGCGGAGGAGCTCTCAGTCCCATACGAGATCGATGCGCGTGCAGACTCCGCGGTGGACGTTGATGGCGACTTCACGTGGGAAACGGTCCGCAAGGACGCGAATGCCATCAACCTCGCGGCCAAGTTCGGGAAAGACAAGAAGGCGATGGCTGTTGAGAAGAAGGGGAGGAAGAAGGGCGACGACTCCTTGCTGCCCACTGCCCTCAATACCCCAACCGGGGCTTCCCCTGCACGGTCGGCGGAGAACGTTTCTGCGGCGGGCGGTAGTGGCGAGGTCAAGGAGAAGGAGCAGGAAAAGCCGTTCGAGCTGAAGGGTATCAAGCTGAAGATTCCCAAGGGCTCCTTTGTGGCCATTGTCGGTCGGGTCGGGTCAGGGAAGGTGTGCTCGATCAGTGTTCACGTTCTCTCTGCAGTCCACTCACGGTTGGCATCGCAGAGCTCCCTGGTTCAGGCGCTCATCGGTGAGATGAGGAAGACCCGCGGAGAGGTGCGTGTTCTCGGTCGTCTTGTCCTCCAGTCCTCGCCGATGATCGTTTTCCACCTGCTTCTAGTGCACGTTCTCGTCCACCGCTGCGTACGTCCCGCAAACCGCCTGGATCATGAATGCGACGCTTCGGCAGAACATCATCTTCGGCCAGCCGGAGGACGACGCGCGCTTCCACGATATCATCAAAGCGTGCTGCCTCGAGCCTGACCTCGAGATGCTCCCGAACGGCGAGCAAACCGAGATCGGCGAGAAGGGCATCAACCTGTCGGGTGGCCAGAAGGCCCGTGTCTCGCTCGCGCGTGCGGCATACTCGGGCGCGGATATCGTCCTCATGGATGACTCGTTGAGCGCGGTGGACTCGCACGTCGGCAAGAAGCTACTGGACAACTGCTTGCTGCGCGGCCCGCTTGCGGACAAGACTCGCGTTCTGGTGACACACACGTTGCATGTGTTGGACAAGACTGATTACATCTATGTCATGGATGAGGGCGTCGTCGCTGAAGAGGGGACATACGCTGTGCGTGTTTCCATGACAGCCCTTGAGACAGCGTCCTAATAACTTGACTTTCAGGACCTCATGAAGGATGGTCGCATGTTTGCGCGCCTCATGGAAGAATACGGTAGTCAGGAGGAGAACAAGAGGGAAGAAGTTGTTGACGCCCAACAGGAGAACAAGATCGTTGTCCCTGCCGAGGTCAAGAAGGGTACCCAGAAGCTCATGCAGGACGAGGAGCGTATCACGGGGGCCGTCCCCTGGTCTGTGTACTCGAAGTACATCGCGTTCGGCGGTGGCTGGACAGTTCTGCTCCTTTTCCTCCTCGTCGCGCTCTCCCAAGCAGCACAAGGCATGATCCATCGCACCTTGATAGCTTGGTCGACGCTCAGCTGATTTGGTGTACAGTTGCAAACACACTCTTTCTCGGCTTCTGGACGTCCTCGAGCATTCATGGATTCACTCAAGGAGATTACATGGGCACCTATGCGGCGCTTGGCGTAGGCAGCGGCCTGTTTGCCTTTGCTCTCAGTTTGAACATTAGGCAAGGCTAACGTAAAGACACTCCTCGCGACCGAAGACTGACCCCTTCTCTAGTATGATGAGCCTAACGGCTGGGTTGAAGATGTTCAAGAGAGCCTTCTTGGCCGTCGTTCGTTCTCCGGTCGCATTCTTTGACACGACACCTCTAGGTAAGTGCGAGCCAAGCGGAGCATGTCTTCCATGCTGATCGTACGAAAGGTCGTATTATGTCTCGGTTATCAAAGGACCAGGACACTGTCGACACCGAGTTGGCTATGATAGCTAACCAGGTCCTTACGACTGCCAGGTTTGTCGTTGTACACGACGCTGGTCTCGGTCTGTCGCGAAATGCTGATGCGTCCGCTACAGCTCGGTTATTGGTACTGCTGGTCTTGTGTTCTACACCTTCCCTTACCTCGGGATCATGTTCGCACCCTTGATCGTCTTGTACTACCTGGCAGCCATCTACTACCGTCGCAGCTCGGTGGAAGCGAAGCGGCTAGACTCCAACCTACGCTCTATCCTCTATGCATCATACACCGGTAAGCCTGCTGCCGTAGCTCTAATGGGTGTTGTCGTACTAATAATGCCGAAGAAACACTCACTGGTTTGAGCACTGTCCGCGCATATCGCTCCCAGGACCGTTTTGTACGGAACGCTGAGCAGGGCCAAGACCTCGAGAATCGAGCATACTATATGACCATCGCGATTCAGCGCTGGCTGGGAGTGCGTCTCGACATCCTGGGAAACATGCTCATCTTGGGCATCTGTCTGTTCGCCGCAGGCTTTAGGCACACCGTAGATCCCAGTAAGATCGGTGTTGTGTTGACCTACACTTTGAGCAGTGAGTACTTCGTTTGTCACCTAGCAGCCCGGCTGGCTGATTATATGCGTCATTCTAGTTACTCAATCGTTCTGTGAGTCTCCTCGATATGCTGAGTTCCTACGTCACGGACCTAATTAGACTTCAGCGACACTCGTTTCGAACTACGCGCAGAACGAACAAAACTTCAACGCCGTAGAACGTATCCTCTACTACACCGAACTCACTAGCGAGGGTAACGCCACCACCCCTACGGATCCTCCGCCGTCATGGCCGGAAGGCGGCGCGATCGAGTTCAAGGACGTCGAGATGTCGTATCGCCCAGGACTTCCCCCAGTACTGAAGGGCGTCAGCTTCCGAGTCAATCCCGGCGAAAAGGTATACACTGAATCCACTCCGCGCCTCTGTGGTCATAGCAGTTGCTGACTTCTTCGCAACGTGCATGCAGATTGGGATTGTGGGCAGGACGGGCGCTGGAAAGAGCTCCCTTCTCCAAGCACTCTTCCGGATCGTGAACCTCGACTCCGGCACGATCGAGATCGACGGAAAGAACATTGCTCAGATGGGTCTCGAGGCGCTGCGGAGACGGCTGGCTCTGGTGCCTCAGGATAGCCTTCTGTTCCAGGGAACCGTGCGAGAGAACCTGTAAGCGCGATCGGGTTCCTCACGCGCCGTTGGTGTAAGGCTGCTTCTTACCGGAATAACAGGGACCCGTTGAACACCAGAACTGACGCGGAGATCCTGGACTCGTTGAAGCGTGCCTGGCTGCTTCCAAGAGACGGCCCTCCTGATTCTGTCGCAGAGTCTAAGTTCACACTGGACTCCCAGGTCAGCGACGAAGGTACGGGCTCCGAGATAGTGTGCATTTGACATGTGCTCACGGTGTATTTGCTTGCAGGCACGAACTACAGTGCCGGAGAGAAGCAACTTCTCGCTCTTTGCCGCGCCTTGGTGAAGAACAGTCGTATCATTGTCCTGGTGCGTATGCTCGTGACGCGCGTTGGAACCCCATTGCCGGTACTCATATCCCGCGAACATAGGACGAGGCGACGAGCAGTGTAGACGTCGAGACAGACGCGAAGGTGCAACGGACCATCCAGACGGAGTTCGCGTCCTCAACCCTTCTGTGTATCGCCCACCGCCTGAACACCATAGGTACGCCTTGCCCTTCTCGATACGTTGTCACGGCGGGGGCCGAGCGCTGATCTGTCGGACAGTATATTACGATCGTATCCTCGTCATGGACGCGGGCCAGGTCGCGGAATTCGACGCTCCCCTGAAGCTGTTTGACAAAGAGGATTCGGTGTTCCGGTCGCTGTGCAACGAGGCGAACCTGTCGAGGCAGGACATCGTCAAGATCCGCTCCACTGTCCAAGGCGAACTTTCCGTTCCCCCGTCCACCTCTGCATCTGTAGCTCATCAATCCACGGACTAGGCGCACATCGCGCGTATGCTCCTCACGACATATACATGTACACTATATGGCCTTGTCTATTGAGGACCCTATTGCACGCTACTGAATATTTTAGCACAGCCCTAATGTCAATGATACGAAACGTCGCCGATACGCTCCACATTCATCGTTTGGGCCCCAAGGACACGCATATGATGAGACTCGGAGCAGCAATGCGAAACCGATCCATTGCGAGTGCGGTAAGCAAACAAATCCGATCCTAGGTCCGGAAATAAGAGCCAGAAGGAAGACAGGAAGATTTCTAGATCTATACTGCGATCCTCTGGAAGGGTGTTCCACCGGAATTCGCAGATGGGGAGAGAAGGGAGGGGCGACATGCGTTGATAGATGCGGAGGCTTGTCGCACTGGGTGGTCAACGACAAGCAGCCATCGTGAACGTCGAGGAGAAGTGACGACGTTGGAAGTGCAGGGGAAGCAGCAGCGTGACGTTCAAGTGAACTCAAAACGTCCCGAGTCTTCTGCCTGGCGACTGGCACCGAGTCAGAGTGGGCGTCTAATTGAGCCGCACCGGCACCGGCCGACGCCGCATGGATTCTGACTCTTTTGAATGCTTTCCACTCTGCAGCCTCGCCGGCATCCAAAACGACTTGCGATTGGGTGTCTTTGATTGGTGGACGCGAGATCATGGGCGCGTTTCGAGTCAACGGCTGCTGTTGCGCGCCTGCTGCAGATACCCTCCCTCAACCTCTCCATGGACTAATAGTAACACCAAGCTTGGCGTTCCGTGTCTATCAGAACGTGCCACTGCCAATTCCCGTGCACTATATATCCTCCAGTTTTAACTTTGTGGCCGTCTTCGTTCTCTCCCCTCGATCGGGTTCAATTGATTGGACTTTCGGCTGTTCGCTTTCCTTCCCGCTATGCGGAACCCTCTTCGCCCTCAACCAGCGCCGCCAGCCTTCGGACAAGGCAAGGTGGTTCCCGAAACCAGAGCTTCGTGAGTATGCCTTCCAGTAAGAGATGCCAATTGCATACTAGCCACCCCATTAATATTTGAGGTTGACATGGTTATGCATCCCTGCAATGTGTTTCTAATCGCTTTTGATTCTAGACCACTGTCGAGGCTACTGTTTTCATGGTTGGACCCATTCCTATCTGTCGGGTTCTCTCGGCCGCTAGAGGAAGAAGGTATGTCGCGATCCACGTCTGCAGCCGCGCCGCGTCTCCCATTTCTTGACACGTATACCTGTAGACTTCTGGTCCTTGCCTGACAGCCGCCTGACGAATCCTCTCACTGAGCGAGTGGAGAAGGCGTTCTATAGCCGATGCCCTCCCGACTCTAGACCGACCTTCCTCTCTCAAGACGGCGGGAAGTTCTCGACCGCACGCACCACGGAGTCTGCAGAGAAGGAAGTCTCACGATCCCCTTCGAAGGAGACCAAAACACCGGTTAGCGTGAGCTCCGACGAGCCCCCAACGGGGCCAGGCGATGGGAAGGGCAAAGGGAGCGAGCCGAAGTACGATTCATCCTTGCTCAAGGCTCTTCACAACGTATTTTGGACCCAGTTCTGGCTCGCTGGCTCGTTGAAATTCGTATCAGGTATGGTATCCGTTGGATTGCTCGATTGTGGGACTTTCCCATTGACCCTCGTCCATGATAGACACGCTCAACACCACAACCCCGCTGGTCAACCAGGTCCTTCTGACCTGGCTCACAAAGTCGTACATCTACTTTCGTGCGAGCGAAGAGGAGCGTTCCACCCTTGGACTTCAGAAGCCACAGGGCATCGGCTATGGCATTGGGCTCGCCTTCGCCATTTTCGCCATGCAAGGTGGGCAACAATTCATCTCGGTATCCAACGTCCTAACATCTGAAGTACAATATAGAGGTATCCAGTCTGGTATGCGCCTTTCCCCCGGCTTATCCAGTCAAGTATATTTGATTTAGACTCCATGCTAGACGGAAAACCATTACTCCATGAGTAAGCCTCTCGTTTGAAAGTCATCCAAGTTCTTATCTCACTGTCACCCGTAGTGGCGATGACAAACGGTCTCTCGATACGTACAAGCGTGAGTGGTCCCATGTTGGTCCCATGCGATATCTTGGTCAGGTCTAACGAACCGAATGCGCTCTGCAGCTGATTGGGGCGATCTTTCGTAAATCGCTTCGACTCAGCGGGCGAGCACGGCTTGAGCACAGCGTTGGTCAAATCACGACGATGATTTCCGCTGATACCGTGAGGCTAGAACACAATGTATTCTTGGTCCACAAGTCAGTTCTCATGTTGTTCTCGAATATCATTCAATTCTAACTGCATATAGCTTGTGGATCGCCCCGATACAGGTGCACGTCTAGACGTCATTCGTTTCTTGTCTTGTGCTAAATCGTGCCTTGCAGATTGCTCTTGGTATAGGTCTGCTCATCCGTAACGTTTGTGACTGCTCCCCATTCCTCCCCCGTGTACAATATTCATGACACGTGTACCTAGTTGGGTGTCTCCGCCTTGGTCGGGTTGGCGGTACGTTACCACATCCCGGACCTTTTGAGATATCGCTGATCTCCGCCACTTAGATGCTCCTTTTGGGTGGACCCATGGAGTTCATCCTGGCGCAAGTTATGTTCACGCAGCGCAAGAAAGGTGTCATCCTCACAGATCAACGCGTGCGCATGACAAACGAAGTATGCATGATCCTTTTTCCCCAGCATGTCCGTCTGGACAGGTTTCTGACCAGCGTTGCCTTGGCTTGGTAGGTTCTATCCGGCATCCGGCTCATTAAGTACTTCGCCTGGGAGTCATTCTATGCGCACCAAGTCGGCACTCTCCGGGAGCGCGAAGTCCGTACGATCCGCCGCCTAGCGTAAGTCTGGATTCACCGCACCCCGGATTTGCTGCATTTTTGGGATCAACCCGCTTTTCGCTTCCACGTATTCATGGTGCCTTTCATAGTGCTGCTCTTGCATTGCTGATTGGGATAATGACGGTCATCCCTATTGCCGCCACTGTCTTGTCCATTGTACGTATCTTATGCCAGAATATCAATGCAACGAGCCCTCACATCTTCCTTTCCAGGTTACGTACGCGCTGACAAAGCATTCTCTCGACGTCGCCATCATCTTCAGTTCAGTACAGTACTTTGGCGTGAGTACTCTCCCCACATTGTCTCGAGTAACCCGAAACCAAGTGATGATTGTCTCCGATTGTAGATCGTCAGGGTGCCGCTCATCCTCCTTCCCGTCGTCCTCGCCTCCGCAACTGACGCGCTCGTCGCCATTCGCCGCATTGGCGCCTTCATGCGCGCAGAGGAGCTCTCGGTGCCGTACGAGATCGAGGCGGGCGCCGAGTGCGCGATCGACGTCGATGGGGACTTCACGTGGGAAGCGGTCCGCAAGGACGCGAATGCCATCAACCTCGCGGCCAAGTTCGGGAAAGACGAGAAGGCCAAGGATGTTGGGAAGAAGGGTGGGAAGAAGGGCAACGACTCCTTGTTGCCCACCGCCGCCGACACCCCAGCAGGGGCGTCTCCTGCACGCTCGGAGGTGAATGTCTCCGAGTTGGCGGCGGGCGGTAGCGGCGAGGTCAAGGAGGAGGGAAAGCCGTTCGAGCTGAAGGGTATCAAGCTGAAGATTCCCAAGGGCTCCTTTGTGGCTATCGTCGGTCGGGTCGGGTCAGGGAAGGTGCGCTCGTTCAGCGTTCATGTTCTCTCTGCAGTCTACTCAAGGTTGGAATCGCAGAGCTCCCTGGTTCAGGCGCTCATCGGCGAGATGAGGAAGACACGCGGACAGGTGTGTCTCCAAACTCTTTGGATCCTCCCGTTCTCGCCTATAGAAGTCTTCGGCCTACGTCTAGTGCACCTTCTCTTCTCCCGTGGCATACGTCCCCCAAACCGCCTGGATCATGAACGCGACGCTCCAGCAGAACATCGTCTTTGGCCAGCCCGAGGACGAAGCGCGCTTCCGCGAGATCGTCAAAGCGTGCTGTCTTGAGCCTGACCTCGAGATGCTCCCGAACGGCGAGCACACGGAGATTGGTGAGAAGGGCATCAACCTGTCTGGCGGCCAGAAGGCTCGCGTGTCGCTGGCCCGTGCGGTATATTTTGGCGCGGATATCGTGCTCATGGACGATTCGCTGAGCGCGGTGGATTCGCACGTCGGCAAGAAGCTGCTTGACAACTGCTTGCTGCGCGGCCCGCTGGCAGACAAGAATCGTGTCCTGGTGACCCACGCCCTGCATGTGCTAGACAAGACGGACTATATCTACGTGATGGACGATGGCGTCATCGCCGAGCAAGGGACATACGCTGTGAGTATGTTCGCAATACCCTTTGAGACGAGCTTTTGACAACTTGATCGTCAGGAACTTATGAAAGACGGTCGCATGTTTTCGCGCCTCATGGAAGAATATGGCAGTCAGGAGGAGAACAAGATGGAAGAAGATGTCGAAGCCAAACAGGAGGACAAGATCCCTATCCTAGCCGAGGTCACGAAGTTAACCCCAGGCCAGAAGCTCATGCAGGACGAAGAGCGTCTCACGGGAGCCGTCACCTGGTCCGTGTACTCGAAGTACATTGCATTTGCCGGTGATTGGACAATCTTGCCACTCCTCCTCCTCGTTGTGCTCTCTCAAGGCGCACAAGGCACGTTTCATCGTATTCGGGTAGTTCAGTTGACGCTCGGCTGACTCGTTGTGCAGTTGCAAACACCCTCTTCCTTGGCTTCTGGACATCATCGAGCATTCACGGGTTTACTCAGAGAGACTACATGGGTACCTATGCCGCGCTTGGTGTCGCTAGCGGCTTGTTCGCGTTCGCTCTCAGTTTGAACATCAGGCGAGCCCACGTCTTGAAGATGCTCATCGCGACAGAGTCCTGACCCCGTCTCCAGTATAATGGGCTTAACGGCCGGGTTGAAGATGTTCAAAAGAGCTTTCCTGGCTGTGGTCCGTTCTCCGGTGGCATTCTTTGACACTACGCCTCTCGGTTAGTGCAGGTCGGGGGGGGGGGGCATACGTGCCAGGCTAATTATACGAAAGGTCGTATCATGTCCCGGTTATCAAAGGACCAGGATACCATTGACAACGAGTTGGCCCTCTATGCCAACCAAGTACTTATCAGTGTCAGGTTTGTCATATCACGCGATTCTGTTGGTTTGTCGCGGATCGTTGATGCGTCGTCCACAGCTCGGTTCTCGGTACTGCTGGTCTTGTGTTCTACACCTTCCCTTATCTCGGGATCATGTTCGTGCCCATGATCATCTTGTACTACGTGGCGGCCGTCTACTATCGTCGTAGCTCGGTGGAAATGAAGCGCCTAGACTCCAATCTGCGCTCTATCCTTTATGCCTCATACACAGGTAAGCTCCCAGTTGTGGCTCGAGTTGACGTTACCAAGCTAATAATATCAAAGAAACGCTCACTGGGTTGAGTACTGTTCGCGCCTATCGTTCCCAGGACCGTTTTGTACGGAATGCCGAGCAGGGTCAAGACGTGGAGAACCGAGCATACTATATGACCATCGCAATTCAGCGCTGGCTTGGTGTTCGTCTCGACATCCTCGGAAACATGCTCCTTTTGGGCATCTGTCTGTTTGCCGCGGGCTTTAGGCACACCGTAGATCCCAGCAAGATCGGTGTTGTACTGACCTATACTCTGAGCAGTGGGTACTTTGTTGTTTGTTTGTCGTCTACTAGAAGCTGATCTCGTTTCACGTACGTGCCATCTTAGTTACTCAATTATTTTGTGAGTCCCTCCGGTGTCCTGTTCAGGCTGTGCTGCAGACTTAACTGGGTTTCAGCGACGCTTGTCTCCAACTATGCGCAGAACGAACAGAACTTCAACGCCGTTGAACGCATCCTCCACTACACTGAACTCCCTAGCGAGGGCAATGCCACTACCCCTACGGATCCTCCGTCGGCATGGCCGGAAAGCGGCGCGATCGAGTTCAAGGATGTCGAGATGTCATACCGCCCAGGACTTCCGGCGGTACTGAAGGGCGTCAGCTTCCGAATCAATCCCGGCGAAAAGGTATACACTGAATCCACTCCGCGCCTCTGTGGTCATAGCAGTTGCTGACTTCTTCGCAACGTGCATGCAGATTGGGATTGTGGGCAGGACGGGCGCTGGAAAGAGCTCCCTTCTCCAAGCACTCTTCCGGATCGTGAACCTCGACTCCGGCATGATTGAGATCGACGGAAAGAACATTGCTCAGGTGGGCCTGGAAACACTGCGGGGACGGCTGGCTCTGGTGCCTCAGGATAGCCTTCTGTTCAAGGGGACCGTGCGAGAGAACCTGTAAGCGCGATCGGGTTCCTCACGCGCCGTTGGTGTAAGGCTGCTTCTTACCGGAACAACAGGGACCCGCTGAACACCAGAACTGACGCGGAGATCCTGGACTCGTTGAAGCGTGCCTGGCTGCTTCCGAGAGACGGCCCTGCTGATTCTGTTGCAGAGTCCAAGTTCGGTCTGGACTCTCAGGTCAGCGATGAAGGTACGCGGTCCAATCCATGCACATTTGACACGTACTCACGCTATATGGACCTGCAGGCTCGAACTACAGCGCTGGAGAGAAGCAACTGCTTGCTCTTTGCCGCGCCTTGGTGAAGAACAGCCGCATCATTGTCCTGGTGCGTACGCTCATGGCGCGCCCGATGACTCCATGGCTCACACCTTTCGCACCGCAGGACGAGGCGACGAGCAGTGTGGACGTCGAGACAGACGCGAAAGTCCAGCGGACCATCCAGACGGAGTTCGCGTCCTCAACCCTTCTGTGTATCGCCCACCGCCTGAACACCATAGGTACGCCTTGCCCTTCTCGATACGTTGTCACGGCGGGGGCCGAGCGCTGATCTGTCGGACAGTATATTACGATCGTATCCTCGTCATGGACGCGGGCAAAGTTGCCGAGTTCGACACTCCTCTGAACCTGTTTGACAAAGAGGATTCGGTGTTCCGGTTGCTGTGCAACGAGGCAAACCTGTCGAGGCAGGACATCCTCAAGATCCGTTCCACCTTCCAGGCCCAGGGCCAGCTTTCCGTTCCCGCCTCAACCTCTGAGTCCGTAGCGCACCAATCTACGGACTAGGCGCACACGGGCATCCCGTCTCCACTCCTCACGACATATACACTCTTGGCTACCTATTGTTTCCATCATAGAGCGACTATCGTACAAACCACTCCTCAAGATTTTTGCATCACTCACCTACATAATGTCAATGATACCAGACCAGGCGTCACCGTTAATTAATACGCGCTCCACATTCAGCTGAGTGCTCGGCCTGTCAAGGACAAGCATATGACGAGAGCAGAAATGCGAAAGCAATTCATTGCAGAGTGCGAGAAGCAAAGAAATCCAATCCTAGATCCGGAAAGACGAAAGAGAGACTTCTATACTACACATTTCAAACTAATACTACGTACAGTACTTACAGTAAGGAGTGCGTAAGCCGGCGCGCGCGAGAAGCGATAGTCGCGAAAGCAGTCTGAGTAACAAACGAGAGTGGTGGATCCGAGGATAGCTAGCCGCAGCACACATTGACGGAACGAGAAGAGCGTGCGGCCACCCCGGAGAGTCCATGCAAAGCGGTGAGTGAGTGCGAAGCGAAATATGCCGATGCTGATAAAAATTCCAATTCAGTCGGAGAGGCCCTTGGCTGCACGAATGACCGAGACAGCTTGTGCTGATCGTGGCCGGATGTCGTACTTGAAGGGCTTGGGGGTTCTGCAGCACAAACGATAAAAGTTCGGTGTCAGTCCAACCCGTTTTCGTCAGAAAGAACAAAAAGCAAGGGAGATGAAACGCACGTGAATACAGAGTTGTCGTAGATGACCTCGGGCTCGATGGTGTTACCGAACTCGTCGACGGCCTTGCAGATGTCGAACGCGGCGATCATCGAGGCGACGGCGATCCAGAGCGACGAGTCGATCATGAACGAGCCCGGGCACTTCCGGCGGCCAAAGCCGAACACGTAGTTGCGCACGTCGCGCACCTTCGCCGTCTGCTCGTCGACCTCCTCGAGGAAGCGCTCCGGGTTGAAGACGTCGGGGTTCGGGTACACCTTCGGGTCGCGGACCATGTTGCTGTACGGGGCCGTCAGTCACGAGGTCTGGAGCGAAGATATGGAAGGAAAGACGGGAGGGGATACTGACTAGTTGTTGCCGAAAACGAGGGTGCCTTTGGGGATGAACATGTCCTTGTACACGTTGTCCTCGGTGATGCGGCGGGGGAGGCCGAGAGGGACCGGCGACGCGATGCGCAGCGTCTCACTGACGATGGCGTTCACGTACGGCATGTTCGGACGATCGCTGAAGGTGGGCAACCGGCCGTTGCCGACGACCGCATCGATCTCCTTCTGGGCCTTCTCCAGGATCTCGGGGTGCTGGATCATCTCGTAGAAGAAATGCCAGAGCGTGGAGATGGTCTGAAACACACGTGCAAGCGGCGTGGTCAGAGAAGGGCGGCCTAATGGCGAAGGTAACGTAACGCTGCGCGGACTTACGGTGTCAAAGCTGGCTGTAGGACCCCGTTGCCAACACAATAGACGCATCAGTACTGGCTTTGACACATGCTCCGCCGCGCGTTCGACGGAAACGACGAGGTTAGGACGGTGTTAAGGGCGAAGACTCACCAGCGTAGAGCGAGTTTGCCGTCCATCGGATATCGAAGTCGCGCTGGTTGTCAACGGACTGGTCTTTGCTCTCAAGCGCCGCATCGTCCAGAAGCATGGAGACGTAGCAGTCCACGCCAGTGCCTTGCCGCTGCAGACCACACGACACCAAAAATGCGCGCCATCAGTATATGCGCCGAGCCCACTTAGACTCAGCGCCAAGAGGACGCACCATCTGTTGCTTGGTATAGTCGTACGGCTCGTTGACCAACGCTTCCATCTTGCCCTTCCAGACCGCTGCGTCGCGCTTGAACTGTGCACCAGGGAACCACGAGGGGATGTGCTTCACTGTTATCATGGACGCAGGCCAACGTAAACGCAGCAACGAACAGCGTATGCGGTCTATCTCAGCGCAAAACGAAGCACGACTGGCGCGAATGACGTACGGGGTGGGAAGAGATCGACCATCCAGACGATGCCGGCCGCCGCGATGCGGTTCGAGAGCAGCCCAAGGCCCTCGTCCGCCATCTCGAGGAGCCTGTCCGTGTTCGACAAGACGCGGTAGCCGTAAACGATGAGGAGAGTCATGCCGCCGGTGTACCTGCCGCCGAAATGTGTCTGTAAGTTTCTCTGACACGGCCGCGAGCGGGACCCGAAGAGAACGCGCACCTCCGGATGATGCTCTGGGACTGGTCGGGCGAGTTGAGCATGCCCTGGAGGAGGTTGTGGGTTTGAATCTCCAAAAGCGGGTGGTAAGAGTGGATGCGGTTAGCTCCCAGTGCCTGGAGCATGAGCTTGCGTTGGCGCCTGAGCCTATCGCCATACGGGGTAAGGCCAATCTGTGCTCGATCACACCGACAAACCGAAGGAAAAAGCCGGGACAGACATCAGCATCCGCGAACCTGTCGGAAACAGTTGTAAAACGGTGGCGCACCATGTTCTCACAGCCGCATCTGGACGCGGAAATGAACGAGCAAACAAGCGTTCCCATGATCAGTTCTCTGACGGCTCGCGGCGCGCGTGTGGGGTGGGGGACTCACAGCTCGCCTGCCATGACCATCTTGGGCTTGTCCGAGTAGATGGCGCCACGCTTCTCGAGGAGGTCGACGGCGACCTCGTAGGTATTTACAAACAGCAAACCTTGCCCGAATACGTTGAGGTAGACAAGTTCGCCTGCAACATGCAACGCGCGAGGTACGCGTACGCGCGTCAAAGGATTCGCGTCAGATCTCCGACGTGGCGTAGAGCATATCGGCTTGTCATAGGGAGACGGTACTCACCAAACTGTTGCGCCCACTTCTGAGCAGGGAACCATAGCCCAGTAAGGGTCATGTCCTTGAGGTTCCCGATGACGGGGAGGCCTTTGGGACCAGGGGGAAGCGCGAGGCGTCGCCGGTTCTGTTGGAGGCCACGCCAGACGCAGTATGCGGCGAAGAGGGCCGCGAGCCAGACAAAGGCAGACATTCCGGAGAGCAGTCACGGATCCACGGCGCGCACGCCCAAAATAATAGCTGTTCGGGGAGGGGTGAGGAAGGGGGCACCCGGCGAAGGAGGCGGGGTGTAAAGGAGACGGGGATTGGGAAATGGGAATGGGAGAGGCGATAGGGGACCGGGGAGTGCGAGCTGGGAGGATATATGCACTGGGGACTGACGAGCGATCCATGACAAACTTTAATTCGCAAAGTTGCAAGCGAAGGCCACGCGCCAAAGTACGCGGACTGGGCCATGAATTCCACTCTCGCGGACCCACCCAGCCTCGCGCTCGCGCGTGCGAGCGACTGGCCAGCACCAACGGGGTCCTGATCCCATCTCCTCATCTCTTAGCCGATGGGTGGGAGTTCCTTCGCCCGTGAGCCTGTTACACGAAGTTTGCTCGCCAACAGAAGCTACGCCTTGCCGGCGCGCAGGCCTGAGATAGTCGGATGCAGATTTACGCATGCCCAGTGAGACAGACACGACCTGACAGGCGACTTGCCAGTGTTCACTGGTCGTGCACCGCTGGCGCTGCGAGCAAGTAATACAACAGCCTCATCGAGCCGACGCAGCCCCGAGACTGTCGCGGTCGAGGAGGGTGTCGTCAGGGCGCGGAAGTAGAAAGGCAAGGATGGATAAGGCTTAGCCCGCAACAGCTCGTCCCTCCGAGCCCGACCGCGGGCACCCTCCTTCCTGCCCCTTTCGGCTCAATGCAACTCTTCTCCCGCTTCTGATCGAATCCCCCACTTCCGGCCACCAATTCAGATCTCAGACACCTCAGGGCCGTCCACCTAGCGAATGAAATAATCCAAATTGACACAAACTCCATCATTATCATTTCGCCAAAGATGCTTTCCGGCTGCGGTCGGGGAACGGCAGGGGACGGCACACAACGGCGGCGCCGGTCCTCGTGCGTTGCCGAAGCCATACGCATCACCGACGGTCGCGCACCGCAAGCCGCGTTAGGACGTCAGCTCGCCGATTTCAACGTGCTCGACGATGCCTGCGCCGACGCTGTCGCACAGACTCCTTATATCGTCCTCTCCTCCGCCCACTATACGTCTGTCCGACTCCCAACGCCAACGCCCACGTCAACGCCATGCTCGCGCTTCCACGTTCGCGACTCCCCGCAGCCTGCAACGTCAACAACACCTCGAGGCTGATTCCCGACGCCCCGCAACAGCATTACCGTCGCCCTCGCCCTGCAAACCCTGACATCCGCCTCGCCTCTCTTAGTCTCAGTCCCCGTCTCAGATTCAAGAGCAATTTCGCGCCGCGGCTTGGCCCCGGCGCACCACGGCTGTTCTCGACGGCCTTCCAACGGGGAGAACCGTCTCTCGCTGGGACGGCCCCCTACCACACTGCGTACGTCCTCCTGCACACGCACGCCCCGCCCGCGGATTACCCGCCCAAGTCCAAGTCGCCGCTCTGGCGCGCCTTCACACTGCGCGCACGCCAGTGGGGCGGGGTCGTCAACTTCGCGTGGGCCCCCGGCGGACGGCAGGCGGTCCACCCCGCGTACGCCGGGCTGGGCGAAGCGAGCGACCGAGGTTCTTCTAGTCCCGGGCAGGAGGAGGAGGCATATGTCGCGTCGGTGTTCTCGTCAGCGCACCCGGCCGGCCGTTTTGTCATTCCGGAGGTGACGCTCGCGAACCTCGACGCGGTCGATGCGCGCCTGCGTGCGCTCGTGTGCGGAGAGAAGCCCGAGGGGCTGCGTGTCAACGACGATCCGGAGGCGACGGTGGCGGTCGAAGAAGTTGAGGGGGACGGAGAAAAGCTATTCCTGTACGTGTGCACGCACGGCTCGCGCGACTGCAGATGCGGGGATAGCGGAGGAGCCGTCGCGCGTGCCTTGCAGAGGGAGATTGACAGGCGCGGGCTCGCGGAGGACGTCTTCTTGGGCGAGGTCGCGCACGTCGGAGGGCACAAGTACGTCGCGATCTATCCTCTCTCTCCATTATCCATCGCACGGGATGTCCATGACGACGGGTGACCGTTCTTCTCTAGATGGGCAGCGAACATCCTGGTGTATCCATCCGGCGAGTGGTTCGTAGGCGTTTGGGATCCTCTCGATGCGCGACCAAAAAAATTAACGGCGCCACAGGTTGGGATCGGTGCAAGACTCTGACGTCCCGCAAATTGTGGACGAACTCGTTGCCTGGCATGCCTCGCATCGGCACACGACGTCGTCCATGAGCCGTCCGCCGCTGTGCCCACGGTTCTGGCGCGGGCGAATGGGACTCGACAAGGAGGAACAGATCGCATTTCACTCCACCCCCGTCGGGTCGCAGTGAGTCGCACCCGGTCGACAGACGCTGGTTGCAAGGCATGGACGGCGGCTTGAAGTTGCGCCGGGACACCGACTTGTTTTGCGGATCGCTCTCCCGGAGAGAGGGATAACCGGTCGGGGGTGCGCCAGGCTCCAGCTTCTCTCCGCAGACGACCAGCGCGGCTGACCCGCACCGAGAAGCGAAGCAATAGGTGGCGTGGACGCGCAGATGCGCTTGACGCGTGTACACATCGCGCGCATATACACAAACGTCATTACCATAATGCATCGATGCGGCCACGGTTCCAACTTCCATGATCATCTCAGATGGCTCATCGTCGACATCCCCGCTGTGGCGCGGTGTGCGTCCCCGCCTGAGACCTTCGGAGCGGCAGCCGTTCTTCGCTCCCCGCATGGGCGACGATCCTCCACGGCAAGCCTAGTATTCTACCGTGCCGGCTTCTCCGTCTTCGAAGGCCCAATAAGTACGTACGCAGATCTCGTCCATCGCTCGAAATGCACATGCGTCCACGATTGGATTGATATTGCGCGGCGCCCTTCTTTTTCGCATTCGGCGTTTCAGACGAGCGCGACATACCTAAGTGCATACAATCGTCCTCGGGCGCATCAACCCTCCTGACACACTACATGTTATGGACTCCAGGAGTCGAAAGGGAGCCGAGGGCCCGAGACACATATATGACATAGTGCGTGCTCTCTGTTCATTTCACGCGGCTGCACATTTCACGCGCACCCGCGCGCACCGGCAGGATGGCGGGGGGCCCACTTGCGAGCGACGTCGACAGCACTCTTGTCATTCTTACGTGCGTCCCTGCGGCACATCGACCCCGCCGAACATATCGCGTTAGCGTGACGCTCTCCAGGTGTCAAATTTTCAGGGATGGGAGCTTGGGACGATGATATCGGCGTTGTGGCGCACAGCATACTTATACGACACTTGACGCTCCTAGGTCACTCCGCGCAAGACGCCTGGGCTGTCACGAGAGACACGCCGAGCTTTGTTCTCCTTAGCTCTGTCTGTCGGGCTGCCGGGGAGCTCCAGCTCCTGGCATGATGTCGGACGTGCTTTTGCGGTGCCTGCCGATTTAGCTGATGACATTGACCCTTTGCCGAGAACCCGAGGTGTGGTCCATGGTTTCTTTGGCGGGCCCTTGCTTGCCAACGTGAAGGGACCCGATATATTCTGCTCTGTGGTCGGCGGAAGACCTTGGCGGTTATGTAACTAAGTTGAACCGCAGTGAGCCGCGTGCGTTTTGTATTGGCATCCGGGGCTAACGTCTGCCGAACAACAGAATGTCATGGAGACCTTGCCGTACATGTGGCGACTGGGTTTCGACTCCCTGCACCAACATGTCTGCCCCGCGAGCTGGCGCATCCCGGTTTCAGCGGACGACGTCAGCCGAGATATCGTAGAGATGGCCTCGGCGACCCAAGCCTTCATACGATTGTGCCCGCTAACCGCGACTGAATTCGCGAATGAAGGATGTCCCGACTTGGAAACAGAAGCGCTAAAGCTTGGGACACGTCCCGACCCTGACAATGTGCTAGACGGTGCTTCTGTGACGGTGTTCGAGCGGGAGGGTAAGTACGTGGTTCCTCGATCGATCTGTGGAGTGCTGCACGCTTACGGCCGTGGGCTTCTCTGCACAGGCCCGTCGATCTAGTGTCAGAAGAGTGTCAGAAGTCAACTTGAGCAGTACGGCACCCGCGAAGCTTCGACCCGACTTTGCATGCCATGCGCGCGTGCTGGTACCCTGTCGGCGGTCCTAAGGATATAGATGCCCATGGTTAGCGTGTGCACGCGTGTACCCAATAGGATTTGCTTGCTATCTCCTCCATCCGCAGATCGTCGTACCTGGTTACAACGTCGAATGGTACTATGCGTCGGATCCCACGGTCGGTCGTGTTGAATCCGTCGCAAATCAGATCGTCGTCGTTAGATTTCCAGGTGAGTTCAGCGTGGTGTGCTGCAAGTATGCTTTGCAGCGCGACAGTCTTTTGTGCGACGCATGTGGTCGCACACATGCTACAGCGGCGCTGGAGTGTCGATCTCCCAGTGTCCCATATCTAGGTTCCACATAGCATGTCAGTGATCAAGCCCTCCAGCTGGGTAAACTCATTTCTCGTGTAGGCGACCTCTCCAGCTGGGGCCTCTGGGCCGTATTCATATGCGTGTCGCTTCGCCATAATTACTCCCCACCGAATCGAGACTCGGTCCGAGTCGCCGGGCGGTTAATAAATGACGTCATGAAATCGCGGGCGTTGTGGCGTACGTCGGCCATCTCCCAATTGCAACATTTCGATTCGTCTTTCGACTCCTGATCCACATGAAAAATGGATTAATATTTATTTAAGGAAAGATTCCTCTAATCAATCCTTTGAGGCGCTCACTGGTCCAGGGAATCTTGGTACCGCTGGGCGGCCCGGGGTGGGGGCAACTTCTAGTACTTATGCGAAGGTCCACTGCTTCAACTTGGATGATGGGAAAGACATTAGGTGTTGGAAGCAGATCCTGACTATGAGACCGTCTATGTTAGTGATAAGTGAATATCGCACAATTTGATAGCGGCAGGGGCCTGAGGGGGAGATATCCGCCCCATCGCTGAGGGCATGGTCTAGCGCAGGGAAGAGGGAAAGGGATTAAAAGCCTATCTGTACGTGCCGGCTCCTCAATCATTGTATGGCGACGTTCGTATCCTGCCTACCCCTGGAAAGTAAGTAGTCAAAGCTGTAACGTAGAGGTCGAGAGGCAACCCGAGGCTACGTAGACCTCAAAGTACGGCTCTAGAGTCGCGGAAACGGGTTTGGGAACTCCGAACACGAATTGCTTGTACCGCTGCAGCAACGACTGAAATGCACAGGGTGCCAACCTGAACGTATCCTTGCGACCAAGGAGAACGTAGCAGAAGGGTGCGCTCTCCTTCACCGGAGGGCTTCTCCGCACATTCCATGACAACGTTTCCGGAGAGACGCAGCCGCGGGCGCGGAGCGTGGACCCTTTCGTAGGATGTAAACAACACAGCAGCCGAGCGGGAGACACGACAGTGACCTGGCCGATCAATTGGGATGAAAGCAAACACGTTAATTGGACCCGTTATGTCCCGGAAAATACACAATAACCAGGGAAGTATCACTCCTATCGACCTTACAATCCCGTTAGCATCGTCGGCGCACCAAACTCCGCAGAACCTTCCCTCGGACGCTTTCTCTCCCTCCCATCCTCTCGTCTGGTGTCGTCGTCTTCGACATCGCTCGCGTTGAGGTCCAACTCGATATCCCAAGCGGGACTTGGCGGGCGTTTGCCAACTGGAGGGGGCTCCGACTCCGGAGATGGAGAACTGTTGAGATCGAGCTCGATGTCCCATGTAGGACTCGGCGGCCGCGGCCGCGGAGCTGGGGGAGGTCGAGGTGGAGTGGGAGCGCGTCGCTCAGGCACAACGCCGTCCCCGCCGACAAGGTTGGATTCTTGTGCGCGTCCTTTGCCCTTGTCAAGACTGGACACCCGGTCTTCGGTACTTGCGGAGGCCTGTTGGCTGGCACGTAGCTGGAGCTGCGTGCTCACGGGGAGGGCGCTGGTGGCATTGTTTCGGAACGGTTTGTTGAACGCGTCTTGTATGCGCTTCGCTTTGACTTGTCCAAACCCTGGCAAATTTTGCAACTGCTCAGACGATGCCTTCGAGATGGCTGCTAAGCTCTGATAGGCACCGTCAGCATGGACGCCCTTATGCGGGGAACAATACAAAGGAAGACGTAGATGGAATGTGTCAACCGGAAAACATGAAATGGGACGCGTTGCGAGAGCCACCGGCGTAGCTCCAAGGACCGCGAGATATATGCGCAGCCCTACCCCCGGTAGATAGGCGAAGCATCGTACTACTTACCCCAAACGAGGTCCGCAGAGTTTCCACGTCAGTCTTGTTGACTTTACTGATGCTAGTCAGAGCAGTGCGGAGCACTGAATGATAATCTTTGTCGACGCGTTCCTTAATGAGGTCCGGAGGTTTGTGCTCAAACTGCTTGAAGGTCGACAAGTAGTACCCTGCTTCCTCAGCGCTGGATAATACGCACCATTAGTATATAACAAGTGATAGATGGAATGTGAGCTTACTTCCACGCGACTACGACAGTAATCTCGTTGATGAGGCATATCTAGAAATATGGGTGCTCGGATTCAGGAGCGTGGGGCAGACTGTGATGCACGAATGCATACCTTCGTCAATTCACGTATCGGCTCTTGATGCTCGCTCTGAATCCAAATCTTTGTTAATGTCACAATATTCTGGCAGGCATGGAGCGCGTACAGACCACATCACACATTAGCAAGAGGATGCGAAGATTATAAGCATGTCCGAGCTTCTCTATGCGTTGATGGATATATTCTGGGTGTAGCCTATGATACCTCAGACTGCAAGGATCGTCACCGGGTACGGTAGGAGCGCAACAAGGTGGAAGGGATGAACGTACCTCAAGAATAGGACACCTGTAGTCCTGCCCACTTGGTAATCGGCTAGGATCTCTCCAAACTCTTTCCCGACGTTCCTCGCACATTCCAGAACAGGGTTCCCTCGCTGCACGGCATGAGTTGCGGGAGTGGGCTGAACATAGATATCACACGCATACCTGACATGGGTTGACGATGATGTTGTTGCCTGTCCCGGGAACAACGACTGGCGGTTTGGGCTGACCACCTGGCCTGCTCGACCCGCTTGAACCTACGGCTGAGGCCATTGACAATACGTGGCGAATGAATGCAAGCAGGAAGAAAGGATGAGTAGAAGACAGTATTGAGACGGAAGCCGAACGAGTCAGTGCGGTCCAGCGGACAGACGATTCACGAAGCGCCGAGGGAGGACCTGGAGATAAGATAAGATGCATGTAGACATGGCGAGACGAGTCGCGTCTGCGCGATCGACGATTGTCCGAGAGTCCAATCGATCCACCGAGGTTGCCGTCTCGACCCATTCAAAGCGTCTTCCTCCCTTGTTCTTGCCTGCATCTACCTTGCGCACCTCCACCTCTCACAGCACACTACGCCCAAGATGGTCCGCCAGTTCTTCGTTGGAGGCAACTTCAAGATGAACCCGAGCACTCGGGAACAGAAGAAGGCGCTCGTCAACACGCTCAACAGCGCGTCCGTCGACCAGGACGTCGGTCTGTAAATTCAAGCCAATATGTCCACAACTCTCACCTAACAACTCTTACACGATATCACTCCAGAGGTTGTCATCGCGCCCCCCGCGCTCTATGTGATTGCCGTGAAGGAGACCCTTCGCGGAGACTTCAAGGTTGCCGCCCAGAACTGCTACGAGAAACCCTCTGGCGCGTTCACGGGTGAGATTAGGTGCGTCCGGCCTTCTTCATGCATTCGCTCGCTGCCATTCACATACCGTATGCCTCAGTCCCGCTCAGCTCGTCGACGCAGGCATTCCCTACGTCATTCTCGGTGAGCATCTTCATATATTCCTTCCGGTCACACCCGTTCACCGCCCCTCTCCCAGGCCACTCAGAGCGCCGCACGCTGTTCCACGAGACGTCAGAGGAGGTTGCCGCCAAGACGCGCGCAGCAATCTCCGCCGGCCTTTCCGTCATTCTCTGCGTGGGCGAGACCCTCCAGGAGCGTGAGGCGGGGAAGACCAAACAGGTTGTCGAGGATCAGCTCAAGCCCGTCGTCAGCATCCTCAACGAGGCTGATTGGAGGTGCGCAGCCTCTCAACTTGAATATATCAAGGGTATCTTGAAAGAGCCTCCTTATCAGCACGGTCGTGGTCGCCTACGAGCCTGTCTGGGCGATTGGCACCGGCAAGGTCGCGACGTCCGCACAGGCGCAGGAAGCTCACGCAGACATCCGCGCGTACATCTCTTCTGCCGTCTCCACTTCTGTCGCGGAGAGTACCCGCATCATCTACGGTGGCTCTGTCAACGCTGGCAACTGCAAGGAGCTCGGTTAGTCGCGCGTCCACGCTATCTACGCCCTCCATGATTGATCGAGGCTGATTGTTGCCTCGTTCTCAGGCTCTCAGAAAGACCTCGACGGTTTCCTGGTCGGCGGCGCGTCGCTCAAGCCCGAGTTCGTCGACATCATCAACGCAAAGAGGGCATGAGAGATCGCAGCCACCGAAAGTGTGGAGCTAGTGTGGCTATATACCTATACCTGACCGACTTTCTAGACCAGGAGGATTGTATACGTAAGAAACGAAGCAAATAAATGAATGTACTCTTCCCCCGTTCAATGTACATCTCGCGCTCTCAGCTCTCGTTTATGGGTATGGATCATCTGCAAGGGGTATACTAACGTTGCCAACACTGACCAGCGGTCCAGCCCAACCGAGAACCCTGCCTGGGTGTAAAAATACAGGATGAAACATCTATGTAAACTACGGCATGAGTACTTGAGCTCTAGCTCCCGGCCAGACCAGCCCAACCATCGCCGACGTCATATGGTGCCTACTAGCTACCGTGTATCAGGCAATGCTGTTTTGGGTTCTATCCACCGAGACAATCCTGAGGTGCCCTGTCGACGGCGCGCGGACGATTCCCAGCTCGCGCATCTCCACGTCGCTCAGCGCCACCGAGCCGTGCCCGACGGACGACTCCACGGAAACCGTCATTTCCTGATCCCGCTCCGCGTCTTTGGCCGCGTCGAGGCTGAACGGCTCGAACGCCCTCCGGCTCCCGATCCGCCCCCGATTTGGGCTTGATGGGCTGAGCACCGGGCTGAGCGGGGGCGACTTGGGGAGCGATCTGGAGGGGTTGGCGTCGGCCTCGGGGTCGTGGAGGTGCCCGCGTACATTGAGACAGAGGCGGCTCGACATGACCGAGGACAAAGCGACGGCGAAGCCAACTGGGATTTCCACTTCTGCGCCCTAAGGGAGGGGAGAGGCGGATCGAGCATGAGTGACAGTCGCGGGAGCCAAAGGGACGATGTGAGCGTATGTCACGGCACTGCACGCCGGAGAGTGAAGCCGTGACGGCGCGGTGGGACGGCGTGGGAGGTGAGAGCTGCACGTACCGGACGTGTCAAGAAGATGATTGTATTCATCAGGTAGGTTGCGAATATGCTAGTCGGAACAAACTCAGCGTCAGCAAGCTCTCCTTCCTCTAGGACAAGACGGTCGTGTCTGTAGCCAAATACGGGGATCCGCGAACCCCAGGAACAGAAGACGGGGACGGAGGACTTACATCACAAAGTAAAAAACGGAGTCAAGCACGAGGATCTCGATGATCCGTTTCCCACTCTGCATGACGTTCGCGCCTGGACGGTAGCTGTAGGAGCCCCGATAGATTGCCAGCCCACACAGTACGCTCTCGGAGACGAGCATGGGGACCCAGAACGCGTAGAAGTCGCCTGGAAGGCCGAATGGCACGCATACTGTCGTGTTCGACAATGGGAGCCTGATCGCGTAAGCTGTGATGGTAGGTAAGAAGGTTAAAGGGGTCTGCGGTGAAAGGCGAAGTATGAAGACAGACTTGTGATGAAAGAGAGGGCATTGCCCATGACATACGACGCCCCTACGGCCGCGCCGACGGAAACGAACGTGGTTAACGCGAGAATGCGCTTATCTCGGAAGTACAGAGCGTATAGCCGCAATTGTAGTATCACTGAAGGGGCTACGTGAGGCGTAATACGCCGATAGTTAATACGGGATGACTTACATTCAGCAATAACGAACATGAAGACTCCCGTGGATCCCTGCCATACGTACCATTTAAGACAGCTGTGTACACGTGCTCAGTTTCCTGTTCGCGACATATCTGAGAGCGACATACAACTGTGGATAAACATGTAAGTAACAAGCGGCACCGCCCATGGACGTTTGTGGTACTCACAGAACTTGAGAGCGCGTTTGTGTTGAACAACACTGCATACGGGGTGAGCCATGTATCCTCCTGGGAGCATTCACCATTAACGAACCGTAATTATTGAATCTTAGGAGGTAAATGTAAATGCGCGAGGAGATACTTCGAGGAAACGTGGGGTGATGGACGTACACGACTGTACAGAGAGCATAATATCGGTTCTGTGTAACTCATGTGAGCAAGATAGTTCGTCAGCCGGATGAAAGAGAAGCTCACTATTAGGAACAAGAGTTTCCCCAATGACCATTGCGCATGCTACGTGATACCGAGTCAAGATACGATCAGCAAACGCTGTGCATTGAACTCGCACCCAGAAGAGCTCGATCTACGCAGTCCATTCTGGACAGTTAACATTGTTAGGAATATACCCGAAGCATAGAATACGTACCTCCCGGTCCAGCGTCAAGACTTTATCGAAGAAGGGAGGATGCATCGTAGTAAGCGCGTCTCACCACTGCCAGGAATAGCACACAACGTACCATGGTCAAAGAGGATAATCGCGGTACTGGCCACTGGCAACGTTGTTACGGCGCATGGATAAGCTACAAGGCAACCAAGCACTCACGTTCAGCATAGCGAATCTTCGTGATGGTCGGGAGAAGCTCCTCGAGGATGGCGGCCTGCGACTGTGCATCCGCCATGGCTTCTCGCCTCCCGCTTCCGGCCCCGGTTGGGGGAAAATGTTCGGGACTCGGAGCCCAGGGAAGGGAAAGGCACGCGCAGCGAGAACGGCGAGGGCAGGCTGGGGCGAGGAGGGGGAGATGGACCCAGAAAGAGGGCAAGGGGGCCAGCGCTCATGTCCACGGACAAGCACAAGTAAAGTACTTATAAGTATGACATGTGCAAACAGCAGATCGTTCACGGAGGCCGGCGGCTAGATGACCCCGGCACATGGAAGAGACATCGGCCACACAGGGGACCTGGGCACCAAGCCGGCAACGCAAGGGGGGCCCAGAAACCTCCATCTGACACCAGCATGAAACACAAGCTTACCAGAAATGGAGAGGAAATTTTGGATGGAAGGGAGTAAAAGTGACGAATCTGGCGGCGGGAGGGGTGCGGGCCAATTCACCGGGACGAAGACCTTCCAACCTGCGCGAAGTTGCGAATCAGAGTGGGACTTGTCTTGTACCCATCCATCTTAACTCGCAGTGAAGACGGATGGGTATAAGACGAAGTGGGATGGAGGCTGATTGCGTCCGCACGGCGCAGATACGATCTCACTATAGTACTGCAGCTGACCAGGAACCAGCATGCATCAACGGCGCCACCAACCCTCGGGCGCTCGCATCATCCGACGTGGCCAAGTTTCTGTAACGGCTCTGCAGGACGTTGCGTTCTAAGTACTGAGTACTTAGTACTACGCAGGAGCATGCCTCAAACGTCCCTGCCGACCGCACCAGACCGCCATCGCCGAACTTGCCGCAATCTCTGTCGGGCGGTAAGTAAGTAGGACACTGGACGCACCAATTAATACCAGCATCCAATTGGGCTCGTTACGGCAATCAATAGACCTGTCTTCTCATCTGCGATGCAATCCCGTCCGAAGAGAGGACCAAATAGGCATTAGCCAGGTTGTCAGAGAAATCGTGTGACGGAGGATGCGGCGCGGCGGGGGGGTCGATGTTACTAGGAAAGGACACATCGCTTTGCAGCACGAACCCAAAACAAGCGTACTTGTCACCAATGCTATGGGCCCAGGGCCCATACGAGAACATTGCGCATAAGCCAACAAGTTTCGGGAAGATACGCTCGTCGCCCGAAGACGAAACCTTACTTACTTACTTACTTACTTAGAACCTGCATAATCCCAGTTCTATGTACAGTACGTCCGCATCGAATACCCAGAAGAGGGGGAAAGCGATGTAAGTAGATGTGGCGGGCGTCAGTGTCAGAGGACATCTCGGAGTAAATAAGTAAGTTCCGCAGCTGCCGGCTCCGCAGCGATGACGGAGGCGACATCTTCGCAAACTGGACAAAGCACGACCGAAGAAACACAACCGAGGCTAACTACAGTACCAGGCACAACTTACAAGATAAAGATCTACTCATTCCCTGGCATCCCCAGCTGCACAATGTTGGATCAGTACCACGACGGGGTGAATCTGACGAATATCTGCCTGCCAATCATGCATATAAGACATACGAGTGCACACATCTGTTTAACTACGTCTCTACGGATTCCGGTCCGAACACGGGGAAGAATGACGAAACGCTTCTTTCACGTCGCCTCGACGAACGCTCTGTGCACGACGAGCGAGTCCCCACCAGCAGACCTGAGTTCGACTCCTTCGCCGGCCCCGATGAAGAACACGTCACCCTCGGAGATGTCCAGCTCCTCGCGACAGCCCCACTGAACCGTGCCTCGACCACCGGTGACGATCGCAATGCTTGGTCCGTCGATGGGCGGGTGAGACTCGACTTCACCCGCCGGCACCACCGCGCGAAGCACCGAGAACTCCGGAATGGGCGGGTCGTAAAGGGTGCTGTGGGAAGAGGACTGGAACGAGCGGGGTTCGACGAGGTGCTTCGACGCAGGCGCGGCGTTGTAGGTGAGCCCTGAGACCAGGTTGGGAATGTCCCGCAGTTTCGGTGTCAGACCGGCACGGATGACGTTATCAGACGTCGCCATACACTCCACGATATCTGCGTTAAAAGGCGGCATGAGCCCTCACGCAACGACAACCAGAGTTGTAAGACTAAACATACCTCCGGAGACATAAGCATGCGGCTCGCCCGCAGCCAAAAAGATCGCCTCGCCCGGGTTCAGGCAGAGATGGTTGAGCAAGAATGCGCAGAAAACACCGATGTCGCCCGGGAACTGGCTGTCCAGCCGCACGACGAGGTCACGAACATCCTTCTCCGACGGCTTCGCGCCGCCAGACTTGTATCGCGCGATGAGCTGCTCGAGTGCAGGCTGAAAGAGCGGCGCGCTTGCCGTCATCACCGCGGAGAAGATATCCTTCAGTGCTTGCTTCACTTTCGGGTCCGTAGAGTCTTCGGTAGAGGCAACCGAGAGGAATTGCTCTTGAATGGCCTGGGGAACGAGGGTTGCAAACTCCGGCGTGTCGACGAGGTAGTCTGCGATGCGGGCCAGGGGAAGGAAGCCGCACATGGCCTGGAAGGACGTCAGGGCAAGTGCCATCTCAGGCTTGTGGTTCGCGTCTGCGGCGAATGGAGATACAGGTATATGCGGTGCACAAGAGGAACAAGCTTGAAGTAGGCTTACCTCTGTAGACTTCTGGACGCTCCGCGTGCAGCTTTCGCGCCATCTCCTTGTCCGGGTGAGTCTGGATGCTCAACGCCTTCTCGATCGCAAGCACTTTGAACAAAAAAGGCAGGTTCCCCTCTGCGGCGCCCTCCCCTTTGAAGCCCTCCACGACGCGAGCACCGATTAACTCCGGGTGCGCGGCGAGGTAATCGGATAGCTTCTCTTGGGAAGGCGATTCGAGGAGACGCGATGGGGAAGTGTGGTGGGTTCCCATCCATAACTACAGGACCTGGCTAATCAGGTTGGAATGCTCGCCTGGATGAGCAAAGAACTTACTTCAGCATATGGAGCGCTCTCATCGAGCGTGAACCCTGATAGCTTGCTAGCTGCAGCGTACTGCGCGACCTTTGAGGAGGAGCCAATCTTGCCCCAATCATACATCTGGGTTGTTGGTATGATCTTGAAGACAGCGGACATCTTGCTAGCGGGGTTGCTAGGAGGTATAAGTCGAACGTGTTAGGAGGAGCGCTAGGAGAGTGGGAGTCGTATGGTTTGGTTGGCGCAGATGACGAAACGCAGGTAGTACCGTGCTACAGTTTATAGGAGTGCGCGGATGTGTCGTAGAACATACGAATTTGGCGGATGTGGGAAGGGGAAGAGAGTGACGTCCAATTGCAAGACATTGACAATCAAAGTTGAATCATTTGATCTCAGGCCAGAGCCGTTCATCGATCTGCACGATCTCTACGGCCCGTTAGTAGCAAGGTCGGTCTCTCATGGCAAGACCAAATGCAAGCCCTTGTAACTTGAACTGTAGCATATCGTTCAGTACTGCACAAAAGCTCATTGATACATATGCATTTTGAAACGGGTTTTAGGACGTGTGCAGGACTTGTACGCAGTGGCCTCTATAGCACCCTCAAGTCCGTAAGGCTCCGTTGACCAATCAATATTACAATTGTAGGCTGCATGTTTTCTAGAGCTCAAGGTCAAGGGCGGGGAACTCGAAATATCCTTGCATTACAAAGTGTCCCCTTAGTTCTCGATTTACTTATTTCGCATGAACCCAGGGCCACTTGTTCGGACTCAGGATGAGCACACAACTCGGACATGGCGGATTGACCGCCACAGGCGAACTCGTCCGCAGGAGCTTGTGCAACGAAGTACATTAAAGAAGCCATCCACGAACGCAGTCGCAACGTTGCCCAGCGAGGTCACGACACACGAGACATGCGATATTAGCGCTCGCGGAACACCTCGTCGGAGTCGTCCCAAAGTAGCGACACAAGTCATTCACGTACCTATATATACAGGCCCAGAGTCTAAAAGATTCTGAGACATAGAAATATCACGAGTCTGCCCTTCGAAAGCTACACGTCAAGGAAGAAGACGGCATCCGTGATGCCTGGGTCACTCGAGAAGGATTTGTCATTGGCATAAGTAGTACGTGGTCCATTCAGAACGGGGAGGACCAGACAAGGGATCCAAGGCGACTCAATGGCTAGGCCCTCCACCCCCCGTTCCGTGAAGTGGTTAACAACAGATAATGAGGACCGCTTCTGTGTGTTACTAAGATGGAGTCTGATTGATGGCGGGCGTGGCAAGATGCGACGCTTTTCGGTAGCGCTGAGGGACACCCAAAACACGGACAAGCGGGATACGCAAAAGGGCCCGGCTGTGATTGGGACGGATCATCCGTCGCCTCGTGAAGGCGAAAGGCAGCCTACCCTGTAACGTATTCAAACACCCACAGCGTCCGAGACATTGGCAGTGGGGCATAAAAGTGAGGTGGGTATATCACAACCCTCGCCGCGGTCCCTGAGGTGACACGAAAACACTCAGACACTGGCAATTAATTATCCATGGCAAGTATATTCACTCACATGTAACTATGCCTGCCTTTGTTCAGTACGAACGTCTCTGTGCTTCTCTTCGTCGATCTCTCCCGTACTGGTCGAGTGCCACTTCTCGTCATGCGAGACACTACGTGCGCTCACGAACGAGAGCACACTTGAGGTTACGCCGAAAAGGAAGGCGATCCACGGTAGAATGGCGGCGAGTTTGACTGCAACGTGAATGTGAGACCGAGCCTCTCGCACAGACATACATATCACAACGGCGACTTACGATAACCAATCTCATGGTACACTGTTGTTACGCCGAGGGCCTGCTGGAGGGACTGGACTACGACCGCCGGGACGGGGACTCCGTTGACGGACGCGGTGACTTTCGCCCCTCCGTTCGCAACGAAGTTCGTCATCGCAACCAGGGCTGCGAACAACCCGACGGTGGACACGGATAGGAAGACGCCTTGCCAACGTAGCGTGCGTCCATTGCTCTTCGCCGGCCGGAGAAGGAGCAGGCCGAGGGACACGCACGACACGAGAGCGAGTGCTCCACAAAACGCAGTCACGGCTGCGCCTGAGTCGAAAACGTCGCTGTCGTCAATATCGATCGAGGTCCCCCGAGGCGCCACCCGCAGGACGTCGCTCTTTTGATTGTTAGACTTGACAAAGGCGTTCGCGTTCAACGCCAACCCGACGACGCCGAAGGCGAAGGAGAGAAAGAGGGACGCAGCGCGCGCCGCATTGGAGGAAGCAGATGGCGGGGACATCGTGGTGAGGATCAAGGATACAAGACTGCGCGGTGGCTGTGGGGCGAAATGGAGGAGGCGATGAATCCTCCAAATCATCCGCTATATAAATTAATCTGTCCACTGGCCGTAAATCGTTAGCATGCCAGAGATTGTCAGAGAAGCGCTGGTGAAGACAACTGCAAAGCGTTCCAAGGGCCGATCATTCTCTCGTGACACTAGTACTGCAGCTGCGTCATCGCAATTGCCTCACTGCCTGCGGACTCGGAACACGCAGGCGGCCGTTTCAGAACGCCCTGAACAAGAACGCCTCAATAACTCTCTCCGTGCCAGACAAGTGCATAGAAAGGACGCAAGGGGAGTCGCACGACCACATGGGACGCGTTTTGACGAAGCAAAAACCTCCACGGACTCTTGCGAGTGCCTGAGATTCGCATCTTCCGCTGTGATTCTCCTTTCACGTGAACGCGCCGTGCCGGGAAATGGAGATTGGGACACAGTCTGGACCGTTGTGCCGGAAAGTCGGGAAGTTGAATACTATGCCATAGTGTGAGTATAAAGACGATAAGAATCGGTAGAAGTGTCGGATGAAACACTCATGACTCACCAAGCTACCGGGATTGTTTTCGGGGGGCAATGGGCCATGGGTTGCACAAAGAGAAGCATGCAATCATCCGTCAGCCAGCACAAATCGGCTGCTAATCATATACGCGAAGACGTGAACATGTACATACGTCTGAAATGCCCCGTTGACAGGTATTGTCAGGGCGGAGCAAATACACTAGCTCTAAAACATGCAGGCTATATATCCAATGTGGATCCGAGCACGAGCTAGACGGGCTTGCTGCGAACGTACTTAGGCACGAGCTACTCAACCCGCTCTAGGTCACCCGCGGATCATCGATCGGTGACTCACGCCTTTCGCGCGAGTAGAAGTGTCAACGGCCACTCGATGTCGACCGTGTCTTCGTCCTTAGGAATCTCCTTGCCATCGGCGCGCGCCACTTCTTCCTTCAACGCCATACAGAACCGCGTGGCCAAGTCCCCACCAGGACGCCGCACGTCTTCGGGGTTTCGCTCGTTGAAAGTGTGCAACGCACTCGCCGAGTAGAGGTAGCCCTTCAGCTCTTCCCATGTCAAGGTCTTCCTCAGGATGACCGGACGCGGATTCGGCAGCGCAGGATTGTGGGCCCCGGAGAAGAAGACACGCTCGAATGCGCTAAACTCGTCCGGGACGACATGCGCGGGATCTGGGATGTCGACGAGATGGTTATCGAGAATGGTTCGGCCGGGACGCTCCCAGTATGGTCCGATTGAGTTCTTCGGGTCACAGCCCTGCATGAACTTGTTGATGAGTTTGGTGGCAGTAGGGCGTCCTGAAAGACGGAATTCTGAGTAACCCTGCCGGAGGAGTCCCCATCAGCATTCGGTACTCGCACTCAGCAGCGGTGTACACCTTAATGAGGTATATGATGACGTGGAATTGAAGACGTACCCAAACTGCCAGCGTCCCGTCCTTGCGCAATACGCGCGCAACTTCGGGCCAGAACTTCTCCCAGTTGAACCAATGCGCGGCTTGTGCTATCGTCCCGTGCCACACCATGAGTCGCAATCATACGCATATGGAAGAGAATGACATACCGGCGGTCAGGAGGTCCACGCTGCCATCCTGTATGAGCGGAAGCACCTCGGCAGACGACTGGTGGAACTCAATCTGCGCCGACAGGTCGAGGCCTGCCAGGCGCGATTTCACGCTCTCCCGCGCCTGCTCGATCATCTTTGCGCTGGGGTCCACGCCGATAACGCGCTTGAACGGCGTGAGCTCGACCGTCGCTTGGCCTGGGGAAAGGGCATACATCGTCACTGCAGCATGTCCTTAGACCATAGCCGCAGACGTACCTGTTCCGCACCCGACGTCAACAGCGGTATCCCATCGTGCACCCTTGGCGCGCTCATGGTACTTGAAGATGAAGTCGTACAGCTGGCGAGGGTAGGTCGGCCGACCTGTGGATGAGCAAACTCGCAAGATTAGCTGCGTTTTCCTCCTCGGGTATGAGCGAGGTGCTTACTTGACGCGTACCTCGCTGCGTTGAAGGTGGTTTTACCAAAGGTGGCCATGTTGTAGGGCAAGGGAGCGTCAGAGCATGATCGACCTGGTCCCTACGTATCTTTTAACTGACAGAGTTGATTGCACAGATATTCGTTCGGACGTGAGTGCGAGCGTCGGGAGAGATGTCCGAAGCGCCAAACAACCGATCAGACAAGCGTCTGTGCCGTGGAAATGCATCTAATCTAATCTCTCTTTCCCAATTTGTGACATCACGGCAGAATGGGCGGCTATCTAATCTGGTCGGCCTCCGCGTGGCCTGTTGTTTTTCGAACCGCTCAGCGTTGTTCCCGCCTCGTTGCGTTGTGCCTGCTTCCTGTTTGCCTGCAGGCCAGGTTCGAGCCTCGACATACTTATCTGTGTTCCCTGCTTCTCGAGATACCCTTCTCACCCCCCATACCCACTTGACTGACTCAGTAACGCGCTCACGAGACTTTCTTCACCTTGGTTGCCATACGGGACTTCAAGAATCCAGACCAACCTGAGGAACCAGCCCGCAGCTCGCGCGGCGTACCAGGATATTTCTGTTTCTGGCCGTAACGCCCAGGAAAACTCTGCTTCCTTGCGCCTCAAGTTGCGGCTCGCCCGTTCCCAACCTTCTCCGTAAATTAAAGGATCTGCGCCCTTCCGCGCGGACGGGGTTGTACAAGAACCCCACGCTGCAGTCCTGGACGACGTTTATTAACCGTCTCCGCGGCCTAGCGACATTACGACTTCACGACAATTTCATTATCCTGGTGCGTGCCCTCAACGCTCCTTTTCGACAATAAGCTTCTCACCCAGAACGTGCACACCGCCGTGATGGGTTTTTCCTTGCACGCCCACGAACGACCCAGCGTCCTGGACGTCCAACGGTATGAAGCACTTCCGCCGAAAACGGACGACCTCTACGACTTCTCCATCTCCCTCGAACCCCCATTCGGTGTCGGTATCCGTCCCCGCATCTCTAGCGCCCGCGTCCCAGCCCAACACCCCACTATATGCGCGCTTTACAACTCACCACGGCCAAGAAGGCACGGGGTCCAAGCCGGTCGTGTCTGGGCCTGTCGCACTTGCTCCGCGGAGGGCCGGTCAGGTCCCTGTCCCAGTACCCGCAGCTGGTCCGCTCTCGCGAGGGCCATCGCCTCAGAAGGGGAGGGAGGTTGCTCAGGAGGAGTGGAAAGCCACGCCTAAGCGAGCGGAATTGATTACGGAAGAGAGGAGGTCGAGCGAGGACGAGGGACGAGGGAAGGAGAGGGAGAGGGAGAGGGAGAGGGAGGTGAAGAGGGAGAGGGAGGTGAAGAGGGAGAGGATGCCGAACAACGGGGAGGCGCCTTTGGGGAGGAACGGGGAGCGTGTGGAAGGCGAGCGCGTTCTCTTACCCGCGCGGATGCGGACAGTGAAAAGAGCGGGAGAGAGGCAGGAGGATTCGGGGGGGCGGACGAAGGAGATCGTGGAGGAACGGCCGAAGAAGGATACTTTGCCTCTACGGGACCCCACTTTGGGCGAACATCTTTCCTCTCAGGATGGGCGTGTTCCCCTTTCCACTCGCAAGGTGACGCAGCAAAGAGCGGAGGGGACGGAGTGGTCGAGTGAGGCGCGACGCAGGGAAACGTCCCCCGTGAAGAAAAGTGATCCGGGAGAGGGTATGGGCGGGGCGGAGCGACCGCGCGTGAAGGGTCCACGCGTCCGTTTACCGTCTCGAACGGACTCACGCAACAAGGTCGATGTTCACGGTGACGCGAATGCCCCATCAACTTCTGGGAGGATACGGGAGGACTCGCGAGCACGCGAAACGCATCAGGAACCTCGTTTCACCTCGTCCCCGGCATTCGCATTTGGCTCCACTCACCATGGCTCTGCCTCTACGAAGGCCGTCGTCATCGGTCCTCCGTCACCTTCAGACGGATGGGAGGACAAGTTCTCCAGGCCGAAGCGACTGTACGAGAATACGGTCGCAGCCAACGCGCCTGCTTCATCTTCAAGTGGGAAGCCCACGCGACCGCTCTCGGACCCTTTCAACCCTTCCGACAGGCCGACCAAGACGCAGAAGTCAACGACAAGCTCATCAAATGTCTCAAGCGCCACAGCCGCCACTCAAGAATCCTCGAGCTCTGGTTCAACGTCTCGCGACTTGCAGGACCGATCACGCGTTGTAGGCGATCGTGTGCTTCTGCCAGCAAGGAAAGTGATGCTCCGCCGTGCAGAGAACAGCGAGAGCGACGCTCCATCGGAACGAGGAAGGACGTTGAGCACGAAACGACATACACGACTATCGCGGGACATCGGTTCTGACGTCTCGGCGGCGACGTCATCTGGTCCTTTCGTGGCGTCGGCCATGTCTACTCCATCGACCAATCTATCATGTTCTGACGGTAATAGAGTGACTCTGGACGACATTAGAGTTCTTCCGGAAGTCGTACCAGTACGGCCCGACGCAGCCTCTATTACGCCTCCGATGCGGCCGACAGCCAAGTCAGACCTCACCACGATCGACCCCATGGCCAGCTCCAAGTCGGTGTTTCCAGTTGCGCAACCGTTGCCGGACTGTACAAAGTCGCCGGAGGGCTCGACGACGGGCAATGTTTCCTCCGGTACCACGACAGCAACCTCTTCTTCCGAGACAAATGGACGGCCACCGAGACGCAGGAAATACTCGTTGCTTGCAGCGTTCGGGCTGCCGATGTCTCGGACGACGTCAGACTCTGAGACGAGCACTGGGCCCAGCATGCATAACATGAAGGTATGGAAGAATTTCATTTGCGGATGGATTGTGCCCTACTTTCGAGGTCATCGTGCCTTGTGACCTCGGTGCAAGTGACGGGCGTGAGTCCGCATCCGTAAGGTGCGCGATGAGAGCGCGATGCAGTCTCTGTTGATACGCGAGTGATAAGTAAAGGCATTGTTATATGAGTGGGTCGTGATGCTTAGACGTTGGGGCCTTCAAAGCTTCATGCGCTTCCCCGCGGCTAGCACACATTCTTCGCCGTCACATGGGTGCATCGAGAACGGGAGATCGTACCGCGACTTAACCTTCTTCCCATTTCCGTGTAGTTGTTCTCCCAGCTCGTTCCTGATTCCTTGTATTTATCGTGGTGCTGACGCTGCCGTGACAACAGGCCCCGACCACGACTCCCTCGCCAGCTCCCTCTACTCCTCCTCTCTCTGTTTCCCCTCCCTCTGCCCCCGACACGCACCTTGCGCGTCCGGTCCTCGCGGCGTCGTCTAGCTCTGACAGCAGCGCAGGTTCGGTAAGCGAGTCCCGTCAGGTACGTATTACTCAATCATTCATGTCACGTCCTGGTCGCTTCCTGTCGACAGGACGGGAAGTCCGTGTCATAAAATTGACGCGTTCCCTGTCTGCAGCGCCTTGCTTCTGCCGCCGGACGTTCTCCCCTCGACCTTCAGCTGCACTCTTTGCACCTCAGTGGCTTCGACTTCTCTCTCGACGCACTTCTAGGCGACGGCCAGAAAGCTACCGACGTGCTCACCCGTGACGCCCCGCCCGATTCAGAGCCCCTGCAGCCTGCATCGGTGCAGCCGCCACAAAGTCCAGAGACATCAAAACGCCGGAGTCCAGTCGCGATCCCTGTCGACTCCCCGCCAGCCCTCGCTTCCACTTCCGATCCTGATCCTCCTCCCGCGGCATCGGGCAAAACAAACTCGGTAAGGGCATCTCCATCCCCAACGCACAACTCAAATAGCCGCAATCTTGCCCCGAACTCGCCCCCTTCTGCACCTCCCCGAAAGACCTCCCCCATCCCTGTGGATCTTCCTGCTCGCGAAGCTCCTGTGCTCGTCCCAGCCCAAAAACCTGGTGCGAAGCCTACCTCACGCGGTATTGATCCTGATCATAGCTTGCTGTCCCCCGAATCGGATACGCGCTACCCGATTCCAAGACGCTCTTCGACCAATCAATCTTCCCGGTCGCGACCGCACAAATCGTCTTCGCACCCGAACGACGTATCTCCCAGCCGTTCTTCGCCTATCCACTCGTCTCCCGGGAAACAAGAGCCTTCCAACATGCTGCCCGCCGCAACCCACCGAGGGCCCATGCAAGGCCGCCCGCTCATTTTCGCTGCCATGGCCGCCGCTGAGGCCGAGGCGGAGATTATGGACCCAAAGGCGTGGATGGCGATTGCTACGACGGAGATGCAGGTCCTGGAGACGGATGAGAGACCCGTACAGACCGAGCACAGTAACGGTTCTAGTCAGTTCGTCAACGGCTATCCCACGCCCCGGTCCTCGTCCCCGAGGTTGCCAACGGTATCGCCCGACTCAAGGCAGGAGAGTAGGGGTGCGGCAGGGATGGGAGCGAGTATCGGCGAACCTTCCGCGAAACACTGGGGGGCCAAAGAGCAACGAAACGACCCGGGCCACTCCTCGCCTTCGTACCCGCAGAGCCCTCCGACGCTACCCGCATATACGCGAGCGCCCACGGAAACGCAATCCCCTCGTCCACACAAGCTCAGCAAATCCAAGTCGCGTGTGAGTAGGATGACAGATGCCTCGCAACCTATGACGCAACGACACCTGCACTCCCACTTCAACGGCCACACGCCTAGCACCCTCGGTGCGAAGCCTCCCACTCCCGTCGAGGATGCGCCTCCCGTGCGCACGCGCGAAGGTCCGTCGAAGGCCGTTGCCAAGCTCACCCATGCTTCGTCCCATGGCGCCTTGCCGGCTCCCTCTGCGGCTTCCCTCGGCTCTCCATTCCAGATGCGTAATGAGAAGGCCCCCATCGATAGGCGTCCCTCTGAGACGTCGCGTTCACCCCCTCCGCGGGTCATCTCCTCGGAGTCACCTGTACCTACTCGTCCCGTCAAAGTGCTCACCGAGCGCCAAATGGAGAAACTAAGCGCTACGAAGGGCTTGTACGTAGACGCTTTGAGCGGGCCACATTCCTCGCAGCGCCGTCACGAACAGCCCCCGCCTGTCAAAAGTCCACCTTCACGTGCCTTGCCACCGACACCCGACACCCTGCCTGACGAGCCGGCCATTCAGCAGGCATCAAGCAGCGGAAGCACAAACGGAGCGCCTTCCCGTCCTGCTACCCCTCCCCGCACGGTGAGCACTCCGCAGAAGGGGGCGGAATCCGAGCTCCCAGGGAGCCCGAGCTCGCCCGAGGACTACGCGCGGGCGCGCTCCCGACGTCGTGGGAAGGCATTGGAGAAGGTTCGTCCTGAAGGGATAGAGAACGTCACTCCTGTGGCAGAGCCCGAACCTGAAGAACCTAAGGAGCCTACTTTCTATGCGCTCGAGAAACATGTCGCCGAAGCGACGCTCTTTGGACAGCTGCTTGGGTATCTCTCTTTCGGTGATTGGCTTGCGCTTTCCATCGTCAGCAAGGCCATTCGGACAACGTTGTATGAGAACCGCGAACACACGGAGCGCGTCCTGGAGAGGTTCCTGCGCGTTGTCGGATACGCTCGCTGGGCGTTTTCCGAGAGTGAGCCGCTCGCTCTCACTTTGACGGTAATTATTATTCTTGGTCCCAGATTGACGCACTAGTGCTGAATGGACCACTCACTAGGATTTAAACGCGTATATGCATGGTGTATCAGTTCCCTCGCATCAGTTTTCTCGTTATGCGGAGACGTACCTTGAGATGAAGGGACGGCGGGAATGGGACTCGCTGCAGTCGCTTGCCGCGGCGTGCAGGTCGTTCACACGCGTCGTCCTCCGCCTTCGTGCTCAAGCAGAAGCAGAAGCGCGCGTTGCCTCTGCCGTAGCACGCGAGAAGACTCGTAGTCCTCTGCGCGGATGGGGAGGCTCGACAACGTCCCTCAGCCACGTATCGCATCAGCAAGCGCACCCGACGTACAGGAATCACTCACGAAGCTCGAGCCGCGCACCCTCCCCGACATCCATGTTCAGCCACTCCCATCACAGTCACCCTGGCCACTCGCGCAATGACTCATTAAAGGACCACGTCATCCACCGCAACCAGAGTGTAGCGCAGTTACACGGCCCCGGTCAAGGAAATGGAATGGGGGCATTCCAATCTCCCTTGTTCCGTTTGCGGAGAGCGCCTCTATTGCAGGTGTGTGTCCCTTCGCCCGACGGCGAGTGGCTCTCGGATGCGAGCGTGCTCGAGTGTGAACAGGAACTGAAGCGTGCTGGAGTCTTGCACCTGCTGCGGCCTGGTGATGTCGTGTGGGATACTGCTGTTGGCGACGAGGGGAACGTGGGGCGACTGGTGTGGGACGGGAGCTATCTTATCGTGAGTCGCCCTTGGCATTATATGCGCTTCTTAGTTGCTGAGAGCATGCCACGTAGGACTTGGACTACACGTACTGCCGTGTGGGCGACCTGCCGAAATATCTGCCGACCCTGGCGTTCCCGCCCTCGTACTTCCACCGAGTCATTCGCACGATGGGAAGCGGGAACCCTATTTGCCATATCGACATCTCACCCTGGGGCGAGGAGGTGGCGGCGAACCTCCAGTTGCTGCAGGACCGGATGAAGACCGAGACGTATGTCACTTCCATCAACCTTCTCCTTCCGCACCCTCCTGATCAGACATATGTACAGGCCGCAAGGTGGACACCACATGGTCGTGCGGTGGGTGCACCGGTCTTCATTCACTATTCGCCCATCCGCGAGCGGCAAGTCGCTTCGAATCTCGGTTCCGAAGAGTGTCGGACCAGGGCCTAGTCCTGGAGGCGCCTGGCTCGTTGATCCGGGCTGGTTTGGCACCGTCGTCGTCGAAGCTGAAGGCACGAACGAAGCCCTTGCGGACTTGCAAGAGCGCTGTCGCGGTGCATTCCCTGTACGTGCGATGGGCGCGAACCCCAGCCTGAACGTCAGCCCTGAGCGTGCAGCACGGATGGAAGAGAGGAGGAGTGTGTTCCGAGTCCTTAGGGAACGGAGGTATGCGATTCCCTTCCGGCATCGCACACACCTTGATAGCTGATGTCTTCTCTCGCAGTCGTCCTGGAGAAATCTGGATCAAGACTGTTATGGACAAAGAGCGGTTGCTGCCTCCTTGAGCCTCAGGCCTCATGGCTCGGATACGTATCGTCACTTCCTTTCTAGACATGCGCATGCATATTCTCCCCATCCTCCACACCGCATTCTGCTCAGCTGTGTCAATTAATGTCCAATTGTGTAGGCCGCAAGTCCTGTATCGTTGTTGTTCTCGTGCCATTCCTCGTGTAGTCGTGTGCTGTTACCCCTTCTGCTACTGTTACGCTATCCTGTTATAACGTATTTAATCCAAGTTTGTACAGTAGAGTTCCTAATGTCATCCCCATTTGGATGAGCCGCTATCTTCTCATTCTCGTCCCCAGGCGTATCGCATGTGGATCAATCACCAAAATTAACGCTTGACCGTAAAGATAACCTCGCCCGTGCTAGCGCTAGAATTTTCAGACGCTGTCGTCCACTCAACGCCATCGCATGACCAAGCGGTTTCTTCAATGTCGTTCAATGAAACAATCGATTAGTAACTCGGCTACTAGAGCTACGGAACATTTGCAAGATACAATCAGGATGACACATGATTTCGATGGTGTTATACACGAGACGACGCATGGTACTCTAAGTTCTTTGGAAGGGAAGCGGGATGACTGAGAAAGCCCTAGGATGATCGGGTTCATGAGCGGCCACGTCCGAGTCACTGGCATGAGACAGTGAAAAGCGTACTTGAACCAGTTGTCCAGATCGGACTGGTAGTCACGGCGTTAGACTATGGTCTGCGTAGTGACCTCGAAGACTTGGATGAAGGCCTCGAACATCTGGTCGACGAGGGTCTGGGGCGAAAGCCCTTCCAGCTTAGCGGGGAGGAGCGCCCGGAGACGCGCCTCCGCCTGCTGGCGTAGCTCCGTCTCCGACCGGAGCATGGCAGTGAGCCCTGGAAAGGGTAGTATGTCCATTGTCAGTCGGGAAAATTGTGGGTGGGTGTGTGGACTCGGGATACGAACGGCGAAGCTCCTGGTCCATGTCGGTCAACTTCAACTCGAAACCTTCGGTAACGATGTCCGCGCTGTACACGACGATGATGCTGAGGGTGTGTGAGCTCTACAGGTATGCAGATAGCCTCGCAAAAGCGCACCTCTCACTTCCGTTCGGGATGCGGACCATCTGGTCGATCTTGATCAAGGCGCCTTCGGGGATGGGGTTGCCCTCGACGGGAGGGCCGATGTCTGCGTCGCGAGGGAAGACGACTTTGAACGCAATCTCGTCGCCGTCCTTGAGGATAGCTCGGTACAAGGCGACGAACCCGCCGATCTCGCGCTCCACGAGCTCTTCGATCTCGGTGACTTTGACGACAGGGCGCGAAACCAAAACCCGATAGTCGGTGGAGTCGCCAAGGCGGGCACAGACGTTAGGAGTAAGAGAAATGTCGGACATATATATCTGTCTAGGCGAGGACAGAGACAGTCGAAGTGAATACGGAGGAGGATGGTGCTGTTTATCCACCTCCTCCAGGCAGGTTTTTATCCTCACCTCGGGCAGTGGAGGTTAACGCCGTAGACAGGTATGTAGGACGCATGAGCGCAAGAGAGGGGATGTGGTGAGACAGTATGCCGCGATATGGATCTCCGCCGAAGGTTGAGGTCAGCAGCTCCGTGGATTGTGTTGTTCTACAGGCGGTCGAAGAACTTCTCCAAATCGAAGGGCAATTGGTGTCCGGACGCCTTCGTCGAACTTCAAGCCGCGAGGACATTGACACAGCGGCGGCTTTTGGTCGTGAATTGCGGCATGAGAAGGCAGAGCCTGCAGCATTGTGGTCGTGAGTTCCCAAGCACCCTTAGATTAATGGAACTAACTACCTTGAGACATTTGACATGGATCGGAGCTCAGAGTGGACGTTGATAATTGAGGCGAATTGTGTTGAGCGAAACGGTCAGTGTAGTCCACGTCGGCGAAGACAAGGCCCCGGGCCATCGACTACAGCAGGACGTCTAAGGGTAACTCGGCTGGAACCTCATGAACGCGTCTTACCACGCATGCAATGCAAATGGGAGGAAGAGACAGTGCGCACTCACGCGGTGACTGGACCCTTGCGGCGTGTTACAGTTGGGAGACGCTCGGAAACTCGCCCTTCGTCGAGATGTGCTCTCCTTCTGATACAACACATTGTATCGGTCTCGGAAAATCCAACGCGCCGCTCGGAGACTGTCGCGGGAGAAGGAGTATGACTGTTGGTTGGAAGCAGCCATGTCACCCGCCGCTACTACATTTATGCCGGACCCCTGGGGAACTTGGACCCCTAATTTCTACGCCCGGGTGATTTGGCGAACCACACCGCGCACGAGTGGGGTGAACCACGCACCTCGTGGCGGCACCTGAGATTCCTCCATCCAACGCGTTATGCATGGACCAACCCCAGAGTGTTGCCGGGTCCGATCAAGGCGTAGCACGCGGCTGAGAAGTTCGCGAAGCAAAGAGGACTGTGGGTCCAGGTCCAGAGTAGTCCACGTGCTTACATGACAAGTTTGGTTAGTGACAGTATACTTAAACCGCTAGTCAGTGACCAAGACCCTACGTACTGATTGAAATATTGACGAGCAAAGCGGGTCCTGCGTCCGGCAACACATGATATGATGTTCCGTTGTGATCGCCGAATGTCGCTCAGCCGTGACAAACCTATTAATATTGGATTCAGTACTAGCGCGTGAGTTAAATTGCGTTACGCAAGACAGCTTGAGATGGCTATGATGTGTCCCAATGTGGAGGGTGAGTTTGAATCGCTTAAACGAAGCGTTCAGATTGCTTGGATACTGTCTATGAGAGCGCGCGAAGCCTGTACCTCCAAGCCACACTAAATGTGTCCGTGACGTCCCCTCGAGGGACACGGGCGCTGGCGTCTTGGGAAAACAGTTTCATCAGGGTGTAGTGCGCGGGTAGTGCGTTAGTGCGGGGCCCATGGAAGCGCCCTCAGACACCTAGCGCACTGGCAGGAGGCCAAGAAGATGATGTAGATGCGAACAGAGCCGCTCTCACCGGTGAAGTTACTGACCGGGGCGTTCTGTCGCGTGATGGCAGTCGACCACGGAATTTAACATATTGAAAGGTGACCTTGCTCATCCACAGCGATTTCTGGCCTTTGAGAAGTATTGGTCATCAGGAATGTAGGTTTGAACTATATAACGATAGTACTTACCTTCATAGAAGTAAGTAATCGCTGTACTCCGGAGTCCATCACAGCATCCCTTGGTGTTTGGCCGACCAGGTAATGATATGGAAACGTACAGAGCCAATGTAATGATACAGAGTTCCAGACAACAGTCGAATCGAGAAAGGCTGGAAAGTGACCACGGGTCCGGAAATCTGAGAGGCTAGTAAAGATCAGCCTGGGGTGGACATCGCCGCGTCCACCAGCCTGTCGATCCTCCTTAAGGCCTCCGCTGCTGCTGGATAAAGGTTGTCTAGTCGATGAAGGTCCCCGCATACATCTGCAAGAGCGCGCTCGAGCAGGATACGTCTCCGTCGCTCCTCCTGGAATTTGGCGTCAGCGAGGAGCAGGGCAGCGCGCTCGTTGTGGATGGGGGTACCGTCTACAGGGGTGGGGTGCACAACAAATCAGCAAAGTTAGACATCCTTTCAGAATCGGCGGAAATACTGGCCTGGGGGACGGTCATTGAAGGCTCGTGGGGAAGGCGCGACCGTTAGCCTAGCCCCAGGCGACCAAGAAATTTCCGGGCTGATCGCCGAATTGGGTTGATGGGCGTCGACGGCCGCCGCCGATCTGGCGTCGGAGATGCTGTCGATGATTTCGATATCGTGAATGAGTATCGGACTGAAGAAAATACAGAATTTCACCACTGGGAACGAGCGACGAGTGAAAAATAGGAATACCAAAGATCAGCGCTGGGAAGCCGGGACATCCTCTTCAGTCTTACGGCGGAGCCCACTTGCAGACTCTTGCGGTCATCTCGGTCACCGAAACTTTCTGCGGCGGATGATGTGAACGCGAGCCACACGTACTCGTGTCCATCGGTGAGAAAGACTTCATGTGACTTTGTTGCTGTCCCGCCATTAGCCGGACCGACAGAACGCAGAACGAGAACCCTGAGCACCGGGAAAGTTGACAGGACAGCGTCATCTGCATGGTCTTTGAGACGAGCACAGACGTCCGATGTCAGGCAAACTGGGGGGAGGACGAGAGGTTGGCGCGACCGTGCGCTATCTGGAGGAGCCAAAGGTTTGCTGGAAATCGTTGAAGACGCCAGCGCCTTGGATGACAATTGGTGAGGGTTTAGTGATGTAGCCGGCTGGGAATCAAGATTTCAGCGTCTGGTAGGTCGTATGCACCGGTACCACAAGAGCCGCAGAGAAGGCCCGAACGCAAAATACAAGAACATACCCCTGCAGTTCGGATCGTCTCTTCTAGGCCGACACACCTGGGGTCCCTTCTAATTTCCTTCCCATTGGAAGGTGGAGGCGGAGCCGCGACAGGATGGGGTGGTGGTTCAAACCGGGTCTGGTGAGAATTGGATGGAGCTGAAGCTTGCAGCGATTGGAGAGGGGGCGCCTGATGAGCTTGAGATTCCTTTGCAACGGGTAGAACTCGCTGGGCGCTCGTGTAGGCTCGGAGTCTGTCGGTGTGTGGTTGCACACACGAGGCAAGTGAAGGTTGAGCGGGTGAGGCGCAATAAGAGAGTGTTCGGCTAGACGAGGCGACAAGCTGTTGCGAACTCGACGAAACGTCGAATGAGTTATCTGATGAGCCTGTCGGTGATGGTGCGTTGGGCGATCTCAGCGAGCGCAGTGACGGCGGGAGTCGTAATGGCAGTTTATCGATCTCTACAGGTGAACCACTAATAATACAGCGTCAGTCGCCCCTGACAAAGATGAGAGAAATAGCGTAGAATGTTACTCTTCAATGTACCATAAACGCGCTCTACGTGGTCACCGATCAGAATGAAAAAAGGCAGCGACGTTTCGGCACTCACATAGAACGGTCTGACATCTGATTAAAGAACAGAGTGCTGGCACGCTTCACAAGATATTTGATTACCACGTTGAAGCGGGGCCCCTGGGGACGCATGGGTGTCAACATGTGGTTCAACGCCCCATCGACGCCCGTGAAGTTCGCCTGGAGGAACCTTACTATCCACTTACGTCTTTCTTTAAACCGTAACTCGCACGGACCTGCCCTGTCCCCCACACGATTCTAATATCCACCATGGGCAAGCCGGGCAGGGTCAACTTTAGCGCCTCCAAGTCCGCGAGGAATTCCTCGATAATGTTGTGCGTTAAACCAGCCTGGGCGTCATGGTGTTTGGTTGTCTGCAAGGTACGCGCTCGGGTCCCTTTGTACTGTACCCATATTGCTGCGTGTTGTGCGGGGGGAGTGGCACCAATGCGGGCGTCCGCCTGAGATGTTCTTGCCATGTCGGCAACGACGTCTGCGGGATAGTACCCGGTATTGTAAACGCTGCTGTGTTATTGCCGCTTCTTGTTTCTTCTCGCGTCGTTAAGTCTATAACAATCATGGTAAGTTTTCCGAAGAGACGACAGGGGGGAAAATGACATGAATGAAAGGAATAAGCCCTGCTGTGCCAGTCTCGGCTGATATCAGCCCGTCTCGCCATCTACTTAGTATCAGGCAAAGCTCAATGTTTGTGACGGATTCCGCGAGACTGGCCACGAGTGGTACCTTTCCCAGGGAACGGTCAGTGTGGCGGCGCGTCCCTGGCAGTCGCACTCCTGCCACCAGTAATTGCGATGTCCTCTAGATCAAGACACTACCACAGCGACTGAGTCCAGAGTTGCCCAGGCTGAATATAAAAAGAAAACGCTACGAATTGGAGTTATCACCAGGTGAGACTCACTGTTGTGTCCGAAGAACTGCAAGGGGCTAACTTGAACTGGGCAAGAGTGCGGATGACGTGGTTGACATTGACTTTAACTTTAAGGTTACCCTTACCAATACGGGTTAGTCCGAGATTTGGCGAACTGTAACATCCACGTATCTCCGATGTTTACATGAAGACCAGATAGCCTACTCCGTTAATGCACCTGTTGGATACTTTTTGGTCCTGAGGCCTGAGGTTCGAATCTCGGGCGAGTCGTTCTGTGGCCATGATGATATCATTGGGATGCTATAGCTATGTATGTAGAAGGTCTACTTGAAGATTCCAATTTCGATGACATATGGGTATTCACTCGATCGGTTGTCGTTCGTGAAAAGTTCCTCAAGTCAAATTAAAGGTCGTTCACGACAGGTCTCTCTAAGGAAACTACATAAATGCCATTGAAAAAGCCGTGTCATGGTGGAATACAGTTTGTTGAATCTTCATCCAGGATAGCAGTGATGACTAGCAATCAACCCGAAGTTGCTGCGCCCCCTCCCCTCGTAACATGCGATCAAGACTTAATAGCCGGCATTAATGAGGTAGTCGGCCAGACCCTCGACGACGGACGTTGCTTCAGGTGCCTGGATCGGTGCTACGTACTCTGCAACGAGCACCGCCTGCTTCGTCTTCACAAGCACTGCACCGTCACCCTAAGCAAGGAAGCGTTGTCAACTTGGAGACATATCCGGAATGCACATGGAACAACGCACCTGCTTCTTGGTATAAACACTACGAGAGTTGGCCTGGATCGTGAAGAACTTCTGACCACCGAGACGAACGCCGCTCGCGAAAACGTCATCGGGCTTCTCAAACGCCTGGATGACCTTCTTCTGCTCCTCCGCGGAGAGCTATGTTATGCGTGAACGCAGTGAAAGATGCCGATACGACAATTTCATGGGAGAGGGGTGTGCGGTATGGTAAGTGTATTATCCAAAGATAGATAGAGTAGGGCATGCGTACCGTGTAACCTGGCGAGGAAGCCCAAATCCCTCCTTGCAAACCAATTATCGCAGCCTTGGAGACTTTGCCAGTGCCGATGAGGTTGCTATCGACGTATTCTAGGTAGATTCGCGTGGACGAGATGATGAGATCCGAGTTGGGCGTGCGCTCAGGAGGTATAAGGCGAGCAAGCCACGCAATACTTACGTTGCCAGGACATGGTTACAAGAGAGTGGTGGAGACAGGAGAGAGAAGGAGAAGGGAGGACTGAGGCGCGAAGAGGACTGAGGAGATGGGGGAAGAGAGGCGGACAGACGGAGGCTTTCAAGTACGAGTGCGGCAGCGCGGAGCGGTGCTCGCCATCGCGCCGGAGATCGCCATCAGATAACATCCGTTATGATCCTCCTAAAGCATCCTTCTCAGTACCTAGGTGCAGAACAGTAAATGGCATCATACACTGCGTTTTCGCCTAAGTGCCGGAGGCGTATCTGGATGCGAAGCCCTCGAGTCCTGAAAGGATCTGAGGAGTATTGAAAGTAGCGAGAGAATCGGAATGTGGGTACACGGAATAGCGAATGTATTGGGGACCCCCATGGTACTCGGGGGATTCCAGGTCAGAATGCGTGCGGAGATCCAAAGTCGTGTGCGTATCAAGATGTCGAGACTCGGAGTGTCGGAGGTGCTGTTACTCGGCGTCTCAAGGGTCTTTGATCCTCCCAAGACTCGGCGTATTGTCGTCCCGCTACCTTCACGACTCGAAGTCTCGCTCGTCTCCCCATACTGCTCCTCGTCGTGTCTGACCCTTCAGATATGCTGCTCTTCCTCTATATACGACGGCTGCTCTCCCTTGGCTCGTCAAGTCAACGACTTCTGCCTCCATGCCCAAACTCCACCACCATCGCAGCTCTACCTTACCCCGAGCTCCTCCATGGCCCTCTGATTTAGCTGTGAGGCACGCTCGCTCGCTGAGAACTCCACAACATCACTTCTTCCGAGACATCTTGGTACAATCTGAGCAAGGCGAGGGCCATCTATTTGAGCTGCGAGTGGGGGTGCAGTGTGCACCTGTATGTAGAGAGAACTACAGTGCGTTCTCTCGTCTCCGCTCCTCGCCTCCTGTAGCCTAACCATCAGCAGTACTCTCCTGAGGGCATCTTTCAAGATCCCGACACACACAAGCTTGTCCTTTCCATTCATCCCCCACTTCCGACGACACCGCTCGTCGTACACCCCGACTCATACGACGGCAACGATGTCGATGCTCCTGGGGCACCTCTGGGCGTCGTGCATTGTTGCCTCGCAGGAGCCACCTATGCAAATTTTCTGTGCCGCCAATGCGCTTCGAGAGCGAGCATGACGGATGGGCTGCCAGGGTCCTTCCGACCGCGCCATTCTCATCCTGCTGCGGCTTGCCATGGTGCGCTATCTCGCCTCATTCTTGGTATGTCGTTATCTAGATTATGATTCCTTTCGATTCTTACTGTGTTCCCCAGAAAATTCACAGGCGCGCCACGCTGCCACTGAAGATGTGGATCCGGCCCTTGGTGTCAACGTCGGGGGTGTATGTCGCCGACTGCACTTCCGAACCAACTCATCATCTTCGTATCAGTCCATGTTGTCTCGGTCAGACTCCCTTCTCCCTTCTCTCTTAGTTTCTGTGGTGACCGTGTATAGATCTCAATAAGGACTTCATGTAAACGTATTTGTTGGATTTATGTGAACTGTCGAACAGGCGGTGGTCAGTAGTATTTCCAAATCGAGTTGATTTGACGCGCCGTGTAGATCCGCATGGTATCAAAGGTATCCGAGTCGGACCGTACGATACACCGAGTCATAAAAGTATCGTGGTCAAGATCCGCCGAATCGTAAAAATATCATGACCAAGGTCCGTTGAGTCCTGAAAATCACAAGATTCTGACACGACGAATTTCGAAGTCTTGATCCTTTCGACACTCGGCGTCTCAAGTGTGTCCAGACGTCCGGTCTCCGCGTATCTTGACCCTTAATATGCTTTCAAGATTTGACGCATTGACAGGATATCATGAGCTGGTACTCCGAGTACCATGGGGTCCTGTTACCTTCGGAGACTCTAAGTTTTCAAAGCATATTAGGACCCGGATACTTTCGTCATTATGCAGTGATAGCCTCGTGTTGACAGCCGATGTAAGTACCAATCGCTTCTTGCCGTTCCTGCAATGCGACCGGGCATCTACACCTCCTTCAAATAAGTACGTACTATATTCGACATAACTGAGCAACACGCTCCTACAGCGCGCTCGCGTACGGGAGGGGCACCGTCAAGATGGACGATTGTGCGAGTTCCGACGGGACGTTGGTGAAGATGTCTAACCTGCCTGTCGCGTTCTTGACGTCTTGCAGACCGCAGCGTGCCACGAAGTCTCCCGCCACCATAGCACGGGTTTGGACGTAGGCTTCGAAAGATGCGAGGGGACAAGAAGCTCCGGGGCTCGTCGCACATCCCGGCAAAGGGACGACCGCATTGTTGATCTGCCCAGAGCCACACCGAATCCATCGCGAGACGGCAGGGAGTAAGCAGCGTCCGCTACTTCACATCACGAAGCGCTTACCTTCAGCCTGACATACTTCTGAGCGCTGGCGCTTGCTCCCGGACCCAACACGACCTGGCCAGACGTATGTCTGACGCTTGTTGGGGGGTCGTGTGCATCGCACGACAGACGCTCCAGCGCGATATATCCACGGAAAGATACGAGGAACGATGATCGAAAGTTCCGGCGGGGATCGGCGCGGACTGTGGACAACGGGTACACAGCGGGCAACGCCGACGTGTTCCACAGCCCGAGCGCGGACACAATGGGCGGGAGATTGTTGTCATGCTACCGGTGACAGTGAGATGTGGTGCGAGACACATATGAGATGCTGGTGGACGGACCGTAAAACTCATAATGAGTGGAGGAGGCACGAAGTTCCCTCCTTCTTGGGTCCTATTCGGACCGGAGGAGAATAATTCTGTTATTGCTTTCAACCATGGGTAGCCAACCGTGGCAGAGAATGGGTTTCCAGGACCTGACCTGGAAGGAATATTGCGTTCATCTCCGCCGCATGATGTTATGCATCAATGACGCACCCGTAATAGTAGTTCAAGTCATGAGCATACTCGTAATCAAGCCACTCTGATTCTAACAGAGGTAGAGTTTCAGTACGTTGTAACAGGTCATCGAAGCCCTCTTGTACTGACCTTCGAAGATGTCGCAGAAGCGAGGATCTCCATTGACTTCTGCCTGGAAACCGCATAGGTCTTGCATCACCCCAATGTCAGTCGCGTCCAACGTCAAGCCGTCCAGAAACTTGTTCAAGCGATTCGCAATGTTGCCCTGATACGTCCCACGGAAGTTTGTCGCCTTGGCCGAGGTATCCCCCTGACTATAGAGGGGACAGGCTGCGGAAGGCGTCAAGGAGTCCGCGAACGTGAAGTTCACCGAATCCGGCATCGTTACGACGAGCCCGCGGTTTGCGCTCGGCGCGGACAGATAATTGCCTTGGGAAAGGTAGCCGAGGGTGAAGTAGGTGGCTGTATCAACGACGCGCTGCTGCCCAGCAGACCTGCCAAAGCTCAACCTCAGTATACAATGCAAAGGGGAACAAGCACCGAGTCGCACGAGACTGACCAAACCGTGAAGTTGTCCCCGCCCTTGGTGAATCGGTAGCGCTTTCGCAAGTCTACGCCGAGGTCGAAGGCTTCCCTAGTACCTGTTGATGACAGGAAAAGGGGCTCATGGGGTACATCATCGACAGGTGGAACCCATGATGGGAGGAAGGCCAATGGGCCCCGCGCAGTATATGTTGCATTCTGGAGCTTCGTGAATAGTGCTTGCCAACCACCGAAGGAACCCGGCTCAGGGAATCGACTCGAACCAACAGCTCGTAAGCGGAGCACACCACCGACATTCATGAAAGAAGGCTTACGAGCCGTGGCGGACGATGTACGCAGCTTGATCCACTGTACATTGCGGGGGTGTTGAAGGCGGAACACCGAACTGGGACGGGGCGTCGAAGTACGGCGACGCGGGACCAGAATGGTGTAGTGGGTTGAACTCCGTGCTGTACACGCACGTCACCGATGCAAGGAAAGCGAGAAGCACCGTCAGAAGGGGCATGGTACATCGGAGGTTGAGCCCACCTTAGGACACTTCTTATGCGTGCAAGCCATGGGAAAGAAGCAGCTATTCTCTGCCACGACGAAGCACGTTCGTGGTCATTCTGTGGGAAACTTCAAGATGATGTCGGCTTCCTGGCAACCGGGAACCGCGCACATCCTTACGGACGAACTTAATTCCCTGGTAGAATACGACAACAGAAACGCCGTCGATTGGCCCCTATTTTGCCAGCCATATTCATTAGCAGCTTTTGGCCCTTCGTTAGCCCATAACACAAACGTATCATATCTATGGAAGTGATGAGAGAGATGCCTCGTAACCTAAATGCAAACACTTACTACGTACTCTAATGGGAAGCTTTGAGGTCTTGAAAGTCTGTCAATGGCGAGAAAGAGCAATAATACAGTCCTGGTATAGATATATGGGTGTATGGTACATATGAACACTAACCGAACGAAAGAACGAAAGCAAGGGAAAGCCTCAATCTGGAAGTTCCCATCCGAATATCCTCCCCGTATCCTCCCCGTGATAGAGAGACTCCCTGAAAGCACTGTCAGTAGGTGCTGAGACTAGGAAGGGACCCGCAACGTACCCAACAAACTTCAGCGCAGTGACGCAAGGAATCGAACTCCTGTGGCGATTCTTAGACTTCACCTTGAGCGTCTTCAGAGCCACAAACTCCCATCGCGCTTTCTCTCCTTCTGGCGTTGAGTCGGTATTCCATGTTCGGAGGGTAATGGTTCCGTCTGGAGCGCCGGTAGCGATGAGGCCGGTATGACAATAATCTCGCTCGAGGAAAGCGATGGACGTGACAGGAGGGTAGAGCGGTGACGGGGCAGCGTCTGTGAGGTCCAGTGACACAATGGGGCGGGCGTTGATGGTGTGCATCCACAGTCGATCTCGCGAACATGTGGCTATGTAACCCTGTTTTCGCGTAAGTAAACCTTGGACGAAGTACGACAACAATACACCTACCGTGCTCTCGCTGATGGCTACTAAATGGACTTCCGACGATGGCCCGGTACCATGCCATATTGATCGCGTATATGCGCCGCTATTCAGGTCCCACAATGCAGCGCTTCCATCTTTCGACCCACTAACAATCAGCGACCACGATCGCGACGCGGCTATGCAAGTGACTTTCGCGGTGTGGCCACGCATAAGGTGAGTGAGCTGTAGCGTTACAGGTTGCTCGCGATTGCGGTCATTTCGGGTGATCCGCCAGAGTCGAACCATGTTATCGGTGGAACCTGTGACCAGAGTATCGGAATCCGCGTAGGTAGCGCAGGAGCAGAAGGCGGACTCGACGACCTGCGAAGCCTGTTCCAAACTTTGAGCAAACGTCGGGATGCCTTTCGCATGTAAAAATTACCTTGCGATCCAGAACTACCTTCAGAGCCCCTGTTGAACCGACGCTATAATCCCACTGGATTCCCTCGTGTGGTCTTGATGGGACACATAGCGTTCCTTCCGGACATGGAATCACTTGCTGGCCAATCAGGTCAAGGATCAAGTCGTGCACAGGGCGTTCCGTTCCAAGATCTGGTTCATAGCGATTAGTCACACTCTCGTCAGCAACGCATTTGAATTGTTACCTTTCAGAGGCTTGGAACCTTGGGTTAAAAGGTGGTAGTCCTCAGCAATTCCATAAATGATACCAATCGGAAGCGCTGAGTTTCCGTGCATGTTTCTGGGAGGATGAGGAGACGCGAAAATCTTGCGGGGTGTTTGTCCGACTGCCGGGTGTCAGTTAGTAACGAGTTCCTCTTCAAACTTCGAAGCTACACGAACAATTATGAATGATGCCCACGGTCGCTTCTCGCTCGAGGTCATCGGTGATGGAGTCTAGGTCTACGAAGCGCCATCGTCAGTTTCGAGTCCCATCTACAGGCTCTATAGCATACCAATGGCGCCCTCGTAGCTCAAAGGGTGGAACACGTTATACGACTCAGGGTCAGCTTGTTTACAACCCCAGATGAGATCGATCCACTGAGGCAGATTTTGGCTGACATAGTCGCTTTCGAGGGCCTTGGCGGTGATACATCATAAGCACGGCGAACATGGAGTCGATTGTTAAGCCCACCTTGCGGTTCATTACAATGAACAGAAGAGGATCTTGTTTCGCCCAAGGTGGAAGCTTCACGTCGTGGATCTTCTCTCCTGTGTTCTGCTGGACACCAAAATCAAGATTGGCGGAGTTCTCCAGAAATCTAAAAGAGATCAGTCAACGTGTCCCTACAGGAATCGTATCAATGTCAAGACATACTCTGGACACGAGAAGAACTCGGGGATGAGTTCGCGGACGTCGCCTCGGATATCTTGGGAGGCAGATGTGTATGCTCTCTTCATATCACTAAATCCATAGACCATGTGAGACGGATCATCTCGAGCGGATTTTCAGACTTACATGAACAAGCGATCCGGCAGGTCCCAGTCTCCTCCCTGGTTACAGATATGCATCAAACTATCACGTTAGGTGGCAAATGATAACTTACCTGCAATGTCTTGAACATATGCGTGTAAGGCTCCATCCTGATCAGGAAATGACAAACGATCATAGAGGAGCTAAAGTGGGTTCCGTAGTGGAATGGCTCCTCCTCTACGCTCATGAGGTTCTCATAACGCGAGCGCGCTGCTTCTCTACGATCTTCCGTCAGAGCTCCCATAGGTAACGACAAACTGTGTTGGATTAGCACGAGCCATAACTTGGAGACTGAGACGGCTTACTCCCGGAATGTCTCTCTTGACAAAAAGTCGAGCTTGCTAGATGTGTAATCCTGAATGACCCAAGCTGTGGGTGATCAATATAAAGGCGTGACGATACGAGTCGAGCCACTCACGGAAAACAGGGTACTGCGTAGCATCGCTGGGTGTCCGGCCTGAGACTTGGTTGAGAATGCTGAGGTACGTGAGCTACGGATACGGTTTCGTTAAATAACCTTCGCAGGGAGGAAGTGACCTGACGGACGTTTGATATTTCACGTGATTGCCATTTCCGTTGAGCGACGGACAGCTCAGCGGAACCAAAACCTGACATCATCTTCGCGCTGAACGCCGAAGCCACCTTCGAGCTCAGTCGACCAACGAATGGTGACTTCGCGAGACCAGCACTTCCAGGGTCCCCGCCCGTCCGACCAATGATTTGCGACAACCTTCCAGTGATCTCTCGTCGTTGCTTACGGTCCAAGGACACAACAAGAAGGGATCGGCTGTCGCGGAAGTATATCTCCAATCTGTAGGGAATGTCAGCTAATAAGCAAAGACCAACGTGACAAGCAAGACCTACGCAACATCGCGGAAAAGGAAGGTACGGTCGCTGAAACTCATGATCTGGTCATGTTGCCTGGAACCCCATGAGCATTGACGGACAAGGGCTATAGAGCAAGATAGGAACTCACCAACGCTGAGCCCTTTGGTGACCATCGAGGTCCATGATACTCCCCGGGACGAAGAACAATTTTCTGGGAGCATCGAGGGCTTCGATAACCTCACCATCGTCGTTCTCAACGAGCCCATCTAACAAGTAAATATGGCTTCTACCGAAGATAAGTAGTCCGGCTTTTGGTGGCTTGTAAGTCCTAGTGGAGAAATTTGCTTAGACGAAAGGGGCTCACGAGATGAATCAACACCGGATACCCGAGCGACAGTCTTGACAGCCTCAATGACGTCGCCAGGCTCTAGTTCATGCCGCACTCGTCGATGCTTGTCATCGATAATCTCTTCTCCCAACTGATCTACATAGGGACACCAGTCAACAGAAGGGCCATTGACATAACAGACATGTTTCTCACCATCCTCCTCCGCCACCGAAGATAGCTCGTACGATTCGGACCATGGAGGAAGCTCAATTTGCATGACGGACTGTGTGTCGACTTCGACGGAGACGTCGCCGATCTGCTGGTGATCAACCTTGGAAGTGGGCATGTCGTCGTCGTGTTCCAGCTTCTTTCTACGCAGGGTGAGGACGACGACGATTATGGTCGAGACCAAAATGTAACGGACTTGCCTGACTCGGTAAGGCCCTTCCGTCTCGTCCAGCCGCCATCGGGGCACCACGCCACCTTTCGCCCATAACCCGCGTTCCGTGGTGAGGACCGTTGTCCACTCGGTCAGCGAAGCGACCTGCCGATTGTGCTCACGTCTGTGACAAGCATGAGTCTCCCATGCTCCTCGGCATAAGCTATGAAGATTCGCTTACAGGTCGAGTACAGTCTTCCGCAGCCGTTTCCTCTCTGTAATGACGACGGACTTGCGCCATTCGTGAATGCGTATGATCGAGCGCTTGACCGCACTCTCGCCCAGCTGAATGCTCAACCGTATGGAGGCCATACGCCTCCGCCGCGACTTCGTACCAACGACAGCCGCAGGATCGAGGCTCGTCTCCTGCGTCGCGAGCGGGTTCAACAGGGACTCTGCGGCCTGCAAAACGTCCATGATCTGATACGACGTGAGCTTGGACAAGCTACCCAGATCCCATTGTCAGTACACACCTCCTGCTTCTGGTTAACAGCCACAGCGTTATCCAATGCGATACTGAGACCGAGATGAGAGAGTTTCTCGAGGACCCGCACCGTCCCTTGGTCGATCGTCGCGGAGTGCTGGACCGATGTGGAGTACATCTTGTACGCATCGATGAAGGACTGCGTAACAGCATGCGACCGGAAGACTTCACGGAATGTGGGGCTAGAGGAATGGGTATCGATGAGCGCTTCGAGCAGGTGTTCCACGTTGGCGGTGGCCGTCCCACGAGCTAACAAACAGTAAGCTCACATGGAATACGGGGAAAACCTACTCAACTCACCTTCAGCGTACTCTGATACCCGGCTCGAGTCGAGGGCCATCCTCAGCGACGAGAAGATGACTGGAACGATATACGGGCAGACCACGGTGGGGACGATCTCCCTCTTATCCCGATTTCGGCCGAGCAGGACATCGAACGCAGCATCCTGCACGCTTTGATCCCATCCGTACGGCATTATCAGTTTCAAGACATTCCACCCGCTAACCAACTCGAACTTCCTACTGAAGGACGTAGAGACACCGAGAGCAGTGGAAATCATCCGGAGAACCAAGGTCGCCACCAAAGGAGAGGGGCGGTCGCCAAGAAGCAGCAAAGAGATGCGAGTGAGCGGCAAAGCAGCAGTGAACTTGCTGAAAATCGAGGGGTTGTCCAGGGTGGAAACAAGCATCTTGAACACCTGCTCGGCTTTATATTGCGCGTTCAAATTGTCAATCCGGGAGATTATGGAACGAGGCGAGCTGGCACCACCGATCGCTGCAAAGAAGATAAGCTGTGAGTTCTGCCAAAGAAAATTTAACGCTTACGCTCGTGGAGATTTGCAGCCAAGTAAGAGACGATTGGACGAATGGCATCATCGACGGAGAAGTTAGCCTCAGCGACGACCTTGAGCGCCTCGAGGACGAAGGGGAGCATCTCGTTGGGATACCAGTCCGTCTGGAGAACGAACAACAGCTTCCGGACGATGCCCATCTTGCCCATCCGCTGCTTGATGTTGAAACGCTTGTGTCGGCTCGCGTCCAGAAGAGTCACGAAATGTTCGAGATGCAGGAGCTGGATCTCCTCGCGTGTTCGTGACCAAAGCTGGAAATCGAGAGCGATGGCGCGGTACGCGACGGTGTTGGTGATGGTAGAATGACTGTGGAAGACGTTAGCGTCGCTCCGCAAGCATATCTAGGGATGACTAACTCGGGTGAGCGGAAGTTCATGCCGAGGAACTCGAAGAGCGTCTCAAACCCGGTCATGTTGATCAACTGGCACTTCTTGCGTAGGATGTCAGCAAGAATGTCGTAGCCCTCTGTTCGCCATTAGCACTGCAAGTAGAACCATCGCAACTAGTCCACTCACGCATCTGTTCCATGTCCTCGGAGTTCTGCCAGCTATCCCGCAGACCGTCCGTCAGGACGCCAAGCGCGCGGGACACCTCGTGTGGGTTCTGCGCAAGCTGCACCAAGCGCAACGCGACGGCAGCGCCTCCGATCTCCCACATAGCGAGATCCAACCCATTGCACCTCGCTGTGAAGACGTCGCCGTCCAGCGCAGCGTCATGCAACTCGCCGGTCTCCTTGTTCTCGAACTGGGTAGTCGAGGGGGACACCGCAAAGATGATGCTGGCCTCGCTGATACCAAGGCCGTTCTTGAACGAGTTAATGAGGCTCTTCACTTCGTTTGCGGACGCACGCGTTTGTTCCGCTCGCGCGTACAAGTGGACGTTGAGGGCTGTCGCTGCCTCGTACGTGAGGAATCGGATCAGGTCGGTCGCCTGGAACCGGGAGACGTAGCGAGGACTGAGGTCGTGAATGATTCGTGGAAGTTGGTCGGCTGTCGGAGTGGCGGCCGATGTAAGTCTCGAGTTCACGGTCAACTTACCGTTTCACTCACGGAGAGGGATGGAGAAGAGATGGGCGGACGCTATGCACCAGTTGAGGGAAGCGTCGGGTGAGACATCACCGATTGTGTATGGTCGGTCGACGTTCGCGTCGCCTCGCGGATACTGCCATTGTACCGAGTCGGCCATTATGCCGTCGACAAACAACCCTGCGAGACGTGAGATTTCAATGACACGCATTTTCATATTATGCCGCTTACGAATGGTAGGTTTCGATCCACGACGGGGATAGTGAATCAACGAGATGTGCGTCCAACGCCCCTTCGCTAGACGTGCCTTCAGGACTCCGGGTTCTTTGTTACCGACGCTTTGAATGTCGAGGTTGCCATCCGGTCGAACCTTCAGGGAAAGAATAATGCGGTCTGCAGCACCGATTGAGAACAAGCTATGCGTCTTCTCTTTTGGTATCTTCTCTATCCAGAGCCAGATCTACGGGTGACGTTAACCCTTAACATTTATCATCAATGGCGGGTCGCTGGACTAACCATGAAGGTAAATCCTGTCGATGGAAGTGCTCGTGTACCATTTCGAGTGACGCGTATCGCGGCGGGGGACTCCAACGAGAAATGTCCAGGCCACCGGACCTTCATACCGCCCCGAAGAACTTCGAGAATGTCGGGGTCCAACGTGTCGTCGGGTTGGATGGCGCGCTGGAACATCAGCCTGGCGTCCTCGGTCTCGACGTTGTGGTCCAAGAGTCGCTTGAGTAACTTCTGCACCACCTGTTTCTCCTGCTTCGGCAACTCCGCACCGCCGCATAACCTCTCGAATATTGAGCGCACTAAGCCTAGACTGCTGAGGATACATTGGTTCCGGTGCTTGTGCAGAGCCAGCCTCTCCAGCAGCTTTGTGGCCATATAGCGCAACACGGGGTCGTCGTGTCGAGGTAGAAGAGCAGCGTCGTACAGGATCCACAACGCTTCGGGAACGTGGATCATCCCAAGTTGATTGGCGAACGCCTGGAACCTATGGTCCAGGACCTCGTAGTCCGCCCCCGTCGTGTGCAAGAAAAACCTGCTCCATGCAAAGTCGTGGAGGGCGAGACATGTCAGGAAGCTCATCGTCTGTTTGACCGTGCGCGCGTCCGAGATGAGACCCAGCGTCGCTTGCGAGAAGGATTCCAAGCCGACGGAGGTCTACAACGTTCGTGTTAGTTCGTTAGAGAGTCCTCGTGCGCGACGCCTGTTAGAGCGAATGCCCCGCGCGCACTCACCTTGAAGTACTCCACGTTCTCGTTGTGCTTGTGCAACGCCTCGGACAAGATGAGGAACGTGAGACGCGTCACCTCTAGAAGTTCTGTGCCAGCAGACTCGCCCCGCGTCGTCTCCTGGGCGAATGTCGGGTGGATGGTGGAAAGTACGCTCATGAGCATGAGAAAGCCGTCCATTTCTCGAAAGACGTCCTTCGTGCACGCGTCTTGGAGCATGATTTTGTGGATTTCGGTCAATACCTACACCTCTGCGGCGTAAATGAACGCCAGCGAGAATAGTGGCAACACGAGACGTACCTCAATCCTTTCAGACAGCGAGTCCGCCGTCTTGAGCCTCTCTGTCGCATTCCGCATCAACTCTACCAACACATCCCTCGCGAAGTCCTCCGGGTCGAGGTCGTCGGGGTCGCTGAGCACTTCAGAGCCGGTGCTGCGCCGTGCCGAAAGGGGCGAGGGTAGCGAGAATCGTGCGCTCAAAGGGGTGAGGAGGGTACGAAACATGACGTGGTCGAGAACCTGGAAGAGCTACCAGAAGTCCAGCTAGTTCACGCGTTTAGATCGTCGTGCGCATCGCTGTCTGACGACGGACAATGGGGAAGTCGTAGAGGGGGGGTTGTCGAGAGTGGCCCGAGCCACCAGCTAGAGGACTAGTAGTAGTTGGTGAGTACTAAGTTCCTGAGCACGTCCATCATTGCACTTACGCGGGGCAACCTGTGCGCCTTCCTTGATCGCCCTGCGGGCCTGCGCTCTCTCCATACCACCGTGACCATGATGCGCCTGCTCTTGATACTTACTAGCAATGCCCCAACATTCGCATCCAAATATCATGATGCATCCATCACAAGTTTCAACTCCGAGTCGCTCCAACCGAGTCCGACAGTAGGATACGACTTTAACGAGCGTCTATAATTACTAGCAAGCGCACGGCCCGTTGGGCCGAGCCGTAACCCGTCCAAAGTCTCACCAAGAGTCTCACCGTCATGAAGCCAGTCTCATCTCAACGACTCTATCCGATCAAGTACTGAAGTGGCTAGAGTCTTGCGACCACCAGCGTTGTTTGATACCGAAAGGTTCTCGAGGGTTTCTGTAGTTACGCCAGGTCGTCTGGAGACACCCGAATCAACAGATGGCTGGCCAACTAGTGGCGGCACTGCCTTGCTCTGGATGCATCGTTTCAGATAAGGAGGTACAGCAAAGCATGGATGGAACGAAAACCTGAAAAAAGTCCGAAAACAAGCTTAAACACCAAACCGAATGCCACTCTCCGCGGTTGGCCTGATCGAGTGACATGGCGGTGGTGCCCGACCATTGCGACTACAACAAACGAGAGGCTTCGACCGCAAAATAAATACTAGCTAGTTCATGAGTGTAAATATTACGTGTAGTTTTCTATATACAAAAGTACTGGGTTCCTGCGGTAGATTCAGATGGATCCATGGACATGTCTGGGGTAACGAAATTTGAGGGGGGGATACAGCGTCCGCGAGGGCTTAACGTTTACTGAGCGAAAGAAGTCGCGAGGAAGTCCTGGATCTGCTTCTTGTGGATCGCCTTGCTGCCAGTGGCAACCGAGCCCGTGGGCTTGCGGCCAGCGTAAAGCGGGTACTTGCCCTTGTGGTGCTCGGTCTCGTTGGCGGCGGTCAAGATGCGAGGGCCGACGTAGGTCCAGGCGCCATTGTTGAGAGGCTCCTCCTGACACCAGAGGATGTCCGCGTTGGGGTACTTGTCAAGATGAGGGGTGAGCTGCAATAAACAGTCAGCATGGTCCACGGAGTTCAGCTTTAGTGAGAAGGAAGCTTACGAGATCGTATGGGAACGGGGAGATCTGCTCGAGACGGCTGATGGCGACATCGTTGTAGCCCTTCTCCTCGCGCTCCTGGAGGAGCGTGTAATACACTTGACCGGTGCACAGGATGTGGCGCCGAATGTTTTCAGGAGCAACGAGATCCTCCGGGTGGGACTCAGGGATGTAGCGCTGGAAGTTGGTGTCACCGACCATCTCAGAGAGATCAGAGCGGGCCTTGGGGTGACGGAGGAGGGACTTGGAGAAGAAGACGACGAGCGGCTTGCGGAAGTCACGGTGTATCTGGCGACGGAGGACATGGAAGTAGTTCGCAGGAGTCCTAAACGCGGATATGGTTCAGTAAGCAGTCCGGGTTACCTAGAATAGAATCATCGTGAGGACGTACGTGGGGTAGACGATCTGCATGTTGCAATCCTGGTGCTGACGCTCAACCTTATCCGGCGAGGGGAAGATATGCGGGTGGTCGTCACAAAGCTGGAGGAAACGCTCAATGCGACCACTAGAGTGCTCCGGTCCCTGGCCGTCGAAACCGTGGGGCAAGCTCATGACGAGACCGGTGCGCTGGAGCCACTTCCGCTCACCAGACGCGAGGAACTGGTCGATGATGCACTGCGCGTTGTTCGCGAAGTCACCAAACTGTGCCTCCCAGATGGTGAGCGCGTCGGGCGAGACGAGGGAGTAACCAAGCTCGAAGCCGAGCGCGCCGAACTCGGAGAGCGATGAGTTGCAGACGACGAAGCGAGCCTGGTTCGAGCCAAGGTCGTTGAGCGGCACGTATTGCTGCTCGTTCTCCTGGTCGTGGATAACGGCATGGCGCTGCGAGAAGGTGCCACGCTCTACGTCCTGGCCAGACAGGCGCACGTGGATCTTCTCCAGCGCGAGCGAACCGAATGCAAGGGCCTCGGCGGTCGCCCAGTCGATGCCCTTGCCCTCCTCGACGGTCTTTCCGCGCGTGGCCAAGATACGCGCAAGGTTACGGTGAGGGCTGAAGCCACTCGGGGAGGAAGAAATGGTCTTGCCGATGTGCTTGAGCACCAACTCGTTCGAACCGGTAGGGCGGGTAGGGAGAGTCCTCTCGGCAAGCTCCTTCGGCGAAGGGAAGCCAGGCCAGGAAGCAGAGAGCCACTCCTTGCTCGAGGTAACGTAGTCCTTCGCCCCCGCAGCGGCAGTCTCAAGCATACCCCAGACCCATTTCTTGTGGTCCTCGATATCCTTCTCGGTGAAGGTACCCCGACCAACGAGGAATTGCGTGTACTTCGTCAGGGTGGTGGGCTGCTTCTCGATGGCTTTGTACATGCGGGGCTGCGTGAAGCTGGGCTGGTCGGTCTCATTGTGACCATGGCGACGGTAGCAGACGATGTCCACGACGACGTCCTTCTTCCATTTGGCGCGCCAGTCAGCTGCAAGTTGGCATACGAAGTTGACTGCCTCCACATTGTCGCCGTTGACGTGGAAGATAGGGGCATCGATCGCCTTCGCAATGTCCGAGGGGTAGGGCGTCGAACGAGCGAAGCGAGGGTCGGTCGTGAAACCGATCTGGTTGTTGACGATGAGGTGGATGGTGCCTCCAGTACCGTAGTTGGGCAAGTTGTGGAAGCCCATCGTCTCGTATACGACACCTTGGCCGGCAAACGCGGCATCGCCGTGGAGCAAGACACCCATAGCAGTGCTGTGCGCCTGCTCGTCTTGTTCGAAGTGCTGGAGCGCCCGAGTCTTGCCGAGGACAACAGGGTCTTCGGCCTCGAGGTGAGAGGGGTTCGCAACGAGCGAGAGCGCGACCTTCTTGCCGGAAGGCGTCGGACGCACGTAATTTGCGCCAAGGTGGTACTTGACATCGCCAGCAGGGAAGTCGTCATCCTCAGCGGTTCCCGCGAATTCGTTAAGGATGGCCTCGAGAGGCTTCCGGATGACGTTCGCAAGGACGTTCAGGCGACCACGGTGAGGCATACCCATGGTTACGTGCTTGACACCGTGCTCGACGGAGCGGTCGATGAGTGCCTTCATACCGGGGATGAGAGACTCGCATCCTTCGAGACCGAAACGCTTCTCGTTGGGGTGCTTGCTCGCGATGTACCGCTCGAACGAATCAGACCAGATGAGTCGGTCCAAAACCATGCGCTTCTCCTCGACGGTGTAGTTCCACGGCTTTGGGATCTCGACGCGCTCCCGAATCCAGTCGCACTGCTCCTTGTCGGGGATGTGGACGTACTGAATACCGACGGCCCCACCTGGCATGGAATGAGACCGGCCTGGTCCGGGTTCAGTGGGGAGGAGCACTCACAATAGATGCGCTTGCAAAGCTTGATAATTTCCCCGAGTAACATCGTCCTCCGATCTTCCGTCGCGAAATGAGGCAGGATACCGGGACCAAGGGTGATCTGCTTGTCGAGGTCACGCTCAGTGAAGCCATAGCGGCTGAGCTCGAGCTCGGGCGGGTGCGCAGGGTTCAAATCGGGATCGAGAATGCCGAGGGGATCCAAGTCGGCAACGTGGTGACCGCGCACTTGGTAGGCGCGAACGAGGAGTTGCACCTGGAGGACCAATGAGCACGAGCCGAATGCGGACGCGTCGAAAATCGCGTACCTTCAAGTGGTCGTCTAGCTCAGCCCCACCGCTGGCGTGCAACGCCGGTGCACCGTCGGTGGGCGTCGGGACGAGGTTAGGAGGGGGCTGGAAAGCCTTGAAGCTGGGGAGGCCCTTGTCCATGCCAGAAAAATATACATCCCACGACGCGTGGACAGACTTGGGATCCTGCCGCCAAAGCCTGTACATCTCCTCGACGTAGTACGTGTTCGTGCCGTTCGCGAACGGGTCGTTAGGGGATGGGGGTTGGGCTGTCGCGAACGAGCGGGCGAGGGTGGCTACCTGAACGCCATAACGGTAGCGCGACCCGTGCAGAGCCTGGACGACACGGGGAAGACGGGCAAGTCTATGCATCGCTGGAGGACCCGCAAGACTTCGCTCGTGGGGGTGGAAGGGAAGGAGGGTGGTCTAGAGGTGTGAGAGCGACGACGTGGACGAGTGGAAAGCGGATGACGAGCAGCGACCGCTTTTGGCTCGAGGTCATTCGGTGCCCTGCGCCGACGCGATCACTTCGGACGACAGGCGCCTACAGTACGCCTTGCAATCCCGTCCTTCTCATTTCCGTCCCCCGCGAATCGCCGTTTATCCATTACTTCACACTAGGCTGATCTGAGATCACACACGGTGTGCATGGAATGCGTGAGAGAACATAGGGCTACACATCTAGGATACAATAGTATGTGGTACAGTAGTTCTGCGCGAGGCGGCCAGAACAGACTTGGGCCAGCCAATCCGGAACGCCGCCTAGAGAGCCATAGTGATGCCGATGAGGGTGGGCCAGAAGATGAACACGAATCGGAACTTGAGCCGCTCCAGATCAACCGTCGGCCGTTTGCGGAGTCCTGCGGCCGCCGAGCCAGTCTTGCCTGGTTGAAGTCGCGGGTCGCTCTCGAGGCTCGCGAGTGGGGGAGCAAACGCTGACGGCTGGCTTGGAGACGATATGGGCTTGACCGTCGAGGTTGCGGTCGGAAGGACGACGGTGAGTCTGGGCGAAACGTATGAGATGCTCACTGCACTCTCGTTGTGGGCGTCGATCGTGGGTCCGTCAAGCGGAGCGAGGTTGGACATGCCCGTGACCGTGAAGTCCGCCGTGTAGGCGACGTGGTGAGGCTGTTCGCAAGTAAAGCGTAGGTAGCTGTAATCAATGCACGTCAAAATCCTGTATTGCGAGATAGGCAGAATCACGCACAAGTTGGACCCGTTATGTCTCCATGCTGGGGAAATCCATACGTTGGCCGCACCAGACTTTGGGTCTACACCCTCTCCTAGGTTTGTCACGTAGAACTACGTTTACATTTGGTCGTCAGTCTGTCATGCTCGCTGGAACACTTCAAGACTGAGCGACCTACATTGGCAACGAAGAGATCAATCCTGCATGGCCCCATCGTGTTGATTGAAGGCCGCTCCTCGTCGTCTATCCACCGGACAGCGATTAGATGACCAGCATTCAGGACAGAGCGTGTAGTAGGAAATGTCGGAAAGAGACCAGCAGAGACTGTCAGTGTCACAAGCAAGGTAGCCAAGACCAGCTTAAGAAGCATCCTCGCAAGACTTGCTCGTCGACTTGAGCTTCGACCACACCCAGCACGCCGTATGCGCCGCCTTAAAGCAAGCAAATGTAAGCCCTCTTGAGGTGTCGTCGTGCAGAATGTCGCTACAGCGATAAAGGATGGGTGGCCGGGAGTTGAGGACAAGTTGATTGAAGCTGTCGGTGGCCTCGCCCAATTTGGCTTCTGAGCGCCAATTCGGTCCCGAGTGCCAGTCGACACGTAGTAGCGCTACAATCTTCGAGTCTCTGGCCCCTCTCCTTGCAATTTATCGCTCAAAAAAAAAGGTGCAGCATCTTGACCACGTACCCGCAAGGCTACAGACTTTTAGCATCGCGGGGTCGAACGCGCCTTGCGTCGGCCCGCCCAAGTGCTCTTTTGCTGTGGCTGTCTCTATCTCCTCCGCAACCTTCGTCGCACCCCAGCAAATCTGCTGCGTCCTAAGTACTGCTACTCCAGAGGCCCCCACACAGCTCGCCGCGCTCCCTCCGCATTTTCAAGAATCTCGCCCTATCTGTACCGCGCGAGCGTGCTCCCCACCGGCACGGTGAACGACCTTCCGAAATCGTTGCCCTCCCTCAATTGGAGATCGGCGTTGGACCCGCGGAAATATCGCGGTTGACTTCGTGAGCGTACAGCTATCTATCCGCATTGGCTAGCGTTCAGTCGTTCACCGCGTATACACTTGTGCACTGGCAGTACATTGACCAAGTTGAACCAACCCGCGCGATCATATGACCTCTCGACGCCTGGCAAACGAAGACATGACAGGAACGGATGTGCGCAACTGGCTCCTCAAGCTCGGGCTATCAAAGCTCTTCTAGGCGTTATTCCCAATGGCAAGTTGAAGACGGACGACTCGACGGCTCCTTTCGCACCCGCATTCCGCGTGTAACCCTCGCCCGGCTCTACGGAAAGTTTGCTGCAGTTCGACCACATCCGCACCTTCGCGCCGCTGTGCTCCAGGGTGCCCCGGGAGCAGCGGTTCCCGCCAGGGAAAGTTGAAACTGAGCGCGGTCCGGTGACCCACATCCCAAGATAACAGGCCCAAGACTTCCACGGAACACCTGGCGCCCGTCGCTCAACGAAGCCTCGAGGCCACACGGTGTGTGCGACCGCAAGGCGCGTCCTCGCCTCTCCCACTCGTCGCACCACACCGAAGTGAGGTCCGGGAGCCCGTGCCATCTGTACCCGTGGGCCGTACCGGCACCAGTACCACTCTCGAGCTCTATCGCTCAGCGAACGAGAAGCCCCCCGCGCGCACGAGATCTGATTCCTTGCGTTCCCCCACCATGTACGCACACCTGCTCGAGCTCGTCCTCGGCCTTCTCGTGCTCGGGCCCGTCGACGGGCGGACTGCACGGACTGTAACTTCAACTTCGGCCTCGCTGGACCCGCCTCCCCCCGTCTGGCTAGGCAGCCTCGCGAAGCGGTGCAGCTTCAAGCTCGGGGAGACGAGCTACGACCTGTGCCCGATCGTGGAAGGGAACGAGGGAGGCTGGACGGTCCAGTTCAAAAGCAGCACGCCGCCGACTGTCACGAAGACGTCGTACAGGATCGATCTGCGCAAGCCGCTCGAGAGGGATGCGAATGTCCCGGAGGAGGAACAGGTCAGTATATGCGTCCTGGGATCTGGACTCTGGTTTCCGGGTGGACTTTACGCTGCTCTACGGCGGGGATACACGGTAACCTCGGCGCCACACGATCGTAGCTTGCCTCTGGTTTCTTGCATCCATGAAAACGGTCGTAATTCCGCGTCCATTTTCCAGATATATGATAGAGTTCAGGCTTTTAGAGCTGCTGCGAGGCCAGAGTGCGTCTTCCCAGGAATATCCGCTTATTAGGCATTTGGCTTCCGCAGTGCCCAGACGGAACATGGATATGCCAGACCAGTACGTGCTCTTGACACCCGGCTCTCGCCCATGCTCACAACCGACTGACAGTATCAAACCGTCGACCGCGGCATGACAGCGAAGACCCACGCGTGCTCCAGGTCGTGCCTGTCGCGGGTGCGATGCACCTACCAAACATCACCCACTACCGCCCCGGAGTGAACGCTACCGCACAGCTTACGCCCGCGCGCGAGAACCCAAACGGTGAGTACTTCTCGGGCCCATCGTAGCGGAGCTAATGCTGGTGGTGCAATTGTGCGCACAGCGAGGGTGTTGCATGTCCGCTTGCACGGCGGGCACTACATGTACGGGCCACAAAAGGCCGACTTCCAGTTCCTGTGCGACAGAAGCGTCGACGAGGTATGATCCTTCGCCTATAGCAGATCTCCACGGCGTATGTGTTCTGAGCTTCTCCCGCCGGCACAGCCATCAACACCGACGTATGCTTGGTCGTGGAACGGGACACACACCTTCCAATGGCGCACGAAGCACGCATGCGGCACGCAGCGAGCTGTGCCTCCCCCCGCGGATAAGGACAAGGAACCTCTACCACCCGTTGGGGACGAGGACCAAGACGTGCCCCCGCCTGATGATGAGTCCGACGGGCAGGAGCTCCGGGGGGGCCACCCGTTCTCGGACCGCGCGACGCGCATGAGGATGATCCTCCTCCTCTCTTCCTTCACCGCGTTCGCCACCATCGCGTACGTTGCGTGGCGCCCGCCAGCGCGCATGCGGCACTACGTGTCGAGGTTCGTGAAAGCGCACCCGCGGCTAGCGCGGTTCCGTGTCGGGGAGCGCGTGCTGGTGAGGTGGGCGTACGAGGACATGGAGATGGAGGAGGCGTACGCACCTGGGGAGGAGGACACCATGGTCAACTGGGGTGCCGGTGAGATGGGCGAAGGGATCCCACTGAAGCCGTCGCCGAGAAAGGGGCAGTGGGCGAACTACGGCACGACGTAGAGATGGCTCGGCCGGATGTATGTATGGATTCTTTTGTCACCGCTGCCTATGTTTCGGATGTATTCCGCTGTAGATGCTAGGTCTGTTGGTAGCCAGATGCGCCTCAGTTCCTTGTTCTTGTATACCTGATGTATGCGTAGCGATTAATGCACGTTAGAAGGTACTGCCTCATGACTGTCATCGGCGTGCTCGGAGGCTCTCGAGACAGGCCTTCTGGAAGGGCACGGGCTGCCCACGATGCAAAGCACAAGCGATGTTGCGATATGAGGGACAGGCAATGCCCGATTGGCAGATGAGCTTGCAAGACATGACTGGGTACGGCGGTACAGTACAGATAGAACGACGACGAGAGGAAACTGACGGGGAGCATAGCAGTAATTAACCCCAGGCTGCGGTCGTGCTGGCACCGAAGGAATGTCAGCGAACCGAGTAGAGATGGAAACTGGATGGACGTGCCTGTAGTTTACTATTAGATGGCCCTCGGTCGAGAAGGACTGGGAGAAGATCGGTTCAGAGACGAGGTCGTGTAGGCAACTGCTCGCGTATGTGCACATACCTTGAACAGATTTGCAACAGTATCATCCGGTGCTGGCGAGAAGGCGAGGTTGATGTACGTGAACTACGAGTGGCGGAGAGGTGAGAAGCTTCCCAGCACGGCACACAGGATGGCCTCTCAACGTGGTGAAGGAGGTAGAGGAACTCACCAGAGGGTCGCCCTGTTTCCATCCAAGCTCTTTCCTCAAGAACTGGATGACCGCCTGGAACCGGTTGGACGCAGTGATCTTGTAGAAGTTCTGCTTCATGATCGGCGCGTTGCCGACTGCCTTGAATCGAACGACGACTGTCGTGTGGGAGGACCAGGGGGCGGATAGTGGGATAAGAATGTCGGAGACCACATGGAATGCGTCGGATGTACAGATGAGGATAGCCCAGAAGATGGGTTAGCATCCAGGAGCGATAGCGACGCACCTTTGCTGGCATCCTTCTTCTTGTACGAGTCAAGCGCCTCCTGGGCCTCTTGCATGATGTTGCCGCCGTCGAGAGAGGTCCATACTGAGGGGAGTGTGCGGGTGTTGGGTTCTGGGCTTCCCTGCAGGGCCATGTCCGCAATCACAGCTCAGCCTGTCGTGGATGACGGCGCCTATAGTCAAGTTGATCAGGGGCTGAGCGGAATCGCCGAACTTGGATCGTGCCTTGGAGGCGCCTCTGCCATGACTCTTCCGTCTCTTGACTTCATGACCCACCGCCAGTAATCCCCCAGTGATGTTCATTAGAGCCTTTGGCTTCATATTGAGCTCCACTCCACATATCAGTATTCTGGCCTCACGAGGCTTTGACGACATCCACAGTGAGGCACTCGGATCTTCGCATCCCCCGTCCTCCGAGGCAATGGCAGTGCCCCCTAGCTTAATGATACACTACCGTGTCCTCGAGGCTCGAATACATTCAACGGCGTGTAGGCCATTGGAGCGGACTAGCAAGTATTAAATGTAAGTACTTACTCTGAGTGCCGTTCCTGCCCGGGCTTTGGCATCGTACGGCGTTCATGCATTCATGCGCCTCGCGGACCCAATTTCGCCTGCCTGGAGGTGCGAATGGGCCTTGAACGGGGCAACGTGTGCGCCCATGTGTCCTGTAAGCACAAATTGGCTTGTGGTTACGTTCCCAAAATAACCTAGTGCACCAGGGCGATGGTGGCCCTTGGTGGCTTCGTCACTACCTAACTACGAAGATTTCCTTGCACAGATCCACTTGCAGCAGGAAGGAATCGCGATGGATCCATCAGTCCGACACTGCAGTGCCAATTACTTAATCCCACCACCTGGGCCCGTGTTTTGAGCGGACAGGTGCTCTCCCATGATAAGCCTCGTAAGCGTGCCTTCCTACCCCACAATAAAAACCAAGGGGACGCGCACATGGGTCATTTTACCTCATTCCCCGCGTCCCCCTTCGAGCCCTCGCTCCGGCTCTTGCAGCTGGGTTGGTCAATGACTGGTACTTCGCTCTGGCGATGTCCGCCGCCGCCGCCGCTCTCGATGTGCCATTGAACGAGCCTCTGATCACCCTCGTCTCCCATGGAGCTGCTGTCAAGTACGTGTGTGGTTTGTGTTGATCTCAGCGCGGGAAGCGTCCTAACACGTTTTGTTCCAACAGGCTCTTGACCCGTGAGTATCCAGTCGAACCCTTCGGCATTCAAAGGCATCCTAACATGCCCCTTCCGCGTGTTCAGTCGTTGGGTTTACCGCTCTTCTTTACGACCATCTGGTGACCGTACGTCCACTTTCGCAGTCTGTTTTCCGCCCTCGTCTTACTGAGCGCCCATGCGCCCTTCGTAGCTCCCCGATGAGGTATGCTTGGTACCCATCTGGCAGCGCATGCGGTGTCCTCAACGTTGTGACAGATTACTTTGATATGGAGAGGCAAGAAAGGCGTCGTCTCCACCATCTTTCTCCTGGTACGTGATCAATGTTTCGTTGCCGTGGCGCCGGGAATTAAACAATCCCGCAGAATCGCTACGTTGTGTAAGTCGCCGAAGGCCTCTGTTTGGTTAATAAGGTTACCGATAGACTGCTCTCAGCCCCGTCGTCCTTGCACTGGATATCTATGGTGTGTAACACGTCCTTTAACATGTCCATACGTGTTCACACCCCAACAGAGGCTTTTGGACACGCCGCCACATCCATCATGGTAACTAGCACATGTCCTCGATCGGGAAGTCGGCATATTCTGAACCTCGAGTAGTTCTGCAAAGTCTGGACAATAGTACAAGCGTACTTGACCCTCTTATCGTACATCTCCATCCACGGTATGTCCCCCGCTTCCCAGCCCACCCCCCATCGCCCTTCCACTGCCACTGTCCAGAGTTTTGACTGACCGCGCTCCTACCATCTACCATCCCTCACTCTCCAGCTATCGTTGCATGGCGGGTGTATGCCATGTACAACGCCCAACGCTGGGTGACAAGGCTCCTGTGGATCGCAGGTTCTGTCAACTTCGTCGTCGCGGCGGGCATCAGCACAGCATCGTTGGTACCCACCATTGGTGTGTATCCCCAACATATCCTCGTCGTATGCCATAACGTTTCGCGCCTAATGCCCTCCACCATAGCGGAACTTCATCCATTTCATCATGCTTGCGTCGGAACTGTGCGTAGTGATTGCGATATGCGTACGCAGTTCCAGGCCGTTTGATTGACATTGGCTGTTGCAGGTCCCGAACTACATCTGGTCGATCTGGCTTCCAAGGTATGCTTGTCCCTAACTGCTTCACATAACAAGACACTGACTGGTGTTGAAACAGCATTACCTTCGAGACACTCCTTTTTGGGCTTACCATCAAAGCCATGTTTCATGAAGGGCAGCGTCGCTCTCTGACCTCCCTATCTCTCCTTCTCTACCGTGATGGTGGGTGACTCCAATCTCGGACCCCCGCCGCACTATACTTATCACACAACCTTTTCCTGCAGGAATGCTGTATTTCGTTGCAGTCACACGTGCGTGCCCTCGCCTCTCTCCCTTCCTCATCGCAACCAACCCATTGCTCTTACAGTTTGCTCTCTCTTCTCCCTCATGGTCTGGGCTCTCGCAGGACCCGACCTCCTCGGTCTCGCACGATAGTACGCACCAGCACCTTCCGTCCGCATCTTCCCCCACTCATCCACACACTACCTCCTAGCTTCGCGCTCGCTATGGTGAATATCGCCGGGTCGCGGCTCATCCTCAACCTCAAGGCGTACGCCGCAACGCGCTCGGGCGACCCCGACCTCGACTGGGACGAGCCCCAGCCCCCCCCTGGACCATCCCTATCACTACGCGCCGCGCTCGACCTCCCGCACTTCACGAGGACTCCCATGCGCCCCATGGACGGCAAGTTCAGCAGCCCCATTGATTCGCTCGATCTCGAGATGTATTCGATCGAACGGGAATGCCAGCAGTTGGGGACGCGACTGCGATAGATCCGTTCCTTGGGCGTGTGTGTAGCGAGTGCGAGAGGCGTTGGTGGGGAAATGGGCAGATCGGGAAGACGGTGATGTAGACTTCCCGTTATTTGTGTACGATACGGCTTCTGTCTTCAATTGTATCGTTAGCTTATCGGGTTCCTTTGGGGACGATTCACAGTTATTTCTTGGATGCGAGCCGCTTATTCCATGGGGCAACGTTCAAAGAATGTCGACAGAGTCCGCCGAAGCCTTACAGATGGCAAGATGTGATGACAACAATAAGTACAGTACACTGATATCTCATAATACATACTCTCATAATGCATATTATCTCATAATGCATGGCATCAGATGGGTCCCAAACGACCCAAACGACCATCCCATCATGCATAACAGGAGTCATAATGCATAGGAAAATGGCGGATTTTATTGTATTCGGGGAGACCCGGACCGTGATACATGCGTGACCCGGGATGGAGTCCGGCGACCACGGCCTCGCCGGGCCTCAAACACTTTCACTCCTCTCAAGTTCACCGTTCAACGTTCACCCTCGGAGCTTTAAGGTGAGACCGTGTCCATCGAGTTTCCAATCGAAGTCAACTCCTGAGGACTCGAGGTTACTCGTGGCTATTATAGGCATTCACGTCGCCTTGCCAGTGCACCCGGGTGACTGTGCTTCAAGTTGGGCTACCGCGAACCTCTCCGAGGGTAAGTTAGCATCATTGGCTAACCCATTCGCGATATCAAATCGGCCTCGCAGCTGTCTTCCCAGAGCAGGCCATAACACCGGTCAAGGCAATAACGCACGAACCAAGTCTGACGGGTTTGATGGAGCCGTGACAGCAGCAATGTCAACGAGAAGGATCAACGTGGAGCAGAAGGATGGAAGGGAAGCATTTCCATGAAGACTCCCCGCGCCGGGGCTATAGGGGTTAATTGTGCACCCCGGACTTCTTCACTTCTTCTGTTCACAAGACTTAACAGACGCCTCCTAGAAGAACACAAGGATACATCGAAGGCACAAATTCCTTGACATCGTCTCCGGTAGCTTCGGAAATGCGCTGAATATGTGGACTGCGGTCTTCTAGTGCACTCCACTATAGCGCCCGAGCATTTGTGACTTCACTACGTCTTGATGTTATTCCAACCGGACATGTTGCAGGTCGTTTTGGGGAGGCTGCACTTGACTTTCGAGCTCAAGACTGTCCTCTCGTGCCCAGGAACTATGGGTATAAAAGCAATGGGTAAGCATCAATACCCCTCAGCTCCACAGGACTCTTCGACTTTTGCGCTCCAAACCCCCGACTCAGCAGACTCGCCATGAAGCTCACCCTCTCCGCTCTCGTTGCGTCCGTTGTCCTCCTGCAGGCACACGCTTCCCCCACCGCAGCGGGCACTGCTGAAATTGCAGTGAGTTCCACATCGCCACCATCCCCATCCCTCCCCACCGATCGTCCTAACTATACCCTCCTCAGCGTCGTTCGGCCGCCGTCGGTTGCGGCTACAACACGATCCCGCTGCTGCGCGGGTACAGCGCGCAGCACGAGGACCACTTCTACACCACCTCCGCCTCGCAGATGGACAACGCGATCCGCAACGACGCGTACGTCTCGCAGGGCGACGCCGCTTTGGCCTTCCCGACCGCCGACGGGCCCAGCGTCCCGAACGCCATCCCGCTCTACCGCATGTGGTCGCCGACGCGGCAGGACCACTTCTACACGGCCTCCGCGGCGCAGCGCGACAACGCGGTGCAGAAGCATGGATACACGGACGAGGGCGTGGCGGCGTACGTGTATGGCACCCAGCTCTGCGGGAGCGTGCCGCTCTACCGGACGTTCGACCCCGTCGCGTACGACCACTTCTACACGGCGAACGAGACGGAGAAGTTCGACTTCATCGACAACCGTGGGTATGTCGACGAGGGGACGGCGGCGTTCGTCTTCCCTGTCTAGTTCGGAACGGTGAGGCTTCTTGTTGATGTCGCCTTCTCCGCGACGAGACTCCCCCATCTGACTTCCCTGCTCAACTTAGCAGCGCATCGCCTACAGCGCCGTGCCTTTCGGATGGTCTGAGTGGGGTCAATGGAGGGTAATGGAGGCTCCTGTTGTCTGTCATTCCCCGTGCGAGTCTGTCTTTCGAGAATCTCAGAGTCCATTACGTGCCTCTATACGAGCAAATGCACGTGAACTAGATGACATCCCACAGTGACAGCGAACAGACCTTACGGATAGTATAGTATCGCCGTCACGATCAACCTAAAGCAAATCGCCGTGTGCTATCGCCAAATAATAAGTACACCGTCCAGGATAGGTGCCGGGATATAAGGCCTCCGCTGCCCGGAAGATGCATATCCTGTTCAAGAAAGTCAGCGGTCCACGCAGTCTGAATACTTCTCCACTGCTACACACCACGTACCTGGAGGAAATCCGTGGGGCCACTGACCGGGATGCGACCGATTCGTCAATTGGTCCTTCAACTACTAGGCCTGCATCTGTACCGATGTTGTTTAAGAGGGCTTGCGCCTGAAGAAGCAGTGTCCATGCTTACATCACCCGTTGATTGAACAACGTTCACTACACGAATCGCTTTGAAGACTGATATCCAGCCTAAGGACTCCGAGGGAGCCTGAGCTAGAGGGACGTCGACGGCCCGCGGTGGCGATGGGGGGAACACAAAATGTACGACGACAAGAAGAGATTCCCCATACTTCTCCATGAGGTCGCTTCAGTGGCCACACCGTGATGCATTGATGGCGTGCTTGAGGAGGGCGCAATAGCACGCGTCAAGATCAGAGGGTGGGGCAAGGGCGGGGTGTGCGAGGGTGTGCGATTTGTTCATCAGAGTGCGGCGGCAACTGTGGCGGTGGGGAAGTACAAGAGAGCGCTGGACGCGAGTGGGGCGCAAATACCGCAATAGAAGAGTGTAAGTTTCGGGGACCCGCCAACGTGGTCACCGGTCAACGGTGACCAGCCCCAGTCGGACCATGGACAGCGGGGAAGCGGCCGTGGACGAGATAGGCGGAGGGTAACCGAGTCCGTGCCCTGACGATGTGACCATACGCGTCCGTGACCCGACCGAGCCTCGACTAAGTAGTTTCTGGCCGGCGTGGACGACGACAGCCCTGACTTGTTCTCTTCGCTCATCGACATCCTCTACACCGTCTCCATGAAACGCCAGAACGACGACGACGCGGCTGCCCCCGCCCCCGCCCCCGCAAAGAAGTCGCGCGGCAACACCGCCCATGCAGCGACCGTCGCGCTCGTGAACTCGATCCTGGCGAATCCCAAAGGGTACCCCATATCCGGCAGCGACGACGTCGTGCGCAAATCCCTCGTCGACCTCGCCTCCTACGCGCGCTCGCTCGAGCTGCAGCTCGCGAGTGGTCCTGTCCCGGTCGCCGGGAGCAGCAAGGCCGGAGGTGCCTCTGCCACGAAGCCCCCCAGGCCGCAGGCAGAGCTCGAGGCCGCGGCGGAGAAGGTGAGGAAAGCTGCAGTCAGCGGCATCAAGAAGCAGATGTCGGCGGTGAGTCGCTCGTACATATTATGTGCTCCCTTTATTCGCCCTTGAGCGTGTGTCTTATCCTCGATGCGTCCGTCTCCAGTGGAAGCCCTCGTGCAAGACAGGCTCGGCCAAGTGGGTCTACGACGGTATCTGCAGCGACCCAGAGGTCTTTGGATGCCTCATGGGTCTCGGTGGGCCACCGACCTTCAAGATGAAGAAGTTCTCCGTGGACGAATTTGAGAAGTGTCTGGGAGCTCTCCGCGGCTCTGTCCGGTGAGTTGTACCCAAGTTATTGCATTCAGCAGAATCTGACGAGCGTCGGTGGGCGGCAGGTTTGATACCCTTTACATCACCAGCAAGGATGTGACTGTTCGCTGGTCCGACACTGGCGAGTTCAAGTTCAGCGGGTCGTACGGAAAGTGGCAGCCCGGCAGCAGTTAGACGCTATTATGAGGATCGGGGCGCGGTGGAAGCTTATGGGCCATATAGTGCACTTTCAGTAATGTATCCTACCTTGCTTATCTTTCAGTGTAACTATTCTCGTTGGGGGCACACACCTTGCGCCCTGTCAAAGGAGATTTCTGGTCTTCAAGAGGCCAGGTGGACCCGGCTCTCCGGAGTCTGGCCACCGTTTCACCCGTCAACCATATTCATGCCCATCCCGGACGCCTACGTACTCATCTCTCTACATTTGAGGTAGACAGGCATGAATCTCGGTTGGGCTGCATGTAGCAGATCATGGCAAATAGGGCATACTTCTGTTTGCACAAATCCCCACTATTCATCAATGCGAATGATTCGCAACATCCAAGATAGACGAACGCACCACCGTCGACAACGTCACTCCTCCTGGCCCTCTTCCTGCTCCAACTCCGACTCGCGCTCGTCCCCTCCGCTCGCGGTCCTGCGTCGCTTCGCCGGCTGCAGATTCGGGTCCGGCCCTCCCTCCCCAAAGAACCTGTCGTTCTCGCGGCACAGCTCCTTGTAGAACTCGACGTCGAAGCGCACGCACTGCAGCTGCACGCAAGGGACCCGGAAGAGCCCGCGGTCGATCTTGCCGATCACGTCGTCCACGCTGGACGCACCGTAGTGCACCCAGTCCTCGAGGCCCGCGCAAAAGCTCCTGACGTATCTAGTCTTGTGCTACACGCGAGAGTGATGGTGAGAGAGGTGCCACTTGGGGGATAGGAAACGTCGAGAACATACGAAATGCGTCAATGACAGCCACTCGTCGAGCGTGAGTTCTCCAAAATTGGTGATGCGGTAATATCCACAGTAGTAGTATGGCCCGCCCCGGGTGCCGGTGAAGACGTGCCGCTTGTCGTTCTGCTTGAAGGGCACCTTCATCTCCAGCGCTGGGAGGAACCAATACCCGTGTTGTCCAGGGCGGACGGGTGACCACGGGTTCCGTTCGACGGTGGACATCGTGTACGTGGTGATGGAGTGGCGTTTTGCGAAGTCTGTAGCGGTGGGACCAAGTCTGTGCGGTACGTGGTCAGTCATTCGAGGAAACTCGTTTTGTAGAGCAGATGGACGCTAACACGACGTGGTGGATCTTCCAGTTCCCGCCTAGAATGGCGGAAATGGAATCCCGCGAGAAAATAGCAGGAGTGTCGATCTCGGGAGGCAAGGTGACTGCGACATCCGGATACTTGGCGAATGCCGCAGCTCGTTCCGAGGGGAGAGATATGCAGTGCGCCTCGAGATCCGCGGCCGTGGGCCAAGGCGAGGGAGGCGGCTCATCCGGAGAGCTTTCTGCAGCAGCCAAAGGGCGCTCCCTTGAGTAAGGGAATGGGACTTGCCTACAAAAAGTGTAAGTCTCGGACAAGCCTCGGGGTCGTAGGAATACACGTAACGACGAGGAACCAACTTGAGATAGACCACCATCGGGTGCAACCTGGAAAACCGTAGCAGTAGCGAAGTCACCCGAGGCCTAAGTGGCAATGTTATGACAATGCCCGCGCGCGAGGAACCACTAAGATTGGCTACTGACCCCCAACTCCAGTGCCACTACCGTCGTCTGTCTTGCATTGACGGCGTCCTGCTGAGCCTATACATGATGTGAGCCTTGTCGATTAGAGCGTTGGAGAATTTTTGAGTGGCGCACCTGGCGTTTCAATTCCTCTGCATTCAGGCGTTGCGTGAGGCATTCCGCTTCTAGAACTGCGACTCTGTTGTCACGTTCCCGGATCTACATACATTCAGGTCAGCGTGGCAAACTGAGAGAAAAATCGTCCACACTCATTTGAAGCTCACCTTGGCGTCGACGGACTGCAATTGACCGTCCAACGTGGACAGCCACAGGCAGATGGAATCGTTCAAGTTGTTTGCCGCAAGCGTAACGCCTTTCTTGTCCTCCCACAACTTGATGGTCTCCTGACACTTTGCAAGTAGGCGCGATAGCCTCTCATTCTCTTCTACGACCGCGCGCATTGTTCGCTCCGCCTCAGTTCGCTGTTAGCCCTGTGGTCAACGTGGTGTTCGTACACGAGCAAGTCACCCAAAGAGACGCACCGCTGCCACGCACGACTCATATTCCTTATCGCGTCTGACTTGCGCTTCCACCGCCAGTCGAAGCCACTTTGCCAACTGCCCGGCAAAATTGGGCTTCGATATGTTCAACTATGTAGCAACCGGTGTCAGCCCAGATCCTGCCGAGATCCCAAAGAAATACCTGCCGTATTGAGGTCAGCCTGGCGTTTGAGTGCTAGCTCGGCGTTCTGGTGGAGAAGATGTTCAAAGGTTTGGATAAGCTCCACGTTGAACGTGTCTCCCATTCCCTTGAGCTGACAAACGATGAACGGTTCAGCAAGGCGTGCAACTGGATACGAAACAAAACTAAAACTAGATAACAGACATTGGCTGGGACCGCATCGCAGGCTTTTTTGAGGTTAGCGTCTCGACCTGTAATGTTTCGCGTAGCGACGAAAGTTTTCAGGAGCTTGCTCAGTGCCTCGACGAGCTGGGGATTTCCTGGCGTCAGCATAGAATGACACATTTTTGTATAAAAGAAACCGACCTGGAGATGACAGGCCTGAGACCCGTTCAAGGCTACACTGTCACTGGCCATAGCTATGAACATCGACAGCAGTTCGGTGGGAAAAGTGGGGTCTACGAATGCTTCCTGGGGAGGGCGGATCGTTAGACATGCGAAAGATAGGATGAGCTCGTCGTGTCCCACACACCTGCGACGCAACACCGCGTTCCGAGTTCTTGGATAACTCGCTAGTCATCAGAGTAACTACACTTTGAGGATCGTTGGCTTGATTTACGACGCGACTGGTTTCCGAACCCATGTTGAAAGATGAACGCTACGAGATCGCAGTATTGGTGGTGGTCGGGCGGAAAACAGAGACCACCGCAGCCCACACCGTCTCGCATTTAACCTGCTACAGCTGAACCGCAGCACCACTACTGGCAACAACGTTCCTTCACAAACCCCTTAGTGCAAGGCATGGAACTGCCATGACGGTGCAAACGTATATGCCTCTCGAGGTATTTCGAGGGAGACAGACGAGAACGGACGGTTGCTGCAGCGGGGAGGTGGAAGTGCGATTCTTCTTAACACCGATGTCTGTCAAACGGAAGAGGGCTGGATGATTGCCGACAGGTACCTGAGTAGAAGTTAGAGCATTGGTTTCCAGATTTATCACATTGCGCGAACGGAACAACCTCATGTCTCCCCGTCCTTCGTTCCCCGTGTTCAGAGTGCGAGTTCTTCAAAGGGCTGAAGCCTGCACATCCACCTAGGCCACGGCGATGAGGGGAAATGGAATTATCATGCCCTCTTGTCGCGTCCCTTCTTCACCGAAGCAAAGGTCTGAGTCGGCTTGCTCATCGGGCCAACGGAAGTCAATCCTTCGTGTGTATTGAAACTCCATGTCCAATTACGGTAGAAGAGCACAAAGGTGAAGGGCCTCATGTCCTTAATATCTGCGCACCGCCAGTGAGTAAATTCCGCACGAAGTCGGAAAACAAGCTCAACTCACCAATGCACGAATCACGACGAACCAGCCCAGCGAAAACTACAGGAGGTGTGTAAGTATATGCACGGTTCTCGGCTACGCGAGATGCGTTCGAAAGTCGAACCGTGAGAGGACTCGGAAGACGCGTCGTTAGGCGGAAATAAACGCGACTGGATGGGGAAGCGACGCGCCGGGACACGCCGCTTACTCCAGTTCTCGCCTCGTGTTCCGACCCATCTTTGTTTGACAAGTTACACAATGAACCACACACACTCACCACCGCGCATATTACCCCCTCCGCCGCTGAGCCCTATACCCCCACACGACCACGACTGACGAATGATGACGATGCACCGGCCGATGCTCTTCTCCGCCGCCTACAGCGAACAGCTCGAACGGACGCGCCGGGAGTCGCAGCAACAGGTGCACGCGCGGCCACAAGTCCTATGGCGACGCGGTTTCCACAGCGAAGGCGGGCGAGCAGGATGGGGGTACTATCTTGAGCCAGCTCCTTCGAGTTCGGAAAACCAGAGTTCAGCAGGGGAAGACAGCGACAACACCGAGGGGAGCACGGCAGTGGAGAATGCAAACGTTCACCACGAGCGGGCGGGCAGGCGACGGCGAAGGCACAGGCACGAGCGTGGTCAGAAGGAGGGCGCGTGTGAGGGGTGTCAGAGGCATGTGGCAGACGCGCACGGCCGGGACACGGGTTGCCCTGCACCGGTGGAGAGTTTGACGGTGTCGCACGGTTCGTCGTTGTCGTCCCACCTCCACGCTTGCGCACCTACTCTGTCACCCCAGGACGTCGAATAGCACGGGCAATTGCAGAACGAGCAACGATGGCGGTCAAGTCGTACACGATGATCTCGCTGTGGTGCGTTATTTCCCCTATTAGTAGCCCATTATAGGCAATTAGGCAACGCGCGTCGTTCTAACTGAGCCCGGGCTCTGCGTCCTTGTCCACAACCCTTAGGTTTTTGCTTACCGTGCCAATCATCTTTTGGGATGCCGCGTATTGTTTCTTCAGGTGAGTTTTCTAGATGCTGCACGGGCAAATGCGATCTTCTAGATCTCACATTGGCCCGGCTTTTATGGTACTGTAACGTCATAAAGACCCCGCTCGATGGCTGGTGGGGACCTCCACTGGATATGGAGTCCTTACGCACTCTACCAGGAAATCGACTATGTACGTGTATGCTCTCATCGATAACGGCGTCCCTGTACCTACCAATCTCCGCTCCAGGTGTACGGTTTGAAGGCCATCCAGGAAAATAACGGTTTCACCAATGCTCAATGTACGTACATTGCTTATCTCTACACCCACGCCCTAAAGACCCATCCCTCTCAACCTCCAGCGGCCCTGAACATCGTCGAAAATTTTATGAACATCGGCTACCTCTACCTCACCCACGTGGCTGGCTCACCATTCGCACCCCTCCTCGGGTTCGCCAGCGCTACGATGACCCTCTCCAAGACGGCCCTCTACTGGCTCCAGGAGTACTATTGCGGCGGTTGTGCGGTTGGCCACAACGACTTCAAGACGCTCTTCCTGTACTGGATCATCCCGAACGGGTGAGTGGGCCGCCTCCTCCGGTGCTAGTACCCTGATGGGGGAACCGAGAGAACGTTTCGCTGACGAGAACTTGTGCACGCACCTGTGGATGCCGTACGGGATGACGACCGCGCGGGTGTCCGCTTGAATTCCCGAATTCCGAATCCATGCCTCAAGTCTTTGGCTCGTTTTCCCGACCTACATCGTCTGGCGCCTCGGGAGCGATATCAGCTCGGCGCTTCATCTCCCGAACAAGGCGACGGCGAAGACGAAGAAGCAGTAGATGGCAGCTAGTGTGGTCGTAACCGGCGCAACTGGTGTCGCTCTGTGATCCTTCTGGGCCCGGACACCAGGGAGGATACCCATCCTACAATTATACCGACGTTGCTTTCTCTCACGGATGTACGGATGTATCTATCACGAATATTTGCCGCCAGAGACTGGTGTTAGGAGCTTCGGGTTATATATCTTGCTTCCCGCATGCATTGTCAGGCATTGTCATTGGATAGACTCAGCTCGAGGGTAAAATCCTGGGGTTGCGCCTGGTTGACCCGGCCTGGTCGCAAATATGGTGGCCGGAGGTGGCCGCGCAATCGATGCATGCGTGTTACGTCGTGCTGGTCATTCGGAACAACGTCGGTGGCCGTATGTTTTAGTGCGTTCAAGGATCGTACCCCATTATAAGCGAGGGCTGCAACTTAGCTGATGACCGGAGGTGTGGGCCGCCCTGGCGAGGAACGAGATTGGCATCGCAGATGGTCTGAATATTGTTCACAACGCTATACATCTGGCTGTGATTTTGGAATAGCGTTCATACTCCGGCGAGCTTTCCGTACCGACAGTTGCGGACATTGAAGTTGGATGCCGTCACTGTCATGATTGCAGCGGCAATTGATCAAGCTACAGACATGGAGGAATAAAAGCCCGTTCAAGTGTAAACATGATACTACACACGGTCACCAGGGACGAATCAACGGGGTTTGGGCGACACGCTCGTCATCGTTCCTCTCATATACGACATATGCATTGAACAGCGTATGTCATCTGCTTCCGACTACTGTTGCCTATAAGCTCTGAGAAGCGCAACTGCAGCTGTAGGTTTTTGGCGCATGGAGTCATCCAGTCGGAGGTGGCCCCGAACCCCTCAAGGCGCGGACCACGGGCCTTAGAGCGGCGACCCCTAAGAAAAACTGCAGACGAAGCAATCTATGCATCAGTAGCTCACGGAACAAGTATGTTTTGCGCAACATACCCCGCGGCTCCGACTCGTCCGAGTCCGTCCGACTCAGCTGCACCATGACTGGCAGCAGGGAGTATCATGTGCTAACCCCCCGAAGCCACAGCGGGGGGCTGATCGCATCGAAAAGGAGAACGAGCACCTCGTGCGATCCGATCCTGCGCCTTCGCGCGCGAAGCCAGTCGTCACTGCGTCGGCTTCGACCAATGGGATCGACGGCTGGAACGGGCCCTTTGGAACCGCCCTTGTCTGAAACGCAACGTCGTCAGCACGAGTCGCCTCCGACGGTAGGGAGCCTACCGAGACGGGCAGAAAATGGCAATCGCGCTGCTCCCGCTGGTGCCAGTGAGACGAGTCATATCATTATCGGTGACCGCATCCACAGGGCCAGCCCCGGCCATTCCACGGCACTATTTCCCCCGAGCGTGAGTGAGCACGACTCACATTGCAATTTGCAAGCGCGGCAGCTTGGAAAATAGCCGTGGCTTCGCGAGATAGAGTTGCGTGAGCTCGAGGTGTACGATTACGAGCGCGTCGACCGTTCGGGTAGCCCTTCCCCCGGTGTCCCTTTTGCACGGAATAGGCTATAGTCAATGCCAGGATGCCCATACCTGGCCAATCCTCCACCAGAAGGATAGGCGGTGACTGCCTCCCGGTCCGCCGGATCAGCGAGAAGGTTGCAGTTCATTTTGCTGCAAACCCCGCCCGCGGCCGATGCGGTTCGCAAAAACAGTTGCGACCTCTGCTCTGCAGCGCTCAGTAAATCGCACATCGCCCGTCTAATTCGGGCTCAGGAACACTGACCGACAACATGATGGCATGCCCGCAGAATGCCCGGCGAGGGCGTCAGAACTCGCACAGGGTAAGCCAGCAATCTTCGCAATCACGTCGCCCTGTTGGTTCGCGCCCACGCTCCCCGCCTGCGTGCTCGGGGGAAGTGAGGAAGTGAGGAAGGGAGGGTGCAGAGCGTCCTGGTATGTCTGATTTTCCGCATGCGGCCGCTTCCTTGCACGGCTTATCGCGCGGGTGCAGCAGGATCGCGCACGCACCGGGTTCGCGTAGTTGGGTCCTGCGCGGGTTCTCGCGTTCTCGCCGCGTCGAGCGTTCGGCGGACGGAGCGCGAACCGAACAAGTATGTCCCTGGAACAAGCTTATGTTAGAATAGGTCACTCGCGCAAAGCCGAACAGGGGACGCGACGAGGTGGCGACATTGACACAGTAAGGGACTCACCGACACCGACTTCTGAATTCCCATCCAAGCTCCGCATCGACCGCGGCGAGGCCTTAATACGAGGCCATAGGTGTCTTGACCCGCCCGGTATGAACAGAGAAAACGCAACAGGTGGTATCCCAGGGTCTTTTGTCTGGTTCATAGCTGCCCTATGCACGAGTACGCATCGCACGTTGGTCGGTCGGGTCAACGTCGCATGAGCAGCTTTACCTCTCAATTTCCGCTGGCATGCACGAAAACCTGTAATCACGCGCGTCAGGGACGACGCAACATATTTGAACGGAGAAGCTCTACGTATCCCAAATTGTGAGAACGACGGCGGACCCCAGGAAGACCGCGCCGGTTTCCTGGCGGCGAAGGCGCGTCAGAGACCGCGGCCTGACCACGCATTTGATCACTTCCTCCATGGACGCACGTCGTGCCCACCGGCGGAGACATTCTGGAACGAGCAGTAGCGGACGAGGCTGCAACGACGGAAGGCCATGACGGAGTCGCTGATGGTTCCCCATGGCCAAGACGCGGAAATACGGCCCTTGCAGAAAACCAGAACGCGAGGAAACCCTATAGCCTATAGCCCAGCTTGCAGGCGTCCGCAGTAGGCTCCCCGCCGTGGGGCCCGGAAAGCCATAAAGCATAGGCCGCACTGGGGCGCGAAGCATCGGGACCGGGGCAGACATCCGGACGTTGCCAATGCGGGCGCGCCATATTCGGGCGATCGTCGTCGTGGGGATCGACCCTTTTCAAGTTACAGGCCCTCCGTCCACAGCGCTACTTAAGTAGACGTTGGACGCGTCCTCCGATCGCAGCGTGGCCCGCGCGTGCGCGCCACGCTCGACGACGATCCATGGGCATGCACGAGGTAACTCAGTACGAAGTACTTACATAGTACTTTCGCGCGTCCGGATGTCCGCGTCGTCCGTCCGTGCAGTGCCCGGATGGTCCTCTCGCGTATCGCGCTTGGTAGATAGGTAGTTTTGGTCTGGCCCGCCGACGTCCTCTCTCTCGAGTCCGTTTGCCCATTCGAATGCATCGCGTAACGTCGAGTCCAGTCCGCAGCATTTCCGCGATCGAAACGAACCCTACGAGCAAGTCAGCACATCAAGAAGGATGGCGTCACCGGCGAGTGCGGACAATATCGCGGGCTTGCAAAATAGCCTTCGGGGGGTGCGACCTCTCACAAGTCCTCCTACGGGCTCCTACGGGCAGCCATTGCAGAGCGTGAATGCGACCGAGCGGGCGGCTCGCGATAGCCCAGACGGTGGCTCACGTACCGCGTACCATCCGAACGTTAAGTAACCGGCCACATATCGGCGAGGTTGTCAGAGGGTTGCGCCTTCACGTAAAACGCCTGTGAAACACCCCCCGCGACGCGTACGATGACGCAGGGGTAGTCGGAAGGCTGATGCAGATGAGCGGCCGCAGAGGGAGTCTGGGAGATAAGTACAGTAGTAGTCGGAGAGAGGATTATGGTAGGTAGCTAAGGACAGAGATAAGATTCCGATTCATATTGGGAGGCAAGGCGCTAGCTGCCCGACGTACTTATGAATCTGTGATGCCGCCCTGGACGTATCGCACGTAAGGGTAGCCTCGCACTACGCGTCGCGTCGAGGGGATGGGAGGCGCTGCCGTATCAATTGAAGCGACGCGACGAGCTCACTGAGGGTCCTGGTTGAGATAGCACTTAGCACCCATCATATTGTGTGATAAGTGCTAAGTGCACGCAGGCCTGGCGATCCCGGATCCATGACGTTGACAGAACGCGAAGAGTGTTGCGACTAATTTTTGCTGCTGCAGCGCCAGTCGCTGAAACACGAAGAGCCCGTACATAGTAACATATGGACGTCGAGGGTCGAGGACAATGGCACGCCCGAAAGCGTACTACTGTATGTGCATAGTACGGTCATGCGCAACCCTGAGGCATGAAGCCAAAGTTTGAAGCTTGAAGTTCGAAGCTTAGAGGCTTGAAGGCCGCGCTCGATAAGGCGTAATGAACGCGCTCAGGAGGGGGGCTTGTTTCTTTAAGAATGGGCCACGGGGGCGTCGCACCCCGAGAACTCTCGGACTCGACAAGCCTCGGGGCCCCTCGAGGTACGTCAGCGCGATAAGCAGCGCCAGATTGGAAGCCCCTTCGCTCAATAGGAATGCGGTGTGTATCGTGTATCATATCACAGCGCGTTCGAGAGCTCGCTGAGCAACTCCGACGTCGACACGCAGGCGGTGCGAAGTACGCGACTGAGTCACCGAGAGTGCTGGGCTCGAGCGAGAGATTCGGAATCGAGGGTGCTTGCCAGTGTGCGACGCGCTATTGTGTGATTCATGAACGTGTGCGATGTGCCACTGGTGCTGAGTCGATCCAGGCATCCAGGCATCCATCATTCGCTGGGCCCGGAACTCAGCTTGCAACAAAGATCTAGAGAGGCGCACCGTGCTATCGCCCGACGGTCCTTTGTTGGAGAATGCATGAATTCTAGGGTTGTGATTCTGAGCGGAGAGAGAAAGGCGCGACTGGCGAGAACTCGGCCGCTGGCGCGTCTGGTCGATAGCACTGTAGCACATGATGAGCAGGTCGACTTGCAAAGAGTGTCCGAGTCGGTCGTCATTGCAATACAATATACGCGTTCTAGGCTAGAATGGGGGTTCATGCGTTAACGTTCATACCTTCATGGAAGGCGCAAACGATGAATGGACAGAGGGGTGGGCTGCGACGCAGACAATGTACATAACGCGGTCAAGTCAGCGGAGAAAATACAGCACGGTGGGCTCAACCTCCTGAGAGCTGAACCTTGGCGTGCTGCGCTACTACAGTGTTATCGCCGCCGTAGCACCGTACTTACGCCTCAGGCTCATCACCTTGTGCGTATTACCTTGTGCTTGTGCCAAACCTTTGCACGCCGCACCGCCGTTAAATCTGTAACACGGCCTGGATGAAATAAATAAGGCGGTAGATGTCATACTGTATAATGTATTCAAAACTAGACGCGGGCATCCCGGAATGTAGTGTTCATGCACGCTACCGACACAGAATGCGAAGATTAGAAACCCAAAGGCGCCAGCCATATGCGAAGTGGATATGTGGGGGATGAGATAGGCGAGAGCGAGCGAGGGGAAGAGAGATAACGACAGGAGATCATGCGGGAGCCCGAGGATATGCAGAGAGTGCGAGGGATATCGATGCCATGTGGGGGAATAAGAGTAGAGTAGGAGAGAGAGATGGAGAGAAGGAACGTCTAGTAATGCAAAGCAAGATCGAGTACGTACGGATAGCTTTTGAGTTGCGGAAGCAACGACGGAGGTACTGCAAAGTCCCGAGACAACGAGAGGAAAAACAAGTCTATGGGGGGTGGGGGTGTCGCTTAGACTTGAATTTTTGTTTTTGTCTACGGTGGCGACGGGTGAGCTGGCTGAAGGAGGGACCGGCGGAATAAGATATACATACCGGCTTGCGCATCATTAGTGGTGGGGAGTTGGAGGAAGCAGAGTACTGCGCGGGTTGTGTCTAAAAGACAAACAACTGGATGAGATTTGAGGTCACGCTGGGACGACTCAAGAGTTACGCACATGGTGAGCAGCATATACGGGAGGGAGGGTGTTATTCGCAGAGGACTTGGACAAAGCTTTTTGCAACTGGTGTGCAATACAAATTTACTACTTGGACGTGGCATAGAGAGGAGAGGAAGTGGTACCTTTGCTTGGCTCTCTGCATTGCGCTGGGCGAGCATTGTGGGATGTAGGGAGAGGCCATCGATGCTCTTTGCCTGGGGTAGTGACGAGAGGGAGCATGAGAGGCTGGGGAGGGCGATGAGCTGAGAGGGAGGGATGGACTTTGTTGAGGAGGCGGAAGAGTCGGACTTTTGGGTCTGGGATGGCATGGTGTGCGCTGCGTGTGAAGGGAGACCGGCAAGTGGGGCCGAAGAAGGCGGGCGGAGGCGAGAGTGCCGTGGGCGAGGAGCAGGTGCGACAGGGACCTGAGTCGAGGCGGGAGACGGCAGAGCTTGGAGGAGCGCGGTGGTGTGTGCGACGCGACTGGGTGATGAGAGGGCGAGTACGGGGGCACAGAGGCCAACTTTATAGGCGAGAGGGCCCAGGCTCGCGCCAGAGAGCGATGGCTTATTTCGGCCTGCATCTCACCCACTCGATGCCCATTGGCACATCTCTTCTTGCCCCATCCAGATCTCCCTCCTCGCCCTTTCCCACGTCCCCCAAAACCATTTTTTGGCCGCGCGGAGTCTGGCGGAGTTCCGGCTGGGTGCGCGCGTCCGCCTTGGGCAAGCGCCACGGCCCTGGGTCGCTCGCTCGGTTCGCTTCCCGGCAAGGCGAGCACAGCGGACAAACTGCGAATTAATGCCATGCTGCAGAGATGCTGCACAAGCCTCGCCGACTTTGATCATCCTCCTCCTCCTTCTGGCGCCACACACACCCTCTGCCGTGTCCTCTGACATACCGTGTGCGCCCCAACATCCGTCCAGAACATGGCCCGAGCCGCCCGCATACCCTCAGACCTGTTCCTCCATTCCGTATACGTAGGCCAGTCGAGCCTCCTGCCTCGCGGACGTTCTATGTCCAGCTGAACCCATGGCCATTGCACAGCTCCTCCAACCGACGCGACACCCGGTGCGCACTGGGGTCTTCACCTGACATGTCTGTCAATCGGACAGATTCCTGCCATGGATCGCTTTTCCCGCATCGTGGCTCACCATGTCCTTTCCGGCTCAGTGTTCTTACCCCTCGGTACGACATCCTTGGACATCCTCATTCTCATTCCTCAGATCATAAGACCATAACTTACGGCGCCCCGCCCTCAATGCAGTATCTCTCCCCATCCTTCCCGGCCTCGTATCCAGTCCACGTTCATGGGAACCGGTCACCGTCATTGATCCCCGCCCCGCCTGCGTGCAAACCGGTATTACCCATGTGCATGTTTGCCATCTGCCCAACATCCTCCGCAATGTCATTACAGTAACCCCGCTCTTCCCGTCGTCCCCACCAGGCAGTCCACCTGCCGCTTTTGCTTCAGGACGACATCAGACGATCGTCCCACTCGACATTCAGACGCCGACAACGACTTGGGGTTCGTTCCTCCACAGGCCAGGCTCTGCCAGCCTCGTCCATAGCCCGACAGCTCGTCGCCCCGCGAAGACACCCCATCCTGCGCGTTGCGTCCTTGTCGCTGCTGCACAAGTCGCCGTCGCAGCCTTTGCCGGCACGCGATTGTATCTACTCGTGGGGATCATAACCTGAGAACGGTCCCTCACGCGAGCGATCCCACACAGAAGCCGGCCATGTGGGCTTCCGGCCGTCGTCAAGTTTGTCCAACGTCGATTCTGCGCGTATCGTCGAGTTCCCATCACCCTCCTCTGCGCACTGCTTCCCTTCTCGAGAGCTCGTCCGCGCCTCGTTGCGCCAGGTCCGCCCCAACAACCCTCGATATGTCCCCGCTCTGTCCTTCGAACCCATTGCGCTCATTGGATCTCTCCACCGGGCACCCAATCACAACGTTCGTGTCGACGTCCAGGAGGCCCAGACCGTCTGAACCCCCTGCGCCATTGCGCGACGCCCAATCACCAGTCTCTCTCCCGGGCTCACACTCATGCAAACGCGAGATCTGCTCCTCGACAGCCGGCTGTCGTCGTCGATGAGGCAGTCGCGGGCCTCGAACTTCAATTGGTGGATCTCAGCCCAAGCCTCTGGCGTCATCGACGACGCCGGATCGAATCGATCCATCGAAGCGGACCGCGCCGCTGGTGCCTAACTCGAAGCCCCCACTCACCGCCAGTACTTCAGTACTGCGTCCGATGCGTCCGCGGGGCCATCACGCGCGCGCGCAATTCCGCTCTGATGGGACGGACCACGTTGGTTTAGGTTGCACCCGGGGCCCGCCCGTGCATGCCGTCAATCCCTTCTTCGTCCGCCGCTCTCTGTCAGCGTCGCGAGTGCACCAGCCAATCGCCGCCCCTTCCTCGCGGAACGCATGCAGCCCCGAAAATGGCAGGTGTCCTGCTCGTCCGAGGAGGAGACTGTGGGGGTTTGTTCGCGCGCAGAGCGCAGACCACATGCCACCAACGTCAACGCGCCGCAGCCCTGCAACACCGCGACGTCTGGCGATCGCCCGGTCGCCATTGGCACGCGTCCCCGACGGAAACCCGGGGTAGCAGTCGCGGTCGTGGGTTTTCCCCGCAGGTACCGTCTACGTCCGCCCGCTGTGCCCAGGTGTATTTCCGGGCTCCCAGACGCGTTTGCCGTATTTCACGACACTCGCGTCATCGCACGCCTCCTTGCCTCACGCAGCAGTCTGCTGACACCACCCGTCGTCGCGCCTGTACGGCATGCGAAGCGGATGTGGCTCACGCTTGCATTTGGAGGATACGTACTGACAGCTCCCGATGCGCTAGAGTGTGAACAGCATAAGCCGGCGTATGACGGCCAATGCCGGGAACCACTGCAGACTTCTCGAGAGCGCCGGGCTCGAGCTTGTTGCGCCTTCGTCCAATACACAACCGTCGTTATCAAGCTTCAGGCTCTCCAAGCCATCTGTGCCGCTGTGCCGTGTGCGATAGGCATCGCGAGTGACGTCCCCACAAGTGAGTACGATTGCTCGTGTTCAGCCCGACGGTGTTACGGTGCTCGTCAATGTGGCCACGCCTGCCCCGATCGGGATGTCGATTTGGAATTGGAATCCAAGTCGCCGGCGGCACGGTTCGACGATCGCTGTGACGCGGGGGCTTCTCGAGAAGATCGGCTCCATGCATCGGGCATCCCAAACATGGCGAGATGGCAGCAACGAGCAGGTCCACTGCTCAGTAACCAGTTCTTCCAGGCACCACCGCGTCGCCTTCACGCTTAAGCTTCACGCCGTAACGCCCTAAGTTCGGCTGCTGGCCGTGGTGGCGCGATGGTTTCAACTTCAACAGTCAACGTTCGGCCTCCTGCCTTCTGGGTAGCCGTGCTGAGCAAGCAGCCGCAGAGACTCCGTTATAAGTCCACCGCGGATGCATATGAATAAGCGTGATATCCGTCATGCACGTCGCACTGGGGCTCGCAAGGTGCGCGGAGATGGCGAGGCAAACCGAACGCAAATCCGACGCACAGGCCCGCGGCCACAGCTGCGCGCGTGCGCAAACGTTCGCGGAGCCAAACTTGCCAAACCACGTCGACGTGAAACGGGGCGTCGCTCGCGTGCGGCGTGACAGCCACATGCGCACACCCTGCAGGCCGTGGCGGGCGATCAGCCCTACGTATTGATCCCCCGCAATCATCGAGTAATAAGTGGTAAGTACATAGCCGCGAAGCATGTACATCGCGTCTCATATACTTATATTAAAGGCGTTGCTAGCTTGCGAAAAGCGTTTATCCGGAGTGTTCGAGTCTGAGACGCTCAACTTGATACAGCCATAGGGGTGGGCAGAGTAAGACAAGTACGCACTCGAAGGTAAAGCTTACGGTCAATACATACAATGTCTTGAACGTTAACGCCAGGGGAACGATCCAAGGAACTTCCGCCGCGACTGAATCCGACTCGTCCTTCTCTGACGCTGCGACATGCACCTGAACCCCCTCCTGGGCCTGCATGCACTTTCGGTAACCTAGCGTTGCGCCTGCGGCGCCCGCCGGGCAGCGCGTGCGATTGTGAGACCCCGCAGGTCTGCGAATAAGCTGGAGCTTGGAGCTGAGCTGGGCTAGCGATGTGTCGCTGTGAACATGTGACAAGCCCGTGCGTATTGTTGGCCGACATGCGGGCGGCTCCCAGAGGCTCTCCCGTGCATGATGCCACTGCTAGAAGAGTGTGGCTCGGGAGCTGTGCCCCTGTGGCCGAGAGAACGTACGCCGCGGCTAGCTGGACTGAATGGTCCGCCTGACTCGCGATCGCGCTCACGAGCTCGAGGAATCTCGTAGAAGCCGCGAGTCGCGACGGGAGACTCATCTCGACCCTGCGGGGACGCCGTGAACACTTATTAATCGCCGGACACTTGACAGGTGCATTGGAGCACGAGTTGGATCTACTGCTGCGACCATCCAGTCCGTGTGTACGCACGATGGCCGTTGATGACCTCAAGATGAGGGGGGAAGGCATATGATGTGCAACGCGCGCGCTCCAAGGTGAGATGGAGGGTGTCGAATGTCTTTGATACGCCAGCGTGAACAACCAAGCATGCAATGTTTCCCCATGCGAATGCCTTCTCTCATTGGGTCTTGGACTCACGTTGGTAACCTGACCTGCCCACTACATATCTAACACCGACGCCGAGGTGCACCGATACATGCCCTCCGAGCGGACATTAAGTGGGACAGGGTGCGTGCGATCGCCGACAGAGGCCGCACGGCTTGGTCTTCAGTGCCAGTGCTACGTGCTTCCGTGACCAGCCACGAGCCAACCTCACTCCACCGCCTGGACGCCGTCGTATGCGGGGAGTCTCCTGCAGGCCTCGGCCCAGTCGATCGTGCCGTTCACGAGTTCGATGATGGTGTCGATGACCTCGTCGATGGAGCCAATGAGCTGCCCGGTGGTATCGCGTTCCCTGCAACAAACGCAAACAGGAAGGGAATTAGCAACATGTCGAGCGACAAGATAGCGACACCCCCGAATGCAGCGCGCACACGGGGCGCCGCCACAACGTGACCACGCTAGGTGCGCAGTCCGCGGAGGAACTAGGAAGATGATCAAGGGGACTCGACCACCACGACACACTCACCGAAGGGTCATCGTACGGTTCTGGACGGCTGCAGTAGGGGTGGAGTCGAGATGACACATTCGTTAGCTCTCGGCGGCAACCGGTTGACGCAGGAAGTTGTGGGGCGAGGACGTACAGGCAAAGTCGAGCGTGAGGCCATAGGGAGTGCCGAGCTCGTCGTTGCGCGCGTAGCGCTTGCCAATGGACGTATTTGAGTCGTCGACGCGGGAAAACACCCCGGCCTTGCGTAATTTCGTCGCTGGGATAGGGGAGCGCGGTGAGCGTCAGGCAGTCAGACGACGCGCCGGGCGGGGTGTGGATGGACCAGGTGACCCCGGCGAGGGCGAGAGCGAGAATGAGCACTCACAGACTTCCCGAACGAGCGGGTCAAACTCCGTCTTCGCGCTCAGAGGCACGATCAGAACCTTGGTGGGGGCGACAACGGCCGGCAGGGACAGGACCTGAGAAACGGCGCGCGAAAACAATCGGGGTCAGCACGTCGCGGCCATGCGCACAAGAGGGCAGCGAATGAAAAGCGCACCCCACGCTCGACGTCCTGCTCTCGACTCCAGAAGCTGTGTTCGAGTAGAACGTAGAGGATACGACCCAGACCAAATGAGGGCTCGATGACGTTCGGTGTAAACTCGCGGACTGAATGTAGAAGGATCAGATGACGCTATATCCCCGCGATAGGTGCGTGAACACGACCCACTAGATTGCTTGAACGTCTTCTTTTCAATGGTCAGAAGGTCTGGCGTGAGCTTGAACTCCTTGCCATCGGATGAGGTTATGGTAGCCGACCTGTAGAAAGGGGAAAAGTCGTGTGAGCAGACTCAAGAATAGTAGCCGAGGCTGCAATGCGGAAAAGGCACTCACCCCTGCGCGAGGTCACCCTGGAGCTTCGTCAACAAGGCCTCGTCCATGCCTCCGATAATTGTCTGAATGACAGTAGAATCCTTCCCGAATGTCTTGCCGAAGTTCTTCTTGTTTAACTCGGCGACCAACTTCTCCGTTACAATTGGCTCCTTGAGGGCCTGCCGCACAACCAGCGGGTGACCAGTCTTGGCCGAGTGTACGGAGAGGTCGTACGCGGCGCGGTCGGCGCAGCCCACGCACTCCGTCCACCCGTACGAGTTCTGGATCTCGGCGTCCCAGCAGTCAGTCGCGTAGTGCGCCATCTCGTTCGACATGTGCTGCCGGAACCGGAGTCGCGCGGGGTTAACGCCGATCTTGAGGAGGAACTGGTGGATGCGCGCCAGGAAGTAGCCAAGGGTCTCGTTTGCCACGATACCCTTATCCACCGCTTCCCCGATCTTCATCCGCGTCACTTTCGTGCTGCCGGCCGACTGCGTGTCGCGGTCGAGAAGATCCAACTCGGCCTCACGGACGTCAGCGAAGCGCTCGTGCTTCTTGTCCTCAGGGTCCACGTAGTGCTCAATCTCGGCCATAGTGAACTCGCGGACGCGGAGAAGCCCCGCACGAGGCGAGATTTCATTACGGAACGAGCGACCGATCTGAGCGGAAGCGAACGGAATGCGGCCGTTGTTGAATTCGAGCAAACGGGAGAAGTTGAGAAAGTGGCCCTGTGCGGTCTCCGGGCGGAGGTAACCAGGGTGCTGCCCAGTAGGACCGATGCTGCTGGCGAACATCAGATTGAACTGCTGCGGCTCGGAGACCTCGTTGCCAGTGTCCGGGTTCGTGATGTTGTACTTTCTGCACAGTTCTCCGAGCTCGGGCCCGGAGTAGTTGTCCAGCTGTCACGGAACGGAACGAGTGTGAGAGCTCCGAAGGGGTTCGCTGTCCCGTGGATCCGAAACTGACCTTCGCAAGAATCGTCTCATACTCCACGACCTGCTCGTCCGACAGCTTGACAGCGACAGCTTTCGCCTTGTCCTTCTTTTTCTTCTTCTTGTCGTCCTCTTTGACAGGTTGCGCCGCGACACCGCGGGCCTCCTTGTCGCCAGCCAATCGCGCCTCTAGAACGTTCTTCACGAGGTGGTCTGCGCGGAGCACTTCGCCGTTCTTCAAGTCCTTGACCATCCAGTCGGCGAACCGGGCGACGTGGCCAGACGTCTCGAACACCGGCGCAGGCGTCATGATAGTCGTGTCGACCTCGAGCATGTGCTCCTCTACGATGAAGTGCTTCCGCCATTCCGCGATGATGTTGCTCTGGAGCGAGGAGCCCGGCGGACCGTAGTCATAAAGACCGGCAACACCTATTATGACCTAGATGTCAGCAAATCGAACAGTTGAACAGTCTGCCAGGTTTGGGTGCTCAAATCAGGCTGCAGTCACAGCGTATTCTACCCACGTCAGATATACCACTAATGGAATAGTTGGATGTAACCGGGAGTCAGGAGTGGTAGGATGTAAAGTGTGTCCCGCCCTCAAAATGTTCCAGGCTTCCAGCAGTTGGCGACCCTCAGCACGGGATGGATATGAGGTGAGGCCCTTGGCCAATCCCCAACACTAGATGCAAATCAGTATACCTCGCCCGGGGTACTGTGGAGACTACAGTAAAGTATGAATATCTTTACCATCCTTCATCGCAACAACTGTAATGTCTCGTCGTAGAGGAATACAGACCCTTCACATTCGATGGTTATGGCAAAGGATGGTAAAGGTAGTCGTACAGTAATCTTTACCGCAATGCAGGCCAGATTACCCTGATATACACCCGTGCAATCCGCTTTGTTCCCTACTACCGTGGTATGAACTGGTACAGTACAATCTCTATGTCTCATGATGCTTTTGCTCCTGATGCGTAGTAGCTAATAGGGAAGGTCAAAGTTGGCGCTTGCGGTGCGATTCTGGACACGATTGAGTCGAGGCAGAATCGCAAGGCCAGAATCGTCCCCAGAATCGCACGAGATCACTCACTGTGACCACCCCTAATGATACATAACGTTGGGTGGTTCCCAAACGGGAGCTTCACACCCACAGGACCATTCCATCGTGCATAACAACTCATAATGCACACGGTAAATCCTTCGTTTACCGTATGCATTATTGTACTGTACTCCAAGCGGTATAACGTCGAGAAGAGGTCCGATTTCGGCAGCGGCGGTAAGTAGTTGAATGGTGGGCCCCTTTAGCTTCAATCCTGGTGCACGAAAGACAAGCAAGACGTATAGCCTTCCTGGTCAAACTAAAGTCACCCGGGCGTTGCATGGCGACAGCAATAAATCGAGACGGAGGAGGTGACGGTCCTAACCCAGTCAGATTTGCTTGTATAGCCACGGCCGTATGGACCAGATGAAGGTTAAAGGATGAAGACACACCGGGACCGAGCCATCCATGCCACGAAAAGCCCTGCGGTCACCATTCACGACCCTCCCAACTGATCGGTAGAGGGATTACATGCCCAAGTATCATCTCCTCAAGCCGGCCTCTCCCGCATATCTTCAACCTTGATCCAAACCAACGTCAACCAATGCGAATACTCACCGCCGTAGATCTCGAAAGCTGGTGCGTAGAAGAATCTCCGGTTGAGAAGAGCGTCGAATCGCGCCTTGTCGAAGGGGTGTACGGTCTTGTTGACCGGGAGGTTTGCCATGTCTAGATGCTTGTGTTTCCAGCGGGCGTGGGTGCGGAGAGGAGAATATGTACAAGGAGGAAAGAGAAGACGACGAGGGAGAAGACGCATCCACGGGCCGATTTTGCGAGTGACTCGAGCAGAGGCTGATCACTGACAGGATAACGCGACGCGTGACTTTCCGCATGCTATGGTGCCGTGACAGTCTTGCGACCCGTGACGCACGGCGTTAAGATTGGATTATCTCTTCAAGCCGAACCGCGTTACGGCATTGCACTGGGACTAGAACTGTTTCTTCTGTATCATTAATTGATGGCTAACGCCTAGCTTATAACGAGGTCCGGCATTTGAAAGTCTTGTTTCCCTGGTCACCGCCAAACGAGGGAACCGTCTGACGTCGTGCTCTGCGCCGCCAAGGGAGTTTCCGATAACGTGGGCTCTTATAACGACTGCTCACGATCCTCAACTGCCGTTACCCCCCTCTTCTCTTCACACTTTGCATGCAGCTTGCTCTCTGATCGCTTTCGTGTCACTCTTTTCGCGTTCCCCGCACCATGGAATCCTCGGCGATGTACGCCGTCGACCCCTTCTCTCAAAGCCACGACTCTCGGTCGTTGAAGAGATTCGTCGGCGCAGTCCTCGCAACCGCCCTCTTCCGCTGCTGGCCCCTTCTCCTCTTTTTCACCGGCTGGGCCACAGCCGTCTCAGTAATCAGCCATAGCGTCCACAGTCTCGCCATCCAGCCGACGCTCTTGACTGTGTGAGTGCTCTTATCTCTGGTAAGGTCAGGCCCGTTCACGGCCTCCCACTGCCGCTGGGGCCAGAAACCTAACTACATCTCGGGCCTCCACTCAATCGAAAATCGGCTCTTAACAAGCTGTAGTTGTTCTATCTGAAGATACACGCAGACTTTGTTGCGAGCCGATTTTTGAAAAGGGAGGTGTACGAAGAGGAGCTCGGTTTTTGGCCCCGTGTGGCAGTGGGAGGCCGTGAACGCATCCAACCTTGGCTCGTGTCGAGATGTCATCTCGGTCACAGATCCGGCACCCAATGAACTGTATATATGCTGACATCGCATTTGCAGCATTGGTACCGTTCTCGGTTTCGTCGTCTCCTACCGGACAACGGCCAGTTTTGAGCGGTACAATGAGGGAAGGAGGTTGTGGTCGCAAATCATCCTTGGCAGCCGCACCCTTGCCCGCACTATCTGGTTCCATGTGCCCGGTGCGTTTCTCTACTTTTGCTATGCAACAGCATGCGTTCTGAACGTGGGACCCATGTCTCTCTGGGGTGGGATTGCGACGTATGCAGAGATGATGCCCGCCGCCAAGGACGATCCGTCGACGCTCGAGCAGCGCAGGGCCCGTGTGCTCATCGAGAAGAAGACGGTCATCAACCTCATCGAGGCTTTCGGTGTCGCCGTTAAGCACTACCTGCGAGGGGAGGAGGGTGTGTACTATGTCGACCTCTATCATCTCGTCAAGTTTCTCCCCTCGTACGCTCTCCCTCCGGGCATGCCGTCACTTGTCGATGTTACGTCTGCTACGTCCGATGGCGCGTCTACTCGGTCGCCTCTCCGGAACCGTGGCGACAGCTCGGCACCCTACCCCGGCGACGTCGAATATCCCTCTGACTTGCCGATGTCGCCGCCTTCTCCGAAGAGCCCAACGTTCCAACACGGGCCATTGCCGTTCCCTGCGACCAGCCCAAGAAAGGTCACCGTGCAAGCGGATTTGCCTATGCCACGTTTGAGTTCCAATGGTCGGTCGAGAATATTTGATGAGAAGCAAGTGGACAAGGCCTCAATGAACTCCGGAAGACTGGGCGCTGATCCTGGTGATTTCTTGTTACCCGCTCGGAATGCCCCGAAGTACCATCTGTTGGACCTCTTCCCGTTATCGCTATTGGTCGGGTATTTGACGAAGAGGGGTAAGGAAGTTAAGGCGAGTACTCACCTATAGCATACGCATCGCTTTCTCTATCTCATGTCATCTCTAGGGCAAGAAGGCGGCGCGAATTCGCGCGAAGCTGCGCAGTAGGACGGTTACGCACAACCTTCCGCTCGAGATCTCCCTCTACCTGGTCCGTACCTACCCGCGCCACCCCTGAAGCATGCCGCTCATGTGATACGACCCCAGAGCTCGTACATTGCAGCACTCCAAGATCGCAACGCCGTTCCTCCACCCACAGCTAGTGAGTATCGCTGGAGGTACCAAGCGGCGAACATCACGCATCTGATCTGTGCCGTATAGCCAACCTGCTCAACGCCCTCAACCAGCTCGTTGATGCACTCACCGGTCTTGAACGCATTTTGACTACGCCCATTCCATTCTCGTGCGTCACCTCCGGGGCATCCGCACCTCAGAGCTGACCTCGTTCAGGTACCGAGTTCATCTGTGGAGCGTAACCGTCCTGTACTGTTTCCTTTTGGTAAGCAACAAGATCATCTCGTACCCATCTACTCAGCGAGGCGCTGACTCTGAAACAAATCAATGCAGCCGTTCCAGATCTGGTCAACCCTGAAGTGGCTCACTATCCCGGGAACCGCCTTGCTCGTGCGTTACGCCTTGATTCTGTTCTCTCTGCGTCTCTAGGTATGGTAGTTCTGATTTCGTTCTATCTTTCTTCGCACGACAGAGTTTTATCTTCTTCGGCTTCTTGGTCGCTGGCGAGGAAATTGAGAGTACGTACACCGTGATTGCGCAGAATTAATGAACTTTGTCTTACGTTGGAACACTTTCGCAGATCCCTTTGGTAAGTCTCATCTGACATCACCCTTAACTTCTCGAGATGACATTCCCGACCTTACTCCAATTTCATCAAGGTTACGACAAGAACGACCTGGTCAGTCCCCTGCGCACCCTGTGGCGTCCGCGCGTTGAACCCGTGCTCATCCTCTTATCTCAATAGAACCTCGACCACTTCACGCACAACATCATCCGTACGTCGACCTGCGTCTGCTCTCATGACCCGTCCACTGTATAGGAAAGCTAATAGTTGTGACCGTCAGGCAATGAGCTCAGGGCGATTACGGCACTCCCGGCGCCACACGTCGAGAGCTGGGCGTTCTCGTTGTTCAACGACCAGATCTTCACCAATGAGGAGCGCGTTACGCCCGACGAGTGGATGCAGCGCGGCCTTGGACCCATCCACGCGGCCCTTGCCACCGTGTAGTCGCCTGTCAGGCGGTGGCAGATTCGGTATGTAGGTTCTGCGTCATTTGGGCAGGCTGGTTGGGATAGATGGATGGCGGGCGAAGGAGGAGACCACGGACTTAGAAAGCGCGTCTCGCGCATGCATGCATATAGACTTTACTTACTTATTGACATAGACCTCGACTTTGAGGTCTAGTAGCTAGTTGCTTTACGCTTTTATGACTATCCTCGCATATAGAGTACTCTCACGCACATCTTGATATTTAGATAGACCACATAAGTACATCGGCATCCCCACCGCATTCCTGCATTATTATGGCAATACATAGTGTTTTCACTTCACTCTAGTGGCCTGTGCCACTGCTGCTATGTCTTTCTGAACCTTCTGTCCGACCGCAGTTTGCAGAGGTTCATATGAATGGGAAATTGGGTGGTGGTGCACGCCCATGTGACCGCGCAGGACCCCATAAATGAATTAGACGCTTGGCCTGTTCAAGGCGTTCGTTCCTTCTGGGTTTCTTTGGCTTATTCTCGTCCATGATGCACCTGTAGAGCGAGCTACGTGGGGTCCCTCCAAAGGCAGCGCCCAAGCTCCCGGTGGACTTTATGGATCGCGCTGTGTCAGGCTGCCGCAGCTCGGTGGGTGGCTGGTGTGTGCAGCTGGGGAAAGATAGGTTTCCACTGTGTGTCCTTTACCGTCTGTCTATCCATCCGACCATGTATCGCGTCGTGGCGTTGGCAGCTAGGGACAGGTGAGTGGGTTCTGGTGGCTTATGACTGTCCAGAGAACGTACTGGCGATTGGCTAATAACACACTCGTCGTCTGTCAGATAAACATCCCGAGTCTCTACCACACATCCGTAGGGGGCTGCACGGCTTGCTTTGTGTCCAATGGTGGTTGGTTCTATCCGGATTCCAGAGTCCTGTGCCTGCGTTCGTGGCCGCTCTCGAGCAGCAGGTTGCAGCTTGACATAGCCGTCTGAGACGTACCCGATCGCGGCTCATCGCCGGGTGAAGGTGAGGTTGCTTCATAACGTGATACATCCCCCTTGTTAACTTCACGGAGGGCCCCAAACCTGCAGATTCTCCTCGATAGCCCAATGTGAAGTGCGAAAGAGGACCGCCGAGGACGGCAGCTACACGGCCCGGGTATTGTTCGACGTGTGGGCTGGATTGTTTTGGGTACGTCAAGCAAGGCTCGTGCTTCCAACTTGCCTTTTACGCTTTCCGTAGCTGTCGTTGAGAGCACAGGCATGCGCCGCCCCATTGTCCAGGAAGCACGCCTCAAAGACCAAGCTAGTTGTTCCGCAGAAGGTCATTATTCCGGGTTGCACAGAGTTATGGATGGACAATAGGCGTCGGTGAGTAAGCGTCACTGGCAAGCGGGGTAGAGATTACCAAATTGGCTAGGGGTGTGTTGTAGGCGCCGGAAAGGATGCGGGCTGACTCGGCGGTAATTGGGCTCTACTTAATCGTCCGCACGACCGCCACGCTCTCTTCAACTCTTCTTTCTTTCTCTCTACCCACCCCCCAGCATATTTATGACACAGTCTGTCACCGAATCGTCCATTTCCCCAGGTCCTCTCAGTCCTTTCTCGACATACTCCGTCGCTAGTGGGATCACCTCCGATGGTGAGAGAAATCCTCCTAGTCACCCATATATGCCACAAGCGTGTTCTGACCGACCTTCACGACCAGATGCACCCGACCTGGGAGCTTTTGGCCCCGTCTTCCGGGCGTTGACCAACCTTCAGCAGCGCGGGGGGCCCAACGCCTTGGACTTCCGAAATGTCACCCCGACTTCTTTCGCTCTCTCCCACTCCGACGATTCCGACCCGCTACAAGGACCCTCGTTATGGACGCAGAGGCGAGTGACCTCATATCTCACATCTTCACTACCTGCAAGCCCCGTCCATGGACGCACTTCTCTACCCCCTGAGACGGACGATACGGCTTCGGAGTACGACGACGGCACGGAGCTAGAAGTACCTATAGAGGACGAGATCTCTGTGGACCGACCCTCTCTTGGATACCTGGATCAAGCTTTGACGTATCTGGCCGCTGAGCGGGAGAAGCTCGCCGCTAGGCGGGAGCTGCGTGGAAACAGCTCGACGACATCCGACAGTGCTTCGCAACTTCTTGTCCTCAGCTCTGCCCGCAGGACGAGGCGTCGCAAACGCGCACGGTCTGCGCGCAGGGGTGCTCCAGAGGACGGTGGTCACACGGAGACGGCGACGGGAGGGCCCGATGGTGTCGATGCGACCAGCGCTGATAACGAGGATGGTGACACCTCTTCCTCCTCTCTCGACGTTTCCTCCTCGTCTCCCCGGTACACCAAGACCACGCCTGCCACACCTGCTATATTCCGCAAGCAGAAGCAGAAGCAACGAGCCCAAGCAGACCACAATCCACGCCTACACCACAGCAGGTCTACGCCCAGCCTACACGTTACGACCAAGTCCTTCGATGCCCGAGCGATCCAGCTCCGGACTCTAGCACACAAGCTCAGACTACTTTTTCCTCCTGAAGCACAAGCACTATCAGATGTTCTTTCCAGCAATTTCGCTCCGCAATCGTCATTCGCAGACCCCCGCGGTCCTGCACCGCAACCTCAAGACACCCTCATCCATGTATTCATTGATCAGTGCGTCCCTTCATATGCCCCGCTTCCTGCTCTTCTCACACTCATTTCTCCCCTCATATCAGCTCGAACATCCTTATCGGATTCATTTCCTACCTGAAGAAGCACCTACAGCATGTTGTCCGCAAGATCAAACAGACACACCTATCCCACGCGGCACTAGCCCTCATACTAGAGCGCGGCCGGCCCGTGACGCGGCGCGTGCTTGTCACGTCTTCGCCGCTCTACCAACCTATGCACTCCGCGGAGGACCTCGGATACGAGGTGCGCATCTACGCGCGCGTCCCCGACACCGGCGACGGCGCAGACCGCCAGCATCCCTACTCCCCTGGCCACGCGCGTAAGAACAGCCGCGGCCAGAACGGAAACGCTAACGCGGAGGCGGGCCCTTCGCGTGCGCGGGGCCGGCCCCGTGGCTACACGCGCGGGCACGCGCACAAGACGTCCGTCGGAGGCGGGAACGGGACGTCGACGGAGTCGGACCAGGGCCCGGGCTCGGGGAGCAGCGCGACGCGCGTGCGGTACCGCGAGCAGGGCGTGGACGAGCTCCTGCAGCTGAAGCTGCACCAGGCGATCGTCGACGTCGACGTCGTGCCCCCAGGCGGGACGATCGTGCTGGCGACGGGGGACGGGAACGTGGGGCAGTTCAACGAGGACGGGTTCCTCGGGTGCGTGCGAACGGCGCTGAAGAAGGGGTGGCGCGTCGAGCTGTACGCGTGGGAGGGCGGCCTGAGCCGGGCGTGGTCGCGCGAGTTTGGGGAGAACGAGCGGTTCAAGGTCTACATGCTCGATGCGTACGTGATGGACTTGGTGGAGATCCCGGAGAACTTCGCGGGCGGGCACTAGTCCTGATGCTGAGCGCTGAGGCTTGGAACGCACTGACAGCTGGCGTTATGCTTTGAGCCGGGGTGTCAGTGTGGAGGAGCAGTGGTTGGAATGTTTTGGATGCAGACGGGCGTCCTGCCGTGTACGATCACCAGTCAGTTGTAGGAGTTGTCGACCAAGTCGCAATGTCATAGTTGTGTACATGTATGTACAAGAACTCCGCTCGTATTATAGCTCATGTATGTACAATATTCATATACCTGGAGACAAATGTAGGAAATAATCTGCATGAATGCAACCTGCGATATTGCGCGTTATGCTCTCCGAGTCGTCGGCGACGAAACGATCGAGCTGGGCCGGTGCTTGTCGGGTAGTGGCCCCCTGCGATGACTTCCACGATGACTTCAACCGCGTCGGCTCCGCAAGACCATGACCTAGAACTGTATTGCGACTCAAGGGCCTGTTGACTCCGCCGCGGGTACTTGACCTGGCCCATCATCCATGTTTCCACTTCTCCTAGCTAGCGCTGCCAGTACTAGTGGCAGCTCTAGATCTCGGTTCAGCACTCTCCTTCACCGCCGTCTGCCCCTTGGTCAATTCCTGTCGCCGTCGAGCGTTATTCCGAGTCGTAGCTATACACCTAGGCAAATGACTCCCAGACCCAAATCAAGTCTCCCGCCCAATTTACAGCTCCTTGCTCGATTCTAGCTACCGCCGTACTGCACCTCTCGGCGATGCGTACCAATGTGTGCACACCTCCTTCCTGGAGGCGACTGGCTGGTGGCTGTCGCAGACATCAATCTGGATCCAAAAGATGCATTGAAGTCAACTGGGGTGTCCTTATGGGACCTTCGCGACGTCTCGAAATCACGTTGTGTCGTTAACCTGTCCAGGAAAGGCTTGGACTGTCCCTCCACGGCAGTGGAACTGGACAAGGAACGCGGTATAGCAAGGCTGGTTCTCGGATACTTCCTAACACCAAACCAGCCTCAGAAGTGAGTTCAAAGTCTTGTCTTGACCCACATATGTGTATTCACAGCATGCTGAACACCTGCCTATCTCCAGTAAACTCGAGAGGTACGATCTTCCGCTAGATGACAAGCGAACCAAGCCCGAAGCCTATGAAGTATCAATTCCGTCGCATCCCTCTCAAAGCCAAGAGACCTATATCAGAGATGTGGCCATCTCGCCGGCATTGACCAAGTACTCCTGATTCACCGGCCTACGAAGACTACCCGGTGGTTGCACCCTCAGCGACACACTTCGGTGAGCATTCTTCCCTTGTCACATAACCTTCTGCAACTAACCCGTCTCCGGTTTGTCTCTCCAGTCGCTGCACAGCTCACAGGTCTTGTTCGACGACAACGACCTTTACCTCCTCGGCCGCACACCCACCACATACATCCTCCGCCGCTACCACTTCTCCCCGAACCTGCTCATCAAGTGCGCCGACGACACCTTCCTCGATCCTGGCGAGCCCCTCATCGAGTATGAAGGCCCGCCCTTGCCGGACCCCGGCATCCCGTGGGGATCATGCGACTCTGAGGACGTCCACCTCGAGCCCTCATCCCACCTCTCAGTCCTGATGCTCCGCAGCTGGTTCGGAGAAGGCCAATATCTCCGTTTCCGACCCCTCCATTCCGGCGACCAGCCCCCCGGTGCGGACCGTCGTTCGTTTGGAGTGTCACACACACCTCCCGTCGGAGGTAAACTTCTACCCCAGATGGTTGGGGCGGGATCAGGCTATGACGTTCTCCGATGACGACTTCTCGCCGGAGGACAAAAACCGTCTTCTGCGCCTTTCGTTCCCCCACTCGGACCCGAAAGACGTTTCACGGTCGGACAGGGGCGCTGCCGTGCCAACAGGGCGCGTTTGTCGAGAGGACCTCTTGACCGAGGAATCGCCGGTGGTCGAGGAGACGGATGTGTTGACAAGACCAAGCGCACTCAGCGTAGACGAGGAGTCCGGGCGCATTTGCGTTCTGCTCATGAATGGGAAGGGACTCATTCTTTCTCAGAGGGTTGCCTAAGGTCATCATGGTCACCCCGTCGGGAGCGCGTCGGGTTCGGCCGGATACGTGTTGGGTGACCATGTTTGTACATCATATTGAATGTCGAATCAAGGCGCTTAACATCAGTGCTCTTCCCCCGATCGTATCTAAGACAAAACATCCATTATTCGCGCCATAACACAGAAACGAAGGTATTTATGTCGGAGGTAAACATTGGTAATGCATAGATGCTATGGAACCGCTCATAGGAAGCTGCGTGACTCCTTCCCACACGCGCGATGAGTGACTAGCCATGTCCCTCAATGAACCGCCCAAGTCGGACAACCTACAACAGGGCTTGAATGAGTATGAAACACCTCATGCATTGCGGACAGTGGAAAATACCTCAAGACTGGGGGTTGACATACGCCGCAATGCCCTCGTAATGGTACCCCAATTTGTTGACGGCGTTGTCCTTCTCCGCCGCGTTCGTCGTGTAGAAGTGGTCCGTGATCGACGGGTTGTACATCCTGTACAGGGGAACGGTCCCACACCACTCATCCTCGTAGACGTAGCCCGTGATGCCCTCCGTCGAGTAGCCGAGGTTCCTGGCGGCGTTGTCGCGCTCGTCCGTCGAGGTGGTGTAGAAGTGGTCGTAGATGGCCGGGTTGTAGAGGCGGTAGAGGGGGACAGTGATCGGCGTCTGCTCGGGGTGGATGGTCGCGGCATGTCCCTCTTCATGATATCCGAGGGCCGTGACGGCGTTCTGCATCTCGGCGGCGTTGGTAGTGTAGAAGTGATCCGTAATCGTGGGGTTGTAAGCACGAAGTAGGGGAACGGTGGGGAAACAGCAGGCGTCCGGGGGCTATTATGCATGTCGTCGCCGTCAACAAAGTCTGGAGGCTGGGGATGTTAAGACATACTCACCGGGAAATAGTCAGCCCCCGGGGAAGGCAGAGCCTGGACAGCGGAGAGGACGGTCGAGATGAAGGCAGCAGCAAGAGCGAACTTCATGGTGATCGGAGGCGACTGGACTGGACTCGTAGTAGCAGTACCGTGGAGTACTGGTCTCTCTCCTCGCAATTTGGAACCGCTTTTATACCGTTTGAAGACTTCAGTGAGCTGCGCACGTGCTGCATAGAATGCCAGTCGATGTTTCACTCACCATTCACACATGACGTCGCTTGTCGTGAGCTGCTACTAATTTGGTCGGGCATTTCAAGCTCACCGCCGCGCATGAATATAATCCGGGAACCACGGGGTTCGTGCCAACTGCCATCACTCTAGCCTTTCTCTAGCCTAAACTCCGGGCACGACAAATTGCTAGGTGTCTGGAAATTGAAATGGTCTCGACGAGGACTCGTTGGCATGTGTCAGATATCCATGGAACGAGAACCATCGCGAAGTGGCATTGGAAGTCACATTCCTCCTATCTCCGATTCGTGACAATAGGCTTGTCAGTGTCTATCCCGCTTCTCGTTGGGGCCGGCCTACTAGTTACTGGGGCGGGGCCAGGGTGGGGCTCAAATTGTTGCCTGAGCAGTTACGCGGGGTCATGACACGTCCTTCCGAGCCAGTCGGACCGAACGCTACTGAACGGCCACCGTCAATCTGCTACAACCGGACTTTGTCCTCCGTAAACCTGTATCAGACATGTTGAGCCGTATGCGTCACGATCCGAAGTGGCGACACGCTTACCAGTTTACGTCCATGCGTCCAGGGAGGCAGCAAGGTGGGCGATTGGGGGACTGCGAGTGCTTGCTTTGATTGGTAATGTGGAAGTAGTTCACGATGCGCAGGTTCGAATTCCATGCATCCTGTCAGTAAGTAGAACGGCAACGTGTCGAAGCACTGAGCCGGAAGCACATCCCCCGCAATGCGTAGCCGAGCTGGCGTTCCTCTCCGTCAAGATCGTAGCGTAGAAGGCGTTTGGTCAGCCGTTCGGAGGCTGTAGGGCGGGGCTGTGGGGAGGTCTGCTTCGGAAGCACCTGCGTGGCGTCACCTTCAGAGGTGTATCCTTTGCCCATGACGGCTAAATCTCCGGATACGCGGACTCCATCGGCGGTTGAGAAAGTACTTAGGGTTGGAAAGCCTGGAAAGCAAACGTGCGATCAAACCTGTCTGTTGGGGCATAAATATTCAAAGTGAGACATTGAAAGCGCCGGTAAGAAGAGCAAGAAGTACGAACCTTGCTAAGTAGGGGTAAAGCGACTAGTACTCTCATATATCAGAGCATGTATCACTACATATTGGCTAAGGAGCGTCCATATTCCGGTGACGAAGGGGCGACGGAGTGACTTGCCGCGTTCGCCCCGCCTTGGGAGCGCACCGTCGAGGCGGACGACAGGGGAGAGCCATCGAACTTTGTGTCGAACTTGAAACCATGTCGGGCGTCGAGCCTTGCGCAGACGGAAGTGTGGAGGGTCTGTGGAAGGATTAAACGGATACACCTAGGCTTCGTGCACGTCAAAATGATACAAAGTGAACCGCTCGACTAATTATAGAATACTGATACAAAACGAAAAGACGAATTTGCTCTCCGAGACAGCGTCTCCCAATCCTCCAACTCGTTCGATGCCTCAAACACAAGGGCAAATGCGTCTGGGAGTATAGCCTGATCTTGATATCCGGATATCTTGAACCTAAAACTGGTGGGACGGAGGGATCGCTTGAAAAATGCAGACAAGGAGAGAGCTGCAGCATCCCGACCATGGATATCGCGGTCGTCGGGGTGAAGGCGGGTGAGGGGAAATTGGCTTGTGATGTCCAAGACGATTGTGAAAAGGAAAATTGAGGCACGATTACGAACCGGGAACCACCACGCCAGAAGGCGCGACAACGCGACAACGTTCGAACGCCGACGATGGAACGTCTCCTGGACGCCACTCCCGGCAGACCAAGTTGCCGACCGATGTCCCTTCTGGCACCTCCACATCCGCACACCCAACACCCAGTGTACGACACGGTGACCTCTCCATGTGCGACTTTCGCAGGGGAAACGGAAACCTGAATCGAGACCGAGACACCACTGATCATGCCCCACGAACGGACGATTTCTCCACCACTTATCCCCCCACTTCCTCGTCCGCGCGCACGAATCAAGCCCTGGTCGCGTTGAGTTTCGCAAAGCCGTCGTGCGCGCCAAGGGTTCAAAGCTCCATGGGGATCGCGCCGCCGTGTGAGTCCTTGAGGGCGTCGCCGGTCATCTGCCCGATCTTGATGAACGCATCGAACAGGGCTGGCACGACGAACGGCTGCTTGCACTCCCGCGTGGTGTCGTTCATCATCGACTCGACCTCGGTGCGCCGCAGGCGTTCCGCCCGGAGCAGCGCCTCCTGAACCCTGCGGCTCTGCTGCTCGCGGCTGAGTTCCTCGCGTAACGCTGTTGCGTCGCCGTTACGTTGTGAGCGTTGGGCCGCGTGCGTATGCGCATATATGCGAAGATCCCATGGGAAGTCGAAGAATGATATGTGCGAAGGGTTAAACAACGTCCCGTTCACTGGCGCGGGTAGATATGAGCGAGACGCACCAGTTATTTCGTCTTCGAGTGCTTTGACGCGCTGTTCCAACGCGACTGAATTGGTACCTTCCTTCGGCGGGACACGCTGGCCAGATCGCCGCAATCCTGCCTCCAAGTCGCCCTCTTGAGCTTGGAGTGCTGAGATCTGGCGGCGGACGTCCCACAGTTCTCGTGTGAGGGCGTGAGACCCAGGTCCGCGGGGAGGAGCGGGTGTTGTGGAATGGGGCCGCGAGCTAACACCGAGAGACTTGCCGATATGTGCATTAGACGACGTCGAGAGCGATGTCATGGATGACAGAGAACTCGTGGTAGTGGGCACGGACGATCTGGTGCCCACGGAACTGAAGGACGACGAAGACGTCGAAGCGATCGATGGGGTGGTCGCGCTGGAAACCGGAACCGAGTTCGCTCCAGACGCATACGGGGCTGGAGGCGGTTTAGGTGGCACGCCGTTCTGTGCGGAAAGGAGGGCCTGCACGCTGGCACTCTTTACGCCTGCTTTCTCAAGCAACGCCTGCAAGTTAGGAATTTGGGGTTGCGCAGACGTGTTCGTGGTGAGGCGCGGCGGTAGGGAAGACAAGTCTGGTGGGGGCGCGGGTTCAAGCTTGACTGGGGTCTGCGGGGCGGTGCACGTTTAGTAAAAGGTGTGGTAACAGCGTGGCCGAAATGTATGACTAACCGGCGAGGGAGGGCTTCGCTGCATGAGAGACTGGAACGCGGAAGACTGGCTGAGCTGAAGCAGGGTCTTCTGAGTCACATCGATCACACTGTTAGATGACGTGTCGCTGCCGCACGCAGGAGGAGGCGTGTGCGTGTTCGAGGGGCGCATCTCAATGTCTCTTGAGCCGTATTCACTATAATAGCTGGACGAGCCACCGTCGTGGCTAGACGGTTCAATGCCACCAATACGTTGAGACAACGGGGTGACGCCTTTGCGGGCTTGGGATATACTGGTTGGGTACTTGGGGGCCTTTCCGAAAGGTTTGATATCTTGGATTTGGTGGTTTCCGAAGGTAGGTTTGTTGTAGGCTTTGGGCTTGTACGGTTTGTTGGAGAGGGACGTTGTATGCATCACGCCACTAGAGAAACGTCGAAGTCAGGAAACGAGATGACGGGAACTGACCTTGGGAAGGGAGGTGCCGACGTACTCTTCGTTTAGAGATATGTACCGTCTGGGCAACAGAATGAGGGACGGTGTATGGGAAACCTTCGAGAGGACAGGGAGCTCACATGGAACGATCCATCAACGAGGCCACCTCAGCCTTGGCCCTCATGAAGGCGTCCTGAATAGTACGATGTGTGTCCTGATAAGAAATGCGCCATTCAGAACAAGTGTACAACCAACGGGGAGGATGTCAACGTACACTATCCCTTTCGACATACCAAACACAAAGCATAAAGCCCGATTTTTCGATGGGCTTTTGCTCATGAGGCACGGGGAAGCCGAAAACTTCGAGGTCATCGATTAAGCCCTTGGTATAGTCCGCGGCGAGGTCCTCTCGCAACAGAAGACGAGCTCGTTCCCCGATGTACTGGACACGGACGACGAGCTTCATGCGCAAGAAAATGTCTGTGTATGAACGAAGAGTAAGTTGGGAGTGCCGCTTGAGACGACGAAGTGAAAGCTGAGGTCTGAGGAACGGCTTGCGTAGAGGAGAGACAAAGGGAGAAAGACAAACCGAAAGCGGCCAAGCGCTTGTTGCAACATTGAACTCGTGCAACATTGACTGCTACTCCACGTGACCCCACTCATAGCCACCCGCGCGTCACTCGTCCAGACTCCAGACGCGTATCATCCTTCCATCGCGCGCCTCGCTCCCTCCAGCCATCCCTATGGCCGACATCGCCTCCGGGCTACGGCATGCCCTCTCCGCATCTCCAGAATACGAGGTCGTAAGGTCTGAGCTGTCTGCCCTCCTTGTGTCTTATCCGCCACCCTTCATCTACGTCCACGATCCGGATAATGTTCGCCTAGCTGCCGCCACGATCCGGTCCACACTCACCAATCTTGTGTCTGGCTCCGCAGATCTCCTCGACTTGAGACTCGCATTCGTCAATGCTGTTGCTTGCTTGTCCCCAAGGATCCTTTTCGATACTGCACTCAACGCGCTCACAGGCTGGACACCCGACTGGCGCGATGGGGCGCAGAATTGGCAGGGGCACCCAGGGGCGGAGGCTAGAAGGTACAACGAGAATCTCGACGCGTTTGTGCATGGGTTGCAGGCGATATCCACAGACGCCGCCGCGGCTGCATTGTCGAAGGGGCTGAATGGCGAGGGGAAGGGCAAGGCGAGGGCGCAGGAGCTTCCACCCGCCACCTGCAGGGTGGTTTTGATCATTGAGCGTGCGGAGCGTCTGAAGGACAACCTGCCAGACCTGCTTGTCCCTCTCACCAGATTGGCTGAACTGGTGAGTGTCAGTCGTGCACATGCCTGGGCCAACAAAGTTCCTCATATGGGCACCCGTTGCTCACACGAACTAGACCCAGGTCGACGTCACGACTATTTTCATATCTGAAGTACAATGGCAAAACATCCGCCCCTCCCTTCGTGCGTCGCCAGAGCCATACTACATCGACGTCCCGTATCTTGCGAAACCAGGTGAGTCCTCCGTGTATGCGCGTGTCATCAGGTGCTTATTCCCGCTTCAGCCACTATTGATCTCCTCTCGTCTTCCTTCCCACCATCGATCCCGGAGCCGTCAACCTCTCGCGTCGCAGATGCGGGAGCGTATCACCCCTCGCTCAAGCCTCTGTACGCGTACTTCCTCACCTCGCTCTACAGCATCTGTGGTCCATTCACGCACGTCCCTCTCGAGCTATCCTACATCGCAGCCGCGCGCTGGCCAGGCTTCGTCCAGCCTGTACTCGACGCGCATCGCAAGCAGTTGCAAGAGGTGGCGGAAGCCCCCGACGATGACCCCGACGCTGAAGGCGAACTAGACCTGGACGAGATCCCTCCCCTCAGCGAAGAAACCCGCCTCCGTCTCCTCCGCCTCTTCACTCCCTCACTTACTGTCGCTCTCGAGTCTCTCTACCCCAGGCTCACCAGTGCCGCCCACTGGGCGCGCTTACACACACCCCCACCAGACCTCCTCACCATCCATCCCGGGCACGCGCCCGAGGCGCTCCTCGCACAGGCGGCCGCGGCCGCGAACAACCTGGGCGCGATCGCCGCCAGAGGCGGCCTGACAGAGGCAAGCGTCGAAGCGCTCCCGCGCATGGCCAAATTCATCCTCGTCGCGGCCTTCCTGGCGAGCACGAATCCTGCGCGGAGCGACCTGCGAATGTTCGGGCGCGGACTCGACGAGCGCACGAAGCGGCGACGGCGCAAAGTCGGGACGCCGCGGAAGCCCAAGCCAGGAACGACGGGGACAGCGGTGAAATTACCGCAACGGCTCTTGGGGCCGACGACGTTCCCGCTCGACAGGCTGATCGCGATCTTGGGTGTGCTCCTGGAGGAGAACGACGCGGAGACGCGGCCAGTCGCACCGCAGTATACGTTGCCAGGGGAGTATACTGAGATGGAGATCGCGCGGGTGGCGGTATATGCGAGTGTGCGTGGTTGAGTTTGTTTGGGTGTGAGGATACCGTGATTGACGTTCGACCCCGTTTCCAGATCGTGGAGCTTGCCAGTGTGAGGCTCCTCGTGCGCACGTCTCCGACAGAGAGCCTGGACAGGACACCGACGCTGAAGTGCGGCATTGGCTATGACCTCGCTGTTAAGCTCGCGCGGAGCTTGGGGATCGTGTTGAATGATCTCATTTATGAGACATTGTAACGGTGCCCGCTGATACTTACGCCCCTTTGAACATCGTACATGGTGATACAACTCACAGAGATACCTTGCATCCTGAACGGGGATACCGACCGAGGACACCTGGAGATAAACCCCATTGCGCTTCAATCTAGGGTTGCCCCGATCTATCAAACGTCATTATTACACATGAAGCAATTCACTGTGACGGTCCTGCCACGACGTTCTTGCTCAGCGATGCGCAATAGCCGCTCTTCCAGCGGCCGCGTCGTGGTCGCGGTCCTTCGACGTTTCAACTCTTCCTTCGCTTCCGCCATCTCGCCCTCTGTCGGGAACCACGCAAACGAGTCCTTGACCTTGTCAGTTGGTGCTTCAAGTATGGTTTACGTTGGAGGGGATTACACGAACCTAGACGTGCAACGAGGGGGAAGGGGTAGGCGTTCTGGGGGGGAGGCAGAAGGTGGGATAGATTTTAGAGAACCTAAGTACGCTACATTGTGCTGAGTATGATTTCTTCGTCTTACCTATGTAGCCCTTTCCTACTGCCGCTTTCCTCTCCTACCCCTACATTACTGGGCCACCGGTGGCTCTGCTTAGCAGAGTTGCGGAGTGCTAGTCCGGCTAACGTCCCGCTCACAGTAGTGTAGCTGCCGCCTTTATCTTACGTTACTTACTATTGGGGCCGGCGAGGTATCATTACGTAATGTTACCTGAGCTATTTTCCATAGCGTAGCCGGTTCAATCTTATCCGTTCTCCGTTCCCCCTGCGTAGCGCTGATCTCTTCCGTTTCCTCATCCTATGGACTTGTCACTTCACGTCTGGTGCAAGCCTCGATAGCAAAAGCGGCAATCCCTGAGCTCGACATTGTCTGCGGCCGTGGTCTACTTCTCCCCCTCTGGCCCAATTGCCTCACTTCTCCCTCAGGCTCTCCCTCTCCGCCGAGGCACCTCTGCCCGTCGTCTCCGCATCCGGCTCTCGCAAGTTGGCAGGCGCTGTCCACCCAATCCTCCGCCTCAAGAGTCCATGTGGAATGTGCCGATGGGCTTTTCATTTCATATGTTATGATTTTCGAGCCGGCGGCGGCTTCCGTTCACTAGTAAGTAATCGTACTATCCTGTTTCTGTCCGAGTTTCACTGAGCAGAAGAAGTTAACGAGGGCCTGGGCACTCGCATCGTCTTATCTCCCGTGGGACGCGCATCCAGGTATGCAAATAGCTGAGCTTCGCTGTCGCACTATCATGCTGAACAATAACTCCGAACACGCACACAACACGTTCTCGTGTCCTTTTACGCGTCACTTGTGTCGCACGGTGTGCAGACATGTCAACAAGCGCGATGGAAAGCGCGTTGTTGCCGCTCGCAGACCACCTCTTCTGCGATGTGTGCAAACGGAGCCTCGCGGACCGCGTCAAGCAGTTGATTATACGGTGGTCCGTGGTCAAGGTGTGCACAACGCATTCGCATACCATCGCATCTCACTGACTTGAAATATTCCGTGCCCAAGGGGCAGAGGTCGATATGACATGCCAAGTCACTGTCAGTGCTTTCATCCCGATTGGGAGGCGGGGCTTACTCAACGAGAACAAAAACGGTTCTTCCGTGTCACTGTAGGCTCAAACCTGCACCAAGTCGCTGACGCGCGCACCTTCTCGAAAGCTCGCCAGAACCGCTCTGACGCGCTCGCTCCTTGACCCTCCGAGTCTCCAGCCCGAAAATCCCCCATCCACCGCCTTCCCCCTGGATTCCCCTTCCAGGACCATATGTAGTGTCCTGGTTTCACGAAGTCAGCCTTGCACGGCCCGCCCAAAGGCGCCCCCTCCGGTCTTTCGCCTAAACTTATTCCATCAATTTGCCCCAATGTCGTCACCGTCCCTCGCACACACTCTCGTCTTGCAAGCCAACCCGTCCATGCCTCGTCGTACATGTAGTAGTAAAGCAACAATTTGTACCATTAGCCATCCCCTAGACTGTATCCTTTCCGGCTGTCTTGTTCTCTTTATCAAACGCCTGCCATAGCGTCATTACCACAATACTTCCTCTTCCCTGTATCACCGTACCAATCCATGCATGTTGTAACGCTTGTCGAAGTGCCTCGCATCCCCCAACTCATTCGCCTCTTTGACGATTATCACCTACACTTCGCTGCCTCATGCATGCTCGGCTAGTCATTGCAAACCGTTACTAGTACCCCTTCTACCGCACGTCCCCCAATTCCGTATCCCTATTTCATTCTCTCCTCCTTATTCCCCCCAATCGGACAGCCAACGTCGATGTGTTGTCGCACACCAGCAGTCTAGTCCAGGGGGGAGAGGCGAACAGGGACACACGCATACATGTACACGCACTTAGCACAATTCTCATGTTATTTACGCACACATCCAGAGAGTACTGTACGCCGCCGTGTGTCGATCGCCTTGTGGTCGTTTAACGAAGTCACGCATTGCTGTTGTTGCAAGATTAACTATCATTTCAAAGTCTACCGTCACCGGCGCGACCGTCCACATCGATACAACACAACGAACGCCAAATGTTAATCCAGGTACATGTACGGACGTCGACCTCAGCAGAACACCACTCGACGACATAACACTCTCACGTCTCGATCCGCGGTTTGTAGTTAGACTCAGGTTAGACTTTTAGAAGCGCGTAAGGCGATGACGTCGACGCGTACGACCTTGGTGCACCTCCCCTCACGGGACTAGTACTGCGGCACCGTCTGGAGACTCCTGGAGACCAGCGGCGCGCTTTGCACGTTTGATTTGATCTTGTGGGTCTTCTTGCGCTTCCCAAAGTCCAAGTCATGGAGCTTTGCATCCTGTCGGCAGTTCAGCTAGTCAGCGTCCAGTCAAAGTGTCACTACGTAGTTGATCCCCTGAGGATGTACATGCAGAGTGACTCGAGTCCCGGCTGCTCCGAGTCTCTACGCAGCGACGCTACGGTGGCTTGAAGCAGAGGTCCTGCGCACTCAAACCGCTGCCAACCGTCGTTACCGCATTGGACTGCTGTAGGGAACACAGCGCAATTCGAACCGCCGGCTCAACGAGGAGAATGAATTATCATCAGGGAGATGAGTTTATCCTGGCCTTAATCTTTCTTCTTGCTTGGTTACTAGTAGAACTCGTTCGAATAATAATTGGAAGTCCAGGTTACGGTTACTGATCGACATACAATTGGCTTCTTATCGAGTAACAGTCTGATATAATATTAATGATAGAGGCTTCTTTCAAAGTAGGAAATTGATACAAGCCCCTTCCGCGTTTACGTGGATCTAGCCCAAGTCTGAGCGCGTTCTCGGCTGTAGCAAGCGAAGAGAACGCGTTGTGAGCTTCACCTGCGAGTCGTGCCCCCCACCGCCGACCACGACGAGCCCCACGCTGCAGAGCTCGTCGTTGCCATCGTCATGCCTCCCCCTCGCAGCACGGCCCCCTCTGAGACCCCTACGCGGTACACACGCGCGTCGACGCGCTCGACGGCGGCCGGTTCGTCGTCCACGGGCATTGTCAAGCCGCGCTCGTTCTCGTCTGCGTCACTGGCCAGCAACATCAGTGGGGTCACCACCATCGTCCCCGACCGACGGAGCACCAATGGCTCGCCCAAGGATCCAGGTTCAACGGCTCGTTCACCTAATGCGACCCCGGTCCCGCCGTCCCAGCTCCCCCAGACCTTGGCGAGGCGACTGAGTTCGGCTACGAAGGCCCCGCGTAGAGTCTCAATGCCCATCCCTCCCACGTCGTTCCTTGATCCTAGTCTATCCACGTCCAGTATGTCCTCATCGTTGAGCAAGTCCACCACGACGCCGTCACGCCTAAACAGCGTCCCCATGCCCCGCAAAGGCCCTGTTGCGCCATCTGTTGGGGCCTCCCGTCGCAGCAGCGTGCGCTCGGCGGCCGTCTCGCTGTACACGTCGGAATCGGACACGCGGGTGAATTCCAAGATGGTCCCTGCTACCCCACGGAGCCGTGCCATGTCCACGCCGTTTGCGCAGGCCAATGCGAAATCGCCTGCCAAGTCCCCGGTGGGACCTCCGGATGCCGTAGCTCTTAAGCCCCTTCCGGCACCGCCAGAGGATGTGAGGGCCATCCTGGTCACGCCGAAGACCACCCCATCAAAGCCTCAGAGGACCCCAACGAAGCCGTCGCCGAAAGTCACGCCCAACAAGGCTGTTACTCCCGCCAAGGCGAGCACTCCCGGCAGGACTGTGAAGAATAGCCCCAGTGTCCATGCTCGGAGGGCGTCGGGAAGTATAGGCTCGCCCTCCATTATGCTCACGTCAGAGGACGAGCCGTTTTGGGAGGCCGATGGGGACGACATGACGCTAGAGATGATCACAGACGTGAACGACGAGGAAGTGGATGAGGATGTACGTGTTCTACGTTTTCTTAATGCCCTCGCATCCCATGACTCAAGTGCTCGTAATCTACTAGATGCAAAACGCATTGGACGGCGTCCATGGTCTGCACATGCGCAAACTCCTTCACTACAAGCGGCTGTTGGAGCGGGCCCAGGCGTCCTCGGCTGCGCAGCTTCATGCTCTGCAAGCGGAGGTGCGTATGCTGCGAGAACGCGAACGCCAGCAGGAAACGGGTGGCACCATGTTCGACTCCGACGACGACAGCTACTGTGTTTGTGGCGGGAAGAAGAAGAAGGGGTACTGGAGTGGGTATCGGGGGAGCGAGGACGATGGTATTGGCGGTGAAGTTGACCTTGCGACGGTCTTGAAGGGAGACGGGAGTGGGGGGTTCAACGAGATCGAGGTGCGGAGGGTCGTGCGGGGCTTGAGCAGGGACGATCGTATGCGACTGTGAGTGCCCACTCATCTCGTGAAATTCCTCTGCTGACGACAGCGCAGCATTGCTATCATCCTGGACTCTTGCATGCCCGGAGACATCCGTCTACAGATCCTACTACTGGAGAAGTACGCCAAGTCGACGTTCGATATCATTGGCAATCTCGCACCGGACTTTGCGTTGAAGGTGTTCAAGTTCCTTTCCGTCAAGGAGCTACTCGCTGTCGAACCTGTGTCCAAGAAGTGGCAGGAAGTGGTACACCTGCCTGCCCTTTGGCGGTATCACTGCCTGCGCATTACTGCCATGGACCCCTTGCCTCTCAAGCCACCCGCGAAGCCGGAAGGATGGTACGTCTGTATACTCCTTCGTCTGTAGACGTAATCACTCAAGTCTCGTGTAGGGAGCCGCTATACCGATCGCTTCACCATCGCGAGTCTAATTTCCGCAATGGTCTTGCGCAGAGCATCCGCTTCCTCAATGGGCATACCAACTACTGCACGACGCTACTCCTGCGCGGCAAGCGTCTCATCAGTGGCTCCTATGACGAGACTATCCGGTTCTGGGATATCGAGACGGGCGAGATGAAGAAGTGTTTGCAGGTCAAGAAGCCTGTCAGCTGCGTCGACTTCCTCGCGGACGAGGGTAAGCGGCTTTTCTCGAGCTTAGGATGTTCAGCCTATTACTGATTTGATCGTTTACAGAGGTCTTCGTTGTCGGCTTCCATGACGTCGGGTACGTAAATCTGCAGCACCTTGCGCAAACGCTGCTCATCAAACGTTTCCAGACGCGTCCATCTCTTTTCCTCGCTCACCTTCACCCCTCTGCAGCAGCTCGCTGGCCATCTCAACGGCATTCGTGCGGTAGCGCTATCTTCGAAGAACCTCGTCTCCGCTGGTGCTGATAAGGCTCTCGTCTGCTGGGATTGGCGTGCGGGCACGAAGATCGTACGGTTCGGGCAGCAGACGACCGTCAATATCGGTGTACAGATCATTGGGTCTGCCGGGTCGCGCGGTGAGGATGAGGGCGAGCGCGTCGTTAGCGTGACCATAGACGGCATAGTTCGCGTCTTCTCAATCAGTGAGCTGGGTCTCCACCTGATGAAAGTGCAGAGGGATCTGATGATGCATTGCAGAGCGGAGAGAGATGATCTCGCAGTTCAAGCTGAGCGAGCTGGGTGGCAGAGACCCAGTTCTCAGCGCGAAGTTGATGCAAGTCGGCCGTGCGCCAGACAACATGCTCCAGTACGTCGTATTCGCTGGTGACAAATCAAAATCTTCAGATCCTAATGCGAATATCGAGATGGTTCGCTGCCAAAGGCACTCAGATGACGGTGCGTGTTGAAAAAGAGTCGTATATCCAAATCCAAACAGCAGCTGACGGGCGCTGCAGTGCGCCACGAAATCCGTCATCCTGCACTTTCAATGGACCGAGGAAGAGGAGACTCCGAACACTGCTGCGTCGCTCACATCACCAGATTCGACGCGACCCTTTACGTTAAGCATGCTGAGCCCGACACTGCGTACCGTCTCTTCGCTCTCGCGTTCTACCTCCTCGCTCGCCACGCCCCAGCGCCGCGGTTCCATTATTTCGGCGAAGAGTCCACTGGGCGGAAGTGCCAGCGCGAAGGGCCGCCTCTCGCTAAACATCTCTTCCGGCCCTATGACGCCCATATCGATGACAGGCTCTCCTCGTACAGGCACTCCTGTACAGTCCCCCTTCGCCATTCAATTTGGGCGCGCAGCTGTCCTCACGGCGCCTCCAAAGCTCGTCGCCGTCGTCGACACGCCCGATGTCGTGGTCGGTGCTGTCGACCCGCGCAAGCGGCGCGTCGTCACGGCGACGCGTTTCAGTACCCGTGCAGGCGCGACCCGTACGTTGTACATGTCGCAGCACCGCGACAAGGAGGAAGCGGCCAAGGAAGATGCGGAGGACAGCGAGGGCAGCGATGCGCCGAAGTCAGACGGCCCGCGCACGCCGTCGCCTGGCGTCGACTTTGATACCGACATCCTTCCTGTGACGGGTGCATGGGGCGCGCTCGCGAATGCCGGCAGTGCGTCTGCCTTGGCTGTCAAGGGCATCCTTGGACAGCTGCCGAAGAAGTTCGAGGGCCTTGCGATGCCCGAGAAGAACCCGATGTCGATGCAGTTGAGCCACGAGGAGGTCGTGGTTGGGTGTGCCGACGGCACCATCTAGTATGTCCTCCCTCTGTTTTTCTACTTCATCGAGGACGTTTTCTAACCGATCCACGTAGTGTAATGAGCTTTGTTGGATATGATTACCAGAAGCAGACAGAGCGGCGAACGAGTAGCGAATGGACGTCTATCATGGAAGAGGAGCTCCCCGACGGAGACGACTTCTGACGAAACCATTCGTCCTTGGCCTTGGACACAACATCACCGCGCAATTGTATTTTTCCCAGCTCTCGACGGTCTTTCCCCACCCATCTTGACGACAACACGCTTTGCTTTCGACCTCAGTCTTTATCGGACCTTAGTCTTCATCGCTTTGCGGAACCGGTATCCATATAACCATTCAAACAATCACATCGTCTCGGCTATATCGTATTCCAGTATCTTCGCGTCCCCCAATCGTATGCACCCTCGTTTTGATTCTGTTTTGTCGCGCTACCCTAGAGTCCCTTAGTTTCTTCTGACCTTCCTCAGTTCATTCTAGATGTTAGGAAACGGAAGCTACGTAGTCGGTCGAGTGTTAGTCTCCTTCACGAATGCATGGTGTTGGTGATGTGTACTTTTGCGGAGGACGAGTTTGGATTCCTCAGCGGCCGCAGTTGGTCGAACTTCTATGGGGGGGCGCAATTTCCCGCGCAAACGTTCTATCGCGATGAATTGCGAACATCTGGTGTCGCCGCGGAGTTAGCGGTACTATGTAGTGGCACCACCACCAACCAACCCTACCTGAGGTCTCCACTTGAATTATCCAGCGGCCCTTGCAGTTCAATACGGGTGAGTCGCAGTTCTCTGTCAACCTCGAGCGAACTGATCGGGCGCATAACAGGAACGAGCGTAGTGTCCCGCGCAGCGTGCGAGTCGGGGTCTCTCAACCTTGGAATGTCGGTCACCTGATTGTGACCATGTATCTTTGTGCCCGTGGGCATCGACTCGATAAGCCACAGGACCCAAGGGAACGCCCATCGCCCAACACAAGGAATCATGGTCCGATGGGGAATGTCTCGCGTTCAGCCAACATTGATTCGCATCACATGCCCGCGGCGTCCCACAGGCAGGATATGTTTGGCGACTCGTCTCCACCCCTCACACGATCGTTGCCGACTTATATACAGTCCTTGGTCGCTATCAGTGTTGTGCATCCCCTAGTCCCTCTTCCTCGTGTAGTACGCGCTGGGCTTGGGATAATCATCCGCCATGCCTTGGAGCCGTATACAACTGAACGACGGTGAGTCGTCTTTGTAGCCTCCTTCGAAAGTTGGGGATGCTCAAGGTGCCTACAGGGACCAGCATACCGAGTGTCGCATATGGGACAGGCAGGTTAGGCAGTGTGGATAGCGTGGTCGAATGGGTCGAACAAGCGGTCTTTGCGGGATTCATACACATCGGTAAGAATCTTCTACGTATGGCTGACTAGTCTAGAAAGCAGGAAATACTGACTTGTGCTAGACACCGCCCAAGGTTACAAGAACGAAGAGGAGACTGGGAAAGGCATTCATGAGAGCGGGCTGGCACGGGAAGACCTTTATATTACGACCAAATTCTCTGGACGGGACGGGCTCAGCATCCCGGAAGCGTTTGATCAGAGCTTGAAGAAAGTGAGTATTACAGGTTTTATCACTGCTTCTATCTTGCGTGTACTGATCTGTTAACATTGTCACTTCAGCTGGAAGTCGACTACGTTGACTTATACCTCATCCACAACCCTTCGTTCGCTAAACCTGACATTCCGAGCGCATGGGCGCATATGGAGAAACTCAGGGAAGGCGGTTCGACCAAGTGAGTACTACTTCAACGTCTCGTTGACTCTAATCACATAGCCACTACTAGGAGCATTGGCGTTAGCAACTTCAACGTGGAGCAGTTGCGGGCCATCCTGGACGTCGCGAAGATCAAGCCAGTTGTGAACCAGGTGCGTTCCTGAACTCGGCCGTTGTTTGACGACTCGGACGAGAACTTATGCGTTGTGTTCTCGCAATTCATTCGAAGATCCTAATCCAGCCATACAATTTTGCGGCCCAAGTCCCGGTCATAGAGTTCGGAAATAAGCATGGAATAGTCACTGAGGGATACAGCCCGCTTGCCTCACTCAGAGCCTACCCCGGTGGCCCCGTCGACAAGCCGGTCAACGAGATTGCAACACGCTTGGACCGGACGCCTGCGCAGGTGTTGATGGCGTGGGCCAAGTCCAAGGGCATTGTTGTGATTACGTCCAGCAGGGACAAGGAGCGCGTTGACGCATTCTTTACTGCTGGAGATCTAGGTGGGTATTACACTTGGCCTGTGTCCATGCCGCGGCGGTGTGGCACGGTATCAATATTGACTACGGTCGTCACGACTGTAGTGCTCACCCCGGAAGACAACGCTGCCATTGGCAATGCAGGGAAGAAAGGCGAACGATGGTGGCGAGCGTGCGTAAAGGCGGAGAAGGTGTTACCGTATGACGGGTCAGAGTATGAAGATGCTAGTGCCTCGGGTTGACGATTCAAGTTATTGGTGTCCTTCGGTAGGCTGAGCCCGCCGGGATATGAAACTTAAAGTACTTGCTACCGACTCTGATCATTGCGTTAGCAATGCGACTAGGTTTCGTAGTACGTATGTATATACGCTTATGGCTGAGGAGACATTGAAGCTACGAGTTTGGCCTTTCCCTCTTGTTCCCCTCTCAGCTCTGGCGGGGACTCGGTCAGGTGACCGCGTTACGTGGGCGGCACGCCGTGAACGCGATTCGGATAAGCTGGCCGGCTTGAGAACGGCTTGAAATGGGACGTGTTGTTCACCCATGCATCCTCGACATGGCGCAATCCCTCTTTCTCACCGCCAATTATATCCTTCCCGCGTGTTCTCGTCGCGAGGCTGACTCCTTCTAGCCTCCTCGCAACCGCCTTGCCTCTACACCACCATCCGCAATGCCTTGGGATCTCATCAAGCTCAACGACGGTCAGTCCTTCCCTCGCTCTGTGAGACCCACGGATGCTCTGACATAGTATACTGTCGTAATGGATGTGCAGGAACTAGCATTCCCAGCATCGCATATGGGACATGGACGCTTGGGAACGGGGACAACGCAGTCGGATGGGTCGACCAGGCCATCTCTGTCGGCTTCAACCATATTGGTGTGTAACCCCAGCCTTCGCAAAAGGACGATGCTGAAACTATATGGCTGTATGCATTCAGATACTGCACAGGCGTACAGGAACGAAGAGGAGGCAGGGAATGCGATCCGTGAGAGTGGCCTTGCGCGCCAGGATATCTACATCACGACCAAGTTCTCGGGGAGAGACGGGCTCGGGATTGAGGAGTCCATTCAGAACAGCCTGAAGAACGTACGTTTGCTGCTCCTTCGAAGGCGGTATTTTCTTCGAAACCCTGACGTGCTTGTCTCCCCCCTCCTCAGTTGGGTGTGAAATACGTGGACCTGTACCTCATCCACCATCCCCGCCTTGCTACGCCAGACATCCCGACAGCATGGGCAAAGATGGAGCAGCTGCAGAAGGCGGGTCTCGCGAAGTACGTTCTATGTCACCGTTTTAATATTCCTATCCAAATCACAGCGCTGACCACGCATATAGGAGCATCGGCGTGAGCAACTTTGGTGTCACTGACCTACAAATCCTTGTCAACTCGGCCAAAATCAAGCCTGTCGCGAACCAGGTGCACCTGTGCCCTTTCTTTCTTTCTCTCCTTCTCTGATTGAATGCTTATCCAATGCGCTACTCGACAGATCCTTTTCCATCCCTACGTTGTCGAGCAGCAGCAGCCCATCGTGGAGTTTGGGAATGCACACGGCATCACCAGCGAGGGCTACTCGACGCTCATCCCGCTCACCCACCAGCCCGGCGGGCCCGTTGATAAGCCTGTGAACGCGATTGCGGAGCGCCTGGACGCGAAGCCGGAACAGGTCCTGCTCGCATGGGCGAAGGCAAAGGGCGTCGTTGTCGTCACGTCGAGCACGAAGAAGGACCGGCTGGAGGGCTACTTGTCTGCTGGGGACTTTGGTGAGCGGTTTTGCGTTGACTTATGGGGCTTGAAGAACGCTGACTTGGGTATATGCGCACGCAGACCTTACGGCGGAGGACATTGCATCTATCGACGATGCTGGGAGGAAGGGGGCGAGGAGGCTGACGGCGCGCACGGTCGTGCGTCGTGCTGCGTTGGTTGCGCTCGCTGCTGCTGTCGGCTTTGGAGTTGCTGGGTTTCTGGGGATTGACATCATCTGAGGGGTTGGTGGTTTTGCATTCCGACATCGTGGAATTTGCTTGAAGTTCATGTAAGATGTATAACATTTGTATGGTAAAAACTATGAATGGGACACGCTTGGCTGACATGATCCGTCGCCCGTAACGAGCGCTTAGACGGTGCCTTCAGGTTGTCCTCTTCCACTTCGCCGGGCTCGTGCCTACTTGTGCCAGGATACCCCCATCTCTCACACGGATCCGTGCGGTGGCCTACGTCCAGAGCAAATGGTGTGTGGTCTCTTATGTGTGATCCGTCCGATCAACAAACGAACCACTTCTGACTTTGGGTCGAAGCCAGCAGCTCAGTGAAGACATCCCTCGCCTGGGTCTTGCCAGCTTTCCAGCGATTCTCCCGTCATCTACTGCAATCTAATGGATTTCTTGCTGGATGTGTACACCTCCCCGGTCCAAGGTCGCCGTCCCAGGGGCTGTTCGAGAGGCTCTCCCTTCACCAAACTCATGCTAGAGGGATCTGGGTCCCCAGACCCACCTCGAATTGCTCGGTTTAGCTTCGAAGATGCCGATATGGGACGTGAACTTCCTACTAGCCTCAGCGGTTCGTTTCCTTCCTACTATGGTCTACCATACGTGCTGGATTCGCCGCCGGGATACGCTGAAGACGCACACTCGGAGCTCTCTTCAAGGGGTCCTACGACGCCGCCAACTGGCGGATCACCCTTGCTCGCTCACGATTCCCCTTCGCTGGCTTCATCTCGGAACAAGCCTTTGGACGACCCCTTCTCGAGGACGTCTCCCACTCTCATTCTCGGCCCACGCTCGTTTTCACCCACCCAGTCTCTACTCGATGACACTCACTCGCTCCTGGAACTCTACGGCGCAGTTGAGAATCCCCGCGTCTCTGTCCGCTACTCCAGTTCTCTCCTGGACTCCCCCTCTCTTTTACACTCTCACTTCCAGCCTACTGTTGCCCCCGATTCTCTACCCAAACCCATCACTATGAAACAAACTATTAAGTCTGAAGCCAATGACCCGCTTGTTCAGAACACAAGGCGCTCCCGGACTTCTGCGAACCGCAGAGTGACCGTCCACCGGCTTGCCCTTGGCCTCCCACAGGCATGTTCTCGAAGCAATTCCTTGTCGGCCTTCATCACTGCGCTAGAGAACGCGTCTCCGGGATGGTGTCAGTCGCTCATGGACAGTACTCTTCCCCAGTCTGGCTCAGGCTCCCCTCAGGCTCCCAAGCTGGCGCCGCCTTCTGATAGCTCTTCTGGCTCTCTGGGGTCTCAACCTGACGATTCTGGTTCTGCATCGACCGACGGTCTTCAATGCAATATCCTTGAAACGCTCGATGAGCTCGAGGAACTGGCCGCGGTGGTGCGCTGTTTGCCTATTCCTAGACCGCGAACGATGACTTTGGACGAGGTCGCGACTGCGTTCTTCCCGCCCGCCAATTCTACACCTATCTCTGGACGCAGGCACTACACCTTGCCCGCCGTGGTCTCATGTTCAAGTTCTCTAATTCAGCTTCGTGGGCGCAAGTCAACCCCTACAATCATGTCTGAAGACTCCTTTGAAGAGTCGGCCTCGCCAGAAAGGAGTTCGCCTTCCGATACGGCCGGCGCACTGCGCTACACTCCAGACCCTAACCAACCTGCGATCGACAACCTTGTTTATCACCCCAAACTAGCAAGGACGCTTGGCTTACAATCTCTCCCATCGTGGGGCGCGCCCGACTTGGCACCCCGGACGCCCTCGCCACAACAGCTCCAGTCGCCTCCGACCAGCTCCTGGTCCGATCCCCAGCCTAATAGGTCTCCTCTCGGCAGAGCACCACCGTTACCGCAGACCCCCGAGAAGGCGTCCCATTTGAACCCGTTCAAGACCCCAAAGTCCCTCAGGCTCACGTCGCTCTTCCGACGGCGTCCCTCTACCCCGGCCGGAGTCGATGACTGGCCGGTCCAGGACCCCAGATCGGGGGGCAGCCCCGTCCGGAACCCCGCTCGACTCGGACGCGGCGCGACCTCGGAATTCGGCGCGCGCGCCGCACTAGCACTGGGACCGACACGGTCGGCGAACGGGAGCCCTGCGAGCAAGACGTCGAGCCGCTTCAGCCCGATCTTGGGGGACCCGCCGAATCCGCATCTGCATCCAAATCCGCGACAGCGCAAGTTGGACTCGTTCTTGTTGATGTGATGTGTCGTTTGGGATGTGTGTGCTTATGTATACTTGGAGCTAGGTGGTGCGACGGGACCACGGAATATGTAGCATGCAGCTAATAAATCATGTTTCTAACATCATACAATACCGTAGTTCTAAGCGCCGCTATGGGCGGCTATGAGAAAGTTTCAACTTTGCGTTCGGGAGGGTCAACCTCTCGACGGTCATCCGTGCCGCATTCGAGCAGGCTCTCATCCCTTCAGGCCTCCTTCCTAGACTCCAGACCTCTGAACTTTACTCTTGGTGCACTTACCTTGCATTCACTGGCGTTCTTTCCCGTTGTGAACATAATTCATCATGGATTCCAACGACCTGTTCTCTTTTCTGGATGAGGCTCCGCCCAAAGCCGACTCGCCTCAAGCGGATGGGGACATTCCGATGCAAGAATCTAATCCTTCCAACGGTGCCCCGTCGAAGAAGCGCAAAGCATCTACACCGACGGCGCCGCTAAACGGCGAAGCCGGGCCATCGGCGTCGTCCAGCAATGAAGCTGGCCCCTCCCCCAAGAAGCCGCGTCTGGCCTCTCCGAACCCTGTAGTCGTCGATGAGGTGGAGATTGAGGCAAAGCGCGAGGTGGCGGCGAGCGCAGGCTTGACTGGCGCGGTGGAGGCGGGTTCTCGGTTGGAGCTCCGGCACCAGGTGGGTACATGCCCAGCAACTTAACCATACTCCTCAGCTCATGCCGTCCGTAGGTGCGGCATCAAGTCGCGGTGCCTCCGGGCTACCCATACATACCGATATCCCGACATGTTCCTCCAGAGAAACCAGCACGCGAATACAAGTTCACTTTGGACCCGTTCCAGCAAGTGTCTGTGCATGCCATACAGCGGAATGAGAGCGTGCTCGTCTCGGCGCACACGAGTGCCGGAAAAACTGTCGTGGCGGAGTACGCTATCGCTGAGTGTCTACAGCAGAAGCAGCGGGTGATCTACACGAGTCCGATCAAGGCCAGTAAATATAGTTCTGTACGAGACATTAATAAATCAACTTTTGCTGCACACAGGCTCTGAGCAACCAAAAGTATCGAGAGATGCTCGCAGAGTTCGGGGACGTTGGCTTGATGACCGGAGACGTCACCATCAATCCGAGTGCAACATGTCTGGTCATGACAACTGAAGTACGTGATTCTTGGTGAATATATGCGCGATGAACTTACACGTATCTTTCCAGATTCTGCGCTCCATGCTGTATCGCGGCTCCGAAATTATGCGTGAAGTAGCCTGGGTCATCTTCGATGAGATCCACTACATGCGCGACAAGGAGCGAGGTGTCGTATGGGAAGAGACTATCATTCTTCTTCCTCATAGCGTCCGCTATGTCTTCCTATCTGCGACTATTCCCAACGCGATGCAGTTCGCGGAGTGGATATGCAAGTCGCACGAGCAGCCTTGTCATGTCGTGTACACAGACTTCCGACCGACACCCCTACAACACTATCTGTTTCCCGCTGGTGGCGAGGGTATCTATCTTGTCCTGAACGAGAAGGGCGAGTTCCGGGAGGATAACTTCACCAAGGCGATGGGCATGTTGCAGGAGAGGAACGGCGATGACCCCGCCGATCCTAAAGCAGGAAAGGGCAAAAAGGGCAAGACAAAAAAGGGTGGCGAGAAGAAAGGTATGTGCTCTGTGCGTACCATTTTATCTTCCATTGATGTGCTGCAGGTTCCTCGGACATCCAGAAGATTGTCAAAATGATCATGGTCAAGAACTGCAACCCCGTCATCGTCTTCGCCTTCAGCAAGCGAGAGTGTGAGGCCCTCGCGCTGAGCATGTCCAAGATGGAGTTCAACTCGACCGAGGAGCAGGACCTCATCACGAACATCTTCAATAACGCCATGGAGAACCTCTCGCCCGACGACCGTCAGCTCCCTCAGATATCGAACCTCCTACCCCTCCTCAAACGCGGCATCGGCATCCACCACGGCGGTCTTCTCCCCATCCTCAAGGAAGTCATCGAGATTCTCTTCCAAGAAGGGCTCATCAAGATCCTGTTCGCGACTGAAACGTTCTCCATCGGCCTGAACATGCCCGCGAAGACCGTCGTCTTCGTCGCCGCGCGCAAGTTCGATGGGCACGACTTCCGAAACCTCTCCTCGGGCGAGTACATTCAGATGTCTGGGCGCGCCGGGCGTCGCGGCCTCGATGACCGCGGCGTTGTCATCATGATGTGCGACGAGAAGCTCGAGCCGACCGCGGCGAAGGGCATGATCAAGGGCGAGGCGGACCGGCTCGACTCGGCGTTCCATCTCGGGTACAACATGGTGCTCAACTTGATGAAGGTCGAAGGCATCAGCCCCGAGTTCATGCTCGAACGGTGCTTCTATCAGTTCCAGAACAACGCGGAGGTGCCTGTCATCGAAGCCGGTGCGTCAGTTAGTTATGTCTGCTATGAACGCTGTGGTCTGACGTATGCCCGCGGCTAGAGCTCGAGAAGGAGGAGCAGAAGAAGGCGGCGATTGCCGTGCCTGACGAGGAGCTTGTAGCGAGCTACTATGACCTCCGTCAGCAACTCGACCAAATGAACGCGGACTTCCGGGAGGTCATCACACATCCCAACTATATCCTTCCGTTCCTCCAGCCCGGCCGTCTCGTCAAGGTGAAGCACCGGGAGCACGATTTCGGCTGGGGCATTATCGCCAACTACCAGAAGCGGTTGCCGCCCAAGGTATGCTTAGGTTTCGAGAGGATCTTAGCGCAGTTTTGTTGACAAAGCTCTTCGCAGGGACGCCCGGGCCCGAAGCTGGAAGACATCCCAGCGCACGAGCAGTACATCCTCGACGTCCTGCTTTATTGTTCGAAGGGGTCGACTCTGTCCAAGGACCGCAATATCACGACTCCAACCCCTGGGGGTGTCCATCCATGTCCCACGGGTAAAGGCGGGGAACCCCTTGTCGTGCCGATTCTGCTGTCTACGGTCGACACGATCAGTCGCCTTCGTCTCGTCATGCCGAAAGACCTTCGGTCACTCGAGCAACGGAATACCCTATGGAAGAGCGTGCTTGAGGTGCAGAGTCGCTTATCTCAGGGCATTCCGACCCTAGACCCTATCAATGAGATGAAGATTACGGACGGCAAGTTCGAGGAGCTCGTTGTGGTCAGTATAATCTGCTGTCGCACCACGGACGTCGCTCACTGATGTCTAGAAAATCGACACGCTGGAGAAGAAGATGTTCTCAAGCCCACTTCACACGGACCCTCGGTTGCCGGAGCTCTACACGCTCTACGCGGGGAAGCAAGAACACCAAACGCGGATACGCGAGCTCAAGAAGCGCGTGCAAGCGACCCACGACGTCCTCCAGATGGAGGAGCTCAAGTGTCGCAAGCGCGTCCTGCGCCGGCTCGGCTTCACGACCACCTCGGACATCGTGGATATGAAGGGCCGCGTCGCGTGCGAGATCAGCACGGGGGACGAGCTGCTCCTCACCGAGCTTATCTTCAACGGCGTCTTCAACACGCTGTCACCCGAGCAGTGCGCGGGCCTTCTGAGCTGCTTCGTCTTCACTGAGAAGGTGCGTTCCCGATACTGATTTGATTTGATTTCTCGATAAGCCAGGCGCAGGATGGGAGGCTGACCACCCCTTTTGTGTTTGCGTTCCATGCGGCAGAGCGAGCAGGTGACGAAGCTCAAGGAGGAGCTGGCGGCCCCGCTCCGCGTGATGCAGGAGATCGCGCGGCGCATCGCGAAGGTGTCGAAGGAGTCGAAGCTGCCCATCAACGAGGACGACTACGTCAAGTCGTTCAAGGTCGAGCTCATGGACGCCGTCGTGCAGTGGTGCAGGGGCGCGTCGTTCGCGGACATCTGCAAGGTACGCTTCTGCACCATACACGTTGAGTCGGTTCTTGCTGCTCACGTTCACGTATGCGTATGTTTCTCTCGCAGATCACCGACCAATTCGAGGGCAGCCTCATTCGGGTCTTCCGGCGCCTGCAGGAGCTCATCCGGCAAATGGCGCAGGCGGCGAAGGTCATCGGCAACGGCGAGTTGCAGGAGAAGTTCGAGAAGGCGTCCGAGATGCTCGAGCGGCCGAACTCGGTCATCTTCTGTTCGTCGCTATACTTGTAGACTATTAGACTGTCGTCTGTCATTTACATAGTTAGGTGCATGCCTAGCACTGTACGGCAGTGACCAGCTTTGCCTTGTACTTGCCAGCTTGTACCTGTCGAAACCCCGTGGGATGGTTTCCTCAAACGTTCACCTGACCTCCTGGATATGTCGTCGAGGTATGTTGTCGATCGGCTCCTGACTCGTATAGTGTCTCAAGTTTCCGAAGTTGCAAGGCCTGCTCATGATCACACGCCGAGCATGCTGTATGCTTTATATCATTGGCATATCATGCAAACTTCCGCCACTTTCAGTCCGGAGGCTCAGTCACGTCAAGGTGCCCCATGTGCATCCCTCCGCCGTTCTCACACGGAGTGCAAACTTAGAAGTAATCTGGCCATGCTCGGAATGTCTCAAGTTGCAATTCATTGAACGTCGTTAAGCGTGAACCATATGTAGGTAAGAAAATATATGTAGAGAAGAAGATGACAGGCGTAAATCCGTTTATCCAGACAGCTGCTGAAGAACCCGTGATGCATTCATGATGATGGTCGTTCCAAATGATGATGTGAGAGAAATCGAGGAGGATGAAAGATGAATAAAAATAGCGTATGCTGCGCTTAGCACGCGCCCTTGTCGACCCAGACGCCAGCTACAACATTAATAGGGACAAGGACGAAAGGATCAGCATGTGGCGGAGGATCGAAGGGGAAGGGGAGCGAAAAACGTACCGGCACCTCCGGGAGTGTCGTCCTCTGTCCACCACGAGGCGGTCCAGAGGTGGCCGTCTGTCAGTTTGGTTAGCCGTGCACATGTGGCAACCGCAGAATACAACAAAAGACTTACTGTAGGTGGCGGACTGGCCGCCGACGTAGACGCTCTGGCTGTTCCATGCGGCGACGCCGGAGCAGGAACCCGATCCGCTCGTGGGGGTGGTCGTGGCTGAGGTCGAGGTCGAGGTCGAGGTGGTGGAGACCGAGGTGGTGGAGGCAGACGTGGTGGAGGTAGATGTGGTGGAGGTGGAGGTGGTGGAAGTAGACGTGGGGGTGCTCGAGGTAGAGGTTGAGCCGGAGCCGGTGGTGGTGGTCGAGGAGCCGCTGCCTTGGCCCATGTTGTTCTTGATGTTATCCCACTTGCTGTCGGGGTAGCTGATGTGGTTCTGCGTCTGGTCGAGGCTGCCGTACACGTTCGCGGTGGTGCCGACGAGGGAGTCGTCGCCGGTCTTGTCGGTGGAGAGCTGTCGAGGGACGTAAGTTATTGTACTTCGAGAGGGGACAGTAAAGCGCCACTTACATCCCAGAACATCGAGCCAGCGAGGCCCTGAGACTGTACGTACTGGGCCTTGAGCTTGGCGATGTCGGGGGTGTCGTACGAGACGAGCTCTTGCGTGGAGGAATCGTATGAGTAGCTGGAGACGTCCGTGGTGTTCTCGGTGACCGTTGCGCCGGACAAAGGAAGGAACTTGTACGAGTAGACACCCGCTTCGACCGTGCCGGGACCGATCTGGTGCGCGGCGCCACACTAGTTAGCTCTGCCATGGTAGACTTGGACTGAGCTACTTACGCCGTTGTAGGATTGGCCGAGGCCGGCGGTCTCCTCGAACGCGCGACCGTAGAGGGGGATACCCATGTTGATCTTGGAAATCGTGGCGCCGCGGGACACGTAGTCCTTCACCGCCTTGTCCGTGGAGACGTTGGTGCGGGCGCCGCCGTATAGGTTAGCCTGGTTGTCCGACCAGGTCAACCAGGAGCCGGCGTAGTCGTAGGCCTGGCGGGGATGGCATCAGTCAGCATGGAGCCGCAGCGGGACCCAACGCGGGCGGAGACCAACCATCAAGTTCCAGAAGCTGAGCTGGGAGTCCATCTCGGAGAACTTGAGGTTCTCGTAGTTGGCCAACCCAGCGGAGGTCGCAATCTGGCGTGAAGTCACTATGTCAGCATCGTACCAAGCAGCGCCGATCGCCGCCGAGAGAAGGACGCACGCTGATGAGGTAGGGGGTGGCATCACCCTTCTTCGTCTGGAGGTTGTTGAACGCAGTGCGAAGCTCGGAGATGAGGGATGCGAAGCCCGAGCCGAGGGCGTCGGTGGTGGGATACTCGAAATCGATATCGAGACCATCGAAGCCGTAGTCCTCGACCAGCTGGACGGCGCTGGTGACGAATTGCTGACGCTTCGAGTCGTCGGTGATGAAGTTGAAGTGGCCGGCCTGTGAGTACGTCCAGCCCCCGACGGAGAGGAGGGTCTTGAGGTTGCTATATGGGGATAGTTGTTCGTTAGGGAGCCGATTACGGCAGGGACATATGGCACGGCGTGAGAAGACGAGAGCCGGCGGGACCGGGGACTGACCGGTGAGCGAGCTTGAGGAGGTAGAGCTGCGTGGCCAGTCAGTGCTTCCAGATCCAAGGAAGATCCGGCGCGTGACAGGATGTCAACTTACCTGCTTGAGGCATCCGTAGAGGTTGTTGCCAGTGTCGTCCCACGAGTCGCCGGGGTAGTGGATCTGCATACGCCGTGTCAGCCACCGCGCCGTCCGACGACGACGTATCACAAACTACACACCTGCTCATCGGCCCACGAGTCGGTCAGCGCGACACCGCCGGTGTCCGCGGAAACGTCGGCGAAAGCGTAAAGGATGTGCGTCAGCGGGGCAGGGACGATGTCCGTCGGCGCTGCAAAAGACAAGGCCAAGTCAGTACGGGTCCAGTGCCACTGGCTGGCTGCATGGGACACGCACGGAAGTTGTAGCCAGAGTAGATACCCCTGCGATAAGATAGCCGTCAGCACAAGGCTGAGACGGACAACTCGGACGTCACACACCAGTTGGTGAAGTAGGCAGCGTTGACCTTGCCCGACGTGGCGCGGGAGTGGACGCCGTTGGTGGGCGCATCCTTGTATGTTGTTGGGCGGCGCATGACCTGGGTCGCCCCGACATCGGCGACGGCGGCGAGCGCAACGGCGGCGATGAAGAGGACGCGCTTGAACGCAGCCGACAGAGCCATGTTATCCGAAGAGAAGTGGGAGTGTCGGTGGCAGCGAGACTGTAGAAGTAGACCGCTTTCGGCGGGTGGTTGTGAGGCTGACTGGGAGGAGTGCAGGAACCTTTTGTACTGTGCGCATCGATGGCCATCGGAAGGTGTTCCGCGGTTGGTTGCAACCACAGAAAACCATACAAAGGGCCCAAAGCTACTCTAGACAAGAATACTGTCGAGGAGAGGCCAGGTGTGATAGGGTGCTGCGTGAACACAAGAGAATCTGAGAGAATGTGGAAGGTGCAGATGTGCTCCATGTGGTCGCCGCTCGATTACTGATGTCATAAGGTTCTCCCAGAAAGGAACAGATGTACATCGTTGCACGCGAGGGGGGGCGCAGTACGGATCATGACCGGGCAGCTGAAGGGTGGCAATGTGGTCCGTTTGGTCGGCTGCAAAGGGACGGTGCCATGAGCCTGATAAGTACGCCTATCTGACAATCTAACCCACTTCCCCTCGTATGCACTCACCGGCACTATGCTATACTTAGGGTATGCGCGTGAAGCACGGACGCCCCTCGGTATTAATAGTGACTGAAAGTGCGCCTACAGCAAAGAGCGCGGAGCCACCTGAGGCTGCTACATTGAGGGTTGTTGAGTGCCTGGAATTCGGCGCGGGGGATCGGAGACGATCCAGAGGTCACTTGAGCCGGGGACTACACAACTGAATACTGTATCGAATGGTTAAGACAAGATGAAGATACTGGGAGTCCTCTGAGACGGGGGAAGGCTGTCTTGGATCCAGTTCAAGTCGCCGTTGGATCTCAGTCGCCTCCGACCCGCTATCCACATTGGGCTGAATTAGTCAGCAAGCAGTCCGGCGACTGCGGCGGCTTTTGGGCGCCTTGCTGCAAATTAATTGCTGACGCCCGGCGTCAAGCTGTCCCACTGGCAGTTATGTATACGAGACAATCCCCGCAGGGTCGTAAAACACAACCTTGTGTACCTCTAGGTTACGTAGTAAGTGTGTATAGGATGCTGGGGGCCTGAAGCCTACCTCGAATATTAATGTGAGCTCTATACAGGTGTGACTCGGCTGGGAAGAGCGGAGAAGCGCAGCCACATGGACGGAGAAGGCCACTGTGTTCCTGACTACGGCGTTCAATGACCAGTATGAGCTGGGTATGAGTGACGTGACTGTGCGCTCGGCAAAGACAACGTAACCAGAGGTAACCAGGGGAAGTCGGGTAAGACGCTATCCGAAAGCTAAAACTTAAAGCGTGTCGTTCAAGAGCAATGAGCATGGCGTTGGGTCATAGCAAGGTAGAAACCACTAGAGGCTTGCACATAAACGGATCGCAGATGAGAATGGCTTTTTGTCGTCTCTGAGGTAGTCTCCGTAGCCGATATAGATGTCAGTCGATCTCTGAGGGCCGTGAGCATGTAATTTACAACACAGTGGAGGATTAATATTCAGAGTGCGGTCTCGGGGACAGTCGGAACTCCTCTTCACGCGCGAGGTTGTTCAACGCGATGGTTACGCTGGCTGTGTTCGTCATGGTCGGCTTCCGGCTGTGGTCGGCCACACTCCGAGCCGAACAGGCTCATCCTGACTCGGAGTCCATGTACCGGCCCCGTGCCTTCACCGGCCTTTATTTTCATTAATGTGAACGTACGGAGTTCATCATGGACTCGTGCGACCTGCTCTCTTCCCCACACGACGCTCACGGTCCGAAGCTGATTCTCCTCGAGCGGATGTCAACTGTCACGGTCTAATTCGAGAGGAGGCCCATAAGTTCGTAGGAGGAAGGCACACCGGGCATACACGCCGCTGGCGTTGCATGAAGCTGGCCCACACTTGGCCCACGCGTTATGGACGGCCACCGTCATCCAGACGTCGCAACAACGAAGCTGATCCCTTCGCAAATTTCAAGTCGAAGGCCCGATCACGGCACCGTTCGCGCATGTGGGCATCCCCCGGCCTTTCTCATGCACACAGGAACAAAGTAATGTGACCAAGCTTGGAGTGCTTCATTTCGATCGAGCATCGTTGCGAGCAGTTACTAATACTGTACAGCGGGAATCGTAAATACACCATGATTCGTGAATACACCGTGAGTTGAGAGTCAAGAAATCGTGAGCCCTGCGCCGTGAAACCGTGAGATGACAGGCATGAAACCAGACAGCCGGTGTCCGGTCGTCGAGCTTGAGAATATTTGTCGTGATACGTGATGTTTGTGACCGATGCCGAATAAAGATAACCGAATGGTGGTGGTGGTGGTGGTGGTGATGGTGGTGGTGGTGGTAGGTCTAGCACGCGCCCTTGTCGACCCAGACGCCAGCTGTGGAGAACGTAAAGGTCAGCATGCAGCGGAGGATGGAAGTCGGAAGAGAGCGAAAGAAACGTACCGGCACCTCCGGGGGTGTCGGCGTCGGTCCACCAGGAGGCAGTCCAGAGGTGGCCGTCTGTGCGTTCGCGTTTGGTCAGTTCTCCGCGGATGGCGCCTGAAAAGGGCGAGAAGCTTACTGTAGGTGACGGACTGGCCGCCAACGTAGATAGTCTGGGAGCCCCACGCAGCGACGCCGGAGCACTTGCCCGATCCGCCAGTAGGCTGGGTGCCGGAGCTCGTGGTGGTGGTCGTGTGCGTCGACGAGCGGCTGGTGGCGGTCGAGCGGGAGGTAGTCGTCGAGTGGCTGGTGGTGGTCGACTTGCGGGTCGACGTGGTCGGTGAGCGCGTGCTGGTGGTGGACGTGTGCGGGGTCGTGGTCGTGGTCGGCCCGGAGCCGCCGCTGCCCTGGCCCATGTTGTTCTTGATGTTGTCCCACTTGCTGTTCGGGTAGTGGATGTGGTTGGGGGTCTGGTCGAGCCCGCCGAACACGCCCGCAGTGGTGTCGATCAGAGAGTCGTCGCCGGTCTTGTCGGTGGAGAGCTGTCGAGGAACGTGCTGTCAGCGGCCGTGCCAGGCGACGACAGCGTGACGCTACTTACATCCCAGAAGAAGGTACCTCCGAGGCCCTTGGACTGCACGTACCGAGCCTTGATCTTAGCGATATCGGGGGTATCGTACGAGACGAGCTCGCGCTTCGATGAATCATACGAGTAGCTTGCGACGTCGGTGGTGTCCTCGTGGACGGTCGCGCCGGCCAAGGGAAGGAACTTATACGAGTAGACACCAGCCTCGACCGTGCCAGGACCGACCTGTGGGCGAAACGCGGGTCAATCCAGTGCGCCTCTGACAGTGTATGTTCGGACACTTACGCCGTTGTAGGGCTTGCCGATGCCGTCGGTGTTCTCGAACGCGCGACCGTAGAGGGGGAGACCCAAGTTGATCTTGGAAGCAGAGGCGCCGCGAGAGATGTAGTCCTTGATCGCCTTGTCGGTGGAGACATTGGTGCGAGAGCCGCCGTACAAGTTAGCCTGGTTGTCAGCGAAGGTGAGCCAGGAACCGGCGTAGTCGTAGGCCTAGAGGATATCGGTCAGCGTGGAGTAGCGGGAGGCCAGCGAGGCTCGAAACCAACCATCAAGTTCCAGAAGGTGAGCGCCTCGTTCATCTGGGGGAACTTCATGTGCTCGTAGTTGGGCTGCCCAGCGGAGGTCGCAGCCTGCAAATGAAGTCACCAAATCAACATTGTGCTGCGCAACGTCAATCCCCCCGAGAAGGACGCACGCTGATGAGGTAGGGAGTAGAATCGCCCTTCTTCGTCTGGAGGTTGTCGAATGCGGTGCGGAGCTCCGAGACCAGGGACGCGAAGCCTGAGCCGAGGGCGTCGGTGCTGGGGAACTCGAAGTCGATGTCGATACCGTCGAAGCCGTAGTCTTCGACCAACTGGACAGCGGTGGAGACGAAAGTAGAACGCTTCCCGGCGTCGGTGATGAAGTTGAAGTGTCCAGACTGCGAGTACGTCCAGCCTCCGACGGAGAGCAGAACCTTGAGGTTCCTGAGAGTTTCAGTTAGGGACCGAATTTACAGAGCATGCCTATAGGTGACACTGTGTACTAACCTGTGCGCTAGCTTGAGGAGGTACATCTGCGCGGCGAAGGGACGCGTCAGCGTTTCCGACTCGAGGAATGATGCGGCGTATGGCAGGCTGTCAGCTTACCTGCTTGAGGCATCCGTACAGGTTGTTGCCGGGGTCGCTCCAGGAGTCGCCAGGGTAGTGTTTCTGCGGGTGGCGCACTTCAGCCACCGCGTCGTCTTCTGACATTTAACGAAATACACACCTCCTCATCGGCCCACGAGTCGGTGAGCTTGATGGTGCCATCGTCCGGAGAAATATCCGCGAACGAGTACAGGATGTGCGTCAACGGAGCAGGGTTGATTTCCGTCGGCTCTGCAGAAGAAAAGTTCAGGTCAACACGGATCCTGTGGTCGGCTGGAAGAAAGTGGGTGTACTCACGGAAGTTGAAGCCAGAGTAGATAGCCCTGCGATGGGAAAGCCGTCAGCGCAAGACCGAGACGGGCGGCTCGAAGGGCACATACCAGTTCGTAAAGTAGGCAGCGTTGACCTTTCCGCTCGCGGCACGCTTGCTGACGGCGTGGTTAGTGGCCGTGCCGTTGTAGTTCGCTGGGCGTCGCATGACCCGCATCGCCTCGACGTCGGAGACGGCGGCGAGCGCAACAGCGGCGATGAAGAGCACGCGCTTGAAGACAGCCGACAAAGCCATGATATCCGAAGAGAATATGTGGGAGTGTCGGTAGCAGCAAGATTAGAGTGGGCCCTTCCGGCGGGTGGTCGTGAGGCAGACCGGAAGGAGGGCAGGGGCCTTTTGTACTCTGCCCTCCGGCACTTCTCGGAATCGTCCCGCCACCAACTGCAAGCCAACGGTCGGACCCAAAAGTACGCGAGGGCCCGAAAGCTGTCGAGGGACACGGCGCGATAGAGCACCCACGCAGAATGTCGGGAGCCCGATGCGTGCCATGTGGTCGCAGCCGCAGGTGGTCGCTGGGCAATCTTGATGTCATTAGGTTCTCTCGGAAACGAACAAACGCCCGCCGTCGCGCCTTGTTGCACGCGAGCACGACCGGTGCGCCATGCCCCGGTGGCAATATGGTCCGGGCCATTGGTCGGCTGCGAAAGTACGAAGCCATGAGCTCGACACGCCAAATCGGACATGGTCCTCTGTGTACGCACCACACTTCAGAGTACGTGCCACACAAGCTCCTCCACCGCGCACAGGCACGGCAGGGCGCAACGGAAAACGGCTCCTCAATTTACCTCGATGCACACATGTCGCTGCTGTGCTGCTACGGTCACAGTCTGGGACAGGTTGGCGTGGTTACTCCAAAATTGGATGGAGGTGTGGCGCCACGGGTCGACGGTGGGCCTGAAGTCCTGCAAGCGCCGTGTTCCCCGGAGTGTCAACGGAGGCGGGCAGGTCCCTCCGCCCCGTTTCCGTATCTGGTAGCAATTGTGCTCTAGGGGTAAGTATGCGCCACAAGAACAATGTTGAAGTCGTTAAGCTATCACCGGGTTGATCAACTGATATGGGCACCGCGTGGACGGGCTCGGCGTCACAGTGGAGCGGGCAGTAGAAGGCCGTAGAGAGGGAGAGGGACAAGACAAACGACCGTGCGGATCCGCCACCGACACAAGCCTGTGTCGAGTCACGTCACGGAGACATCGAGTTAGCTACCAAAAACATGCCCACAGAGTGTACTTACTTACTGCAGCACTACTGCAGCTCCTGACCGGCGTCTGGCCACCACGGAAAGGACTGAAAGCGACCTAACTTAGGGCTGATTGGACAATGAAAGTCACCGGACCCGGGTTGCACACGATAATGAATACGATCCAGAATTTTTCTGGAGGTGAACCTGATCGCCACGTCCTGCCCGTGTGGAGGATATCGGGCTCGAAACCAGGCATCAGCTCGGTTGCATGCTCGAGCCAATAAGTTCGCCCCGATGCGAGCTTCTTCGACCACACGAGCATCGTTATTGTGGGGAAGCAACTAGAAGCAATCGATAAACGTCGATCCTCTCTTGATCCTCTCCTCCGCCTTCCGGATCAAACTGGGACCCGATAATCGACGCCTGAGGCAAGTGGCACACTGTACAAGTGTACATCGTGACGGACCAAAGGTCGAGACAGATAAGTACTTAGTCGATCGAGTCGGTGAGGACTCGGATAAGCAAGCTCGTTGGAACACGAGCAACAGCTTGGCACACACTCGAGGAACTTTGGTTGAGCCTCATGCATCGCGAATCGCAGGAGGGGAGGTGCCTAGCCATGGACCACATGAAGACGATGGTAAATGTCATTCAATTTTCAAGAATTTGAAGAGGCACCACATACGGTACTGATGGCAGACTTTGGTTGTTCAACGTCAACGACCAGCGGTCCGAGTCGCTGTGGCAGCGTGGTATGCTCAAAGGGCGACGAGGGCGTCCCATATCAGTACAGCAGGAGCGATGATGGTAGAAAGCAACCAAGCCGGAGCACTGCCGGAGCGCCCGGTTACGGGCATCAAACCATCCGCCCAGCTCCCACCGCAGCTTGGTCGCAGCCCTCAGACAACGCGGTTAATCTAAGTAACCTAAGACCTTGTCGATGGAAACGATGCTATTTGTGATGCAACAGCGCTTTAAGTTACTCACTCACGCTCCGATGTTCATGGCACATGCAAAGGATTGACCTGCAATATGACGCGCATAGGGGTACTGTGTGCAAGTATTTACACAACATGGTGTCGACCGAATACCGAGAGAAGTCATACAAGACCTGGAGAATTAAGGATAGTTGTCTGATGTAGAGGTCAAAAGCAAGCAGAGGACGGCGGTGATGTGTGGACGGTAGATGATGGTGATGTGGCGTTCTGGCAGGCATACGACGAGAGTTACGGTTACGGTTACCTTATATATATAGGCAATGCAGACGAGCGAGCGCGGTAAGCGGTGACATAGAAAATGCAGCAAACGGACAAAACGACAACAGTGTACGAGCGCGGTGGTATGGAGACGTGAGATGGATGGATGAATGGATGGATGGATGGATGGGTCAGAGGGGATGGATGGGGGATTAGAGGGAAGGACAGAGGGGAGGGGATGCCGAGGGGTAACGACGAGCGAAAGCTCGAGAGTTGTGGAGGAATGAGAGCGGGAAGGGCAAAGTATCGGGGAAGGGAATAAACTATAGCTTCGGAAACGAGACAGATTGTATACCGTATATCGTAGTCCATTTCTTCATCAATTCCTTACGGCACTTGTTGCCCATATGGCGTTGTTCAGAACACATGGTACCCTCAGGGATCGGTAGTCGAGGTCGATGCCTCTGCACCATGGTGGTAGGCTAAGCAACGATCGTGAGAGTTAGCATTAAATTATCCTACGGCCGCGTCCACAGCCAGGGTGGTATGCGTACCTGATTCTTTTGCGCTTCCCGCTCGATCCAAGTCCACACCTCATGCTCTAGATTTCGTTGTCCTCTCCGTCCGCTATACGTCGACGTACATCAGTACCGGCTCGCCAACGCCGTCGATCTCTGGGATGACGCATTTCAGGTCGAACGCTTTCGCCAGCACGATCTTGAAGATCTTCTGCACGTTGATCGACGCGGATGTCGAGCAGAAGATGAGCGAGGCATGCATCGCCTTCGCGAACCGCTTCGCCTTGATCACTACGGTCAGACGAAGGCGAAGGTGACGACCGCATGGGGCAAGGTACGCACCTGTTTAGTTATCTCTTCTTGCTCGTCTCTTGGGAATGTTGAGAACGTGTCGAATTTGGTACCAATCAGGAAAGGGATTGCCGTCTATGGAAAGAGCGCGGTCAGCCAATGCAGTTGCAAAGCCAACATTATGCCGTTCCCAAGGTCGGCATGTGGGATGAATGATGCCTTCGACCAAGTCGCAAGGTCGAGAACAGATGCATGTGCGGGCGGAGTACCCGCTCCATGATGTTCCTTCCCGGCATGGCGCCCCCCGACATGATACAGGATTACTCGCCATCTCCGGGACAGGCGGAGGATTCGGTGGGTGGGGCAGCGGAAACGCATATATCTCGTAACATGACAACGGGGTCGTTTGCTCCAAAAACAGCGCAACGGACGTTCGTAGTGGCGGGACACTGACCTTGTTGAACCCCCTAGCTTGTCGATACCACTCCTTCACCGAATTCAACGTCGACTTCCGCGAGAGGTCAAACATGAAGAGGATCGCCACCGCATCGTTGCACACCAGTGGCAACATGTTCACAAATTCCCGCTGTCCGCCTAGATCCCACAGCGAGAAGGTGATGGATGTTCGCCGCACTGAGATGGTCTTCTCCATGAAGTTGACGCCTGGACGCCCGGTTGGAGGGTCATCCGCAGCAGGAGGAAGGGAAGAGTAGGTCAAAGTCCAGCCCACAAGACCAAGGTCCAGAGTAGAGAGTTAGGCGTGCACACAGAAACCCGATGGTGTCATTCAGCGTAGGACCGTGAGGTGAAACCAGATTGTGCGAGTTAAAATGGGATATGGAAAGAAGATGGACATCGGGGTGAAGGAAGAGCGGGGGGAGAAGTTATATGAGTAGGGTACGAATCTGCAAGGAGCGGTCGCCACGAACCTAACGTCTGGATGTAGTCCTCATCAAAGTGCCCCTCAACATATTTCACCATTAGACTTGTCTTGCCAATCTGCGAGTCTCCCAGCATGCCGACTTTGATAACGACGCTGATGGGAGAGCAGCAGCAAGGTCAACCGTTCGACCTCGTCTAGACACTGATCGAACGGGACACGCGTACCTATTCTGCTCAGCACCGTTCTCGCCGTTCGCTCGTGAGATGCTGGGGACCGCATTTGAGGATGTTGGAGAAGTTGCTGAGGCGGACGCAGACATGTGCCAGAAGCGCAGATAGGGAAACGGAAGAGGAAGAGGAAGAAGAAGAGGAAGGAGGAGGGCGGGAAAAAGGAAAGAAAGTGGACAACGAGTGCTCTCGAGGCTCAAGGGAAGATGTGGACGAGCGACGGAGGCCCGCGACTGACCGGTCGATGGAGCGGACGATGAGCAGGAAGCGGAGTCGGAGTGTTGTTCAGAAGGGGAGGAAAAGGAAAAAGGAAACCAAAGGAGGGACGCGTTCGTGGATGCTCTGGGAGCTTGAGGGCGTGCAGAGGGGAACAAGACGGCCCACGGACGGGAGCGTGTTGCGGGATGGACGCCAGCCAGGCAGAACAGCAGGAGACAGAACACGCACAACCTGAGCTCGATCCTGGTGAAACACCCTAGACGCCTGTCCGTCCCTCGAGCGCTCGCTACCCTCGCCGTCGTTGAGTCGCTCGTCTTTGGGGTTCGCTGTGCTTATCGTGCAGCACAGCGGACAATGCCAATCGTGCTGGGGGAGCGGGAAAGACTGGACTTCTTCCAACCGTAGCCGACTCATCTGCCTATCCGACATGCTCGCTTACATCGACGTTCGCCGAACAGGTCTTCTCCGACGTCCATCATGAGCGTCCACTGTCAGCGCCGTGTCCGCAGTTCCGAGTCCTCAAGGCCATAACAGTACAGTAACTGTGTGAAGGATCGCCGCCACACTAGTGTCACGACCAAGAAACTGGGGATGCTGCTTCTAAACCCTTCATGATATTTTCCTCTTTGTACTTGACGAGTGTACAAGTTGGCATCGATGAACACGCACAGACTTTAATCATCCTTGGACTGGTCCGTTGGGGATGAACACGCTTCAGCCTGCAGGCAAACCACGAGTTTGATGGACATCACGATTCACGCGTTGTAAGGCTCTGGTTGTCCCAGTAACAGAAATAAGCCAGTCGCTTAGGACAAAAGGCTCTTCGGTGAGATTAAGCTTACGATTCAATGAATCCTGACGAGAGGTAAAAACGCCTTACAATGAATATAGCATACGTCTATATGTACGATTGAGACAGACTTAACGGAGACACACAAGCTTATATTATGAACCTGAGACGTGCCCTGCTTGTTGTTGTCTATTTGCCATTGTTAGGATCCAAAGCCGTTGCCAAACATACACCTGGCGCCACACAGCAAGGGTTGGTGACGCGTCACCAACGTCCGACCATGGCTGGCTATCTTGATTTGAGAATCCGCTGGACCCCTCACGATAACCACCAGGCGATGGAACACGATGGCACTGCTCTGTTTGCACACGGAAGGTAGAGGGGCGGAGGGGCGGTTCAAGTTCTACTGTTGGAATTTGTGTCGGGTAAATTTCTCTTATTGTTCAGGCTCCCCCTAGTCTTTCCAACGGCTAATCGTCGACTTGGCGGATCTACACAGGCCTCTTTCGGCCACCACGATGGGAGTGGGACTGCCTATCAAAACTCTGGTGACCGTCCGAGGACATGTATGAATGAGAGTCGGACGGCTCAGGGCTCGTGGTTGCAAGCATCTCGACGAACAATCTTAGCTCACCCCAGTCGCAAGCCAGCTTGCAAACAAGGTCTTATATCCAAGCTATTCCTGCATAGCACACTGTGAGATCTATCAGTGCTTTGATGATGCACACCCCAGCCAATTGGATGATCCATCACACTGTATGTGCGCAGGGACGTTTGGTACACGGTGCAAAGCGCCTTAAAGTGTATGATCAGCGCATTCCTAAACCGAGATTAGAGGAACATCGTGGTGGGTCTCCTGCCTTCTGTAGGCTCAGCAAGCATTCTAGGCTGGAGATATGCTTGGTGTCTAATTATGAGTAAAGGTGAGTTCCTCCCCAGCTTGCCAATCATTCACCTCATCTAACAGCCCTAATTCGAGATCATCTATTTTAATGCGTTACCCATCGAATTGGCGTTCTCTTGTACAAGTGCGAGAATCTCGGTCGAAGCTACCCATGGAAAGTCGTCAACGGGACCGTTGGCCGAGGAACTGCGGGGGATCGTCGCGTCCCGCACCTGAGTCCCGGACACTCTCAAACACCTGGTTTTGCTTTCAGCTTCTTGCTTCCGCTCCGAACGGTGCGTTGTGATATCAAAAAAAACTCAAGGGTGACCCGGGCAGATGATCGGCGCATCCTCGGTGTTGAAACCGCGCGGCTTTCATTCGCTAACCTTTGTCCAAGATAGTAACGACGGGAAATTAATCCACGGCGGCTGTTTCGCTACACTCCACCAGCTCCTTCAAACCGCCTACCTCCAAAATCTCGGGGTTTCGCCATGGTGCAACCATTCTTTCTCCGCGCACGCCGCGGTCACGAGCTGTAGGACGCATCCGAGTTCTTGCCGCGCTTTTCCTGTCGCTCTTCGCGACCATGATGTCGCAAGATCGCTAATGCCAACGTACCTATTCACGTACACAGGAACGGAGCGTGATAGCCACGAATAGCCCACGGGGCACCCGGTCGTTGGACGAAACCGTCTGGTGCGTAGCCAATGTTCGGCTCTTTTACGGAACATACGTGTGCTCTGACGAAGGCTACGACATGTTAAAAGGAGCAGAAAGACACGTCGACACTGCGTGCGCTGCGTCGCGATCACCCACCATGAAGGTCAAACGCTCGCTCCTTTCCCTCTTGCCCGTGGTCGGCACTGGTGCGGGATTTTCGTTGCTTCTGCTTCTGGGAGGCCTTCCATTACTGACACTACGTCACAAGCCTTGGCGCAGGTGGCAGCACCGTACACCGATCCGGGGAATGGCTTCGTCTTCGATGGTATTACCGACGCGGTCTACGGCGTGCAGTACGGTATCGTGCTTCCACAAGGTGACACCAGCACGGAGTTTATTGGAGAGATTGTCGCGCCTATCGCCGCGAAATGGATTGGATTGGCTTTCGGAGGTGCTATGATCGGCGACTTGCTCCTTGTGGCATGGCCGAATGGTAACGATATTGTCGCTTCTACGCGCTACGCGACGTGAGTTCCATCTCATATGTGCAGATAGGAACGACTAACATCTATGTTTGCCCATACAGCGCGTACACGCAGCCAACGTGAGTCTTTCGACGCACTTCATTTGATCAACGGCAGGTTCTAACAGTCATGAAGGGCTTACGCCGGCCCCACCTTGACAACACTTCCTTCAAGTTCCGTCAACTCGACACATTGGAAGTATGTATTCCGCTGCCAGGACTGCACGAGTACGTCTACTTCAACTACCACACCTCGTCACTGCTCTCAACTACGACTTTACAGGCTGGCAAGGCGGAGGAGGCATCAGCCCCACGGGGACTGGAGTATTCGCTTGGGCATACTCCAACGTCGGTGTCGACGACCCATCAGACCCTAACAGCACCTTCCAGGAGCACACGGACTGTATGCTCACCCGTTCCTATCGTTGGCATCACAAAAGAGTTGACCCGGACTATCTCCTCAGTCGGCTTCTACGGTATCAACTTCCCCGACGCTCAAAACTCCAACTACCAGAACTACCTGCAAGGAAACCCCGGAACTCCTCCCACGACAACGACAACGACAACCACGAGTACGAGTACGACTGCCCCCACTGTAACTGTATGTATACGTCCAGTTGTGTATCTTCGCATAACTAAGCATGTAACAGGCTACCCCGTACGACTATATCGTCGTTGGGGCTGGTCCTGGAGGTATTATCACAGCCGACCGTTTATCCGAAGCCGGCAAGAAGGTGCTTCTTTTGGAACGTGGTGGACCTTCGACAGCAGAGACTGGAGGCACCTACGACGCGCCATGGACACAGTCGGCTAATGTGAATCCCGCTTACACCTATTTGTCTACATGGCTGGCTAACATCGATTTTCAGCTCACCAAGTTCGACGTTCCCGGACTGTTCGAGTCTATGTTCACGGACTCGAATGCGTTCTGGTGGTGCAAGGGTGAGCATTCTCTACTTGATATTGTGTTTCACCATCTCTGAGCTATCCGCACAGATATCAGCGTTTTCGCCGGATGCCTCCTTGGTGGTGGCACCTCGATTAACGGAGCGTGAGTAGCTGAATCTCTGCATATCTAGTCGTATAAACCCGAATTGACACGCCGTTCAGCTTGTACTGGTACCCACCGGACTCGGATTTCCGTACCGCAAACGGTTGGCCGAGCAGTTGGGGCAACCACACACCTTACACCACCAAGCTGAAGCAGCGCCTCCCCAGCACGGACCACCCCTCCACGGACGGCAAGCGCTACCTCGAGGAATCCGCCAACATCGTCGCACAGCTCCTCAATGGTCAGGGCTACAGCAACATCACGATCAACGACAGCCCGGACTCCAAGGACCACGTCTACGGCTACAGCGCGTTCGACTTCATCGGCGGCGAGCGCGGGGGGGCCGTCGCGACCTACTTCCAGACTGCGCTCGCGCGCCCGAACTTCGCGTACAAGCAGTACGTGCTCGTCAGCCAGGTCATCCGCAACGGCTCGACGATCACGGGCGTGCGCACGAACGATACCTCGCTCGGGCCGAACGGCATCATCCCCCTGAACCCGAACGGCCGCGTCGTCCTGTCTGCGGGCTCGTTCGGCACGCCGCGTATCCTGTTCCAGAGCGGCATCGGGCCGTCGGACATGATCCAGGCCGTACAGGCGAACCCGACGGCGAGCGCGAACCTCCCCGCTCAGAGCCAGTGGATTGACCTGCCCGTTGGGCAGGGCGTGTCCGACAACCCGTCGATCAACGTGAGTCTGCTCCTCATAGAATCAGGATAACGAACGACGCTGTTGGGTGTGTGCGGTAGTTGGTATTCACACACCCGAGCATCGACGCGTACGACAACTGGGCCGACGTCTGGAGCGACCCACGTCAGGCGGATGCCCAGCAGTACCTCAAGGACCGCTCAGGTGTTTTCGCGGGTGCTTCGCCGAAGTACGTTGTTCGCCGCTGTCCGTTTCGGTGTCGAAATTTGACTATTGGTTGGTTCGCCAGGTTGAACTTCTGGCGGGCTTACGGTGGCAGCGATGGCGTTACCCGTTATGCACAGGGTACCGTCCGTCCTGGGGCGGCTTCGGTCAACTCGTCGCTTCCGTACAATGCCAGCAATATCTTCACGATCACCGTCTACCTGTGAGCATAATCCTCTTTCAGTTCATGAACCGAACCCTCACAGTCTTGTTACCTCAGCTCGCAAGGTATTACCTCCCGCGGACGCATCGGCATCGATGCCGGCCTGAACGCGAAGGCCCTCGCGAACCCGTGGCTGACCGACCCCACGGACAAGACGGTCCTGCTCCAGGCTCTCCACGACGTCATCTCCAACATCAACTCCAGTGAGCACAGCAGGCACCAGTCCGAGACGTCGGGACGCATGCTGATTGTCTCCCGCAGTTGCAAACTTAACCCTCATCACGCCCGACTCTACCATGACGCTTGAGGAATACGTTGACGCGTACGATCCGGTAAGTCCCATCCTACAGATGACGCACATTTCAGACATTAGCCCTGACTGTGGCCCCCATTCATGCGAATCCAGGCCACCATGTGTTCAAACCATTGGGTGGGGTCCGCCAAAATTGGTACGAGCGCGTCAAATGCCGTCATCGATGAGAACGCAAAGGTCTTCAACACGGATAACCTGGTGAGCATTCATCCTTCTTATTTGTGCGTGTCCGTCGCTCATACGAACGTCTCGCAGTTCGTCGTTGACGCTTCGATCATCCCGTCATTACCCATGGGCAACCCGCATGGTATGCTGATGTCTGCGGCAGAGCAGGCCGTAACGAAGATCCTCGCGCTTTCTGGTGGGCCGTGAGGTGCGGAGCATTGTGCACGGAAGCCCTGTGTTTCGTAGATTAGGAACATACGTCTATTGCGATACTCGTGGCGGTTGCTATATATGTATTATAACATGAAACTTCGTGAGTGCTACGCCAAGCATCCGAGTAGAACAGCGCATTCGGAGTCCGAAAGCGACAGCCTCCTCGCACAGGGTGCTTGGAGTGGACAAGCGTCCCGAACGGAGCCCAAGCCGTTGCATGTTCCAAGCTGGGCTTTCCACGTTCCCGCACCCCACAGCAGCAGGCCATGTGCTATCCTCGTTGACATACGTGATGGTAGAAGGGGGGACGGCGACTCGCCCACCCCGGGCCTGACACTGGTGTGTTTTCTTCGAAGTCCAGCGACTGACCAGGAGGTGGACAGTACAACAGTATACCACAGGACAAAATGATAAGCTCGGCGTTGAGCACCTCCCTTCAAAGCGGCGGCAATGCAATTGGCAGAGGTCATGAAAGAGGAAGCAGACGTGTGGCTGGATCGGCTATACCCCAGAATGGATGGTTTGTATTCTACAAGTACCTATGGCATCAATCTTGACGATGACCGAATTGATCCACTTACTGCGGCATTCCCAGTCGTGTCACAGCGACGCCCTCCTGATTGGTGCCGATGCGCGCCCGAACCTTCGAAGGTCAGCGGATGTGAGACGGCATGCTGAGATAAACAGGCTTCCATCCGTTGTACTGAATGGGGGGGGCGGCGGCGGTATTTGTTGGGAGCGGAATGACATGAGGGACCATGCCTTGAGCGCATGTGCCATGGCGCGGATGGCAATTGTCTAGGAAAGACGTGAAGGTCAAAGGCAGCGACAATCGGAGAGATGGAGAGACCTGCAAGAGTCTGAATCTTGTAAACCATTCAGCTGAGCGGGCGACGCCATGGTTAGACCGAAACCACTGTGAATAAATGCTGCACCGATGGACATCGGTAGATCCTTAAATTATCAAACTGATTGCGTTGCGCGCGGCAGGGCGGTGAGAGCGGGGAGGTTGTATGCGCGCGGCGTGTCAACAACGACTCCGGGCGGATGGAAAAACGGTGGCAAAACGGTGGCAGGAAAACTTCACAGATTGAGAGGGGGATCGGTATGAGATGGGTGTAGGGCTCTGTGGGATATATCTGTGGTTGTCGGTGGTCGAGGGCAAGAGGAGGAGGCAAGGGGCGGCGGTAAGCTCAAAGCGGCTAACGGCGTCAAACAGCCAGGGTCGGAGCTTGGCCTCGATCGACGTCCACCTCAACCTTTTCCAACGACGACCACGACAGTCTCGCCGACGACCTTTCGCCATCGATGGACCCACTCACCATAGGGGAACCCTCCCCCGCCGCCCGCCAGTCCATCCTGGGCTCCTTCCTGCGCGGTAGACCCCGCGGCACCTCACAGTCACACCCCTCTCCACCCCACCACGACCCCGCCACCAGAGACTCGCCTCCTCCGTTCTCCCCAGGTGCTGACCACTCCTCAGGCCATCGCCGTCGCCCCGCTGCTGCCTCGTCAAACCTCCAGGCCTCGGTTTCACAGTCGAATTCAACACCCGGGTTCTCCCAGATGCTTCGCAGGCGACGTTCTGCAGGCACCCTTGCCGCCACTACCACCCCCCAGATCCCCGCCGTCGCTGTTGCGCGCACCGTCACCGGTCCTGCAGCTTCAGGCTCGTCCTCCGCATTCCATTCCGGCGCAGTGCCCGGTCACCGCATCCGCCTCGTTCCCCATCTCGATTCGCGCCGGTCCCTCCGCTTCGACCCCATATCGCGCGATGTCAAGGAGGGCGATCCACCGCTGCGCATAGGGCGTTTTACAGACCGCTCGGGCATAGGGCTTGCCGCTGCGAACGCAACCTCTCAGAACAAGCTCGCATTCAAGAGCAAAGTTGTCTCCAGGGCTCATGCGGAGATCTGGGTCGAGTCCGGTGGCAAGTTTCTCATCCGCGACACAAAGTCGAGCAGTGGTACCTTCCTGAACCACGTCCGTCTGTCCCCCGCGAACAACGAATCTCGCCCACATGAGCTCAAGGACGGCGATCTACTACAACTAGGGGTGGATTATCAGGGTGGGACCGAGGACATCTACAAGTGCGTCAAGATCAAGATAGAAGTGGGCAGAGAGTGGCAGAATCACAGCAATCCGTTCAAGTACGTTTTATCATGGTCGTATGCGTCTTGGACGATCGCTGATTGTGCTGCAGCGCGAATGCCTTGAAACAGCTCAAGGCGATTGCTCTCCCACAGGCATCACTTACCGGTACAGGCAACGGCAAGAAGGTCGCCGCTAAATCTGCCCTGCCCGACTGCTGCATATGTACGTGTTGGAGTTGGCTGGCGCCGATCTACATCGATTGACCCTCCTTGTGTGTTGCAGGCCTGTTCAGTGTTACGATCCACCAGGCCCTTTTCATTGCTCCTTGTTCACACGCATTCCACTACAAGTGCATCCGACCCCTACTTGAGACACATCACCCTGCCTTCTCCTGCCCTCTTTGCCGGACATTTGCCGATCTAGAGGAAGACGTCGAGGTAGAGATAGACCTCGAACTGGACGCGAAATCCATTGTTGACGGTGGAGCCGCATCGATTATTGGCGTTGCAGCGACCGCCGTCGGTGACCGGCCCGACACAGGCGACGGAAGCAGTCGGGAGCGAGAACGAGACCGGGATGTAGGTGCAGAGACGGAGGTGGAACCTGACACCGGTGCGAGCCGCCTGGTATCGGCGCTCCGAGCACGTCGTACGGCACCTCCACTGCCCAACGGAAACCACCTACGAGGTGACGACATGGCCGAGGACGTCGACGCGGAGATGGAGGATGTAGTGGTTCTGCCACCCCTACCTGAGAGCCAATCTGTCCTGGCGGTGGAGCAAGTGTACGGCGATGGCGATCGTATGGACGTGCGGGAGAACTCCGCATCACCCGTGCCTGGCCCTGCTCGCGCGAGCCCAGGGGGTTATCCGGAGGGCGACGCGGAGGGGGAAAGTGGAGCGAGCGATGGCAGCGGGCACGCGGGTGACATTGGCGTACATGGCAAGCGGAAGCGGTGACTGGCACACGGTCGTCGGTGCCGGTGAATCCTTCCCTCTCTTACCTTTCCTCCTCCGCTGGTTCTCGGATCCGTCCACTTACGGCCCTCGTCCACCACCCGCTGACGGACCACGGACACTATACTCCATTCCCTCCTGGCTTACTGCCTCCCGCTTTTGATATCGCACTCACGCCGACTTCCATCGCGTCCTGCGCATGCCTTGCTTCCTTTGCACCCCCACGACGACTTCCAATGCCGTACAGCTGCACTTGTGTCTATATTCCCTTTGTATCGGAACGCCCTAGAATCCCCTGTGCTCTGTTTCTTTCTTCTTCGGTGTGGATATCTGCAGCACATGTTTTCCGTTATTTTGAATGCATGAACCAGGCATGAACTATATGATACAATACATTTATTGTAAGAATATAATCTTCCCCTGCACACTCTCTGGAATTTTCTACTGTGTGTTGACAGCCATCGACCTCACGTTCTTGCACGTTATTGGCAACGGATCTGCGAACTGGAGACGATGCTACGTACGTACGGGCCTACGGCGAGCTGCGATGTGGACGACAGGCTGGCGCTGGCACTGTACGGGCGATCGGGCGGAAATTGGACGGGCATGATTGGGTCGGAGAAATGCGGCCGAAGCATCCGGGGACGCTTGCCGGAAGCACCAGAACTCACAATCAAGTGCACCGTCCCCGTCGTCCTCCGTCTCCTCTCCTTCGTCGACCACCATGCAGTCCCTCGTCGCCGCTCGTTCTAGTGCTCTCAAACAGTCTGTCCGCGGCTTCGCGTCCTCAGCGGCGCGGGCCCAGGCTACCCCGCTCCAGAAGCCGGTCTTGAATAAGGAGTTCAAGATATACCGCTGGGTATGTCATGGCACTTTTCGCTCATCCTCCTGCGCGTTTTGGGCGACGAGGAGCTGATAAAGATGCTCTGCCAAAGAATCCTGATGAGCCGTCGAAGAAGCCGACGCTGCAGTCGTACACCATCGACCTGAACCAGTGCGGACCTATGGTCAGTCCGCTTTACCTCCTGTCTTGTGGCACAACTCTCATACGGAGCCCCAATGTCCATATGCGCACAGATTCTCGACGCACTCATCAAAATCAAGAACGAAATAGACCCTACCCTCACCTTCCGTCGGTCATGCCGCGAGGGTATCTGCGGCTCGTGCGCCATGAACATTAACGGCCAAAACACGCTGGCGTGCCTCTGCAGGATCGACAGGAACGCGAGCAAGGATACGAAGGTCTACCCCCTCCCCCACAGTACGTTTGCATTCCACCAGACCCCACCAGACCCCCCCCCGGACGGAGCTCTGATGAAACGTTGCGGCGTACAGTGTACATTGTTAAGGACCTCGTGCCCGACCTCACCCAATTCTACAAGCAATACAAGTCCATTGAGCCCTACCTCCAGAACGACAACCCCCCAGCGGACCGGGAGTTCTTGCAGTCGCCGGAGGACAGGAAGAAGCTCGACGGGTACGTGCTCATCTCCTCCCCACACCTACCTCTCCGCCAGAACGTCCTACGTCATTTCCTGTCCTTCCGCCCGTTTCTCACGACTCACGTATGTGTGTGCTGACTCTATACGCGTTTAGCATGTACGAGTGCATTTTGTGCGCGTGCTGCTCGACGTCATGCCCCAGCTACTGGTGGAACCAGGATGAGTACCTCGGGCCCGCGACTCTCATGGCCGCCTATCGCTGGATGGCGGATTCTCGGGTACGTCCGCGCTTCGTGGCTGCAAGATTCCGTTATCAGCGCTTGATGCGGGGCTAATGCGGGGTACGTGGGGTGGGGTAAATAGGACACCTACAAAGCGCAACGGATGGAGAAGATGCAGAACGAGCTCAGCCTCTACCGCTGCCACACGATCTTCAACTGCGCGCGCACATGCCCCAAGGGCCTCAACCCGGCGGAGGCCATTGCGAAGATGAAGCTCGAGCTTGCTGCTGAGTGAGCGAGCGAGGGGGCAGGCGATGGGATGGGGGTGAGCGCCGTTTATATTGGCTGCTACTGCATACTAGGGCACGGGGTTGCTCACGATCGTTGGCAGGGCTAGATTTGCGACTGCGTGTGCGTTGCAGAATATATCTGCAATTGCCCTTGCATTGTGTGTTTATTTCACGTCTTTTGGACCGTTCTTCAACGCACCACGCTGTAAGTATGGGCTGATGGAAACAGAAGAGCGAGATGGAAAGGCGGTTGTGACGTGCATCGATGTATTGATTTACGCGAGGTCTATGGAGGAGCGTCTGGGGCCTGGGCCGCACTGGCTGTCTCGTCGTGTCAGTGTACTGATGCGGATCGTCTTTGAGTGGTGGGATGGCGGGCTGTCCAGAAAGCTTTTGTCGCTGCTGCTTTGTTCGCGATTGGTTGGCAGAAGGTTGTCTGAGGTGAGTCCGACCATCGTGGTGTCTTAGGTGTAGTGCGTTCTCACCGGGTTGTTATTGTGACCAGCATTCAGATTCGGCGAGCATATGGGCAGCAGTAGCTATGGCTTGCGTCATTCAACCAAATACCAGACATGGAGGATGTGGTCGAGTATGTGCAGCCGTCCTGCTTATGAATCCAGGTTGCTCGTTTTCTCACATCTTCAGCAGGAAGATTCGTTATCAAACGCTATCGCTTCGTGACTGGATGCGCGACGTTGGCTTCTCACCCGTTGTCGGGCCGTCTTGGTCCCTGCGGACGCTCGAGGGCAGCAAGCCTTGCAAACTCAATTGGAGAAGTTCTGCCCTCCACGTTCGAAGGCCCGGCTCCGCAGGGACCATGGCAAGGTTCGGGCAAAGCAGGAAGGGTGTATCCCAGCGCAGCCCCCCCTATACACTCTCGCGGAAACGGGCAGGGCCATTCCACGACTTTGTGCGATGGTACGGCGGGGACATGACAGTCGAACGTGACCCGAAGAAGGCATCCATGCTGTGTTGCCACGGTCAGATGGACAGGACACGAGGCCCGAGAACGCGCGCCGCCATGTCTGGCCAGCCGGTTTTCGCCAATGGTATCAAGGTTGCGTCGTTCTGTGATTCGGTCGCAGCGGCCAGTGCCAAAATCATCGTTTGTCCGTTCTCACAGGCGACGTGCGATGAAGGAGAAGGACGGAATTTGCCCACGCTTAGGTGCGCTCTCGTACGAAAATAACCTCTCACCCACTGACCGGCAGCCGTTCTCTAAGCACTGGGACTGGGCTTTGAGGGGATTGTCCGCCAAGGATGCAGGGTCGCGGTACGTGATCGTAAGCGAGTTGGCCTTCTGGGTTACAGCTCGGCCCGCAGGGGATGTGGGGTTAATCCCTGTCAATCCGCGATGCGGGGAGATCAACGCAAGGCGAGTCTGTCTGCCCATGACAAACAGCTGAGCGATGAGAGGATGCTTACTCATGTCACGTGCAGGTCACGACTGGGCAGGGAATCTTACTCAACCGGGTTCCAACCCGTTGACAGACAGAGAATGGCGTTAGGTTCCGGTACCTGCTGACACGGGGACCCCCAATCTAATAGCCCGCTGGGGTCTCGAGAGTTTCCGCCGGCCCACCTACAAATAGGAGGCTGTCCATTCGCACATCCTGGTCCCAACCCTCACATCCTCCCTATATCCTCCTCCTCGAACCTTAGCTCGAAATGCCGTCTGCCCACGTCTTCAACAACAAGGACGGTGCTGTCTACACGACGTCAACTGGTGCGCCTGTCGCGCTGCCGTACGCCGCTGAGCGTGTGGGCAAGCATGGCCCTCTGCTCCTCCAAGGTACGTCTCTTCCCCTACCGTCGTTTTTGGTTATTGCCCCCCAGTTGGAGATGGCGCCATGTGGGGGGCTGCGGGCTGTCTGTCGACCGATATTAAATGATTTGCCTTTTTAGACTTCCACCATATCGATCTCATCGCCCACTTCGATCGCGAGCGTATCCCTGGTGCGTCTCATTGGTTGGTCCTCGCACGTTACTCAGATGCTCATTGCGTGTGATCCTGGTCTCGATCGTGGTGTGCAGAACGTGTCGTCCATGCCAAGGGTGCCGGTGCCCACGGTGTCTTTGAGGTTACCCACGACATCAGCGACCTGACCTGCGCTGGACTCTTCAACAAGGTTGGCAAGACGGCGCCGCTTACCATCCGTTTCTCGACCGTCGGTGGAGAGCAGGGTTCGGCAGACACTGCCCGTGACCCCCGTGGTATGTACACCCCTTGCGTTGCGCGGCCTTTGCGTTGATGCAGGTTTGCAGGTTTCGCCCTCAAGATCAGGACGGAGGAGGGCAACCTTGACTGGGTGTTCAACAACACGCCCGTCTTCTTCATCCGCGACCCCTCCAAGTTCCCCCACTTCATCCACACGCAGAAGCGTGACCCCCAGACACACCTCAAGGATGCGGATATGTTCTGGGTGGGTCCCTGCGCCTTTCTCTGATCGAGAGCATTTGCTGACTCCGCGAATATAGGACTACCTCTCCCAAAACCCTGAGTCGATCCACCAGGTCATGACATTGTTCTCGGACCGTGGAACTCCGGACGGCTTCCATAACATGCACGGCTACTCTGGCCACACCTTCAAGTTCGTGAACGCTGAGGGCAAGTTCCACTACGTCCAGATCCACCTTCGCAAGGACGGCGGCTTCAAGACCCTCACTGATGCTCAGGCTGGCAAGCTCGCTGGCGAGAACCCCGACTATGGTATCCAGCTTTTGTTCGAGGATATCGAGAAGGGCAAGTTCCCGTCGTGGACTGTCTACGTCGTACGTATTTAAATTGTCCTTTTACTTCTTTCGCCACCGTGTCGCTGAGTAACTGTGCAGCAAACCATGACGGCTCAGCAAGCCGAGAAGTTCCGCTACAACGTCCTCGACTTGACGAAGGTCTGGCCACACGCCGAGTTCCCACTCCGCCCCGTCGGCAAGGTTACTCTCAACAAGAACGTTCAGAACTACTTTGCGGAGATCGAGCAGGTCGCGTTCTCGCCGTCGCACCTCGTCCATGGTATCGAGCCCTCGGCCGACCCCGTGCTCCAGTCGCGTCTCTTCTCCTACCCTGACACTCACCGGTACGTGTGGCTTGTCCTGGCGGTTGTGTTTCACGCAGCTCATCGCACATTATAGTCACCGTCTTGGTACCAACTACACCCAGCTCCCCGTCAACGCGCCGCTTGTGCCTGTCGCCAACTTCCAGCGCGATGGTCCCATGGCATTGAACAACCAGGGTAACCGCCCGAACTACCAGAGCTCCATCCAGCCTCTCTCGTACAGGCCCAAGGTGTACGAGAGCGTCGAGCACGAAGTCTTCCTCGGCACCGCTCAGGCCGACCTCAGCGAGATCACTGAGCGTATGTGTTACAATGACTTTTTTTCAATGCGCGAATGCTGATGGCTCTGTTTCGCTGCAGTCGACTTTGAGCAGCCTCGTGCGCTCTGGCAGAAGGTGTTCAGCGACACCGACCGTGAGCACTTTGTGGGCAACGTGGCCGGTCACCTGAAGAATGCGAAGAGTGCCCAGGTCAAGGCCAGACAACGTACGTCCCATGTCCGCTCTGGCTGGGCCACCTGACTGATCGGTCGCCTTGGCTTCTGCATTCTAGTGTCGGTGTTCGCTGCCGTGGACCAGTCGATTGCGGACCGCATCGCGAAGGCGATCGGCGTGCCGACCGTGAAGCCTCTCCAGGTCAAGCCTGCGTCTGAGGCGATCCGCTTCAAGTACTCCGCTGTGTAAGGTGGTAAGGTACACGCGGTAGAAAAAGTCTCGAGTTCTGGGTAGACGGACTATACATATGCTGTACGAGCGCCACGGTATGATCATGTTAGTACGAGCAGTCTGCAACGTGTTGTACTTTTAGCTGGAATATACACAGGATGATTGTTGATGTTTTCCAGATGGTCGATACTTTCCAGATGGTCATGCCACACCTCTGCACTGTCTCGCAAGCTCCTTGTTTGTAGGTATGGAGGTAGTAGTGGGGAAGGGGGTTCTCGATCCATGTGAAGCGAGGATCCGGACGTTTGGGATACTTTATGGCTCTGGTGCTATCCTGCACTTTGACGAGACATTTCGAAGGGCTCAGGCAGGCTCAACGTAGCTTTGCAGGTCTTTCCGCGACTGACGGGTGGAAGGGCGAGGAGAAAGAGCCGTGACTCGAGAACGAATTCAAGTTGGCCTAATTCACCTTGTTACGTGCCTCGCAGACAACTCGAACCCATGGCCAGGCAAGCATTGGGGGTAGATATCTTCGATTACGACTATGTGAAACTGTCTTTGTATGCAATTCGATGAATCTGCGTGTGGCTTCGCCCCGTCATCCGCCGAGTCCGGTGGCTTCTCTGTGCGAGTCAGAGCAAAAGGGTGCAGCCATGCGAAGGGGTCGAGTCTGAATCATGTTGTGTGTTATTTGTTACAAGGGCCGTAGGTTGCGCGTCCTTCGTGTCCCGTTGGGCGAAAAAGCACCGTGTCCCCTGCGACAGATTGTGTTAGTTCATAATCATATGGCGCAACCCATCTCAGAAGCATAAACAAACTCCAAGGTACTTCAGGGGCAGTCCGACTCCCGGCGGTGCCAAACCCAACGGAAGAAAATGAAGAAGTCCTCCCTACCTCAATACATCGTGTGCCCATATATACGAGATGATCCTCCCACACCCATATGCGCCAGCTGCGGGTCCTGCCTGAGTCGAGTGTGTCTACATACTGTAGACAACATGTAAATGGAATCAGTACTCGACTTCCGACTCGCCTCCTCGTGGTCGGCGACGATTCTCCGCCTCTCAGCTGGGTGAAGATAGGTAGCGCAAGCGCAAGCGCCATCGTGTAAATATCGGAGGGTGCGCGGGCGAGGCATTAGGCGAGCTTGCTCTCTCGTCATCCACTTCGCAGCTCGTGAGCTTTGAGGACCTTTTGCATTTGTTTCAACCTGCAGGCGAACGTCGATCCCGGCTCAGCAGTGGCGGTTGACCTCGAGTAGTTAGTCACAGGTATGAATGCTGGTTTCTGTCACGTAGCAGGGATACCCCTGGGATACCCTTCACCGTAATGAGGAGGCGAGTTAGTCCAACCCGATCCAAAATTACCCTAGAAAGCCGGGGATCGGGGGGTCCTTGAACCAAGCTTGAAGTCTGGAGCGAAGTCGGGGCTGCGCAAGCTCAACGTCAAATGCGAGAATCGTTGATCGGCTTGACTGCCTTTGTCCGCAGCGAGACTATCATGAGCATGTTGATCCGTCAGCGGCTCGCTACTGTATCCATCTCAAAATCGACACGACTTACCACATTAGTCATTCGCGACGAGTCGAGCGGATACTAGGGCGTGCTACCAGAGTAGAGCACTATCGAGTAACTTGCGCCCATTGCTGTACATGTCATCCCACCGACGCCATGAGATGGAAGTAAATATGCGGCCTAGCCACAGCGAATTCGAAACATGGCTCGACCCGCTGGTATTGTCCCTGAAAATCGGGGACAAGGTCGTGGATCCATGCGAAACTCCGGGAAAGCGGCGTGTTGCTGGACAGCGGTGGCATGAGTCTAAGTATTACCATCTGATACATGACCGCCTTGAGCTGCGGCTTGGGAAAGCGCACGCGACGTTCGCGATGTGCCAGAATAAAGGGTTGGGGATTGTTGAAACAACTGAAGAGCACGCATGGCATGCGACTGCGGGAAGTTGAAGATTTTTGAGTCGCTGGAAGGACAGTCGTGGTCGAGCGCTTGAGATCCACCGCCCTCGGCAAAGTCCGGTGCTCCCAGACCAGCACTGTCCACTACCGTGCATAATTACTTTGAAAGACGATTTAACCGCAATACAGGTACGTTATCTAGTCAAACAAACATGCGAGATGCACTGAATTTAGATGATGACAGTCTGACTCAACAGAACACGTACACAGTCGTTTGCGCCGGTCTGATGCAGTGAGAAGTGCTTATCTGGTGGCTGGCGGATAAACGGGAGGGCGGTCGTAGCCTTCCCTGTCCACCGAACGTGGCCAAAATGTTCTGTGGGGTCTCTCGCCGCTGTGCATGACCAGGTGTGTCTCAGGCTTAACATCGAGACCCAGTCGAGTTCCAATCGAGTGTTCCAAACGGCAGCACTTTGGTGGCAATGACAAAAAACTTGTGTGAGCGGAGCTGAAAACAACGGACTGGTGCCAGTGCTGATGCCGTCTGAAGCTTACAGTACATGCAAAGCTCCTGGCGATCAACGCATCGGTTAAACTTGCTGCGCAAGTGGTGACGCGATGGTACACTGTTTCAACTCACGGCAACCCTCGAAAATACACTATGCACGCGTATAAAAGCCCCTACGTTGTCAGTCCTTCTCCCCAGTACCAAATCCTCCACTATTCTCTATACGCACACCCTCTACAAGTATCTCCTAGCAATTCACCCCAAACACAACCGTGCAAAAATGATGCACTTGATCAACTTCGTCCTCGCCGCCCTCGTCATTGCCCAGGGTGAGTGTCATGAATTACAGCACAATGAAGAGGCTTCCTAACATGCGTTGTCCCGTAGGTGCTGCCGCCCCCGTGAATCCCTCCGGTGTTCCTTCTGGCGCACCCACTGGGCTTCCCTCTGGTGCACCCACCGGGTTCCCGTCTGGCGTGCCCAGCGGATTCCCATCCGGTGTACCCTCTGGCTTCCCCGCGGGCCCCGCCCCCTCTGGCGCACCCCACGGGTTCCCGTCTGGTGCACCGTCTGGCTTCGCCAGACCGTCGGGTGCCCCATCTGGTGCCCCACCCCCGCCGCCCTCCGGTGTGCCCACTGGGTTCCCATCTGGTGCTCCCTCCGGCTTCCCGTCGGGTCCCGCCCCTTCGGGTCCCGCCCCTTCGGGCCCTGCTCCTTCTGGCCCTGTTCCTTCGGGATTCCCATCCAATGTGCGCCGTCAGGCTCCGCCCAGCGGGCGCCCCTCTGGTGCCCCGTCTGGCTTCCCTCACCCTTCGGGGGCGCGGCCGTCTGGAGCTCGTCCCCCGCACTCTGGCGTGCCCAGCGGATTCCCCTCGGGCGCCCCCTCTGGCCTCGCCAGGCCTTCAGGTGCCCCGTCTGGCGTCCCGCACCCGCCGCCCTCTGGCGTGCCCTCCGGGTTCCCGTCTGGCCCTGCTCCTTCGGGGCCCCCTCCCTCGGGGATTCCATCTAATGCGCGCCGTCAGGTTCCGCCCAGCGGGCGCCCCTCCGGTGCTCCGTCTCGCCTCCCCAGGCCCTCGGGTGTCCCGTCTGGTGTTCCGCCCCCGCCGCCCTCGGGTGCGCCCTCGGGCCCACCCCCCTCAGGAGTCCCGTCTCACGTACGCCGCCAGGACCCACCCAGTGGCGCCCCCTCTGGTCGTCCCTCCGGCGCACGCCCTGTTCCATCTGGTCCCCCTCCTTCCGGCTTCCCCTCTGATCGTCCGCCCCGGCCCTCGGGTGCCCGGTCTGGTGCTCCGCCGCCGGCCAGTGGGTTCCCATCCGGTGCTCCCGCCCCCTCCGGCCCTGCCCCGACGGTTTTGGCCTGAGGCGAATACGCGTCATAGAGTAGCAACTCTCCTGTCCATCTAACTTTCTTGTTCCGGTTGAAAGCAGATGGAGGGGATGTCGCCGTAGGACAGATTCAGGGTCGTGGTCGATGGTCACGGTGTCGTAGTGTACATACCTCCGTTTGCTATAACTTCCGGGTACGGTTGATCGTGGTCCAGTCATTCCTTGCAATTTCCCCTCTCATCATAGATGCATTTGTTATCATCATATTATCCGTTGATATAACCGAGCTGCCGACGTTCGTTTTCTATCGTGTGCATGCTACGCTTTACCGCCAAAGCATTCGGGAAGGACGGCCGTTCAAACACCTCAACTCGGATTGAAATGTTATTGTTATCTAATGTGGTTGATTGAATAGTAGCCCGTAGCTCGCGAAGAGGTATTGTCATGGTCCCCAAACATACCCACTCCATGGAAAACGTAAATAACAATATCCCTCAACAGCGCTAGCGCAGGCGAACAGCGTGTCTGGTACTCATTCATATTATGACGCAACCCGATGAGTCTGGCGGCCGCGCGCGTAGTGTTCTCGCAAAGCACCTCGTCGGCGCTGGGGGTGTGGCGCCAGCTGACCAGGGACTCGGGAGACGAGCGAGCGGGTTAGACGGCACTGTTGCTGTCGGACTCGACCTTGAGGCTTTGAGGACCCAGGCTTGTCCTCTGCGAAGACAAAGTAGCCCTTCGTGAGGTAATAGGGGATAATCCACCTCAAGGAAGAGGTTCAGGGCGGAGTCGTAGTCCTCGGTGTACGGGACAACCTTGTGTCCTATGTTTACCCGGTTGACAGTATAGATTGTAGTGATAATGTTGTCATTCACAGCGTCCCCGTGCACATTGTCATTTCCATATTTTCAGCAACCCATGACCCGCCCTGGGACGAAGAGGGTCGGGACCGGAAGGTAAGGACACCTTCGGGCATGGACCCGTCCTTATAATAATTAACCAGCATGGCGAACGCATGCAGTTACAAACTTTCTAGAAAACGCACTGTATGAGTAGGTGGCCCAATATGAATGACATAGAACATACGATGAGAGGCTTATACCTTCGCAACGATGCATTGAAGTATTGTAATCTCAGGATGGAACGAACCAAGTCCGAGAACATCGGAGACAAGGGAGTGAGGGCGTCTACGATACGATCAGGCGGCTCGCTGTTTGCCGATGAACTGTACAGTACCAAGCCGGCGTCTGCCCGTCCGGAAATCTTGCGTAGAGTGTAGCGAATCCAGCAGCCCCAGCAACTCCAACAAAGTCGTCCTCAAGCAAAATGTCGAAACGCGGTATGTTTGATATACCCCAGGATCCAGTGTTGCCGAAATGCTGACCGTTGGGCTCTGTCTTGTCCAGGTTCGTACTTGTCGCATTGGTCCTTCTCGTTGATTCTTGTCCTGACTTAGCCGATCCTCTCCCTCTTCCTGTCCTGCTACGATGACCATGAACGCGCACGATAAACAGGCGCAGGTACCTCTGGCAACAAGTTCCGGATGACCATGGGTCTCCCCACGGGGGCCGTCCTCAACTGCGCGGACAACAGCGGCGCCAAGTCGCTCTACGTTATTGAGGCGTACGGCACTGGCTCCCACCTCAACCGTCTTCCTGACGCTGGTGTCGGCGACATGGTTGTCGCGTCCGTGAAGAAGGGAAAGCCGGAGCTGAGGAAGAAGAGTGAGTGTTGCTTTTATTCTGAGCGTCTGAGCCGGGGAGTGTTGGGAGGGACGGAGTCGAAGAGCGGGCACTGGATGTTCGCGATTGCTGGCTCGCAGATGCAGTGGAATGGTGCAAGGAGTGCGGATGCTAACACGTGTTTCAGCCATGCCCGCTGTCGTTGTCCGTCAAAGGAAGGCATGGCGTCGGCGAGACGGTGTCTTCCTCTACTTCGAGGTCTGTTCCCTTCCCATCTTCAGAGCAGCCCTCCCAGATTAAACACTTGACGCCAGGATAATGCCGGTGTTATCGTGAACCCCAAGGGTGAGATGAAGGGCTCTGCCATCACTGGCCCTGTCGCAAAAGAATGCGTGAGTTCACGGTAGTTGTGCTGCTATGATGCTCTATCCCTAACGACTTTCTAGGCGGACCTCTGGCCCCGTATTGCCTCCAACGCCGGTACAGTCGTATGAGACCTTCCCACTATCACTACGTACTGCATACTTGTAGTTTATGGTTATGACACAACCACGCTTCCCCTTCTTCACATGAACATGTATTCTTTCCCGCCCCAAGTAGACGACGTTGCAAGTGTCCCAAAGGTATCAAGTAACACAGGAAACAGTTTTTGAGTGAGAATACTCTTTGTATCTCAATGCATGACGGTGTAATCGAGAGACGTTGTCGATGCATCGATGAGACGTGACCTGCTAATCTGACGACATAAGGCAAAGTCAGCCAATATGGATGTTCTGAAGTCGTGCCTTCTCGCTCAACATCTCAATGGTAAAAATTCATGATGCCAACGCGACGGACACCTCTCTGTCGGGGAGTCGAACCCCGCTTTCGCGCGGCCAGATAAATGACAAGCGCGTGTACTAACCGATATACTAACAGAGACTTCTGACGTATGAACGTGTAAAACTATACAATCCTAACTAGGAAACAGTCCCAGTCTATCTCCCCACACAGAGCGCAAACATTCGCTAGCCATTTATTTCACACTGATGCGTGAACTGTTCATATCATCCAGCAGAACTCGTATTCTTCGTCTTCACTATCCTAACCCCACTGAGAATGGCCTTCTTGTTCGGCAAACCTTTGACATTCGAGGATGCTGATGCCGACGACGCGGGGCCCTTCTCCAACCGCTTCACAGATTGTGCCGGCGGAACGATAGGCAGGGAGGGCAACGGCCGTGCCACCGACCGGCTTTTCTCCCTTGCACCACCGGGCGCGCGAGAAGCCATAGCCATTGCCGATGAGGTTGTGGGTGCTTGTCGCGCAGCGGTATCCAGAGCGGCTGTGGCGGCGATCGGCTTCGGCGGAAGCGACGGATGCGCGGGCAAGGACGAAAAAGTGGAGGCGGCCGAGGTGGACACCCTTGTACCTGATCCGACGCCGCTGGTCGGCGGACTGGAGGCGCCTTCTAGCTGGCGCAGTTTCGCTTCCATGCGCGCGATTTTGGAATCCGTCCTGTCGGTGAGACGTCAGATGGGTCGATACACGGACAGTGGCAGAGGGATAGGTCGGTGGCAGGGCGCCGTGTACGCATGAGCATGTGCACACATGCTGTGCTTTGGAAGGTGGTGGTGGAGCTGAAGTGGGACGAAACTCACGCATCGGATCGTCCTGTGCCCGCGCTCTTCAACAGACTCAACGTAGTTGGCTTCCCAACGTCGCTGATCGCTCTTCGGTACTTCGCCCCTACCCCCGAGAGGCCCGAGGCGGAGTCGAGGGGTGCCTGGTTCGCATAGGTGACGATGAGCTTGCGGCCGCGAAGAAGCTTGTTGTTGGCGTGCGTGAGCGCCTTGTCGGCATCCTGGTGGTAAACCAAAAGATAGCGGTTCATTTAGCGTGCGTTCACAGTCAACGGTTCACGGAACCACCGCGGCCCCCGGGTCGGACTGCGCATGGTCATGGAGGTGGCCAGACCATGGCGTCGTGTATGCGTGCGGTGCCGTGCAGAAAGAAACCCGGGGTGAGCGCGCGGACCAGAAGTGTGAGTCAGAGAATGGACGTACCTCCTTATTGGAGAACTCCACGAAGGCATAGCCCCTCGGTTTTCCCTTGAGCGGTCCCGACTTATGGAAGAGGTAGTCGAGTTTGGAGACCTTGCCGAACTTCGAGAAAGCTTTTAGGAGCGTGTATCTACAAAGGGGATACCTGATGAGACGCCTCAACCGTGGGAGGCGCGAAACACTCACTCATCGACGCTCGAGTGGAGATTTCCAACGTATAGGCGGTCCTTTAGAAGGGGTCGCACCGGTGTAGCGGAGGATGATGATGAGGCTAGTGGCACGGTGGGTTCAGATGCGGTGGGGTAAGAGAGGTGGTCCTCCAGAGGGGGCGAGGCAGGAACTGTGCTCGGTGGCGTCCTCTCCGGAGAAGCCACGGCAGGTGAACGATCTTGAGGTGTCGTAGCCATGAGGCTCACAGGGCAGTGGAAGATGTCGATGATGGACCAAGCTACGGTGGAGTCGGTGGTGCAGAGGCAAGGTTCAGCTGAGCGTCTAACGTATATTAGACGCCTGTCCAATCGATGAGGCGCTCGAATTGTTTACGCTGACGCTTCATTCTGCGACTATCAGCACTACTTATTTACTGGCGGCATCCGTAGGTTGTCGTTTATCAATGTTTGGATGTCGGACTACGGTGGGTGACGTTCGCTGAATCAGACGGTGCGGGATGGCAATGCTGATGCCAGCAGGTCTCCGGGATGTACTACAGTACGCTTTGGCCCATGTGTTTGCCTCGAGGTAAATACGTCTGACTGTCTTGGGTCTTGCTCAAGGTATACTATGGTGCGTGTCTATCCATTTAAAGACGTTGTTTAGGCGAGTCATTTTCTTGGGGCCGTTCTGATCGTTAATCCTAGGAGAGCACAACGTGTGCAGCCTCTTCAGCGTCTGCTGTTTTGAGACTCCAAGCAACCTTCCTTCACCGGAAGTCTGCAGGAATGTATGTACATGTACATTCAACTCCGACGCAACAGAATTGTGTGAAGATTTTTGGGGTACACTAACACAGTTCCCGCGGACTGACCTAGGACGTCCGCTCTGGATCTAACAGAACTCCTCGGGGGCGAAGACAGATACAAGGTGTCAGAAAAGTACATCCGGTAGTCGCACAACCCTAATATGCCAACTAGTGAGACAATGAGACCAAATTTTACCTCACCCTATTATCAGAAAAGGTGTCTACAGGGTTCACCGTAGGTCCTCGAGCCTCGAGGCAACGGAGAGCAATGCACCAAGATCGAAGATGCGGAAGGTTCATCACGAGAGACCCTGATAATCCTTGATATATCTAGGGGGAACACGCCTCGAGGCGCATACTCGTATCGGCATGCATCAAGGCATGCGTCAAGACTTTGTTCACAAGATAAACGACACAGTGGTTCCCCACGCCGAACCCCTGGCCTGGGCAGTGACGCTAGCCGTTCGTGGTTTCGGGTTTATAAAGACATGCCATTCATGGACTCTGACTCGAGTGCCATACAGATGGGTGATCTCGCGAATTCATTTTGCAGGGCTTCTCAACCACCACATGTACGAGGGTACTCCGCCTGGTGCTGGGAACTACTCTGATAGGCAAGACGATACAATGCGATATCATCATGGCTCGATGCAGGTGACGCATCCTCCGCTCGCAAGTTATTGCATCGGACCTCCGATTCAAAATCGGTGTCGATAATGAAGTCGCCATCCGCCGCAAGCTTTCCGCTAAGGCACTGGGCAATGGGCAAATGACGGTAAATGGGGGTACATACTAGGCTTTTGCTGCTGCGGTCCTGTCCTCTTCTTACTTCGGCCAGGCGGCTTCTCTTTGATTATCCTTGTCTATCCGACGCGCAACAGATGTCCGATTTCTCATTGCACCTACAAACCTACCGCGTGTCGTAACATGCTTCGACACACCAGGTGCCATCGCCATCCGGAACGTGCGCCTCGTCGGCTGTCGTCGCGAGGTCCCCGGGCCCAAGGTCTCCCCAGATGGCGACTTGAATGAAAACGCGGCCCGACCCCGAGCCAATGCAGCACCCTACGATACATATGAGCGCGCCTCCTACGTCTGACGACTCCATCACCGTGTGTCCGACGATGCGGCGACGTCGACTGAGTGGCACGTCAACGTGCTGGGTGTCCTTCCCCCGCGCCACCAGGCCCGCTCTGAGTTCTGTTCTTGTTCTGAGGGTTCCCCAGGGGGTTCCCATTGCCCAATACGCCGTCAGTCGATCATCGGTCCTCGGATCCGCCCATCGCCAGGAGTGTGAGCGCCATCCGGCGCCATCGTGCCGTCAAAGAAGCTCGACGACCTTGTGCGCGCGAGTCCCGCCGCAGCTGCGGTCATCTGCCAGGAACGTTCGGCAGGTGCCTTTAGAGAGAAGGCCTCGGAATGTCGCCTAGGGAAGCACATGTTTGCATTCCGGCAGAGCGGTGGCGGGGTGGGAGGGAGCGCAAGTTGAGCGCAAGGGGGACATTGACAAAATGGGCGACGAACATCTTATCCGCGTGGGCCCATTGTGATCGTGTGGTTTGTATGTTGATGCGGCGGTCGGTACGTATTGTTCGTAGCGAGCGGTGCAATCGAGCTCAAGAGAGGAAGTTGAAGCGTTCGGGCGCTGTCCGAGACGACCGGCAGAATGAGCAGAAGCACGGATGCGGGGCCAATGGATAGAACGCAGATACAAGTACACAGATGCAATGCGACAAGGATTTGTACGGAAGCAGAAGGTTGTGCGATGGGTGTCCGGAGATACAGACAAGCGGGGGCAAGGGTGAGAAAGGAACACGGAACGAGGAGCGAGCACAGGACGGAGGCGCTGAGACAGAGCCCTGAGACGAGAAGGCTACAGGACGTGGGCAGTTCACGCTAAATTAAGTTAGACGGAGAGTCCTTAGATGAGCAGGTAACAAATGGGAAGCACGAAACGAAGACCAGATAGCGAGACGAGAGCCGAAAGCGAGGAGTCCCAGCAGCCAGCCGACGGAGAGCGAACGCAGAGCCTCACGAAGAAAGAGTGCGACTCGTACGCCTCCTCGGCGACAGCGGAGCCTTCACAGCCTTAGCGACCCGCGCGCCCGCCTTCGTCTTCGCGACCTTGAGCAGCCCCAGATCGCGCAGCTCGCGCTGCCGCTTCTTGCAGTCGTCCGAGCCCTGGTGCCGGATGACCGCGTCCGTGCGCGAGATCTCCTTGTCGCACAGCGGGCAGGAGTCGAACGCGCGGTCGAACGGGTACAGCTCGCACGAGTACCGCTCGTGCCGCTGCACGTCGCTCTCGCGCGTGAACTCCTTGTCGCACCACACGCACGTCGGCGCCGGCCCCTCCGCGGCCCCCTTCGCTTTCGCCTTGGCCTTCTTTTTCTTGCTCGCTCCCGCGGACCTGGCCGACGACTTCCTTTTCTTCGACGCCTTCCTCTCGGACGCGATCTTTGGGCTTACGGCCTTCCGACGCACCGATGGGACTGTGTCCGAGGAGTCCGGGGGCGGAGCCAGAATGGAGCTCGAGAGGCTCCGGGCGCGCTTCGCCGGACGGTAGTCGTTGTCGCACTCGTTGTCGAGCTCGTCAAACTCGAGTTCGGACGGATCTGCCTCGTATTCGCTGCCACTATCGTCGGACTCCAGGATCTCGTGTTCGTTGTCGCTCTCGCTCTCGCAGTATGCCGCATGTGTGACCCGCGGAATGGTCAGTTGTGCAACAGGAGAGCCCCTCGTCTTCGAAACAGACGTCGCGGACGTTCTTGAGGCACTGGGGCTAGAGCCAGCCGAGGAACTGCTAGATGTGCTAGAGCTACGAGACCGTCCAGTGCGCCGAGGGAGAGGACAGACAGCACGCTTCGAGGCACGGGGAGGCGCAGGCGCGATCGCCTTGGAAACAGTCTTGCGAGCACGAGGTGAAGGGGACGCTGCTGCCTTCGGAGAAGGGGCAACATGGGCGGCACGACGCGATCGAGTCTTCTCTGGAACGGCCCCTCCTGCCGGCTGGGCGTGCTTCCCCTTGGAAGAGCGCTTGCGCTTGCTGGGACTGTCGGCGGTCAACTCCTCGTCTGAGCCGGGCGGAGAAGCCGGTGGGAGCTCCATCGAGTCTAGAGGCAACGCATCTTGAAGGGTCCCTTCCATGTAAGACTCAGAGATGGTTGGAAGCTGTGGGCTGTTCCACGTGGAGAGAGGGGAAGACAGCACCGACGGGGCGATGGTGAGAGGGGTAGATAATGCACTACTGTCGGAAGAGCTGCCGGACACGGAGGGGCTGAAATCGAAAGATAAACTCGAGAACGTGTGGCTCATCGGAGAGGCCTGCGGGGTACTGTCGAGGGATAGATGAGACATGTCGCTCGATACGGCAGAAGCCAGGAAGGGCTAAGGGGGAGCGCGTCAACATCCACAAGAATCGATGGAATAGAAAACATACCGAGTCCCCAAGCATGAGAGAATCTGATGAGAGGCTATCGAAGAGGTTTGTCCGGCTGACCGGGTACATGGCCTCCAGGGTGTCGGCATTGTCGAGGAATGCCGGCTCGTCATGGATTTTGTCGATAGGATCGTCGTAATTGTGAATAAACTCGTCGAACGCGTCGAGATCTGCGCCTGAGTCCGTAATGTCTTCGCTGTTGATGCCGCTTGGGTCCGCGACGCGCACCAAGTCGTGCCTACCCAGCGAAACGCCGAGGTCCTTCAGAACCCGGTGGAGAGCGGCGAGCGCGGGTTGGACCTCGTCGGCCCAAACAGCTAGTGTAGCGTCCTCCCTCTGTATAGGCAGTCAGAAGTGTCGACGATAAGATTGGACAGCCGAATGCACTCACGATGAAAGCAGCCGTATGGTGCTTCACGAGGTTGACGATGTCGGACAACCCTTCGACGATGAAGAGGCGACTTCTGGTGTGGAGGATGGGAGATCCCTGTTGAGAGGGTCTGCAAGAACGAGCACAATCAGGTGACTGTAGCTGCAACACGATGCGAGAGTACATACACTGCGGCGATGATAGACGGGACCAAAGGCGTCTGCAGCTTGATGACCACGTTGGGTATGAAGGCAGCCACAGTTGACGTAAAGAGATTGCGAGCACCAGAACGGTGTATCTCGAAGAAGTTGTGAGAATCGGTGCGGAGGTAGATGGCGTGTTCCCCAACGCTGAGACGCGACAGTTCTCTGAACACGCCAGGGAGATTGTGAGCAGACGAGTCCATGTCGAAGGCGGGGCAAGGAACGGTGGAGTGAGAGAGCCTGAAGAAAAGAATGCGTTTAAATCATGTTCTCTGTGGGTCCACCCCGCCCATGAGACGCCGGGAGGAAGCCTTGAGGTGACCACGCTCTCGATATTGTCCTCAGATCCTTCCAGGTCTGGCAGTGCAAGGCATCGGTCCGGGAAGTAGCACGGAAGATGAGATCAGTAGATCTCAGCAGCCCTAGGGACAAAAATGCTTGCAGGCAAATACAATAGAGCGCCCTCGAAGCAACAAGGCGTCCTAGATGAGGAAATGTCGGATGTTGAAATCGTTGACTCGAGATTTGCTAAGCAACAGCGTGCTCACCGGGCTATACCGCTATAGCAAGAGGAAGTTTGCTCTGATCCTCGGATATGGCATACAAAGTTGCTAGGCGTGACGTCCGAGTAAATGGGAGAGAAACAGTACTTGATGCTATGTGCTTGTATCGCACGAGGCAGTTGGACATGTTTGCGGCGGGAGTGTTGCCTTGTTCCAACGCGCCAATGAGCGTGACCGAGAACAGGACTCTTGCACCCGTATCGCCGCATGATCGAACGGGCTGATAGCAGATTTACGGAAGGGCACTGATCAGAACGAGAGAAGAAAGGCGAGCGTGAGGACGAGACGGAATCGAGTCCAGAGCAGCCCCCGTTCGAAGTCGGAGGGGCGAGGACGAAGAACAACGTCGACGTCCTCCTCTGCGGCGTCTAGCTGCCCGGGGCGTGGGACGCGCGCGGGAGGCGTAGCGCTCGAGTCATGATATTCCTGGTCACGTGAGTGAACCAGGTCTGTACGGCAGTAATTACAAGTCCATGTAAACGGTGCCATCAAACGTGGCATGTTCCATTTCTAGTAATATATTGATCAAGGACCCGTAACACCCCCGGTATTTTCGGTCGTTTCGTATTGCCGGTGCGGCCCGCTCGGTGTGGACTTGCAGTCTGCTCGCACAATTATGCGCTACAAGTTCTATCCGGGCGTAAAGGTGCGCGTGCGCGGCACCCACCCTTCTTATCGTACTAAAGCACTAAATGTCCTTCCCATGAACTTCTGCACATATTATACTGTACCCGTTGCAGCGAACGCCCCCTCGCCGCGTGCAGGAGATCCGCTGGGTCTGCTGCTCGTCATCCATGGACTTGCCCGCGCTCTATCTAGTGATCCAGCGTTGAACGTTGAACGTTGAACGACCACGGAACCTGAGCGCGCAGGCACGGGTTGATCGTGTACTCGGACGGTTCGGAGAGAAGAGGCAGTGTGCTAGCGGAGGCGGAGCCCATCCGCCGAATCTCGACATTCTAATTATTGTTCATGGTGCGTATTGTCGGGGCTTCAAGGAACGGAACTGCTACACGGTGAACGACGCATGTAGTTCATGTACGATCCATCCTGTCTCTGCGTACACCTGCAATACCCATTGCACTAAATACGTGATACAAATCATTCCACTATTCATCCTACACACGTCCGCAATAAATATTAAATACGGCGTCCACTAGGCTGACACGACGACACGACGTTATAGGCTTCGACCAACACGGTCAACACATAGTACCCGCGAACGAGGGTCACGAAATTGACCGTCGCTTCCTCCCCCCTCTCTCCCCCTCATTCGCTGCACCTCCGTGTATAGCGAAGCAGGCAATATGTTCACATCTCGTCGAATTTGAGGTCACCGTGGATGCTGTTGGCAGCCCCTTGGTAATCCGACACTGGCCGCTCGAAGAAGTTGGCTCGAGCGGGTATGGCTGTACTCTCCATAAACGGAAACTGAAGGATTTTCGTCGTTAGTTGGCCGGTTCGTAGCGTTCGAGGGTGTTTCATGCGTACCGGATTGGTCTGACCGTACAATGGCGCATATCCGAGACGCCAAAGAAGGAAGTCGGCGACGTACTCGACGTATTGGTTCATCAGATTGGCATTTAAGCCTCGAAGTCCCTTCGGCAGTGCGTCTACAGTGTGCTCAGACGCGGTTGCTCGGTTAATGTCGATGAAGACGTACCCGCGAAAAAGGCTTGCTCGTGACCAACGGCTTCGTTGATCATCCCGTGAACAATGCTCTCGGGAACGGCTTCGTCCAGGACCTTGTACAGTCTGCACGCAAAGTCCATGTGTTGGCCTTCGTCGCGCATGATCAGCTCGTTCGAGTGACACAGTCCAGACAGTATTCCGCGCGAGCGAATCCAAAAAATGGCCGCGAACGACGACGAGAAGAAAACGCCTTCGACAATGGCGAACGCGATGACTCGAGTACCGAACGTGTATGCTTCGCGATCAAACCATTCGAGGCACCAGTCCGCCTTCCGCTTCACCGTCGGGATTGTGTTGATGGCGCCGAAAAGACGAGCAAGCTCGGTTTCGTCTAGGATAAGTTCCTGCAAGAAACGAGCGTACGTCTCCGCATGAACGTTCTCCCTACATTGGTTTCAGCCAATGTTATTGCAATATATGGTAGACTTCATCGATCGCGACTTACATCATGATTTGAAACCCGTAGAAACAACGGGCCTCCGGGGCCTGGACTTCCGCACAAAACTGCTGCACGAGATTCTCGGCTACAATCCCGTCAGACGACGCAAAGAACGCCAGTATGACGGAGAGCAAAGAACGCTCGGCATCGTTAAGCACGTTCGTCCAATCCGATAGATCGCCAGAAAAGTCGATCTCTTCTGTGGTCCAGAACGACTTCTGGGCATCCTTGTACGCTTGCCAGAGCTGCAAAATGTTAGCATCCTATTGTGACTGCGGAACAGGAGCGCACCGTAGGATAGCGAATAGGAAACAGTACAAAACGGTTAGAGTCCGCATGTAAGACGGCTTCCGATGAGGACATGAAAGAGGGAGTATGGTGCTTGTGGAGCTTGTGAGGCGAATCGTGTTAGATGGCGTAGGTAATTTTCGAATGGTCATGCCCCAGCTGGGGTTATATACACTGCGAGTCCCTTGTCAACAAGCCATCTATGCCCGCACATTTTGAGAAATGACTCACTGCATGCCTTATACGCAGTGATATGTGCATCGGTGATGTCGTGATCCCACTTTTGACGTGCGGACCACGTAGCTATGGGGAACTCCGCAAAAGCAATTCTGTCAAAGGCAACAAGGCGTGCCAACGCACAGCTTGAACATGTGAATGTGATCCGATGCGAGTGAGAATCGTGCATCCGGAGTTCGTGTGGTGGTTTGCTGCACAATCCAAAGGAAAGGATGGTCGTAGAGGCTGTGTCTGGGTCGGGGGTTGCCACGACTCCCGTCGTTACGTAAATCGATCGATTGAGCGCCGAAGGGACCTTTTGACCTTCGCATCTTGTGTTGGCTCGTCACGAATTCTTACCCACCTGAACGAGACCGTATCCCATCCGGACTACCACCGCTTTCCATACCCCCATGCTATCCGATCTGGATACGGTCTTAGAGGACATCCTCTATGTTCAGTCCACGACCAGTCAGAGCTTGGCTGACGTAGGTACGTTGTTTGCACACGTGGGATTCAGTAGCGACCGAAAACTGATCAACTGGCGTACGGGTAGCCGGTACCAATGCAACGGATGATTCTGGGAATCCCGTTAGTACGGCTCGTCTTCAAGCTACAGTAGAGCGCGAGTTGTCTGAAGGTGTGTTACCTTTCATTCGAGTATAATGGGACGATTAGTAAACTCATACGATTACAGGCAATGACCATGAGATTGCACAGGCACTAACCGCTCACCCTCAAAGCTCCGACGACGTTGTTTGTGGTATGCGTCATGGACTTATCGTACCCTGTACCGCCGCTGACGTGTATGTTCCGTCGTCTGCAGCTCGTGTTCTCGATGTAACGGCCAATCGCGTCCAGTTCGCATGGCATGATGTCCTCGAGGAAGAGCTAGATTATACTCACACCGTAGATCGTATGTTGATAATGACTGATCTCCCGGTATGGACTCGGTTGGGCTTACTTCAAGAAGACCTGATCATCAGTACCGCTCTGCGGAAACTCCTACCACTTTTTTCCCAGTGGCGCGCAGGTCAGCTCCGCGAGCTTGCGCATGCGCATGAATTGCGAGTTTTTTCAAGAGATTCAGCTCTTACACTCTTGGAGCGCATTGATGCCCACACTTGCGGGCGTTGTTGTCCGCGGGTCCTTGCCGTTTTCCGGCCATTACAGCGCAGGCGCACTCAAACACAGGTCGATCGAAACATGCTCCGCCGGGTCGAAGCGCTCTCGAACGCGTCGCCGTCTTACACGGAGGTAGCGAGTGATGAACTTCGCCGGACCATCATACGCGAATGGCAAGAGACTATCTCGACGGATAACCTCCAAATGTCGGTTTGCGGTCCCTGTGGTCGACGAACCGCTTCGTCGCTCGTAACTATGGTTCCTCCTTCTGAATTTGACTTGTCTCTTCTCAGGAATGACGGTCTACCTTCGGCAGTGAAACCCACCACGTACAACTTCGACGCATACCAAGAAGCGTTGTTGAACCCCAATGGATTGGTCGACCGTTGGCACCTAGGCGATGTGCGCATGTGCGAAGCGTGTCGCCGCGAACTTGTCGGGAAGCATCGGATGCCGCGCTTGTCGCTCGCGAACTGGCTTTATTACGGACTTGACGAGCTACCTACTGACGTTAAACAGGTTTTCGATTCGTCGACTACTACAGAACGGCTTCTGTTGGGTCGCGCTAGGTGTAGCAGGATATCGTTTCGGTTCTCCGAACTCAGGAAGAAACAGGACGATGCGGATGGTATCTCTCAAACGGACCCTCCGAGTTTATACCTCCGCAGCCAGAAGTGCCTGAAAGGTAACGTGTTGGTCATGCCCCAGAACTCGACGCTTCTCAATACCGTATTGCCTCCGTGCGCTGAAACCATCCGCGACACAGTATGTGCAGTCTTTGTGGGTAAATCAAAGCCCACAAAGGATACTATAGGTAAGCTCGGCCCTCTGCTCGTTAGAAAGTCACGCATGATCCCTATGATCAATTTTTTGACTAGCGTTAACCCTCACTATGCATCGGACACTGACTTTCATGGGTTCAGCCAGCGCAACCTTGATAGCCTGTTCGGACCAGGGACAGAGCATCAAGACGAAGGGGTACCCTGTGCTTTGGAGATCGGGTTCATCGAAGATAGCGACACCATTCGAACGGCTGTGTCGGATTATACTGATCGCAGCGATCTCATCGATGGCCCTTCTGACGGAGACGATCCCATCCTAATGGAGAACGTAGGGTACACGATGGGGGACGAATCTTCCGTCTCAATACGAGACATGAAGATGAAGGCATTGTCCCACTGCTTGGCCGGTGGAAGATTCATCCGTTCGCAAGCAGGCGACCGCTTCGTACCTGACTTTGAAAATCCTAGCCTACTAACTTGGCTTTTCCCTCATCTAGACCCGTGGGGCATCGGAGGGTTCCACGAGCCGACACGCGTGGTGTCCGTCTCTATGGAAGATCAGCTCAAGTATCTCTTGGAACTCGACGACAGTCCATTTGAGCGCGACCCGGACTTCGCGTTCGTATACTACAATATCTTACAAAAGAAGGCCGTATGTGACTCTGTGCGTTTTAGGGTGAAGGTTGCTGATCAACGGCGCGTCATCCGCGAGTTGTTGTCTGTGGACCGAGGCGAGCTGGAACGCCTCATCTCTAGGTTCAAATCCAACCCTCGGTACGCACCAGAGACTCAGGATCAGGTGCGCTTGGTGTCTCTCGTGAATAAAGTTGGGACTATGCTGCACGAGCTGCCAGGGACCGCTGGATACAAGATCAAGATGCGTAACGAAATTCGGGCACTCGTAAACATGAAAGGCACTCCGGCCTTTTTCGTCACGTTAAACCCTTCCGACGTCAACCACCCTCTTGTCAGACTGTTCGCAGGTGACAACATTCGATTGGATCAGCTTCAACATGGTCAGGAATTGAGGGATTGGCAGCGAATGCAGTTGGTGGCGCGCAATCCAGGCGCGTGCGCGAAATTTTTCCATACGATGATAAGCACGTTCATATCCGTCATATTGCGGCACGGTAAGCCTGGCAGAGGTCTTCTTGGCAAATGTACGGCGTATTACGGAACTGTAGAGACACAAGGACGCGGGACTCTGCATTGCCATATGCTAGTATGGTTACAGGGGCACCCTTCTCCGCAACGTATGAGAGACATGATGGTGGACTCGGCGCAATACCAGGCAGATTTGTTTAATTGGATCGAAAGCATTATAAAGTGTGAATTACTCGGAACAACAATGGTAGTCAGGGAAACCGACGGAGCCCTACAGCGCCCAAATTTGACGAGGGGAGAAGGTTACGTCCATCCTGGGACGACTATGGGACCTCCCATCGCCAACGTTTCTGCCGACAAATTTTCACTTCAATTCGCGTCCGACGTAAATGATCTAGTCACTCACGCGAACTGGCACCAGCACACGGACACGTGTTGGAAATACCTAGGTCGGGGTGAGGCGCGCTCAGACGAGAACTGTAGGATGCGCATAAACGGTGTGACCCGGGAAGAGACGTCAATTGACGAAGACACGGGGTCAATCGTACTTCGAAGACTGCATCCGCGTATCGCAAATTATAACGATTTGGTGATCTTTCTCCTGAGGGCGAACATGGAGATCAAACACATAGGTTCCGGGGAAGGTGCGAAGGCACTCATCTATTACATTACAGACTATATAACGAAGGCGTCGTTGCCGACACACATTGGCCTATCTGCATTACTGTACGCTATTAATAGGACACAAGACAAATACCGAGACGTACCTGACTGGGAGGATACTCGCTCGGGTGGCGCCCTGACCGTACTCGTGAACTCTATGATGGCGAGGCAAGAGATTCCCCATCAGCTAGTCATGAGCTACCTAGTAGGGGGTGGGGACCATTACAAGAGTGAGCATTTCAGAGTACTGCACTACGGCTCGTTTGAACGACTGGTTTTACGACACTGGCTTATTGAAGATGCCGGTGAGGGACCAAACTCTCACCTTCCAGGGAGTACCCAAGTAGAACAGCCGATGCGCGACGACGCTGACGGTGCACCGATGGATCCAGTTGACGTCACGTCGGCTTGCTTCGAAACTCTCCGACGGGCAGATGACAATGTTACTCTGGTACTCGGCGCGGGGTCGATATCTGCAGTTAATCAGCAACAAGATTACCTGTACAGACCAACCGACGAACCTTTTGCGAGCATGGGCCTATACGAGTATTTTGGGCTGTCTGAAAAAATCACGAGGGACGCAGAGAGTCGCCGCATTCTGCGTAGACAGCCTCGAGGAAGTTCGGAGCGTCAAAGTGGTAGACCTGAGGAGGCAAGGGCCGATTTCAGCCCAGAACACCCACAACACGATACACACCTGGTTCGAAAGCGCACTATGTGGGTTATTCCTGTCCTACTCGGCGAAAAAATCCCGCGCCCTGATCAGACTGATGAGGAGCGTGAACAATGGGCACGTGCGGTACTTACTTTGTTCAAACCGTGGAGACACCCGGCCGATCTAAAAGAAGAGTCAGAAACATGGTACGAAGCATACGAAGAATACGCTCCAGCCATACCTCCCGAGCACGTGGCGATTATCCACAACATGAACGTGCTCAGCGAGTGCAAGGACGCTCGGGATAAGGCAAGCCTTGCTCGTAAACTTGCCAAAACTCCCATGGTACCGTTAGGCGATAGGCCGTCATCGCCTGATCCTTTCGACGTGTTCAGCTGCGTGGACTCAACAAATGGCGTCAACGAGGCTGCAGCCGACAACAACGACGACGATGATGTACCTCAGTCAACCCTTCTTAGCGAACTCGACAAGAATATGGGTATGCGCTTCCGCCATGCTATTGATAAATGCTTTTTGCATGAGCATGGACCAGGACACGACGTGGAATCGCATGGAACAGCAGTCGTGCTTACAGACGATATACAGGCACAGCTCGTCGCAGACCGCGCTACTATGCGGCAATTGAAGAGGAAGCGTAGACCGGAGCCTAGTCGTGAACATGTTGAGGATACTGACAGGAACGTTCGCCCTCGTTTGGATCGTCCGCCTGTCATGGACAGCATGCGCCTAGATGAAGCTGGCTCGTCCACACAGTCAAATGGACGCGACGTACCCATGTACGACCCCCAAGACGTCATATATCAGGTCGTTCTAGAGAAAAATTTGCGTTCAAACCCCGAGCAACTCAGATCATTTGAGATAGTCGCTAATCACGTCATCTATGGAGGAAATCAGCTCATGATGTACATCGGCGGCGTAGGCGGGACAGGAAAATCTCACGTTGTCAACTCGATTCTTCGTCTGTTTACGCTTATGGGCAAACGTCAGCGGATACTGGTTGCGGCACCTACTGGCGCCGCCGCCATACTCATCGGTGGACATACGATACACTCCCTAACTCTACTTCCCGACGGGCCAGGTAGAGATCTGCAAGAGCTTTGTAACATATGGGATGGGGTGGATTATCTTATATTGGACGAGATCTCTATGGTTGGCGCGAAATTCCTCAGTCAGTTGAATGCACGCATGCTACGGGCCAAAGGATACAACGAGTCTGAATCCGACTTACCTTTCGGCGGAGTTAACGTAATCTTCACAGGGGATTTCGGACAATTGAAGCCCGTCCGGGATCCACCTCTTTTCAGCCACTCCCTTGTAGAAAAACCCGGTCTTGAGGCCTGTCGCGGTAAATCGGGTATTAGTGCACTTATGGGGGTCTACTTGTGGAGGAGAGTCAACACCGTGGTCATTTTGAAAATAAATCAAAGGCAAGCACAGGACAAGATATATGCCGACCTACTCACGAGGATTCGTGTGGGAGAATCAATTCCGAGTGATATATACGGTGGACAATCAGACTACACAGTGCTCAAGACGAGGTATGCTGACCGAGTGGCTAACAACGACACTGTCGACATTGCTAGGTTTCGCGATGCCCCTATCATTGTAGGTAGGAAGAAGTTGCGTGACCTATTGAATCTTCGCATCATGGGGCATCACGCACAAATGATTTCTGCTACAGTGCATTTGTACCATGCGAAAGACAAGATAGCTGGTGTCGAGGTCAGCAAGGAGGACAGCCACATACTGTGGAAGCTGTCATCGACCGTGACGCACGACAGCCTAGGTAAACTCCCGCTGTTTCCGGGTATGAAGGTCATGGTGCAAGAGAATCTAGCTTTCAGCAATCGCGTTGTCAATGGAACGGAAGGGACCGTGAAGGACATCATATACGATGAACAGGACGGTAAGCGTTACCCCGCCGTGGTTTACGTCCACATCCGCGGAGCAGGCAATATATGCACCAATGCAAGTAACGACATCGTCCCTATCTTTCCTGAGTGGACAAGCTTCAGTTGGACCCATTCGTTCGAAGGCAGAGTCCGACAGGTGTCCGTATCAAGACTGCAGGTCCCGTTGTTGCCTGCGTATGCGTACACTGACTACAAGTCACAAGGACGATCGTTAGACACGGCGATTATTGACCCTGCCAGCGCGGCCACCCTTCAAGGTGTATATGTCATGCTTTCAAGAGTTCGAGCTCTCGAAGGGCTGATCATTCTGAGACCTTTCAAACCAGCAAAGATAGAACAGCGTCTGTCGCAAGAACTTCGAACAGAGCTCCGCCGAATCGAGCAGCTCGATGTGGAGACTCGTCGCGATTTCCTATCACATATAGCGTCGGGAATTGACTAGATGATTGTACTTACTTTTTAACTGTAATGCGACGGAAGTTGTGCAGGAGGCGGCGAGATCGCGCGGCATCATAGGTGTACTAGGAGCCATGGTTGAGAGGGGACTCAATAAAGTGCGCGGAGAATCAGGAGGATCCGATTCCTTCCCGACAATATCTGTACCATATCTCCGGTTATGAGCGCTATGTGCGGCATGCGGAGTATATTATATCATACCTATTCGAAATCGTAGCCAACACGCAACCTGGGAGAAACGTGAGCGATAAATTCGGCCCACCGTAAGATAGTAAGGATATTCACGGACCCACTCTTGCTTTCAGACTTGCCATTGGGCGATGCGCCCGCTTCAAGACCCGCTGAAGCTCGCGCCGATGCTACAGACTGCTTTGAGCAATAAGTACAAGAAAGTGCGACACATACTCGTGTAGTCGGTGCTTGCAAGCCTGCCGCATCTTGACGAGCTGAAGCCATCCACCGACGACGTCCAGTCTAGCGTGACGCGCGAGCTGAGTTTATAGGCGACCTAAAGCGTGTGTTCGGCGAACATGGCGCCAAGCAATCACTAGCGCGTTCTCGGTGTTGTGCTATAAGACAAGTCATGGGACATCTTCAAATCAGTGCGGCGGGGCAGACGACGACATGCACAAGGGTTGACGTACCTAGTCCCGAGTCCCAACATACGCGAGAGAAACGAGATACCCTGTTGGAACACACATCAATTAGTGGCGAACGTAGTACGTCAAGGAGGAGCTATCGTTTGCTCGAGACCGTTGCCAGAAGTAAGCCTGTCGGGACTAGAGATGAGGAGTAGCGGCAGCGGGCAAGGAGAGGGAGTATTCGCAGTTGATAACAAAGGCCCGTGATGAGTCATAGAAAATCTCGAGCGACAATGGAGCGTCGCGGAGACAGCGTACACAGTTTGACAAGGGGGCTGCGAATATGATGGTAAGGTCGAAAGTATTTAGTCGCAAAATATGAGGCGCAACAAGCCCACTTACCTTCGTATACATGCGCACAGACTCTGCTCGACACGTCGCTAACCGACTTGGTGTCCACCAGTCTGCAGCCGATGGAAGTGGTGCCATCCGGGTCGGAAGGTTTTGAACAGCTTGAAGCCACAAACTTGGAGGGAGCAGAGTACGATACCGGGAAGCAGCCAAGCGATCACTGTAGGTGGCGGTAAGGTGGGACGACGGGATTTCGGACCACGCGGCGAGCTGGCACGGAGCCGGGGACAGGATTTAGGGCAGGCTGTATCACAAAGTGCGGACAAGCTCCATATGATTTGCTGATCGGTGAAGCTGACGGGCGTTTTCTTGGTTAAGCCGGTGGTCGACTTGCAGATCGCGCGCGCGATAGCCTGCACCGAATAATGTTGTCGAAGACGACGGGATGTATACTATGTGATACTAACAGATATTGGGAGAGAAATTGGACCCAAACGCGAACCCAGCCAGTATGTATGTGAGTGGCGACAGCATTAACCAAGTCAAAAAGGGCACTTACGTCAGTGAGGGACGAAACAATCGGTATGTTTTGTCGCATGCACTGAGGCCGATCTCGGACCATTCCAAATGGTATATCTGCAACATGGAGCTGCAAATAGTCTAAACGGCGTCATCGATTGAGCCGCCATCCGCGATAGGTTCATTGAACCGAATAGGAAAGAATGGAACCGGCGGTATCGAAAGACGAATTAGTATCGATCGGATCAGCGTGCGCGCGGTTCGCCCAGTTGTCCGTTCGAGCAGTTAAGCGGTTAATGCCTGGGACCGGGTGCTGCAGCACCCTAACAGCGTCCCAAAAGTCACCGAAAGTGCAGGAAGTGTGTTCTAGATGAACCGGAATAGATAAGAAGGGGCATGCCGGTGGCAACCAAAACACGGCGAGGCCGCGGTCAAGGTGGAGCGAGGCGTCGAACTGGCCCCAGCAGACCAGAATGGGTGTCAACGAATGCGCGAGAGTCATTTCGTGCGACTGATCTTCTTCCCTCTGCGGACATTCGTGAAGAGATGGTCGGTTGCCTTCTGTTGCCTCGCGGGGTGCGAAAGCAATTGTTATTTGTGGATCTGACTCCCGCGCAACGTACCCCTATTCTCACGGCTGTCATGAGTCAGCCCGGATTTCCAATAAAGACTTAAAAGTCTAATAATAGTCTGCAATGCTACATATTTCCGCTGGTCCGGGTAGGTTGATTACCTCATTCCGGTAACTGTTCTATTCGCGGAACCACGACACGCAGTGTCAAGCGATACCGCATGCGCTCTCGGTCTTTCAAGATTTAGGTTATGAAGGTCAGGAGGGCTCGGAGTAAACGTGACCGTGCTGTCGTGGTCGTTTGAACCTTCGAAAGGCGTCTAATAATCGTCGCAAGCATTCGCTCCGGTGCGTTGGACTTCATCCCCGTCTGTTCCATCGTTACCCAACGTCCACACTTTCTCGATTTTCGTAGCTCGTCATGTCGTACGAATGCTTTACTTCTAACGCGCTCTATATGCCGCGCATTCTCAGGTAAGCGCACACTCCACTGCGTTTTAGCCTGTTCCTCACATCCGCATACATTGTAGACTCCAGCCGGAAATCGGTGGCATGTTCGTAGACCACATGGATCTATTTACGCTGACGAAGTGGCGACTCACTTGCAAGACGAACTATCATCAATGTTCGGCGGCATTGCGTCGGTCGCTCTTAACACTCCTCCATCCTTTCGTCCCATTCCCTTCCGCTCTCGTCGACATCATACGCAAACACCACTGCCTTCTAGGTGGAGAGTTTGCACTCTCTTTCCTCCTCAGGGATCCCGCGTACAAGCCCGCCGACCTCGAAATCTATACCGCAAACTTCGAATTCGACGCGGTTTGCGACGCCATACTCGGCGACCTCAATATCCGTAGTGAGGTCCGAGGTTGCGAGCGTTCGACGAGTACGACCTTTGTCGCTCTGCTCCGGCTTATCGCCCAAACCCTTATTATCCGCCTCGTCAACGGCAAATCCATATACATCCACCAATCGTACACCACATCCCCGGCTGCTCCGCTATCTCGTACACCATGTACTGCCTTGTCCAACTTCGTGACACCGCACGGCTTCGGCTGTAGCCATCCCACCCTCACGCTCCACCGTCGTGGGCTCCTCGCCGATCAACAATCCCCTTTTCTCCTTGACGTCGATTCGTCCATCATGGACAATCTGCGTGTGCATCAATTCGAGCTGGCTGCAACCCCTGCGGCTTGGTCTGAATATCGACGCTCCTTCATCCCACACGACCTCGACGAACTCTCGGACCCTGTAACTTTAGAAAGCGCTGTCTCGGATTCCGATGCGTCGACCGCGTCGGATCTAGCAGACACGGACCACGCCAACGCAACCTTGCCCTTCGGTACACCGAACGGATCCGTCCACGTGCATGCGCCCGCTGAGGGCACCTCGACGCAAACTGGGACAACGACCAGTCTCGCGCTCCCTTGTATCCATGGCGACAGCAGTGTAGCTTACGCCAGTACGACTCGTGCATTCGAAGTCGTCGACGCTGCCGTTGCTACCACGGAGCTGGACCCTGACGCGACGATGCCCGAGGAGCGCTCCGATTATTGCTGGCGCCATCGCTACATTTGTCCGTCACAAGGCCGGTACTTCGGTGACCGTGGATCCTTCGTCGATTTTTTCGACCCGCTAGGCGGGGACGAGGCCCTGTGCGCTGACAACAACATCGCGCCCTTCGGCCCTATGGTCGTGTGGCGCATTATGTCTACTTTTGAATGCGACGGGGATTGTGTATTTTACGATGACGTTCTGGAGGAGGGTGTCACGTCGATACCTGTGCTGTTCAAGAAGGACCCGTATGGAGAGTTACGAGACATTGTATCAGATCGTTACGTAGGGAAACACGGTGGCCAGCGTCCTTGGAGTAGACGGCGTTCTCAATCCATGTAACCGTTTCGTACCTGACTGTATGCTGTCGTCGCTATGGACGAGCTTGGTATTTTTTTGTACGCTGATTGCACATAGGTCTATATCTTGTTTGTACTTGCGATCATCACGTTTGCGTCTCCCGCGACCCACACCCTCGCACCACCTCCTCCCAAATAGTGAACCCGATTATTATGTATTGTACCTTCAATTTACACAATGATCGACCACCACAACTCATGGGCCAAGCTTTGGTGGCGGCCACGCAATTGCCTATTTTGGTCGCATCTTATCTTCGACGACGACAAATGCGCTTATCGGCCCCGCCTCGACTGCCTGCCGCGTTTGGGCTTTCCCCCCTCACTCCGCTCCTCCCATCCACGTACTATCCATATCTTCAATTTATTCGGCTTCCGGCACTACGTGTCTGCTCGATCTTCACGGTATCAACGTAAGCCCAGTTGAAATGCTCACACATCCATTCACGCGCAGATAGCATGGCTTCCAGGCCCTGAGGTACTCGCTCCAACGCTTGCCGTATGACGAGCCCACACGCTGCTAAGAAGTTATGGATGCACTAAGCTATTTAAATGGAATTTACACGCTCACCCGGATTCCGGGTTGCCGGAATTCGTTTGCTGTTGGGAGGAGGAAGGATGTCGGGATGGGGCGGTGGATGTCCAATTAAGGTAACGGGTGCGGGGGTCAGAAGCGCTCAGCGGGGATAAGATGCGTCCGAAACAGGCAAATGTGTGGTCCTCCTGCTTTGGCCGAGGTGCCGCCCTGATTAGACGCGCGAATTTTGCAGGGGATCGATCAACTTCGACAACTACATCGTCCTCTTCCCTACTCCATCCTTCTTGACTGCGACTATGCCAGTGTCTCTGTCTTAACTTCGTACCGCGCATGTGTGCTGTTGCATCTGCGAAGGCTCAAAAGTCTTCCGTTCGGTTGCAAGAACGTCTTGTATCGTCATCGGACTTCAGGAAGACTATGTGAGTTCTAACATTACGGTCTTGACGGGGTGGAGTGCGCCTGAGCCGTAAGTTAACTTTTCCTACCCAGACCCAACCGCGTATGTATCCTCGACATCGGCACCCACGTTCAGTCGCGTTGTTAAAGGTCGATTTCCAGCATTTCGTAGCGGTGCACAGGCGGCGAGAACCCCCTCTATGGTTGTGCCCTCGTGGCCGGATGTGCTCTAATGTCCGCTAATGAGTCGTGTGATGACCTCATCTGCAACTGTCACCGCTGTACGTGCTACATCCACAAAGTGAGTCTTCACCGCGTAACCGCGTGCCTACCGTCTTTGAATACGCTCGGATTAGCAAACGTGCTTTCTGTATCCTGCGTAAGTGTCCACGCGGCAACCCATTTTTCGCAACTCGGACATCCCTTCTCGCTCGTCATCGCTAACTATCCCAACCTGAAGCCGTCACATGCCACGCTAACGGTGCGTCTTGACGTTTACTGTTTATCACACGTACTGAGGGTTGCATCGTGTATGCGGTTCGCGTGACTGTGAACTTCACAGGATTTTTACGCGTTATGGATTCTTACACCTACCGGAACATTTGGGCGCTTCTATGTCGGTTTATTCGTAATCGTACATTACGCGCAGCAGTCCGCGACAATGTGCTCGGGACTTGCGTTGTACAGCAACATGATCCGGTAACCGGACCACGCCTTCTCGCACGCCCGTACGTTCATCGTATGATTGGAATGGTACATCCTCACGTAACCACTTTGTCCATGCAGTTGTTATGTTGTCACGTAGGAGGGCCGTGCACGATCAGGTTGTCTGTTTGGCCGTATTTAATAGGATCGCTGGTGTAAGTCTCTCCACACAACTTCCATGTCACCTGTATTCATCTTGGCTATGCGTCGCCCTCCTACGCCGGCCCACTTCGACACTCCGGGGTCGGTGGATGCGGCCAGAGCTCTTCTTCAGCGCGTCGGTGGCGTCACTTCTTACGTGTCCGATGGCATCCACAGTGACGATTCCGACCGCGGCGACTCTCCGCCGCCTCTCGAATCTATCTACGATGTCGACGAGGAGGAACCTCCTCCTAGCACTCAACCTCGATCGGTTGAACGAGAATTTGCGACGATATACCCGTCCCTCGAAGACAATAGCCGTCGCGAGTGGACCATGGAGCAGTTTATTTGTTTCGTATACCGAGACAATGCGGTAAGTGTCAATATTAATTCGTTTATGTGTACTCATTATGCGTAGATCTGGCTTCGCGTTATTGTCGTCATGGAGGAAACTGGGAGAGGATATGATACTCCTCGTGTCGACGTACGATTCATGACACGATTCCAAGACGACGATCCCGCTCTACGCCGTATCGGTCTGATTATCGAGCGCGAACTGCAGGACGGTATGCGGCGCGAGATACTTTCGGCTGTGCGACGTGCTGTACGCGTGCGGATGTTCGAGTGAGTGCATAGTCTCGGGTTGGTTTACTCGTTCTGACTAATCGTAGATGAGAGTAACCGGGTAAATTGTGATATGTTGCGTCGGACGAGGTATGTCGGATATATTCTGCTGTTCGTAGCAGTTGAGGACTCACTATTGTCTCTTAGTGTATGTACCGGGCAGCGGGCGCGCTGGATCGTCGTTCGCCGCCTGTACATTGGTTCGTGGGTCGTCGTTAAGTCTTTTGTATGTTCGTGTCAGGATTTACCATGTACGGGCCGGATCGCTGTCGGCCAGATTGTCGCGCTTGCAACACGTTCTATTGTCGCACTGTCTGTATCAGTGACATTCTTTTGATAGCACACCCTTTGAGAGTACACGCGTTGTGTGAGCAGTTACTTAATCCGTGGACCAAATAGGATCCTTACTGGTTCTTATGATCGAATATGCTATATTGTACTCGCCGTTACGCGTTATGTCACGGTGAAGGGAACTCGGTTCCCGCCGCTAGGCCAGTTGCTTCGCGGGCGGTCTTCTTCCCTGTATTTAAAGGCAGTTCGTGTGGACCATGTGTCGGTGCATTTTTCCGTCGCCATGGACGTACCGCTGCAGCCTACGTCTCCCCCTCAAACTGCTCTCCGCGTCCCCACTCACCCTGTCGATTGTCTGCGTACTATTATCCTGCCGGGCTGTTGCGTATGCGGTGAACCCACTAGGCTTTACTGCGGGGGCTGTCGCGCGCGTCCTGCGTTTTGTTCGCCCGAGCACTTCATGAAGGTACGGATCTCCACTTGTCTAAATATTGTTCGCACTCGTGACGCATATTATTGCAGATGTGGCCTATCCACTCTTTGACGTGTGGACGCGTTGTCGACCTGTATGCGACGGCGCTATCGGAACGTGGTATAGAACAAGCACACCCGTTCCCGGGCACGATCACGCTTCCTACACGATGTGCAATTGAGGCACCAGTCCCACTGACTGACATTCAGTTGCCCATGCCCATCGTCCATGGTCGCCCGTACGACTACACCGTTACTGCTATGTATGCTAAGCACGATGGAGGTATGTGTGCAGCTTGTCATTGGCTATCGCGTCACGGCGTTGACACACATTGTCGCTTACTTCTGCGTAGTGGTGTGCAGGTTCCTCAATGTGAACCTATCCCCTGACCCCGTTGTGTCAGGTCCGGGGGGAGGCTTGCTCCGCGTTCAGGACTGTTTCCAGTCTACATATGTAATCAAGAGCTTCGTCATCCGGCATGACGTACGTCTCTTACGCTTGGACTCGCCGCTCCATGTATTCTATTGTGCCGACTCCTACGAAGAGCGGTGCAACCCAAACAACGCGCTCCTCGGTCTCGCACGGACGATAGATACTGCCTGCCGACATCCGTGGTATGGAACAGTGCTCGTACTGAAGTTTGCCAGTCGCGCTTGTAGAAATTATGTTAATATGTCGGTAGCTGATGTACTGCATGCGCGGGATTACTTTGCATATTTTGCTTAACGTAATAGTACAGTCCTCTCCTGATTTCGACCATGCAATACTTGACCAATACTATGCCGTGGTGACATTTATGTGACCGTATTATTATATGTAGTAGGTTGTATATTATATTGAATTATGACCTGAATGAACACTCTTGATGCTGGTCAATCATATAATTTATTGGTGACTCATTGTGAGATCCTCACAATTGTGCGTATGCTGGCAGCGGGAAATTCATGTCATCCACATGGCTCTGACACACACCTGATCAATTTCTAGACACGGTGAGAAGCAAGGGCTTCCATCTCGCCCGGCTGCTGGACTATTCGCTACTGAGTATGTTGACCTTCGCCATCTCTCCATCCCTTTCTCCCCTATAAGTGTATATTAAGAATTTGCGTCAGAGTCTTCTGTTCCAGATGTCCGCGGCCCACTAGTGTGACATGTGGAGACCCCGAGGGAGCCCCTCATCGTAATAGTTGCACGCACACGGTGTTTACGTACATGCAACTTGTGCCTATATCAAATTGTACGACTACCCCGGTTTTAATTGGGTCTCATCGTCCGTGCTTTTATGCTCTGATGCAAGCAGATCTTCGTTTTCAATGGAACAATCTGGTCCGTAATGTGTGTTGCCTTGGAGTCATCAGCTGTCTTCCCTTCGATCAGTGTCCGACCTCCGCACATTTGCTGCGGCCTGATGGAATGTGCACTCACCTTGTGCAAACTGCTCTGTGTGTGGCAATGTAAGGTCGTAACTTGTGAACTGCTGTTCGCTTTGCCCTCTTCATATACCCACACATACAACCCGAGTGAATAGATGCTGCCATAGACTAAAGAGTCGCTCTCACCTGACTGTAGCTATGTCGCACAGTTGAGGATTGTGAAGGGATAACTCCATGTGGTGCCGATCTTCTCTGGAAGACTGCTGAAGTTCGGTGAAGAGTCTAACTTGACGTACGTCGGGCTTGGTTCAGGACAAAATCTTCAATGCGCTGGTTTGCTTCTTATACATTGTTGTATAAACCGTATTCCCGACGGAGTTGCAGTTCAATGTCCGGCGCCGCGTAGTAGTGTCATCCTCCGGTAAGCGTCGGCTATGTGGGTCCAGGCCACAGCCTACATGCGTTCATTGTAAGGCAGACTTACCTGGAGATCTGCATCAGTACGGCGATATGCTCGCTCCGGTGTGCTGTCAGCCTCCCTTGGGTTTTCCCGGTCGTGCGGTGGCATGATTCACACCTTTTTGAGTAGTGTACCGGCCCCCACAATTTACCGAGTTTCCGTGCCGTTCCCGTGTCCGATGCACACTTCGTCGGCGTATGCTTGACAGCCGCCGGGCGTCTGCAATCGTGGACCTGACATCCCCCTTTGAAATCGCTTTCAGTCAGACGCGGCCGACTAACGAAATTTTGGTGCATACCTTGACCAGGATAGAGTGAAAGAATGTTACGCGCGTCCTGAGGCTCTGGTAGCAGCTCCTGTCGTCTGGCGTCGGTTCCGCGTACCTTTCGCTAATGCCGTGACGTGTGACATCACTATTGTCACGACGGAATTTTTCGGTCTGGTGGTTGCTTTCTTACAACGTCCGTGACAGGCTACCATCCATCTGACCTTGTAGGTGAGGCGCTATCGGTCGACCCGATGCATGTGCTACGGCCTATAGATCCCCTAGCTCATTGTGTCCTCTGTGTTTTATTGCTGTCCGCTTTCGATCGTACCAAGATGTGTTCGTGATTCTTCCCGGTAGGACATTAATGTATGCGTCGTGAATTACCTCAAATTACGGAGTTGTCGGCGTCTTAAAATGCATTCGGTGAGCTCTGGCCGGATCGGCAAGTTTCGTGGCATACGATCCTTTCTAATTCTGATATTTTCGCTGCCAATTCTTACAGGAATCAGGTTAGGGTGCGTATATTCGAAGCCCTCCGGAAGCACCCTGACATCGTGTCTGGGTGACTGATACCTTACAAGGTTACCCGACAGAACTTCACGTAACTGGCGACTAGTCTGGGACTCCTCGGGGAGGGAGGCCTTGCATTCACGTCAGCCCATAGCTCCCCGTAGCCTTTTTAACCGCCACTGACCTCCCTGCGAAATTCACAGATCTTTCTCCAGCCCGACAGCTTCCTCTTTACCATCTCCTCTTCTGCTCGTACCGTGCCCACAAACTTCTCATCTGCACTCCCCCCCCGTAAGTCCGCTTTTCGTGCTATACCTTCGTCGGAGGCACAAGCTTACAGTCAAGGTGTAATACTATCTAGTACACGGTCGCCGCGATTGCTCAGTCGAAGTTGCCTATCTGTCCTCCGTCCGTCGGCTTCATGTTCGACCGTTCTTCTCTCAGGAGCGTCCGGAACCGGTGCGTAAAGTACATGTCGTCAAAAGGTCGACCACTAACGTTCGAAAGTAGGCGCACATCGTTGGCTGTGCAGGCCGTTTTCGCCTACATGTCCATGCCAACTCTCCTTGCATGGCGATCAGCAAGCCTTGACAACTACATGACTGTAAATCAACACCTCCGCAACTCCCTCCATGCCCTTATCGGCCGATTTTTCCCCGATCCTGTCGCCTTCCTTCAGATGCTGGCGCCTTGGGGTGCCCTCATCGTCGGCGAGGCTGCTCTATCCCACATTCTTCACCAACCTACTGTCTGCGAAACAACGTTCGAGCTCGCAATCGGGAACCTGTACTTCCAGCCTTTCTTGGACTGTCTATCCCGTATCCTTTCCTACGACACTCATATTTCATCGCTCCTGGTAAAGCCAGCGCCGGACGGGTTTCCATTCCATCGCCACATAACACGCATTGCGGAATGTCGGTTGGCCTCCGGGTTGTTTGTGGTCTTGTACGAGTCAAGTTCGCCGTCGGCGTGCGACGTCGTCAGCGGATATTGGACCACAGCGTTGATGAATTTCGTCACCGGATTCACTCTCGGGTGCGCGTACCCCCGTCTCACCTTCAACCAACTCACACTCGAATGCGACTCTCGGACGGCTTCGTTGGCCTGGTGGGACTACGCCATGGCGAGCAGGTTGAAGCGTCTCCGATTCAATACCGACGTTCGTTGCGAGAATTGGCCCTTATCCGCTCGCGGACCATCATCCTCCTACCAACCTATCGTCGACGCGTGCGGGAAATCGATGTACGTTTGCCCTCTTCAGGGCAGATATTTCGGTGACCTTGGATCGCTTGTCCTTTTCTACGACGGGTTTTGCGTCGACTTGGGAGAGTTACGAGATCTTGGTGTGGCCCCGTTTGGTCCGATGGTCGCCTGGCGAATGCCGTGCACCGGTACCTGCAAAGGAGGTTGCGTCGAGAATGACCCTGTCCTCCCGCCGTTCGTTATCTCTATGCTTACTCAATTCGCGGACGATACCTCGACTTTCGCGCGGGCGCATGAAGTCCTGCACACTATATATGAAGCAAGGAGCCGAAATCCCGTCATATCCCCACCTCCAGCTCGCCGTGGTCGTCGCTACTCTGTGTGAACCGCACATCGCACACTCTATCCCCTGATACATTCCATCTTCATCCCTCGAATACTATGTCGTCTCCGCGTTCAGCTTCGCGCATCGGCAGTGCTGTTGCCGTTCTGTCGTGCATTTTCCGCCCGTATCCATCAAGTCCTCGTTCCACTGTGAACCCGGTGTCGCGTGTATACGTTCATACACTTCGTTCTATCTCGCGTTTCCATGTACTTGACGTCGCGTAAACACCAGATATCCTGTGCCCGAGCTGCTGTCCTATATCTAACCACAACATCATGCATCGTCGTACCTGCTAGCCGAATACTCGGTAAATCTACTATACCCTCGATTATGGAAGAGGTACAGTTCGAGGTTTAGCCGAAATCGAACAAACACCGTAATTATTTGTAGTCCAATAGCACTTCTCTGACGACAGCGATATCATTTAGTGTAAAGTATGAGAACAAATTCAGCACGTACTTTGAGAGTACCATTGATCACAGTGTCGTAGGCGCGGCGTATCTTTGCAGTACAGAGCGATCGGCCAAAATAAAGGCACCCGCCTCACTGCAGCACGACAGATGGGTGAATAAGGCACACTCGGGCGGGTGCTTAAGGGTATTGCGCGGTTGGCCTGCCGGTCTGCGAGTTGGTAGCCTTTGAAATCATGGTATCCTCATAGGTGAGCGTTGGCAGCTGTGTGGCGCTGTAACGGTTGCGTACTGGCCTGACCCTGGAGACTATGTAGTCAGTGAGGTAGTTATAGGGATCAGGACACCATACCCTTTCATGTACTTCTCCATTAAATGTGTGATGCTCGTAGTGGCGCATGCCCGAATAGATACAGCCAAAATGCATACGAGGTGAGATCGACTTTTGAATTCGCTCGTGAGTGAGAGAGCAACAGATGATTTGCCGATGTGGGGAGGGTTCGGCACTATATCTATGCCGCGGCGGCAACCTTGGGTATGGTATAGCATTATATAAAACGCAGCTACAGCACGAGAAGTGAAGGGAGTCGCGAATACAAATGCTACGGGCGTGGAGTGCGGGGGCAATGTATAACCAAGTAGAAGGCGTGGAGCGAGAAATAGACGGGTCAAACGGGGTGATCAACACCGTGCGGAATCGGATATACGTAAGTCGATGTTGTTGTTGACGAGCGTGAGCTTTCGCAGGTGCGGCTAGCTGAGCATCCTCCGGCTCTCGCCCTCGGCGGGCTCTGCGTGCTCATTGGGGAAGAGCAGGAGTAAGTTGAACGTCGCCATGTTAATCACTGTCAGGTGTATGATCGTCGGGAGTGCGCGCGTGAAGCACCGTGTCGGTGTGCACATGTTCGCATTGAGCAGCAAGAGCAAGCGGAGCATCGGGTACCGCTCGGGCTCGCCTTCGAAGAACACGTTGGGTGAGGGCGAGATGTTGCTCGGGTCGCGGTGGATCGAGTACGCATCCAGAACAACGGGCGGGTGGTGGGGCGTACCTGTGAACGCATGTGAGATTGCACCGCAACAATACAGCACGGAAGAGGGACGACAACGTACAGCGAGGCTACGGTGATGTCTTTGGGGTTGCGCACAGGGAGGGCGAAGAGCCCAACGGAGCTCTTGAGGGGCTCGACACTGCCGAGCTTGAAGAACCACGGACAGCAGAGGACAGGCGAGTTTGAGCCGATCGTCGTGGACGCCTGGTGCCTGCCCATGCGCGCCTCATCCGTCATCCTCGAGCGCGACGGCGGAGCCTGTCCCTGCTTCGACCGCGATGGCCTGTCGTCCTCGTCATCATCTGGCATTTCGCTTTCCGCATTGGACGCGGCCTGCTGCGGGGCAAACTCGACCGAGCCGAGCACCGTGGTCGCGTGGATGCGCGAGCCGCAGCCCAGCTTGCCGCTCTTGGAGCCCTGCGCCCAGATGGTGGCGAAGAGGACGCCGATGATGGTCACGTAGCAGTTGACGGTGACGACGGAGGCCCCGTGGAAGAAGTTGGGGTCGTAGAAGATAACGAAGATCTCTGCGATGTTGAACAAGATGGGGAAGACGAAGGTGGAGACCGCGATGTAGTACAGCGTCCGGATGCGCTCCGCCCACGAGTCTGCCCGGGGGGTAGGGGTTAGCAGTGTATCAGATGAGACGGGGGGGGGGCGATGACGTACAGGTGGAAAGGCCAACTCGATGGCCCTGGTCTCCTTCCACGCAATGCGGGGTGGGGTGGCGCCGAGCTTAACAAGTGGGAGAAAGGGCAAAGCGCGCACCTGGAGCCTGGGTGACGCTGCGAGCGAGTGGGGGATACGTGCTAAATACGCATGTGACGCACCATCGTTGAGGATCGAGGAGGTCGTGCACCGTGGTGGCGGTGAGCGAGATCTGCGCATGTTAGACTGCGGGGGCTAAATACGGACGGGACGTACCATCGTTGAGGAGGGAGGAGGCCGAGTTATTCGCGCGCAGGTTGACTCCGAGTTGAGTGCGAAAGTGGTGTGCGAAAGTGGAGCATCCGTAGTTCGGCGTAAACCGGGTCAAGTGGAGCTCGAATTATGGAGATTTCGGACGCATCTTATCTCAGCGTGGCGTGCATCACCCACCCTTCTGCCTGCCACGTCTGGACTTCCGCCGCCTCATCCATCTCCTCCCATCATCCTCACTGCTTCGCTCGATTTCAGGCACCCCGACACCCCGACACCCACGAGAACGCGTCGATTTCGCTTCGCCCACATCCGCTACGGTTGAATTCGCTCTTTCATGTCTTCTGCATCGACCACGATCGGTTTCCTTCCATATACGTTTTCCTCGCAACCCTTGGATGCCCAACCCCGCGCAGGCAACCTAACCGTGAGTACTATCAACCGTCTTTATCCATAAATTCCTCACCATGACCGACGTAGCTCCTCGTCAACCGCCAAAACGCGTCGTCCACCGCTGTCGCCTTTTGCTTGACCAGCATAACTCTTTTGCTGGCCACCATCTCCCCGCTTCCTCCTATCCACCAACTTGGCACTTTCCTATATATATCACATTCTAATGCGACACCATCGTTCAACGGCTCTCATCGGTCAACCTTTCTTGGCTATTCGCCACGTTTACCGTTTGACTCTCCACGGGCATTATAGTTACGCAACCCTTCAAGATTCACAACTCGTCCCACCCCCCCCCCAGGTTTCACCCGCCTCAGGGTGTAACTCGAACGACGCTTAGTACATCTACGTATTCGGTCCGTAGGTGAGTCCCGATCATATTCTACGGACGTTTCTCGGACATATTGCTGGCATCGCCTGCTTCAATATGCGGCCCTGTCATGTAGTTGGGTACCCATCCTCTGCTACACACACCCAACATGCGCCCTTGACACTATCGTACTCTTTCAATTGTGGGGTTTATTAGTTTCTTCCAGCTCGTGCTCTTGTCTCGACGCTCGCCGCTCGCAATATACTGATCACGTCCTGTTTCCTTATCAAGTTGATCTGCCTTTCGCATACGGCACCCGAATGTGTCTACCCATTCAGCTTTTCAACTTCAAAGCAAGTGGGTTTCGGTCGCGTCGATCGTCCCCATAACTACTATTCTTGTGCAATATAACGACCTATTCGCCCGCTTCGAGATGGTTGCACGGCAGGCCAGTCAACAAGTCGTCCTCTCGCTTTCACCTCCTCCATCCTCGGGATCGACGATACTACGTTTGGTACGCATCACCTCTCCCTCCCACGGATCCGATAGACCGCCCATTCCCACCGCCCTGTAGCCAACTTTTGTTTATCGCTCGCGCACAGGAAACAAATCTTACCTTAATATATAATACTAATACCCTGTCAAGTCAAGGAAGCCCACTCCGGTGTCACCCTACCCCACGGACTTTGATCCACCCCACCTATCCTTCGTCACCTCCAACGCCCTGATCAGCAAGGACCGTGCAGCTCGCATCCGGACGACCCGCAAGCTCGCGCAGGTGTTCGGGCAGACCACTGAGGTCTCGCCGACTTCACAGGAGTCGCTGCAGGTGTTGCAGCTGCCCAACGGCCGCATGCCAATCACGGGGCTGTTGACGCTGAGTTTCAATGCGGTTCGCAAGCACCGCAGTTCTGTCGTGTCCATATCATATGATGTCCCAGCCAGTGCAACGCCCGTGTACGACACCAAATGCGCGTTTGTCTGGGCTCCCCCCGAATGGTACCCGATACGTCTGCCTCGCCCCGCGCTGTCACTCCGCCCCGCCCACCCCCGACGACTTCGGCTTCGTCGTCAACAAGTCCTCTGCGTCCGATACGTCCTCTATACATTCGACGGAGGACGGGGAGCCCGTGGTCCACATCGGGCCCCTTTAGCGCAATTCGTTCAAGATCGATACCAGTACGCTGAGCACAGTGAGCTCCCGGCGATTTCGTGCACCGGCCGCCCGGGTCTCCGACGTCGTTCATCGACCTGTCGTACGAGGAAGGGGCAAATAGGAGATCCTGCCTGAAACGCCAAAGTTGGTCCACGCACAGGGCCTGCCGTGCTTGGCGTTCACTGCCTACCTTGCGGATACCCTGACGTCAAAGCTCGCCGAGGACGAGCGCCGTGGCAAGCGTGAAAAACTCACGAAGCTCCACCACTTCCTTGGCTCCAGCGCCCCCTCTCACCTCGTCCTCGGTCCTCTCGTCGAGGGCACCCAACTCCCGCTCCCTGCCACCTTAGCCCTCCCGCACCCCACCAAGGACGAATGCGAAGACACTCAGATTAGGGAGACGCAGGAGCAGCTCTGCAGCGAATTTCACGCATCCGACGACATCGACCGACTCAAGCGGGGCTTTAATGATCGTACGAAGGCCATCGACGCCCGGCGGGCGGTCAATATGGAAAAGGTGAGAACCCGCCTTTCCCTGTCCACTGCTCATTTGTGCTAAATATTGGTTGCTGTCCCGCGCCCGCTCGTCCTAGATGTTTGGCGTCGCCCCACCCCATACGCTCTACCGTACTCCCGTCCCCACCATCTATCTCCAAGTTCCGCATCATATACAAGTAAACGTCTCAAGCATACATGTCATCTATGCAGTGTTCGTCCTTCAACCCTGTTGTTGTTCCTGCTACCGCTTCAACCTCCTGCACCGTAGGGACTTGTTCGCCCTCGCATTGTACGTTCGATCCGTGTTCGTCTGTCACACTGAAATTGACAGCTGACTCTCCCATTCCGCGTGACACATTCTCGCTGAGAACGGGACGGGTTCTTTGGACATCGACATCGAACCCGCAACGGCTGTTCTCGTCACTGCCTCCTCCGGAGTCGCAGGGCCCTAGGGATTCTGCTCTCGACGTCATATCTGCAAGGAACTCTCGCCTTGCCCCGTCCAGCTCGACCGCATCTACGTGTTCTTGAGTCCTTTCGTCCTCCGGGACCATGCGTCCGAGCGCGACCTCCGACGAGTACCCCGTTCGACAGCCCGCGTTAACGGCCACAATAGCGTCTACGCTGATCGAGTTGTAATCCGCTGACAGGTTCTGTCGGACTACCATTGTGACAAGGAGTCCTGGCTGCTAAAGCGTCAGCTGTGTGTACAGGCAAGTGTCCTCTTTAACGTACGCGTATGCGCCTGCCATCCAAATGACTGATGAACATGTACACAGGTCTCGCTAGAGGGTTCTCTGGCATAAATATGGTGACGCCGTGTACGCTGGGTGCTGTAGGGAGCGCAGGTTCCACATCGCCTAGGAAATCCCGTGGAGGCTCCACGATAGTCCAATGCGTCTTCATACGCACATGGTTCCGTCCGACGCGTTCTAAATTGGCGTTGACGAGTATGTATCGCTGGGAAGATACTCGACATGTAAGTGTTACTACACGTAATACCGACGAGCGTCGCTCACCTTTCGTCTGGTGACAGAGTGCCGTGGTAGGGAGATGTACAATGGAATTGAGACGGCGAGGCGTGGAATACCGTCCATTCCGGTGGCGGCTACTTGCAGGTTCGTACTACTCGCGGCCATCTTATATTCTTCCAATAACGTGCTAGGTGCAGGTCCGGGGTACGGTGACCTGGCAACTGTGCTCCGGGATTTCCTGTGTACCTCACGACTGCTTATGGACCAATAACTTACACCTTGTAACAACCCATAGTCTCTTCGCAAAAATGCGTAGGGATTTCCTTCTACCTCGTCAGCCGCGATTCAGTCGAACATTGTCTCGGTTTCTACACGTGCCGCTCGAATGAATCTTTACCGGAACTCACTAGGTGGGCAATTAGCTACTGCTCTACGCTTTCTCATCGTCGTCCTCCAACAGTAACAACGCAGATCCGCACATTTGACCAGTGACAGGATTCCGGTGTCACCGGGCCACTTTGCTCCACCCGCGCATAATGCCCCATGTACTTAAATACCCATTGTACCTGTTACATAGTTGCATACACTCCGCATTCCGGTGACTCAACCCTCCTCGACCTCCATTGCTGAACATCATACAAGACTGATACACGATAACCTCGTGCACGCTAGCGTGCTCCGCGCCATGACGTATGCTTTAACTTTATCATTCACCGCTTGTCCGGAATTCTTACGGCTTATCAGACTTACTGTAGATGGCCTGCTGCACGTACTCTCCGCCTGCGATATGATATCGCTCATATCGTGTGCGCAGACGTGCATGTTCGTTCGGGCAGCAGTGGCTGCCGAACTTCGACGTCGTCTGGCCCTCCTCCTCCTGCCGTTCTTCGGTGAACGCATCCGTCGGTTCCACGGTCTCCTTCGCTTCCACGACGCCGTACTTTCGGGCTCTTTGGCACTGGCCCTATTCTTGTCGCCCGTCGGCTGGGAACCTGGTGACTTAGACATCTACGTCGGAGACACCCGTTACTTCGCATTCGTGGACGATTTCGAACGCCTTTTCCCCGTCGTTTTGGAGGCCGACATGTCGTGCCCTCACCCGGCGACTTACAACGGCATTAAGCGTGTCCGACGCTACGCGACCGCGAGCGGGAAACGTCTGGAACTTATCCAGAGCCGAAGCCCTAACGCCGTATCTCCGCTCCTTTTCTTTTGGAGCAGTGTCGTCGTGAATTTCGTAACTCCGCGCGGTGCTGTATGCGCATATCCGGCACATACGCTGCACCGGAGGGGATTGGTTACGGATGCTATCCTACCCCGGAAAGCGGCGTGCGCGCGGAAGAAGTATGAGGATCGCGACATCACGTTTACTGAGATGCGGCGTTGGCGGGCAAGTGAAGGCCAGCAGCAAGGAGGGGGTTTCCTTTTGTCCGCTGGACCCTTGCTGGTTCTCGACTTCCATACCGTATGGTCCGAGGACACGTTTCCACTTCCCATCCATCGTGCCGGCACCGGTTGGGTTGTGAGTTCGCTGGGCCGCCGAGGCCTGCCAGGTAGGCAGTACCTTTTCCGGATCCACGTGTCTGTTCCGCCTCTCATAATGTTACTTATTTTAGCTTCGCCGGTCGGCACCGCGGAGGAAGCGATCTCAACCATTTACGAATCGTCTGACAGATCGCAGCGCTCCGCCTTTGTCGGCGCGTCCTTAGTCGACGTCAACGCTCCACGCTGCACGAAGAAGAGGTCCGCGTCCGTTGCATAGACGTCGAGCGTCACCATGTGAACTGTTAGTGAACTTACTCACATCATATCATAAATATCTGACACCTTTCTCGCCAGAACGAACTCGTGTAATGTCCCGTCATGTATATTACGACTCTGCATCCCCCTGCCTCCGCGTCTTCTGCGAAGCACTGCCAGCAGGTTACCTGGCATGCCGTGCGTCTATATCGACCTATGAATTTATCTTATGCGAGTACCCAAGCCGCCCTATTTGGTCATCCTACCTCTTTCGATAATGGCGCGCCATTGGCGTCGTGGGCTCCGTTGGCAGCGAATTATCTTTACAAGAACCTCATGAAGCGCCGTTCGCTCGGTGGCAGGTGTTGCGCTCGTCCTCTAAAACATAGTGCGACGAGCTCGCTTCTCTTCCCTAAGGGCTTTGCACCATGTGCATATTCTTCCCCACGTACGTACTCCCTGCATCCACGATATTCCCGCTCTATTTGATCTTCCAAGTGTCAACGTACCAAACGTTCCCTGTGCGAGCCTCGAACGCGTCGCACCTTCGTCAGTGAACTCTAATTATTGGGGTCGCTTCTGCGCAGCTTCAACTGAGTCTCGCCTGACCAGATGGCCGATACTGTGGCTTGGATGCTTTGTTGTACTGGCGTTACCGGCGAGTAGTCTTCTTTCTTTCCTTTGGTATAATACCGATGTTCCTCCCTCTGTCTCTTCCTCCCTTGCTATCTTAGTCGGTTGCTGACATGCCACCTGCTCGTCTCACGTCCGAGTCCAAGACGTATACTGGAGGTACGGGCCCATCCCAACGTGTACTTCATTATAACTGACTCATCCGACCACATGAATCAGGTACTGGTGACGGTATGTCGGTCGATTGTTATCTCGTCGTACTGCACTGACGTATATTCCGGTACTGGTGTTGGCGGTACACACAGATGACGACCACCGACCTTCGTTCTACAGACGCAAGAGGCCCAATATAGTGCACGCGTGTTTGATGTGCCAAAAGAAAAAACGTCGCGTACGCATATCCTTATTGTACCATCGCACTCTTCAACCTGACTCCACACCGGCTAGTGCGATGACACACTACCGTGCAAGGCTTGTGTAGAACGAAATATTCCGTGCCAATGGGTCGAGCGCAAGAAGAAAGCGTCGCGATCATGGCCACCGTCGCCACCGTCGCCACCGCCGCCACCGCCGCCACCGTCTGAACCACCCGTCGATTTGTCCACGGTTCAACCGTCTTCCACCGAACCCATCGACGCTCAAGTGGGTCGTACCCGGGTACGTCTTCCATGTGTTTATACCCATACCGCTTGTCCCTTATCCGCTACTTTATCGCCAGTGCCTGCCAAGAAACGGCATACCTTGCGAGTTCTGTTTAGCTGAGGAAGAAGAAGCCCGACGCGATCAACACACCCTTACTGCATACTCTGCGCCGACGCAAGACGGCCCGACGCCTGTATTGTCACTTCCATATACTTTTCCGCCTACGTCGGTTCCAACCATAACGCCTGCTTCGGAGGCTCCGGTCGAGTGGCTTGCGAATGCCCCGGCTTATGGTGCTCACATGGCAACTCAACTTGGGCCGTTCGTAGCACCTTTTTCAGAAAGCAACCTCTTCGCGGGCGTTCCTATGGGCCAGCCGACCCATCTTATGCCATGGTCCACTGTTCCGACGTATTATCCTCTTGATGATGGTCAGAGAGCTGTCGACCCGTCGATTCTTCATCAGCTGCAGGAGTTGGCCGGGTCCCCTGACGATTACTTTCATCCTGGTTTGTCTGGAACGGTTCATTTGATGGTCTGTCTCGTGTACTCACCACGTCCTACTGTGTTCCAGGTCCTTTCGACGCCAACGAGTTACGTCAACCCATCAGTGAGAACCCATCGCTCGATGCGGTCTCTCATGCCAATTTGCATTCCGTACCTGATGCTTCTCATTCGGTACGCGGTGTCTTCTTTACCAAATCCGTGTGGGATTTTTTCATCGGCGCATATTCGCTAACCGTTTCGTCGTTAGGTACACACATCGTATCACGATGGGTCTGTCTCGGCGTATCCGGCACAGCTTCCTGGCAACGCGGCACTTGCTACCACTGCCCTTCCCGGCCCTTCCACTACTCTGCAGGCCGATCCCACCCAACAACAGACGTCGAATGCCGCACAGCAAGTCGCCTTCGACGAATTGTTCAACAATTGGCTATATGTGGAATATCCGGTACTTCATCTTATTTCGCGTCGTCTTACGTGCGTCTTTTCACACCTTTTCCAGGATCCTGACTCCAATGACATTGCGGACCATTAGTAGGATGAGCTTTAGGTGTCCACAGCGTTACCGGTGAACTGGATTTCTTGGACGTGCGACGAATTGATCAGTTTTCTCATATCATTTGCATCTTACCGGTCACTTTGAGTCCAGCTCTATTTTGTAATCGCTGCGTACGAGTGTAATGGATATTGTATTCTTACGCCATTCATCTAGTTGTTGTTGAAGCCGTATCGGGCAGTGTTTGCTATGACGAAATTGTATGGGCGTCTCACTTGCCTTTTTCAGTCACCCGATCTTCCCAGGCAGTCGAATATCCTCCTGTACTACAACCCTCTCACATAGCTACCGCAACCGACTAATCATATCCGTATTTTATTAATACTCTTGCCACACCATGTCATCTAAGCTAATCATCGATTGATCGTTTTGCGTAACATATTGAGAATCGCTTCATTACAATGTGGCGCGCGGGATTGCCCGTCCTGTGTCTACTATCGACACGAGTGACGAGTCCCCCGAAGCTACCAAATGCATCTTCTCGTCCAAATCGTGTTATTCGGTTCGCTACTTACACCGTCGCGCGTCAGACACCGATGTACAGTATCATGATGAGCTGTATAAATATATGGTACACTACATACTCGATCAGGCTTGAGTCCGACGTGTTGTACAATGACAATAAATAAGTTCGCGATCGACAATACCCGTTGCCGACGCCAGCGGCCAGTCGCCTACTTTGCGAACGTCCACCCAATGCAGCTCGCGTTGGGCGTCCAGTTAGGCCTTTCCCACGATAGATCGCTTGCGGCTGCCACGCGCGTTGCGGGAGCTTCCCCCCCGCGTGACTCGCTTCCCATCCTCCTCTGCGATCACATCCACGAAGTCGTCCGGTGAATGGCCTCGCTCGTCTACCCCCAGTTCGACCAGTTCGAATTCTGTACGACGATTCGTAGACGGTAAGCTTAAGGTCCTTTGGACTCAGAGGCAATCACACTTACCATCGGCGACCGCACTTCCCAACTGCTGGACAGGTGGCATCATCACCTCGCTCGTTGCACTTGGCCGCGCCCCATCGTCTACCTCCATCGACTCCACCGACCCCACTTGGCTTTCACTTTCTCCATCGCGTACAAACGTCGCCGGGCCGTCATCCTCGATCCCTTCCATCGCATTCGGTTGCCCGCCCGAATTTTCCTGTTCGTCTTCTTCTTTGTACTGCCCGTCCTCATTGTCGTCTACACGATATCGCGCAAACAAGTCGGCCTTTTGGTGAGTACTATTGTCACCGATGTGAACGCCACCACTAACCTTCGGCTACCAACACAGCATCGAACGAAGGCGGCGGACGGTTGTACAGATTCAGAGCCGGGGCACTATAGTCCGTACTGTCCCCGTCGCTCGTCTTCAAGAGGACAATATCCGCAGGATGGAACTGGGCGAACCAGTTCACCGCCGTCAAGTGGTACGTCACAGTGAATGACACGCCGACCACGTCTCCACGTTGCAAATACCTCGGTCCCTGTCCCCCTATCGGCAGGATATCATCGTTCACCTTCTCCCAAACCCTTGGACGATCCGGGTTCGCACGGAAGACCTTCGACTCTTGGTCTCCTCGTACGACCCACGGATGAAGATGAGCGGGTGCAGGAACTCGAGCTTCCTGAGGCCCTCTACGTAAGAACATGGGGGTTTGCATCCAGAAGCGATTTCGGAACTTCGGGTCTTGTCCCGACAAGTACGACCGTCGTTGCAAATCGCCTGGATTGAACCCGCTGACGCCACGCATGAGGTCGTCGAGGGTCTGTAAAGTGGTTAGTACCATACACATCTTCGCGCTAACCAGTACTTACCCATTGTCCTTCGTAAAGACTGATATCCGTAAACGTGTCGAATATGTACGTGTAAAAACACTTGGAGTTCGCTCTGTTTTGCCTGTAATCTAATCGTAAGCAGTGAATATATCAACCAACGTATCTGACTTACACGGACTTGGCCTCAACATTAAGCGGCACTTCCTGCCCTTGGGGCACGTAGTTCCCCGTCTCTTGGTCGTCCGAGGCTGCCAGCACCGCGGCATGGCTGAATAAAGCCGGCTGCTTCGTTTTCTTGTCGTAGACCTAGAGAACTCTCGCTCAGTGGTAACCTAGAACTCGCTCAGTGGATACATACGACCCAGCGCTGACGACCTTCTTGTTCAATGTAGATCCTAGGGAATGGCGTGGCCAGCGCTCTCAAAGCGGCCTCGAATGGAAGCAATCCATGCGCGAAGGGGTGTCTCTTGTACGTGTCGAGTAAGTCGTTTGTCGTCTGCATTGCAACAAAGTAGCTGATAGAGGTTGTGTAAGGACTGTATGCGAAAAGCCTGGTAGTTGTTACGCCTTCCTTCAAGGCGAGCACACGTTATATACGTGGTGAGCTCGCAAATTTCTATTGAACGCCGACAACATTTGCTCAGGGCTGCACTGTGACAACAACGCGGTTCTGCTTAGAAATAGACAGGGCTTGTCCGACACAAGGCCTCAGGTTGATGTCTCCCGACGTGCGAGCCTCTACGTTGCCGTATCCCGATTCCCGCAGTCTTCCGGTGTTCACGACCGTTTCGTAGTAACGGTGTTGCACCTCGACGTCAGCACATTCCGAGCGGATCAGACGAAATCACACAGTATGGACGTCGCAAACATGTGGAACTGCCCACAGCCCGTACCCTAGCGGTGGAACAACATTGCAACAACGAATCATGCGACCTCTCATCTTTTTCGACATCGCACACACGAGACAACTTACACGCACAGGGATTCCGAGGTCACGTAGTCGGCTACATATAAATCGAGGACGAACTGTTGTGCCCGACATTTACCTGGAATAACTTCGCCACTACTCAGCCAAATCGAGTTTTTCACTAGGAGATCGAGGTATGTTATGCACACTGCACACGCGTTGCGATTGAGTATCGAAACCATAGACAACCGGGTCGCATTACTCACTTCAACCGATGCGATAGATCGACTACCCAAACATGCCAGTATCACGTCGCGTCTCTGCACGGTCTTCCAGTACAGCAATATCCCGATGGAACTCTTTGATTCTACGACGCGTCCGCGATGTGAGCTATCTGATCTAACTCTACCCGGCATGCTCTTAATGAACTGGTAGGGCGAAGTCCACCGTCATGTCATCGCCCTTCTCTACCCCATGAACGGCGGGCGCAGTCGGCTTATCCGCCTTTCTGCCGACAGCCCGTTCACTGAAGAGCCTGGGTCTCACATATGGTCCGAGGACCTTCATACCAGGCGCTGGTTTTCTCGAGGTTCACAGCGCCGGAGGATATCCGCTCTCCCCATGGACGCCTCGTTCGTTCTACCGACCAACTACTCGATTATTACCTCGACATGCTCCGCTACGCCTCCCATCAACCGATACGTCTATGACAACTGGGGATTACTCGTTCGCGGGCACGTCATCATCATCCGCCATGCAGTTAGAAACTACATGCGTGTTACAAGCATTCACCCCGCGGAAAGACGGTTCATTGATTTCGTCGTGAGGAGGTGGGTGCCCCGCATTTATGCACACTCGCCTTCGTACTGACGCGCAACAGTTACCTCACGCAGGTCCTGCCAGTGGCCGACTCTGACAGCGATTGACGCATCAGTTCCTTGACCTATTTATGTGGACATCATGTTATTTACACTGTACGGCTTGCCGATATGTGAATAAATTGGTTGGGCAGCTTATTCACCCCGCTTAACGTCCAGGTTCCTAACCACCTGCTCGATCGTCGTGACTCGCACTTTGTTCGTAGTTTGCGTACATGTTGGGTTTGTACAGGACTGCACTGACCCGGCCGATCACCTGCTTTCCGACCCTCAAATATCGAGTCACGCGGTACGTTACGTAACTTGCCACGTAGTGCCTGCGGACCTCTGCATTGCTTCTCCCTTTTACACGTACCTTCACAAGCTACTCAACCACGATGTCGTCTAACCGTCGCACTGGCACAAGCAGCGTCCTTCGTCTGTTTATCTTCGAGTGGCTGTCGCCGAGCCGTGTGCTAGTTTTCTACTGCATACTGGTGCGTAGATACTCGTTAAAGCGTCTGGGCCAATCTCACTATGCCCCGCAGGTTGGCACGTCAGGATGGCTCCTTGTATGCCGGAACATCTGGCCCAATGTATGTTCTCCCTAGCGATTATCATTTGCACCTTTCCGTCCGCAGTGATCCGCTACTTGCTACCCGCTACCCACCTTTGTCTACATTGTGCCAGGTTTACGTTAATAGGATACTGGCCTCCGAAACTCTAACGTGCTTTACAGTCATCCCTTCTCCGAGCCATACCGCAAGGGCGAACCTCGTATCATCATGGCGTCAGGGTTACCACTATCTTCTTCGCAGCTCTCCGCATCTCTCGACTAGCACGCTCCCATCGTAAATTTCAGATTTCCAAGCACAGCGCACCTGTCCGTACTTAATATTTAAGGAGCGACCCATGTCTCTCATCTAACTCAACTATCCTTCTCTTTCAGTGCTCATTGCCCTCAACACACAACTCAGTTCGCCGCCAACATGTCGACTCAAGTCCCTTCTGCCTTCACGGTGCTCCTTAAACGCGGTAAGATTATGCATTCTTTTTCATTCAGTGTGTTCTCGCTGTTAATTCGGTTGCAGATGGGTGTGTTTCCATTGTCACGACTTACATCTAGAGGTAATGCCGACGTTCCATCTTCCAGCCGAAAGCAAGGTTTTGACAGGCGCAAAGTAAGTTTGGGTTTTGTCAGTTTCGTTCTAGCCTCATACCGTTTTTATTAGGTCGAAAACAATTTGCGTGCTGTGAGTTCGTTGTTTTAATGTATAGCCTCCATCTCATTGCGTGTACAGTTATCGTGGGGGATGGACCTCGAATTCGTCCACATTACCGAGTAGGGTACTCGGGTCTCGCCATCCGGACAGTCATTCACTTCATATTAGGGTGGTCGATAACCTGGTTTTGCGACTTCCGGGCGACATTATGGATGCGGAAGCCTTCCAGGTTCGTTATTTACGTTACTTCCGCAGTGTATGTATCTACATGCATCATTTCGTCAGATTTTCCTTGCCGAAATTGTTTCGACGTTCTCTGCCCGTCATCCCGACTACTCAATACTCGCCGGTCGAGTCTACGTTTCGTATATCCACAAGAGAGTCCCGAAGCGATTCAGTTCTTGGGTATTTCATCAAGCCAATTGTGCGCCTGTATTTTCGTCGCCTTCGACTGTCCTTTGTTAGCTAAATATACTGCAGTGTCCCTCCCAACTTTCTCCCCTATTTTCATCGACGTTGTCAATCGGAACCTGGAACGGTTGGACGCTGCCATTATGCATCACCGCGACTTCGAGTTCACTTAGTATGTATCCCAATTTTTCCTCCGCCTGGCGTGTACTGACTGTATGCGTAGTCACGCTCTACAGTCCTTTGAACGATCGTATCTGCTCTGTCATGGCAGACAGGCTGACGAACGCCTTCAGTTTATGTACATGCGCGTCGCCATCGGAATATACGGCAACAACATCGAAGACGTCCTGGAGACCTACGAACTTCTTTCCACGCGTAGAATCTCTTTGGCATCGCCGGTCCTATGGAACGGAGGCCTTTCTAAACGTAACTTTGCTTCTTGTTATATATTTGAACCTTATGCGGTCGAAGCAACCGACGCAACGAGCAACTTCGCGGATTTATCTACGCTGTGGTCTGCCGACGGAGGAATTGGGATTCACGCGGGCGAGATCCCGGCTACTCGGTGCATTGCATTAACCCGTCGTCTCTAGTTGGCACCCGCTGATCCCCTATTATGTAGAGGACGACCAGGAGAGAAGCACCCGGGTCTCATGCCGTTGCTACGAGTTTACGACTCCTTGGCCGGTTACTGGTCCCACTCTAGTCGACATCGTTCCTCGTCCGCGACGGTTCACCTCCCTATCTGGCACGCCGATGTTCGCAAGTTCGTGGTATGTCGAACAAATCGCGCGTCCACCGGTTATCGTCTTCGGCATATATTTCCCGCCTTGTGGATCCCCAATCTGTTGTGCGTGTATTTACATCATTCTTTCGTGTTTTCGTACTGACGTATCGGTCCCCGCCCTTTTGTGGGACCCATTGTAGCATGAACCGATTGGAAGCCAACGAAACTTGGAGTTTCTTCGATCCTGCTGACGTTCGCCCTTTGACCGATCTCGTGGGCGACGCGTTCGTGTCTGCCTACGAGGCCTACGAGCGCGACGGCCTCGCGATCGCTACTGTTCCTGCTAGAATGTTGTGGGACGTTGTGAGTGGTGCACTCAGAGAGAGCGGTACGCCGTTTCTTATGTATTCCGACAACATAAACGGTATATTTGTTTATTTCGTGCGATCCGCTTCGTTCTAACGTACCGTCCTATAATAGCTCGCAACAACCAGATGCACCTCGGGGTCATCAAGTCGTCGAACCTTTGCACCGAGATCGTACAGTATTCGTCGTCTATCGAGACGGCCGTATGTACGCTAGCGGCTCTGTGCCTCCCGCGGTATGTCCGGGACGACAACACCTTCGACTACGATGAGCTCCACCGTGTCACCAAGATGGTCGTCCGCATTCTCAACAAGCTCATCGACAACGGACGTTTCCCGACGCAGGAAGCCTCTGTATCCGCATACGGCACTCGGTCGCTCGGAGTCGGCGTTCAAGGGCTTGCAGACGTCTTCGCTATAATGGAGCTCCCTTTCACGTCTGTACAAGCGCGCGCCATTAATATCCGCATTTTCGAGACGATTTATCACGCCGCCCTCGAAACCAGTTGCGAACTCGCCGAAGAAAGTGGGCCGTACGACATGTGGCAGGGATCGCCGGCCTCCAACGGTCACCTCCAAGTTGACATGTGGGGCGCAGATACGACCGGCCGGTATGACTTTGACTTGCTTCGTCGAAGGATTGCCCAGTTCGGCCTCCGCAACTCTATGCTTACAGCGCAAATGCCGACCGCGTCCACTGCTCAGTTGCTCGGAAACTCCGAAGGAATCGAGCCTTACACAAGGTGAGTTTTTGACACATCCCTGCATTCAGCAAGTTGAATCTTATATGTTGCCTAGCAACGTTCTGCAGTATCGCGTCTTGAGCGGTAGCTTCAACGAACTGTCTCGACATCTTCTCAATGCTCTTCGGAAGCGCGGACTTTGGTCGGAACGAGTGCGCAACGACCTTCTAGCATCCCATGGTATGGCCAATCTACGTTGTTTTCGTTCGTCATACTTACAGTGCGCCTGATAGGGTCTATACAAACTATCGTCGGTATACCCGATGATCTCAAGGCCGTTTTTCGTACCGCATTCGAATTGGACCCTCATGATCTCATCGACATGGCTGTCGACCGCTCACCGTTCATCGACCAAAGCCAGTCCTTCAGTATGTTTGTGGCTCGGCCTACTCCTCCTCTTCTCGTGAGCACGTTTGTACATTTTCTTGACTATATTGTTCACATTATTCCCGGTCAGATGGAACTTCAACTCCACGCGTGGCGTTCCGGTCTCAAGACTGGGGCCTACTACGTTCGTAGCAAGCCCTCCACGGAACCGCAGCCGTTTGGCGTAAGTCGATCGTCCTTGTCGACTAGCCCGGCTTCCCCTATCGCATCTACGTCCTCTGCGTCATTCGCCTCGGCTGTTTGTCCTTGCGACGTCTAAGTACATTCCGGTTTTCTCTTATTTATGTATGCGTGCTGCGTCGTTAGGTACTGTACCACTAACAATTGCGTGTGCTCGTGTCGGTTCTCTATCTATTCGCGTTGTACCACTATCGATTGGCTCGCTCTTTGGAACATTCGGCCTCTTTTTACGTCATGTATATTTGCGCGGACTCTATCTTTTGTATGTGTCCCTTTTTTTCCACCGATGGCAGGAATCGCGCTTTCACTTTCGAAATGTCATCTGCTGAATGGCATGTCCTTGCTTTTTATCTTACATGTTTTCATGTAGCCTGGCGATCCCCGCACTTTGTGTATAGTCCTCGCTTCGACACGCGCGGGCGCTGACAATTTTAACTCCGATCCCATAACGCAGTGTTCACCGCAGTTTGCGCTTGTTTGTGTTCATCGCAAATTTTCGCATCACGTGAGGTGGTCCCCCCCTCCTCCCTGTCCCTCCCATTAAACCAACATCCTCTTATATCACCTCCACAACCGGCTCCTCTCGTCTATACCCATTTCTCTCGAGTTTACTGATGGCCGCATCATTTACGAGGATGTCGGACAGACTATAGCCTGTACCCGGCCGAAGTATGCTCAACAACATGCTCACATCGCTTTTTACAGACACTGCCTCTAATCTTCTATTTCTTACGCCTCTCATGTCTTCAACACGTTGTACGTCTTCATCCCAACGATAGATCCTCAATTTACTATCCGATAGGTGCGTCCATCATACTCTTGCCCCATCGAAAGCATTATTGATTATCCCGCATAGACCTTCACCCATCTATATATCTGTACGTTACCTCGCTAACTGTCAACATTTTCGACTAACGGGCGGGTTTTCGACAGCGCGTCTACGCCTGGCCGGAATACTATAATCTGATACTCTATGTGACCCCCTGCCTTCGTGCATCGACACAGGGGGGTTGCCGAATATATAGGGTTGCCCACTTGTGAGTCCCTCTCTACGACCTCACCAACTCTCATGAATACTCCGAGTTCATGCCATATTTCTGCAGGTTTTAATATGTAGCTCGTCCGTGTATGCGATCTACTGTGACCAGCAATATTAAAACACCCGATACTCTGACGTTTCCTTCGGACGTATCAAACGCCGTACGGTGTATGGGCCTCGAAAACGTTCGCCTGATGTCATACAGGTCCCACTGCAGCGTTCCCAAGGTGTCGTCCATGTACTTCCGGCGATTTGGTGACCTACGACAACCGTCCACTCCTTGTAACGTATTGGTTTACTAGTGTCCACATACGCGGATACTCCACGGTTTGCCGCCCTCTTCGTCCCCGACTCACTAACCCCCCTCCCCCCCACCACCACCCCCTCCTCCAGGTCCCTCTCCATGGATGATGTGCGACGCTCCATCATACTATCGCCACTGCATGCCAAGTCCACGACTTTCTCGCCCCAATTATCACATACGGGTCCTCTCTCCCCTTCTAGGCAATTGTCAATCGATCCTCGTCGTAACGGCCAACTTACTCGGTATGCCTGTGCCCCGTTAACGACAACAAACTAGAGTTATTCTTTTTATAGGCGCCACTGTGGACTTGTCAACACGCACACGCAAAGACGAAGTCGACTTACCAGCCTCTCCACTCAACCTATCCCCTGCACCGTCCTTCTCTCCAAGTGCATCACCATAGCCAACGGAGCTCACCTCATACTCGTTCGTTTCCTACAATGCCGCGCAACCCAATACACGGTCGCTGCAAATTCACGACGCATTCGAAGACTCAATGCAACGTTCCGGTACCCCTCGCTAACGCGCTCCGGATTCCTCGCTGCGGACGATTTCCTTCGTACTGCACATCCCACCAGATCGACATACTCTCCGAGAAGACACTTCTTCTTCGCAAGCGTCGTGCAGTTCGCGTTTTGATGTTTAAATGTCGTAACATCTACCGCGACATCGTCCATTTGTTCTAATGTATTTTATAGCATTCATTCCTACCCACCTCGAACGTCGCACACAGGTCATCCTCCGATCCCTAATGCGTCGTCCGGTCGGTACTTCAGACGGTCCTGGCTACATCTACGCTCTCGAGCTTGCAGGTATGTGCTGCGGCGCGCATACTACACCGTACTTGCTCGAGCTCGTCGATCCCAGACCCCACCCGGCCCGACATTATCCGAATCAAAGTCGGTCGATCTATCAACGTGCGGCTCCGCCTTTCTCAACATATTAGACGTTGCCCTTCATCCGCGCCGAAATTGCTCGGTTTTTTCCCATCTCATTCTTCGACGCGACGCGTCGCGGCTGCATCATACTGCGACCGCGTCGAACGGCTCATACACGTCGAACTAGCAGATCTGTCTGCGAATTCATACCCGCGTGGACGTTCCGCTCCTTGTGATCCGTGCACAGACTGTGAGTACTCTGTTTTCGGTTTGACTGATCCGACACTCAGACGCGTCCCCAGGCCGCTCTCGGCACAGAGAAATTTTTACATTTCGACGGTTGCAGGGGAGCACCCGCGGCCAAGAATGGCCTCTAATAATCCGACCAGTAGTACAACGTTGGGCTCGATTCGTGCAAAACTTTGCATAGTCTAATATCCCTTTGTCCACCGCAAACAATGTACCGCTCTATGTAAATCTGTGCATTCGCCACGCCGTCATCGCGTGGCCAGGCCTGCCCGGAGGGCGATAACCCTATCAAGGGTTCCGAGCCACGATCCTCGTCATCATCCCACGTCTCACCTCTCCAGAATCAGCCGACTCCCGGCCAACTCTCCTGACCCGACTGACACTCAGCTCACCCGCAACGGTGTGCTGGCCGTAAGGCTCCGAGACCAGCGATACTGCCTGGGCATCATTTGGACTGCACGCAGGTGCCACCTTAACCATGGAAGTGCATTCGCCTCTCGCTGGTACCCTGTCATCGTGACACCCTTCCGATGTATTTCGCGTCAATGTGGATGGGAAAACGTGGCTACCAATCCTCCGAGGGCGGCTATTCGCCGTCCTGGAATTTCTGACAGCCTTTGCTACCACACGATCTTCGTCTTTCCGGTGTTCGCGGAAGAATACGACTTCAGACGGCTCTGTATTGCCATACTCTACTTCCGGCTCGTGCCTCGCCGCATAGAATACAATAATCCCACTCACCGTAAGCCGACGCGAGCGCATGAGTGCAACATGGGGCAAAGCTCGTGATCGCCGCCGCGCGGGGCCACTCCCACGGAGGACCCACAGACGCACACAAACATAGAAGTGCTTAATCAGGTATGATGTGTCATCCGGGGCCGTGTCAAGCCTTGAACCGGCCGGAACGAAGAGTTCCGGGCGCCTCTACCTCCGCCTGTCCGAGTCCTCTTGCATATCCGATGCTGCCAGCTGCAACCGTTTCGCTTCACCTCACCGATCACTGCTTTTGAAAGGGTGGTTGTGATCTGTGACTTGTTCGCGCTCTCGTATAATTCCAGGGAGTACCGTCGTGCATCAACCTCAAGGCAATGCACGCAGCTCTCCGTTCCTCAGTGCCTTCAACAGTGACGTTTGAACACCGAGCGCGGTCACCCGGCGGACCTGCCCAATTTTGTGTCCACATCATTCTCATCACTGGCCACCTTCCCACTCCGCTAATGGTTTTTATCGGCGTAATCGAACACTCCTCCGAGCAGGGCGGCCTGTGCTAGAACGCCACCGCGGTACCGCCTTCGTACATGCAGGCCAGTGGTCAATCGCCTCATAACGCCGAAATTGCCGGGGTACCTACGTGCACACGCCGATGTTCCGTTTCACCCTGTGCCACTCATCAATCCAGCTCGGCTCCATTATCTTGTCCCGCCGGGGAGCTCGGCGCTCACAGGGCTCATTGGTGGGTGCCCCATAATAGTTTTTTCAACAGACTAGAACGAGCCGTACATCGACGCTTCTAATTGTCTGTTGCTAAGGACCAGGTGTTTTTACTCCCAGCGGGAGCTTCAAATTCCAACCCTTCTCAGTGATGTTTCAGCCGCCGGCGCCGAGAGTCCTTGACACTTGCTCAGGTGCGCTGTTTATAGCGGCGTTGAAGGCTCCCCTGCAATCTCGTCTGAACATTCTCTAGAACACGAGATTCGAAAGAGTCAGATAATGTCTGTCCTAGTTCTCGAAAAGCGGCTCACGGAACAAGAAATTTCGAGGTGCGGTCCTATCTGGTCCTATTCTCTTCGCCTGGGCGGCGTAACCTGGTCCTCTCATAGAAGTCTCAAGCCTCTTGAAAGAAAGGCACATCTGACCCGTCCTCGGCGGCTTACCATCGTCACTTCTTCTAGGGTCAACTCTTGCGGCATCATTCGACAGGACGCTCATGTCCCTTTCGAGAGCAAAGCACCGCCCCATCTCCAGGTCAAGTCTGACGACGCCCTCTGGTGGATCACCGAGAGCGCACAGCCCGGGTGCCTCAGCAGCAAGCGCAGAAACCCTCTCGTAACCCCCACGGTGATCCTTCCTCGGACAGGTACACGTTGCTCTCAACCATCTTCGGGCGCAGTGCCCCGTCAGCGCCAATCCCCGCCCTACCCAGTGTTCGCTCGCGTCACCCCACGACGCTGGGAGCGGTCGACGGCGCGGCCATGCCTGGAATGGACTCCAGAGATGCCCGCCGCCGCCGTTGGAGATGGAGGGGTTGTGGACCTGCGAGCGGACGGGTGACGGCGTCCCCATCCGTTTGGGACTGCCCAACCCTGAAGCCCAATCAGCGGGGACTGTTAACGAGATGCCGACGGCCGTCGACTTGATACGGGCGCCAGTAATCCTGTTCGGCGTTCGACGTTCGATACGTGCAATCTTGGAGTAGGGTCGCTCGGGATTGTTTGGAATGGAGTGTTCGGTTTGGAACGCGGCCAACGACGCTCTCCTCCTGCGGTTCGTTACCGATCATATGTGATGGCGCGGCGATTTGCGAAAAGATTCGGTGAGAAATACTTACCAGCCACTTGTGTTCAGGTTTCTGTCAGTGCCAGTCTCGGCTGTCCTCGTTACGGTGCGCTAACTGCAAGTGCGGGAAACTAGGCTTATGCCTATAGTTGCGAACCGGCCCGCGTGTGCTTGGGCCCCTCAACGAAGACACTTGACTGTACTTCCGGCGAGCACACTCTCATTTTTATCGATGCGCAAGATGGCCAATATCCTGTTAGAACTGCCTAATATCACATCAGTCAGATCCGCCTGTCGTAATCTACCTTGAAGGTGTACCACCCACCAGACGCGCATCATATAGGAGGAGTCGACTTGCTGTACAGCCGAAAGGTTTTCCGCCGAGCGAGCGACTCTATCCCCGAGCCCCATAAATTCAAGCTTCTTCGAACCTGTTCAAAATGCTCATTCTGTTAGGCCCGGACCTATCGGATGTTTGTGGACTGCAGAGGCGGCAAGAAGTGTCTTGAGAAGCATCGGCCATATGGTTCGCTGCACCCACAAACGGATTGACATCAGCTCTGGTGCCGACACGTGTTGGTTGCCCCCACATACCGTACGTTTTTCCTGTACAGCCCATCCGATGCCGACAATCGTGGTCAAACTTGAATCTCAGCGCACCGGTCGCCGCCGACATCGCGCTGTCTGAACCTGTTGATTATGGACCGCAGTATTCGTGAGCACTGACACGCGCACACACACGCTGCTCCACCTATGATTTGATAGAAGCAGCATGGCCTGTAGCCTTGATTCCGTATACCGGACGCAACCGAACGCGGCGAGAAAACATGGTCTGGAGCAGGGAAAGGCCCTAGGATGATGCATCGAATTAATAACTTGTACCAAAACACAAGACTAGGGATTCTTACCATGTACAGGGTAGAACCTTGAGCACGCCCCGACATCTTGTAAGTTGGCGCTAAGCGAGTGCGCGCCCATAGTCTACAGAAGGAGATCTCTATGACCCATCGACTGCTGGGGCACGTATCACTGTTCTACGCTCCGCTGTTGGGACGAGTGGCGGCCTCGCCCCCGACAGACAACCACCACTTTCAAAGTCGTGGCGTTCCATCGGTTGGCGACACCGATGAGAGCTCAGGCTGTCTGGAATGGGCATGTGCGAGGCATGGCGATTGAGCGCGGCGACCGCCCAATGACCCGGAGTCCAATTCTGAAAATGTACAACGCCTCAGAACAAAAATGTCTTTGTCCCCGGCTGGCGGCCCAACGTTGCCTCAACCCACATCGCTCATATGCGACGCGCGCGCTCGAGGCAATCATCGGAGGCACAAAAGCTAGTGGATGCCTGTACCGGAACTGTGAACCAGGTGTGCAGGTGTGCCCCACGCATGGTCGACTTCTGCTGCCGGCAACGCTGGGTCATAGCTTCACCGATGGGACCAGGAATACCCGCGATAGTATGCCCGAACACCCCTATCTTGTGTATGGCAAACCGTCAAATAAAGAAAACGGGAGATATGTCGAACCTGGGTTCATTGTGAGGTGACAACGTTCACCAATCAGCGCGGGGGTACCTTGAGCCGAAGTTGGGGCAAGATTCTCGTTAGCTCGAACCTTCGTAGCCACCACAAGCTAGAAGCCCTTGAAGATTCGCTCACGCATGCCATGCATATGACATACGGTAGTTCTGAGTTCCCTGCATTGACGCTACGTTCGGGATGAAAATAAACCCTTGGGGCCGTAATAGTTCAACGTACCTCAAGGAGAATAGTTCCGACCCTACGCAGGTTCCTCTGGCAGTCGCTCGGGCAGGGTTTAGGTTATGTGCTTTGGATCGTTGAATCCGTCTGGCGTATTGCAGCGTCGTGGTAGAGCAACTTGAAGTCCTGAAAATTTTACGGCTGGAAGGGGCGACAGTTCGCGGACATTGGAGGAGGAAAGACGAGCCAAATCATGGTGATTGTGGGTGTTCAAGAGGAGAACGAGCAGAAAGTGTATATGCATTGTGAAGGAGACCTGAAGAGAAGCTGGACGCCGTGGCGCTCGACGTTGAGGCGGCGCTTGTCTCGGTTAACGTTGTACTGCGCCTTGCTGCTTGCACCGACTCGGAGTCGTCGAGTCGTCGAGCAACTTTCATCCAAACTCTCCAGCTCCATTCCGGGTACAACATACATGCGTATGGCAGTGCCTTCCGGAAATACCTCTCTAGGCGCTTTTCACGAACGTCGCCACCCAAATATCCATCGTGCTCACCTTCTCATCCTTCGCCTTCAGCAACTCCACCGCTGCCTGCACCGAATCCCTCGCGGCGATAACCACAGCCTTCTCCCTCTCATCCTTGACACAATCGTCGATCTTCTTCTCGAAGTCCGCCGACAGCACCCACCCGACTTCCCACCGCCCGTCCAGCATTCCCTCCGGCGGCCGAACCAGAGTCTCCTTCTCCACTCTGAGCCCCGCCGCAACCGCAGCGCTCTTCAGGCGCGCCGGCGAGAACACCGTGCGGACGTTGCTCGTCGACGCGCCGCCGTCCTTGCGGACCTCCAGCGACGCCTGCGCGAACGTGGCCAGGACGTGCGCGGCGGCGCGAGGGTCGGACGCGGAGAGGGCGTACTCCGAAACGCACACGCGGTCGACGCGGGTGAGGAGCGCGGCAAGGATGTCGGACCAGACTTGGGGCGAGGCGAAGTACCAGCTACACTGGGCGAGGACGGCGGTCGTGTAGCGCTCGGTAGTGCGCGCGAGGAAGGCGACGGGGTCGGACTGGACGAAGGTGATGCGGGGCCCGACGGGCGAGGCTTTGAGGTGGGCTTGGGCTTGGCCGAGGGTGTATGGTGAGCCTGTCCGTTACCATCGTGCATGAGCCCGCGGATTTTGGATGGGGGCAGGGTGCGGGGCGCGAGGATGCAGGCTCTTACTTACCATAGTCGAGGCTCGCGGGGTCGAGCGCGGTCACGGATCCTTCATCCCCCACCGAGGTCGCGAGTACAACTGTGCAGTCGCCCTGTCCACATCCAATCTCGAGCACCCTCTCTCCAGGCTTAATACCCCAAGTCTTGATCAGCGACGCGCGCTGCTCGGTCTGCGGCCGAATGACCTTGAAGTGATTGGGACTGTGGGGGTAGAGTCTCGCAATCCCATCGATGTCGTCGAGTGTCGGGGGAGCAGGCACGGCGGGCACAGGGAGGGTAGTGGAGGACATCGTGCCGTTGTGAGGGGGATCGTCGTTCAGTACTTCAGTCGTGGGCCTGATGTACTTCAGGTCTAAAGATCTAAGTTTAAGTTATGACTCCGTCAGCGTATCTGCGGCTGGAAGCTGTGGAGTGTTGCGTCCAAGTTGCGTCTCCCCGGGCCCTTTGACTCGACTCCCCGCCAGTCACCAACGGTGATGCATGTAGACGGGGCATGACAGTGGTGCCGTATCTGTAATGTCGGGCCTCGGGTGGTTAGTTGATATTTTGCCTCGAGAGGTACTCGACTCTCAAACTTGAATCCACGCAGGGCCACATGATCACGAGTCTCACAAATGTGGATATTCGATCGTCCGGGGTGTCCAGCATGCTTATACGTACGACACCTGTACTACAACAACACCGGCTCTCTACTCCTTCTTCACATGTCTGATCAGCTCCTTGGCTTCTGGAGAATCATGACCCTCGAAGAGTTTATAAAACTCGGCGGGTGTGAGGAACTTGTGGTCTTCCCATACGAAGCCTGGGAACACCACCTCTGTGATGAGACACCCATAGCGCTCCTTCCCATCCTCCTTCGACGCCGCTGCTTCGCGGTCCTCTGACAGGAGGCGCGACATCTTCCAGATGCCAGTGGGTACGAGGAGCTGCAGGACCTCGCCTGAGTGGATGTTCGATCCCATAACCTGAGGAATCGTGAGCTCCTTGCATTGCAAGGTGTTCACGACGGCAACACACCTTCCGCTCGACTTTTGATGGGGTTCCCGGAGTGATGAGCGTATACTCAGCGCGGCCTTGATGGAGTACGTGCATGGTCTATGCGACGTTCCGTCAATCTCGAAAATTGTTGCTGGAGGGTCAACTTACCGCCGATTTGTTCATGTGAAACACGCCGTTTGGCTCGTCAGGCGTGAGCAAGTAGTAGATGCTTGTAGCAAGAGGGCGCAGCGCCTTGTCTACCATGGATTTCAGGTCAATATCAAGCGATCATCACATGAGTTGCGTCCGACCTGCGAAAGGCGATGGAACTTGCTCTTCCTGACGGTCCGTTTCTGCGAAGAATCCTGCGGGAACAAGATGAGAACCTTCGAATCATCCTATCGAATATCTGGACGCACCTCCCTCCGTGTGCTGCACTAGCCTGAGTTGCTTGATGAGCACCGAGTTGGGGATGGTGTATGATAAATGGTCTGTCGAACTCGTCATCGCAGCACTAGCGATAATAGCAATGTTAGCGAGGGTGTAGAGTAGGAGGGGAGAAGAGACAAACCAGGACGAGGGGCGAACGACGGGTTTATGAGACCCCTGTAATGTCAGCAGCCTATTGCGATACAAACTGCGGCGGGGCCTAATGACTCAACACAATATGATATGTCCAATTCACCACTGATATGGGTGGCGCTTGTCGCATGCTGCGAAGCATCCGTATGTTGCACGTCTTCCCACCAAGCTAGGTAGCGATCGGAGACTAGTGCTTATTACAATCGGCTCGTTGAATGTCACTCGCTGCCCGTGGTCGAAGGGAAATGGAGGCAACATGGTCCCCGACCGTGAAACTCGTGCCGTCACCGAACATTTGAAAAGCCGGTAGAGCGAGCTAATATTGTCGAACCGTTATAGCCTAGTACATGAAACCCAGACCCGCGCCCAGTCTACCGGGCGATAAGTTAGCGCACGTTATATCCCCATGATAAAGCACATACCAACAGGCGAATTGCCTGAGCCAACGATCACACTCACCAAGAAGGCGCCGCTGTCAAGATAGCGACAGCAGTGCGCACGAGGACACGGTCACCATCGAATGCAAGCTTCCCCATCGCTTCGTCGATGTCAAAGAGCCGGATTTCGTCAAACCCTTCAGCGAGTTGGTGGCTTCCAGGCTGCAGATTGCCAGTCCTGCTGGACTCTTCCTCGTATGGGACGTCGACGGCGCCGACGTACCAGAAGATGAGCTTGAGCATGCCAACACCCAAGGGTCGCAATGTGATCATGAACGGCTCCGTGCTGTTATTCGCGATCCGGGCCGAGTGTGGCTGGTAGTCCATCCCGGCTAGCTCAACCGGGAGAGGTGCACAAGTTGGGAGGTGTGGGACGGAGTGGAGGCGACATGGGTATCCGGTCTCCTCGACCACTTCGCGGATCGCAGTCGTTGCTAGGTCCTCGCCTTCGTCCTTTCGACCTTTGGAGAGAAGCCATGCGTCTCGTGGCGCGTGGTGGGCAAGGAGGACGCGCTTCGGCGCTCCAGAAGCGTCGAATTGGAAGGGGACTGCGCCGGCGGCGAGGACAAACTCGCGAGAGGTGAATTGTTTCTCGATACGCTTGTCTGGTAAGCAGTGCATATGCATAGTTAATTCGGGTGGATTTGATAGGAGTGTATGTAAGCTCACGTTTAAACTTGCTCTTGACCGCCACATATATCGCTGGCAGTGCGGCGAGGGCTAGTACCGCTGCCGCACCGATTACAGTATATGCACGCCGGTCCCCTAGTTTCATGTATCAGATCTTTACTGGACAATTCTCCTACAGGGCGGTCAATAGTACGTACTGAATAAGCTACTCATGAGATATTTTCGCCCAGAGTGGACCAGGAAGCCCGCAGAGTCGGTGGTAAGTGTAGAGAGTGTTGGGTCGGTCAAAGCTTCTGCAACCCCATCAATGTCTTTTCATTTGATGGGTTGTGCAGATGACATGGTTCGGTACCGCATACATTTTGCTGAGGCTGGCTTTGTTGACTCGACGCGGTTTGGCCGGGAGAGAGTTCTAGAGGCGAGCAGACGCCCATCCCACGTGATGCTGACACGAACGCGTGCTGCGCGTGTCGAGTTCCTGAGGTCGCAACCAGCGCGATCCATTGGTTTTACTCCTCGTCACTATTCACCTGCGACAAGTATTTTTCTTCCTGTGTGCTCCGCAACTGGCGAAGATAGCCTTCGAAGAAGGCACCCATCAAGCTAACCAGCCCGTACGTGAACAAGTCGCGTCGCCAGTCAAGTCCCTGCCCCGCTACATTCCAAGCACTGTGTGGCTCCTCAACGGCTGTGTTCTCAAGATGGTGAAGGCTGGCTGTTATGCGGTTGCTAGAGGGAAGACCCCGGGGGTTTACATGGAGTGGTGAGTCGTTTTCGTTTCTTCATTTGTGTCAGCTATTTCACTCGTCGATGCCAGGAGTGATTGCGAAGCTCAAGTCCTCAACTTCAAGGGGGCCAAGTATAAGAAGTTTCTTCATGCTGCGGATGCCGAACTTTGGGTGAACCAGAATGCGGTCGGACCCTACTCTGTGGGAAAGACTCCTCCAGTCGCTGCCCGGCCTGCAGCACCGCCGGCAGGTGTGAAGCCACCTGGAACTCGGGAATCACCTTCTCCCCAGGCTCCGAGTTCAAGAGCGACGTCATCTCCAGCCAAGACTAGAGAGGCACCTTCGAGTCTTCTGAGCGGGGAACGTGCGATTCTCGAAGAACCGCAAGTCATCCCGCAGCATCCCACACTCTCGACCAACAGCGACAGCGTCACAACCACGATGTCCTCACACCCGATGATTGTGTATACAGATGGGTCTTGCAAAGGGAACGGAAATGTAGGCTCAGTCGCTGGCGTCGGTATCTGGTGGGGGGAAAACGATCCAAGGCACGTAGTACCTATCGTCTCGTTGGCCCATTCGTTGGACATTGGTCTATGCAGGAATCTATCTGAACGCTGCCCCGGACAACAAACAAATAACCGCGCAGAGCTCATAGTGAGTGGTTGTGTACCACCAACCATCGTGGTGCTCGGATGTGCTCACGAATTACATCGTAGGCGATCATCCGTGTGCTAGAGACGACACCCGCCGACCGACCTCTTCTGATCAAAAGTGATTCGAACTACAGTATTAGAAGTACGTGCGCCATCTCCGTGTCGGTACCTGACGCTTAGTTGTGTAACCTCACAGGTATGACTGAGTGGATATGGACTTGGAAAGCAAGGGGTTGGAGGACGTCAACCGGAGGGCCCGTTCAAAATCTATCTGTCATCAAATATCTAGACCTTCTCCTCGAAGAGCGACGTCGGGTGCGAAAGCAATCCGTAGGTTATCAATACTTCTCATTATGAAATGTGTACTTAAACAAAGCGGTTCCTCGCCCATCTTTCCAGGTGCAGTTTGAGAAGGTCCCTGCGCACTCGGGTCTCGAGGGGAATGAAGGAGCAGACGTACTAGCGAAAGCGGGCGCAACGTTGCCACCCGTTCCAGATCCGGACTGGGAAGCCCTCACCCAGAAGATTCGGGATCAGATCGACGCCCCTTCCTCTCAGGCTGCTGCCGCTGGGAGAGCGGGCAGCGTTCTCCGCGTTGTGTCTAGTCCCCAGAAGACGAAAGCCCATAGCGCGCCAAAGCCGCCAGTCGCAGCTGTGCCTCGAGCCCCCACAAAGCCAAGCCCGTTACCAGCAGCTCCGAGCAACAAACCAGCGCCATCCGCATCGTCGACCGCTGCAAGTGTTAGCAGTGCGTCTCGGACAATATCACGACAGTCTTCGGTTTCGCAGGCGGCATCTACTTCATCAACTTCGACTTCTGAACGTATACCGCGAATTCCGCTTTCTTTGAGCGACGTGACAGTCCATGGTAGCCTCAACGCCAAGATATCACAGAAAGAGTTGGAGGTTCGTCGTTCACTGGCATCTACGGGTGCGAATGTTGATCGTTTTCTGGTACGGGCAGGCATATGCGGCATGTCTCCTGGATGACGACGATTTCTTGCGCGAGGCACAGGAAGCGGGGGTCTGTGGTTGACATGGAATTCCAATGGCATATAGTAAATGGATCTAGTGAGTTATTTTATGCCCGTGTACAATATTGTATCTTTGTGTCCGACATTTCGACGCCATCTATGTGATATTCATTTGGAAAGCTGTGATATACCCGGCATGCCATCTTCTCTGTTCGTTCCCTACAGGCCACCGTAGGCGCGCAATCTTACGTCATCGCAATGCAGAACGATATGTTGCATTATGAAGTGGATTGGTGAGTCTTCTACACTCATACCCCTAATACCCCTTCTCAACCGACACATCATGTCCACATTCTCGCCCGACCAATATACTCTCAAGGTGTTTGCCGTACCCCACCTCGAGTATCCAGACGAGTTGAAACACGTTTTCGTCGAAGTCATCCATTCTACCGACGGCGAGGTTGGACGTCTCGAGGCGCTTCAGATCAAGAGGTGTTGCGGACCCGCCGGTGAAGCGTGCATCTTCGAGATCCTCGACGACGAGGGTCCAGAGCTCGCTCGGTTCGCCAGGACGTTGTTTGAAGTCGAGGACGAAGGATTTGGACACGGACACTTCCGGTCTGACCTCATTAACCATGAATACCTCAGAGGGACTGGTGTTTGGGGCCAGGAGCTGGATCGTGGCATGTTGATATACGTCCAGACCGTCCGGGCCTACGAAAAGGTGCGCGGCGTCTACTTGGGTCGCTATGTAGAATTGGGGATTAACGTGACATGGTCTATTCAGAGGCACAAAGGCAAAGGCCTTCCGTCGCTCATGCTCCAGAAGCTCACCCAGTCCGAACACGCTCCTGCGGGTTCCTTCCTCGTCGCCCGCCCTGTGCCCGAAGAATCACTCAATGACGAGAGGCGTGCTGCTTTTGTCAACCTATACCACAAGGTACGCACCGACCTTGCGTTGCGAATGCGAGGGCCTGCAACTCACATGTCTCAGAATGGGTACCGCAGGATCGGACGAACAAGCTACATGGCGTACTCGAAGAACCCGTTGCACGCCTCCCGCTCTCTACCAGCCGCCAACGATGTGGAGGAGCAACGTGACCGCAACGGCCTGATTGTCCTGGGGATGCCTTTGCACGAGATCATTAGGGGGGGACCCCTCGATGAATCTGTTCCAGACGTCGACCGGGCGATCCGACTCGCGTACACAAAGGACCCAACCTCCGCGAAAGCGAAAAACGAGTCCGGACTCTCGCCTCTTCGTATGGCTGTGAACTGCGAGAATGTCTCAGCGGTCCGGTCGCTCCTAGCATTGCCCGCTACCAGCGGAATACATGCAGAGCTCGACTTGCATGAACACCCCCATGGTCTCAATCCTGAGGAAGCCTGCCAGACCGGCATGCTCACCGCTCGCAGGGCAATGGAATCTATCACTGGAAACTGGCCAGGATGGACCTTTGCCGACGGTGCGCCGCACATCCTCTACCTCCTCAAGCACGCACGCGGCCAGCTTGCCGGAGTATCAGAGGATGCCTTTGTCCATACCCTCCGTTGGGGATGCACATGCGGGCAATGCGCGGACGGATGGCTGTCGCCTCGTATGAGGTATCGGCTCATGGGTGCGTTTTCTCAAGCTTGTTTCTCTCCTTACGAGTCGGCTAACAGCCACCGTAGAGACCGCTCAACGTCGCGCAGATGCGATGAAGAGGACAATCCGAGCATGCAAGCGCGGGCCGGTGCCCAACGGGGCTCCTGGGATCGACTCCATCCCTGCGGACATCCGTGCAGTAGGCATCAATAAAGCTTTCTACGAAGGGTACGAGGTGTTCGTCCGCGCAATCGCTACGGTCCTCGAGCAGCCAGGCGACACAGGCCTACCCCTCCCCGGTCTCGTGCATGCCGCTGTCGGCGACCGCGCGAACCAGTTCTTGCTTATGCGTGGCCGTGTGGAGCACGCCTTGGACTTTGTCGCGTACGCCGCCAGGTCGGAGTCACCGCACCCCAGGGGCAACGGTGCGTGGGACCAGAGGCAAATGCAGTTGGTGGTACGGGGGGACGAGCAAGCCGCTGCGTATGCGCGGATGGTGACTTGCGAGAACGATCTCGACTTCTCGCGGGTGGCCGAACGGGCGGGACTGCCGGACGCGATCAAGTACCATGCGCATGGGGACTTCCACCGACCGGGAGGGGCGGTACCTTGGTTGCCCTTCCTGGCGGCGGGCATGGGAATGGGATGAAGTGGAGGACTACGACTTGTCTCGGATACTGCGTCTGATGTTTATGTTTCGTGAGTGTCGCTTTTAAGGCCGGGACCTGTTCAAGAAGGTACCTGAACGTGTAGTAGTTTTTCTCAATGCCCTTTTCGATGTCATGTCCATGCAAAAACATCCTTCGAGTGCTGTGGTAGCAGGTTGGCCTGATCCACGTCCCATTCACCACAATATATTTACCGAGGCATATCCGTCATAGCCCGCCTAGCTCAATCGGATAGAGCGTCAGACTCTTAAGGCTGCGGGGGCATATGAATCACGTGATCGAAGTGATCTGAAGGCTGCGAGTTCGACCCTCGCGGTGGGCTAATTATTTACTATTTTCACTCCCTTCGCACGCCCTTCGACTTGGCCTCCGCCTTCCCGAGTGCAACAGAAGCTGCGCCCGTCCCCGAGTTTTTTTTTTTTATAGCTCGACATTCATCGAACGGGATACGTAGCTATCGTCGGTTTGGTTTGTGTTGTTATCTTGTGCGGTTAGAATGCTTACTCGGGCTTGAGTCGGGATTACGTCACCAACTTCATTCAGAACTCTACTAAGTAGGTGGCGGCCCCCTGTCCTCGCTTGATACTGAACCACCATGTCCACGACTGCTGCATCTTCCCAATCATTTGTCGACAAATGCACGGCTGACGTCAAAATCAAACCACATTACGAGTACCCTCGAGCATTGCAGCACGTCCTCATCCACGCCACACATCCCGACCACGGTCGTGTTGGTTCTCTTACGGCCCTGAAAATCAACAGGATGCTGATCCAGGGAGAGTTCCTCATGGTTATGGACAGCGATTCGCAGGAGCTGTCGGAGTTCGCGACCACGCTGTTTGATAGGTTGGGACACCTGAAGCCCGAGTTCATCGAACACGAATACCAGAAAGGGTCTGGCGTTTGGGGGCGCGAACTGGATGACGGTTTCCTGCTTTACGTCCTGTCGGTCAACGTGCATCAGGTAAGGACACTGCTTGATTTGATCTAGGTGTCCGCTAATACCAGCCATTCAGAACTACAGGCGAAAGGGTGTGGGCTCCTTTCTTCTGCAAAGGCTCGCGCACTCCGAGCACGCCCCTCCTGGCACTTTCTTGATTGCATGGCCAGCCCCTGAACCCGACCTATCCGCTGCGGGCCCATCGGAGGACGCATGGGAGCAACAGAGGACCATTAGCGTGGACCTCTTCTTGAAGGTAGCGGATATCTCACGACGCGTACTCATCAGAAGCATACACTTAACTGTGTCTCCAGAACCAGTTCCGTAGGATTGGAAGAACGTGTTTCCTAGCGTATGCGACGGAAACCACTCACCCCTCTCGCTTCCTCGCGGCAGCCGACGACGTCAAAGAGAACAGACCATCAAGAGCGCAGGCAGCAAGCGGTCCGTCTGTCGCATTGGGGATGCTGTCATCGGGCCAGATGGGATACGTCGTCCTACGTCCCGGCCAGAGTCCTATCGACCTTGACCCCAACGCCGTGCTGGACACAGCTGCGGTGGACGAGCTTTGCCGCCAAGTTCCCCTGTCCATTCTAATCGCGGCTGGAACCACCGGGTTCAAGATTCCGAACATCGACAAGAGAATTCGGGACGCATATAGCCAGGATCCGACGTCGATCCACATCAAGGACAATCGCGGACAGTCAGCTCTTCGTGCTGCCATCTATGCGAAGAACGTGGTCGCCATCCAGACGCTCCTCACACTCCCAACGGAAAGCGGTATCCAAGAGGAGGTAAGGTCTCGCGACGAGACGGGGTGGACTCCAGTGGAGGCGTGCGAGAGGCAGATGCGGTCCGACCGCGAATTCGCCGAGACGCTGCTCCCGAACTGGGACGGGAACGTGCCAGACGCCTTGCGCATTCTCTATCTTTTGAAGACGGCCTCGGGAGAAGATATCCAGGTAACGCAAGAGCAATTCGTGAGGGACCGCAGGTGGGGGTGCAGCTGCGGGCAATGCACAGACGGGTGGCTTTCGCCCCGGATGCGGTATCGTCTGAAATGTAGGCGATGGTCAACATTGTCTTTATGCGATACATGCTGACCGAAGTCAAAGGGGTTGCCGAGGTCGCTGGCGACACCATGATGCTCGATTCCGAGACTGTCCCAAGGGGCAAGCGGTTGTTCGACCAACCCGGCATCGAATTCCTCCCCGAAACATACCAAGATCACGGCGTGACGAAGTCATTCTACAGAGGATATACGGACGCCGTTCGTGCGGTCGCACGTGTCCTCCAAAAACCTGGCCGCGACGGCCTGCCCCTCGTCCCTCACCTCGTCGCAGAACTCGGCGGTCAAACGGCGTCCTTCCTATCTGGAGGCGCGAACGCCGCCCAGCAAGCGCTGAGCTATGCCCTGTACACTGCGATGGAGGAGTCGCCACTTGGGGACAACACTTGGGATGATCTGCAAGACGATATGGCCGAACAAATGGACGAGATGTCGGCACAATACACGAGTCTTCCGAAGTGTACCAACGACCTTGACTTTGCGCGCATTGCGGAGAGGACTGGCTTGCCGGACCAGGAGCGCTTCCGGGGCGGCCTCCTCCATCAGGGTCATCGCATGGACGTGGACGATATGGGACTTGAGGAAGACGAAGACGACGACGACTCGGAGTACGAGTGATGGATGATGTACCGAATAACGGCTGATTGTATTTGTATCGAGCTGTGAATGCTGAATGTACGCAGTACCTGCAAGGATGTAGTTAACGTTAGTCAATGTGGACCTGCTTTCGCTCAAAACCAACTTATTCACCTTCGTCCCACCTATTGAGTAGCAGGGTATTACATTCTCATCGTACGATGCAAGGGAGCAGGAGACGGTTACAGAGAACCGTTGTATCGTCTAGCCAAGCCTCTAGATCCGCGTCCGCACCACCCATATTCCGCTAACGTATCGTAGGATCTTCTATGTCGCCATTCGACTTGAAGCAGGTACAGTGAACTTTCACCGTTCACCGTGAAGACGTGCACCGACGGATCCTCCAGTCAATAAGCATCGTCGTCAAACTAGGTTGAACTTTCGGCAACTCACCGACACAATGAAAGCTGGTTTCTCCCTGAAACCGTTACTTCTGAACTAAGGGGGCCCCTTCCTGAGGTACAGTCACATATGAGCCGCACGGAAAATCTCGGGCCCGTCACCGAGTCGCTGACAATGCAAGTGATATCAGCCAAAATACTGACGGTAGGGAGCACGGAGGGCATTCCGAAGGATACAAAGGCTGGGCAATGTGGGACGGGACAGAACGACTCAGACGAGTGCACACAAACCTTGTCTACACTCTTCCCTGTACTGAACATGCTCACCTCGGCAACTTGGCGGGCCCGAGTCCTCCTAGCACTCGCCGGAATCGCCTCCGACCGTCATGCGCCATGCGATCGTCTCGCGCTACAACCCCGTCCGGACCGACCGCGTCGAGCAACAGCGCCCCCCTGCAGGTCGGGAACGGCCACTTCGCCTTTGGGGCCGACGTCACCGACCTGCAGACCTTCCTCCCGTTAACGATCATGTCGAACTGGGGCTGGAAGAACGACTCCCTGCCCGACGGGACAACCGAGGCGGACCTCGACGCGTACCACGGCGAGACGTGGGACGGTGTGACGTATCTGTTCGGGGGGGGGGGGGCGAGCCGCTGCAGGACTGGGTCTTCGCGAACCCGAACCGCGCGAACCTGGGACGAGTCGGGCTGATGTTCATGGACGAGGCGGGCGCGGTGGTGGACCTGGCGGAGGGCGAGCTGGCGGGGACTACGCAGACGCTGGACCTGTGGACGGGGACGATGACGAGCAGCTCCCGGTGGCAGGGCGAGGACGTGGTCGTGATGACGACTGCCGCGCAGAGCAGCGACGCTGTCGGGCTCACGGTCGCGTCAGCTCTGCTTGGGCGTGGCCGCCTGGGCATCTTCCTCGACTTTCCGTGGAACTCCGGGAACGAGTCGTTCTACGGAATCCAGGCGCCTTTTGTCGGGTTCTGGAATGAGCTGAGCAAGCACACAACGTCGTAACCACTGGGCAGCCATCGTGTATACAATAGTGAACAACACGGTCTTTACCGCCGTCGGGGGAGGGGACGACTTCTCTAGCGCACGCGTCTCGGCTGACGAGGACCGTTACACCATCTTGCCGAACGTGTCCAGTTCATCCCCTCCCTTGTGATCGCGCATGCTCCAGACATGAGCAAGATGATACCGACGGTCAGCGATATGGAGTCCGAGCGCGTCTGGGAGGACTACTGGTCCGGAAATGGGTTTATCGACCTCGTAACCGGATCGAACGATACGCGCGCGGATGAGCTGCAAAGGCGGATCATCCTCTCGCAGTACCTGATGCGCGTCAACGAGGGAGGCGACACGCCGCCGCAGGAGGTATGTCGGCCACGGTCGTTCCATCCGTCTGTCCCTGCGCTGATTGGCCATTCCCAAGTCGGGCCTGGCGAACAACAGCGGCTGGGTGAGTCCGAACTCAACTAGACGCCTACACGCATATACTCACCTTGGGCAACGTAGGACGGCAAGTTCCACATGGAGATGTTCTTCGGGCACAGCGCGCACTGGGCGCTCTGGAACAATTGGGACCTCCTCGACCGCTCGAGCAACACCTACGCGCGCTTCCTCTCCACGTCCATCCAGCGCGCACGGGCCAGGATGGCTATCCCACCGGAGCGCGCTGGCCAAAGATGACGGATCCGTCGGGGCGATCGTCGCCGGGGGACATCAACGAGCTCCTGAACCGGGAACAACCCCATCCGCTCGTGTTTGCCGAGTACGAGTACCGCGCGACGCTCGAGAAGTGGCGGGAGGTGGTGCGTGTAACCGCGGACTGGATGGCCGTCTACGCGAAACGCAACAAGACCACGGGCTTCTTTGACCTGGGGCCGCCGATGTATGTTGTCAGCGAGGACACAAGCCCGAACGCGACGCGCAACCCTGCATTCGAGCTTGCATACCGGCGGTTCGAGCTCGGTCACGCGAGCACCTGGATGGAACGTCTCCGGAGGCGTGGTCCGAGGTCCGAGAAAACCTAGCGCCGCTCCCGATCGAGAACGGGCTGTATGCAGTCTATGAGGGGATCCCGAGCGACTTCTGGGACCTACACCAACGACCACCCAGCGCTGGTGGATTGTACGGATGGCTGCCGCAGACGGCGAATGTGAGCCTCGACGTGGCGAAAGCGACGGTGGAGAAGGTCTGCGCGAGCTGGAACATTAACCGTTGCTGGGGGTAAGGATTCGTTGCGTACAAGCATACGAGCAGACGGACTGAATCACGAACCGAATGCACGCCAGGTGGGACTTCCCGATGCTCGCCACGTCTGCAACACGCAACAGAGAGACGGAGAAGGCGATTGAATGGCTCCATCCTCTGTTCGAGTTCGATGATGTTGAAATGCCAATTTCGTCCCGCGTTCCGACTCCGTACTTCCCGGGTTCTGGCGCACTTTTTTTTACGCCGTTGCAATGATGACAGAGGGGTGGGACGGATGCGTTGGGACGGGCTCGGGGTTCCCGCAGGAGGTACGCACGGAAGGACTGAGCAAGACTATGTGACAGATGACGAATGGAGACTCCCGTTTCATGGATTTTAGTTGCTTCGATCCATTTCGCGTCTATAGATTTCGACGCAGAATGGAGCCACGTACCGGTTTAGACTGAGGCAATCCTCGACCCGTGTGGGTTGGGTAGTCTCGATCAGACCGTCAGCGCGGACGCGTTTACGTGGGAGGGGATTGGACGAACCTAGTGGGTTGGGTACTCTTGGGCATCCGTCCAGCAAGTACGCGGTTGCAACTTCGGATACAGCATCTGATGCGTAAGGCCGGCAGTTTCACCGCACTGCTGTTTGACAGTCAGGAGTACTAATTTTGAATGGGTTACCTCTAGTCGCGCGGATGACTGCTCGTCCATACCTTGTATGCTGCGATTGCGCCAAGACAGCACGCACAGTACCTCGCCGGAGCGCGTGCTCTGCACGGCGTTATGTAGGCACGAGGCTCGAGCTGACACCGTGCGCGTTGCTAGCCCCCGAAAGGTCTGGAAGGGTGACGGATGTTGGAAGCGGTGTACGCGATGAGATGGTCGACAGAACAGAAGATAGAGTTCATGACAGAAGCGTGGAGAAGCGGGAAATGAGAGGAGACGGTCGTCGGGCATGGTCAAATGACGACGGGGCGCTGTCGACGTTGTCTGGGGCGACGTCGATTGCGTCAGAGGGCATCTTACACGGCTTTCATTCCCAGAGTAAGCTTAAGGGTATCCTAGTCTGATTAGTCCGCAGATTATACCAGGATAATGATAGGAGATATGCGGATAAACGAAAGAGGAAAAGGGTGCCTGGAGAGGCGCCTGTTGGCTGCTACGCCCCGCTTCGATTCGTCTCCGATCTCGACCACGACCACCGTCTCTCGCTGCTGCTATCATCCGCCATGCCCACTCCCCCGCAACCCTCCTCTAGCCCTCAGTTTCTCTCTCTTCTCACCAACAACCCCGCCTCCCTTCATCGCCCAGCAGACGCGAACGTACCAGCCATGAACGGAACGACCACCTCGCCGGCCGAGTTGAGACACATCACCTCGGCCACCAACCTCGCGCCCTCGTCGCGCGAGCGCAAACTTTCAAGCCACAACTCCCAGCACCTCCGTACACATCGTCTGGGCTCCCGTTCCCCGGCGTCCATTCCCTCTTCTCCAACATCAGTGTAAGTTCTCGCCTGTGTCCACCCACACCGTCAAACACGCCTTGTCTCCTTGTCTCACAACGGTTTTCTCACAGTCACTCCTCGTCTTCGGCAATCTTCGAGCGGGATATCGAACCCATTGCCTCGCCACATTCCCTTACAGTCGACCCGCACCACATCCCTCGCGCCAAGTTCACCGAAGAAATCGAGCGCTCCGTCCCTTCCGTACTCGACAGCGCTGCCGCATTGCTCACCTCAACAAATCCTGATGACGATGACTTGGACGCCATTTCGATCGTCACCCCGGCCCCCATGGATCCTGGATATCAGAGTGGATTCACAAGTCCCATGTCCCGCTTGAGCAGCCGGAGTCCCAGTCCCACAGGAAACAGGCGGAGCCTACTTTTCAGCAATTCGCTCCCAGGTTCGCCCCCCAAACACATCCATGGTACATCTCCTGTTCGCCCTACGGTGCAGACCAGCTCCTCGCCCTCGGGACCCACATCCACGCTTCCATCGGCGGTGACGCCCACGCCCACATCGGCTTATTTCACTGTGGCGTCGAGCGCGGCGTCGGATGCCGATGCAAACTCGAACGCGTCGTCTCCCACGACCGCAACCCACACCGAAAACCCGCTGCACAGCCTCCCTTCACAACCACAGCAATTGACGTCAATCACTGTCCCCGCGCCCTTCCCGTCACACCCGCCTTCACCCAAGAACGTCGCAAAACGGCTGTCGTTCATCTCGTACATGGATCTCCTCTCATCCACCCCCGCCTCCGCCATCCCGTTATCCAGTCTTACCTCTTCGGCCATCGTCTCCGAACCCCCGCCCCACATCCCCAGTGTCATGGGTCTTTCTCAGGCCCATTACGCGGCCAGCTCCAGTGCTGGCAGCATTCACGGCGCTCCAACCTTCGTGCTAGAACGAGACGGGGCTGTGGGTGTCGTCGATGACGTCGGCGGTGAATGGGAGCGCGAAGGCCTCGGGAAGGGTTTGGAGGAGCGACTGGAAGCGCTCAACGCAGCCGTGCCTTCCAAGGCCTAGCTGTGTCGCACACGCCCCTTCCTCGCCCCTTCATGACCACGGCAACCTGTGGAATGAGCGGCCGAGACGACTTGGGTTCATGGCTTACCGATTATGACATTCGATGTTCAACAAATGCTCCGGCTTCTAGTCTCATCACCTATGCTGATTCCTTCCCCTGCGGTTATGGTCGGCACCTGCGTTCACGTCTTGCTCCAGGGGTGACGCACTCCTCTTCCGTATGTCCGATTTTGCCGAACTGGACCCTTCCCTGATGCCGTTGATCACATACTACTCTACATCCCACATCGTAATCGCTTTGTTCTCTGAATATCCCCCACCCCCTTCCCATCCCCGCTACCCTCTTCTACGTGTTTTACCATTCAGTCTTCATCCTTTCTCCCCATTTATCCACCGTTTGTTATGCCTTTATTCCGTCTTTCTTCCGTCTTCGCTCCCGCGCTCTGACATCAGGGAGCACATGCGGAGCTTTCCAACGAACGGCCCTCGGTCTATTTATCACTTCCGAATCACCCTGCTGCTCCGTTACCTGTACATGTACCACTAATCTCTCTTCCATTACTCCGGGTTCGAGTGCCCCACGGGCTCCTGCGCCGCTGCAATGCATTGAGGCCTAACTACCTTACCTTACCCGTATCCATACTATTGCGAATCTCTCCCCTCACATCCGCCGCCGCCGTAACCATACCCTACCACCCTCTGCCAGCGCCGGGGCCCCGATTTTTGACAAGCTCTCCGCATCTCGAATCTTTCAGTTGAATGTATGCACGACTACTGTGTTACCCCTCCCCATATGCAAACCTCAACCTCTCTTGGAACGATCTCGAGCTTATGTATATCGTATTGGTAGTGTTCAAATACCGTCTATATAGGAAAACGTCGTGCGCGTTCGTTCACGCGGATAGCAAACAACAGATGCCGTTGTCTCCCTCGGCCTGTTTGTGTCCCTGTTAGCTGGAAGTACTTATGGTGATTGAATTCGATGCTTGCATACTTGCAGAAGGTCGAGTAGCTGGCACAATTCAAGCGACGTCACATCCTGGGGTACCACTCGGGCGTGTTCGAAGGGCCCCGCCTTTCACGGAGCACCAGCCAGCAGCCACTCCCGAACGCCGTCGATCGTGTCGCGGTACACGTTGGTCTCTTGGCAGTCTACCATGCGGCAATACGGTAGGAATTTCACCAAGCACCGTTGCAAAGATCATGAACCTCAGCGGTCCTCCAGGCCTCCATCCTCGATCAACCGACGTGTGACTGCACCAAGGGCAGCAAGGCATGGGCAGTGAAACGATCCATCCAGCGCGATATTTTACTGCGATATTTGTTTCCCATGAAGTTAGTCCTCCATATTTTCTGTCAAAATGCATGTTCCTGACGACCTTTGGCCCAGTCTAATAGTCTATCCATCTTTCAGAACCAACCACTCCAGCTCACAGCCAACCCCGCCCCTTGAAGTCTTCCAACGAATCCCTGGTCAGCTCATCCAACGTGCGATACTGAATATCCAGCAAACGGATGCTCTTTTCCGCGACAAACATGTTCGGGTAGTAGACATCCTTTGGGTTGTACGACTCATCTCCCCCGGGAGGGATCTTATCCGAGTACCGACGCGCAGCATTGACTATGTATCATCCTCGTCATTGCATGCTGTAAAATCACAATCACTCACTGAAATTCTGCCAGCACGCGCGGAAGCTGCAGATAATTACGAATCGCTCGCCGCCCGCTTCCTCCTTCAAGTTCTCCAGCCCGAGCACGAACGCGCGCGCAAGGTCGCGCACGTCCACGATCCAGAATCTGCACACAACGCTGTCATGTGAATACCCGAGCCATTCGTATTGCCCTTTGCGACGCACCCAAACTTCATCAACGTTACATTTCCCATGGCACCGCCCGTCTCGCCTTTGACGACGCGCTTGTACCAGTCCGCCTGCGTGCTCCCGAACGTCTCCAGACTCGGGCTCTCGTGGACGACCGGCCCAAACACGAACAGCGGGCAGAACACCACCAGGTCCCACCCCAACGCTTCTTCCTTCTCTCTTGGCAGTCTCGTGGAACTCCCACGCCGCTCGCTCAGCGAGCACTTTGCTCGCGCGGTACTTGTGCAGCGGCTCCGCGTCCCTCCCCTTCTCCTCGCAATGATTTGCGCTGTCCTCATTCCACGAGCTCTCGTTAATAGTGGCCGACGTGTGCCCCTGAGGGTCCACACGTGTGCCTGCGGTGAGCGCAGCACCGGAAGACGTGATAAATGCGCCGAACGCGCGTGCGGTGCAGGAGCGCGCTCGCGAGGACGGTGCGGGAGCCCTGGACGGCTGGCTGGATGATCTCGGACGGATCGCCGTCGGATAGGGACACAGAGGACGCGATGTGTGCGATTGCGTCGACGTCGGCAACATGTGCGTCGAACGCGCCGTCCTGTATACAGTGCCGGGAATGCATGTGGAGGGAAGTGCTGAGAGTGTGGACGGGACCAGGAGGGGAGGGGACGCACCGCTCTGATGTCCTCGACGATGACTATCTCGAGCTTATTACCGACTCGGAAGGCCTTGAAGTATTCGCGGAGGTACGTGGCCTTGCTCTCCGAGCGGACGGTGCCACAGCCGTGCTCGAGGGTCCTTGATGACCCAGGCGGCGACGTAACCGTTCGCACCGGTGACGAGGACCTTTCCTGAGGGGAGTGCAGGCATGACATGAGGTGTCGCGAGAGAAGTCGGACAAGCAATGTTACTCACAGGTACTTATATGCTTTTGCATGGATGCTCTGCCACTGGCCCGAGTACAGATCTAGACTTGTTAAACATGACTCGTCAATAATCAGTCGAAACATTCGATTGCAAGCCATCGTGCTCACCTTCCTCGGCCCACCCCATTCTCCTCTCTCCCCCCCGCAATCAATAGGGTGAGCTCAAGCCGCCAAGTTCGGATGAGCCGCACGACCCCGTGGGGCTCGCGCGTACCGCGAGGCGTACCGTCTCGGCGAGTTCGCCCTCTCTGAGGTTCATCGCGATCGACCTATCTGCTGTTGCGAAGAGGTCCAGCCCGGTAGAGTGCGCTTGGTTCCGGGTAGCTGAGGTCAAGGACAGTCGCTTGCAACATGTTGTGAGGATCAGCGGGAAGGAGGGGAAGGCTTTGGTCGAGAAGATGAGGGCATTCAACCGGTATGACTGAAGCTGCTGGCGGTGAGTACACGCTCGACCTTCTGTGCGGGATGCTGTCTGACTTAGCCTATTCCTCAGCTCTTTCCGTGGTCCGGCATAGACTATAGCTATAGACTGTTGCATTGGGAGGACAGGTGTGATTAGACTAAACCCTTATTGCTTCCGGAGCTACTTAATGCTTAATGTCGCTCGAGCAAGTGCAGCATATACTTCCTCACCTACTAGCGATGTCCTTTCGGTTCATGTCTTCCACTCGCATTGTCTCTGGCCCAATGATTGTCCTGCTCATGTGTCCCTGCATATGGTTTTGATTCTATAGAGTTTGAAACACGTAGCTCAGATCATAGTAATACATAATGGGCTGGAGTGACTTCGATTATACATGTTAACGACGCATTTTCCGCTTTCCTGTGGCGATGCGCGAACTTCAATAACCGAACTTCTTCTCTGTCTCCGTCTCGCCAACCGCGGTGGCGAGGTGTCGTGAGAGCCCGTCCGTCATCGCGCCTTGGTCCGTCGTTACGTTGATCTACATCGTAAAGGAAGTCAGGGCTTGCAGTCCGCATTCAATTTGGTCAGGACGCACCATGTCGAATCCCTCTTTTGCGCGCTTTGCAGATTGCGTACCGGACGTGCAGAATACCGCGCTATGTAGTGGGAAACCATTCTGGATGAGCGGATGCAGACTCCGGAGGTGGAAAATCAAGCTGAGCACACACCATTTCTTGCCCTTGGCATGTGTGGCCGCAAGGATGTTCTGGATCAACTTCTCCACTTCTGGGTGCGGGTCCGGCGAGGGCGCGGAGAACCCGTGCGAGAGCGAGAGGTCATATGGGCCGATAAAGACGCCATCTGCGCACGCGAGGTGGAAGTGAGCCTTCCTCAACCGCCGCGATAGCGAAAGAGACTGGGAAACTGACCAAGGCCATCGACGGACAGGATCTCCTCGAGGTTTGTGTAGCCGTCGCGTGTCTCGATCTGAACGAGCACGAGCACGGACTCGTTCGCGCGTTGGAGGTAGTCTGCCGCGGACACCCCCGGGCCCCAGGCAAGCTGCGTGAACGGGTTCCCGAAGCCCCGCACGCCCGTTGGGGGAAAGCGTGCTGCAGAGACGATGGATGCCGCTTGCGCGCGATTCGATACCTACATTGACTTTGGCTTAGCATACACTGGGTCTTCGACTTCGCGATCGCGCCTCCTCTCCATTCCTCCGCTCCCCGCTCTGTCTCCGCCGTGCGTGAGATTTGGATATGAGGGACGCACCATGGGAACAAGGACGCCCCGCGCGCCCTGGTCGAGCACGTACTTGATCTGCCACGCCGCGCTCCCGTCCGCGCACGCTCCGGTCGCGGGAATGCGCACGATCGTGCTCGGGGCGTCGGGGCCCAGGCCCGCGATCGCATGCACGGACTCGGCGGCGCCGGGGTGGAGGGCGGTCATGCCGTGCTCGCAGTCGATGACGACCCAGGAGAGGTGCGGGGATGCGGAGGCGGCGACGCGGGCGTTCAGGGCGCCGGGGAGGGTGAGCCACGCACCGAAGGCGGGCTTGGAAGCGCGGAATACATGTGGGAGAGGGTGGGCGTGGGCTAGGGCGGTGGCCATTGGAGGTGGGCTTGGAATGCGAATGCGAGTGGGGGGAGGGCAAGATGGGTAGCTTTTCGGTCGAGCTCGCGGTGGCCAAGGGTGCGATCGAATGTCGAACGAGGGACAGGATAGAAGGTGGTGCGTATATAGTCTTGATGGGAACCGCAGTTCTTCGGGAAGCCGTGAAGCCGTAGAAGAGCGTTCAGAAGGACGTGCCTGATGTCATGAGGTACAATATTGGGCGGACTTGGTCACAGGATGGTTTTTGCGTCCCGACGGATCCGCCGGACTTCAAGCCGATGGTGCCACACCTTGCCACACCCCTCATTGTGTAGGTCCACGGCGTAGTTGCTTTGCAAAACGATACCGGGCTCTCGAACCATTCTCTCGACGACTGACCCGGAGTCAGCACCAGCTGGCAACAAATCAGTTGAAAGATCACTTACGCGTGCAATCGACGTTCACCCGGGCTGGAGGCGTCCAAGTTGGTGTTACCTGTGGAACAAAGATCCGGAATTGTGCAGCTCCTATAGTAACTAGTGTCGGTGGAAACAAAAACTGAGAGTAGAGGTAGCCTTGTTGTGTTTGGACGCCGACAAACCCCCCAAACGAGTAATCTAGACGCCGCCCGTGGTTGCCAGTCACTTACGTAACGTATGTAGTCGGTTCATTGCCAATTCCAGACTCCTCGTCCGTTCTCCGTCCCATGGCGGCTGAGAAGCAGACTCGGCTCTGACGAGCTTCTGGCAGCGGTGCGGAGAAAAATACAGTATCACTGTATGTGACGACCGGGTAAGTGCACTGTGCGAAGACCCTCCTCCGGCGGGGACGTCTCTGATTTGTCTGGCGTCCCAATAGTATGATTCCTCGGCCTCGCCCGTAGGAAGGATGAGCGATTTTAAATCGGTCTTCGAGAACACAATGTACGTCCGGTAGTGTGAATTTAGCAATCGATGAAGTCGCCTTTGCAAACGCCAACCTGCCAATCCCTTAGGGCAACCCGAAGTCTATGACTGGCCAGGCGAATGCATCAGCCTGAGCACCAGGATGACGGCAGAAATATTGCGCACCTGTCAATAACGAGCCTCAGAATCTTCATCTTCTATGATTGCGGCACTCCTTCGTACTTGGCATAACTTAGTTACCTGCGGTCGGACAGGTGATTCCTGAATTGCGGTCGATGACAGAAAATACTGGTGTTTCTGTCAAAGCACAGCGGAGCCGACTGCGAGCCAAATGAAATGAAAAGATCGTTCAAGGTTCGTTCGTACACGGGAGCTGGTTTTGTTAAGGCTACCGCTAGACCCTTCCGAAGAGCCTGCTACTTATCCTACATACACCTCCTCCATCGTTGCTATTGCAGGCCCATGTTACGAATGGGGTGAAAGGTCCGCTTACGAACGGCCGGCGTAGGCGTTCGGCCGTTCCGAGAACGCGTACGCGGGCTGGACGATCGTGACTTGCGGCGCGGGCTTCTCCTGGTCGCGGTGCTCAGCCTCCTCCTCCTCGGTGAGCTGGCCGACGTAATTGAACGCAATGACGCAACCGTCTACGATGCCGCGTGTCAGGCCACCACTCGGTGACAGAGAAATAAAGAGTGCACGCACAGATCTCGATGAGCCAGAAGATGACGTAGACGACGACGACGACGGTGCGGCCGGTGGCGAAGCCCGTCTGACACACCCAGTGGCTCACGTCCACCGACTGGGGATCCTGGGGGTCTTGGGGGTTTTGAGCATTCTCCTCACACTTCTTGATTTGTTCGTCGCCCCCGGCGTGGTAGAGGTTGTAGATGAAGAAGATGCCCGACGCGATGCTTAGCACGGTCGTGAACGTGATCGCGCTGGCGTAGAGCTCGACGAGCGAGCGTTTCCGTCCGATGGCGCCGATGAGGCTGCACGGGCCATCAAAAACCGGTGTCAGCGCGAGGTGTGCGGAATGCCCAGAGTCAGACCCTCCCCTCCAGATGCGAAAACACTGCAAAGCGGATGTCGTCGCGAGGCTGGCTGGCCGCAGGGAGGGGAGCCACATGGACATGAAGAGCGAAACTTACCCTAATAGTGATGTGAGCGTGAAGATGGTCATCGAGGCTGTCAGGAACCAGAGCGATATCTTCTCGCTTTGGGACAGATCAAGCGTGCCTTTGACTGTTCGGGGGAACACAAAGGGTCAGTGCAAACCCGACCACCACCCAACAGTCAACGCTCGGGAGGAGAAGTGAACACTCACGCATCGAATGGACCTGAAGCCACCCGCCGACGGCAAACAATCCTCCGACGGCGATTCCTATAAGCGCCCCGCAGAACACTCCGAATCTCACCGGGAGACAGCAGCAGAACTTGCGCGAGCGGACGTAAACCATGGCGTAGTGGGGTAGAAATTGGCAATTTGAAGAAGAGTGAAGAATATAAGCCGCAGGTACGCAAGCCGAGAAAGCAAAGAAGGTCAAAAGAACGAAGGTCGAAGTCGAAATGGATTGGAGGCGCAGCCCGAAGGGAACACACTCGACCTGTCATGTCTTATATACCAAAGCGCGAGGTCGCGAGGGGACGCTGATGGTGGTCATTGGTCAACTCAGCAATGCGATGCAAAGATGGCCGCCAAATGTCTCTGGGGCCTTAGGCCGTAGACTCCACATGGAGGGGCTGTCTACACACACTCCCGGCGGGCGGATTGCAGCGTCGATTGCCGAACCTGGAGAACACGGAAGTCAGTAGTCGATGTTACCGTTGACAATTCATTGCAGACTTCGGCCATCGCGAAGCTTGGACGAGCGCAGATCGGAACAAGTAAGACGGGGCGTGGCCTGCAGCTGGCACAGCAGGAGGGAAGAAAGCGGTGCTGGCCCAATGCTGGCCCCATCAACATCATCATCAGTAGGCCCGGGGCTGGGATTGCCGCCGACACATCTCCTCCTCCTGAGGCCTGATCTCCAACTCTAGCTACCCACGCCTATAGCTACAAGCCGCAAAGCGCGAACTTAGAAGGAAGAGGATATGTCTGCCCTGCCCGCTTAGCTAGCCGGCGCGTTGCACAAGATTGCACATCACTCCAGATAGAGGACTTATGTATGTAGAATGGTGGATGCAGTAAGGGCGGCTCCCACAAAGTCTGGAGGCAGTAGCGGCACGATCCGAGTCTGATCAGGCTGGAGGTCCAGAGTATGACCTTGAGTATGACCCAACAACGTAGAGTACATAAGTAGCATCCGTTCAACGGTGGGTAGAGCGGGTACTGACATGTACAGGGGCATCGTTCTCCAACATTGGGCCAATGACGACTGTGCCAGTGAATTGAATACTTACCACAGACGTGAAACCCATGTGCATGAGGTTTGACGATACATGCAAAGAGCTCATGGGGACTCGGGAGGACAGTCGAACCTCAACTTATTAATGGCCCTACAGTAAAAGGTCGAAGGCGTGCCACACTGGATCCGGAGGTCCAGCTACTAACGAATACCGTTGAATTGCACTTACTGGGTAAGTAGTACATTATAATAACGTCGTGTCCCGCATCCCGATGTAACCCGTCCGCGTCATTTGTTCGTGCGGTCTTGCGCTGTGTCTTGAACCTTGACTGGAACGTGTGTGCAGTCTCCATGAGCGTAGCGTCTGGATGAAAGTACGTTTCAAGTGTCGGCGCTACGAACATCAAGGACCGCCCACAGTACGAATCCAAACCCATATTTATGGAGGGCGGGCCCGATGTAGTCGATCGTGCGGTCGAGGCGTAGACCTCCGTCATGTCGGACAAAATATCCTGCTGGAAGTGCCAGCGGGGCAGAGCGCCCCAAAATCTCGCGGAACCTGAGGCGGCGCACACGCAAAATTATCATGAAGAGTCGACAGCAAGAAACAATGCTCTACGATAGAGACCCGAGTGATAGTAAAATACATACACGTCTGCGTGCACGCCAGCGCGCGCCAGGGACTACCTCCCCAGCACGCCGCCGGTCGGATATCAAGGAAGTGGGTGTGTGCGAGGTAATGGGGGGCTGCTACTAGACCGCGGACCAACAGTACTATGTAAAACGTGAAACCGACGAGTGCGAGTGCGGGGACGAATGCGTACCGAAAGGCCAGGATACCAAACGAACGTGGCAGTACTACGATGGCCTATGTATGGTGCAGCCCGGAGAAGAAGGAGCAGATATGTGAGGTGTGGATGGAATGGGATGGAGATGAAGATGCGTGTGCGTATGGTTGTATGATCGTCCGCATTAACTGATTAGAGAATAGAGATCGGCAAAGTACGGATATAAGCACCGAATGAACGTGACGGCGTAAAGAGTCCCTGGAGGGTAGCTCGGTGGCTCACCCAGATTCGTCCATGTGATGTTCGTGGGTAGAGGTGGGGGGTATGAGAGATGAGGAGGATGGGCGGAAAAACGGGGTAGAGGAGGTTGAGAAGGATGGAGCAGTGCGGGAGAGAAAGCGGAGCAGAGGAAGCAAAGCGTCGAGGGAGGGATCGGGAGAGGTGTGTGACCGCCCAGGGAATGGGAGGGAGCATCGGTGGAGCCCGCACGAGAGCACATTTCGGATCAGGGAGGGAGAAACGAGGGGATAGACAAACAAGAGCGGATGCACCCGAATCGTGACAGAGGCGATATTGTTACTGTTACGTTATTGGTAATGTCCGGAAGATGGCACAAGGGAGTCAAGCTTCTGAGTGTTCGTTACGCCGTCACTAACAGCCGTCGTACTGCAGGGCACGATATCAGCGTCTGCGCTATACCAGAGGGCACCGAAACACATACCGCGGAGTTTTTGGGCCATGAGTACCCAGCGCCGACTGGTTGTGGTTGTGACCAGTACGTCAAGTTGGGGTCTGAGTAGTGTAGACGTAATGAGAATATGATGGGACAGTCATGGTGGAAAACACGCACTGGCATAGGCATCTGGGTGGGTGTCGATGTAGTTCTTCGTGGGGTAATCTGGGGGATCACAGCCGATATTCGTGTGTCCTTTCCTCTGGTACACGCGAACATAATCAACCTGCATGATCGCAGGGAAGATCATCGTCGTCAAGTCGATGCCCTGCCAGTTGCCTAAGTAAGACAGGCGGTCACGATCAGCGGCAAGTAACGCGAAGACAGCAGTATCAACACCCACTTGAGATACCCAAGTTCAGGATGATGGACTGCACGACAGGCAACATTAGCAAGCATAATACTCAAGAGACGAGTCACCGCGCACCATTGGTTCCTCCGGGATGAGTCGCGCCCCTACTTGCGAGCCGTCTGAGCCCTGGTCGGGACCCATTGCCGTTGCACCAACGCGATATGTGGGCTGACCGTTGGATTGCCAGGTGATGAAGCCCTCGTTGCGGTTTGACGGGTTTGCCCAGTACTCGAAGCCAAGGGTTTTGAAGTTCGCACCGGAGCCTTGGAACATGTCGTCCGGGAGGTTCGTGAGGGCGGACAAGGCTTGCTGGCTGCAACGCACGGAGCCGTTAGGACGACATTCCGCAATGAGAAACACTCTGGCACTGACACAGCAGAACCGCGGTAGTCGTTCGCTCGAGTGATCAGGGGGTTGTAGATCGTGTACTCGTCCGTGGTGTCATTGAGATATAAGTAATCGTGCGTGAACGGGGCAAATTGTGCCGACTGGGACACGACCTGGCCAACAGAATCGGTTGTCTTGTTCCTCTCAACCTCAAGGATATCGATCTCAGGCACACCACGGCCCTTCGAGTTACTAGGCCCTGGATGGTCCTCTCCGGCGCACGTGCACGACCTAACATATCGGTGAGTGAAGAGTATCGGTACACAGCATAGTGGGCAGAGTAAACGCACGAAAGACGCTGTCCGGGAAGCCACGAGAGTTCGTTGTTGTACTTATCTCTCGAGGCATCCGAGTGAAGGGCTGCTGCAGGCCCAGATTGATCTTTGAGGGTCTGGTTTGGGAATGTGCCCAAGTCGCACGAGTCGTATCTGACCGGCAGCGGGTCAACAGGACGGACAGTGGAAGAAACTGTCGATGAGGCTCACGAGTACGGCCACGTCCCGTCCGTTGTTGCCCTGTATCCCGGCCTGCCGAGGTTACCCATCGTCCACGCACCGGGCCACTGCGGATACCGTGAGCCTTGTCGACATCATGCAATCAGCTCTCTAACGAGTACTCACGTAACCCTTTGTATTCGAGTCCGGCCCCGGGAGCGTGATAGAGACCTCAACGTACCCACTCGTGAAACAGAACTTGTTCCAACTTTGCAGCATGCCACTACGATATGGGAGACCGTGGTTGATAGTCGTGTCTGTCACCGAGTCCATGACGATCTGCAGTGCGCCGCCTTTGGTGTAGAGCTGCTTCGGATCGTACCATTCCTGATCTGCTGTCGACCCGTACCAAATATCAGCCGCTTCCCAGAAGGGATCGTCGCCGGGGTAGAATGTCCGTCCGTCCGTGTTGAACTCATCAGAGAACACGAGCTCATACTCTTGTCCATCGTAACCAGTACGTGTCTTGGCCGCGTCTGGTGTCTCGAGATCGATGAGTTCTGGCATCGCGAAACTGGAAACGAGCTGGACGTCACAAAAGCTTTCGAGGAACACTCGGGACGAAGGAACTCACCTTGACGAGGGTGTTGGTATTTGGCCAGAGGAGTTGACACGAGTATTTGCGGCAATGGCCAGATTCCGCGCCTCGTTGCGGTAGAAGTCGACCAGAGGATAGCAAACGAAAAGGGCCAAGACAGCAACAAGGAGGAGGATGATGACACCGACATTGAGTATCCCTCTCCAAGACCAATACGCATGCCTGCCACGACCATAGTCCGGGGTATGGAGGTAGTCATCATCGTCATCAGGCAAGTCCTTCTCGAGCTCTGGATCGTACGCGTACGGCACGAAACCCCGACCGAGGGTTGACTGCCCGGTGGGAAATCGCGAGTCGGACGAGATAGAGAAGACGGAGTCGCCAGAGGAGGATATCACGGAGTCGCGGTTGTTCTGGAAGGCCTTTGGAGGTACGAGGGCATCGGTCTCAGTGTCGGACGCGAGGCGGTAGAGGACCATAGAACCGCGGTGACTGCCTCCCAGATGGCCGAATTGTGCGGCAAGAGCCTGGGACTCTTCGGACGCGATACGGTTGAAGTACGTGCTTCCTCGCGACGCCGGTCGTGAGCGGATGCCGATGGACGAGTTAGGGTTAAGCGGGGAGGAAACAAAGCCATTGCCCAATGCTGACTGTGTCCGCGACTGGGGTGAGGAGAACTGGTCCCTTGCCTCGGGAGAAAGGAGGGGCGACTCGAAGGTAGAGGTGTGAGGAGTGCGAGGCTGAGCAGGGTAATCCTCGGGGGTGGATGCTCCAGAGCGACTCTCAGGAGCATCAGAGGCGTCCGGCCAGGGAGAGGACATGGCAGAGGGAGGGCGGGTCGACGACGGACGACGGGACGGACAGAACGGAGGGGAGGATGGCGGATGCAAGACGGAGGATGGGAAAGAATGGAAGGGGACGAGGAGGGCAGGCAGACACACAGTCTGGACAGTCCCGGTTGGTGTTCCCATCCTCTCGGCTCAGACGCCCGTCGGGCACCATCCCCGCCTGGGCCACGCTTCAGTCGACCGCCATCCATCCTCCCGTCCCCAATCGGACACTACTCACTATACTGTACTCTTTCTACTTTCCTCATCCTCGCGACCGCTCCTATCTGCGCTGCGAACTCGAGCCAAACCCCGGACAAGCTATCCTGCAGCCATCCTTCGCCTTGGGGGCCGTCCCGGATCCCTTCTCCAGTTCTCTGCGATTCGCTGGCCGTTTCGCCGTATGCAGCGTAATCCCACGCTTTCGCCGCTTCTGCAACGCATGATGCGTGTATCAAGACGGTACGGTGCCACTGTCTCTGACTCTCACCCTCGCTTTTTCTCCGTGCCCGAACCGGAACGCCTTACGCTCCTGAGCTCGTATGATAAGCTCTCGATTCTGAATCTCTTGGCCCACGTTCGTGCTCAGCCTTTCGCACCATTTTGTGTTCAGTTTCGAGGCCTCAAGAGCCCTTAGGCCTTAGGGGTCAGGATCAGCCACCACGGCAACAGCGCCGTCTTGCAATGTGGCGTCAACTAGCTATGCACCTCCGGTGTCAGCGATGTCAGCGATCGCTGCTCTCGCCTCTGCTCTGCCAGACGGCGACAGGTGTGGACAGATGAGCGGTACCTTGGGCCTCGACGTATTATGCAGCTTCAAGTACTTATCCGCCCATGAACACGCGTACTCAGGGCTCCTGATGTGTGACTCCCGCGGCCATTCGATACTTTCTGCGCTGTCATCGCTGGTTACGATGACCTTCCGAATCAAGGGAGACGGGACAGGGCTCCAACCTGAATCGGCCGTATACTACATACAGTAAATGGATCGACTGTCATCGATTCATCCATATCCGTCATACTCTCATCGAAAAAGTCATAATGCCATTGCCAGCAGGCCGACAACTCTACTCGTTCTTGCTGCGTTCATGTTAACACTCCGGTGGATAAGTTAACCTCCTCTCCGACCATGACTGTCCGGGGTCCCCCATCCCCACCCATCATCCGCAGAAGCACGGCGGGATAAGATGTTACAGATGTGACAATATTTGCTGAACAACCTCCCGCCGTGTCTTCTATAAATCAGGTATCTGCACTTTTTGATTGGCATTCTCAGGCCCTCACCAAAGCTGAAGCCCCTACCTCTTTTCAACAGAAGATAAGTGCGCTCACACGTACTTACCTTATATTACAGACAGCGACCACCCGCTGTCGAACAGCCTTTGCAATCCCACCACGACGTAGGCTCGTAGCAACGAGCGTCACGATCCGTACTTAAGTACAGTTCGGCCATGTCAGTGATGACTCGACCCCCGTTCAACCGAACCCGGGCAGCCCTCTCTCCCATAACCATCCCTGCATACAAGGGCCGACAATATTTCGTACCTTAGGTCCGTACCAAACCCCTCACACGTGAACGTTTGAAAATTTGGACGTCTACGGTGCCGAGTGGATACTTATGCAACTATTTAATTAGTCGGCAGACAATAGCCTGAGGTGGCTGTTTGTACCTGAGCTTTCGACAGCCGATCCCTATGTCATAGCCAGTCCGACAACCACTGGCATGGTACTTTACATACTTATCCGCGCAATCCTTTGGAAACGTCCACTCCCTCTAAAAGTGCAAATGTATCATGTCGACATCCGTTCCAAACTAATTTCCAAGCATTGGTGCGAAGTCTGTTTCAGAGGCATTGAAGTGCAACTTTACGTACTCATATACTTACTGAGACTCCGTCTTCGGCGGTCTGTCACTTCCTACCAGTGCCGAGTGCGCCCCTTGGGGTCCATCCATCGTCGCCGAAGGAGCAGTGATGGGTGCGGTACCTCCCCTCAGTAGCGTTACCCTGTCTGCCTCATGTTTCCCTACATATATACTGTAGTTCCATCGGCGGCCTCACTCATTATTACTTCCGGTATCCCCGGAATGGTCCACTCGTGCCCAAGTTCCCGTTTTGTGTGTCGGATATAATTCGCATATCCGACCGGCGACCTTTTCCGGGATGTCCAAATCATGGAACTTGAAGCACATCGTCCAGCACATGGAGTCCGCAATACCGTTGTGGTGGTGCTCACGCGCTCGCGAATGCGAACTGGGCGAGCTTCAATTCAGTCGTCGACCGATATGATTCTCACCGGGCTCGGTCTCCCGGTTCCGGTGTGCGCGCAAGGGAAACGGTCTAATTTGGGTGTAGCCGATCCACATGCTCAGTATCGACGACGGTACGATAAGCACTTGTGCTCAGAACTTGGAGCGACATACAGACCATTTTGCGATTTTACCCCTGGGAATTACTTACTGAACCGGGTCTTACAGGCATTGAGGCCTGATGTCCAGCCTGAGGTTGCGCTCGAGGACGTGCCACAACTGGGACTGGAGGACGCAACCACCCACAATTTCTGCGGTGATCACTCAGCGACGGACTCAGCGGGAGGTTTCTCCGCGGATTCCGTCGGCTGCTGGACGCCGATGGTGGCACATATCCATCCATCCGTAAGAGAACATCCACCATCGTCCTCTCTTCCCGTGCTGAATGCAAGCTCCAGACTTCTTGCAAGCCGCCGAGCGCTGCCTTCGACGGCGCGGTCACATCCCGCCGCCCGGACCGAGACTGTAAGTCATCTGGAGCAAGACGATCAGCATATCCTCGTCGCTTGACCCCCAGAGAACCAAGGACGGCGGCCACAGAACGGCAACGATGAACCACGGCACTTCGAATGCCAATGCCGAGAGGATGTCAAGACAAGACGCACCCGCGGCTGCCCAAACGTTGAACATTGAGCTCTGACCACCACGAACGACCTCCGAGATGCGCTTCTTCACCCAGTGCTCTACGTATATCCTCCTCGCACTGTCCACAGCGACGGCGGCCGCGTCCGCGCGCATAGACCGCCGCGCGGTCGTCTCGCGGTACAACCCTGTCCGGACCGCCTCGAGCAACAGCACGCCCATGCAGGTCGGGAACGGCCACTTCGCCTTTGGGGCCGACGTCACCGGCCTGCAGACCTTCCTTCCGTTCGCGACCATGACCGACTGGGGCTGGAAGAACGACTCACTGCCCGACGGGATGACGGAGGCGGACGTCGACGCGTACCGCGGTGTCGTCTGGGACGGGGTGCAATACATGTTCGGGGGCCCCCAGCCGCTCCTGCAATGGCTGATCTCGAACCCGAACCGCGTGAACCTGGGGAGGATCGGGTTGCTGTTTTTGGATGGGGAAGGCGGGGTGGTGGACGTCGCGGAGGGGGACCTGGTGGGAACGAGGCAGGAGCTGGACCTTTGGACGGGCACGATTACTAGCACATTCCAGTGGGAGGGCGAGAACGTCACCGTGCAGACGGTTTCGGCGCAGACCAGTGATGCTATTGCGGTCACGGTTCGTTCTCCGCTCTTCCAGAAGGGCCGACTCGGGATCTTCCTCGACTTCCCCTGGAACGACGGCACGTCCAAGTTCGAGGCGCCGTTTGTGGGGGTGTGGAATGCGACTTCAAAACACACGACGACGCTCACAACGGGCGAGGAGGGGCTGGCACGGAACGCCGCCGCGGTGATTACACATGCACTGGACAACTCGACATTCTTCACCTCCGTGGGCGGAGGCAGCAGCTTCTCCATTTCGCGCATGTCCGCAGACGAGCACCGCTACAACGTCGTCCCGCGTCAGGCGGCGAGTTCGTTCTCCGTCACCGTCGCGTACGCGCCTGGGTCGATACAAACACTGCCATCGGTGAGCAGCATCCAGACCGAGTCGAGGAAAACCTGGCAATCCTATTGGTCGGACCACGGGTTCGTTGACGTAGTGACGGGGTCGAGCAATTCGAGTGCGGACGAGCTTCAGCGACGGATCATCCTCTCGCAGTACCTGTTGCGCGTCAACGAAGCCGGCGACAACCCTCCACAGGAGGTGCGTGGCATCGTCACACATTTTCTACTGGTACTAAATCGCAGTTCAGTCTGGATTAGTGAACAACGGTTGGGTTAGTAAAAATTCAATCATTCGTGCGCATACACTCACCTCGGCGACCTAGTACGGCAAGTTCCACATGGAGATGTTCTTTTGGCACAGTGCGCACTGGGCGCTCTGGAACAACTGGGATCTCCTCGATCGCGCGAGCAGCTCCTATGCGCGTTTCCTCCCGACCTCTATTCAGCGCGCCCAGGTCCAAGAGAATTACTCTGCAGGCGCACGATGGTCGAAGATGACGGATCCCTCCGGCCGCTCGGCCCCTGGTGAGATCAACGAGCTTTTGATTTGGCAGCAGCCCCACCCACTCGTGTTTGCGGAGTACGAGTACCGCGCAACGCGCTCCCTGGCGACGCTGGAGAAGTGGGCGGAGGTGGTGCACGTGACCGCGGACTGGATGGCCGTCTACGCGAAACGCAACGAGACCACGGGCTTCTTTGACCTGGGGCCGCCGATGTATGTCGTCAGCGAGGACACAAGCCCGAACGCGACGCACAACCCTGCATTCGAGCTTGCATACTGGCGGCTCGGGCTCGATCACGCGAGCACCTGGATGGAACGTCTCGGGGAAGAGGTTCCGGACGTGTGGACCGAGGTGCGAGACAACCTGGCGCCGCTCCCAATCGAGAACGGGCTGTACGCGGTCTACGAGGGGATCCCGAGCGACTTCTGGGACACGCCGACCTACACCAACGACCACCCGGCGCTGGTGGGCTTGCACGGATGGCTGCCGCAGACGGCGAACGTGAGCCTCGACTTGGCGAAGGCGACGGCAGAGAAGGTCTGGACGAGTTGGAACATCAGTAATTGTTGGGGGTAAGTGCCTACTCCACACGAGCGGGATGCCAAAAACTTACAGTTGCATGAACTTTGCAGGTGGGACTTCCCGATGCTAGCCATGTCCGCCGCGCGCAACGGGGAGGCGGAGAAGGCGATCGACTGGCTTCTGCATCCATTATTCCAGTTTGACGATGTTGGGATGCCTGTCGGTGGAGTGCGAGTTCCGACTCCCTATTTCCCGGGGTCAGGAGCATTGCTGTATGCTGTCGCGATGATGGCAGGAGGATGGGACGGGAGCAACGTTACGGCACCGGGGTTCCCTCGGCAGGGCTGGGAGATTAGGGTGGAGGATATCAGTAAAGCAATGTGACGTTTGTGAAATATATCGTGCTTGCCACCGAAGAGTGGTCTGCGAGTCCAGCACCGTTACTGATAGCGAAGCGAATAATTCGTGGCTTATGTGCAGGCGGCCGGGAGTAGTCGGTGGTCAAAGCGACGTTTGAACACTTCATATACTTGTCATATACATTTGTAGAGTATACATGTGGAGCATGAAACCGACGGGACAACTCGGAACTGGACGACTCAGCACGGATCTTGCTCTGCTAGAGTTCCCAAGAAGGCAGGTTACCTTCCAAAAGGGGCGAATTCTGTGATCATGGAAGACAAGACTAAGTTAGTTCGGAAGGATCAGCTGGTGACCTCCTTGCCTGCGCACGCGTCGATGCCAGTCAAAGCTTAAGTACCAGCTCAAGAGCACCGTTGGATTTCCCCCATCTCTCCCACCAGCCACAAATCCGATATACCTCGTCTCCAAAGCTCTCGCCGGCGCCATTGCAACCACTATCGTCGTGCGGGCATACGCTTACAATGCGGCCGTTCCTCTTAGTTTCCGTCTCCAACTTCTCCCGAAATGCCCCGGCGTGCGGGTCTACCGGGATCAGCGAACGCCCTTCCAGTCCTGGTCCTCAACACGCGCTGGCCAGGATGAGGGCCATCCAGCCTGACCGCGCCCATTTCGAAGCAAGAAATCTCTTCTTCTGATAGGCTCGACTGTGAGCTCCATCGGCGCAAGGCTGGACGGTTGTCGGGTGCGTGCGAGCACATCATCCTGGTCTGTGTATTGGTCATCTCAAGCCAATTTATAGCATAACTTAACATCGCAGGGAGCGCACCTCTGGTCCTTCGGCTTGGGAGTAGGCTGGCAGTGGCAACAATATTTGGGGGGAAGAGTCCTCGCAAGCGGACGATGTGTTCAGGTTGCGGAGGGCGACGTGAACTGTGAACTGGGCTCTCCTTCGGGTCTTAGCGCCCATGGGAGTAGTGATGCACGTGATACTACCCGTCCGCGTCATCCTCGGAGTGCCGGAGGGCGAAGAACAGCGGCAAGTAACGGAACGCAGAGCAAAACACCGAAAGCGCATGCCCTCATTCACCCCACAACAGAAAAGGTGACTCGAGCGCACAACATCTTTGTCCTACCACCCCCCTCCCATCCTAGAGGCAGTCAACAGCTCTCCCATTCTGGTCCTGACAATCACGTTCTCGTACGACCCTTATCATGACCTCCACACTCCTCAAGCTCAACTACGACGTCCTTTCGGACATCCTTTCTCTTCTCTCCTCACACGACGCCGCCCGACTCGCTCTAACATGTCGCTGTACCTATGCTCTCGCCCTCCCCCGCTTCCTCTCTGATGTCTCACTCGGAGGACTCTACCACAAGCCGAGCAGCAGTGCCGTCTTCCAGTTGACCGACTTTTGCAACTTCCTCCTCGCTCCGGCACCCAGCTGGCACGGTCCCCCCTCGGCCCGCCTTGATGCCCTCCGCACTCTTGAGGTTATGCGTGACGCCGTCCGCGTCAGGAAAGCCGGCGTGTGGACAACCGACGCGTCCGCTGTCGCACTCCTCTCCAATGTCCTCGCCCGCGCCCACAACCTCCAGAAGCTCACTCTCTGGGGTACCGAAGCCCTCTTCACTGCCTACCCCGACTTTGGCCTGGGAAGCGGCCCTTCCATCCACACTATCGTCCTCGGCGGTGATGGAGCGCCCCTCCCCGCCCTCGCCCGCGCGTTCCCCCATGTCCGCCAGCTCATTTTCGTCGGCGGTGGTGCGTGTGTGCCGGAGTGGGCGTTCGCGTCTCCGTCTGTGGACCCCCAGGCTCTCAGCGCGTGGCGCGACTCCGTTGAGTGCATCGAGACCGGCTTCCCCGTGCTTCCCCTAGCGATCCCTGTCCGTCGCATCCACCTGCGCAACCCCATCGTATCGGACCTCGACGCAGTCCAGTGTGCACGGGAGTTCCTCGGAAGGACACGTCCGGTCGTCCTGTCTACCGCAGTGAGCGCGTACGCGTCATCCGAGGAGATTGGAGCGGTCTTGGAGCTCGCCGCGCCGAGTTTGCGGTATCTGGAGCTTGTTGGGGATAGGTGCGAGAACGTCAGGGATGGTACGGAGTGGGTTCAGGTACGTTTCTCTCGAAATCGATGGCCACGGGACGGTATGTTGACCATGGTTTTGTTGCACAGGCACGCGTTGCGAATGCGTTGACACTACTCCCTGGCCTCTCCCTGCTTGGTATCTCAATCGCAGTCACTCCCGTCGTCGTCCCTGCAGCGAATAGGCTGAAGCCTCATGCGAACGTACCAGAGCCGCCCAGTTCGGATGAGCCGCACGACCTCGCGGCGCTCGCGCGTACCGTCGCTGCGAGCTCGCCCTCTCTGAGGTTCATTGCGATCGACCTATCTGCTGTTGCGAAGGGGTCCAGCCCGGTAGAGTGCGCTTGGTTCCGGGTAGCTGAGGTCAAGGACAGTCGCTTGCAACATGTTGTGAGGATCAGCGGGAAGGAGGGGAAGGCTTTGGTCGAGAAGATGAGGGCATTCAACCGGTATGACTGAAGCTGCTGGCGGTGAGTACACGCTCGACCTTCTGTGCGGGATGCTGTCTGACTTAGACTATTCCTCAGCTCTTTCCGTGGTCCGGCATAGACTATAGACTGTTGCATTGGGAGGACAGGCGTGATTAGACTAAACCCTTCTTGCTTCTGGAGCTAATGCTTAATGTCGCTCCAGCGCATACAGCGCATACTTGCCCACCTACTAGAGATATCCTTTCGGTTTCTGTCTTCCACTTGCATTGTCTTTGGCCCAATGATTCTCCTTGGATTCGGATGTTTGGTTCCTGCATATGGTTTCGATTCTATAGAGTTCGAAACACGTAGCTCAGGTCATAGTAATACATAATGTGCTGGAGTGACTTCGATTATACATGTTGACGATGCCTTTTCCGCTGCCACCAGCCTTCCTGTTGCGGTGTGCGAACTTCAGTAACCGAACTTCTTCTCCGTCTCCGTCTCGCTAATCGCGGTGGCGAGGTGTCGCGAGAGCCCGTCCGCCATCGCGCTTTGGTCCGTCGTTACATTGATCTAAGTGAGGGCTTGCAGTCCGTATTGTAGGTTAGAACGCACCATGTCGAATCCCTCCTTCGCGCTTTGTAGATTGTGCACCGGACGTGCAGAATACTGCGCTATGTAGTCGGAAACCGCCCTGGATGAGTCGGAATGTGGTCTCCGCACTGCACAGGTGGAAAATCGAGTTGAGCACACGCCATTTTTTGCCCTTGGCATATGTGGCCGCAAGGATGTTCTGGATCACACAACTTCTCCACCTCGATAAAGACGCCCTCTGCGCGCGCGACCTTCCTCGACCACCGCGATAGCGAAAGACACGGAGAAACTGACCTAGCCCATCGACGGATAGGATCTCCTCGAGGGTTGTGTACACGTCGCGTGTCTCGATCTAGACGAGCTCGAGCACGGACTCGTTCGCGCGTTCAGTGGAGGTACTATATTCTTATATTCCTATTCTAGGGAAGTCCTTCTTGTTTCCACCTTCCGTCTACAGTACGTATAATATTGTCTTTGGTCCAACGGTTCTATTTAGATTCAAATGCGCACATATCCCTGTCCATGTATTTGTTCTATAGAGGTTGGATCAAAACACGAGCCTAGGTTGTAGTTCAACGTAAATTTCTAGAGTGACTTTGATTACACACATTGACGACGCACTCTCGGCCCCAACCAGTCCTCCCTGTGGTATCCGGGTGGTTCAATAACTGACCTCCTTTTCTGTGCCCGTCTCCTCCCTGACGGCATCGGCGAAGTGGTGCGAGAGCCCGTACGCCATCGCACCTCGGTCGGACGTTACATTAATCTACACAATGTATGAAGTGAATCATTCACTCAAGGTTAAGCCACGGTACACAGAACGTACCATGTCGAATCCCTCTTTCGCACGCTTTGCGGCTCGCCCACCTGAATTGCAGTAGATTGCGCTGGCAGCGCACATACTTTATCAGGCTCTGCTGATTCGTATACGGACCATTTCTTGCCCTTGGCATGTGCGGCCGCAAGGATGTTCTGGATCATCTTCTCCACCTCTGGGTGCGGGTCTGGGGAGGGCGTTGGGAACCCGTGTGAGAGGGAGAGATCATACGGGCCTATGAAGACGCCGTCTGCGCACGCGAGGTGGAAGTGAGCCTTCCTCAACCGCCGCAATAGCGAAAGAGACGGGGAAACTGACCAAGGCCATCGACGGACAGGATATCCTCGAGGTTTGTGTAGCCGTCGCGGGTCTCGATCTGAACGAGCACGAGCACGGACTCGTTCGCGCGTTGGAGGTAGTCTGCCGCGGACACCCCCGGGCCCCAGGCAAGCTGCGTGAACGGGTTCCCGAAGCCCCGCACGCCCGTTGGGGGAAAGCGTGCTGCAGAGACGATGGATGCCGCTTGCGCGCGATTCGATACCTACATTGACTTTGGCTTAGCATACACTGGGTCTTCGACTTCACGATCGCGCCTCCTCTCCATTCCTCCGCTCCCCGCTCTGTCTCCGCCGGGATTGAGATTTGGATATGAGGGACGCACCATGGGAACAAGGACGCCCCGCGCGCCCTGGTCGAGCACGTACTTGATCTGCCACGCCGCGCTCCCGTCCGCGCACGCTCCGGTCGCGGGAATGCGCACGATCGTGCTCGCCGGCGCTCGGGGCATCGGGGCCCAGGCCCGCGATCGCATGCACGGACTCGCTCGCGCCGGGATGGAGGGCGGTCATGCCATGCTCGCAGTCGATGAGGACCCAAGAGAGGTGCGGGGATGCGGAGGCGGCGACGCGGGCGTTGATGGCGCCGGGGAGGGTGAGCCACGCACCGAAGGCGGGCTTGGAGGCGCGGAATGCGCGGAGGAGGGGGTGGGCGTGGGTGAGGGCGGTAGCCATTGGAAGCGGGCTCTGGATGCAGTGGGAGGGGGGGGGTCGAGGTGCGTGTTATGAGGCTGGATGGTCGATCTCAAGGTAAGGTTGCGAAGCGTCCAGCGGGGGAAAGGAAGGGAGTTGGCGCGTAGCTTTGACAGAAGCCTTAGTTTTGCGGGAAACCGTGAAGCCGTGTAAGTGCGTTTGGAAGGACGCGCCGGATGTCATGAGGTACAAAGTTGGACAGACGTGGTCACAGGATAGTTGTGCGTCCTCGTTGCGATTCCTTCCCCGACTGATTCAAAGCCATGAACCTTTCTCTCGACGAGTGGAAGGCGGGGACGCTGACAACGGCGTGACTTGTTTTCGTTCAGGTCACCTGCTATGCACACAATACGCAGGGGAATAGCTCCCTTGAACTGTACTTGATTTACGACGCATGTATGCCTCGGGATATGAGAGTGCGATGGGTCATAACTATCTAATGTTAAGATGATCAGCTTCGTCAAAATCGACCAGTAAGTCCCACCTGCACGAAAAACGCACCAAATGTAGAGCACATGGACCGGAGCATGGTTAAAAACACGCTGAAAGATGAGGTTTGTTTTGGTCATGCAGCTCCCTCAGGGGGAAAGCAGGAAAACGGAAGTCAACAGGTGCTTCTGCACAACGATGTAGCAAGAGGTATACATGATCCCGGACAATCAAGCAAGCCACGATCACCTGTCAGTCTTACGCTTTTTTCTTGTTCTTCTCCTTTCGCTCCCGGTTCTCCAAGCTCGGCGGACTCCCTGCGTCTGAACCGGCGGTCGCACTCGGCTGCGCCTCAGCCTCCTTGCGTCTCCGCTTTTCCTCTTTCCGCCGTTTGCGCTCGGCCTTCTCGTCAGCGGCAGCCCGGCTCTCCTCAACGTCTTCGGCCTCATCCAGTTCTTTCTCCTTCCCCTTCTCCTTTTTGCTCTTCTTCTCTTTCTTCTGCTCCTTCTTCTTGACTTTGCTCTTTTTCGCCGTCGATTCACCGTCCTCGTCGACTTCGTCCTCGGCATCGACCTCTGGGACGACCTCCGTCGAGCGCATCACAGTCGCGGACGTGAACATGGATGCGAACGATAGGCGGCTGCCGCTCCCGATGCCACCAAGTCCTCTGCGCTCCTCGACCTCCAGCGAGGCCTCCTGTCGCAATCTGGAAGCACCCAAACCCATCCGCGGCCGCTCGTCGTAGTCGTCCGCCTCCTCTGCTAGGGCGGGAGTACTGGGCGAGGACGACGGCCGGCTCTTCGCAGCGAGCTTCTCCTTGAAGTAGTCCATGACGCTCTTGCTCGAGACGGTCAAGTCCTGCAGCTTGATCTCTTCGGCGGGTGTCGCGGTACCCGACGGGCCGCTCGAAGAAGTGCTCGGGCCGGCCTCGAAGGGGGTGGGAGGGTAGGACGTCGGTAAGGAAGATGGGGTAAGAGGCGTGGCGGACCCGGAGTCCGCGATTCCAAGGATCTCGGCAAGAGCGGTGGCGGAGGTGGACGCGCGGCTTTTGGCGGCCATGTGTCGTGCGCGGAAGGCAGCGCGAGGACTGTAGGGATTGCTGTAGTGAGTACGCGAAGGGAAGTAGCAGTTGAAAAAGAAAGAGTCGGAGTGGGCCAACGTCAAGAATACACTCGCAGTATTTCCAGATGAAACCAGTGGAAGGTATTGGAGGAACCACTCACTGTCTACTTGGTGCTGCAGGTCGGCTTGTTGGAATCGAGGAAGGAGTAGACGTCCCGGCCTTGAGGGGTGTCGATGCTACCACTTCCACCTCCACCTCCACCTCGCCTTTCTTGCTTTTCTTCTTCGCCTGACTTTCGCCCTCCGAATCCGAGTGATTGTCAGAGGACCTCTTCTTCTTGGATTTCTTCTTTTTCCTCTCGCCCTCCTCCGCATCAGCATCCTTGTTCGTCTTCTTCTTCGACCTCCTCTCCTCAACCGCGCTTGCTTCATCCTGGTCCTCCCCAGCAGACGTCACCATGCGTTCTGCCTCGATGGTAGTCATGTCTGCGCCTTTCGTGAAGCCATCAATCTTCATCCGCGTCTCCTCCTCCCCGTCTCCATTCGTTGCGTTCAGCCTCCGAAGGAGGCTCTCAAAGTCCTTGTTCTGCTTCCATGCAAGACCTTCCGCGCTGTTCTTGTGATCCGCCCCTATGCCGAGCATGTCGAGCTTCTGGTGCACGCTGAGGGCCTTCGTGCGCCCTTCGCCCGACACACCGAGGCCGCTGGACGGGTCCCAGCCAAACTTGGCGAGGTACGCGGCGCCGAACTTGTTCGCATCTGAAACGCGGGTGGTGTAAGTGTATCTTTAGAAGACAGTGTGTAGGAGAGAAGGAGAGGCAGAAGGACTCGGGTGAGAGGAAAGGTACGGAGCTCGTACCATTTGCCCATGCGAGATTGCGTGGGTCGTTCGGGATGCGTTGTTTTGTTTTGCGACCAGAGAGACCCATGAGTTCTAACCAGCCTGGAACAACACGCACAGAGCCAGAGAGCGATTGGAGAGTCAGAGTCTCGGAGATGGGCTCCCGGCCAAGCTCGCTCAGCCCAAGCTCAGCCTCAGCTTCAGTTTCAGGGCGCTTATCTCATCTTTTCTGTGACAGGCATTGCCGTGACGCCCGTGACGTAGCCCCTCGTGACGCGTCGCCATAGCAAGCGCCCAGGCTCCGCCCGAGTCGACGCGCGCAACGGGACCGCCGGTCCTCGGACTTGTCTGTGTTGTCCTCTTACAGCTCCCGCCGTTCTGTTCCTGGTGACTGGATTCGAACGCTTCGCGCATTTTTTTGCTGGAATGCGTAGCCGTCTCCAACCATCAACCTTGCGGCGACTTGCAGTCTTGACCCGACGCACGGCGGCTTCTCCGACTTTGCAAGCGGTCCACTCAGTGTGTGGCCTTCTTCGCGGCTCCACAAATCCACTCTCACCGTCGCCAGGTTTCGACCAGAGGCTCTTGCGTTCCTCATCCGCCTCAAAGTTTCAGTTTTCCTCTTCAGTGACTCCGAGGTCATGACATCGGCTGTTTCATCTCAACCCTCAAGCATCTGAACAGCCCTAGGCGCAGAATTGGCGAGAGCGATATGGCATCTCTTGCTCAACGCGAGGCAGAACACTGGGAACAGCAAGTAAGTACGCTCGTAGGGCTTCTCTACCGTTCTACACATGGACCGATGGTCCGTGAGTAGCCGCCTTCATCCACCCACGCCTGGGCGCGCGACAGTACGGTCTTCTTGCCCAGCTGCACGCACCCAGCGTTTTGGTATTTGCAACAAACATGGCCGCAACGCCCACTTCCCCCGTGCGACGTGCGCGTGAGGGGAGCGGCGTTCGGCGCCGCGTCTGCGAATGCCTGAGCTTAAATCCTCTTCCTAGCCGACGCGTTGCTGATTCGCATGTGAACGTCCCGTCTTCTGTAGGGATGCGCATTACTCGTCCCACCGCCACGACGGGCTCACGACGGATCTTATCCTTTCTGGGAAGTTCACCGTATGTTATCCGGAAGACGTTCCGGACGAGAAGGAGACGTTCGGCCCAGGCGCGCGCATTGACGTCCTCGCCGGGAAGGCGCACGAAGTCTGGATGGGGAACGAGGGTTGGACGTACGTGATTGGAGAGCTCAACGCCCGAAGGAAGGCTCCAAGGTTTCGGCGATGATCGTACGTCCTTACTCACCGTTCGTGAATGTGTTTGTGTCGGGTTGATTTTTGAATGACGTGTAGGGGGCTCGTGAATGTACGTTAAACTGCCGCCGGTCTGGATTGAAGTATGGCCTCGGTCGTGTTCAATTCAAGAGATGATCGGGAAATTCGTTATCCCTACCGCACCGCCGTGAACATGACCAACCCCACCCCCTTCTTTTTGCTCGCCTTTCCGCCGTTGCAAGTCTTTTTTTCATCCGAATCCCGTGTACCGTGAGCGTTCACTGGATGAATGCAGATGCTCGCGTTACGCAAACCCAGTGTCCACATAAAGCGCCATACCTCCGCAACGCGACGAGGAGCCTTTCTCATTCTCAACATCCCCGCCAAGCTCCATCCACCTAATTCGCTGATACCCCGGACGACGCGAGAGTCACGTAGACCAATAAGCCGACGCCGTGGAGATTGGACGGCCGGGGAAGGCGACAGGCTGCGGCTTCTCGAGAGCCAGGCCGTCCTCCAGAGGATCCTTCTCGTGCTCGGCCCGATCCAGCGGCCGCGGCATCGTCGACGTCAAGAATAGAAGCACGGTTATAGTCGACACGGCCAACTGGCTGACGTGCGGGGCGTACTTAAGGACGGCTTTTGGCGGCTGGACGGGAGGGGGAGAGTGGGTGGTCGCGTCGCTTCCTGTCGTGCTCGTGCTGAGGTGGCAGTCCTTCTCCTGCCATCCGAGTACTGGAGGCGCCCGATGCGCTCGACGTTAGCGTCGAGGACGAGGGTCCACTCGCGCTGGCGTCGTCATCGTATGCGCGGGACGATCACAGCAGGACGGGAGCGCCAAAAGACAAGGAGGATTACGCGAGCATTGCGCTGATCAGGACGATGAGGAGGCCGCCGACGACCATGCCTTGGAGAGCGTGTCAGCCCTTGTGCATTTGTTCTTGGAGGGGGGAGGATGGCCTCAATGGCATTGATCAATGATTCTGACTTTCGTCATCATGTTGGGCTGTTTTCGAGGAAGGGGGACTGTGGAGCTAGCACCGTCTGTCTCGCGCCGACCGTTTCTTGGTCGCTCATCGCGGCTGACGATGGCTGACTGCGTCGTGAACCGACCAAGGTAACGACGTTGGTCGGTTCACGAAAGCTGGCCCAAGTTTGTGCAAGCGAGATCCTCACACGAGTCTTAGCATGTATATGTTCCGAGCTCTCTCATGTTTCCCGTTTGACTCATCTTCCGATATGTTTCGGACCTTGTGCTCTACCCTGTGCCTATCTCCGTACCTGGCGCGCTGGGATGTGTTGATGGTTTCCGTGCGACGCAGTCCCGGGCGCTTGAACCGGGGGGGGTGTTGTGATCGCCATTGCGTTGACGTCACCGAACCTTATTTCTGTCTTGTCGTACTGAGTTATGTCCACAGCCGCCTTCTCAACTTCGTAGCCGGGTGGGGGAGAAAGGCATCGTGCATCTTGGAGGGCGGTGGTGTCGTATAAGCATCATCAGACGGCGCTGGGGTACTTGTGGCGGAGCGCTGCAGAGTGGGCACGGTTCGGAGGCACCTTCCGTGGACACTTCTTGCCAGAAATGCTGCCTTGAAAGGGTCGAGCGACGGCGGATGAAAGATGGGACGTTTCATTGCGCGTTTCATTTGAGGCAGGTAAGTTCGTACGTAATAATCAGTGTCCCATTGGCATATGCCATGATCCCCGGGGGTCTAAACGGCCATACTATGTATTCGACCTGTCTCCCAGAACATGTTCCCTTCCACGGGCAGGCCGCTTCCGAGGATACTTCGAAGTGGGTCAAGGTTTCCATCGAGTATACATATCTCCCACGACAATCACGGTCCACGTCGACGAATCGTCGTTCAGCCCGTGAAGCCTCCACCTGGCACCGCAACATCAATCGCGTATGAATGCGGCAGATGGACGACTCGTCTGCACGGCTGCGAGGGTTGCAGAAGATCCAGATCTTACATCGGGATCGTATACGGGGAATTTGTCGGTGTGTCTATCAAGGTGAAGCGGGATTGGAGCAGGGTCGGGCTCACTGGGGGCTGGGGAGACTGATATTGTTGCCAGCCGCTGCCGTAGTGATTTGAATGGGACTGATGGGTTCCGGCCAGCGGCCTTTGGCGACTGCTTCTGTGGGCTGGGTGGAGACGCAAGGTTCCCACTGGACGGCCGCACGTGGGGATGCGAGTGCCCGACGGAGTGGATTGAAGAAGCCATGGACGTGCGCCGGTGTGGAAGCGAGGAATGCCGACTTTACTCTTAGGTCGCGCAGAATGAACGTCCGCCCCCCGCGTTCCGCTCAACGCCCACACGTCCAGCGGATATACTGGCCGCGCCTCAATTTGCCACGGCACCGGCAGGGAATCCGCTAACGGTGGAAGCTCGAACCCAGGTCGCGCCCCGGCCGATCTCCTTTGCCTCGCCTTCGCTTTGCCTTTTCTGTGGCGAGAACACACGGCCGCACGCTTCTCTTCTCTGCATCTGCAACCTGCTCCTCGTCCTTTTCGTATTTACGTCCAGCGCCCGCTCCCTGAAATCAGGTCCTGCCCCACCGCTCTTTCTACCCCCCTTTCGTGCACCCTTGCTCACTTCCCTGCACAGCAGCCGTCGTCCCCTCCACGACCCCGAATTCATCTTAGGACGACGCGCGCAACTCACGAGCCAAAATGAGTGCAGAGATGACCCCGGCCCAGCTCGCCACAGCTGCGGAACATCTGTGAGTGCCCCGGACTCCTCTGCTTGATGGATCCCATCCATCCTCATCCCGATCTTGCCTCCTCTCCTTCCCGCATGTCCATATACACCTGGCTGGGAACTCTACGCTGATCACTGCGCGCAAATCCTAGAATGGCCGCCAAGATGTTCTCTCTCGCTTCCTGTGGTGAGTCGCTCCCGAATACCCAGTATGGAACACGCAAGTGCCTGACGAGCATACCCCCCTCATAGTGATGCTGTTCTACGACATCACAATCACATTCGGGGACGAGGTGGAGAGGATATGGAAGCAGCGGTTCACGGGCGCGACCGTCCTTTGGTTTCTCGTAAGTGCGCTTGCTAACCGCCGTGCTCTGCTCCCGGCTCAGGATCGTGATTTCGCTGACCTCGCTTCGCCGATCAACACTAGAACCGCTACCTTTCGCCGCTCGGCTACATTGTCATTATCGTTTGTGGGTCCCTCCCCGAGTCTTGGTGCTGTGTTATGTGCTAGTACTAATATATGCCCATCGCCTAGCATTCCACGATCCTTCATGGTCCAAGGCCGCCTGCCAGCACTATGTTCTATATCCCGAAGTCCTCAAGGTGTTCACTGCGACTACCGTCGGGAGTGCGTCCTTCTGTTCCGTGTATTGCTTTTCTCCGCCAATGATCTTCGACGCATTAGTCATCTTCATTTTACGATTATACGCCATCTACTCGAAGAGCAAAGCCGTCCTCTATGGCTTCAGCGCCCTCCTCCTAATGGAGCTTGGTATTAAGATTGTCAGTAGCCTCCCGTCATTGCATGGACGCTCCAGTACTCACCAGCAGCATGGAATGCACGCGCGATCGATTGCATGCGTCGCCATGGCCATATGACAGTGGGCATTCACGGACGGGGTCATGCTCCAGCTCCCACCAGGTGTGTATTCCTCACCAGCGCCTTCGGAACCAATCATTGGCCGGGCCGCGCGCCAGAACGTTTGCTGAATGTTCTATTCACCGCATTTCTATTCCTTCATAAGCAGGCCTCGTAGGATGCATCCTGACGGGAAGATCAACCCCGTGCGTGCCCATTCAAAATGACCTTGCGCGTGCCTCGCAACGCCACACAACGCCCGTCAGGGCGAAGCGCGGGCCGCGAGGTCAGCACAATTGCTGGCGTGCGTTCACCCTGACGTCTTCTCTTCTCACAGGGGCGACCGAATCATCTATACATGGGTGGCGGAGCTTTTGTTCGGTAGCTATTCCCTTGCATGTCTCACCGTGCTCGACCGTTCTCACTGACTGCTCCGTCGTCTTTCCCTTGTTTGCGACAATGCATTGTGCTGCGCATCGTTCCCGGGACGGCTGACACACACAGATTCATTCGTGTTTTTCGCGACGCTGTATCGTACGATCCAGCTGTATAGGAGGACACTCATCGGCCAGGCTCTGTCGCTGATTACGGTCATCATGCGCGACGGTGAGTAGTAGGTTTCTTTCGGTTGGACTCCGAGGTTCCTGTGGGTTCGAAACGTGGGCGGTCTTTGTATTCCCTTCACCAGCATCGACTGTGCCTCCGCTAGAACCCTCGAACAAGGTGACAAGGGGTGTCCGTACCTGTCAGGGCTAGGCTGATGGAGCGCACCCTAATGCTAATGACTGCTTTTCCGTTTCCGGCGTCTTTAGGAATCATGTACTTCGCGGTCATCTTCGTGTCAAACTTGGTGACCGTCTTGATTTTTGTCGTGGGTCTTCTCCATTTCCACTGTTCCATACCTGCTCCTGACAACTCATCTCTGATGTGCAGATCGCACCGGTATGTGTCTTGTTGTGCCACACTTCTGGATGGTTGACGTTGACTGGTGTGGTGCGATGTGGTAGCCGGACCTCAAGGTCATCAACGCTTCTTTCAGCACTCTGTTGGTCTTATTTTACCAGACTCCTAGGATTCTAACTGATATCATTATCCACAGTATCACCAGTTTGATGGTGTCCCGCCTTATGCTTAACCTCCGCGGCGAAGTGCTTCGGCGTGGACCCGTTATCTCCAGCCACCATTCCACGTCCCAAATTGTCCGGGATAATAGTGCCGAGTCGTATCAGCCCAGCTACACGAAACCAGAGACGGAGACAGGGTGGTCCGCCTTCTCATCGATCGTCGGCAACCTCGGTGCCCCCGTCATCACGTTCGAGGCGGAGAACAGCAGCTACTACGATGACCTCGACGACGACGACGTTGTCGACCCGGGGTTCTTGCAGACAGCTCACAAAAGCCGGTTCATGCGCACGCCTCACGCGCATTCGCAACACGTTTACCCCCCTGCGCCGCGTTCTCCACTCAGTCCACACCCATTATGCAAAACATACGACGATCGCTCCCTCCACTCGCGACAGCCCACAGAAAGCTCAGACGAAACCATGGGATGGACCAAGGTCTCGATGCTCGACGACGCACGCCCCGCCTACCGCGCCGTCAACCGCGAGCCGTCCGCCGAGTCGTCCTCGTCCTCGTCCGCGTCCGCGTCCATGTTCACCGCGCTGCCCCCGCGCAAGACGAAACTGGCGCGGTTCAAGTCGCTCTCGCGGCCGCGCACGGCGGAGAGCACGACCTCGGAGCGCGACGTGGTCGAGATGATGCAGACGCGCTCGATGCCCGCGCCGCTCATCGTGCAGGTGACGGAGGAGGTCGTCGTCGACCACATCGAGGACGCCGAGGGCCGCGCGGACGCGGCGAATCGCGCGGAGGGCTCGGGTCGCGCGCGGAGGCCGTGGCTCGCGCCGCCGTCGTGGAGGCTGAGTCGGGACGGGCACCATGAGGAGGGATGATGATGATGATGCACGTCGGTCGTGTGGGGGGAGGGGCGGGGTTGGTCGCGCGAGACACGAGGGGTGAAAGTGACGAATTAGTGTGTGCTGGATGTGTGTGTTGGTTGACTGTGCGCTTTAATTGACTCTGTACGAGTTGTTACTTACCCTTTGACTAATCCATACCCCGGATGGCGTGCACCTCGCTGCACAAACGTGAAACAGTGTGTGATGCCTTTCGCTGAGCAGATTGACACTCCATATTTGTGTATGGAGTGCGGCGTGATAAGTATGCTACAGGATGTTCTGCCGACATGGTACTTAAAGTACGTTGAGTTCTGAACATCCGCCGTCGTGTTCTCCCCGTCCTGCCCCGTCCTCCCCCATCATGGCCACTCGCCCGCGTCGACCCAGTTGGCGTTCTCGTCCAGCCGCACGTCGAACGTCCACTTGTGATTGTCCATCCACTGGTCGCCCAAGAACGTGTCGTAGAACTTGACGTGGTGGTCGCCCGCCGCGTCCACGAAATAGCCGACGACGCGCGGATCGGGCCCGAGGTACTCATGTCTGCGCGTCGCCGTGTTCCAGGCCCCCCACCGTGCCGTCGGTTTGATTTGACATTGACATTGACGTTCGTGGCCGAGTCGGCGAACGTAAAAGGCAGAATTTGACGCGTGACGGGACGTATGTATTGAGATGAGGCCGGGAGCGCGGGGAAGCAAGGAAGCACGAGAATGGCGGTTGGGCGGCCGGAGCGGGGAAGCGGTGTAGAGAGGCGTTGAGAACGGTGCACTGGAAAGAAAGAAGGACGGAAGGGCGGGAGAAGCAGGCAATTTACGAGAGGATCATGAGCGTGGGGCCAAGGCGGGACACCTGGCCATGCGCAGTACGGACGCACGCGTATGTGGTGAGCTCGGTGCACGTAGAGCGGATCATATGTGGGCGGCACGAACGCCGTCCACAGTGACGGTGTTCTCGGTGGGACGAGCATTCTAAAGTACATATTTTGGGTCGACCGAGAGCGTCGCAGATGCTCGTTCTGACACACGGAAATGAACGTGTACACACGGCAAGCACGAGGCCGACCCGCAATGAAGACTTAGGCGGAACGAGGATCCACGGCCGTAGCCCATTGCATATACTTATGCTCGAGCGCAAGTCGGACAACCCGGCATCCCATTACCCGAGCCACAAAAGAGGCATCTGAACAGACTCACCTCCTCGCGAGGATGCCCTCCGCGCCGACGTAGTTCGCGCACCCTTCCATCATCACCACCACCTTCTCTGCCCTCCCGTTCACCGCCGACTCGAGCGCAGCCTTGTCCTTCTCGCCCCGCGCGACCCGCTCGCAATAATGCCGGTGCACGAACTGGTTGAGGTCCGTGCCGGGGTACACTGCGCGAACGTCGCTCCCGTGGCGCGCGAGGTACGTCCGCGGGAGGTACACACGCGTGCGCTCCTGCACGATGCGCTTGTCGAGCGGCCAGCGCGCGATGGCCCACGCTTGCGCGCGGCGGTGCTCCGAGAGGGCCTTGAGCGCAGCTTGCTTTACTTTGGGGTCCACCTCCGGGGCGGGTGCGGGCTTGGGGGTCGGAGGAGGGAGGGGGAGGTCCTGAGGCTCTGTCTTGGGCGTTTTTGTGGTGATCGCCATGTGGGAAGGGGAAGGTGATGCAGCAAGCAGCAGTTGCGAAACTGAGTCTGGACGGCAGTGTTGCAATATATGCCTTGCTATAGTCCGTGTCAGCTGCAGTGCGACAGCAGTGACTCTGGATGAGTGCAAGCGTCTACAGTCGAAATGATAAAAGATAGTAAAAGATTTGATGTCGCAAACGCCCGCCCGATTTGGAATCATCCAGATCTTGGCGATCTGTGTGCGACTGCCAGTGGAAGTTGAACCTTTCACGACGGGCAAAGCAGGGGTTTCGGCAGTACGGAAACGGTGAGGAAACTGGTGGGGAAACTTCAAGTTTCTCAGCCATTTCCGGGATGTTTCGGGGTCCCGGAAATTTGGCGTTTCCCGGGTGTTTCCAGAGACCGGAAACGGGTTGGGGTGTATCCGTAAAAGGAAAACTTTGGGGAAACAGGCAGGAAACGTGGTGTATCCCTTGACATTGTCTTGAAACACCACGTTTCTCACCCGTTTCCCCACGATTTCCCCTTTACAGAAACACCATAAGCCGTTTTCGGTCTCTGGAAACATCCCAGAAACGTCAAGTTTCCCGACCCCCGGAACACCCCGAAAACAGCTCTGAAACTTGAAGTTTCCTGACCAATTTCCCCACCGTTTCCCGACTCAGGAAACACCTGCGTTGCCCGTCGTGTTTGGAAGGTAAACAGGATTAGTCGTCGTCTGATTCCTGATACGTATGGCACAAAGCAACGTGGATGTGCGTCTGGAGGGAGACGGTATATAGCGATACGAGTGGTGGCCGCCGAAAACTTGCTGTTGTGCCCTCCGATCTTCTCGGGAATTTCAGCCACAAGATACAGTGGGACTATCGTGCGACGCTAACAGCTCCTGCGGTCGTGGCTGGTGAGTTGAATGGAGGTATTACTTGGGGATGCAGAGAATATGATCAAGAAGCTTGAGTGTACACAGGTGAGAATGTGATAGTATGATCGCTCGGACGTCCGCGCTTGGAGGGTTCGATCGCGAGGCACAAGTTAGGGGCTGTCGCAAGATGATAGAAGTGGCATACAGCGGTACGCCGTACAAGCTGTCTTAGCGTACTGTAGCCTACTTAGTGTGGGGTATGGCAAGGCCGGGAGATAGGCGCCACAGGAACAATCAGCTGCAAGAGACGGACAGAGATAACACCCGGGACACTTGATTCTTGAAATCGGGACTCCGAGAACGACGTCGACATGCACGGCAGGCAGGATTATGAGTCGCAGGATCGTTTATTTCGGTCTGTCTGCATGGCGTCTGACAGATGCACAGCGTTGTCGAGAGTCGAGATGATCTCGCCCACACATGATAGAGGGAAACGGTGAGAAGGCAAGGTGGACGAAAGGGGCAATAGCACCCACCCACTGTGGTGTGCTCTAACCCACGCAACCAAAGAAACTGGAGTGACGTGGGACAAGCCAGGGACAAGATAATTTGGCAAGGTAGGGCGGTGGGGTCGGTGGCATGTGTGTCTGTGGTGAGGTGAGGGGGGCGCCACCGCGGAAGGAGAGGCGGAAGGCTAAAGTAACATTCAGTGCGATCGCGGACGATGTTATCGCGAAATGCCATATATGGTGCGGAAATCGGGAACAGCAAGGATGAGTGGCTAGGCACGTCTGACTTGGCAGGATCGGGCGAGAGATCGGGGCTTATCGCACTGCTTCGCGTCACGACCCGAACAACGCCAGCGCCCACAACTTGGCCTTGCTGGCACACTCGCGTTGGCAACCCCGCCGAGGACGACGAGCAGCCCAACAAACCCGCTCAGGAAACAGCAAGGGCAGTACGGCGCTCTCGGAAGGCCCGCGAAGAACGATGTGGGGTGTCGGGATAGGCTTGGCCTGGCGTCTGGAACGGACAGAGCTTGAGAGGATATCAGGGTAGATAAACTGTCGGCTGCTCATTGGACGATAAGTAGAATGGTTCGCGCTCTCCCGTCGCATTCGGATTCCTTTATCTTCCTCTCAAACGGGGCCTTCCTTTTCTTCTCATCCGAACGTTCGTCCCGTCACGGTCGCTCTCCCCGACGCGCTCCTCGTCGTCCCTCTCCTCCCGGACCAGCTCTAGCAGCCCCCCTGCCTCGCAAGAGCAACCATGGTCAACATAACGTACGATGCCTGTCAGTGTCCTCCTTCATCCCGGTATACCCCGCCCCCCCGCTGACCCCTCCTTAGCGGAATCCATCCAATATAACGATTCCAACGGTGACCTCGTCACGGTCTACTCCCCGGGAGACATTGCTTGGGTTCTGGCTTCGACAGCTCTTGTCTGGATCATGATTCCCGGCGTCGGCTTCTTCTACTCTGGCCTTCTCAGGAGAAAGAATGCCCTCTCCATGATCTGGGCCTCCATGATGACCCTCGCCGTCGTTTCCTTCCAGGCGAGTTTTCGTCTCTTCTTATACTCCGTCCATCTTGAGCTAACAATCCCTGTAGTGGTTCTTCTGGGGGTGAGTGCATTGGTATGTACGACGTGTGTCTTCCACGGCTGACACACCCTTCCCCAGCTATTCGCTAGCCTTCAGCGACACCGCTAGTGCATATATTGGTAACCTCAGTGCGTATATGCACTGGCCGCCCTAGATATACCTTTCTAACCATGCTTTCCTGCGTAGAGCACTTCGGCTTGAAGGGTGTCCTTGCACAGCCCTCCGTGGGCAGCACCAAGGTCCCGGCCCTCGTTTTTTGTGTGTTCCAGCTCATGTTCGCTGCCATCACGTACGTCTGTTTGTCTTCTGCTTACTATCTGCCATTTACCCACTGGCCCGTCCGAACCCAGTCCCATGATCGCTATTGGTGCTATTGCCGAGCGTGGTCGCCTCGGTCCCATCATGGTCTTCGTCTTCATCTGGTCGACGATCGTCTATGACCCCATCGCTTGCTGGACCTGGAACCCCAACGGCTGGTCCTTCAAGCTCGGAGGTCTCGACTTCGCCGGAGGAACCCCCGTCCATATCTCGTCCGGTACCGCCGCCCTCGCCATTTCCATCTACCTCGGCAAGCGTCGCGGGTATGGCACCGAGCGCCTCGCGTACAAGCCGCACAACACCACCTACGTCGTGCTTGGCACCATCTTCCTGTGGTTCGGATGGTTCGGCTTCAACGGCGGCTCTGCCCTCGCTGCGAACTTGCGCGCCACCCAGGCGTGCATCGTCACCAACTTGGCGGCTAGCGTCGGTGGCCTGACCTGGATGCTCTGGGACTACAGGCTTGAGAGGAAGTGGTCCGCGGTTGGCTTCTGCTCGGGCGCGATCGCCGGTTTGGTGGCGATCACGCCGGGGTCTGGTTTCGTCGGAGCGCGTACGTGGTTGACTTCTTGTCGTCTGTTCGTGGCGCAATGCTTACACGACTTGGACCGCAACCCTAGCCGCTGCTGTACTTTTCGGCTTCATGGCCGGTACCCTTTGCAACTTCGCCACCCAACTCAAGTTCATCTTCCACTACGACGACTGCCTTGATGTAAGCATGACTTGCAGCTCTAATATGGCTACGCCATTCGCTGACGTATGTCCTTGCGCGTCAGATCTTTGCGTCGCACGCGATCGGCGGCGTCATCGGTAACATCCTCACCGGTCTCTTTGCCCAATCCAGCATCGCCACCTTCGACGGCAACCTCGCGCCCATCGCCGGCGGCTGGCTCGACCACCACTATATCCAGCTCGGGTTCCAGGTCGCGGACTCGGTCGCGGGCATGTCGTACTCGTTCGTGATGACGACGATCATCCTCTGGATCCTGCACTTCATCCCAGGCATGCGTCTGCGCGCAAGCGAGGAGGCGGAGATCCTCGGTATCGACGACGCGGAGATGGGCGAGTTCGCGTACGACTACGTCGGGATCGACCTCGGCCAGGCGGGGCACGAGTACCACGACGACCACCATACGCACGGCGAGCTGCCCGCGACGACGGGCGGGCGCGAGCCGAGGCACGTGCATGGGGCGAAGCACGATTCGTCGAGCAGCGACGCGGACCACGAGAAGAACACGCACACTGCCACGTCGGCGTCTGGGAACTGAAGCTGAGCCCGCATGCGGCGGGGCACGCGACGGTCATGGACTGAACTCGTGCTGGGATAGATAGCTTGCGCTAATCGTTGCGAGATGCAACTGTACTGAAGTTCATCCTACTAAGTAAATATTGCTTTGGGACTGTTTCGCGTTGGATCGTAATAAACTTGGTTCATTCCCTGTCGGGTGGAGTGAGGTGCGGCACGAACGAGCGTTTGTGCGCAATGCGAGGTAAGTGTGGGGTGGCGAGGTGAAGGCGACCTCCACCAGGAATGTAGTTGAGTATTATTAGTACTGGTGAGCTCGTTGGTCAATATTCAATAGAAACCGTGACGTGGTAGGACGGACCGTAGTCTAGTATTGGCCAGATGTTTTGGCGTGTGTGCTTTATTTGAACTGCCGACTTGACGTCTAGTCAGAGGCCTAACTTAGGAAGCAATCAACTTGAATGTGGTGACTAGTAAAGTTGCAAACATACTAAGACTGGTATGTACAATACATGGCAATAACTCTACCACACTGTGTCGGCGCCGCTTCAAAACGGATACAGGACTCCACCAGGCCCGCTGCCAGAGAACGTACAGACTTTCGTCATTTCCTTGCGAGCATGAGCATATCCGCAGGAGCACAGAGCCTAAGGAAGCGTGAAGGACCGCCAAAGAGACCAGACCAAGCCAAGACGAGAACAAGGACGAGGAGAGCTATTGGAGAGCCAGGGCCCAGCCCTAGTAAGCCTAGGGAGCAGTCACCCGGTGCCGCCGGACCGACGTTATGCGTCGATCGAGCGCAGCGAACGCACCATCGTTCAGCTGGGCAAGGGGCCCGGAGAACATGGCGTCCTGGCCGAGGGCGCTGACGACGCCCCGGAGCCCGAAGACGACCTCCTGCATTGAGCGCATGATGGAGATGTTCGCCGCGCTCGTAAGAGCGACGTTGACCGACCGGAGGCAGTCGTGGATGCGCACGGACAGCTCCGCGAGCGTCGCACGCGCCGTCTCGAGCACGCGGGCCTCCGCGCCGAGGTCTTTGGCCTTCTGCCTGAGCTCGGCGACGCGGGCGGAGAGGCGTGCGCTCTCGGCGTGCTCCTTCTCGAGGCTCTCAGTCTGGAGCTGGAGTTGCTTGCGCGAAACGTCGAGCTCGAGCGTGATCCGCGAGATGACGCCCTTCTGCTCGTCGACGGGCGCCTGGAGGGCTTCGCGGTCGACGATGGCGATGACGTCTGTGAAGCTCGTTTCCGCCAGTCGCGGTGCGAGGGCCAGGACGAGGGCCCCCTTGACGCAGAAACGGGGATCAGCTTCTGCAGTAAGGACGCGCACGGCGAAGCCACACACGCACCCCCAAACGGACTATGTCGCGCGTTCGGGTCTTCTTGCGCAGGACGGATTCGGCCTTGTCTAGCTGGTACTCAGCGTGGTTGAGGCTTGCATTCAGGTTCATGATGTCGGAGTTGAGGAGTAGAATGCGCTCCGTGGTCGCAGCAGCGAGATAGTCGGCTTGTCCAAGTTCAAATGTCGTCTGCTTGATGGACGCCTCAATGGTCCGCCCTTCGTTCAAGTTATTCATAAGGCGCTCTCCTGTCGCCATGAGCCACCGAGTCACTGTCGCGTGTGCGGAACCGAGACTCTAACGGGTGAGTCGGGAGGGGAGGGGAGGGGTTTCAGCCAGGGCGTCAGGTGTGACTGAGGAACATACCTCGACGACCGTCGTGCTGAATGCAAGGAATTGCCCGAGTGTCACTTGCGGGTAGTTTTTTTCGACGAGCTCCGAAGACGCCACAGGTCCCTTGTAGCCCTGGAGCAGGACGACGATGCCGTTCATTGCGCCGATAGAGCGTTGGACGTCTGCGACAATCGAGGGCTTATAGTCGGACTCCATGGTTGGTAGCGGGTTGGGAGGTAGACGGGGCAAAGACCCACGGTCGAGGGCACCTCAAGTGGGTATATGTGGAAACACGTTGGGAACGCACGGCCAGCATGGCGGTAGGCTCATCGGCAGGGTTGGGGCAGGACACAGTCCATGACATCTTCCCCGTACCACAGAAGCACGAGCACGAGCCGGTGTCCGCTTCCCACGTCAAGTCACGGTATATAAGGTTCATGAAACCAGGTGTGCCAGGAGCCGTATATTCGAAAAACTCATGAGGGAGGGTTCAGCGGTGCCCAGTGAAGTCCAGACCTAGTCCATAGTCGATCAAAGTCCATACATGGGTCGAGGGGTAGTAGCACTTGAGAGAGACGACGACATCGGTGCTTTGCAGGGAGGATTGTCCAGTGACCGCCGTGTCCGGCACCTGCATCGCATTCCTGCTGTCCAAGAAACCTAAGGCAGTGCAATAAAGGCTATGCTGGGGGCTCACTCACCCTCGATAGGAGCCCCGCCTCCAGGGACTCAGGTCGGAATCGTACATTTGACTTCGTCGACGCTATTATAGACGCTTGAATATTTTTCACGTGTGCCCTTCCAGGAGCTTGACTTCAATTCATATTTGAGATCGTCATTCCAGACGACGTCGAGGTCGGAGCCCCAGTGCCATTGGGGAATGGAGACATGAGGGATAGATGTGTCGGAAATTTCCAGACACGTTTATCAGCGCGTATGACACTCGTCATCACCTAACTCCGACTCAGGTACGGCAGTTATGGAGGACTGTGAGCGTTTACAAGCGTAGATTGGTAGACTAGCTTGTAACCCCTCGAAATCCCTCATAATCGCCATAACCGAGGAGTCGCGTCATAACGCGGCTCGTACGCGCTGGTAAGGTTTTTCGGAAACTTCCAACATTTGGGCGGAACAGAACGATGGTGGAGGAATATGGCCGATTTCGTCATGGAGCCACAAACTTGCTTTATCCGGGCCAATGTGTATCTATGATTCCATACCGCAAGGCGTCACAGCTTGCTTTAGAGTGCAATTAACATCAGTCCTTATCGGCGGACAATAGGATCCTGTGCTCACCCGGCAATGCCTGATATGCTGCGAGCAAGAACTATGAGATATTCACGACCAACGTCGTGGACGGATTCATGGGACAGGTGATGAAAGACAGCGTGATGTCGTGGGAGAACGTCATGAGGCCATAGAACGGCATCGGCTGCTTGAACGTCCTCGTGCGGTCCGTCCATTCACAGATGTGGTCCCCGGGACAGGCGTGATCAGGGGCGCTCGACGGTGGCTTCCCCGTGTAGAACTGCAGCGTAGCCCAGTGGGGCTCGCCTGCCGTCTCGTCCACCCGATACGCGGAGTGGCACCGGCCGAGCGACAGTATCATGACCGCATCCTCGTTGATCTTGTGCTTGAACGCCAGCGTCACCGGCGTTGAGCCGTCCCATGAGAAGTCCGTCCTCGTCAGGGTCTCGAGTGACCAAAGGTGTTGTCGGAGGAGCCGCTCGAGCTGCTCCTTGCAGAAGCGGAATGGCGTGGACAGGCTCCGGTTTACAAGGAGGCGCGGTCCGGCGCCTGCGTCCTGCGGAGGTTGGTGGACTATATAGATGACCTTCCACTCGGCCGTGAGTAGTTCGCCGTTGAAGTGCCACTCGCTGAGGTCGTTGCCGAGGGTCACGGTGCGGTATCTGTCCACGCCTGGATGGTAAAGAGGACGAAGTGGATCTGGGGCAGTGGGACATGGGGTGAGGAATAGTCCAAGGGTTCTGCCGTCTTTATTAGAACAGCACAGGATGACAACCGAGTAGGACGAGGACTCGAACAGCATAACATGGGCGCGAAGACCATAGGGTGTGACAGCAAACGTGGGAAGTCCAGGCTGGACGGAGTCGAGTGCATCGGAAAACACTTCGGTATCTGCGGCAGGCTGGCATCGGCAATATCGGCATCTGTAGAATGACCATCAATTGGCAGAGACTCACGGAAACAGGTCTGCTTGGTAGTACCATCGGATCGCGGGGAGCGTTGAACGAAATCTGGTTGCATGACGCGAAAGCGGAAGGAGTGGCGGCAAGAAGGCAAGATTTGTCGTCGTGAATGTGGCGTGGGCTGGAGGACTCAGGCGTGAGCGGTGGTAGGTACGGCACGACACAACACATGCCCCAAGCAAACAGAGAGGTGTCGATCGATCTCTTCAAGATCTCCTCTTGCAGCCGCCGAAATGACTGACGGCCCTCGCCATACAATGTAGGCATGTTGATCCCGAAGATACCCATCAGGCAGTACGCCTCGTCCTCTGGCCGCGTCGTCTTGCGCTTCGCGGCCCAGGACATGCGCTGCGAGACGCTAACGTCCGAGAGCTCTTCCTCGAGCCTCAGAACTGAGACAGGGATCAAGGTTATCTCCTCGAGCAGCACCGCTAGCGCACCCTTCGTTCCCAGCACTTCCCAGTCCTTGGACAGAAATATGACGATGTCGGGCGCCACCAACTCCTGCAACGTCCAGCCGCGCGTATGCCACCTGCTCTGCCGAAAAGCGGAGTTCTTGCTGGAAAGGATGGTGTTGTTGGGTAGGTCTTTGAGGTAGGCATAACACACCTCGGCGAGCCCGTAGTAACGGTACATCGAGTTGATCGCCTCAGAGAGTTCGGAGCTGCTAGTCTTGTCGATGCAGCAGGTGTCGACCCAGACCCACCGATACCCGTGGCGCTCCGCGAGGATGCAACACTCCCTGAGTTTCGCGCAGACGTGATCCCGAGGGGTCCCCCCAGCGAGTGCGCATTCCGCTCGCAAAGACCAGAGATCTTGGAAGGTCTGTTCGCTGGGGTCCCAGACATGGGAGAGGATGGCGTAGCCTCCAGGAACGTCCTCGGGGGAGACGAAGAAGTAGAGCTCGGCACGGTCAGTGCTCAAAACCCACATAGGAAGACTTCAGTGTGAGAGTAATCAGTTTAACATATAGGAACGATGAATGGTGGAAACGACTTACCAATGTGAGTTGGAAGGTGTCGGCCGGGAGGTGCTGAGGCGAACATGCACAGAGGTGAACGAGAGGACAGATCCATCGATGAGACATTGATATAGAGGATGTCGAGAGCAGCGGACGGCACCGGTAGAGGCCTAGGGATGCAGTCGAGAAACCTTCCATGTCCTCGGATGTTCGGCCTGAGAAACAGTCCGGCGTCCGACGGTAGTCCACTTGCAGCCAGGACTGTCCTGGCACCTTCGTCGCACGGGCCATCAACGTTCGACCACAATTTTTGGAACATCTAGGCTTTAGACATGCGCCATGGCTATGGATTTGATGGTTGCGGGAGGAGAATGTACCGAAAATCGAGCAGCTGGCAGTCGTCAACTGACAATAATTAAGTACTGTATTCGGCGCCAAAAAGGTCGCCACTATTGCGCAGGGACCCCGAACAGGCCTGAACCGGTATTGGGAGCGGCATGATGGGTACTAGGACTACTTAGTAGTAAGATTACAGTAGCACCTTGGACTTCCAGCTGTTCTCCCTCAGGCCCTCGCATGTCAGTGCAGTCCTTTTGGTCTCCATCCCACTTCGACTGAAATTATTTTCACAGGACAGTGCACAAAGTCCAGAATACCCGTCAGTGGTGCTTCCGTTAACGTTGACCCTCGCCTGCATCGTATGTCCACTCCTGCGCCATACTTACTTCCAATTAATACCGTTGCTGACTACAAAACACTCCGTCGTATGTACATAATTTGAACAGATAGACGTCGTCCGTGGCGATCGTCGCGGTAGCCTGGAAGATCGCCGCAATCGACATCCTCAGTGCTCACATTGCCGATGTCCCCGCACACACGAGGACGAGGTGACCTCCACGGTGGTTTCCTTCGGACCTGGATTCCCTTGTACCTCTTGTGCTACTCCGATGGCCCACGAGCAACGATCGATGAGACACCAAACCCTCCGGCACAGGTATGGCGCGTCGAAAGAGACGACGATCCCACGAACTTGAGCGTCGATCCCTGCCAGCGAGAACGGATCCGCACCGCACCGCACCCCCCGTGCTATCAACAACGCACCCGTGAACCAGGTCGTTGACGTGTGAGCGCACGAGGCATGACGGCTGCAGTGCCAGTACGGTGACTTGTGGGACCTTGTGTATGCCGGGACACACAAGTGATCCAGATGCCGGCAGTCCTTCGCAAATGGGTTCGCATGGAACGTCGACAACAGACGAATGTTTCCATGCATTTCCATCATTGGCGGCGGTTCGATGGTGCTCGTGTTGATTGCCTTCGGATGCCGAGAGGGCGCGGAGTTGGAGTTGCGGAGAGTCGGAGTGCGGGCGGGAAGCCTTTTGTGGTCCGTGGGTGTAGGTTCAAGAAGTCTAAATCGAGGGTGTAGACAATTATGTTACAGGTGCAACTCATGTCCTTCAGAAGTACTCGATCAGTTTTCTGACCGTATCCTTCTCGTCCGTGCCGGTCATGAACTTCTCCATCAGCTACATGCAAACACCCAGTCAGCAATGCCAAAAACGCCCATACACACACCCTCTGACTCACCTCGTTCACAACTAAGTACTTCTCGACAAACTCCTCTCCAAGCGCGCTCTTCATCGCCGCATCTGCGCCTAGCAACGCCCGTGCGTCCCGTATCGTCTGCGGCAGCCTCGCCGCGTTCTCCAATCCCACAGCCTTCCTCTCTGTGACGTTCATCTCATATACCGCCTTCGCACAATCTCCGGTCGTCAAAACCGCCCCGTCCACGATGCCCCTCAGGCCCGCCGCGACAAGGGCAGCGAACGCCAAGTGCGGCGTCGCCGTCCCGTCCACGCACTTGACCTCGAAGTGGTGAGCGCCCGCCGGGCCGCACAGCCGGAGGGGCACCTCGCGGTTATCCGTCCCCCAGCAGGGATACGTTCCCCCGGACCAGATGCCGTCGACCACGCGCGCGTACGAGGCCGCGATGGGGAGCGTGAGTGCGCAGACTGCGGGGAGGTGTGCGAGGACGCCCTGGAGGAAGGACCGCTCGGTGGGCGTGAGCGTCGGCGCGCAGGACGCGTCCGCCGATCGTGGGGCGTTATTTCCGCCATGCACGGAGATATGGGTGTGCGCGCCGTTGCCACCTATGGGAGGGGCAGTCGTCGAGTGGGAAGGGGGGATGTGAAGGGTGAAGATGCGTCAGTCATGAGGTTACAAGGGGAGAAAGGAAGGAAGTAAGAAGGGAGGAAGGATGCACACTTACAGTTGTCGTTGTGCAGCCGGGGCGAGAATGTAGCTTTGAGGCCGTGCTTGTTCGCAATGTTGTAGATCGTCTCCCTTGTGAACACGACCGCGTCGGCAGCCTCAAGGGGGCCAAGGGGGCCCGTGATCACCTCATACTGTCGTACAGTTAAGGTTAGCATCCAAAGCCTCCGAGGCACAAGACCACAGGAGCACAGAATGGCAAAAGCCACCGCCGACGCACCAAGCCGCTAACTACCGGATGGTACATATATAAGGTACTGTAGGTTGAGCACTTTGATCGCCGGTAGGGAAAGAAGCAAAGGAATGGTCGCAAAAATGGAAAAGTGGAAGCTAGCAAAGAAGGGTGTCAAGTAGGCTCATCGCTCACCTGGCCCGGCGCAGCTTCCGCATGGTACATCTGGAGCTCGATCCCTGCCTCGACCAGGCATCGTGCGATCTCCTCCAGCACCTCCGCCTCCACGCTCCCCGTACGGAACTTTACGGATGTCGACCAATCACCCGAGCACGCATACACCGGCTCGGGCGTCGTCGCCTTCAAGAGGATGAACTCGGACTCGACCCCAACGAGGAACGAGACCCCTGCTCTGTCCTGCGCTTCCCTGCGTGCACGAAGTTGTCGTCAGTATTCCCATTCGCGTCGCATTCCGAGAATCGAGACCAGACACTGGACCTATCAAGGAAGAGTGCAATCGGGCGTTGACAGAAACTTCGAAAGCTAACCCGAGACGACTCGGGTCGGGCCGTACGGGCACAGAAGTGCCGTTGGCAACGCAAACGTGGCACGCTCTGGCCCGGGGAGTGCGCGAGGACAACGACCACGCATTTGCGCTTCGCAGAAGACCTGATGCGCCTCTTTATGCGGCATATATGCCGTCATGTCACCATCGACAAGCAGGCATAGCACACATCCGTTCACAGTCTGATCAACACGGCGAATGGGCTAAAGCATTCAGGCATGAAAACCGGGGATTCCACGCATATGTTTCATACCCGTTGAAAATGTTGTGCGCTCGCAGCATTCCGACTCTGATATGAAAGCACTCGAGCCCGCCACACCAGACAAGAAAAAAAACACGCACTTGACCAGCCTCGCGAGGATCGTCCTCGGACACAGAGGCACCACCAGCCCCGCTGCCGGACTCGGGCTCTTCTCCTGGAACCAGCCCACGACGCTCGCGTGTCCGGGCGCATACGTGCACACCCGCCAGGTCCGCAGGTCCGGGACGTACAGGTACTCGCCGACGGGCCCGAACCCGGGCGCGAGCTTGAGCCCGACGAGGCCGAACGCCACCTTGCTCACACCGATGCCGGGGCGGGTTTTGGCGGGGTCCGAGAGCAGCGCGCGGAAGTAGCTCGCGGAGAGGACGCGGAACCGGACGGTGTTGATGTAGTCGACCCACTGGACGCGGACGAACGCGATCTCGGGCGCGAGGAGCTCGTCGAGGGTCTTCGGTGGCGCGAGGGGGGCGCTGGTGTTGGGGGCGTAGAGGACGCCGTATGCGCTAGGGTCTGCTGGCATGGCGTGGACGGCGGATGCGGGTACGGTGGAGGGGGGGGGTGGCTCGTTGTGGTCGACGGCCAGGGTACGTCCTTATTTGTGGGCCCGGTACTTGTTGGAAAGTCGTAGCCAGGTCGTAAGCTTCCCAGTCATCCTGGCCTTGTTCGGTTGGTTATCGGCCTCGTGTAATTTTGACAATCGTGCAATGAAGCCCTACCTCGTCCTTCCAGGTCTTTGGCGTCCCTTGAGCTATCGAAAGCCACAGTTAGTGTAGGTATAACCTGCTGAACACAGTACGCTAAAGGATCTCACAGGCGGCGATTCGATGAGGAGGAAAGAATGAAATTTGAAATATCCAGCGCTCAAGAGCAACTTATCGGCGTATCGCGCAGTTGGCTCGGCGCTCCGCTCATGTCCAATGTTTTCGGAGCCGAGTTTACCGCATCAACATGCGCATTCAATGCACCGGCCTGGAGGCTGGTTACGCTCAACCTCATGTTTTGTGGTTGGGGCGGCCGCAAATCTTGACTGGCACTCTGAACGGAATGAAGCAGTTCGGATGAAACCGTATTTTCTAAATTACGGAACCGCAACGGCTCTCAACGGCTACGGTCTACCGAGCATATTTGAATACTCGTTGAGGCAGCAGGGTCAGGAGCCTGATGACGCCAAGCATATGATAAGTACTAGTCCCCCGAAAGATGTTGTTTGAGAGTGTGCGTAGCAGGATATTACGATACTTACCTTCATGTGGTTTGCAGAATAGCGACGGACGAGGGCCAAGTCCTAATATGTCAATATGGCCGTAGAAGTACAGACTCGGAGTCGGTCAGCACGTATGTGAACTAGGTAGAGAGGTCGCTGTGGTCGCAGGGGTCTTCGAGGTGGTGCACACCCACTTCCAGAGTCACGCGTGCGCGTAGGATGCTAAGTCCCAGACTGGACCCGATGTCAGTCAGACAGGTGCCAGTGCCACCAACCAAAGAAGGACCGGTGCGTGTGAGGACGCGGAACGCGTGAACATAACAAAAAAGAGCATGTCAGAGGGTGACATAGACTGGCCATTTTGCTAGGTACCTCGCACTCATCGAAGCGACCGTGCCCAAGCCCGATTCAGCGCGGGTGCATGAACTCTAGATTGCTATCGGAAACGGGAGGCACTAGGTTGGCTTCGAGGCCACGTCTTTGTCTGTCCTTGTGGTTGCGAGGGTCCGAAACAATGCTTGAAATTCGAAGCCTAGAATAGTGCGCATACACTCCCATGGATGGCGAATAAGCATGGTTCATGCGGCATGTCGAGACGGTCGGCGTTGGAAATAAGACAAGGATAAATATTTAGTCGGAACATTGGGGGCTCCAGCGAGTCGACGTAGTGCAGGCTAAGTGCAGGTGATACCTTAGCGCAAGGGCACTCGAGGCAGACGAGAGTGTTCAACTCCGTGAAGCCTATGAAAGGGACTATGTTGTTAATATGTCAGGCTGGTAAATGCGCGGCCGGTGTAGCCGTACTGCAAGGCGATCAAAACGGGCCAAGTCCTGGGAAAGACATGCAGATGGCGTGCATAATGGTGCGGTGCCGCCAATCGCCACGGTGGAAACCGACCGTCGGATGATGTTGCTCGGTGTTGCCCGAGTGGGATAGGGAGAAGTCAAAGGGGGTTTGGGCAGCCATGCAGGATGCCTGTGGAGGCAAGTTCCCAGATGATATGGGACTGAAGGCTGTCAGGAGCCTGAGAAATAATACGGTGGGGTGGGCGAGGATCGGGACCTATGCTCGACGGAACCTTGCGGTAGGCCACAGTTGGCGAATCAGCAGCCATAAGCAGCAGATAGCGCGCGCGAGGCATGCGCTCCAGCCTTCCGTTTAGCGTTCCGGCCGAGTGTACCTCACACTAACCTAAAAATCCTCCATGTCTATGTTTTCCGAGTACCGGAGTGGGGCTGTGCGTCCTGCATAGATGTTTTCAATGAGGAGATGTTCCTAGATGATACCGGGCCGATAGGTTGGAGGTGAGGGATGGGGAGAGTGTCTAAAGTTACTTACTCAACGCCGACGGTCAGATAAAGTAGGCGCTAGAAAAAGCGTTGTATCTGGGATGTGTGGTTGTCATTGTCATCAATCTGGCTGGCTTGCGTGAGACTCAGCTTCTAATCGTGAGTGATCGATGCGACGGGCCTCCCCTGACGATCGGCCTTTCAGGGCATCCTCCCCTCTCCAAGCGCAACAATACGCGTGCATCATGGGCTGACCAATCTCAGCGCTCTTTTGATAGCGTCTTCTGGCCGGACGAGGGCAGCGCGACAAGAATTGAGCTTGAAAGTCAAGCTGGAAGTCGGAAGATGAGGTGACTTGGGAGCCGCCCAAACTCAATCAGATGACAAGCGCTTAGACTGTCAGTGCCTCAGCGGGTCAACTGCGCTGGAGATGGAGATGGATGATTGGCAGAAGAGGGCGAGGTGGAATTAAGATGGAATGAGGAATGGAGGGCTGGCGTTGAGTATTGCGATTGCGAGGAGGAAGGAGGCCGCGTAAGGCGTGCCGACGCGAGAAGCAGGGAGAAGCGAGGCCGTGGGGAAGGCGGGTTGGGCGAAGACGATGGTGGCGAGTGCGGCCGGAGGCGAGGAGTCCTGCTCCCGACCGCGACGACCTGCATCCGCTGCCCAGCTGAAGCCGCCCAGCCGATCCGCGTCTTGTCCCGATCGACCCAAAGATGCTGACCGTCAACCATTTTTACGACGAATCCGCGCCCGATCACTCCTGCCAATGTCAACCGGATCCAGATGCTATATTCACGCACGACTCCCTCAAGCACCTCCCTCTCCCTCTCCTCCGTCCCTCCCCGCAAATCCCTCCCCTCCGCCCCATAAAGTACTTCTATCTTCTCCATGCATACCCCGCTCCCATGAAAATGCCTGCTGGTGAGTTCTTGCTCGACCCTCCCATCCGCCAACCCCCCACCATTCCCCGCGTACACCGTTCTCGCCCCACCCAACCCGACCCCGCCCCATTCCCCTCCAACCTCCATATCCTCGCCCTCTGCCACGATGTGCTCAGGGCCATCGTTGAATTCTGCCCTATCGACGACTCCCTCCAGCTTGCCCTCACATGCAAGCACGTCTACAACTTCGCCATGCCCCGCATCGTCGCAGACGTCTCCATTGGCGACCCCGGTTTCGACGACGGCCCCGATCGCCTCCAGAAATTCTGTCGCTTCATGATCTCGAAGCCCGAGCTGTGTTCTACCAACTTCCGTGCACTCCGCCTCCTTGACGGTGCTTTCTCCCGCCCGTCCAGTGCCGGCGCCAGAGCTGGCTGGGGCGCCGACTTCTCCCCCGCAGGGCTCCTTACCGAACTCCTCCGCACAGCCAAGAACCTCCGTGTCCTCCACATTCGCGACGCCGAACCTCTCTTCCAGTCCCATCCCGCCGTCCATGACGCCATCTCCCAGCTCAAGCATCTGCAGGAGCTCTCCCTCTACTACATCGGCAACACCTGCCTCAAGGCTATCTCCCAGCTCGAGGGCAAGCTGCACGTCATCGAGAACGGTCTTTGGAAGGACGGCCCGCGTCCCCAGGGGGACATCACCCCCTTCGGACGGTACGTTGACCATCTCAAACACATCAAGCTCTGGGAGTGCGGCTGTATGCTCGAGAGCATCATCGACCGACATGTCTGGCCAGATGTCAACACCCTGGACATTGGGGGTCGTATCGCCAAAATATCCGAACTCGCGCGCGCGTTCCCCAACCTCCAACGCCTGACGTTCCACCTGGAATTTTCCGTCAAGCAGGAGACTGGGCCCGTTGATTGCTGGCCCGAGCTAGACTATCTGGAGACCAGCGCACCAATTCCACTCTTCCCCTCGCCAGTCCGGCGGTTGCAGCTCCAATATCCGATTGGCGCGAGATCCGGCTCCCAGAACGACCTCAAGACGCTCCCGCTCATGGAGAGGACTAATCCCGTCGTCCTCTCTGTGACCATGTCTTGTACGGTCTCTGAGACCATACTGGAGCGGATGAAGACTGCCATGCCGTCGTTACGGTATATGCAGCTCGTCGTGAGCGATGCGATATACGGGCGGGCCAGCATGCAGTGGCAGACTTTCCAAGATTGGGTCGTGCGTGTTTTCGCCCATTCATTTCTTCGCGCCCGTGGCTCACTCGATGTTCCGTAAAGGAGCGAAACCTTGAGATCATGCGGCAGACCTCGCTGGTGGGGCTCTGCATTTCGTACGCAGGCGCAGGGTCGACGTCCGCAATCTCGGACCAGCAGCGCCGCCGCATTACTCATATGGCGCGCCTGCTCACGAGGACAATCAAGACGCTTGAATACGTTGGCGTGGGCTACCACGACGGAGACGCGGGCATGTACGCTAGCGATTGCATGTGGTTCAGGGCTCCGAGGCCCACGGATGAGGCCTCCAGTCCTGCGCTGCTGTCGCTGTCGAGAGCGGACGGAGAGCGGATCAGGGCCATCCTGCTGGACACCTCGCGCGACTAGTGTGAACGCTGGACGCTTGCGACGGTAAGCCGTCTGCCTCTTGTGCGGTGTATGGGCGCTGGATTGACGCGGGTCCACAAGGGTCGACCCTCGACGCGCAAGAACGATGTTTTGGTCCCGGATTTGATTGGCGGCTCCGTGCGTCTTTTCGTCATGTTCTGTGCACCCTATCTTCCCCACAAACGTCCTTGTGGTCCCAGTCCCGTACTGTTGTTGAAAAGCTAGCTGTGTCTGCCATCTGCCAACATCCTCGACCTGTTCTACATACCGCCTTCTCGCCCGCGCCTCCCCCACTACTCACTTGATATCACCCGCCCATGTGTTTCGATTTTCGCCCTGTACTTCTTGCCACGATCTACTTACTGTATCTGTAACATAGTGTCATAGCTCGGAGCCCACCCTTGTCTATTGGAACCGTATCGTCCCCAATAACGCCAGGTTATAAACTCGCGGATTCGCTTGCAATGCATAGTATGTACCATATTGTTCTGCTCCCAAGGGCCCTTGTGCTATTCAATCCCCTCTATCTCCCTCCCCCTCTTGGCCCGGGTTTCAGTGCGCTGTCATCTATCTCGGTCCGGACAGTCTTGGATTTCCTAGATGTTTTCCGTGCCTGCTGTAAGTATTTACCCCGACGCCCGGTGCCGGTCACGACTCTATGATTATGAATAAAAGCTGCTCTCCTCGCGTGCACCCGGGCCCCCTCCGAATATTCCCCCCAACTCACGAATCACTCCTCTGGACCCTCGGCCGGAAATCTGATAGCTTGTCTGACGGCCGGGAAGGACCCCTCGCCCCGTGACCCGCCGCTCGCACGTCATAGCACTAGTACTAGCAGCTGGGAGAGTGTGTTAACCATGTGGGGGGCTCTTGTGCCGGGACGGTGTTGAACTCAGTCGATGGATGCCGTCAGCGGTCAACCGTGCGCGGGTGGGTTCGCATTATCTGATTGTGGGATGGGGTGCTCCGGATGGGAATGAATGTTGCCTTGTGTGGAGGGAAGGAGGGGTTCTGGGAGGGAGGGAGGCTCCGAGGACGGGCCGGGCTGGATAGGGAAGTTAGCCACACCATGTCGTACATGCTGTGCAGGCTATGTACTACTACTACCTCTACACCTGCGCCCAAACGAATCTCAGGTGGTGATTGCGTTGGGGTTTGGATCGTCCCGGGCCCGACGTGAGGTTCGAGTGGGACTGCATTCACGTAAGTCTGGGACTCCGAGGTTTCCGGGAGCGTGCGCAGTTCGAGGGGTTAGAGCGTGGAACGCTGATCGGCTCCGCCTAACATACGTGGTGAGAGCGTATATATGCGTGGACTCCGGAGAGGGAGTGAGGAGTACTTACTTGGAAGTGAAGTCGCTGTGGTCTCGGCAGTTTAAGTTAATAAGGTGAGCAAACAAGGCTCGCCGACTTGACCATATTGTACTTCCCCGCGTTCTGCCAATGACTCGTACCGATAACAGGGGACCTTCCGGAGAATACAAGAATGTTTGTCCTCTCCCCGCCTCTCCCGCGCACCCACTGAAGAAGCACATTTATTTACGTTGCCACCGAGATAGTCGACCGTATGCGAGCGAGCCGAGGAACGCGATCGCCTGTTCCACTCCAGGGGTAACGATATTTATTCTGGTTTTAAGGGCACCGCAGGCACACTTGGAGAGCGAAGCCTCGAAACATGCTTTCACATAACTTAGTAAGTGCTCTTTCCAATGTTACATTCAATGTATCCCTGGGAGTCTGAGCGTGCCTGTGACGACGGGTGCGCGGAAGCAGTGGGCCTTCCGGCATATCCCCACAATATTATTCCCAGCTGCAGGACCCGGTGAATGCAGCGAAGGACTAGTATCAGGGAATCAGCACATCGGTTTAGGATCGTGGGCCTTGCTCACCAATTGCTCAGCCATTAGCCATTATTGGTACGTGCAGCATGCATTCTGTATGGTGATCACGCTGCTCTTGGGTTGCGCAAGCCCGCTCATAAGCCCCATGGGCCCCAGAGTCAGCGACAGATCGGACACGAGAGGCCGTCCTCGGATCCCGGTCTGAAGGTGTGGATGGAAGGGTGTACGTACAGACACACTACCCACACCTAACAAAACGGAGATCGCCTCGAGCTCGCGGGTTTGCAACGAGGCGTCGGGTAAGTCCATGCACAGCGTGCGGTGCTCACTGACCTTTCGTTCCCAACATAAATGGTGGGCTTCGTGGTCTCCCGCGACCCTCCCATCCAACTCCCAACTTCCAAGTCTGGCATCGACTTCTCATAATCAGCGGGCGCCAGGGAGGGCGCTTATAAGGACAGATCCTATAATGCACACTTGCGGACGCTTGCAAGCGTTCAAACGTTCATCGATGGGCCCTCGCAGACCTTCCCGGCCATCCCTTTGAAAGAATGTTGCATGTCGTAATCTGGATAGCCAGCGCGGTTCCAGGCCTGCACGTCTTCTGGGAGAGAGCACACATGATGCTCGAGGCGGCGGGTGAGGTCCGCTAAAGGATGCGAGCCACGTGGCTGTGAGAGAGGCAGAGTCAGATGGCAGCCAAACAAGGACCAAACAAAGGCCTCTCCTGTAACCGTCCTACTCGTTGTTGACGACGGCGTCCATGATGCCTGCCCCGTTCTCCACCCCGCACGCCCCTGTGCCCCTTCCTGCCCTCTATCTCTACCCGCTTAACGACTCTTTTGTACCCAAACATATCTCCCTCGTCAACAACCAGCGCGTGAAGATCGGACGACAAACCAACGCGAAGACAGTCCCCGCAGAGCGCAATGGCTACTTCGATTCCAAGGTTCTCAGCAGGCAGCACGCAGAGGTGTGGGAGGAGAACGGCAAGGTGCGCCTTTCCTCCCCATTTAGCCCCCCAGCGGGGGCGGGTGACCGCGTCGCACTGACCGCACCACCCGACGCCCCGTCATCAAGATCTTCATCAAGGACGTGAAAAGCTCGAACGGCACCTTCATCAACGGCGAGCGGCTCAGCCCCGAGGGGCTCGAGTCGGAGCCATATGAGCTCAAGACAGACGATATCGTCGTACGTTCGACTTTTTTTCGCAGGCCTCTGCCTCTCACGCGATGTCCGTCTTTGTGTCTCACGGCCCTGGTCCCCGCAGGAATTTGGTATCGATATCGTCGGCGAGGACAATAAGACGATCGTCCACCACAAGGTTGCTGCTCGCGTCGTGTGCGTCTTCACTGAGCTCGATGCGCAGGCCGCACAGCGCGCCGAGGCGCAGGCGCAACAACAGGGCGCGCAGGGCTACATGGGGGGCATGCCCAACCAACCCGGGCCCGGCAACAGCGCATTCAACTTCGTCGGGAATGGCCAGGGGAGCTCAAACGGGGCCGTTGGCCCGCAGAGGCGGCCAACGCTGCAGCCACAGGGCCTCCAAGGGATGGGCGGCATGGGCGGGAACGTGCGTGTTCCCGGGAAGAGTGGCTTGACGTTCGACCATATCTTGAGCCGCTTGCAAGGCGAGCTTCAGAAGAGCAGGGAGACTGGTGCGGAGCTGCACTCGTTGAGCAGCGGTCTCGGGGAGATCCACGACACTCTTGGCGGTAACCTGGTGCGCATATTTGCATTCATATTTTGTCAGATGCTGACAGTTTGCACAGCCGTCAAATCTCCAGCCCTATCCCACGGCACTACCACCTGTAATGTCGGCGCAGGCAGCTCGTGCACAAGAGGAGGCGGCACAGCAACAACAGCAGCAACGCCCACCGTCGGAGCCACCGACCGTGGTGGTTGAGCTCCAGTCTCAACTCCAAGAAACCCAGCGCTCTCTCGCCGATCACGTCGAGAAGGTCCGCACGCTTGAGGGCATCCTCGCGGAACACGACACCATTAAGCAGGAAGTCAGTTCGCTTCGGGATGCGATGGAGGAGAGGAAGCGGGAGATGGAGCTTTTCCGTCTCACTAATGGTCGTCGCTCACACCACCAAGCTGATGACGATAACGATTTTACGTCTGACGACGACGATACTAGGAGCATCGCTACAGTGGTCCCCCACGAGCTGGAACGGGTTGAGGAGGAAGACGAGGAGCAGATTGCCGCCGAGGAAGAGGAGGAGCGCCGGAGACGACGTGAGGAGCTTGGTCGGCCACGTACGCCTGAGCCGACGGGGATGGGTATGTCTGAGGACGACGACGAGCACGAGCAGGATCAGTTCCGCAAGCAGGCCATTGCCGACCTTCGCGCTCGCTCCCCTTCGCCATCTCCTACACCGGCTCCTGCCCCCATCCCTGATGAGCTCACGGAACGTCTTAACGCCCTGGCCAAACAGCTCGAGATGGCGCTCGAGCTCTCGCGCTCCTTGGAGGCTCAGCATACAAGTGCACAATCAACAATCTCTGTCCTCGAGGCCAAGGTCGCATCGCTCGAGAACATGGTCCAGGTGACGCAATCACAGGTCCAGTCACAGGCCGAGGTCACGGAACAGCTGCAAGCAGCCGAGGCGGCTCGGGCGGCTGTCCCGGAGGAGCCTTCTGTACTCGTCGTTGCGGTCGAGGAGGCAAGGAAACAGGAGCGCGAGTCGCTCACGACGATGTTCTCCGAGTGGAAGAAGAGCGTGGAGGGCCGGTGGAGTAGCGTGCAGGAGGATTGGTTGGAGGAGCGGGAGCGTCTGCGGCGGGCGAAGGAGGAGTGGGAGAGCCGCATGCGTTCGACGGAGGAGACGGTGACGAGCGCGACGGTGAAGGTCGAGACGGGGCTCCTCTCGCTAGCGTCCTTTCAGGCCCAACACCAGCACAGTCTTATCAACGGCAACGCAAAGCCGCACGCGAGCGGAGGACTCGTCACCCCTCCGAGTCCCAGGAGCCTATCCGCTGAGTCGACGCGGCCACGGCAACGACGAAAACGCGTGAGCGCGTCGAGAGGTCGCACTCGGTCCCGGTCCATCTCGCCTCCCATCACGGACGATAGCACCGCCGTCAACGATGCGGAGGGCAGCGAGGCTTCGTTCTCGGGTCCCCGGCGTCGGTCACCCTGGTCCGTTGACGATTCGAGCGACTCGGAAGGCCTTCAACCCAGCGATCGAGAACGAGGCGATGTGGGTGATGGCACCGAGCACAAGATGCCGTTCCCTATCACACCCGAGTCATCGGTGGTCAATCAACCAATCTCAACAACGTCGAGCGTCGTGGCTTCTGCGACCGGCGTCGGCGGGACAACAGATACACGCGCGCACCAGTCACCGAAAGTACCTGTGAGTTGCACAATCTTGTCGCCTTCTTGCCCCTCACCGACCTGTTTGTTACAAAGCCGACTCCCTATCAGCATGCGTCGCAGGTGTTTGGTATCGCAGTACTAGCAGTCGCAGCGGCGGCTGTGTTCTGGCGAGTAAAGCCAGAAACGTCAGTATAGAGTCATGATCTGCAGAAGCAAGCAAAAACGCATGTAGGTGAAGGTCTTCCTTTCTGTACCATCCCCGACGTCTCCCCGCATCGCCCACCATATCATTCCGCCTGTTGATATCCCGGAATTCGTCGTCTCCCTCACCTTTTTCTCTCATACTTCGCATGTCCTCCCTCCTTGCCTGGATAGTTCCCGGTCATCTTCCTTCTCGTCTCTCGCATTCTGTCGTTGCCGTCATACCTTCACGCCCACTACCACCTGCCAGCGTGTCCATTCCGCGGCAGCCGCCGACCGTCCTTGTGTCTTCCTTCCTCTCCCTACGGCGCTCCTAATACTACTACGTCGCATCCGCATACATATGTACACAGGCCCCTTCCTCTCTCTCATCCATGTCTCCCTTACTTGCGTCGGTTAGTATTTAACGACTCTAATGACTACCTCTATCTTATGATCTTCCTCCTCCCGCATTAGATTTGGGTGTGTTTTAGGGCGGATGTGTCTGCTGGTGTCGGTAACGCACAAACCAAGCTGTTCAATGGAACAAGTGTCCAGCTGCGGACTGCCGTGGCGCTGAAAGCGCCAAGTGCGCGTTGTGCATGTTCTTGAAGCGCTCCAGTTACCTATGGTTCGTTCATCAGAAGATGTATTCCCATCCCTCATGCATCATGTTCAGCAGCAAGACTGCAAGACGTGGGCCGTTCAACGACGGCCGGTTATGAGTAGGACGTCGTTCTACTGTGATCCGTATGTGTTGGTTCACCTTCAAGCGGGTACAGCTCACAAATATACTTTTATGTTTACAGAAGTTGCTGACCTTTCAATCGAACTGAAACACCTCACGAAGTCACGAAAACGCCTTCGTCAAACGTCTCCACACCTCTACTGCACGTACTATACTTCCTCTCGCTGCCCTGAAGTATGCAATTTCGCCATTGAGTCAGAGCATGTCACATTGAGTCAAGCCTCTTGTATCTGGCTGCGATGCTCGACAGCTCGCCGGGAAGAGATCGAATGAGTCATTGCTATGTCAGCTGGACCAACATCAGGAAAACGCTCAGTCTCAGGGCGGAGCAGGATTTTCCGTGGCTCCGGCAGACCCCGGCTAGATCGAAGTGATCTAGCCGACGCTCGCTGGAGACGCCTGCCTCCGTGCAGAGAAGGAGTCTCCATCCAGACTGTTTGTCTCCATCGAAGCCTCACCTCTCTTGACTGCTGGAATCTGAGTGCTGAAATGATCTACCACATATCTACTATCCATCCTCCATTCAGATTTCGCCCGCGCGTCCGAATAAACGGTCTATCGGAGCTAGTACAATGTTTGGGCTAACTACCAAGGTCTCACACATGAACAGCCGGTACGGCGGTGACGTACCTTTGCATGTGTCTGGTCGAGGGTCCGGAGAGCCGGTTTTCAAGGTTTTGGGGGCAGGCCAAACGGTCGGTGACGAAGGAGGACGGCGGACGCATAGAAGTCGGTCGCGGTGGAAGGTGCCAAAATGGGTGTCACTGAGCGCTCGTCTGGCGCAGGGCCGAGAACAAGTACAGTAATTCATTCGGAACTTGGCCACTTGCGCTTCAACGTCGAAATTCCGAGTTGGAGTTACCCGTGCCAGCATGCGCGACCCTTGTGGCGCTCGGAATTTTGCACGGAAAGGCTGATTGCATTCAGGTACTGTCAGTTGGAGCGCGGGTTCCATTCGACTAAAGGAATTTAAATATCTCGGCTTGCAGGACGAATAGCCCGAAACTGCACTGCATTTTGATAGAGGGAACAACTACGAACATGTATACGTAGTTTCGAAGCTCATAGGTGTGGGTGAGCCTCCGATGGAGACAGCACCTCCGGATGGAGACAGGCGCCTCCACCTGGAGCACGGCGAGTCCATCCGGCGCGGGACAGAGCGGGCCGTCTCTATCAATTTGGGGGGCGTCTCCAGGGGCCCATCGCTCTGGCTGGTACCGACTGGTAGCGATGTATTTTAAGCGTTTTCCTGATGAAGGAGGCTATGGGCAAAACATAGGAGCTCAGTAGCTTGTTCAGAGAATACTCGCTGCCATGGATAATCTCAGTTCGTATCCCTTTATCCTATCTGCGAGCTTCCGACGCAGCCTAACTGACATGCTCGCACCCTTCAGCATCGCTCAACGAAAGATGATGCCTTGAATGGTATGCCATTGGTCGTCGCCGCCTCACAGTCCAGATGATTCGAACTGACGCGAAGGCTGAGGATAAAGCATTGCACCAGTGGGTCAACACCTCCACCGAGTACATCGCCTTCGGCTACGCCACGCACGCTCCGAGCATCGATACATCCCCTTGACCACTTGGCGTTGTATTCCGGGATGTTGCTGTGTTACGAGTGCGGTCCCGGCGTTGTCCTGGTTGCGGAATTGATGGCCCGGAAGATTGCACTTGTGTGGCCTGCCAGAACGAGCCCGATGAAAGTCTTGTATCTCAGAGTCAACAAGTACTCTCCTTGTGTCGACATGATCATCGTATCATTTTGTATGGACCCATCCCTTTCGCAAGTTGTCTCCGGGGTACTGACATATGTCTGCTAGTGGAATTTTATACATCCGATACACAGGCAGAGTGCTCTCTCTCATGTTCGTCCTTCGCTTTTTCTTCTCCACTGAACCGTAACTGATGAGTTCATGATATCAATACCCTTCTAGACGCTATCCTCTTCGGGACACTGGTTTCTGAATATCGGTGCCCTAAGTATTGACCCGACCGAGAGAACGCCGGGTACGACTAAACTTCCGGTTTCGTGTACAGTAATCTTGATTGGAAGGACTTGGGCACTATGGCAATTCAATCAACGAGTTATCGTACTTACTATCCTCGGAATGGCAGGTGCGCTCGTAAGTCCTTGACATATATCCCTTCAAGAAGGGCAGTTGCTGATTCGGATGTCCTTTGTAGTCACTTGCAATATATGCGATCGAGAAGGCTTTGGTTTCAGACCAATGTGAGTGCACGTCGCTATTGAGTTGTTGGTGTCGTGGTCATAGTAGGTGTAACTGGGAATGCTTACAGACATCCCTCAACCTGTGTTGCATATTGTCGGATGCATACTCGCCATACATTATCAGGGAAAGTGGCCTGCATTCGCATGCATCATCTTCGAGGAGTCTTGTACGGAATAGTGAACATTGAACTGTTGACGTGGTGACATTGACTTCTATGTTGGCACCCAGGCATCGTCGTCGCGACCTTGATCAGAATGTGGTCCGACTCGCGGCATAGTAAGTGACCTCAGCTGCAGCACTAGTATGTATGTCGACTGTAATTTGGTTGGTTTGTAGTCGATAAGGCCTCTGAAGGAATCCTACATCATACCATGTGTCGGGATGGTGAGTGCTGCATCCAGTTCATGAACTTGAAGGGCTCTTGCTCATCAAACTGCAGCGATTGCATTCTTCGTAGTTGTCCTAGGTGGGTGGCTTAGTTCAATCCCGGATCTTAGCACTCATGCTGGACACCACTTGAAGCCGTTTCTGTTGTCAATTTAATTGTGATGATGGTGGCTCCGGTGAGTGATGATCGAATCGCCACCATGGCTCCTCATGGTATAAGTGCATGCTCTACCTTAGCCCGAATTAGGACCTCTTTTCACTTGTCAGTCTTGGTTTGGTTCACCGGTTTGTACCCTGATGCTCATCGAAGTCTGCATAGGCCCCTCCGCACGGTGCACAGCGCTTTGTGCACCCGCGTATTGATCAACCTTCGGAAGGCTGCTGCTTGCACGTCCGGGACCACGACGGGTGAATTCACCATGGACACAACGCTCGTTTTCCGGAGCGTTGACGCGATGCTACCCTCTCCGGAAACCGAAGAGCCCGGACATTATGCCTCTCAGCCACGCCAGTTGGGTCACCAGTGTTCCTTCCAGGAGATCGTGTTCACGAGCGACTCTGCCTCAGAGGTGGGCGCCGGAGAATGGACATGATATCTGACATTCTACTTCCACGTTATTCTGTGACCCTGGCCACACCGCCACCTTCCGTAAAATCGATATCTATTCCGACACTCAATTAGTCCACCCACCTATTAAATTGAATCGTCCACAAGTTGGACATTGAACAATTGCCCTTGATCCAGGTACTTATCTTCAGCGCGTCAGAAGTGGTTGAAATGAAGCTGTTCCACGGGTGGCATGATGACGAGTATCCTTTTCGGATGATCGCATCCTTATCTTTTGAAACCACACTGAATATCTCGTGCCACAAGTGAAGTTCGAGTACTACGCCCTCCACACTGAGGTAACACAGCCAATAACCTTTGATCGAGACTAATGAACGTGCCTACAGTTCACCTTATCTCTGCCCTCTCACAACGTTCAACGTGCGGTTCAACCCCCGGGCCACCCGGGTAGGTGTTCGATTCGGCCAAGTCGAGGAACGTCAAACCGCCAACGACTGCGTGCCTGTCCCTTCGATTGACCTGGATGCGATGTATCCGGGATCGGATAAGCTGGACGGTCGACGCATCCCAAGTACCGACTACAGTACTGTTCAACGCCGGTGGACAGCCCGACCAGTGGCGTCCTTTGGCTCATTTTCCAGCTCGGATCCCGCCGGGAACTACCAAGTCCCTGTTCGGCTGATCTCACCGCTTTGTAGCTCAAAAGCCTGGCGGCGGTAATGTCGTTCCTTAACGCAACCAACGTAGAGTCCCTTCTTCCCTTCAACGGTAGCGCGCTCCGTCAGTATGCACATGCTGCCTTTCCAAGGTCCACAAATCCTGCATGTACAGTGCCTCCCGGGTGTTAGTCATGCGCCGACCGTGCAAGGTAACGAGGTTGGGCGCATAACTCACGAAATGAACTACTGGCCATTGGTACGATCCGTACATATGGGCGATTCGTGATTCGTGATTCTAACGCCTGAAGCTTGAGTTCCGATGGTGTGGGGAGAAGCCTTCAAGTCCCCCGCGAGCGCACAGGATTGGACGGCAACCGCTCGAGAGTTGCGGCTTATCGGTGCCCAGCTGTAGAACCCTCCGTCATGTTTGAAGGCGGGGACGACGTTCCCACCTTGCAGCTTCTAGCAATCTGTCCCCAGCCCAAGCTCACGGCGCACGAGAACCATCGGCGGGCTCCGAACAGTCCTTCGCTCATGCACCGTTGAGGCCGAGGTCACACGCACTCCCGCGACAGATAGCCGAACGGACACGCGCGCGATATGAGAAAAGATATGAAGAAGAAGGAAAAGGCAGGGCACCGCCCGCGCAGGCGCACCTCCCCATTCCCCACCGTCGTCGTCGCCATCGTTATTGCGAGCCCCAGCCTCTGCGCAGACTGATACAGTAGTCGGTAAGTACAAAAGCAGAGATAGTGTGACATACGAATACATTCGAGAGTGGTGAATTCGAGACCCTTTGTTTTTTCTTTTTCTGTTAGTCCTTCAAACCGTTGATGCGCGTCCGCGTTTCTTCCATATCGTGGAGTTTTCGAGTTTTGTCGCATCGCCCTCCAACGTTCGCCTCCGGCGTCGTGTGGCACTGCCATAGGCGACGACCACCTAGTGCGGTGCATACGTGATGCCCCTCGCTCGGGACCATCGACCGAGCGTCCGTCTGTCCGTCCATCCGTCTATCCATGTAACCGCCGTCGTGTTGGATTGCCATCGAGTCTGATGCAGACGCAGAAATGCCTATACATCTGCCTCGGGCGCACAGCACCCAGGTGCTGCATCATAACCTTGGTCGGCCGCACTCGCCCCGCTCCCGAACTCGAGAAGACTCCGAGAGCGCGACGGCTGCGGGTGTACGTCGTCGTGCGGCGAGCTCGGAGAGCTTGAGCTTCTTTGTGCGCCCATCTACAGAGGAGATAACGACTACGTTAGCGCGTCGCTCGAGAAGACGAAGCAGAAGCAGAAGGTAGAAGACAGGAGATGGACAGAAACGTAGAAGGAGACAAGAAGAATGTGGAAGCAATGAAACAGGCGGTCGAGGCGGCAGCGCCGTGGAGGAAAGCAAGGGGTTTGGGAGTCGGCCCCTCGGACGGGAACGCCTTCCAAACACCTCCTTCCGGCGAGCCCTGAGCACAGCCGATCCCTGTGCGCCAGGATGAGGTCGGCAGAGCTCTTCCCCCGTCGTCGTCTCCAACCCTTTCCACACAGCTGGTGCTGGGCTTCAAAGGAGCGGGGATGACGAGAGAAGGGCTCCACCTCGCCTTGCGCACCGGCGACTGATAACTCGCGAGAAGCGGCGATAGAGGTTGTCCTGGAGCCTGGCTCGAGGGCGAGGAAGGAGCTAAATGTAACGTAACGTAAGCGTAGAGCCTGTCTCTGATCTATCGTAATTATCTCGAAATTGAATGTCGGGGCGCAGCAAGAAGCCGGAACCATATGATGTACGGTAGCATCTGGATAACATGATGTGGGCATTGGGTGAGGGTGTGGGGAAGGCAGCCCATGGGTGGGTATCGTGTGGTATGGTATGGTGTAGAGTTGGCAAAGCCTGCACCCGCGGTTGGCTCCTCGCACCGGCACCGGCATCGGAACACTGCGACGTCTTTCACATGGGCTGTGCCCCAGCCTGAGAAAACGAGGCAAGTGTACACGAAGCTGGATCTCCGGGAAGACCTGTGAATTAACGAAGCGCGCCGTCCTGCCTGGCCGGTTGCAGCCAACGACCGTCGACCGATAAGGTGCGAGCGAGACGTCTGTTCTGCGTGGCAACACGGTCGCAGGGAAGTGGAACACAGGTGATCTTGGGGAAGAGGTACATGATCACACACAACGTGTGCTGCGCGTGAGTGTGGTGAGCGTGAACGCCGGCTGGGGAAGCCATGGGGGGAGTATGATAGACGGAAGATGATACATGGAGGGAAGATGATAGACGATACCGAGGGAGCGGCTGGGAATGGGCGGTAGCGCAAATGAATGTGTGGCAAGATAGACGTGGGGAGGCCGAAATGGGGTAAGCAACAACATGCAATAATAATACAGGACAAGGTCCAGTCAGAAAGAGATGGGCTCGAAAGCAAGCAGTCAAAGTAAGACGACACATCAAGGCGGGATAAAAAGAAGGAGAGCATACGGGTCAAGAGAAATCAAGGAATGATACATACTTAGATTCCATGTCTTCGCTAACCGTAGGGAGCGTTTGGGCGGAGCGCTGAGCAGCACGCTGCAGGGTTCTGGACTTCGCGGACTTGTACGACCAAGGATCGGGTGCGGGGATGAGGAGTGCGATGGCGGTGCGGTTGGAACGATGCGGGGACGGAGGCGACTCGTGCGATCGGGTAGATGATATCGAGTGGAAGGAGGTTGCCGACGGAGACAGCATCGCCATTTCGCACTGTGGACAGCGGCATGGAGCGGGCGGCGCACAGACTGTATGGGAGGAGGACGAGATGGGAGGCGGGAGAGAGATAGTGGAGATAGAGGAATTAGTCGAATGAGTAGATGAGATAGGCGTTACAAATTTAAGCGTAGAGGAGACGGGAGAATACAGCAGAGAGTGGGAATCGACGACGGTAGAGGACGAGGAGGCGAGCAAGTCGACGGTCGCGATGCGGGATGAACGCTGGCGCTTCTTACCGGCGGGCTTGGAGGAGGGGAAAACGCGCTTGCGCTGCGATGCCGAGCCTGCACGCCTCGCAAGGAGTTATTCGGGCGCGCGGGCACCCACAGGGGGCTCCGTAAGTTCAGTCACGGAGGTCATGCCATTGAGGCTCTCTGAACCTTCGCCATCCCTCGGGGAGTGTAGGCCGACTTTGTTCAGAATCCGGGCGAGGCTGCTTGCGCGATCCTTCGAAGGGGTTCTGGAGGTGCTGCGGCTGCGACTTTGGTCAGGCTCCCGAGAACCAGAGCGCGAACGGATCATATTCCCCACGCCGCCACGTCCTGTAGTCTCAAACTCGGACGGGTGAGCGGAGACAGGTTCGAGCGACGGGGTATGCATTGTAGTGAGGTTTGCACGACCCCCTCGGCCAGTGGAGTGACTATCAACGGTGATGAGAACGGATGAGGATGGAGAGGACAGCGAAGGACGCACATTCCCTCGTCGTGGACATGTCTGAGGCGTTCCTCGTCGTCCAGTTGCGCCAATAATTCTGGATCGGGATTAATGCCAGCCTGTATGTTTCCTGCCCCTCCGCGTCCCGTGGATGTGATCGGGGGTCGGGAGCGGGAGCGAGAATTGTCGCCTGTCATAATATTACCGAGGCCACCGCGCCCAGAAGAACGCTGAAGGAAGTGTGTCAGCTTTAGGAGGTGAATGGAGTGAGGTGTATGCGTACCGCGCGGGCATTAGCAGCTTCTTCACTCCGCTCGAGTACGGCTCGCTCATATTCGGCAAGGCTAGCAGCGTGGTCGGACACAAGGGAGGCGGTCTGGGGGTGGTTCTCGGGGATGACTGAGATGTTGCGGGCTTGGGAGCCTGAGCGGATGTTGCCCATTCCACCGCGACCGGTGGATTGGGTCTAAACGCTTTTAGACTGGATATATGCGCGCGACAATGGGAGAACTTACATGCTCGGGGTCTACGCGAGCCTCGCGCCCCCGCACCGGGGACAAGGGCTCTCCACCAGCACCGCGCGAGGGGCTGGCGGTGTCGAGAGAGGGTCTGCGGATGTTACCAATGCCGCCCCGACCGGACGACTGTGCGAGAGTGGGTTAGGAGGGTGCATTTGGTGAAAAGTAACGCACGCACGAATGCTTCGCGCCCGCGGGACACGGAGCGGCGCTCGAGTGAGGATGGTCTGTCTGGATCTGCCATGGGAGAGGTGAGGAGGATGGGGAGGGGATGAGAGGAGGAGTCAGGTCAGGTTTATTAAGCGCGCAGTGTGTCCTCCCAAGCACTGCAGAATGGAGCGTCGACCGCGCGGATGAAGCCGGTTTTGCACCCATGCCGCCCCGGTACAGTCGGAAAGTCTGGAGATAAGCGGGGAGGTCGAGAAGAGGAGGCTTATCTCCTTATCGCGCGGGGCCTGCCAGAGTCAAAGGGAGCAACGAGGCTACTCACCGTCTCTCTTTCCTCCCCCCACCACCACCCCAGACGTGTTCTTCAGCGACTCCAAGCTCGCCCCGTCCACCATCGTCCCGTACGTCTCTTCAGACGCGATCGATTGCTCGTCCGATGCACTCACTCGTCGCCTCCCCAGCCTAGCACCCAACGCCCCTGTCCATGAGGGTCGTCGTAGCGTTGGACTTCCCGAATCCTTGCTGTGCTGTCGCTTCAACATCCTCGGTGGTCTCCAAGTCGTCAGAAGGCTCCGTGCGCGGATGGGGGATAAGCTATAGTCAGCGGGATGGGAGGGAGAATGTCGTGAGTACCTCGTCCTGCACTCGATGGTACTAGTACCCCGCCTACCTGGCGCCGTGTTCCGGCTCTTGCGCTCGATTGCGTGGTGCCTGCGTCATGGGACGTGCACCCTACTTGCGCCTTCCCGTCATGACTTTGCGGCACTGCCGCCTTTTGTTCACCCATTTAGCCTATTTCCGCTTCCTTGGCTCGCCTTCGACACCCGTTCCCCTCTTCTGCGGCTACCTTCTTTCACACGTGCGGAAGTTTCCTACCTGAGAACTTCACCGGCACCGCCCACGTTGGACCTCTGACGACAAATTGCGACAGGGACGATCGTGCAAGATGGCATGCCCGTCAGACTTCTCCGCAAACGTTCGCACTCCTCTCCCCTTTGGCGACACACGACCGCTGTAAAACCCTGCTCGCCGCATCTACTTCTGTTGCCTGACTTTCGGTTCCCATGCTACATGACCTTCCAGTTGGTCTTGGGCTCCCACTCACCCCAACCCCTGTATATATGGTGCATATCTGCAATACCCATGCAATATATCGTCCATGTTTCACCATTCTACTCCTGAACGCTCCCTCAACCCCTCAAGCGAACACCCGAAGTATTCTCGGACCCTTCGATCCACGGTTAGCTTGTAAAACTCCGTCGATTATCCTCTTGAGTTATCTTCAGCCAGCTAACTATAGCGCCGTTCTCACATGCTGTCAGGCATCGGAGTGCGCGGGGACGCGGGAATTCCAAGCCAGGACTTCCGAGAGGATTTTCTTTCGAGTTCTGCTGGTGACTGAGACCACTGCGCATCGACCAAAGGACAAACTCCAACTCCTTGCCAGTCGTGAACGTGTCCTCTAAGACGCAATATAGCATGCACACGCAGAAGCTCCAGACGATACTGTACCATTTCGACCCTATGTTCGCGTCACGCGTCACAGGGGTCCCCGAACATTCGGGGTCACGCGTCCCAGGGGAGGACCCCTGACAATAGGTGGGGATGCTGGATCCGGTTTGACCGAAAGGGACCCAAACCATCCGGATTTTTCTGGCGAAATTTGGGCTCAAACGTCCGGTTTTTTTCCAGGCTCGGCCCCCTTCGGGGGCCGTTTATCCGGACTTTCGAACCGGCCGCAGGCCGGTTCGCCCATATCCGGATGGCCTGATCCAGCCTTCAAAAACGCCACTTTTATCTGGATAGTACCGTATAAGTGCCATATGTCATATACGTTCACGGTAGCCATAATTCTGAGTCGACAATGACATGCATAGCACCTCACTCCTCATCTGCATCAGACCCAGACCCAGCAGAAGTCTTGTTCCCTCCCTTCTTCTTTGACTGCTTACGTCGCGCCTTCGTCAGAGCCTTGACAGCATCCCCGAGCCGCATGTTCACGCGCGTGTTCTCATATTGCTCGAAGATCGGAACCGCGTCGAGGTCGAGATAGAGGCTGTTGCCATCCGGACTGAGCTGATGGTTCCCGGGAAGACGGCGGAGGAAGTGGTCGGAGGATAGGTGTGCAAAAGTATAGGTTCCAAGGAACATCATACGACGTAGGATTGCGCGGAATTGGTTTCTGTTGACGTGCTCGAAGAGTTGCATGGATATGTACGATGCTAGGCCAACATTCTTGAGGCTTGCGACCCATGAGTGCTTGCCATTCTTCGCGCCATCTCGGGATTGAAGCTGGAGGACTATTTGTAGAACCAGATTAGTAAAACTAGAATGTTGTCTTCTCACAGGCATCTGTACTTACTTCGCGCGACCATGGGGCGTTTTTCAGCGTAAACGATGCAGTATTGACCTGGCTGGAGGGGTAGGTGATTGGGCCGGGCTGTGTTAGGGTCGCCGACGAGACCATCAGCGAGGATGCCTGCGTCTGGTAGCTGAAATGCCGCAAATGTCTTCTGACGCCGAGCAACGACCTGCCAGTGGGAATGCGCCGAGACATTAGTGTGATAGATGATAGCGGTACAATTGAATGTTACAAACCGTAGAAGCACGCTGACCTGCGGCGAGTGCTGCGTTTGCAGCATTCCCTGTGGCCTCTCCGGACCCAGCCTCAGAGGGAGGCTCAACCGTGACGGTCGCCTCAGACTCAGAATCGCGTTGCATCCATCTCTTCATCCGCTCTAGTCCTGACCCAATGCCGCGCCCCTCCTGTTTGTATATCATAGAGTTAATCTCCCGGAGAAGATCACGGCGGGGGCTGCGAATGGTTCCACGAACGTTGCCCTCACCGGGCGACTCCGAGTCTTGCTCGCCGGGTGCAGTACTAGTGCGCGAGTGCTTCTTCCCGACACGTATGCAACGTGCCTCGCGCGGCGTCTCATGCTGTCGTCGCTCTGTCAGAAGGGGCTCGAAGTCGATGTTATCAGCTGAACGAAGCGGGCGTTCAAAGGGCCGGGCTGGCTCCGCGGGGAGGTTATCTTGAATCTTCGAGACAAGTTCATAAAAGCGGAGGACCTCGGCACGGTCCTGTGCCTGCTGCTGGGTCAACTCGGTCATATCAGTGGCCGATTGGCTGCAATTCCTGTTAGCCACCGACTTCATACTTGAAGCGAGAGAAACCTACGCAGTCACTGTGTCGTCCATCGCGAGGGCCACTGCCGCACACGAGAGGTTCAGGAATCGTTCGTCGTCTGCATTGCTGCGTCCTGTCCATGTGCCATCATGGGCTTGAATGAGGTTCTCTAGCTGTGTTGGAAGTTGCTCGTCATCGGAAGCTTCCTCGTCGGAGGAGATCTCGGAAAGCGCGTCGGGATCTGTGGAAGCGTGTGTCGTACTCCGTGTCGCTGAGTCACTTGCAACTGGATACCAAGAAGACAAGCTGGGCAGGCGGATCGAGTCGTTGGCAGGGACTGGGGCACTGAGGAAGTCAGAGGGTGTGATACCAACTAGCGCAAAGAGGGATTCTGCTTCACTCCATGCATCCTCGGCTGCCTGGCGAATCTCAGTGTCGGAGGGGAAGACAGCAAGCTTGGCTAGGTCGACTCGGTCAAAGAGGAAGTAGTCGTGGGCATACCCCGCAGCGGTGGCTTTGGGATCGGTTGTGTGGGAAAACTTGATGAGAGAACGGAGGACGACGTGGAGTCGAGGTATCATGTAGAGGAAGTCAAGGAATGTGAAGTCGCTGACGAGCTTCCGAGCTTCACCAAAGACGTGCTCGCAAGGCTCGCTAGAGTGGAGCCAAGGCAGGAGAGGGGTCGGTGTGGCGTCACCAAGATGGTCACGATAGACCACTACAAGCCCCAGAAGTCCTTCCACGAGGATGCGAGCGATGTCGGCTGCTTCTCGGGAAATGAAGTGACGTGATTCGGGGTAGTCCGCCGCACGAAGGTATTGGCGCCAGATGTTGAGGAAAAAGTGGGTGCGGAACGCCATTTTGAGACGTACAATGTGGTATAGCTCCGGATTGATGTACGATGCAATGAGTTCAGCCATGTTGAACTTGTAGAGGATCTGGCCGACTTGTTCGGGAGATTGCTTGACGAGAAACTCTAGAGCCGCGGGCGAAAACAGTCGTGTCGCCGCATTGTCGTCTTGCCGATCGAGTTTCTCGACGTCACGATGATAGAGCGGGCTGTCGGGGTGGAAAGCGATGCCTCTCGCGGAAGCATACCCAGCTGTATAGTTGCCTAGCACTAGCAATCGGGCACCAGAGAACAGGTTGTTGCGAAATGTCTTCAAGCCGTGCTTGGCGTCTTGGATCATGACGAGCGCATGACCATGGTACATTGGAATGACGGTAGCGAGTGGGGGAATACCTGCAGGCAGTGTCGGGAACTCTACCGTGTAGGGGACACGGTACGGTGCGTGCTCGATGATACGTCGTTGAAGGGATCGTTCGGTCTCGGTGCCATCACATGCGTAAGAACGAACCGGGATACCCCGCGAGAGAAGGCCCTCGAGGATGGGAGTGAACAGCTCATGCAGACGGGGGACCGACAGACTGTTAGGTATAGCCTTAACAGCGACGATGATAGGAGGTATCTTCGGGAGCGGTATCTGCGCACACCAGAGCCGTATCTGTGTTGATGTGCCAGACATGTCAGGGCGAACCGTATGCCGTTCAAATGAGAAGGTTACCTTGGTAGCCTTCGGTTGGGTAGGATTCTCAAGAAAGCGTTGTAGCTCTTCAACATTGGCGACCGCGAACGCCTCTCCGGTCCCGCCGATCAGCATATGCACCTCCTTCTGAGCGTCCCAATAGGTTCGGTACGTGGCGTGCAGCTTGGTATCATCGCAGCTGAGCGCAATCGGGCCGGTGTATTGTACGGTTTGCAAGTACTTTAGGACATTGTCAAATGTCTCCGCTTGAATGGTGAGCGGGAAGGGGGGCGCCGCATTCTGTGTTCGCCTTCAAAGCGCATCAGTGCTAGCCAAGACTGCACGAAAACATTTAGAAACTCACTTCAAATGACGAATAGCAGGGAGAGGTAGATGCTTAAAGAGGATGCGGTACAGCTCTGGACTGATAATGGCCGCCATGTGGGCGAACTCATTCAAGGTGGGTCCATACTTGAAGTTCTGCCGCCCGACGCCACGCTCCTCGCGGTCGACTTGCTCAGCCAGCGCACGTATGAGGTCACCGACGATAGGATATCCGGACAACTTCCCCTCAAGGAGGCCAACCGCAAGTCGTTTATACGCTGTCGCGTCCGGACTCTGAGGACGAACGTATGAATAGATGTAATGCAATTCAGTGCGACCTACGACTCACCTCGTCCATGATGAGGGCTTCCAAACCAGCCGAACGCGCAAACAGCGCGGCTAGAGTTTCGCTGCGGTACTTTTGATTCCGGTACTGGTACTTGACCTTCCGTCCCTTCTTCTTCATGGCCTTGTTGAGGGCGGTCTGGAAACGATGCTGCTTCAAAAGACCAAGACACTGTGAACATACAGTGGTCCTGTCGTCGGTATCTGACTCAGTAAAACGGACGCAGGACGTTGAAAAGACTGTCTCGGCCCAGATGTCGTTCCTCCAGCTTCGGTGTTGTACCTGCGCAGCGTCGACGGTTGCCTTCTGCTTGGGTGTGAGCGTTTTGAAGCTCTGTGAGAAGAGCGTGCGCGACAGCTTGTGAACGGAAGTGGAGCCAGCACCCGAGACGAGTGCCTGGCGAATGTAGATTGGGACCCGTTCGTCTGCAGCCCCAGTGAGACCCTGACATGCACGACGAGGGAGAGGACAAGAGCCTTGACGTCCGACGACGGTGGGTCGAAGCGCCTCGCCCGAGGATACGGGCGCCAGAACCTCTTGAACGCTCACATGGGAACGAACTGTCTTCTCCGCCTTCGTCTTGACCCTCGACTCCTTCGACCACCTCAGCTTGCGCGCCCACGTCAGGAGTGTGGTCGTCTTGAACACTCGCTTTGTATCGCTCGCTGCTTTGCTCTCTAGCTCGTCCTTAGGCTGTCGTCCTGGAGATTCCTGCGAACGTTTCTCCGCACTCGGCACCAGCTCGACAGGACCCTCTGCAGTCCGCAAACCGCTACTCGTGTCGATGCTCCCCTTCTCCTGGGAGGGAACCCTCTTCAAGGGGCTGATCTTCTTCACCCACGACAGCAACATGTTCTTCGGTGGAGGGGTGCCCGAGTCCGCCTCAGTGGTCGGTTTCGCCTTCTGAGCCTTCACGTCGCCTCTCGTCTCGTCTTCGTCTTTCCGATTACCAGCTCGCTTCTGCCCGTCGTTTCCCTTGGCACGCTTTGGCCCCGCGTTGCAAGTTGTCGTGTGGGCGATGAAAAGCTGAAGACTGTATGGCGCGCCGTCCTTGGTCTTGAACCATTTACCGCAAGTTGAATGCCATATGTACGTCCCGTCTTTGGTATCCTTGACCTCTGCGCGGTCGTCCAGGTCTGCGAGCTTCTTGAGGAATGTCTTGTTTCTCATAGGGTTCCTCTCGAACGAACCGTCCGCGACCGCAGCCTTGAGCTTCTGCGCGGCGAGAGAGGAGCGGGATCTCCCCGTGAACCCGCTGATTGCTTTTGAGCTGGCGCCATGAGCGTTCCGGGAGGCTGGACGTTGAGTACGATGGAGCGGTATCGTGGTCGAGGAATCACTGTCGACATCCATCGGCATATCTGAGACGTCGGTAGTGGACGAGGCTTCGCTCTTCCCGGGGTTGTACCTTGCGTACAGGGAGGTCGAAGCAGTGGTAGCGTCCAGAGAGGAGGCAGCGGTGGTGTCCAAAGGGGACATAGGCAGCGCCGTACCATCCGGTGGGGAGAGGATCGCGCTGGTGCCCAGAGGAGGAGAGATACTCGCCACTCTCTTCTTCGGACGGTGCACACTCGTCGCGCCCTCAGGAGAAGGCGAACGTGCACGCTTGCCTGAATCCGGCGCAGGGGACTCGCTTGGAGAGACTGTGCGTTCACCGCACAACGTAGATTGGGGCCCGGTGAACACAGGAAGTGGTGCACAGTAGACGGGTTGATTTTCTGCGGTGGGCTCTACGTCGGGAGTAGGCGAGCCCACAGTCCCATCCTAACGTTGTCTAAGTGTGATGATCATCATACGGAGACAGCTCGGCGACGTACCTCTCCGAGCAGACGGCGGGCCAGCCTCTTGAAGTAGTCTAGGCGTAGTCTCTCACGATTCTTGTGCAGAAACAGGGCATCGCCGAGGAGGTGATGAGCGATGGTGTTGGTGCAGCAGATGCCACAGGAGAAACCGTCGAGCTGCTGTCCACGTTCAATTCTGTTGCCGTCGATACGAAGTGTCTTCTTAAAAACAGCCTTCGCCCATGCGCAAACAGCCTTCAGGATGCGGGCCGTGTCTGATCCTGCCTTCAACTTTGTAGGTACATGAACCTGCGAGTCACCTGTAAGCATACCGTCCCGATTAGTTCCATTAAACAGGTATGAGCCATTGCATTATACATACCGTAGCTAACTGTTTCGTTTTCGAAGTCTATCAGGAATGCGATCCAGTGGTTGCTGTTGATGTTGGAAGGGAAGTACAGCCGTTTGAGGGACCCATCGCGCACGCGGGACTCGAACCCTCGGAGAATGGCGCCAGGATTGTTGCTTCCCTCGCGATCGTAGATTGCACGTAGCCCATGGATGAACAGGAGGTCTGCAACCTCGACCCCGGTGTGTGACGGCATACGACGCTGTACGTCTCTCATGAACATGTTGATGTGGTCGTCATTTAACCATCTCTCCGATAGGATAGACGTGAGTCCGACGGCAGCCGCACTCGCAGCCCCGATACAGCGAAGGTCCGCTCCCCAGGGAAGTGAGTCCATGATCCTCCGGATATCCACCTGCTGTCGTTCCTCCTTCGCACTGACCTGCATATCCAGCTCTCTCGCCCATCCTCTCGCCCAATCCTCGGCAGCCCTCCAAGCCCTCTGTGCTTCCCAAACATTCGAAACTTCTATCCAGTACGTGAGGACGTTCAGAGGTAAGAAGCAGTGCTTGTACCGGTGGTCGACGATCGACTGAGCTCCGTTGAACCAGGCTTGACCAAACATTCCCTCGAGCTTCCGGATGTACGCGGCGGGGGGGATCGGTCGATCTCGAAAGTCAATGGAGTGCAAGGATTCTGTCGATGGGGCATTGCTGAACCCGATTTCGGCCTTCTCAAATGCGAGCGAAGACGGCTGCGACGGGAGCGGGAACCTAAGGAGACCAGACACAGGGAGCTTTGGATCGGGCAAGTGAGGCCGGTCTGCGGGCAGGAGGGCAAGAACCTGTCGTCTGGCGGCAAGAACCAGTGGAGGAGGGTCGGTTCCGTAGGTTTTGCCTTGGCCAATCCAGTCGGACGGCCTCCAGTGGCGGAGTAGACTGACATCGTCGTCGTCGACGTCGAGAGCCGGCCTATTGGCCATAAAAACAGATAGGAGGATGGGTGAAGAATATTGCGTCTCCGTACGAGGCTCAGGTAGAGAAATCAAAATAAATTTGTATCTTCCCAAGTTAAGACATATAGGTAATAGATAACACTCGAATTGTCTTTGTATGACCTTGATATAGACATAGAAATGATAGACAAATTTCCTCGCTGGAGCGCCTGGTCTAGTAGCCTCATGGTTGACTTCGCCCAGCTGGCCCTCCGGCGCTGGCCCGTGCCCGCGTGCCCGGGTAGCCGGACAGCCGATCCGCCATCCTGTCAGTTGGGCTGGAGGATCCGGACAAAATTTCCGGCCTGCGGCCGGTTTGGTGCCTCATATATCTGGATTAGATCCGGCATCGAGGGCCCAAAACGGCCCAAAACATCCGGATCCACGAACCAGCCATGCCACCTATTGTCAGGGGTCCTCCCAGGGGGGTCTGAACTTTCTATGGTGGAAGGTCACGGGCGCTAGTACGGCGCTTAAAGCCATTTTGGCTGGTGAGAAAGGCCTGTGAACCAAAAAAATGTTCGCGTCGCATGGTCACGGGGGGGTCCGAACTTTCCATGTTTTGGGGGTGTCACGCGTCCCCCCCCCCGAACATTAGGTCGAAATGGTACAGTACCTTCGCTCACTGAGCGCCTGGAACTTCGTGATGTTCATGAAGTTGACCACGAACCTCACGAATTGTCTTCGGGGACCTCACGAATTCACGTCGTGGCGCCACGGAGATCTGTGCATTGCTAACTTCATGAAAAAATTCGTGAAATCCAGTATGTTTTTGTCCACCATCACGAAGTTGTCGGGCTGGGCGTTCTTCGTGATTCCATGTATTTACTCCGTCGCGCCAGAAGATACATCTGCGTTCCTGTGCACGGCTTGCCCGATACAGCATTGCCCGATGGATTCTGTGCGTAAAAGGGTAGATAAAGCTGGATATACCCTTCAGGAGAAGGGAGGCTCGCACAGATATAATGTGGTGTAATTCAAATCCCTCTGGCCTCTCTAATTGCCCTCGCTAATACCTCAAAACAAAGGCTGCATGCAGGGTGGAGGCGGGGCAGACTAACCTGCAACATCTGTGGACACCGTGAAGCGTCAGCCAGTCCAGATGAAAGACAAAGGAGGGGGTCACGCTCACCCTATCGTCTTGCACACGCTGCCGCGTTTTGTACATTGACATAAACATTATGGCATACCTTGCAACGTCACGTCGGGAGGGTGAATCTCGTCCAGGGGTGAGGTGTTGCTGATGTAAGGCCCATGGGTGGGCACGAGCTAGCCGTGTCACACGTTGATGCAGCCGTGAACGATGTGACATTGCTCTGGCTGGAGATGTTGCAGAACATATATAGTAGGCGTATGCCTCTTTGGACGGAGGTGAGTAGATCTGCACTGGCAGGGTACTGCATCGAAGTGGAGGGCGCCCGGAAACAACAAAAATGCGGATCTCAGGTTCGCAGTCCAGTCCAGAGGAAAGTTTACTCTGTAAAACTTCCATTACCGAAAGGTGGTCAGCGAGATCTCGTCCGGAGGATAGACAGAGTCGGAGGTCAACCGGTCACCGGTCACCGCGCACAATGCGGAGGGCCGAGGCATTGCGGTGGGTGCAGTACGTCTCGTCCGCGTTGCGTGGCAGTTGCACCAAAACATCAGCCTGCTGAGGGAGGCTTGAGATCTCGGAGGAGCGGAAGTCGGGAAACCGCACGCACTTGATCGTCGACACGACCGAGTAGAACCAGTCGGCGTGGTCCGGGTTCGGGAGCGCGAACACGATGCGATACTCCCACGACGAGCCGTGGCCCTCGTTGTTGTACGAGCTGAACCAGCCGCTGCTCTCATTCTTGTCGAGGCTGTTGAACGCCGAGGTGATCTGCTGCCGGAGACCATCCGCGTTCGCCTTGACCGCGAAGGTGTCGACGAGGAACTGCGCGATCTTGGACGCCATGTCGTCGACGGACGGGGTCTGGTTCGTGATTGACGTCGACTGCAGCTTGTCGAATGCGAGGTCGGTGCCCGGGTGCGCGACGACGGCGCCCTTGAAGCCGCCCCAGTTGAAGCCGGTGACCTTCTGGGTGTCGTTGAAGACGACGTAGGCGTTGGAGAGCTTCATGATCTTTGCCGCGGCGGGAATGAGCGGGCCGGGGAGCTTGGAGAACTCGTCGAAAGCTGCGGGAGAGGTTAGGACGAGCACGAGCTGCCGGCGGAGAAGCAAAGCCTACAGCTGACACTGGCAAAGAATGAAGATTGTGTGGTTAGCGGCGATGGTTAAGTCAGTGTATGGTGGTGCACTTACGGCCGATCAGACATGGTGCTGAGGATCGTTAGGTGTAAAGAATTGGAGAGGAGTTGGTGAAGAGAAGTGTTCGCCTGGTGTCGACGAGCCGGAGCCACATCGCTTATATACCCAAGAACGCGAGCCAGACTTGACAGTATCGTTGTCCGTTATGCTCGTCGCTTAAGCGGTACAAGGTTCCTACCCAATCAGTGCGTGGCCACTGCTGAGCCATCGAACCACTGGTAACAGACATCGGGGTTTCGTCTACCGGGTGGTTTCGTACCTGTTCCTCAAAGACGGTTATGCGATGTTTGTGTCAGGTCTGCCAACAAATGTCAGCTCCTTAGAGGTCAAAGGAAGCATGTAAACGAACAGGCTCGCTCACCGATCACGCACAAGTGTTCAAGTTGGGACAAGAGGCCCGGTCCACCGAGGTCGAGATAGCACGGTCTGGGTGGGTAACCCTACTCTTGCCAGCATACGGAGTTGTTCAAACCTCGGGCAGGTGTCCAGTGGCGGACGTCAGGGACAGCTTCGACTCATTGCGTCCGCGAACTTGCCGTGGCCATGGTGTCAAGCGCCGAGGGCCTAACAGGCGCTCTGTCTATGGCCAACTGCGAACAGCCCAACGCCATTCGTTTGGTGGTTCTATTCGGACGAAGGGAGACAAAAGATGCACAATCCGCTAGCCTGGCCGGGATCTCATGAGCCCTTCATCTCGGTGCCTTGTACCGCTGACAGCCAACGTCCGGAATCGCTATCTGCAGAAGGTTCAAACTCGTTCTGCATCGAGAGCTGTCTGCCGCTAAGCACATATGTCTTGGGTGTAAGCTTCACGTACAAGCTGTAGCTTTCCGATTGTCAATGAGTCAAGGGATAGGCACAGATTGTGGAGCGGAGTCAAGAGGTGGGGACCCGGTAGATATTCCTCCGGTGCGGGGATTCAAACCGTTTGCGCCGCGAAGAGGCAAACGAGGACGGCGCAAGCTGTCTGGATCCAACAGGGGTCTTGGTTGCGTCAGACGGGAACAAGAGTCCGATAGATACTTCGGTATCCCGTTCCCAACACCAGAGCCTTGCACTCATTCTCGAATCCCTGCCTCTCAGATGTCCAGCCTGTACGTCCACTTTGCCCTGTCCGTAGCTCCTTGCGCCTGACCCGACTCTCCCAGCAGCACAAAGTCCCCCAGTGCGTTACTCCTCGATCCTTACACCCGACCCTTAGCTGACTGACTGCAGAGTTTGACCTAATCGTCGACCTCCCGGAGTCGCTACTCCCGACCTTCACCAGTGTGGCCACGTTCGCCGACACACACGTCACCTCCGACAAGAAACAACTTGTCGGCACTCACGTCGCCTCCCCCAGTGGCAAGCCAGCCGCCGTGCACTTCATATGGTCGGACTTCCGGAACTCGATCACGTCCAGACCGGGCACCGACATCGCGTTCGAGAGTGCAGTCCACCACAATCCATTCCCAGGATAACTCGGCGGCCGACCTCGCCGCCAAGGTCACGGGCTTCATCGCCAACTCCTTCCCCGCCGTCGCACGGGCGCAGCTTGCCGAGCGCATCGAGCTCACGTTCGCCGACCAGTCCGAGGACGAGTCGAAGGGCATCCTCACTCCGATGAAGTCCCACGACGCGGAGAAGGGCTCGGACAAGACTGGGTGGGAGTACCGCCTGATTTGTGCGTACCCCAACGCAGACCTGCCCGACCACTTCTACTCGCTCGTCACTACGGTCAAGTGAGCGGCATCTCACCTTCGTTCGTTCGTGGCGTCTTGCAACTGACACATGGTTGGTCTCGCAGGTACACGGACGAGGCGCAAAAGAAGTCTGGGCCTTTTGGTATAGGATGGTCGATCAAGCATAAGCTACTCGGTCGACGTCGTTGCGATGCAGGTGGCTGTCGAGAAAGGATTCGGAGGGGAGGTCTAAGCACTAACTTCGTCGAATCCACGAAAGTTAAGATCACACCGTGTATGGCCAATGGTAACGAGTTTGGCAGCTCACTGCAGCATGCATGATATAGAAGACGGCCATGCAGTACTCCCGATCGAATGGGAGCACACGTGAGCTTTCTGAATCTGAATCCCTCCCAGACAGACATTCGAGTAAACCACAGTGCCATCGAAGAGGAGGAACAGATTATGAATATAGAGAGGTGGGGAACCTGCTTGAGCGTCGGGCAAGGAGGTGGGGTCAGCGAGGTTGAAAGTCACTCGCCAAGGGAGGAGGTCCGAAGTCCGCCTCACCCAAAGTCCGTCGGCGCTAGCCCGACAGAAGTCTAGGACGACGCTCGCCATGATGCATGATGCCCAAAACCCCGAAGCTTTTCTTCTCCTACACGCCCAGGGTCCACTGCCCCACCGCGCAATCCGCGCAGGTTCCTCCTCAACCATCCCCGGCAGACCGAGCACAAGCAAACTAGCCTTGGTAGGCGGGCCGCTCAAGTGAGTACCAGTTCTTCTCCGGCGACTTGGGCGTGGCAATGCACGCGTCCCCCCCCCCTCTGAGTCTTCGGGTTTCACGCCGCGTACGTGTGCAGCGTGTGGCCTGAGTGAGCCTGGACTAGGTGGAGTACCGCGTCTCTGTGCCTAAGCGCTACTTGCACACTCACCTCACGCTCGACGCGCGCATGTCCCAAGACGCTGCGCGCCCGCTGTACGGCCCGATGGGTGACGCGGTCCTACACTAGTTCTCTGGCTGCTCCCGTTCAGATGGCCCGTGCCGTCGATGATGTCGCGCACGGGGGGACGGGGGTGCGGGGTTTGGGGTGGCGCAGGTGACTTGGGGCCGCGATCATGCTCCGTCGGGCAACGAAGATGAACATCATGCAAGGGGCGCAAAGAGATGAAGCAGAAGGACTCGGAGTGGTTCCCTATGGCGGGTGGGTCGCTCTCGAGGGCGTTGTGCTTGGACTGATTGCGCGGACGGGCTGCTCAAGCTCGGGGGATCCTTTCCGCGAGGACGTCAGCTCGTTGATAGATAGAAGTTCTTACCTAGAAGCCCCACGTCTATTCCAAGTTGCTGTCATCTGACAAGTGATTTCATGCTGCGTGCGAGTGCGTCCAGTGCGCAGAGAGGGCGAGATGCATGTCACGACACTTGGTAATACCCAAGAATAACATAAAGACCGAAGCTTAGAACTGACCGCGAGTTCGCAACTCAATAGCGGCAGCACACGTGGTAGCTGGGGTCGAGGTTAGGCCTGGTTTGGCTGGGTCCTCGAGATTGTGGGCACCTTGCGCCGGTCCTGGTGACGAGGTCATCTGGCCCACATCCGAGCAGGGCCCCTATATATCTCGTGTGCCGTTCCCACCGTCGCCCTCTGGTTCTGCGAACGACCCCCACCCGAGTCCTCGACGTATTCCACCCCCCGCAGTCGCACATCGCACCGCGGTAGATCCGCCTAGAGTACGAGCACTAGCACGATGGCCGACACCGAAGCCGCCGCCCCAGCGACCATCGAGATCAACGATGCCTGCTTCTGTCAGCACTTCAAGGAGGTGGTGAGTACTCTACCTGTTTGCGAGGCATCCCACACACCTGAATACGAGCTCAACCCTATGCGATGTAGTGCGACACCTGCCAGTACGACGGACGGGAAGAGAACGACTCCTTCTTTGGGGTGCGTGCGCGTTGTATGCAGTTCGAAAGACACTTGCTGACGGGATATGTATAGTTTGACCCCATCGATCGCGAGGCTATCGAGGCTCCGATGTCGAACATGAACAAGGAGGGCGTGTATCAGTGCAAGAAGCACGGGTCGGCCGGTGCGTTCCCCCTGCATGAGGTGCTTATGATGTCGCTGACTCTGGCATCGACGATCCATAGCATGCAACCAATGTTACGGATGGAAGAAGCAGATAACGAGGTTGAGAGCGGCGGCGAAGAAGGCGGGCAAAAAGGCCTAAGTAACTATCCTGCGCTGAATGTGGTTGACCGGGCTGCGTCGCAAAGGGGGGGGGGTTGGGGAACGCGAACCATCGGGACAGAAGAACGCTGTATGAGTATTGCATGTACGATGCTGCATTTGTACAACAAATGACATTCGACGGGGATGTACACAGGAATGGTGAAAAGGACGGTATGGATGTGCGGTGTGGGGCAACCTCGATGCCCGGGAAGGTGAGAAGTGGGGAGGAGTATGCGCACGAACCTTGCGAAACGGTACCGGTATACGATGGATATAATGCCGACTTGACCCGCTTCGATGAAGCTTGCTGGGCGAATTCTTACCGGCGTTCGGCGATACTAACGCGATCCGGCGTCGTTTTATTAGGAAGGCATTTTGAACTGAAGCTTGCTTCGCGTCCGCCATTCCTCCAGCACGGCTTCCACCGCTATCTCTTGGCTCTCACCTTAATCCTTCTCGGACCTGCTCGTCTCGTCTTGCAGCCGTCGACCAGGCACATCGTGGGTCAGCCGCGCGTTCCATCGGGCGGCAAGCCGTTTCATCCATGTGGGACATCCATTTCGCCATTGTGACGACACTGTGCGTGCAGCCCCTCTAGAAGGACTCGAGGCTCCTTACTGACCCCAGCTTGAGGCGTTGGGATGGCAGATCAAAGTCGCCCGTCGCGGATAGCTCCGTCAAGCTTCGACTGTCAGATTGAGGACGACACGCGTGGGGGAACCCTGAAGCGCTTGTCTCCGTTACAGTATGTCGAGGACCGGATTGGACTATGACTCGGACAGACGTAAAGGATGGCGCACGAAGACCACGGCTGGAGCCAATAGTGCAGGTGGCGAATGGACACGACGGACATCTGACCTGGAGGATCCGAGAAACAAGAGTAAGCGAAGGACGGAGAGAGGTGAGAGCATGTCAGCTGGAGAGCAGAGGATCTTTGTCAGCACCGACCAGGAACTGGTCTGTGGCCGGGCGGCAGTCGGTGATCTCGTCATGCTCCCGCAACCATTCCAACCCTCCAGCGACCTTATAAATTCGCTCGCTCGGGGCTCTTCTTCCTCAATCCTCCTTTTCATTCTCGCTCCCTGCTTCAGCGACCCTGTGTTTGCCACCAGCATTGGCCCCGTTACCCGCAGCCCGACAATACCCCGGATAATTTCCTACCTACACACCCTCGCATAATGTCGCCAATAATCTTCAACAGCGAACACGCCCCCCAGACCAATGGCCACTCGCACACCAACAGTATCCACACCATCAAGGAGCACGCGTCGCTCGACGGATTCGGCACGCGCGCCATCCACGTCGGCTCAGAGCCCAGCCCCGAGACCGGCGCGGTCATCCCCGCCATCTCCCTCAGCACCACGTACAAGCAGCACGGCGTCGGGAACCACAAGGTGCGTCCTTTTTGTCCGTCTTCCGTAACACGAACCTTATCTCGCATGGCGTCTTGTCGCGTCACTCTCACGCAGGGTTTCGAGTACTCGCGCTCCGGCAACCCGAACCGGAACGCCCTCGAGGCGACGCTGGCCGCGATCGAGTCAGGCGGCGCATACGGGCTTGCATTCGCCTCGGGCTCATCAACCACTGCGACTGTCCTGCAGTTGCTTGGCCCCGATGCCCATATCGTCAGCGTGAACGACGTCTATGGAGGTACTTTCCGGTACATGACGCGCGTCGCCGCAGAGAACCAGGGGCTGGAGACAACGTTTGTTGACCTCGAAGATGCGAGCGATGACGAGATCCTCGCCTCGTTCCGTCCAAACACTAAACTTATCTGGATCGAGACCCCAACGAACCCCACCCTCCGCCTCGTCGATATCCCGCGGATTGTAGCCCTCGCGCGCACGGCGCCCTCCAACCCTCTGGTCCTCGTCGACAACACCTTCCTCTCGCCCTTCTACCAGTCCCCGCTCGCCCTCGGCGCGGACATCGTCATGCACTCCCTCACGAAATACGTCAACGGCCACTCGGACGTCGTGATGGGCGCCCTCATCCTCCCCGCACACCACGCCGCGCTCGCGGAGAAGCTCCGCTTCCTCCAGAACGCCATCGGCGCCGTCCCGAGTGCGTACGATTGCTGGCTCGCTCAACGCGGCGTGAAGACGCTCCACCTACGGATGAAGGCGCACGGCTCGAACGCCCTTGCCGTTGCCCGTGCCCTCCAGCGCTCGCCGCACGTCGAGGCAGTCATCTACCCGGGGCTCGCGACCCATCCGCGCAACGACCTCGCGTACCGCTCGCTCTCGTCACATGCGCGTGCGTACGTCGACCGGTTCTTGAAGGATCACGGGGACGAGGCGGGCGGGTTCCCTTATGGGGGTATGATCTCGTTCCGCATTCGCGGCGGGGCGGCCGAGGCGAGCAAGTTCCTGACGTCCGCGCGACTCTTCACGCTCGCTGAGAGCTTGGGCGGCGTGGAGAGCCTGGCGGAGCTCCCTGCGCAGATGACGCATGGTTCCATTCCGCCAGCGGAGCGCGCGCTCCTCGGGATTGGGGACAACCTGATCCGGCTGTCGGTTGGTGTCGAGGAGGAAGAGGATCTCGTTGCTGACATCGAGCAGGCGTTGGCCGCCGCGGTGTCGCTCTCGAAGCAGTTGTGAGCGTGCGGCGATGGCGACTGGAGATCAAGCAGTGGTCTGGACCAGCAGACGATGAGAAGAATGCATGCATTGTTGTACCATCCAAGCATTTAGACGCATATTTATTAGTAGATACAGCGACGTTGTAGAGTAATACACGGTTTCTTGGTTACTCGCTCCCAGCATATTGACGGATGCTTTAGGAGACATCGCAGCCAATTGTGTCTAGACTTAATGTTGTCTGCCAGTTGAATTTCTTAAAGCGCTCTTCATGGCTTCATGGCGATGTCGACGATGTGATCTGCCATCCGCCAACCATACTCATCCGTGCCGGCCTCTAAGCACTTCTGTACCCATGCCTGCGTCCACCCAGAATGATTAACTTCGAATTCAACCAGTGGAAGACCAACGAAACGCACCTCAAACACCTCTCCCTGCAGCTCGGCGCCCTCCGTCCCCACCATCTCCACGTCCTCCACCCCCGTCGCGTCCCTCAGAATCTCCGGCATGCACTCCGGCAGCTCATGGTGCATCGCCCGCTGCACCTCCCCGCCGGGCCCGCGCCAGACGTAGTCCCCATCCCCCCCATACTGCTCGTACAACTCTCGCTCGCGCGCGAGCCTCGGTCAGCGCGAGCTGGCGGTAGTGCGCGAGCCGGCTCACCCACGCGCAGAAGAGTACGCCGCGGCGCGGGCAGACGAAGTCCCACGCGTCGTGCAGCGCCGCCGCGCGCAGGCCCGCGGACATGATGTGGGAGAGCCCCAGGAGGAGGACGGCGTCGAATGTGCCGTGTTCGTCTGCGAGGGCGGGGTGGTTCGCGGGCCCCCATCTAGATATCACGAAGACCGTCCAATCCCGGTCCTTGTCGATTAGTGGTTAGATCATCACGTTGTGGTACTCCCACAATCCCGTGAAGACGGAGGCTCGAATCCTCCCTGGGACATATTTTTTTCTATGCAATTAATGGCAAGGATCTGGACGAGCAAGCTTTCCGCATTCTCAACGTGGAGCTACGCCACGTTCCCTCTCGAACAAGCTACTCTATCTTACTAATGATATTGACAATGACAGGGCAGCATTAAGTACCCTCAAGGTTAGAAAGAAGCCCGAACTTGCTGACCAAGCCTGACTTCGACGGAGTTAGCGGTGCAGGCACCACAGACACAAGCTGCAAAAATAGATAAGTAAGTACCGCAAAAGTAGCACGTCTTTCCACAAACGCCATCGAACTTGGGTAATGGAATTGACAGTCTGCCTCAGTCAGCAACGGCGTGGACGTAACGCGGACGTCGACGACTGGCGTTTGTATGTCGTGTAGCAAGGACGCCGTTACTAGGCGCGACGGGGCAGAGAAACTGAGGCCAAAATCGAACAGGAGTGATGCTTTGCGAGGCAACCCGCGCGGTTAATCCCTCTTCGAGCAACGAGGTTGCAGGGTGCGTGGGTGGGCGTGAGATTGAAGCGCCAGTTGGGGTCAAGGACCGCAGTCATCATCGTTCATTGACGAGTGCTATCGGTGGGTGGGAATGGAGGGCGCGAGAAGGACTGGCATGGAAATGGACAAGGGTGACGGATGGATGACGGTTGAACAATCGAAACGGTTTGCACTGGAAGGTGGACGAGAGAATTATTCCGGATTTGGGACAGTGGCGTCACAGCTAAACTATTGGGCCACGTGCGCTCTATGTCCATGATGCTGCTTGCGCGATTCGACCCCTGCTGCTGCTAAGTAGGGCTCTACTTGGCTCCTGAACACTAGCCGCGCTACTTACCCTCCACCCCTGCTGATTAAAGGACGACGTTATCAAGATGCCCAGGCGAGGGCCCGTCCAGGAACGACCATGGCGGGAGTGCGTCTCGCCCCATATTGGGGTAGCGATTCAAGTTCTTGAGAAGGCGGGAGAAGGACTCGTTCCCCAATCCAGGTCACTACATCTCACGAGGTCCCAGGCTGGCAGACGCTCGATCGATGTATAAAAGCCAGACTACACCACCCCAGTTCTCCATCATCGTTTGCCCTCTCGTGAATGTGCTTCCCGGGAAAGCGACTTAAAAGCAACCACGCCGACGACCCAAATCCCCCCGCAAAGCCTCCTCCCACCTCCGCCGCACCACCAACTCCCGCTCCTGCGACCCAGCCCGCTACCTCTCAAGCCATGTCTTCGCCTAAGGTCGCCATCATCATTTACACCATGTACGGCCATATCGCCACCAGTGCGTCCGACGCGTCCCCCCTCGCGTTCACTGTGCTAACGCTTATAATTCGCGCATACAGTGGCAGAGGGCGTGAAGAAGGGCATTGAATCTGCCGGCGGATCGGCGACCATCTACCAGTGCGTCCCCTCCCCTTTCGTACCGTATCGTGTGTAATATAAGCTCACCATGTTCACTTTGCCTACACACAGGATTTCGGAGACCCTCCCCCAGGAGCTCCTCGAGAAACTCCACGCACCTGCCAAGCCCAACTACCCCATCATTGCCCCGGGCGACCTGACCAACTTCGACGCGTTCGTCTTCGGTATCCCCACCCGGTACGGCAACTTCCCCGCCCAGTGGAAGAACTTCTGGGACGCGACGGGCCAGCTCTGGGCGCAGGGCGCGCTGTTCGGCAAGTACGCCTCCGTGTTCGTCTCCACCGCGTCGCCCGGCGGCGGCCAGGAGTCTACTGTCATTGCGACGCTCTCGACGCTCACCCACCACGGCATCATCTACGTACCCCTCGGCTACGCCAAGACCTTTGCCCAGCTCACGAACCTCTCTGAGGTCCGCGGCGGTGAGTCCCTCTCCTCTTTTCTGTCCACCTCCGCCACCGGTATCCCCGGTATCCGCAGCTATCTTATCTGCTTCCATTCCGTGCGCTCCATTGATACGACGTGCTGACCCGCGCAATGTCCACAGGCTCGCCTTGGGGCGCTGGTACCTTTGCTGCCGCCGACGGTTCGCGCCAGCCGACTCCGCTCGAGCTCGAGATCGCCGAGATCCAGGGCAAGAACTTCTGGGAGACCGTCAACAAGGTCAAGTGGTGAACAGCAGCGGGAATCGCAAAAGTGCACATGGGTGTATTCTGGACGCTTCGTCAACCGCGAGTGGAATCTGTCTGTACAGTAGCCCTCTGAACCGCAGCTCGGTTTCCTTTTACCAGGACGCGCCCTTGAACCAAAGGAACGAGGACAAATGCCGGGCCTGGCCCCATAGGTCTGGTGGATTTGGTATAGATGTGTGGAGGGCTTCCCCTTCACTCACGGCAAGATCATCCTCGCGTGCACAGCCAGATCTTGGGCTCCCTGATGTCTCTGAGTATTCGTCGCAGGTCGTTCGCGTAAGTGAAGCTTGCAACACGGTGTATCAGAAGGGGAATGCACTCAGAATGACTGGGATTGACTATTGACTCGTGGATCTCCCCATGGAGCAAAGTCTTCGTCTTCCCGCGGCCGCTTCTGGCTAGGGTGGGGCATTTTTCTGTCATTAATTCGCGGAAACTGCCAGTCTCCCGGGCGCTGCGCGCACTCGAGCTCTATGCCGTTACCTCCGAGTCAACCAACAACCGTACTCCACTGTGGACTCAGATGCACCACGTACGAGCCTGGCTTCCCCACCGGAGATACTGAGGCCACATGGCTGAGGATTTCGAGACAAAACGGACGCAAGAGGGACATAAGTAGACACATCGCAGGAGCCGCGGCCGTCTCAGAATCCGGATACGAATCGTAGGAACTCACGATAGGGTCTTAAGAGCTTAAATTATGATTGGATTTGACGTGCGCGCCGATCGAGTATGTGCGGATATGCGCCTAGCGCTATTTCCTCTTGTTCTTGGTCTGGTCAGCTCGTCACCCGCTCCAATCATCCTACAGGCTGTCGAAACGGCTTCCACACGAAACGTAGACAAGAGAATGACTCGGATGTCAGGCGTCACAACCCGAGCTGCTCAGCTGGCTATATACGTGCGCGCGGCTATACGTATTCGGACATGGGGATTTGACCGCCAACTGCTCCGAGCTGATGATCCTCTACCAGTCACCCGCGACTTCTACAGACACCGACGACGTAATCACGATGCCCAGGCGACGGCGTGCCCGGCCCGGAGAACAGTCATAGCGAGGGTGCGTGTATATATCCTCATGTTGGGGCAGCGGTTCGAGTTATTGAGAAGATGGAAGAAGGGCTCGTTCTCCAGTCAACGCGAGGACATCTCACGAGGCCTCATGCCGGCAGACCCTTGAATAGCTTGAATCTTGATCAATATGTATAAAAGGAAGACTACACCACCACCCCGCCCCCGGCCCTCCTCCATCATCGTGTGTGCTCTCCTGATAACCACGCAGACGACCCGAATCCCTCTGTAATACCTCCTCCTATCTCAGCCGCACCATTAACTCCCACTCCTGCTACCCGACCCACTACCTCTTCAACCATGTCTGCACCTAAGGTCGCCATCGTTATCTACACCATGGACGGTCATATCGCTACCAGTGCGTCCGATGCGTCGGTCCTTCCTCGTGTCAACCATGCTGATGCTACTCCGTGTCACTAGTGGCGGAGAGCGTGAAGAAGGGTATCAACTCTGCCGGTGGGTCTGCGATCATCTACCAGTGGGTTCTTTGCCTATCATATCTACTTATCATGTAGAACACAAGCTCACTGTGGGGCTTTCCCGAAGGATTTCGGAGACCCTCCCACGGGAGCTCCTCGACAGACTCCGTGCACCTCCCAAGCCTAACTACCCCATCATCGCCCCGGGCGACCTTGTCAAGTTTGATGCATTTATCTTCGGCATCCCCACCCGGTACGGCAACTTCCCCGTCCAGTGGAAGAACTTCTGGGACGCGACGGGCCAGCTCTGGGTGAAGGGTGCGCTGTTCGGCAAGTACGCCTCCGTGTTCGTCTCCACCGCGTCCCCTGGTGGCGGCCAGGAGTCTACTGTCATTGCGACGCTCTCGACGCTCACCCACCACGGCATCATCTACGTACCCCTCGGCTACGCCAAGACCTTTGCCCAGCTCACGAACCTCTCTGAGGTCCATGGTGGTGAGTCCACCCTTGTTTCCCCGGATGGCCCCGGTTTCCGCAGCTATACTATACACGCGTCGTACTTGCGGCGGCGTGGCGCGACTCTTCTTTGCCTCTATTTCGTGCGCCAGTATGTTGAACCCGCGCAATGTCCACAGGCTCGCCTTGGGGCGCCGGTACCTTTGCTGCCGCCGACGGCTCGCGCCAGCCGACCGTGCTCGAGCTCAACATCGCCGAGGTCCAGGGCAGGCACTTCTGGGAGACCGTCAGCAAGGTCAGGTTCTGAGTGGGATCGCGATCACGAACATAAGTCTATTCCGGACGCTTCGTGGACCGCGAGCGAAAGCCATCTGTACAGGGACCCTGTGAACTGCAGCCCGTTTTCCTTTTACTCAAGTGCAAGCAACCATTTAGAACCGACGACGGGCCGCACACCACATAATGATCCGCCGACGAGACCCGATTCGCTATCCATGGTACGTAATCGGCGCGAACGTCAAACCCAAACAGCCTTGGAACCCTTGAGACCCTCTCGCGAGGTCCTACGATCCGAATAGTACCCGTTCTGGCACGACTGCGGTACCTTGCGTTCGTTTTGACTCGAACCCTCAGCCATGCATTGGCCTCTGTATCTCCGGAGGGGACTTCAACTCGTACGTCATACATCCTGGTGTGCGGACGACATGGAACGTGCGCGGCGGTGCGAAGGACTCGAGACAGTTCACCCGAACTTCGAAAGAAGCTCGCCCCCCACCCAGGAAGCTTCTTAGCGGGGAACATTGGGAAGACTGGCTCCCGATGGAGATCCAGTCGGTTCTGGCCGTTCTAAGGGCCTTCACTCTTTCTGCTACCCTGTGTTAGCTTCACTTATGCGAACGACTTTGTGACGAATGCTGAGGTACTCACTCGTCGTACTTCCGTTAATGCAAAGACTGGCAGTTATTATTGACTGGCCCAAACAAAGCCCAAGACGTTATATGACCGTCCTCCCTCCCCGCACATACTAGTAGGTCATATTAATCGTCTGCCTTGGGAGACTAGCCCAAGACACGGCTAGTACCCGCTCGGCCCGAGGCTACCGCCGGCCACGCGACGGTTATCCAGTTGGACCACAGGGCTAGACCAGACCACCTCTCCGGTCGGTTTCTTCTCGCATTTTCATATTGTGACTTGTTTCAACATAGCCACAGATCAACAACGCATTGAACTCCTCCACAATGTGCATTTTAGTAGTGAGTTCTACCCTAGCAAGTATGGGTGTAAGTTTGAGACGTCACGGTTGCAAGTTCAGGATGTGGGGGACTCGGACACTGCGAAAGGTCTGCGCTCCATTATAATTCCTTCCGCCTACGCATAGCTGACTTCTCCGTGGACAGTTCCAGTTCATCGCTCTTTAGGAGTCCCATTTATTTATCACTCGCAGTGAGCATCAGTAAGTGATCCCTCTTCCCCCATTCATGGATATGTGATTTGTAAACCGACTTTTGTAGAAGCTGGTGATTCACATCTTTCGGGTCCAGTCAACTTCGCCTGAACAATCCAAACTCGAAGCGATGATTTTCACTTCTCACTCCCAGGGCAATCCTGTCCTAACATCATCCCGCATTTGTTCGCCGTTGCTGTCGGTTCGACTGCCTTCCCGAGGTGATGCGCTCACATCACACGGGTCTCCATCTAAGTATATTTCCAAGAGGAGATGCGTGTCGGACTTGGCCTCAGGTTCGTAATAAGCCGTTACGGTGATACGTGGTCTAATACCAATTCATGGGGAACAGGGATGATGCGGTAACAACGGACCCACGGGAGGCCGAACGGTAGCTGGCGTCAGCCCTTCACCCTAGGTCCCGACGACAGGACACAACGCGACCAATCTAACGGCCCAGGACCTTTAGTGTGGGCACGAATGTGTCGATCCACCTACCGACCGCATCGTTTTCCGAACCTCCACCATCCTTCTTTCCCCACCTTCCTCGCTCGCCGCCTGGTAGTCCCACCAGGTCGGCTGCTCCTTAGCCACGTCATGCGACTGCTCTATTGCATCTGGCCGCTGCTGGTACTATGGGTCTTTCCTCAAAGTCGGGCTGGGGAAGCCCCCGGCAGGGTAGACGCGATCGCACCACTTTCGTTCGCGACCACTCTCCGCGTGGGGTTCTCGTCTGGGGTTGCGCCGTCGTTATCTGGCCCCGGAACCTCCTCGCATGCATGCGGATGCATCTGAATCACCGCGTACCGGTCTGCATCGGACGTACGTGGAGTCGCGCGATGGCGGGGTACGCTTGGCGGGCGGACCCATCACGGACCCAGATGCGAACATGTACACTCCGGCGGAGTATGATGAGGTGGTGGAGACCCTGCCTCCGTCGTATGCGCAGCTTCAGGGGGTTGGGCTGGACGAGCGGTGACAAGGCATGGATCTCTTGACATTCTATGTTTGTCAAGTCAATCACACTCGCGTTCATTATCCGATTGTTAATTTATGATCTACTTAGCACCAACTGTTGCAGTGCTCAGCTGCAAGGTGGATGTTGTTGTACAGTCCTTCGTTTTAGGCCTGTCGCGCTTTGTCACACGATCTTCGATATCCACTATTGCCATATATATAATAATATCTCTAATACTCAACGGACGTGGGGATCTCTTGAAAGACTGGGACAACCCCACTCGGGTAGTAGTGATGCCTAGGTCTTCGAGGCAGGGGGAGCGCATTAGGGAGATTCTTTCGCAGGGTCGGATACGACATCTATCCTGGCTTTACTCTATGGTCTATCGGTTGACGCATCATGGGCGTTAGGGGGAAAACTAATCCTTGACATACGAGTTGCAACACACCTGCATCGGATCATCCGTATCGCTCTACTACGCTGCGATCCAAACCTTCCAGATAAGAAACGACACCCGGAACCTCGAAAGGCAGAACAGCCTCTAGTACCATGGGGGAGTCGTCATCCGACTGGGCACGAACTCGATACCATCGCATGCTCTCGTGCGAAACGCATCGGATCGACCGATAGAAACCGACGAATCGAATGGACGGGCATCGCCTAGCGATCGTAGCAGTGGTTTCGCTGAAGAGGTCCGTCTCTTGAGTAGTTTCAGCCCAATGAATGCCGTGGGCAACAGACAATCCCAGAAGTGGAGGAGGTTTCACGCTCTCGAGAATGGGGCGCAGCTATCGCACACGTAACATGAGTAAGTGCTTCGGAGAATCAGATCATCCATGGAGCAACACGCACGACGGTTGATAGATGCTGCTTCAGCTCCGCATTATCGGCGGGAGAACGGTCTTGCGACAGCTGAAGGAATCTGACTGTCTCCAAGCTGCGCGAGAGGTCCTCCAGGTACGCATATGGGAATCCTCTCACCCAGACCGGAAGCACAACAGGTGCCATTCTCCTGATGGCCGCCGAGGCTTTCGCGACGTCGTCCACACTTTCGTGAACTCCAATAGTTTGACGATATAGAAGGCGGCGCACTGGTGGAATAAGAAGGGGAAGTGGCGCATAGACTGTGAGGGAATCCAAGTTCGGCCACCGGACAGCGAGGGAGTCCTGGGTGGGTTTTGCGGCGCCCCAATCGGCGGGAAGGTGCTGCATCATCCACTCCGGCACTCCATGCCCCCGATCGAAGTTTCTAAGGCGCGCAATTCGAACGTTTGGGAATGCGCGAACCAACGCGGGAAGCGGTGAAAGGGGAAAAGGGTGGCTGGGGACGAGATCAAGGGTGTGCACACGCTCCCAGACCGTCGTGTAGCCATCCAACCTCGCGTCGGCGTAATTGATGAAGGTCAACTCTTCCAGAGAGCCAGCGCGGGCCTCAAGCGACCTGAGTATGTCAGTGAGAGCCAGCGTTCCGGCTTCGCGGAGTTTGATGCTTCGCGGGGTGCTCTGCAAGTTCCACAGGACAGAGAGAGAAAGACGCCCAACCGCCTCGAAACTGATGCTCTCCAACTGCTGGTAGCCTGAGATGACTGCCGCAAAGGAGGGCGTGTTCTCAAGAAGACTCTCGAGGCGTTCAATGTGGATGTGTCTAAGGTTCCGTGCGTGGACAATAGCGTCTACGAGGAACTGACAGGGAGAGTAATCCTTCTTTGATGGAGTTGAGCCCTCTGGCCGACGATTGAACGCAGTGTCGTGAATGGTTAAGGTCCGGATGTGTTGGGCATCCCGTCCTTCGTTCTTCAATATGAACTTTGAGAAGGACGTCACCTTTTCCGGTCCACTTGGGATTGCCAACAGGACTTCATCTTGTACACGTCCAATGCCGTCGATGTTCAGCACCATGAGGTCGTGAAAATGTGAATGAAGATCAACTTCGGATAGCAGGCTGGGCAGGGCGATGTCGTATGTCATACGACTCGCCTTTGCCAGATGGAGAGCGTCCCGTCGAGAAGCAAGCTGCAGGATGATAGTCCAGACGTCGTATGGTAAGTCGAGGATGCGCATCTCGGTATGTTCGCTAATGAAGAAAGGTATGTCAACCGCATGGCTAGAAACGCGAGCATCCTGCTTGGTCACTTACAGGAAGGGCGGGTAGTCGAGATGAGGAGGAGCATCATCTCACGACAGTTTTTATACACTCACACAGTTCCCAGGCTGTATCGGCTTGGTATACCACCGGAGACTGCACAGAACTACGCTGGCGCTGCGTTGACATTGGAGCTTACGAGCGAGACAGATGGTGTACACTCGTTGCATGTTGCACAGGATCGAAGTCATTCTATTACCTCGATTAACGCACAGATATCGGGTGGCGTGAAGTGACTCAGGAGCAAAAGGCAACTGACGGAGCTGCCTCAAGCGCCCCAAGGGCCCATGACACCACTCACAGTGTCCCAGCTACACTTTGTATACGGGTGTCTAACAAATGAACTGCATCGTATCAACGCCGGAAGTAATCTCAAGGGCAGTTTGAGCACGCACGTATTCGACTTCTCCACACGCCTCACACCCATCCTCGCAGCCTCACAACTATCGCCATCACTGCGTCCTCCTTCTCACCCGGCGCAAGGCCCTCGCGCGCGTCCTTCAGCTTCTGCCGGCCATCCAAGTCGTCGACGTCGACCCACTCCCTCCATTTCTCCAACTCCGGCGACTCCACGTTGAGCGCCATCACGATGTTCGACAGGTAGGCCAGGTCTGACGACAGCTGGGCCGCGCCCGCGGGCGTGAGCCTGCTGATGCGCGGGAGCACGTCAGACGTCAGGCATGAGACAAGCGACAACCCGAGCGATGACAGCCACGCCGCCGAGACCGCTTCTGGAGTGAGAGTGGGCGACATAAGGGAAGCTACGGTCCCGGGCGGGACAGCAGACGCTTTCAAGGAAAGGGAAGGAGACCTGCGATTGTGGGAGATGCCAGACGACGATATCGATGGCTCCAACAAGGGCGGGGGTTCCACGAGTCCTCGTAACATATCCGTGCTGATGAAAGGGAGCGTCTCGAGCGAGAAGGCAAGGGCATCGTCGTCTGCATACACTTCAAAGAGCCGAGGTAGGTTTAGCAGGCCCTCCGCCACGTACTGTATTGTGCCGCTCGGCGAGAGCGAGAAGGTCGGGACCTGAACTTCGCTCAGCGCGTTACCGGAAGTGATGGAGCGTTTGGCCTTTGGATCTCCTGGGGTAGACCAGAGCGAAGACGACGCGTAAGACGCGAGGTACTTGTGCAGAGGTGACAGGATAGTGTCTTGCAGCGCTTGCTGGCATGTCTTCGCGAGCTCCGAGATCGCGTTGCGACCGCTAGTGAGGAGGGGTGGGGGAGGTGCAAGCAATGGAAGGGTAGTCGGAAACAGATGCGGGGACCGACGAGGATCGGGCGTCGGAGGAGTAGGCATCAGGAAAGTTTCGCCCCGCGCGGTCTGCGGGACGGAAGGCTCAGGGTCGACCTTGTTCAACAGCTCCTGCAACTCTGTGGAGTTGAGGCTCGATTGCATGAGAAGCTGGAGCTTTCCCCTGCTGGCCCCTGACATGAAGATACCTCCAGGATCACTTCTCGCCTGCCGCAGGGATGTCGAGACTTGGAGGAGGTTTGAACGAAGCTTTGCCTCGAATATCACCATACGGTCAAGTAGAGCCCGCACGGCCTCGAGAAAGTGGAGTAACGCCTGGATGTCCGCCCAGTCGTCTGCGGTGTAGTCGAGATCCGACAAATCCTCTCCAGATGTGGAGGTAGACAACGACTGGCTGCCCTGACCACTTCTTCGCGACCCGACGTCAGCTTTCGACGCATTGGCGAAGGCGGAGAAGAGATGATCCAGTGACTGAACGAGGCCAAGAGCCCCGTAGCCGTGCGTAAATGCGGTACAACGCGCGATCGCGTCCTCCGCGACCCCAAAGATGTCCACGGCACGCTCTCGTAACAGACGGGCATAGTCGACACGACCCCGCGACTCTGCTGCCAGCGCGGTTTTCAAGGCGTCCTCAACGAAGCGCGTCTCGAGTGTGGCGTAGTCTGCCTGGAAGTCGACGAAGGGCTCGAATAACCCCTGGTCCCAATCCAGGGCGGGTGGAACTAGAGCAACGGTTCCGCTGATCGAAGGGCGGTGAGAACCTACGCGACGCGCCAAGGAAAGTGACATTCGAGCGGAAGAGCGGCGGCGCAAGTGTCCGTCAGGCTTGTCGTCGGAGGGTACTGGGGCGGCATAGCTGACCTTCTCCATGATCTTATCCGTCGCGACCGCAAAATCCTCCGTCGCGCGGTATGCTGCGATCAGCTGGGGGAGCGCGACGGCACCATAATGTGTAGAGAGGGCTTCCAGACGCTGGGAGAACGACGGTTGCAGGGCAGAGAGGGTGGACGTGATGAGAGCCGAGAGCGAGGGTCGAGGATCAGGGAAGATGGCAGGAATTGATGACCTCTCGTTTTGCAGGATTTTCTGGAAGGCGGTATAAAAGGTCGGGAGAAAGGATGAAAGGGCGATGGGAGAGGGTTCGGCGGAGGATGCCTGATCACAGTCGTGGAGACGAGCGTGTTGCCATTCTTCGACAAGGGGACCTCTTCGCGAGCCGTAGTAGTAGTTGCGAAACTCCGATTCGCGCTGGATATTGGTGAATATAGAGAAGTAGTTGCGACACACCACGACGTCCTGTGAGTTCACAGCAGCCACAAGTGCAGAGCTGAGGGACGCCTCGAGTTGGTTCTGCAGGCTGACCATGAGAGTCCGCCTGCTCTCATACTCCGGCGTGTTCTCGAAAACAACCATGCTCTTCGACGCTTCCGATAGCCGTTCCGCTGCCTTCTCGTAGTTCTTCTCCCCCAGCAACGAGGTGACGTCGCTCTCAAGTGTGCTCCAGCTCTCCGCCTCCCGTAGAACCTCTCGCGTGGCCTCCATGTTTCGCTTGACAGTGTCCAGATAGTGAAGCCTCTCGAGCGCAGCGTCCGTTTCGACCCCGAGAGATGGCTTGGATTTGAGCTCGACACTGGCCAGAATGCCTTGCAGGGAGAGCGCACTTTCGCGCATGAAGTGCAGGTCGTATGTAAGGCGAGACGCACCGCGCGAGATGTCTTCGATCAGTCGGTCGACCTGAGCAGACGTATCCTCGGACGCGATCTCCAGAGTCCCAACTAGATGTGAGACGCGTCGGTCGAGTTCCGTCAAAGCCGCAGGCCGTTCGGAGTCGGTGGGCTCCTCAGACACTCCAAGGATATCGTTAATCCAGGAAACAACATCTTCATGATCTTCCAGCGAGCTAAGCAGCTCAGAGGAGGACTCTAGGATGGGCGAGGCGCTATTGATTTCGATTGCGGTAGGTCTTTGCTGTTTCCTGCATAGACACGTTTAGGATTTCAATAACGAAGCATAGGAATAGCGACCTTTTGCTCACTGTCCCACTGTTGTCATCCCTTGTAGACAAGGAGTTGCGCCGAAGTCCGAGTAGAGGTGTAGGTCGCGCAAGAGGAGCTTCGGGAAGAAACAAGCTTGGAGCAGTAGCGTCAGGGAGGGCAATGTCACACGATCGTGACGCGACTAGGTCACGCTTAAGTGAAAGCTTACTGAGAAGACTCCCACAGCTTTTCTCTCTTGAGAGACCTTATATTGTCTGTCACACCAGCGTGACCCACAGATTTTGCCTGCTAAGCTCCAGTGGGACGGCTTTCGTCTTCCCAAATCACCTACTATGGCCAGCACGTACGTGCACCGTCATCATTTTCCCTGACTGCGTGCATCTAATAGACTCACGCTGTTTAAGCGCACCAAAAACCTCCTGGGCCGACGACGTCGACGAGCTCGGTAGGCCAAATCTTACTTCCTGCGCTTTCGTTGATCTGAAAAGTCTGCTCCCTCCAGAGCAGCCCAAGGTCGAAGATTCTGTTGACGAGAACGGTATCCGTACAACTGTGGAGTATACGATCAACGATGAGGGCAAGAAAGTGAAGGTGAATACCTTATTATCCGCGCCTGTAATCGAAGAAGGGTTCCCATGCTCACTCATTCTGTAGATTACGCGGAAGACTAAGCGAGTACTCCAGAAGGCGGTTGTCGACCACACTGTTGCGGAGCGCAAGGCTTGGGCAAAGTTTGGCCAAGAGAAGGGGAACAAGCCTGGACCGGATCGCGCAACTACCACGGTCGGAGAGAATGTTTCACTGAAGCTGAGTGCAGGTAACAAGGTGAGTAGTCCGTCTTTTCGCATAACGTTCAGTTACCAACATATCCCCACCTCCCATACGTTATCAGGCCGCTGTCCAAGAGCAGTCGGCAGAGCAGACTGTCAAGGCGAACCTCACGAAGGCGGGTGCGGGCAAGGTCGTCTGTCGTCTGTGTAAGGGCGATCACTTCACCGCAAAATGTCCATACAAGGACTCGCTATCTGGCCTTGATGGTGCAGGTGCGTACGCGCGTGTATCCACCCCCATCCCTCTTAACCCTGATCGTGTCCCACAGAGACCCCTCCGCTTGGTCTCGACGATGCCGGAACCCCTGCCGAGCCCGCCGCCGCTGCCCCTACAGCGACCACCGGCGGAAAGTACGTTCCGCCTTCCATGCGTGGCGGTGGACGTGGACCCGGTGAGGCGATGGGTCGCCCAGGTGGCTCGCGCGACGACCTCCCCACGCTCCGCGTCACGAACATCTCAGAAGATACCCAGGAAAACGATCTCCGCGATCTCTTCGGCACATTCGGACGCGTCGCCCGTGTGTACGTCGGACGCGACCGCGAGACGGGTGCAGGCAAGGGCTTCGCCTTCGTCAGCTTCGAGGAGAAGGCCGCCGCGCAGAAGGCGATGGAGAAGACGCACGGTCGCGGTTACGATAACCTCATCCTGAACGTCCAGTGGTCACGTACGTCCTCTCTATGTTTTGCATGCCTGATGGCGGTCCGTTGTCTGATGCGTACGTCTACAGAACCGAGGGAGCAGCGGTGAGGGGTCTGATGGTTTGTACATTTGGATGTTGTATGCTGTATCAATACATCGCTATTGCGGTACCATTTCTTGACCATTGCTTGACCTTCGGTCCCGCCCATCCCTCTGCCCAAGTAGCAGGTGAGTCTACCGCCATTGTGCAACAGGGAAAACGTGATTGACCAAGATGACTACGGGCAGGACACAGGGCATATTCATCTTCCCACCCCAATCGCTCGATCCGTCCTAGAAGATGCTCATGCTGGTGGGTCGTGGACGCGAATCTGGAGCTCAAGATCTTGTTTCTTGTTTCTCCCTGATCACGTCCTGGTCCTGTACCGTTCGGGTGACCGGAATTTTTGGGGTTGTGCACTACTCCCTCTCCCGCTAACTTGTCGAATGATTGCGTTGAGACATGCTATGTATTGGATTGAGGCAATGGCATGCTATACGACTTGTGCATCGCCTCCTACTTGTTGTTCAAGCCATTACGCGGAAGGTGAAGCCTCCGACGAATTACTCCGCCGTATGTCAATCTAACGAAAATTTGTAGGCCGGCTGTGTCTCGGTGGAGGAACCCGCGATGATAATGTTAAATGAGATGATTCATCAAGGTTGGCATTCCGGATCCGCGTACCTTATTGGACTTACGGGCGGCCTACTCGCTCGTGTCATTGATGCCTGGAGGTTACAACGTTGCATGTCTCTGGGTCGCTGCAAGACCTGACAACGTTCTAGACATATGTTTCGCACAATCGCGACGCGAAACCACAACTCGTATGTATCCTTGACGGTTTCGAAATTATATCCTGCAATCCTAATGCAACTTCTTGTGCGCAAGATGACTTGGCTAGCTGGACTCGTGATGCATATGGGAACATCTGTCCGCACTTTGCATGCTAATGGCGTCTGATTTTGACATGTTGCAGGGAAGCAGACTGCAGAAGATCTGAAGCGTGCCCCACAAGCGAAGTCGTCTCACGCCTCCTTTGTCAGTGCGGCCGCGGCATGTGTATACATGAGCATGCTGACCTAGTGCGATTGCATCGATTGGTCGGGGGACGACCCACCGGAATTCACCCACAAAACGCCGGACGTTCTGGCGACCTGTGCTTCCGCCCTCTATTCAAACCGCATCTGTATCGAAAGGTATGAACTAGCTTCGGGGAAAATTACGTGCTTCACTGCTCAGCTGCCCGCCGTGCATGGCCCTCAGTGGCACCGCAACCCCACACACCGGTCTTTCGCTAGGAGAGATCCCGACCTGGCCACGCCAAGCGATACAATCGCGTGGCTTAAATATAATGGCGAGATGTTCCCGTACAAGCTGACCTGCCCGCCACCCCGCTGTCCATCGCCAGGTCGAACCGTGACGCTCCGATATGGCAGGATCTCTCTTCCAGAATGCCTATTATGTAGCGAACTTCATCGACGCGATCCTGTATGGTAGGTGTTCGCTTTGTCACAGCTTCGTGCCACGCCTGACGTCTGTTTGGTAGGGGTCGAGTTGATCTTGTATTTTATAGTCGTCCGGCAGCTGCTGGAGCTCCAGAAACGAACCTCGATGGACAAGTTCATGATCGTCTTCAGCACAATCCTTCTCATCCTCAACACGATCTACTGGACGACACAGGCGTACTTTGGGCAGATGATGTACATCAATAACCCGAACTACCCAGGCGGGATCGACGGCTATTGGCAGGACAAGTCCTCCGTGTGGTATCAGACGTGGGGTACGACGGCTTGCGTCGTGAGCAACTTGATGAGTGATGCCCTCCTCGTGAGTCGACGAGCCAACCCACTATCCCTTGTTGACTGACCTTTTATTAGATATACCGCTGTTTCGTGGTTTGGAACAGCCGGCGCGTTACCATCATCCCCTCGATCATCTGGGTCGCGTCTCTCGGTAGGTGTGTTTATTCGAAATGCACAGAGTGCTTCTCATGCATCATGTCATTCATTCCAGTCTTCTCAATTGGGCTCCTGTATGGTTCAGGGCGTCCGAACGGGGACTACTTTGCGGGCATCGGAGCGATGTCCGTGACTGCTTACACGGCGTCGACGTTCGCATTCAACGTCATCGTGACCGGGCTCATATGCGGACGCATCATCTATTTCGGGCGGTACATGCAAAGATACTACGACGCCGATACCAAGGTCTACACCGGGGCCGTGGCCATCGTCGTCGAGTCGGCGCTCCCATTCACGCTCTTCAGCTTCGCATACCTTGTCACATTCGCTGTCGGGACCGATGTCGCCTTCGCCTTCTCATTCTATGCGATGTTCTCGGTACGTGTTCTACCTACCACGGGCTAATGTGCATCAATGACTCACTGGATCTTCCTTCTTCCGATCATCAGTGTATATCTCCTCTTCTGATCACCCTGCGAGTCCTCACGCGCCGAGCATGGACGCGAGACGCTATTGCCCTATTCACAACAACGATCAGCTACCACGGGCCCTCTAGGGACGTCACAACTGACGCTGGAATACCAGTTGAGTTTACGGAGAAGGGGGCTGGAAAAGATCTCGGGGACTCGGCGGTGCGTGACCCGTCGAGGGAGCCTAGTACGGGCCAGATGGACATTGGGGAGCTGCCGGTATAAGCACTGGTGTTTATTGATAAAGTCGTCCCAGTATTGTTACAACTGATAATGTACTAATCGTAGTGTAGTCTTAGCTATTCATGCGGGGGTGTTCAATAGGTAGCCTCGTTAGTCAAATTGAACTTGAAAGCGCAAGTTGAGCCGGCGCGAACTCAAGTCGTTCCGTACAGCCACTCGGGGTTTCGGCCCCGACGTAGCGTCAACTGCCACCTTGCAACATCATAAGTAGCCTTTCTAACTTTTACTTCCCCGTCATGATCACGATACAACCCAAGACGACGATCCACCCCATTGTCATCCACGTCTGATAATGGGGGATACGGCTAGTGCAGCACGAGGACCACAAAATCCGTAAAGGGTTCCTGCCAGTGAAGCGGAATTGTGAAGACGAGATGCCATGGCCAGACAACCTGAACTTTTCGATATCGTGGCAAGGCGGCCATAGCGCCATTGTTTTAAGAACCCAGTTGATCCGTATGTGTCTCTTTACGATTCCTAGTGCGGTATATTGACTTGCACACGTAGGCATAGATCCAGGGACCCTAGAGACGGTCGTGTTCCTTCAAGTTTGCGTGCCCAGTTGATTCTTTTGGGCAGTCCGCCCTGGGTGCATCAATACATCGCTCCAGGACAGGTCTTCTCCTGCCATGGCCAGATTTATTGCTACTTGCTTCCTGCGTCCGTGCTTGTCCCATGCGCCGCTGTTTGGGCGGGCTTGCGAACTTGGTCCCCAGCCGCCGTAATTCCTCTGGCCGGTGCACGACCACATAGACTCTGCCATTCCGTGACGCCTTGCCTTGAATCTCATTGCATGCGGACTTGGGAACCAGCCGGGATGTAAATGGCGGAAATGCCCATCAAAGGCTGTGCGTTCTTCTCGTCGACATGTCACCGGCACCTGTAGGAAGGTGGTGAGTTAAATTCATGCTGCAAGCGTGCTGTGCGCGAAGTTCGACCTAGCTTATATAGGTGACGAAACAAGCACCGTAAGTCTACACTCGTCTACACTTCACAAGTACTAATGGCTTTGTCTTCCAGAATTCATATTATATAGCCAACACCATCAATGCGATCCTGTACGGTCAGTCCCTGTCGAGTCCTGTTCTACGTGTGTCCGCCGATACATAGCGTTGGGTAGGAATCGAATTATCCCTGTATTTCATGGTGGTCCAGCGACTGCTTGCGCTTGGGGAACGTCGGACCTCAATGGGTTCAGCACCGTGCTCCTCATCCTGAATACCATTTTCTGGACGACGCAGGTGTACTTCGGACAACGGATGTGGATCAACAATCCCGACTACCCGGGCGGGATTGACGGATACTTGCAGGACAACTCCTCGGTGTGTATCAGACGTGGGGTACCACGGCCTGCGTTGCGAGTAACCTCATGACCGACGCCCTCCTGGTGAGTCGAATTTATGATCCGCGCTCGACGTTTACCGATGGAACCTCTCGTTTCTCCGCAGATATATCGTTGTTTCGTGGTGTGGGATAGCCGCCGCATCACCATGATCCCGTCGATCCTTTGGGTGTCGTCCGTCGGTAAGCGACTTCAGTCCTCGGACATCCATCACCTAGCTGCCCTCTCACCGACTCTTATACAGTCTTTGCCGTCGGACTTCTTTATGGCTCAGGCCGCCCGAACGGGGACTACTTCGCAGGGCTCGCGGCCACCTTCGTGACCGCATACACGGCGTCAACCTTCGCGCTCAACGTCATCGTCACCGGTCTCATCTGCGGCCGGCTCGTCTATATCCAATGCTACATGCAGAACTACTACGGCGCCGACAGGCGGCTGTACGCAGGCGCGGTCGCGATCGTCGTCGAGTCCGCGCTGCCCTTCACGCTCTTCAACCTCGCGTACCTCGTCGCGTTCGCCGTGGACACCGACATCGCCTTCGCCTTCTCGTTCTACGCCATGTTCACAGTGAGTCTGTGTCTCCATCTGGCATGCTTTTGTTGGTCACCCACCACTCGGCACATGCGCTCACTAACTCGGCTTGGCCACCGGAACTTCAGTGTATCTCCCCCCTTCTCATCACCCTGCGGGTCCTGTCCCGCAGAGCATGAACGCGGACTCCGAAGACCCTGCCACAGTCGATGGCGACGATCAGCTACCACTGCGGGCCCACCCACATCGCCGCCGCTGGGCACGGAACGTCCGACTCGCACGGGGAAATGGGGTCCGGCGTGTGGGAGGCCACCTTGAAGCATCTTCCTGACCTGACAGCCATGCCAGTATGAGCTGTGTTTGGTGGATGTGGTGCGGCGTACGTGAGTGCAAGACAAATTTATAACACAACGACTTGCGCACGTCGTATGGCATGTAGTAGTACGCCACTGTAGTACTCCGTTCGTTGGATCCTTCCTGTTATAAAATGACTTGGCACTGGCCAAATGTCGCTATAGCTATAGTGTAGTGCTTACCACTTGGGATTCCGATCGCGATGCAAATGTACACGTTCCCAAAAGCCAGGTTGGAGTCCTGGTAGCGCCTATTGTGGATGCCTCGTTTTTCATCTTATGGCACCAGTAGCGCTGGCGCAGTACCGGGCAATGAGGCTCCAAAACCATTCGCCCCATTTCTCGCATGCATCACCAATCTGATTCACCCTACATTCTCACTGTCACGAACCAGGCAGTGATTGGGAGCTGCGATTGTGATTGCGATGCGTGGTGCAGTGATACTAGGCTACTATACAAATGGGCGAGCAGACAGTGTGGATGTAAGAAGGTGTGTGTACTAGGTGTTACGACTTCGACAGCATATGCAGGCGCGGCGCGCATGATACAGCACATGTATGTATGCGGAAGCGCGGAAAGCGGGAAAGAAAACGCGGATGAGCGACCGCCGAGTGCTGCGCAACTGGGGAAGGAGAGAGCAGGAGGGGAAGGGGGCAGATGGAGAATGAGGGAGTAAAACGACAACATGCGCTGGAGTTGGAAGCGCCGTACAGAGGCGGATGAAGGGATGGATGGGCTTCCAGGATGGAGGACAGAACGTGCGAAGGGACAATAAGAGCACAGAGTGTTCATTCGAAAGCACAAAGGCCGACATAGGAGGCGGGAAAACCCGATTCGACAATGCTGCCCATGCACCACGGCACAGGCGGTCGCACTCGGGTCCTCCTCCAAGACCGCGGAGGGAGTCTCGAGTGTTCATGGATAGTGGTCAGAGTCGGGGTCGGCTTGAAGTCGAGCACTGGCGTGAACGGTCGTAATGGGTCGTAAACGGCGACGATGATGGGTAGCATGGGCTGTGAGCTGACTAGGCACGGCGGAGACGAGAGCATGGCGGGGACAGGGACAGGGCGGGGGAAGACGGGGAGTGAGAGAGCGGGTCCGATCCGGAACGTTTGAATTAGGGGCCAGAGGTGGCACACGACCGCGGGCGCGCGTGTCCTGAGCGGGTATATCGTACGCTAGAGGTGGCCAGAAGGAAGCAAAGAAAAAGAAGCCGGCGGAAGGACGGACATCGCGTGCTCGCGGTCCGCCCGCGCGGGGCGAGTTTGAATGGGAGCGTGCGGTGAGGAATGGAAGCCGGTGGAGCTTCACGCGGTTGAGGGTCGGAGGAGATCGGCGGAGGGAAGTTTGCACAAATGGCTGGCCGGGTTCAACTCCTAATTGTCCTTAGCGGGCGAGAAGAGGAAGTGAGCCCGCGAGCAGTCACTGAAGCGGACGCAGATCAGCCTCAGACTGCAGAGCCGACAGGGGGGCGAGCGCAAGGCAGTTGCTCACCTGTGCACCAAACGCTCCGCTACTCGAAACCTTGGATGACCGCTCAACAAATGATACAGGACGAACAGCATCCCGCGCTGTCGTCTTCCAGTTCACCCGGGGACCCCGGCGAAACGGTCGTGCTTCGCCGTTTCTTCTTGGGCAAGTCCTCCGCCTGCGGTGCATACGCGCGGATGGAGAGGTGCACGATTGTCGACGCAGACGTGGGCGAGGGAATATTTGCCGGAAACGAGAGTTCTACGGCGCATACAGTCAGCGTGTGCCGAAGAAGGGAAAGGCGAATTACGAATGAGACGTACTGTCAAGCGAGTCTTCGTCCTGCAGGATCTTCCCGAGATACAATATGCGCAAATACGACGGCGCAGGCGGTCGCTCGTCCTGCCAATCTGCGTCCGGTACCTCAAGCAATCAGTATTCCGTGCAACGTCAAGAACGGTTCGGAGGCATTGCTGTCTTTCCCACACAGTCGTACGCCCAGACGCTGTTCGTGCTCGAGCGATGTCCACCAAGCATGTGGGAATGAAGAGGAAAAACGAGTAGTCAAGCAGACCGACCGCTCACCGTTTGGCCATGCGTTCCACACAAGCTCCTTTACTCGGCCTACGGTCGTCTCCGGGTCGAACGACATCGTCCGTCTTCGTCCGGTCACGAGCAGGAACGTCAGCGACACCTGCGGTGTCTGTGGGATCGCCTCCTCGCCGGGGCCCTCCTCCCCCGTTGCCCCTCCTTCTCGATCGCCGTCCTCTCCGTCTCGATCGTCACCATCGTCCTGCTCGATACCTGCGAAGTCCCGCCGAGGGGTGTTCGAGCCGGAGAAGTCGACGCGTGTGTATGAAGTGCGCGCGGAGGGGCAGAGCGGAGAGAAGGCCAGGGCGTCGATGCGAGCCTGTAGCGCGTTCTCGATCGACGCTGGCGGCGAGACGTGTGTCTGTGGCTGGGCGGAAACCGTTGCGGGGGCTTGTGCCGAGTCCAAGTCGGCCTGTGCCATCGCAGGCCCGCTCGAGGGTGATGGGTCACTCATTGAGAGATGGGCGAAAAGAGGGTCCGATGGCGACACGGTGGCAGTGGGAGTGGGAGGGGGAAGGAGAGAGCCTGCCGAGATGCGGGGGTATATATGGAGATGCAATTAAACGAGAACGTGGGAGCAGGCTCGCGTACTGAGAGGTGTGCGCCGATCAGGGAAAAGACGATGACCGTTGAATTGTGCAGGTGCTTGAATTGGAGGGCGAGCCGGGATATTCCTATGCGATGTTCGGTTGAACGTCGATGAGGTGAAGTGTGAGGGCGTGACGATGAGATGAACGAAGAGGGGCGATGATGCGTACCGGACGCTGTATGAATGTGTGATCCCGAAATGAAGGAGGACTTGACGAGTGACGAGGAGGACGAGTTCAGGTGGTGGACCCGTGGGGAGCGTTCGTGTGACCCTTTCGGCAAACTGCGCTTTAGGGTCCACAGCCTGAGCACGCACGCTGCAGGCACAGAGAACGCAGAGAATGCCAAAGACGTCGAGCAGGGCTATATATGCGCATTGCGGGCGCGGGCGCAAGGAGGAGATTCGACTAGCTCCAGCTCGAGACTGGTCGATCTAGCTAACGCCTCCGTGATCGAATCCGCCGTCTTCCTCCTCTCTCCCGACCTCCACATCCTGCATTTAGCGTAGTGCGCATGCCGATTCCTTCCGCCCCCGTTTCAGTTTCTGCAACTGCCGTTCATGTGGCCTTCCACCGGTTTCTACCCACTTTAACACAGATGTCGACCGTCTCCCCGTAAGTACACGCAACCGCCCGAAATAATCTAGCCTCCTATGCAGGCTTCCTCCCTCTGGGATTCCCCTCTCTGTCGATCTCCGTTCACAACCCAATGCATATACGTACGCCAATAGGTATGCAGGGGATCCGGAGTGGTGGCATCGGTACCTCGATCCAAGTTCAAACTGCCACGGTCTCCTATTCTCCAACATCCCTTTCGCGATAAGTACTACGGATGTTTCACAGTACAGGTGGTGCGGTTGTATGTCGAAATCCTCCAATGGTTTTTAGGTTTGAATGTACACTGGTGGTCTTCGTAATCCACGTGAGGTACAGTACATCGGATGTATACTTGGGGTGAGGCGTGAGGCGCGCACCCTCCGAAATCCTCACTTTAGTGAACCTAGGACGTCTCGATTTGCACCTAGCTGTTCTGCGTGCAGTCCCTCTCAACTGGACCATAAACTGTTGTCTCTGGATTTTATATGACCTGTACGGTCCACGAGAATACATACGTAGCGATGCTGCAGTGATGGCCCTTTGACTCCCCTCTATATATACAAGAATAATCGACCGCACCGACTCATCACAGCTGAACAATCCGTAACATTACTGCATCCATGATCTTCCGAATCAACCCAAGGAAGATGACGCGAACTAGCCGAAGGGGGAGTTGTGTGCGCATTGCCAGCCTGCGATTTCCAAGTTTAGTCAGCTGGTGAGTCAACGCGAGTTATGTCACGGTAAGGATAAACGAGCCATACCGAGGAGTCGCTGGACAGCCAGTGCGTCGCTATCTCCTCCGCCCGGGACCTCCGGGATCGCGCACTCATCTTCGGCCCGCAAATCCTGGCTCGACCCGCCTTCGTTCAGAGGGAAACCTTGTAAAGCCGCTAAGCCGTCATCCGTGCCTTCGTAGTCATCTTCCTGGCCATAGTCTGCGGGATCTGGGGTGGCGCTGAGCGATCCGAGCGCGGTCGCGAAGTTGAGCGAACGAATGCTGAGGCTCTGCGAGGTGTGCAAGGGATCATCGGTGGCCAGCCCGACCACCTTTCTCTGATAGGCTTCTTGGAGGTCGAGGAGGGAGCGAGATCATCACTACCGCAGTGAAACGGCACGATGCTCATACTGCGTAACAATTCACGCACGGAGCAGCGAAGCCTTGTATAAGATCAGTTTGTGAATCAGGCAATAGTAGCTAGAAGGGGGTATTAGGCAAAGAAGAGGGGCAAGTGGCCGGAAATGCTGCCTCACCGAGAGTTCTACAAGAAGAAGCTGCAAGATGCTCAGCATCGACAGCACACTGCTCGTCTTCATGATCAGGGGGCTAGTTTGGATATATGGATATTGTGGGATGCTCATACGAAGTAGAGCAACCCTGCGGGAGTCGTAAATACTTCAGAGACCATGGAGTCAGAACCATGACCGGACGAACCATCGCGCAGCATTATCCCCATGACCCCTTTTGTTTTCATGGTTTTGATTCAATTATGTTTCATAGCGCCTCCAGGCAAGAACTTCCAGGTAACCGTAATGAGCAATATGTCGGCGACTTGAAGAGTCGATATTCGGTTTGTGAGTGTGGTTACTGTGTGACTGTCAAGTGGACATTAGCATTCCATTGTGGCGAAGAAAGGTATCTGACGAACAGCTATGCCAGCCATGGTTAGCATAGATACGGAGGGTGAGATCTCTAAAAAGCGTACATTCGAACGAGAGAAGGTGATATAGAGAATTCCACACACCCCAACCTGGGGAGGTACGTAGCCGAGACGAAGGCGTTGAATCGGAATTGCAGCTGACGAAGGGCCTTTAGCGTGGCTATTGATTATATGGAGACAACAGGCGCACCGTATCTATAACGATTTGAACACTTGAGAGAAGAAAAACAACCCTAGATCTAGACAGCAAGTGATGCTGAGTTAATAGTCACTATATGCCCGTAACCTAGCGAATACTGAAAACCTAACATCAGTAAAACTAAAGCGGAGAGATATGACCGGTAGAAACCGCGCACCTGCCGGTGGGACCAAAGAGAGATATGCGATTATGTTGCCCGCATTGATCATGAGTCGCAGCGCAACTGCAATCACAGACGATGTGAGTACAAGAGGGAGGCAATTTCTTTCTCATCCCCAACGTACCTCTTTGGGTACCGTGGCACTCAGGCACACGTTTCAGCACTCGAGAGGATAAATAAAGCATACCTGATCGGACACTGGAGCCCACTTGATGATCGGCATGGCCGTGGAGAGCAAGATCAAATACCTGTTTGAAAAGTACAGTCACATTGCGGAGAGGAGTCGGACCTTCCTAGTCCAGAAAAGTTGCATCTCACGTGGTAGTGTCACTACCAAGTCATATACAACGAATGCTGGATACGAAGACATGCGTTGGTTAACCATAAACCCTCCACTGGAATCAAGACATACCCGCCACAGAGACATCGCAATATTTGTTTGGAATCCTACACCACGTTGAAAATGTAAGACAAGTCATGCCTCCTGAAGAACCACTTACATGACTGCATAGATAAGGATTGTTTCGTCAACGGCGGTGTCGGACTGAGAGGCCATCTTGGAGATGCGAGGCTAGGCGGATATCTTCGTAAGGCGAGACCAAGTTCGTGCGCTTTTAAACGTTTTCAAGGGTTCGCTCCGGGACTCATGACGCCGACTTGAACAATTGATGTCCCTGTTACCGAACATCCCGTCGGCAGGCGTAACCCTGGCAAGTCCTGTTGCGGGCTTCACATGTTCGCAAACGATCTCACAATCAAGATTGAAGGCGATCGCACTATATCTTTCTGCACTCGCGTGCCTTGAGCGCTGCGATCCAAACCAATCAGAATAAACAGTCGACTATGCGCATGAAAGTTGCATGAAAGCATTTGGGATTTCCGCTGCAACGTGTCTACTGATCTTCTCAATCTCCGTTATACCCTCCCGGTCGATGTTGTCACAGCTCCACCTTGATGCGGTGGAAAAGCTCTGCACTCTTGCGCATCTCCTCCGCAGTAGCAGGCGGCGCTGGGTGTCCATCAAGGCCAAATGTTTGCACGCCCACGTACTCGAACGGCGGAACTTCGTCCGGTATGCAGTTCACCGGCTGTACTCCGTAGTCGTCAAACGTCCAGGGATCCCCGGGCTTCTCTGGCGCCGTGAGCAAGATGGAGTTGATAGAGTCGATTGAGACGTCGTAATCGAAGTAGTTGAGGGGTGTTAGGAAGAAGCTCGACGTGGCGAGGTTCGTGCGAGTGTTGGGAGAATCCTCCGCCTGCGGGAGGTGGTGTGTGCCGACATTGATCCAAGCGACGAGATCTGTTTGGGTGATGTTCTCTCCGTCGAAGAAGTTGTGGAAGTCGACCATCGGCGCTCCAGGCAGGTGGAGGTTCCATTGCGAACTCGAAGTGGGTTCCGTTTCCTTGCGCTTGGAGACGGCGAGATTGTACCGCGCCCAATTCGCATTGTTCAGAAGACGCTTGGAGCCGACAACAGTCTATCGCCGGACCGCGACATGCATCTGTCAGCCTCTCAACAGCGTTGCTGACGAAAACAACCACAACCCACATTGTGAACCGGAGAGTACCCGGCGTGGATGGCATATCCGCGAGGTACGCCCCATCTATTCAGCGAAGCCTTGTTAACGAGGGAGTATCCACCCTGGAAGTTGGTGGGGTATTTCAGGAGAGCATCGTCCTCGTTTTCGATGTACGTCCTGGAAATCTTCTGTTGGATGACGTCCTGTCCCCAATCATCATCAAACCACGGTTGCGTGATCTTCTCGGTCCCCGTGTTTGTGAACAGAAGAGAGTTCTCTAATCCTGCCACATCGAGGTCGACCTTGATATGTGGTGTTCCTGTCAGGTAAGACCGTTGCACAGACAAATGAGAAACGCTAACTTTGTAGTTGATGACGTGATCGTGGAGGGATCCCATTGTTGTATCCCGGATGGCGGTGCCATAACCCTCTTGCGCAGGCTCCCAGTAGCCACCTTGTAAGTAGCCCGAAGCTGAGAGGCGCACTTCGACAGTGCCGTCGATCTGGAAAATGTAATCGAACACTAAATGTCCGTGTGAGCGTTGAGATGACACAGACAAGCGGGACCGAAATAGCGACGCACGATAGTCGTAGCTACGGTACGAAACCATGATACGCAGTTAGCGTCCTTCGGGCAGCGGACACATACTGTGTTGAGACTTGGACTCACTTTCCGACTGTCGAGATACTCCGCACGACCAGCTGATATCCGTGCGTGGCACCGAACTCGCCCGCCGAGTAGCCCGTATGACGCGTGATCGGTCGCCCGGAGTCGTGTTCGAAAATGCAGATTGCACGCTCGCGAGTGATACTTCCTTCGAAGTTGTGTGTTGTTGCCGGAAGATATACAGCCTCGTGCGGGCAGTCGTAGCCTGGCAACATATCACGCACAGCGGAACCCTTAACCAACTACTAAGCATCGTATGCCCCATGAAGAAGAGTCCAGAGCTCACCATCCCGAAGTATCTGTCCAGCCATGCGGTCGTCGCTTGCATCGGGTCATTGCCGGCTGTGGTGTGGTCAATGTCCAAAAACCACATATTTCGCCTGCCGAGACACTCACCATACTGCGCCATGGCTTCTTGCGGTGCGAGCTATATGAGGTTATCGTCAGAGGTACTCAACAAAGTGTCATAGGAATTGGTCAATCTCACTTCGTATATGATTCGCTCCCCTTTGAACCGTAAATCCCACAGGCTGAGGCCCATGTCCCTGTCGAAGCCAAGATACATGCCCCATCCCATCCAGCTCACGTACTGCAACGCGCGATCTACACGGAACCTCAGACCCCCGAATGACACCGACCGTGGTCCAGGGAGATGGTCCAAGTCGCGCGGAGCGTGCGGCAGCGGCAGCTTTCGCGTACTCCACTCTACACTCGCCGGATCCTGGTCAGGACGCTTCGGAAGGCGCTTGAGCGTCCCATCGCGGTACGCGGCCATGAACCCATCTGTCGAGTTGAACATCTGGTGGTTGTACACGATCTGTAGGCGTCCATCATTGCGAGGGTAAGCGACATATCTGGTATGTTGATGAAAGAAATTTAGCGTACCTTAAGGAGCTTCCACTTCTCCGGGTCGGTACCAGTAGCGTCGACATACATGAAAAAGTTGACGGGGTGCAACCAGGGTCCAGCAACATTCCGACGCCAACTAATCCATCCACGGCGGAAAGAGCCATCGAAGCTGAACGGCGCGGCCATGCCACCTACGATGGTATCATTGGGCAGTCCGCGGGCGACCCCGCCGAAGAGATCCTGAGGTTCAGACTTCAGTCACGGCCGCATCGACTCCTAGAGCAAGAAAAATACCTCAGTTGCCTCCGCAACGGACGGCATGATCTTCAGCAGCAGAGGCGCGATCTCGTTGAGAGTTGTGAACCCGCGTGCGTTGTAGGGGATCGGGTCGCGATGGTAGATTTCGGTGAGCTTCCGCGTCGTCGTCTTTCCAGAGATAGGAATCGGTCCGACTAGGTAGTCTTGAACGTACGGATCGCTCGCGGCGCCATGGTGGATGACGACGTGCGCGTACCGATCTGGGGGGCCGGTCTCGTCCGGGTGGTTAAGGTATGCGATTGCGTCCTTCTTCGGGGGGCGGTAGGCTTCGATGCGGTAGATGAAGTTATCGGAGATGTAGGCTTTGTCGCCAGCGGTCAGGTTGAGGTTGCGCGAGGGCGACGAGACCCATTCGTGAATGGCGACCGTTTCGGGCACCGTGAGCGATGCAAATAAGTTCACCGGGGCAGGGGGCTTTGCCGGGCGAGGAAGACTGGCAGGACACCGCTGAAGGAGCTGGTCGATGGTAGTGCCATATCCCAGGGTAGGATGAGGCTGTGATGGTGAATTTCTGTCGTCCAGGCGGCCGAGCTTGGGGATTGCCAAAAACCCAACCACTGTCCCAACCAGGAACACGGGGACCACTAGGCAGATTCGAAGAGGATTGAGATTCTGAGCTGAGAAGAGGCTGCGTCTAACGCTGCGAGAAACGACAGCAGGCTGAGCGAGCCCGTCATGCTCCAGGTCGCTCTTGAGTAGCTCATACCCAGCGGGCGCCATGTCGATAGTCCCCAGCAGATCCTGATGAATCGCAGAGAATCTTCATCGTATTTCTTGGCCCTCTCCGGTTTTTATAAGCGTGGCAGGACCATGAAACATCGATTGCCCACGCTGGGTGAGTCAGGCCCTGGCAAGGTTCGCAGGACCTCCTCCGTTGGGCGCTTAGATATCGCCCTGGACATCGAAAGCAAGGAAAAGAAAAGGACGCAAATAACTTGTGTAGCCCATGAACAACGCCGAACATCTCATCTTTGAACGAAGCGAAGACTGCGAATCCACCCCGCCGTTCATAGACAGGATGCAACGGAGGCAGGAGAACTGTACGACACATACACTGGGTGCGAGTCCGTCTATCTGGCAACTGGAAAGCGATAAGAAGGAGCGATCGCGCCGGCCGATTCGTCCAAAGGCTGGAGATAACAACAAGCGCGATAGCCGCAGCTCGTAGACACGTCCTGAGTTTCAAGAGCGCAGATCAATTATTACACTTAGCGATACACTGCTTCATGCCTGTTCTTTGCTACCCTCCGGTCTGGGGTGCACCGTGCTGCGTCTAGCAAGTTACTCCCTGCGATATTTCTGGTAGTAGTGGATGAGGCCAGTGGTCTGGAAACAATATTCCGTCAGGACCTGGAACGGGCAAGGCGAGAATCGCAAGCAGATACGGACCGAACTGTCGTGGCCCGTGACGTCCTCTGGCTTATCGAGCTGCTTGAGGATGTTCTTCGCTAGGACCTTGCCGAGCTCAACGCCCATTTGGTCTGGAAGAGAAGATATTTGTTGCCATTCTAGAACAGATAAGCTGGGTCGTACGCACCGAAGGAGTTGATGCCCCAGACGACACCCTGAGTGAAGATCTTGTGCTCGTAGAGCGCGATGAGCGCACCGAGCGTGCCAGGCGTCAAGAGCGGGAAGATGATGCTGTTGCTCGGACGGTTCCCCTCGAAGATCTTGGACTTCACGAGGGGGTCGGACGCGGTCGGGCCGAGCTCCTTGCGGACCTCCTCTTCGGTCTTGCCGAACGCGAGGGCCTCGGGTTGAGCGAAGAAGTTGGAGAGGAGGATGCGGTGGTGCTTAGAGTGCGCAATCGGGTTGTGCGTCGTCGCAGGCGCGATGAAGTCGGCGGGGATGAGCTTCGTGCCCTGGTGCACAAGCTGGTAGAACGAGTGCTGCCCGTTTGTTCCTGCAGCTCCCCAGATGATAGGCTGTAAACCAGTACGTACGTCAGGACGCGAAAGTGACTTTATGAAAAACGTATGCACGTACGCCGGTCTGGTAGTTAACGCGCTGCCCACCCTTGGTAATCGACTTGCCGTTCGACTCCATGTCACCCTGCTGGAAGTAATCCGCGAATTTGTGCAGGTACTGGTCGTAGGGGAGAAGTGCGTGGGTCTGCGAGCCATAGAAGTCGTTGTACCAGATGCCGAGGACGGCGAGAAGGACAGGCAAGTTCTTCTCGAGGGGTGCGGTACGGAAGTGCTTGTCCATGCCGTGAGCGCCCTTGAGCAGCTGCTCGAAGTTGTCGTAGCCAATGACGAGGGCGATGGAAAGACCGATAGCGCTCCAGAGCGAGTAGCGGCCACCGACCCAGTCCCAGAACTGGAACATGTTGGCCTCCGATATACCAAATGCCGTGACGGCCGTGATGTTCGTGCTGAGCGCGACGAAGTGCTTCGCGACGTGGGCCTTGTCCTTTGCGGTGGCGAGGAACCAGTCACGGGCACTCTCGGCGTTCGTGATCGTCTCCTGCGTCGTAAAGGTCTTGCTCGCGATGATGAACAGGGTAGTCTCCGGGTCACACTCGCGAAGGGTCTCGGCGAGGTGAGTGCCGTCAATGTTGGAGACGAAGTGCGCCTTAAGGTCGCGCATCGCATAAGGCTTCAGCGCCTCAGTTACCATGACTGGACCGAGGTCAGAGCCGCCAATCCCGATGTTAACGACCGTGTTGATCGTCTTGCCGGTGTAGCCCTTCCACGCGCCGCTGCGGACCGCCTCGGTGAATTCCTTCATGTGAGCGAGGACCTTGCTGACCTCGTCCACGCCGGCTTCGTTGATCTTGAACTCGTCGAAGTTGCGGAGCGCGACATGAAGAACAGAACGGTCCTCGGACGTGTTGATATGCTCGCCATTGAACATCTTCTCGCGGTACTCCTCAACCTGCGCCTCGCGGACAAGGTCAAGAAGGGTGCCCAGAATGGGCTCGGTGATGAGGTTCTTGGAGAAGTCGAGCAGGAAGGTCAGTTTGGGGTCATCGGGAGAGGTGAACTCGCGGCTGAATTTGGAGAACCGCTGGGGGTCCTGGGCGAAGAGATCCCTAAGGACAAGCTTGCCATGCTCAGAGTCGTAGATCTGTTGGAGCTTTTTCCAGGCAGCGTATTCTGCGAGGACATGGTATCAGTATCGGACTCGCTTCGACAGAGACATGCCGAGACGCGAAAGTTAAAAGAACAAGAGTCAGGATACCACAGTGAAGCGCAAGTTCGATTCGTACGGCATGTAGACGAGCACGACCAAGGACTGGACCAACAAATGCGAAATGGCCAACCCTGGCCGAATACCGAACAGGGAATGGCGGCGCGAGGATCAAGCCCGATACTCTTCCTCCATGGCCATTCGCAAATCAACGCCAACATCTCCAAGCCGTACGCATATGTGTCCCCATCTAAAAATCGACTTGCACAAGAAGGAGGAGAAGCGGGCGACGGGCGGGACGAGCAAAATCTCCACCGATGCCATTTCTGCTCCGCGAGGCCACGCCCTCATCGTGCCGAGCTTATAACACCACTCACCGGAAGCAAGTCGTCCGCTCATAGTCGTCGTGAATGTTATCCAGAGGTGAGAAGATGGTAGGACTGTGCTCAGGAGGTCGATCTTATACTCGCCGTGGTCGCCGTGGTCAGCGTCATGGTGAACTCATCGATCGCACGGGTGCGACCCGGAACGCCGGGTCGCTCACGCTCGCCGTCTCCGAACGATGCCCGACTCTCCATCCTCCCGCCATCTCGAGGCTTGTCTTCTCATGCTTTCTCAGCGATGTGCTCCGTCCGCACATCCAGAGAGATTATCTCGCTGCATTGAGGTAGAGTCACCTCGACAATGGGAACGCATTACATGTCGCCGTGCATGACTCAACAGTCGACGCGTGACGTCTCCACCCACATTTCCTCCTCACCCCTGCTCACCCCTGCGGTAGCCATGTGTAGTCAGCTTCCTGTCTTAGTGGTGTGCGTTGCTCACGAAACCATGGGCGTGACTCGTCTGACAGTGCAAGAACATGCGTATGGGACCCTGCACGTTGGGTTGCTACCCGTCCTGTCATGGTACCGGTATCCACGAGCTCTCGCCTTGGCATGGGGTGCGATGTGAACGTGTACGTGAGTGGTCTACTTCTTCGCGCGCATGGAACGCTGTGGGGACAGGGTCTCGACGTCGTGGCTGGGCGGACAGGGTTATGACGTGGTTGGTAGCTGGAAGGCGAGAATCGTGGTTCCAAGTATTCTGACAAAAGGTAGGAGAACAGGATATACTTTTCAAGATGTAAATATGGCGGAGGCGTAGTGGTGCATGAACAGGACAACAAAGAAAAGGATGTGGAACTGCCGGACTCGTTGCGCTCGCTCGGCTGGGTTCATCCAGTGAAGTAGACGAAAACGTCGACGTGCGGTAATGTTTGAATGTGCTCGATACTCCTCGCCTACCCACACTACTGTACTAATACCGCGATAGGAGGCACCGCCATGGAGCTTCAAATGGTCGAACCAATACACAGCGGCTCGCCGATCCAATGCTCACAATCCGACACTGCACCGGACTTCGATACTCAGATCAGCTTGGAGTTGGTGCGTCCTTTCTGTTGGTCGGAATAGATGGTCGTGTTCGTATACCTCGTTGCCTCGGCGGGCTACAACTCATGGGTTGTCGATGTTCTTTGCTCCTTAGAATTCCAATGTTCATCGTGGACGCGGACTTTCACTGGACGCCCCGAGACTTATCACGCAGTTGCGACTTGTCAATAAGGTGCCACAGACGTTTTCTACAAGGGAAGCACTGTCCTCATGGTTGATAAAATACAAATGTTGGTTAACTGCACGTCCTCAAGGCCTCACAGCTTGTAACGTGAAGGATGGACAGCCGTCTAATTCTGACGAGTTTACAGCCAGCCGCGCGCCTTGAAGTCCTCAAGCGAATCCCTGGTGAGCTCATCGATGCCACGGTATTTTATCCCGAGGGTCGCGCCGCCTTTGCGGTTGTCGTACTGAACCGCATGTATAGCTTTTGATGGGTCGTACGACGTGTTGCCCTCGGGGAATTTCTCGGACCAGCGATGAGCCGCCGCGACTGAAGGACACTCGAAGGTCAGTTGCCGCCATATTGCACGCGGCCGAAGCGTTACTCACCGAAGTCTTGCCACTTGAAGGGGCCAGATGAGATGATGAAGCGCTGCCCGCCCGCTGCTGGCGTCTGGATGGCGATTGTATGCGCTTGCGCGATATCCCGCACGTCGACGTACATCGCTCTGTTACAGGATCCTCACATGTCAGTCATCGAACATCGTCCGAAGCGAGCCCGCCGGTGACATACCCGTTGTTCGCAAGCGCATCGTTGCTCAATCCGCCGTTGACGATGTTCTTGTACCAGTCCCGCATCGACTCGCCCAGGTTCTCCGGTTTGTCCACGTCGTGGATGTTCGGGCCGAACACGTACGGTGGGTTCAGCACCGTCAGGTCGAAGCCGAGCCCCGCCTTGCGCTGCTCGTACCACTCCCACGCCGCACGTTCCGCAAGCGTCTTGCTCGCGCGGTACTTCCCGATGGCGGTCGCGTCCCGGCCCTTCTCCTTGATCTCCGCGATAGCCTGCTCGTTCCACGCGGACTCGTCGAGCACGACCGGGTCGGCAGAGATGCGGAATAGCGCGGCGGTGGAGGAGAGGACGACGACGCGTTGGACGCACGCGCCGTGCGCCTCCGCGGCCTTGAGCAAGGAGAGCGTGCCGGCGACGGCCGGGCCGACGATCTCGTCAGGCTCGACGGCGTTCATGTGGAAGGGCGAGGCGGTGTGCGCGATCGCGTCGACGTCCTTGACGTGCTCCGCGAACGCGTCGTCCTGAAGAAACATTTAGAGGGGACGCCGTTAGAAAGGGATGTGTGTATGTGGGAGAAGGTGCGGAGGCGGACCTTGGTCATGTCGGCGACGACGACGACTTCGACCTTGTCGCCTGACGACTGGAAGTACGAGCGGAGGTACGCCGCCTTGCTCTCCGAGCGCACAGTGCCGCGAACCGCGAAGCCGGCTTCGAGGAGGGATTTGACGATCCAAACGGCGATGTAGCCGTTCGCGCCGGTGACGAGGACCTTTCCTGAGGTGATGGCGGGCATGGTGTAGTGAATGTAGTTGTGATTGCCGTGGGTTTGCTGCGGATGGTGAGTGGTCTGGTATGCCTCCTAAGTAGTGCTGGATCCTATTTATACAGTGCGACAGTGGTCATCGGCACCGTTGGGCCGGGAGTCAATCGCTTGGAGACGGCATCCTCGTTGGCTTGGTAAACATTTGAGTGGAGGAGTGCTGAGTAAGGTGTCGTGAGCCGCTGTCCCAACCAAGGTCCAGCGGCGGTAGTTGCGGTGGGTCGCTGAGAAGGGTTCATCCTTGTGAGAGAAACTCGTGATATCACCGACCGATCTATGAAATTCCAAAGGGTGGAGTTCGCTAGAACACCAGACTTCGGTTGCCGGAACGGGGCAATACCTTGTCCGAGGTGCTTTCATGCTGTGCTCAATGATGCAAGGATGAACTTGGCAGTAAGTACCCTTTATCACCGCTGGGAAGTGTTCCCTTCTCGTCAAATGGGGAGGGAGACTGGAGGGAGGGAGGGTTGTCGTGCTCTGTAGCGCTTGTGCATGTACACATAAGTACTTCTGAGAGGATCGGAGCGCCTGCACTGTGTATCAGATGCGGAAAGAGACTCGCTAACCAACTCCGTGTTCGACGTTCAACTTTCTGCCCACAATTCGCTGGCATAAAATGGTCTCTGATCCGAGAGCGATGGAGGAGAACACCGGTTGCTCATGCCACATGTCATTCCTCTGTGAGCGCTCCTTCACTGACAATCCCGGCTCCCTTTCCCCTCAGGCTCGGTGAAAACCAGCGCAGCATGTAAGTCTTTTCCCTACGCCCTACATCAAGAGGCACCGTCACGTAAAAGGGACGAAGTTTTAGGCGGTATGAGACTTGTGCGCTTAAGGCTGCTAGTCGAATACGCAGCGCTGCAGCATCTCCCTCGACACCCGCGGAGTTTTTTGGGTGAACATCTGGAAGTTTTATCTTTCCGTGGAAGTACTGTACAGAGATTTAACTGTGCAAAACACTTTCCTATGACAGAACCAAGATCACCCACAGTTGGTTAACAGTGTAAGTAAAATGACTGGGACCAGGCGCTACCAGGGCTCGAACCTGGGTTTTGGGAACATAACATCAGAATCCCAAGTGATAACCACTACACTATAGCGCCTGAAGGATGGCAAAATACAATTACAATATCGATATCATCAGGGCCTCACCCTCATCGGGCAGGCCGTGCAGATCGATCTGGGCTCCACGATTGCAAGGTTTCGCTCATCCTCCCCAGCGGGGCGGGGTGCGGCATTAATACTGAGACTCGTCGAAGGAATATGCCGACAGAATATTCTTCAGGGGGGCATCCTCGGCCTGTACACCTAATAAGATCAGGATCAGCAGATATATCGCGTTCTGTGAGTAACTCCTACCCGAAGCTGTGGGCTGACATGCATCCACAGCATGCCCCCGGACTGAAGTCGATTTCGGAGGCTTTGGACAGCGCGGTCGCTTGATGAAGTGATAAACGAGATCAGCATAACGTGTGCCCTCACCAAGCCCTCACACGACCAAGATGTGTACTCGGGAGACATCGATATGCAAGAAGCGCCAAGTCGTGGGTTCAAGAGAGTTGGGTTCGGGGAAACTCGCGAAGGCTTGGAATCAACCCGCTGCGCCGCGTGTGTCACTAAATATCGTAGGAATATTAAAATGTATTAGCAAACCTGAAGGTCTTCCGACGGGCGCGCTGAGATTGTAGTTTCCATGCTCAATGCTTCCACATTTGGTGGGGGCGGCACCAGTCGGTGCTCCGTAAGTACGTATCACACTGGCCCCGTCAATTAGTCCAGCTCACTTCTGGGTGGGGGAACTAGGCCCCCGGAATATGTGTCTTGTCCTCGCCGACGCCTCCAAGTATTGAAGTCTAGATCTATTGCAGGTCAGGAATCGGGGCCGGCGCACAGGAGACGGTTGTCTCGGACACATCTTGTGTAGCCGATGATGAAACATACACGATCAAGTGTGTCTTACGAGAGAGACAATATCTTGCGTCATTGGTCGGTTGAGCCATACCAGACTGGAGGTGTGGTACGAGCGTGGGGGATAAACAAGTCGTGTGAAATTTGGGGGCTAGATTGGGAAGAGGCGGTTGGTGATGGTATTATGATGTCCCCACTTCTATTTTCTGAAAGTGAGGCGACTTAGACTTAACTCGACGTCCGCCCAACCTTCGATCCCCTTAAATACCCTCTGGACCCAGTCTGCCCGTCTTCGCCCTCTCTCGTCCCCCCCACTTCGTCTCCACATCCTCCCAAAAATGTCCTCGAAAGGTACGCATCCCCTATCCTCCATTTTGCCGATCTTGCGCGCTCATGTATGCGCATCACAGCCATCCGGGAATACGACGCAAAGCTCATCCTCGCGTATTGGCTCGAGCGCGCTCCCACCGCCGACCCCTCCGCTAAGGTGGTCACCCACTTCGTCTACCCTTCCCCGAAGGTCGCCCAGATCTCCTGGGATGCGGCTACGAACGCCATCACCCCCGACACTCAGCTCCCCGGCTGGGTCTTCTCGACAAAACTCGTCGCGAAGCCCGATCAGCTCATCAAGCGTCGCGGAAAGGCCGGTCTCCTCGCTCTCAACAAGTCTTGGGAGGAGGCGAAGGTGTGGATTCAGCAGCGCGCGGGCAAGCCGCAGAAGGTGAGCACCTTTTCCGTTCTTCCGTTCTCCCATCCGTTTTCTCGCGTCCTTCGGCGCCCCATGTTATCGTCGCGATCGATTGCGAGTATGCTTCATGTTGCCCTCCCTTCCGCACCCTCCGCACCCGCATGTATTATTGACGCGTCTGTGAACGCGTCCAGCGCGAGGCTGATACGCGCTCCACGTGATTCTGCTCGACCGCGTTCCGTTTACGTTCATGCGCTCCCTGGTCCCCGATCCCCGATTTCAGATCTGCGCCATCATGCCATGTTTCCCATCTCACCCTGCTTGACCGATTTCTGTCTTCTGCAACTGTCTCTGACATGTTTCTCAGGTCGAGTCCGTGACTGGCACGCTCAGCAACTTCATCGTCGAGCCTTTCCTCCCCCACCCGTCGGACGCCGAGTACTACGTCTGCATCAACTCTGCGCGAGAGGGCGACTATATCCTCTTTACCCATGAGGGTGGTGTTGACATCGGCGATGTCGACGCCAAGGCTCTCAAACTCAGCCTCCCCGTCAACGCGCCCTTCCCCTCTCGTCAGACTATTGCCGACACTCTCTTGAAGCACGTCCCTGCTACCAAGAAGGAGACCCTCGTCGACTTCCTCATCCGTCTCTACTCCGTATACGTCGACCTCCACTTCGCCTACCTCGAGATCAACCCTCTTGTCGTCCTCGATGGCGTCAACGGCGGTCAGCCCACCATCCACTATCTCGACATGGCTGCGAAGCTCGATCAGACCGCAGAGTCGATCTGTGGACCCAAGTGGGCCATTGCCCGTGACTTGTCCGTCTATGAGCCTGGGTCCCAGGCGACTACAACCAAAGGCAAGGGCGTTTCTGCTGACCGCGGTCCTCCCATGGTGCGTTCTAGGTTCGGTTTCACTCTAAAACCATGACGATGTAGACACCGTTCTCCCATAGGTCTGGCCCGCTCCTTTCGGTCGTGACCTCACGAAGGAAGAAGCGTATATCCAGAAGCTCGATGCTTCGACGGGCGCGTCTCTCAAGTTGACGGTCCTCAACGCCGAGGGTCGTATTTGGACCATGGTCGCCGGTGGTGGTGCCTCCGTCGTCTACTCCGATGCCATTGCCGCTCATGGCTTCGCTCACGAGCTCGCCAACTACGGCGAGTACTCTGGCGCTCCCTCTGAGGGTCAGACATACGAGTACGCCAAGACCATTCGTAAGTGCAAGTGCTATGCATTTCAAGACTTGGGCTGACGCATACATTCAGTCGATCTCATGACTCGCGGTACTCCTCGTGCCGAGGGGAAGATCTTGATCATCGGAGGTGGTATCGCCAACTTCACCAACGTTGCGGCTACCTTCAAGGGTATCATTCGTGCGCTCAAGGAGTACAAGGCACCCCTCATCGCTCACCAGGTCAGGATTTACGTTCGTCGCGGCGGACCCAACTACCAGGAAGGTCTCAAGGCCATGCGTCTCCTTGGCGAGTCGCTCGGCGTCCCGATCAAGGTCTATGGTCCTGATACTCACATCACCGCCATTGTCCCCCTCGCTCTTGGTGTCTCCAGCAAGCAGTCCAACCTCCACTCCATCGCAGCGACTCCCATTAGCCCCCCTTCCCCAAAGGGTTCCGCTGCCAGCAATAACTTGGAGCCTGAGCCTACTGTCGGTACCATTCACGCAGATGGTGAGCGTACTCAGCCACAAGATCAAATTGTCAGCTTCGACAGAAAGACTGGCGTCCAGCCCTCTCGCCCCTCGTACCGTCCATTTGATGCGCAAACTCGTTCATTCGTGTATGGTCTCCAGCCTCGGGCCATCCAGGGTATGCTCGACTTCGACTACTCCTGCGGCCGTGAGACACCCAGTGTTGCGGCCATGATTTACCCCTTCGGTGGTCATCACATCCAGAAGTTCTACTGGGGCACAAAGGAGACGCTCCTCCCCGTCTACACGAGCGTGGCCGAGGCGGTCAAGAAGCACGCCGAGGTTGATGTCGTCGTCAACTTCGCTTCGTCGCGTTCCGTGTACTCGAGCACGCTCGAGATCTTCGAGTTCCCTCAGATCAAGAGCATCGCGCTCATCGCTGAGGGTGTTCCCGAGAGGCACGCACGCGAGATCCTCCACCTTGCCCAGCAAAAAGGTGTTCTTATCATCGGTCCCGCGACCGTGGGCGGTATCAAGCCTGGCTGCTTCAGGATTGGTAACTCCGGAGGGTAAGTTTGTCGATTCCATTCCTTCAACTTTCGTGTGCTGATCGATGTTTTGTGCAGTATGATGGACAACATTATCTCTTCCAAGCTCTACCGTGCGGGCTCCGTCGGTTACGTCTCAAAGTCTGGTGGTATGTCCAACGAGCTCAACAACATCCTCTCCCTTACCACCAACGGTACCTACGAGGGTATCGCCATCGGTGGTGACCGCTACCCCGGCTCAACCTTCATCGACCACTTGCTCCGTTATGAGCAGGACCCCGAGTGCAAGCTGCTCGTTCTCCTTGGTGAGGTCGGTGGTATCGAGGAATATCGCGTTATCGAAGCTGTCAAGAAGGGCATCATCAAGAAGCCCATCATCGCTTGGGCGATCGGTACCTGCGCGAAGATGTTCACGACCGAGGTGCAGTTCGGCCACGCCGGTTCCATGGCAAACTCCGACATGGAGACGGCAGATGCAAAGAACGTTGCCATGCGCGCGGCCGGCTTCATCGTTCCTGACACCTTCGAGGATCTTCCTGAGGTCCTCAAACTGACCTACGAGCGTCTTGTCACCGGTGGCACCATCAAACCCCAGGCGGAGCGCGACCCTCCTGTCATCCCCATGGACTACAAGTGGGCGCAGGAGCTCGGTCTCATCCGCAAGCCGGCGGCGTTCATCTCGACCATTTCGGACGAGCGTGGTCAGGAGCTCCTGTACGCTGGCATGCGTATCTCGGATGTCTTCAAGGAGGACATCGGCGTTGGCGGTGTCGTTAGTTTGCTCTGGTTCAAGCGTCGTCTGCCACCATGGGCGACCAAGTTCATCGAGATGGTGCTCATGCTCACTGCCGACCACGGTCCGGCTGTATCTGGGTACGTTGCGATTCGGCTACAGATCAAAGTTCGATCGCTGACTGGGTTGATTCCAGTGCTATGAACACGATCGTCGCGACCCGTGCGGGCAAGGACCTTATCTCTTCGCTTGCATCCGGTCTCCTCACGATCGGTTCCCGCTTCGGTGGTGCTCTCGACGAGGCGGCGAGCATGTTCTCGAACGCGCGCGACACGGGCCTCACCCCTCGCGAGTTTGTCGACACCTGCAGGAAGCAGAACAAGCTTAGTATGTCCAGTCTCCCGTTCTTCTGTTGTCGTTGGTGGTCTGACTCTCGTGTTTACAGTCAGCGGTATCGGCCACAAGATCAAGAGTGTGAACAACCCTGATCTCCGCGTCGAGCTTGTGAAGGAGTACGTGCACAAGCACTTCCCCAGCCACAGTTTGCTGGACTATGCGCTCGCGGTCGAGAAGGTCACGACGTCGAAGAAGGACACGCTCATCCTCAACGTCGATGGCTGCATCGCTGTCTGCTTCGTCGACCTGCTCCGCGACTCCGGCGCCTTCACGCCAGACGAGGCTGACGAGTACATCAAGATCGGTACCCTCAACGGTCTTTTCGTGCTCGGCCGCAGCGTCGGTTTCATCGGACACCACCTCGACCAGAAGCGTCTGCGTGCACCGCTCTACCGCCATCCCGCCGACGATATCTTCATCAACATGGCGGACATCTCGCAGCCGCGCGTCCTAGGCAAGATGGTGTAAGCGTCGTAGAAGGACGGTGCTCGCTGCTGCTTTCGTGTTTGTGCTGTGCGGATTATCAGAATTACTAGAGGGGAAAGAAGTGCTCGCCTCCTGACAATATTTTTCTTCCGAAATGACTATACGAACGTACGACATACCAGACGATCCTCCCATCCCGTCCCATCCATTATGCATTCAGATCTCATCGACAATCCTTCATCCCCATCATTGTGTCCTTCGTTGTACTTTGGCTCGGAATACTTGTGTGAAATATAATGCAGCTAGAGAACTCCTTTGAAAGCCCTCTACGCCGACGCCTGTGGATTCTCGTCCGAGGTAATTGACCCACGGAAATCGATACATATGATAACATGTGTGTTTGCAGAGGTCCCGTGCTAAGGGAAATGTTCAAACCACCTTCGGCCGTCTGGACTCTGCGATTCGTTCAAGGCTGCTGGCCTTCGTATTACCGGCATCCTGATTCCTGCGCCTGCCAGGCGATAACAACTACTTTGAGATGGTGAGTGCGTCTTGAATTCCACATGTGTTATCGGTAGAAATGTCTCCGTATCCGTATCCAGGGTGTCTGGCAACAGGACGGCCTCCCGCCTTCGCCGGTTTCCGCCGATACAACTAAGCACCTTCTCTTGCAGCGATCAAGGATGGTGGCGAGACTGAAGGCGTAGAGAGCACTAGGCACGGTGCCGCACGAGGACGTGGGATGTGTTGACTGTGGTCCCTCGGCCTCACTTCACGCGGGGTTCATTCGATATGATACATGGCGGCGACTTCGTACAACCCGGATTGGGTGGGGGAGTACGTACTTCAGGATGTATCTCTGAGCTGACTGGTGTAGCCGTTCTGGAACAAGATGAATGGAGAGTTCTAGTTCTTGCGGATTTCGGACTCCCACTGCGAGAAGTTGATCGTCCGTAATCCTGCGAACCCCTCCACCCTGTCTGGAGTCTGGATGGACGACGATCCCGGTCCTCAGGCCTCATGGTGAAGCCCTGTCGGCGGCGAGACTCCACGGGCCTGCGAGAGACCCGACGCGCCTCGCCTCCCTTAGTACCTAGACTCATCCCGATGAGGTCGGTCTATACGGGACGAGGCTCGAAACCGTCCACTTGCGCCCCGAGAGGAAGGAACAGGTACGCGATATGGTTGGATTGTGCGAAGACTAGACGTGGGCGAAAGCTAATGTGCGGTCAGTTGAGGCTTCGCCATGTCTGACTCTGATCTGTTATTCCAGCTACAACGTACCTGCGAGCGTCCCGCACACTGGCAGCGCGGGTATGTGGCCTCTTGAGTACTCTTGACCTTCAACATGCGCGCGTGGTCGCCGCAAGACAGGAAGAGGGTTGAAAGTTGAAATGGCATTGTGCCATCCAGTAAGATTGGCTTGGCATCTTGAGGCGACTGATCTGCAGGCGGCTCTCTGTTTCTCGGCAGCTGCAGCTGCAGGGTTGACCGTCTCGGTAAGGAAGTTCTTCTGCCGCCAGAGTGACAGTCATCAGCACGGAACGATGAGTCAATTACTTACTCCAGTAGCTTACCTACTCGCCCGTGTGGGGTTGTCTTCAATCCTACAAAGTGGAGGAGGTCATCGACAATCCCAAGTGGACGGTCTGGACAAGTTGAACTTTTCTGCTGGTGCTGGCAGGTCTAGTGTTCCTTCCCTCCGGATCCTTGACACTACTCAGGCTTCTGCTGTGTTTCGCTGCATCGTCTGGGACCTGGGCGGTAGCACTGGGGCGTCTGCTCCTGGCGGTGAGAGGACCACTGTGATGCAAGATCGTACCATGCGATGGCATACATTGGTTCGCAATATAGTAGCGCGACGCATGCAGGAATGCTGAAAATGAAGCCGGAACTCCCTTCACTGGCTGTATCAGGATGGGACGACTTTGCCTTGGAGAAGGAGCGAGCTAGGTAGTCTAGCTGCTTAATCAAGTGTTGGTGCAGAAGACTCATAGCCAATTATGTATGATAGAGCCGAACTGGCAGCCCCTCCATTCTCGGCGTGAAGCTCAATCGATGCGAAAATTCTTTGAGGAAAGATGCCTACCAAGGATATGGCATCATTGATACTTGGTGTCAAATTGCCAGTCAGCGTCGTGGATAAAGCGGGAGCAACCGGAGATACAGGAAAATCCTCTCGCCTGATTCGATGTCGCTGGAGAGCGATGCTCGGTGCAGTGGGAAGGAGAAGTCGGACTGCTTTTTCGGCCTAGGTAAAAAAGGTCCTCGGGACAGCTGAAAGATCTGGGCGAGTGTACGGGGACAGTGCGACGGTCATGCCGCCAGCCAAGAGGTCTGGGGATAAGCGAAAGGTCGGAGGGGAAAGCGAGGGACCGGGTGGAGATAGAGTGGCAGTGCCCAGCCAGTCCGTGCGGCGCCCCGGTGAGCACCATCGCGCCAAGGCGTGTCCCGTACCATGTCTCTCCCCTTCAAAACCTCCTCCGCCCGGTCCATTCCCTCGCGTCCCCCCGCTCTCCCTCTCATTCCCACCGGCGACCCCGACAAGGTCCATTAGACTGTCTCGCCTGACCTTCCCAGCAGGGCTTCTCTGATAACATGAGCTCCCAGCCAGTGCCCCCCTCCGCGAAGGAGGCCGCTTCTCTTCCACCACCCGCTTCCTCGAAGGCGTCGAACAACACGCTTCTGAATAACAACCAGCTGTGGACAAGTCCCCTGGACCTATTCTCGTACCGTCACTGGATGTCCGATGTCGATCCACAGCAGTCGACCATGCCGTTGGCAGCATTCTGCTTCATGACTGGCTTTATGTGCGTCCTATGTTTTCATTGTCTGCATTTTCTCCCCCGATGTGAGCGGTCCGGCACTCGTCACATTTCCGCGCTACGCTTTTTGTCCGGTATTCGTCTGGCCCCTCGTGTGGCTCGGTGAGGTCGTGCTACTCCGTGTAGTTTCGCTGGTGACTCGATAGGTGAATGTACGAACTGGTTGGTCTAAGGATAGCGAAGCCTACCATCCAACACGCTTCTCGGAATGTCTTGCCTCATGCCTCCGTCTGCCCTGTTTCTGTTTGGCGCGAGCTAACGCCCATCCCAGCGACTCAATATCCTTCACCGCCATCTTCGTCTGGTGTGGTTTCCAAACCGGCAACTCCGTCCAGCTCGCACTCGCACTCGCGCGCCTCTTCTCCGGTCCCCCCGGGCAGCGCGACACCTCCTTCCACATCGCGGATCAGCAGGCCCTCACCTCCGTCCTCACCTTCATCGCAGGCTCAGCCATCGGGCGCGTTGGCGACAAGATGGGCCCTAAAACCCGCGCGTGGCTCTTCATCGGGACGTTCATCCAGGCGCTCTTCACCATGGCCGCCGCGCTGACGGCGTGGAAGAGCGGGCAGGGGAGCATTGCGGAGGTCCGCGGGAACCCAGCGTGGTCGAACGCGCTCACGTTCGTCGCGGTCGGGTTCATGAGCGCGAGCATGGGGTTGCAGGGGATCATGGGCAAGCGGGTGAACACGCAGTTCGCGACCACCGGTGAGTGACCTTTGTACATGCACTCCGTCCTTCCTACCCCTTCTTGCGTCTGCCCCTCTCCTCTCGATTCCGCCCGCCCTTCCTCCCTGTCCTCATCGACCCCTTGCTCCGCCATCTTTCCTCCCCGACTCTGAATCTGCGCTTCGACGGGAAATATTGACACCACACCCTCCGCGCAGTCGTCCTGACGACCGTCTGGTGCGAGCTCATGGCTGACCCGAAGCTGTTCACGTTCAACAAGGTCGTCATCTCGCGTGACCACAAGGTCATCGCTATCGTCGTGCTCTTCCTCGGCGGCTTCGTCGGCCGCGCGATCATCGACGCCGCCGGCGCCGCGACGGCACTCGGCGTCGGCACCGGCCTCCGCCTCCTCATCGCCTTCTGGTGGCTCTTCGTCCCCGGCAAGCAAGCCGCGGCCGGCAAGTCATGAGCTTGGGTGCCCTTACTTTGATACCTGCGGAGTTCGTCGCGCTTGGTGGGGTAGGGGTGTGGGGCGAGTCGGTGTGGATAATAGAGGCATGGGGTTAGACGGTGCGATGTGAGTTATTGTTGTATATTGGCGTCGCCGCTCCTCGTAGGGCGAGCGGGACGGCTGGTTTGGCAGAACGGTACTGACACCATGCGGAATAATTGTCGCAGAGACGACGCCTCGCGTACAATGTACACAGATGTGTTTTGTGATTCGCCTTGTGCAACGCAGTACCGCCGACCGGCGCAATCACACTCCTTTTTCTTGAGGATTTTTGACTTCTAAGGAGCTGACATTTGTTGACAGAGCTGACACGAACATTGCATAATCGTCTTTGTGGAACAGGTACGAAACCACCCGGTAGACGAAACCCCGATGTCTGTTACTGGTTCGATGGAGCTCAGCAGTGGCCACGCACTCCGCTTAAGCGACGAGTACAACGGACAACGATACTGTCAAGTCTGGCTCGCGTTCTTGGGTATATAAGCGATGTGGCTCCGGCTCGTCGACACCAGGCGAACACTTCTCTCCACCAACTCCTCTCCAATTCTTTACACCTAACGATCCTCGAGCAGCACCATGTCTGATCGGCCGCAAGTGCACCACCATACACTGACTTAACCATCGCCGCTAACCACACAATCTTCATTCTTTGCCAGTGTCAGCTGCAAGCTTTGCTTCTGCGCCGGCAGCCCGTGCTCGACCTAACCTCTCCCGCAGCTTTCGACGAGTTCTTCAAGCTCCCCGGCCCGCTCATTCCCGCCGCGGCAAAGATCATGAAGCTCTCCAACGCCTACGTCGTCTTCAACGACACCCAGAAGGTCACCGGCTTCAACTGGGGCGGCTTCAAGGGCGCCGTCGTCGCGCACCCGGGCACCGACCTCGCCTTCGACAAGCTGCAGTCGACGTCGACCACGAACTAGACAGCGTCCGTCGCATGCTAGTGGCGTTCAAGATCGCGCAGTTCCTCATCGACACCTTCGCGCTCCAGACGAACGCGGACGGTCTCCGGCAGCAGATCAAATCGGCGTTCAACAGTCTCGACAAGAAGGAGAGCAGCGGCTGGTTCAGCTCGCACACCAACGAGGGCCACGGCTCGTCGTGGGAGTACCGCATCGTGTTCGCGCTCCCGTACCCGGACCACGCCGACTGGTTCTAGTACTCGGTCGTGTCGACGATCAAGTGCGTGCGGTTTCCCGAATTCCGCTCCTCCGTTGGGGTACCCGAGTGTTTGCTGACGGTCGTTTGTGGATGACAGGCTGACCGCGGACATCCTCGAGGCCCGGGGTTGGTTCGGACTGACGAGCGAGAGCAGGCACAACTTCACCGCCACGGCGATGGAATTGGTCGTGAACAACAGCTACGCATACACTTCCTCGAGGGGGCGATACGCATGAGTGTCTGCGCCATGCAGCCTTGTGCGGTTACTTACCGGGTGCTGGCATTCGATAGCCCTGAGTAATATACGCAGGGTCATCGCTGATACTGGACTACAACAAGGGGTAGTAAAACAATGCGATGTTAGAATTCTGCGCATGGGGGTCGGAACAGGAACTATAGACATGTGCTGTCCGTTGTACAATGGAATCCAGTGCCTGAGAAGCGTTGAACTTGGTCGTGACTCTCGAAGCGTTTATGCCGCGAAGTTGGTGAGTTTGGTGTATAAAGGTCTACAGTGTAAAGTCCCCCCCCGGCTGGACCGCGATATTGGGGCCAGAAATGATGACGAGGGGCTGTAGAAAGGACAGGGACATCGACAACGGCCTAGGAAAGCAGTCATACACAGCATGGTAACGGGAGCCAGTCCATGTGTAAGATCAGACTGTGGTATAGCGAGTATGCGTGCGAAAGTCAGATACTCGTTCGGGGATCCAGAGTGAGTTGGCAATAACAGACATCCTGAAGCGTAGCGTAGGAAAGCATAAAGCGGCACATATAAAGATAAAGACAATGAAAGGACTCTCTACCGACGCGACTGCAGAAGGTTACCGAGAGGAAGCGGGAGGGGACGTAATTTCGATCAACGGTGGCGGCCGCGACAGCTCTTCGTACCTCGAAGGCGTCGAATGCTCCTCATCGTGTGGTATGGGTACAGGTTGCGTATGCATATGCGGGCCGTCCGTTTGCTGAGACTCAAGCGAGTGGCGACACTGGGAGCCGGTCGGCGACACCGTATTGAGGGTCGTGCAGCTGCGCTGCCGATTGTTCACCCACTGCACGACAATCGCAATCGTTAGCTCGAGTTCAAACTTCAAGACCAGATGAGCGGTGAGATGGGAAGCAAGCACTTACACCTCCAATGGGACGCGAGTAGTCCATGTCGTCCCTGAAGCTGATCACACCCTGACTCCGCATACCATCGCCGTTGAGCCACTTCGGGTTGAGCAATCCGTCCGGTGTGCGTGTCGATCCCTCGGTCGGCGCAGGGCTCGGCGCGTCTGGCCGGCCCGCTGTGAAGCCAAGACCAGGCCATACCGGTGCGCCAGAGGCTGTCCTCGCGTGGAGACCTAACGAGAGAGGCCCCAATCCTGGCGTACGCGCCGGAGCAGCGCCTCCGGGAATAGCGGGCTCGGAACGGAACAGGGGATGTGGCACGGAATCGAGTGTTTGAGGCTGGAGATGGGCGATCGAAGCGTGCGGAGTGGCCGATGGGTCATGGGCGGATGTCCGTGTTGCAAGCTCTGTGCGAGGGCTGCGAAGACGCAAGCTGCGGAGCGACCGTTCGAGAAACCCGCTCTTGCGCCGCTGGTCTGCGTCTCGGCTGGCAGACTCGATGTCACCAAGGTCGCAGAACGATGTTGGTGGAGCTTTCTTGGTGGGCAGTAAGCTTGAAGGCGCAGACGCGGGAACGGGTCGCGGTAGCATTAACTGCGAGCTATGCGCCGTCGATGAGGGTACGTCGCCTGAAGACGACCCTCCAATCTTGTCGTCGTTGGACGAGCCGTGTCCACCAAACGAAGACTCTGTCGCACCATGGCCCTGCGTTGAGGAAGACACGTAGTTGTCTCGGCCATACGCCAATTGCTCGCTGCCAATGTAGGCACCAATAGCACCCACGATCGAATGGCCCGACATCACTTCATCAGAGTAGACCGAGCTGGGGCTCGCCGGGCGCTCTGACAGGTTGTCGTGCACGGCACCGTCGAAATAACCAGCCGTCGTGGGGTCGGGGGACGCGACTTGCCCACCGAGCCACTTAACAGGCCCCAGTCCCGCGCCGGGCGAGGAGTTGCCGGCAGATGCCCGATCTTGCGACCCGAGGCTAGAGCCATTGCTAACACCGGCCGGAGTGACATCAAAGTCCCGGTTTGAGGGGTGCATGAGAACCGCATCCTCCATCTCTTCATCCAACCCACGAGGAATCGACGCCGAGGCGAAACCGACGGCTGCGCCCCCAGAGACGTCCTGACGTCGTGTGCCGCTCCCGTCTTCTGCCGCACCCTCGAGGTGGTTACCACCACGCAGACGCGCGTAGCGCACACCTCCCGAAGTTCGGGAGACGGGACCGGCCCCGAGGAAGGCCATGTCAGCCGCATGTCCGTCCTCGTCGTCCTCTTCGTCGAGCATGACGGCGCGAGTACGTCCCGGGCCGCTCCGGAGGGCAGCGACGGCGTCTGCGTTTTGCGCGCTCCGGACACGATGACGGCGATAGGCGAACAGAGCCCAGGCGACAATGAGACCAGCTAACGCAATACATCCCAGGATAAGACCGGCAAGAGCACCCTTGTCGCGCGCGAAGCTGTTCACACATTTTAGGCATTGCCACTATCAAGTTGTTAAAAGTCTACTTACATATTGCTAGCACCGCTCGTGTCCGGCATGAGCGTCCCAGTAGGGACAACCTCCGTGGTAGTCCTCGTGCTCGTCCGTCCGCTGTTGACAGTCATGGACGTCTTCACGACCGTCGTGAACAGAGTCGTGCGGGGTACGGGGACCGTCGTGGTAGTCGCCGTGGTGGTTTGTTGTTGGAGAACCGATCCTGAGGACGTCGAAGTGGACGAGAACGACGACGGGGACGAGGACGAGGAGTCGGTCACGGAAGAGGAATAGCTCGTACTAGACAAGGCACCAGAGGAAGACACGCTCCCGGGTAGCGTTATCGGGTCCGAGGAGGTAGAAAATGGGTCCCCCGGTAAAGTTGTGGGAGGTGAAGACGAAGTTGACGGGAAGGTCGACATTGTTGTGGGTATCGGGATGGGTATTGAGGTCGGGATAGAAGATGTTATCGTGATAGAGACAGTAGTCGGGAGAGTTATCCAAATGGTCGTTGTGGCGGAGAGGGAGGTGACCAGGGTTGCGGTTAAGCTCGCGACGCTGTCACTGGCAGATGGGGTGTGCGAGCAAGACGAAGAAGAAACCTCAGTGTCTAACGATGAGCGAGATCTTGAGCTTGAGTGCGACGGAGACGCAGTTCTAATTGGCGTAGTGGTATATGAAATACTAGGTGAGGACTTCGGTAGGAGCGTGAATGTACGCGTTGTAATGCGACGAGATGTGGAGGTACTCCTGGACCTCGAAGGCGATGGCTTGGAAGACGACCTTCTTCGGCCCGTTGTTGACGACGACCGGCTTTTTGTCGCCAAGGACGGTCTGGGGAAATTGGGGTTCTGTAAGAATCCAGCAAAAATCGCAGATCTCGACCAAGAAAGTCAAAACCCATGGAATATATGCGGCGCTCAAACAGCGCAGACGCGTTTCCACAAGGAAATCTCCAGGGTGTTGCCTTCGAACGATATGCAAGTAGAGCAATGAAACGGAGGCGGGCATGCTTGCGCCAACACTCGGAAGGAAACTGATATACAAGGTCGAGTATTCACCTTGATAACCTGGAGGACTCAGTCGTCCTCGTGTCCGTGTCCGATGGAGAATCTGTTTCCGACGGAGCTGTTAAGGGGATCGTCCCAGTTGGAGTCAACCGTCTAGTGTCGAGCCGCGTAGTTTGGGCGGCCGTTCGAGTGGAGGTCTACTCGTTTGCATCAGTAACGCGGGGTAGAGCGTAGCAAGGGTGCACTACGAGAAGTAGGTACTGCAGGGAAGAATACTCACCCTTACGACGCCCGAAGTCGCCGATGACTAGACGTTTTCGATCGCATAAGTCAGCATGAGAAACCCTTCGAAGCCAAGGAACGCGCACCTGGGAATGAGTTCCAACAGTTGTCGACCCTTCCCCAGATCCGGACGTCGGTGACGGGGTGATACTGGCCGTATCCTCGTTGGATATGCTACCAAAGACCTGACGGAGCCATCCTATACGCAGATTATGGGCGCTCGCGGTAGGATCGACGAATGGAGGTAAATATGAAGATGCGCCGCGGTTGAATTCCAGGGGCACAACGCGACCTTGAGCGGAAGGCATGATGCTCAGGAGAGACGCGGCCAAGACAGCTGACCGGCGAAGTGCAGGGCTGGGAAGAAATGGATCAACATGGTGTGAGGAATGAAGGAAGTCAGACGCGACGGTGGGGAAGTTGGAGGATGAAATGAACATGGGGGAGGGGTCGTCGGCATACGCATGGCCTTATACGAATCCAAGTGTCGTGAAGGATGAGGAGACTCACCGAATTGCAGGTTCGCAACAGCAAAGAGCACTGCTTCGTCTCTCCTGTGGGAGGCCACAGCTTTTCGTTCTCGCAAGTGTCGAGCAGTCAAGACATTGGACCTGTGCTCAACGTCGCAGAGTGTGCCATTTGATCGGCCCACAGCTTGACATGACGATCGGAAAGGAGGTGCGAAGCTGTGTATCCTTTCTGCGTTGCGCGGGACAAGACGGTATAGGAGTAAATAACAGGGGAGGTGCGGATGGCAGGAGTCGGAAGGAGCGGCGGATCCACGAGAAGCGTCGGGGCGAGTGTGTGTAGCATGAGGCAACTCGTCGAGGTTCAGGTCGGTCCTTACGAACGAAACTCACAGGGTGTAGTCAAGTTACAGGCTTGTTCTCGGTTGGTTGGATAGAGTCATGGGCCAGAGATGGTGGAGTTGGGTCGTTGTCCCATACTGAACCAAATAGGCGGAGACTGTGTACCGGTTAAAGGAGCAAATGGGTTAGCGAGTAGCCTTAATAACAGATACGGAAATGTCAAGACCGTGTGCATTGTCGTCGACAGTCGGATGTCGACGGTCGGTTGAAGCTGAAGGTGGAGAGGAGCCGTCGGAATGGAGCTGGGCGGTGCTGTCTGGTGATATCCGCTTGGCGCCCGTCGGCCGTTCGGAGAAGGCCGCTTGTTCCGAATCTAGGCTTCCTATACTTACAGTACATAATCCAGTGAGCTTGCTTCCAACGTCCTCAACGGTACCGGTACCGGGTTATTATCATCTCTCACATTATGACTGCCCGAGACGAGAACTCTCCGAGGCCAGAGGAGCTCCCTCCGGAGACCTGGTCCACTCTCCCAAACCTCCCCCCGTTACTTATCAGGGTCGACCATCCCAACCGTTCAATGTGCGCGCCGGTTCTTCATCCACTCTCCATCCACTATCCTCAAGTTGGGCACTGACCACCGCGAGGGCATCATGACCGCGCTCGCCCGCTCCATCTTGGGGTCCTGCGTCCCCCGTGTCGTTTCCGTTGTCACGATTCCAAGGGGAGCAACTGACGTCCCAACGCCTACCCCACGTGCACCACAACACGGCCTCCTCCTCACTCGCCAACCGGGCACGCCGCTCGTTGAGCTCTGGCCCTCGCTCAGACCCTCGCAGCGCGAGACCATCAAGTCGAACCTCTGCCACCTCCTCGTGCCCATGCGCGCACAGCGCTTCATCTATTACGGCCGTCCTGCGCGCCAGCCGTACCTCCTCTTCTCTGAGATCAGCGCAGAGGAGCACGCGTGGAGTGCCTCCCGCGCAGCATGGGACGACTCACGCGTTCGCGCGCTGCACGCCTCTCCCACTAGTTCTGCCCTGGGGGCGAAGCGTGTGCTCGCTCTCGAACGTGTACAGCGCGAGACCGCCGGCGCGCAGGGCTGGGACCGTCCTGTCCTCACACACGGAGATTTGTCTGACCGGAACATCCTTGTCGATCCTGCCACTCTTACGATTACGGGACTTCTAGACTGGGAGACGGCGAACGTCATGCCTGCGTACTTTGAGTACGTTGCTGCACGGCTGTGTGGGGGCCATACGCCCGAGTGGAGGAAGGAGCTGCTAGATGTGCTCAGATCTGTTCTGCGTTGTGAGTGCGGCATTGAGCGTAGGAACGACTTGAAGGCGGAAGCTCCAGAGGCGGCAGATGTTGATGGAGGAGAGGAAAGCTACCGGAGGACCTTGGCGGCCTGGGACGCAATTGTCGATGTCGAGAGGTTCGCACAAGAATATGGCGATGACTGTTATTGGACTTTCCAAACTGGTTTATCGGATGCCCTATAGAAACTTCTTCGAATTCTTTATTGCATAGACATGACATATACTTATCGTCTCCTAGTTGATGATTAACATGTCTAGCATGAGTCTTGGAATAGGGCCGCGAGCTGAGATGAGCATTTGCCTCTTGTAAGACACCGGAAGTGGGGCGTGTAACTCTTCGGCCTCAAAGCCTCGACACCCCCGCCGTATGTCGACATCAACCCCTAGCACGGCCAACTCGCATCTCGGAGACAGTCCAAGTGGGCGGGGGATCGGCAAACTGGGGGAAGGTGGCGGCACTGGAATTTGAGGCTAACCAATGGGGGAGACAAATTGGGCACAGCAAATCTCCGAGACTCGCAAGAGGAACGGGCACAGAAAGGGGCCAGGAAGAGCACAGGGGATGGAGCTCGAGGAGGAGGACGGAGGAGAGCAGTGCCCAGCGCACCGCCCAGACCGTAATCAAACGCACCTGCCAGTTTAGGCAAGTACGAACCTCTTCGCAGATAGTAGGCTCGTCCAATCCCCTCCCAGTCCGACACGCTGACACGCTGACGCCGGTCTTGGTCGAGACTATTCGCAGTGCCCGACCAGCACGGTCGGACTGGCCCCGGTGCCTCCAGCGCGCTGGTTAGTCACGGCAAACTTCATGTCTCGTCCTGGACTCTCTTATCCTGCAGTGGTTCGTGGCAATCGCGCTCAAGGGCCGGAGCTACGGCGTTATGATCCGAGTCAACATCAATATCGGACTATTACCAATTCACCACCGCTACTAATTAAACCGTTGTGAATATGAGGTGCCAGGGTCTGTCATATCAATCCGACGACGCCCACGCTGAATGCCCTACCCGTAAGACACACAGAACGGGCCTTCAGCTTTCACATGCGGCGGCCCGGGTGCCAGTGTAAAGTTCGAAGTTGTACTCAAACTTGAGCCCGAGTCCGAAAAAGCGTTTTTTTTCCAACCTGTCGTCATACATATAGTACAAACCCGGGCCATCAAGTTCGGGTTACCACACCTATTGGTAAGAGACTACACTCCAAGGATCGCCGCGACGTGCTCATCCCGAGGCGTCAGCCTGATCCGGTTGGGCACAGGAGACCGCCCGGAGAGCCCGTCGTACTCCTGCAAGTCGATTGGCTCCTCGGGGAGCTCGTCCATCTGGAACGCCCAGAGGAGATGGGACACCGCCAGGAAAATCTCGCGCTCTGCGAGCGCCATCCCGGGGCAGATCCTGCGGCTAGAAAAATAGCACAGATGGGATGGTGAGTTACGATCGCATGCGCAAAAATTCGGGGAGGGACGGCTTACCCCGCTCCGAACGTCCAGTGGTCGCGTTCCATGGGATTGGCCAGGTTAGCAGAGTCGGCGCAGGTGAGTCTGTCCTCGAGGTAGCGCTCCGGCTGGGATGTGAATTGAGTTAACAACCGAGGGGTCTGCGCTGGGAGGAACATTCGTCACCTTGAATTCATACGGGTCGGGGTACCGCTCAGGGTTGTGATGCATATTCCACTACGAGTTTCCATCAGCCGGAGGCCTCGGCCAGAAGATCACGCGCATACCGTGTTCAATATAATGACGGTATTCTTTGGAATGAGGAAGCCATTGTATTCGTAGTCTTCCGTGTTCATGTGCGGAGTCCCAAGCCAGAACGGATTGTGGCAGCGCTCGATTTCCTGACAGAGCCAGTTACGGTTACGGTCGTGTCCTGGCACGCGCTACCGGGATAACGAGAACTCACCTTGACGATGGCGTGGATGTACGGCATCCCCGCCTCGTCGTCGGCGGTAGGAAGTCGATCCCGACCACAGACGCTGTCGAGCTCGGCCCGTGCCCTCGCCTGCACCTCAGGAAGCGTCGGGATGTGGGCAGCGAACCACTGTTTCACAGAAGACGTCTGACAAACAGGGGCCGCATTATTAGGATTCGCGCGCCGGAGGAGGAAGCAGACACTTACGGTCTCGACGCCCCCAATCATGAACGCGCCGCAAAGGACGATGATGTCGAGATCGTCGAGCTGCTCCGCCTCCCGGTTCTGGAGCAGGTACTTCGCCATGCAGTCGGGGTACGGGTCGCCGCGCTTGAGGGTCGCGTCGATGTCCCTGATCATCGCACCGCAGATCTCGACCAGCTCGCGGCTGAGGGCCCGTCCACGCGTCGCCATGTGGTTCGGGAACTTCTGCAACAGCGGGATAAAGTCGACGAGGTTCGCGACCGGGCCGGTGGTGTTCCTTGAAGTTCATAACACAGACGTCAGCACCGGTCGCAAAGTGCATCATCATGAGAGGGAGGAATGGCGCACATAAACTCGCGCGAGAGCCTGAGGGAGTCGGACACGAGCTTGTCGTCTATTGACTCCGTTCGGAAGCCGAAGGTGAGGGTGAGAATGTTGTTCAGCGACGCGCGGCTGGCGAATCGCTGGGGGTTGATTGGGGCCGTGCCCGCCTTGCTGCGGACGTAGAGGTCGTGGATCATCACCTTGGCTTCGCGCTCCAACCCCGGCATGTAGCCGGCGACCGCACGGGTGGTCAAGAACATAGCTGCGAGGCGACGGTGTTTCCGCCTGGAAAAGGTGACTCAGTGTGTGTTCGTGCTTGGTAGATGGTTGAGACGACGCAGCTTACCAGGTATCGTTGTACTGGGTGGCTGTTACGCCCCGACGAGCGAAGACAAGCTGCGCCTTCATGTACATGTCTTTACGAGACGAAAAGGTGGCGCCATTGTTGATCACGAGGTCTTTGACGATGTTCGGGTCGGAGATGGCGACGAAACGCTGGTTACCGATGGTGAAGGAGAAGAGGCTGCCGTACTTCTTAGCCCATTTGTCGAGTGTGAGTTCGGGGAACTTGGCCAGGTAAGTGAAACAACCTACGTAACGAGGTCAGATTCGCATGGCTATACACCACATCGCGCGTACGGACCGATAATAGGCCATCCACGCGGGCCAGGGGGAATGCGAGCCTTGAAGCTTGACTCGGCTGACGAGCGGCGGGTGAAAAACAGGAAGAGGCAGAGGGCTCCGGCCCACGCAAGGGAGGTCAGAATTGTCGCCGTGTCCCACTCTGCAGGTGCTGCCATCGTTGGGAGTCTGTGGAAAGAGGAGCATTGTGTTGAGCTCTTATAGTATGTTTCCAGACATCTCAAAAATTTACCCGACCAACGTTTGTTCCATAACATCATGGGGTTTCCCCGCAATTTCTGGTCCGGCGGCGACTCAAGCATGCGCCGGGGTCGTGTCCTCGTGAACTACTCCATAGCGTAAGATCCGTGTATACGGCATTCCGATCACGGCGGCGAACACTGAAGATACAATGTTTGGCATACAAGGCACTTGGCCAGGTACTATGTCACATAGGCAACTGAGATCCGAACTGTGTCGAGAGGTTCGACCCTAATTGATGACGCGGAACTCCTTCTGTTTTGATAAAACAGAAGGGTTAAATTGCATCCGCGGACGGTGAAGCACTGACAGACCTGTAGATGGATGGATGGATGGGCTCTTCGCATAATCACCGCGGTCACTGGAAACTCTAAGAGCGAGGTCCAGTAGCATGCGTATCTCATGGACCTACCCGTTAGGCACCGTGGAATAAAAATCTGCCGGCGAAGAAGGGAAACGGAGTTTAACATGCCAAACCTGCCAATTAGAACAACACGACGACACCTTTGACGCTTGTAGGAACATTCTGTGGTTTCGGACCCTTTTCTGTGGAAGAATCAGAATAAGTAACGCCAATTCCAGTGGCCCACTGGGTGGAAGCAGCTCTCGACCGCGAGTACATTTTTTTTCTGTTTTTGGACGGCTCCACCCCAGTCCCGCTTGCAATTGCAACTCGCATAGCCCGCTCAAACGGCAGCCGTAGCATCACAGGTTCGATAGTGCACCATGATATGTGTACAGGCTTTCGAGCACATCCCACGGCCTATTCTTACACGACGCAGAGCGGGTTCAAGACGTGACATGTTTCTACAGCTTCGAGACGAGTTGCTCGAGGGTCTTCGCCAGCACTTCCTTCGGCTGCTCGACGCGCGGCCACCCGACGCCCAGTCCTTCAGTCTCATTGGGCTTGGGGATGACGTGGAAATGCACGTGGAAGACGTGCTGGTGGGCGATCTTGCCGTTGTTCTGACCAGAAAGAGCATCAGTGTTATGATCATCACAAGTGGATTGTCCGGTAACGCACCTGAAGGACGTTGTAGTCCACGACGCCGAGCGCTTTGGCGATCTTCTTGGCGAGGGGGAGGATCTCTGCGAGGTATTCGTCGGGGACCTGGTCCATCCTGTCCGAATGGTCTGCGAAAGACGGTCAACGTATCGCACCCGCAACTATGCCTCGATTTGCGCACACTTGGGGATGATCAAGGTGTGCCCCTCGGAAACTGGGCCGATGTCGAGGAACGCGTAGCTAAGGCGGCGTTGAGTGTTGAGCCACAACTACGGCAGGTATGCAGTAGGGGACTCACTTCAGGTCTGTCTCAAGGACTTTGAACGAGGGGATCTCCCCTGATAGTTGGATCAGCACTTATCGTGGCGACGGAAAGCGTATGATGCGCTCACCTTTGGTGATCTTGCAGAAGGGGCAGCTGCAAGCGGGTGTGAGTCCCGAAAAGCACATCTTTTTGATGAGAATCGGTTTACTAACCTGTCGCTGAGGTGGCTGGCCATGCTGCTGAGTGTTGTGGGCTGGGGAGAGTGCGTACGAGCGATGGGCCGGACACTGCCAGACTGCACCAGTGGACGGCTTTGTAGGAGAAAGCCGGTGCTTCTTTGATGAAAAGCGCTAGCTGCCCAATGTGGACCAACGCATACTTAGAAATCGCGGGAGTACTTAACCTTAAGTACTGACAGTTCCATACGGCATCCGTCGGCATCCTGATACGCTGCGGCGGCCATGTACCCATGTACAAACCTACGGGATCTCGTAACATTCACCGTGCTGCCGGAGCCCGAGTGTTCCGACAATTGGGGTTGCTGTCATGTTGCGTTCAGGGACTACTGACACAGAAGAGCTTGACGGACTCTGAAGCACAAGGAGACCACGCACAAGCGTACATCACCGCCTCAAGACTCGTCGTAAGCGCGCGAATGGAGTAACGGTTATCCAAACGTTGTGCATGATCCATGATCCATGAAGGACGGATGGCCCAGGCACGGGGCTGGCTATCGTTGTGGCAGAACATAAACCTAGTAAAGCAGTAGAAAGCGGTGTGTAAAGCCTGAGATCTGAGAGGATGAATGCCAGTTGAATGCCACGGCCGTCGGCCGAGCGCTCGCAAATTTACAGAAGGGCTCGCCGGGCAAGGCGATAAGCGATCCAATCGGCTCCTCCTCATGGATTGTCATGATATTACTAGACACGTGGGTTAGCCTTTGCCTTCAATTTCGACGACTCACTCGCGTTTGAAGTATGGTCATCCAGGATCTCTTGCGACCTCATACTACGCCCAATCGACCCAGGTAGTATCTTCACCATACCGTTGACGTTCAAGCTTCTCCGCGCTGACGCGATTCATAGGTCGGTCAGCGACCGGATCGATGACAGGGTGGCGGACAGTCGACCATCCCCATGCAGATTGGACGGGCCAATCTCGCCGGCGACGGGCGTAATGATTGAGTTCATCGATACGGCCCTCTCTCGCACCCTATTGCCGCAAGCCATTCTTCGTGATTTCTCTGCCCTCCCTCCATCTCTTCTCAGCCAAGACCGCAGTCCCTTATTGCTCCCGGTCCCCGGTCCTCTTGCTTCGTGATTTCTCGATTACCCGGCATGGGTCCGGCTAGCATGTCCTGACAACCGCGGGTCCCGTTTCTCTGACATTCAATGCAGCGGCGAATCGTACCAGGATCCAGAACGGGCCCTCTGATCATCTTCGTGGCGCAAACCCTATCAACCGTTCCTTGAGGTCGTGATGGAGGGGGAGATCTGCCAGTCGTCCTCCGCCGTGTCAGATAGGACGCTGTCCGAACCTTGAGCAGTTGGGTCCTATGTAAGTCTTTGTTCAACTCTGCGATGGCTGAGCAGCCCCTCCCCCATACTTTATCCTACCGCCTCCCCGTCCTTCGCATCCACAGGTGCAGCCATGGCTCTCGTGGTCCTTCCGAACATTTCCGTCCTCATCTCCATATGGATGGAGACTTTGTTTTATGGTACGTTAGTACTACTACAATAGCGTCCCCTCGCTGACGCTTGAGCCAGGGATGTATGTGGTGCTGTTCTTCAGCTCCATCTTCTTCCTCTCCCGCACCCGAAATGCGATCGTGCAAAGTTGGGTGATCCGTCTCGCAACAGTTCTAATGTTAGTTCGATCTCCCGTCTTCCATATAGAGAAAGATGTCTAACCTCCATTTGCGGATAGGTTCTGCATCGCGACTGCGCACATGGGTGTCAATGTCCGTCGCCTCGTTCAAGGCTTCATCCTTCCCGCGACCAAGGCGGAGACGCTCGACTACCTTTACGACATCCACGAGCCACTCAACATTGTCAAGCAATACCTCTGGGTGTTCAATGTGCGCATCTCTCAAGTACGCGTCATCCGTCCTATGGATGTTGACCTCTGCGAATCGCACAGAATGTGCTTGCGGACGGAATCATCGTAAGTCAATGAAATGCACTGTATTACACTCCCGCTAATACACCTGGTACAGGTCTGGCGTCTCTACACCCTGTGGAACATCCAAGTCTGCATCCTTCCGATCACCCTTCTCATCTCCACCACAGCCTTTGGCCTAGCGGTACGTTGCTCGTCCTCGTCCTCGCCAATCCTCCCACTGACGAATCTCCCCCTCAGACGGCCACCTCGCTCCTTCCCCAGATCGGCGCCGGGAACAGCATCTTCGTGTCGCACTTCTCCCGCTTCGCCACCACGCAGTACGCGATCTCGCTCACCAACAACGTCCTCGTCACCTCCCTCATCGCCGGCCGCATCTGGTACGTCACCAGGGACGTCCGCGCCGGGGGCTACGCAACCGGCTCCGACTACCACCGCGCGATCCTTGTCGTCATCGAGTCCGGCGCGCTCTACGCGCTAACGCAGATCGTCCAGCTCGCGTGGTACGTCGCCAAGTTCCCCGGCCTCTACTTTGTCGCGGACTCGTTCGTGCAGATCATGGTGAGCCGCTCCCCCCTTCTTTTCCCCTCCCCGCCTCCGCCAACTCTGACACCCGTGCTGACACCGCGCACGGAACAGGCGATTGTGCCGACGAGCGTTGTGCTACTCGTCGCGCTCGGCCGGACGCTCATCGAGGAGTCGGAGGCGGCGGCCTCTGGCGTGCTCAGCGAGATGAAGTTCACCGGCGGCGCGACAAAGTCGAGTCGGACGCTGGGCTCCATGGCGGAGGGGTACGGCCTGGACCGCGTGACGTCCGAGCCGATGTTCAAGACCGGCAGCGGCAGTTTGGCCACTCCCTCGCAGGTGGTCCTGCATCCCACCCAAGAGCTGGTCTGATGTTTCGGCTTTGTCTTCGAAGGCGACGACGGGGACCGGGAGGGGAGAGTCGCAGTGGGTGGGTGTACGAAGTTGGTGGTGCTGTTGCCGTATGCAAGCGCGAGCCACGGTAAGAGGCATGCTGTCCGCGGCTGTATTTATAGAGTATACCTGTGTACTGTATGTATGAAGTGTGCTACTACATATGCCAACTAAGTGTTGAGATATCTATCGGACAACGATCATCGTAGTTAGTTATCGGACTTTCAATCCCTACTTACCCTCATTCATTACTCTACTTACTTTCGGCATTACCCCGTACGGACTGCATATCAGATCGCTCTCGCTCTCTCTTTCTCCTCAGTCGTTCTTCCAACCGACTGAGGTATGTCAGACAGTCTGTACACTCGCACATTCATTGCTGATTCATTGTACTTAGCTGACGCTCGTACCGCGTCTCATTAGGTACATACTAATATATTCAGTCGTTCTTCCAACCGACTGAGCTGACGCTCGTACCGCGTCTCATTAGGTTATGAGCCCTGCTCGCTGAGCAGCTCATCGGTTCCCGTCGAAGACAATAGACTCACAAGAACCTTTACTTCCCGCATTCTCTCCACATCGCTACCCCACGATCTTTTCGGATCACGCTCACTATGTCCAATCCCACGACCACGAATCCTCCTCCCACGGTCTCTCATTCTTCGAAGACCTCGTCATGGGAGCTTCCTTCAGGCGCGCTAGGGATGGTGCCACAGCAACCGCTACGGAACGAGGATGGATACGCGGCATGGGCTATGCAGATGACAGGTGCGCTCCGCTACGCTACCCTCTGGCGAGTTACGAGCGGTGCCGAGGTTTGCCCCGCGACCGACGCGGATGCTATCGAGCAGTGGGAACGGCGCGACGGTGCCGCGCAGACAATGATCCTGCGCGCGCTCGACCCCTTGCTCCACACCATGCTCCAGGACCAGACATCGTCAAAAGGGTACTGGGATACGCTTAAGCAGCAGTTTTCGCGTACATCCCTGGACTCTGCGGTCACCTGGATGCACAACCTCACCAACCCGCTCTCCTCGCTCAAGGACATGGACACACACATCCAGTCTTTCCTCGACGCGGTCACCCACATTCGATCAAGCGGCTTCGACATCCCCGAGCCTTTTGCTGCTGGACTGTTCCTCTCCACGCTGAAGGATCGCGACGGCGAACCGTCCCAGTGGCTCACCTTCACGGCGAAGTTTACGCTCCAGAAGACGACGACACTCAATGAGACAATCGCCGACGTCCGTAACGAACGCCGCCGCGTACAAGCAAACCAGATGGACATTTCGTCCACCCGGGACTCCTCACTCAACACGGTGGAGGCTGCATACACTGCGCTCGAGCGGATTGTCCGCGGCAATGGCCGCAGGTGGTGCCGCTTCTGTCGGCGTGAAGGCCACAATTACGATGAGTGCCGTTCGAAGAACAAACAGAAGGGGCAGCAGTGGCCATCAGGAAAAACCTCCTGAGGCTATTACAAGTTATTGCTTGGAATGAGTGCAACTTTGCTGCTAGTTACTAGTTATTCACAGTAATTCAGTGACCCAAGTAATAGCAGTAAGCTACACCTACTTGCACAGGTTCATTTGGAAAATAGTGGGAGAAACCAGTAATTACAGAGAATAACCATGCAAAGTAGCATTGAATAATTGCTTCTAAACATACAGTTACAGGCTCTTGCTTAAGGTACCAAACATCCAACTGATAGCAATAGGCGGAAAATATGTATTGCAAAACAGTACAGTACAATACATGCAACACTGTTAGATACAGGATTACTACAAGTAACAGTACAACACAGCCTGCCACCGCCAGCATCTCTAGCATTGACCCAGACTGAACAAGTAACATTAGTTTAATACAACACAATAGCAAGACTTGAACACACCGATGAAATAATGGAATAGAGAGAACTGTCTACAAAAAACACGACTGTCAACAACATTATATGCAGGCGCAAAGAGATAATAATCACGACGTACATGACCAGCACAGACACCTCAGAATACTCGCATAAGTAGAACTAGAGAGACACAAATCAACAAGCGCAACTACCTAAAAGTTGAACGTACTCACCCTTATCTGATGACGATGGCTGAGACTGTCCCAGTGAGGATGTTTCCGGACCCCGCGAAGGATGTGGGCTGTGTGCGACCGAATATCAGCACGAGACAAAAGTGATATGTACAAGGAAACGCACCTGAGGCGGAGAGGCGGGCGATTCCTGTGAAGGAGGGGCATAGGTCTGGACTTTGAAGCCGAAGAAAAGCTGACCAAACAGCAGATTCAGCAGCGCCGGGACATAGACATCGTTGTCGAGAGTGTCGTTTGTGATGATTCATTGCTTGCTGCGTGAACAGTCAGTGCACCGTGCTGCGGTAATGCAGAGCCAGCACATGGTTGCGATGAGCTCCCGAAGTGTTAACAACGGGACGTGTTTGAGCAAGAGCCCGGATACGGTCTCGGAGACAGTGGATTCATCAGCGCAGGCGTCGGAGACGGCGATCTTGTACTCGACAACATGCGAGATCGCCGTCTCCGACGCCGTACAGCGCCGAGACCTTCTTCCCTTGGAGGGGACGCAGCCGCTCGTACATCGCGAGCTCCGCATGGAACACCTTCTGTGCGGTGTGCTGGAGGTAGGCCTGGAACTCACCATGCAGAACGGGATTTTTCCAGTACGTCGGATTGTCGAAGTCCCTGCGCGCGACAGCGCTGGTGGCTACATGGTGGAGGTACCACCGGTGTTCGCGTTGCTTGTCGAGGGACCATGGCATCCCCTTGTCGTAAGTGTCGCGCGTGTTGACAAGACACTGCCGGTCGTATAATTTGAGAATTGCGCTGGCGGGGAGGGAGAGTTAGCCCGGGCGGAGAGACGGGAGGGACTGGACGTGTGAGATGAGGAGGACGGGCTGGACTCCAGGCAGCTGAGCAAGGGGGTTGAAGAGGCAGAGAGGACGGGAGAATGACAAGCAAGGGAGAGAGCTGCATGGTGAGGTGGCAGCTCGAAGACAAGACATGCCAGGTTCAAGCGCCTGGAATGCTTCAACTTGCGCCGCGAACAGATCGAGCGTCTAACTCAACTCGCGCCACCGCTGGCAAGCATGATGAGCGTCTAGTCCCTCGACCTGTCTCCCACCCCCATCTCGCCAACGTCCACAACTCGAGCCCAACAGCTCCAGGTTCAAAGGTTCACGGCCGGCCGTGCCCTGCCACCTCCTGCACCATCATCACGCCCCGCTCACTCACTTCTTTGGCCATCACACAAGCTCAATGACCTACTCTTGGTCAGCCGGACCCACGGACATAGGAGACACAGGACCCGGAGTAGGCCCGGGACGCGGAGAAGTTGGAAGGCTGGCACCTTATCACAGTAAGTGTTTACTTCTCTTATCCCCAGCGCACAAGAAAGGGACGAGGTCCCTGCGCTCCCCCGTTCTCTTTTTCCACTCGGCCTTCATCATGCTCTCCCGCTCTGCTTTTGAAGGCGAGCCAAGGCGGTCTTCAGACCGCTGTCCTCCTTCCCTCTCCCTCTTTTGCTCTGCCCAAAAGCTTCTTGACTCGGTTCAACATTTGCTCGCTCATCTGCTTTATCTACCAGGACGCCCCCATGAACGAGCCCCCCTGCTGTCGCCATCATCCACATCTCCGAGTCCCTCGCCAAGCTCACACTCTCGCCCGTGGTGCAGAACCACCGCGTCGAAGAGGCGATCCGGCCGTTCAAGTTCCCCACCATGGACGCCATCTCTCCTGGGTCCGCGAACGGGCTCTCGCGCGGCGCGGTGAACGAGGAAATGGGGCGGATCGAGAAGGAGATCCGTAGGCGGCTGCCCATCGGTTGGAGCATGAGCTACCAGAGCCTCGTCCGCGAGTTCGTGATGCAGCAGGGGCACTCGAGCCATGCGCTTGAGAGGACGCTGTTCGTGCTGGGGAAGAGGGAGGTCATTAGATTCTCGGGGGAGAAGGTCGTGCATTGGTGAGTATCCTGGCTGCTGGTGATTGCGCTACCACTGACTGAATGGTTTGATTCAGGTCTAGTGTTTGAGATATCCTGAAGTGCTTATCGCGTAAGTCTTTGTTTTCGGTCTGCTATCTGGTTATGTTCTATGACGTCTTGTAGCTGTATTATTGATATCATATATGCGTAATGTAACATTATACGTTGTTCTCGTAGTGGTGGCAAGCAATGCATAGATTTGTCACTTCGTACTGTGAATTGAAATCAAACTGTGCAATCTGTCTTGTGCCATTTCAATGTAATGTTGTGGTAATAGCTGTAAGTTACTTCTACTGTTCTAATCATTGGACAAGAAACTGTAACTTGAAGTACTCTCAGTAAGCTTGCCGGGCTACTGGTGTTACCGGTAATTGACAACTTGTTACACGTGCTACCGGTAATAAGCCAGGGGGGGTTTTCCTGATGGCCAGAAGAAGGGGAAGGAGACGTCGAACGTAGCGCAGGATCAGGACGAGCACTCCGCAGGCTCTGCAGATGAACATTCACACTTTGTACGTTCCGAACACGTTCTATACACTGCCGTCAACCAGTACACCAAGTCTGCCTCGCTGCGCGATTCACCTGTGACCGACTTTGCGTTCGTCACGGTGCCACCCACGTATGACTTCGAGTCCACGTCGGGGTCACGTACACACAAGTCAAGGACAGTTGTCATCGACTCCGGCACATCCTCCCATGTCCACTCAGTCAAGTCAGACTTCATTGACATTCGCCCTACATCCACAACCATACGAGGCTTTGGAAACGGGAAGACAACGATTGCCAGCCGTGGCGAAGCACAGGTCCTCGCTCGCCTGCCCGATCATGGCTACACCCGTCTCCGACTCCAGGACACCTGCTACGCTCCGAACACCTCGCCCAGTCTTATCTCGGTCCCTCGGCTCGACGATGCCAACTGCTATACGCTGTTTGGCGACGGCCGCTGCGTGACATTCGAGAAACATGACGGAGGCGCTCATGCGCAATGCCCTCGCGCGAGGCAATTGTTCTAACCGAACAAAGGGTCCTGACCGCCTCTACTATCTGGATGTCCCAACCTCTGATGCAGCTTACTCCTCTCCGAGGTCTCATCTGCCAAGGTCCAATCTCTGCACGGCGCGCGGACACCTCAACTACGCCGCTCGTCGCATGCTCCGGAAGGGCCGCATCTGTGGGGTCAAGATCTCCAAGGCTGAGCTTGATGCTGAAGCGCCACCCTGCTCTGCGTGCATCATGGGCAAGATGACACGCGCTTCGTTTCCGCTTTCGACAGGCATCAAGGCAACGCGTGTCCTTCAATACGTATCCTCTGACCTTTGGGGCAAGGGTCAGGTACAGACGCCTGCATCAGTAAAACCTGCACAGGTCTGAAAGATCTGGATAAGTACCTTCCCAGACTTTTCAGACCGTGATCCAGATGTTTCAGATCGCCCGGCAACCAACCCGATCAGACCCACGTTCAGAACAAACTGACGCCCGTGCATCCAGAACTTCCAGACCCACGAGAAGGGAGCGAGCAGTGCGGAGTGCAAGGCCGCCATTGACAGCGGCCGTTTGTATTGCAATAACTATGCTACATGTTGTACAGGTGTTCTATAAGTTATTGGGGACCGTGTCAAGCCGTGGCGCGCCCGTCATCCATGTAATAGTCACCCCTCCGGACGTCAGTCAAACAAAGCGAGGGGGAGTAATGTCATCTGGTGGCCTTCCAAGTTCATCGCCGGATCGATGGCAGGGATTGCTGCGTGATCCGTGGGTGAACTAGGGGCCAAAAGACAGCGATAGATGAAACAATGACGATGGGAAGACGGGAGACCTGGTGCTCGCGTAGCAGAGACAAGGACTTGACGACTTGTCTCGGTGTGGGGCGAGGGACGCATACGTAAGGTTAGTACGTACCTGACATATGAAAAGCCCACTTCTAATCCCAACCCTCCTGCTCCGGGCCCGTACCCTTCTGCTGTCGCCCTTGCCAGCACCACGAGCTTCGTACCCCGTCTGAGTTTGGTTGGCCACTGTTCTTTGAAGCCCCGCTGTCAGGCTTGTCTGGTAAGTGTTGGCAGACATAGAGAGAGGTAATACGGGGTGTTGCCAGCACAGATAAACAGAGAAAATGGGGTGAGGGAAGTGTAAGGCCCATAGCAAGAGTGCATGAGAGAGGAAGACGAGGACAAGATGGCTAGACGCCCGAAGTTCTGGATCTGGCAGTCGCGAAGGTCTGAACGGGCGCCCGTCCAGCACAGCCAGACGTTCAGACATTGTCGGTTTTACTGATGTGGTGGCAAACACTACCTCATGACATTCACCGACCACTGGTCCCGCTGGCTTTGGGTCGCATTTCTACGGCACAAGTCAGATGCTTTTGCCGCTTTCAAGGAGTGGCTTGCCCGTGTTGAACGGGAGACTGGCGAGAAACTCGCTACGCTACGTGCTGACAACAGCGGCGAGTATCTCTCGGACGAGTTCAAGACGTATGTGAAGACAAATGATATTCATCTCGAGACTACCTCTGCCCGCACTCCTGAGAGCAGAACGGGATCGGAGAACATCAGAACCGTTCCGTCTTTGACCGTGTCCGCACCGTCCTCATTGATGCCGGCCTACCTCCCTCCCTCTGGGGCGAAGCAGCCAACTACATCACATACACCAAGAACCGCAACCCGACGGCCACACTCAAGGGTGTTACACCTTACGAGGCTCGCTTCAAGCGTGTCCCGGACATCTCATTCCTCCACCGTTTTGGTTGTCGAGCTTTTGTCTACAACGACCGCCCCGACCGCAAGAAGCTCGACCCTCGTGCCCGCCCTGGTGTTTTTGTTGGCTACGCTGATTCCCAGAAAGCCTACCGGGTGTACTTCCCGGACACAGGGAAGATCATCACGTCTATTCACGTCAAATTCAACGATGACGTGAATGGCTACACTGGCCCTCTGCCTGAGGGGAAGAGTTATGATGCGCTCTTTGAGTCATACATCAGCAAAATTGCAGAATGTGCGGGCTTCAACGGGCTTGAATACGCTCAAATACAACCCACCCGATCAGCCCAATTCTCAGTGGTAAGCCCCTTAAGTTTGATTTAATCGGCTTCAAGCCCAATTGGCCCAATTGAAGCCGATTGACCCGCGCAATCGGGTCAGTCGCAGCAATTTGCTAGGGCGGATAATAATAGCCGCGGATTACACGGACGGGTTATACAGCAGCGCACAGCGATTCAGTCATGTAAAACGAAGAATTATATTGGCTATACTAATACATTCAACCAAATACGCATCGTTTTACCTAGTCTCGCCGTTTGCCCAATCGGATGACATAAGCAGCCTGTCCGCTCAGAGTAAATGGGCATTTGACATACCTTGGGCCTGGGAATGACGTAGACCAGATGGGATTGTGGATGGCGACTGACCTTACAGAGGGGAATGCGCTCGAGACGAGACTCACCTTGACTACCACAGGCGCGGCTGGCAGACCACGTACCCGGACACGCTCAACATCTGGACAGCGTACTCACCTGCACAGCGCGGTAGCTCAGGAACAAGATAGTACGCACCGAAGCATATGCATATATGCGGGTATATGCGCATACATTCATTGAATTACGGACTCACCTTGGTAGTAATGCCAGTGTGCACGCCGGCGTGGCCCCAATGTATGCCAGTGGAGACCCGACTGTGCAGTGAAGCACGGTCACCCGACCGCCTCGGGGGCTGGTGGCCGAAGTCAGCAGGCACTAGTAGGTGGGGATCATGGTGGGGCGGGGAAGAGAATGTTTCGTCCAAAGTTGGATGACACGGCGGGTTTTATGTCGGGCAGAGGGTTCTGTCCTCGGAACCGAGCAATGTCGTTCGGCAGAGCGGCAGGTGCTAAATCGGGACCTTCCCGAATCCCGGTGCGGGTTTGTGCCCTCCGCGGTATGTTATGTTCTGTGCTATCCCATTTTGTAGCGAACGTAAGAAGGACATTAATAAACGAAATCATCATAGATGAACGGCGTAAGTCTTGGGGACCTGAAGCCTGTTTGAGCGCGTTAGCATGCAAGTGAACCAATCAATTCTCCCAAATCGGCTTCAATCGGCTTGCTTGGGTTCGAACCCAAGTGGCCCCGATTTGGAGTCCCAGACCCGATTGGCCCAATCTTGCCCGCGGATTTTGCACTTTTGCTGATGTATGAGCTCTCTCCAGTTGACGACCTCGACATTCCATCATCATCCAGGCAGACAGCCAATGCTACAGATGATCACCCTGCACCACCAGACCGTGCACCTGTGGATCTAGCACTTCCTCCACATGAACTGCTCGCTCCGCTAGCCCCTCGACCTCGTGGCCGGCCGAAAGGCTCCAAGGTCAAGAAAGGGGGCCACCCAACTCGTCACTCAAGTCGTGTGCGAGCGCGTCAGCCTGACACAGCTCCGATGGCTGAGGATGCTCCACCTGCCGCAGCAGCGGATGGAGCCCCACTCGACGCTCCTGGTCAAGGGGAAGAGCAACCAGCCGATGGCTTTGACTCCGAGCTTACAGAGCTTTCGAGCTCGGATGAGTCCTCGCACCTCCTCGAACACTCCTTCATTGCCTATGGTGACGAACCAAGGACGTACGAAGAAGCAATGGCCTCTCCCGACGCAGACGAATGGCACGCTGCCATGGTTGCAGAGCTCGAGTCGATCGCCGCCCTCGGGCGTTCGAGTTAACAGACATCCCATCTGGGCGGAAACCCATTGGCACCAAATGGGTCTTCCTGAGAAGCGCGATACAGACGGTCGTGTCATTCGCTACAAGGCTCGACTCGTGGCGCAGGTTTTACTCAAGTCCGGGCATGGACTTCGACAATACCTTTGCACCCGTTGCCAGGCCTGAGTCTATCCGGACCATCGCTGCTATGGTAGCACAGCGAGCGGTGTCATCCACGTTGTCGATGTCGACTCCGCCTTCCTCAACAGCGAGATCCCTGATGGTCAAGAGGCATATGTCAAACAGCCTCCAGGTTTCATGCATAAGGGACGGGAGTCTCTAGTCTGGCGCCTCTCCAAGGCACTCTACGGCTTAAAGTAGTCTGGTTACCTCTGGTACCAGAAGCTCAAGTCGATTATGCTCGAGATGGGCTTCAGGATTTGTCGTTCAGATCCCTGCGTTTTCTACCGCTACTTCGGTGAAGACTTCTCAATCATTACCTCTCACGTTGACGACCTCGGACTTTTCTGCTCGAATACAGACATTGTCATGGAGCTCAAGTCTGAGATTAGACAGCATGTCCCCATCAAGGATGCTGGCAATATCTCGGTGCTACTTGGGATCAAGGTCACTCGCAACCTCGAGGCGCGGACAATCTCGTTCTCGCACACGCACAAGATTGACGCAGCGCTTGAGGAGTTTGGCTTCAAAGACGTCAAGCCCATCACATCACCCATGGCATTTGGTGAGTGTCTTACGAAGGACCAGGCACCATCTACACCAGAGGAAGTCGCGTTCATGCACATGGTCAATTTCCCCTCCGCAGTCGGCACACTCATGCACATTGCAGTTCACACTCGCCCGGACATAGCCAAGGCTGTCCAGAATGTGGCTCAGTTCATGGCCAACCCCGTCGGCGACACTGGAGCGCCGTTAAGCGCATCTTCCAGTATCTCAAGGCCACTCGCGACCACGTACTCACCGTTGGTGGTGATGGGCCAACTGAGCCTCTCGCCTACTCTGATGCAGACTGGGGTAATGACCGGACACAGCACGCTCCACATCCGGTACGCCGTCTTTGTCGAACGCGGCTGTACTTCTTGGGCTGCAAAGAAGCAGGCGGTCGTTGCACTCACTACAGGCGAGGCCGAGTACTACGCAAGTCTTCACTCCGGCCGCGAGCTCCTCTGGATGCGGCAGTACCATTCGGAGATCCGCTTCCATACACCTCCTCCATCACGACCCATGCCAACCGTGTTCGTGTGGACAGCACCAGTGCTATCAAGTCAATCAAGAACCGGGATGAGGTCAGTAATCGGACAAAGCATGTCAACATCTCGTACCATTGGATCCGAGATGCCGTACATAGGAAGGAACTCGCAGTCGAGTACGTCCCTGGTGATGAAAACCTCGCAGACATATTCACTAAGCCGCTGCGGCCCGCTCATCATCGTCGAATGGCCGCTCTGCTCGGTATCGGACCTGCAACTTAGGACGCTGCTCGTTGAGGGGAAGTGTTGAGATATCTATCGGACAACGATCATCGTAGTTAGTTATCGGACTTTCAATCCCTACTTACCCTCATTCATTACTCTACTTACTTTCGGCATTACCCGTACGGACTGCATATCAGATCGCTCTCGCTCTCTCTTTCTCCTCAGTCGTTCTTCCAACCGACTGAGGTATGTCAGACAGTCTGTACACTCGCACATTCATTGCTGATCCATTGTACTTAGCTGACGCTCGTACCGCGTCTCATTAGGTACATACTAATATATTCAGTCGTTCTTCCAACCGACTGAGCTGACGCTCGTACCGCGTCTCATTACTACGTTGTCTACTACGCTGGGCGTTTCACCGACTTCGCAAAGACTTGCGCCTTTGCGCATGCGCAGACACAGTTGACAACCGGAGACGGAGAAGAAGGTGGATCCATTAGGTTTGGAGTACAATATTAAATACCAGTAGTTCCGGAATGCAAGTTGGATGCGTAATAAGTGGACGCTGCCCTACTGCGGACCTGGCCAAGTGTATTTTGAGACCCGCAGCCACAGCTCAGGCCTCAGGGTGGACACTGTTAGGGCCAGTGCTAGGATGAGCGATAGGACGGTCTCTGGAAGGAGGAGAGGCCATGTGTCAGAGATCGGACAGAACGAGGAAAGGAGCGAAGAGCACGGACTCATTTCCATCTGCGAGAACTTGAAACCGCTGCATAGACGCAAGCGCAATCAGTACCCGACGAGCCATGGAGGAACCACATGCACGAGTGAGTGTCCGCCACTGAGGAACGTCATCCTGCCAAAGTGAAAGCGACATTGTCAGCTCGCGTTACTGCCGCAGGCGGTCACAGGGACTTCACAGGGATGCGCAGAGACTCACAACTTACAAGTGGAAGTAGATCCCCGGAATGTGTGTGCCGCCTCAACTGCGGAGGGCCCGGGGACGCCCTTGAGCTAACGCTCGGGCTTGGGCCACTCGTCCGTGTCCTCGCCCCGGAGCTCCTTGTTCCGGTTGCACGCGACAGTCGATGCGAGGATCTGCGTGCCCTTGGGCACGAAGACGCTTTCGATCATCTTCACCACGGATCGGCTTCGAAATTGGGAGGACCGTGCGTCTTGATGCGCTCTGCGTAGATGGGCCTAATAAAGGCTGGCGCTAAATGTACTGCCCCGCCGGGCCGGTCAGCCCGAATCTCTGATCTCCGCTGGCCATGGCCGATTGCGTATGGGTCCCTCTCCTTCTTTGTGTCTCTCACCCTCGAAACTATACCCGCGCATGAATATCACTATGGAAGGGTTTTTAAACACGTCTCGATAGGGCAGATGGACCAGGGATGTTGGTTTTAACCCGCACTGGCAGAGGTGCGTCCACTTGCCAGGTTGTCCCCATCCGAATGAATCTTTCATGATCAGGGACACGTGAGATGGGTCAGACCAGCCGCTGAAGGAGAATATGGTGCATCATTCAATATTCAATGGTGTCATAGGCCGTGCTCTGTCAGCCCCAGCAGTGGGCGTATAAATATCCCATCCGGCACGCCACCTTTCGTGAGTACGCCTCCCCTCCTCGCCACGTCGCGCTACCTACAATACACTGCGCGCAGCACACCTAACGATGCCCGCCATTACCTCTGGAAAGGTGCTTGTCACTGGCGCGAACGGCTACATCGCCGTCTGGGTCGTCAAGGCGTTCCTCGACCAGGGTTTTTCGGTCCGGGGTACGGTCCGCTCTGAAAGCAAGGCCACCCATCTTCGCTCGCTTTTCAAGCCATTCGGAGACAAGTTTGAGGTTGTACTCGTCGAGGACATCACCAAGGTGCGTGAGCCCCCTCTAGCGAGGTTGCGAGATTGGAGAAGGGGGGTTTAGGAATGTCAAGGACACGAGGGACGCTGATGCAAGGAGAAGGTCGTTTGCTATCTTTGCTCTTGCGTGATCCTCTATTTACAGGACATGCTCCCGTGAAGCGATGTGTGTACACGGAATCCAAGGAGCCCCTCGGGTTCCGCGTTTCGGACCTTCTGCTCACATGCCCCACTATCTGCCATTGTGATTGTGAATTGGCATCGCGCTGCATGGAAGCTGATTTGCACGTCCCTGTGATGTAGGAAGGCGCGTTCGACGATGTTGTTAAGGGCGTCGACGCGATCGCGCACACCGCGTCCCCCTTCCACTTCAAAGCCGACGACCCTAGCGAGCTCATCGTTCCGGCTGTCCACGGCACGACCGGCATCCTCGTCTCCGCGCTCAAGAACGGCTCCACCGTCAAGCGCATCGTCGTCACCTCCTCGTGCGCGGCCGTGCTGACCCCCAAGACGGAGCCGTACGTCTTCTCCGAGGCGGACTGGAACGAGGCGAGCATCGCGGAGGTCAACGAGAAGGGTCGGGAGGCGACGAGCCACGCAAAGTACCGCGCGAGCAAGACGCTGGCGGAGCGGGCCGCATGGGAGTTCTGGAACAAGCACAAGGGCGAGGTGCAATGGGACCTCGTGGTGACGAACCCGCCGTTCGTGTTCGGGCCGTTCTTGCATGAGGCGGACAAGCCGGAGAGCCTGAACCAGTCGGCCCGGGACTGGTACGAGACGGTCGTGAAGGGGGTGCTGGACAACGATGCTTTGGTCAACATCGGGTATTGTTATGCTTGCTTTCCTGGAGAGTGCACTTGAGCTCACGAGGATCCGTTTGAAAGATCATCCTATGTAGATGTACGCGACCTTGCGCAGGGACACGTACTTGCGGTGACGCAGCAAGAGGCTGGTGGCGAACGCGTCATCATCAGCGCAGGCCCATGGAAGTGGCAGGATTTCGGTCAGTTCTTCCGTCTTTGTTCTTACGACAAACGCGACATGCTCATACATATCACTTTCGCATCTCAGTTAACGTTGCACACCGTCTATACCCGAGCCTGCCTGCTGGAAACCCGTCATACGATCCTACGACGGCTGTTCACCTCATCAGGTATTACCCCGACAAGGAGCGCAAGTTGCTCGGTATCAAGTTCAAGGCCCTCGAAGAGACAGCGAAAGATACCCTGGACGACTTCAAGGCACGAGGCTGGCTGTAGAACACGATTAAGGCGAGCAAAAAGGTGTTAATGACGTTACTCATCAAGTTTTGTAGCTGTAGTTTGTCAAATGCAACCGAGAAAGGACGTGTTCCATCTCATTCTAGCGTGACCATCTTCGAAACAAATGAGCTCAGTCGGGGTGTGCCTCCTTAACTTAAGTACCGTGCACCCATGAGTGGTACGGTGCTAGTGTCGTAGCGTCCGCTCACACCGGCCGATCTGACGTATGGGATGTAAACAGCTATGACAGAATTCTGCCTGCGTGGGTGCGGAGACGTCTCCCCTGCCCAGCTATCCGCGCAACTAGTATTGCACGTTTCCCATCGTGGATCGTATGTCGCACGCGTGCCTCGCCAAAAGCTTGCCGTTTTTGGAAGCGGATACTGATACTTGCCCAACTTGTGGCCGCTGGGAAGATCTAAGACGGTAGACGTTTGCCCGTCGCCACGGGATGGTGGATCACGCCGGTCAACTTCTGCCTTCTCAGTAGTGACATGCGCTTCTGAGGAAGTTCGACGGACATGGACCTCGGTGATTGTCGCTTACGGGCTTCGGTGGGCATGGGACGCAGGGGCGCTAAGCGACATATTCCTTCCGATTCTTTCGCCTGAAGGGATAGAGATATATAACAGACCTGTCGGGCATCGGACGAGGGACTCAGGAACGCACTCCGCTCGTTTGCCCTCATCCGACGCCTCCGCTCCGCCGCTCGTTATGCCTGCTATCGACTCTGGGAAGGTTCTCGTGACTGGGGCCAGCGGGTACATCGCCGGCTGGGTGCTCAAGGCGCTTCTGGATAGAGGGTTCTCAGTGCGCGGGACGGTGCGCTCGGAGAGTAAGAGTGCGGTGCTGAAGGAGGTGTTCAAAACGTACGGCGCAAGGCTCGAGTGCGTGATCGTCGAGGACATTGCCAAGGCGAGCTCCTCCTTCGAGTGCCCTATGCCCGGAGCGGCGCTGACATGGTGATGTTGCTTCGTAGGAAGGGGCGTTCGACGCGGCCGTAGTTGACGTCGACGCCATCGCCCACACCGCCTCGCCCTTCCACCTGGACGCGGACGATCCGGACGAGATTATCGTCCCCGCCGTGCAGGGGACCGTCAACCTCCTCGCTTCGGCCAGGAGGCATGGCAAGAACGTGAAGCGCGTCGTCCTCACTTCGTCGTGCACTGCGATCGCAGCGCCTGGGATGGAGGGGGCGACCGTCGATGAGCGGGACTGGAACGAGGGGTCGATCCAGGAGGTGCGCACGAAGGGCCGCGCGGCGCACCCCATTGACAAGTACCGTGCGAGCAAGACGTTGTCTGAGCGGGCGGCATGGGACTGGTACGAGGGCAAGAAGGAGGAGCTCGGGTGGGACATGGTTGTTCTTAACCCATCGTTCGTGCTGGGGCCGTGGTTGCATAAGGCGGAGAGCATCGCGGAGTTGAGCCCATCGCTCCGTCACTATCATTCCATCGTCATGAAAGGGCAGATGGGCAGCGAGTCGCTCGCGGAAACTGGGTACGTTGCACGTCACCATCTGGTGGGGCTATTTTGCTGATGCATTGAGCCGCATGAAGGACGTCCTGGGTAGATGTGCGCGACGTCGCCGAGGCCCATGCGCTTGCTTTCATCGAGCCAGCGGTTGGTGGCGAACGTATCATTGTGAGCGCAAACGCGTTCAAATGGCAAGACTTGAGTGAGCGCTGCGACATTTCACAACGCACAGAGACACGTACTAAATTGACTACAGTCCTGGTGGCGCGTAAAATTGAGGGGGATAAGATCCCTGCAGGAAATACGTCCTACGACCCCTCGAAGGCAAAGCATGTCCAGGTGGTTGCGGACAAGGGGAGACAAATGCTTGGTCTCAAGTACCATACTCTTGAGGAAACGACGAGACATACACTGCATGAATTCAAATGTAGAGGTTGGTTTTAGTCGACGCATAGCAATGTATGGTCACGGTGAAGACTTACCAAGAGACTTACATACAGCCAGCATACGTGACTGAGACCAGTCGGGACTTGAAATTTATTTATGAACTGCCAAGTTGTGCTCTATTTGTACACCGCAAGTTGCCGATGGACATAATGTTGGCGCCTAAGGCTACAGACTTCTCCTTTGTTTCGTTTCTGCCTTCATCGAATATACGGTTTCTACGCTGGTACACCTCGAGTTCCCTATCCATGATGCCTATGGTTCCGCATGCCGTGATACCATACAACGGCTCACCGTAAACCCAACTGCTCCCCCACTCCCACCCGCGCAACTCAGAAGCGCAAATGTCGCTTCCGATCTCGACGCTCGTACAACCGCCTCGTCATCTGGAGGAGGAAGATGCCCATGATGTTCCTGAACCCGGGTCTGACGATACGCATACGCTCGGGTGGGGAGTAAGGTTGGGGAGGGTGTCATTGCCACCAGACGGGGAAGACCACTTCTCTGGGCCCCGACTGCACAGGCACTGAAGCACACTCGCGCGGAGGAGATGTTCCACTGTGGATCAGCGACGATGCAGCTGGTCCGTCCGACATGGCAGCCCCCTGCGGTGGTAAGTCTGCCCGCAATGTTCTCGAAAACCCTGTCCAGAGCGCGCTCTCGGGCACCGTCGTCTCCGCGTCCTGCCTCCCACCTCCGCCAAATGCCCTTGTCACGTCGTGCCCCCAATTGCGCCAACGTGTGCACGTGTAGTCCCTGTGTAGTCCCACGAATGGCGCCGAGGTCAAGCTGGGAAGAGACCGAGGTCTGTGTCACGACAAAGGAGGCCGGCTCCTTTCTTCCCGTCATTGGTCCCTCGGTATGTTTTGTGGCGCTTCGACTCTCGGGATGGTCACTTGATGATCCGGATACACCCAGCGGTTGATGACAAGAATGACTCGGGGGATGTTATTGGGAGCGCACAGGCCACCGTAACCTTTTGGCGATTCAATGCGCGGACTCGGCGTACTCCGAGTCCGAGTCCGACTCCTCTGACACATGGAGTGGGAGCAGCGCATATGGCAGCGACTCAGACGAAGAGGGCGACTAATACGAAGCCGAGTTCTTCGTCGCCGACGATGGGTCCGCCTGGCCGCTCCCACCTGCCGAGCTCGTCGCTGCCACCGGAGCCGCTCGTCGTGAGTGCAACTCCCTAGACGGTGAAAGTTAGCGGCCCGAACTTTGACGGAAAACGACTCCCCACCGTAGCCACCACATCATCGTCCAGGCTCTGGAAGCAGACACGGTCAGGTGGACAGCGGGAGTGACTCGGAGAAACCGCCGTGTACGTACGAAGAATACTCGTCAGCGGGGGACTGGTCAAGCCTCGCGGGCCGTGTGCCCTATTCATGGCTCAGCTCGCGCATATAAGTTGGTGAGCGCAGAGCACGCAACAAGGACCGACTCGACCCCGTTTCTGACGCAGACTGACAGCCGGCGCGTTAGCGATGAAGCTCTCGTTCGCGGTCGTCACCATTGTTTCGCTGTTCGCGACCAATGTTGCAGCTAGCACATCGCAGCCCAGGAGCCCGCAGACCAAGGATTCACACCCCGAGGGACACTGGGTTGCGGCGTGGACGTCGATGCCGCAGCTAACTGAGCCCGCGAACCTTCCTAACCCTCCCTTCAACACGACCGGGCTGGTCTTCGCGAACTCAACCATCCGTTCGACCATCCACGTCACTACACCGTCCTCGCGCATCCGTCTCCGCATATCGAATGCGTTTGGGGCCACCGACCTGCCAATCACCAACGTGACGATTGCCCGCCCCCTCAACGGTGTTGCGGGCAGCTCCGCGATCGACACGAGCACGCTCCAAACGCTCACATTCAGCGGGTCCCCTTCGTTCACGATCCCAAATGGCGCACTTGTCCTCTCGGATCCGATCGACTTCGAAGTGGAGGCGCAGACTGAACTCACCATCAGCATCTTCCTGGAGTCGGGCCAGGTCGGCAACTCCATCACGAGCCATCCTGGGAGCCGGACAACGAGCTGGATGACGTTCGGGGATCAGGTCTCTGCGGCTAATATCACTGGTCCGTCCGTTCAGAGCGTTGCTCACTGGTGAGTTTTCTCGCCGCCATGAATGATGTATGAGAACTGAGCACTGAGATGCATGCGTCAGGTACTTCATCAGCACACTCGATGCATGGGTTCCCAAGTCCGTCAGCACCGTCGCATTCGTTGGAGACAGCATCACAGACGGCCGCGGCAGCGACGACAACATGAACAACCGCTGGCCCGACCTCCTGCTCGCGCGCCTCCAGTCTTCCCAGGACCCCGCCCTCACGTCGCTCGCGTTCGCCAACCAGGCCGCCGGCGGGAACCGCATCCTCGCGGACGGGCTCGGGCCCAACGCCCTTGGCCGCTTCGACCGCGACGTCCTCTCCCAGCCGGGCGTCAAGTTCGCGTTCGTCTTCGAGGGCGTGAACGACATCGGGGTCGCGGACGCGACGGCCGCGGCGCAACAGGCGATCGGTGACCAGGTCGTCGCCGCGTACAAGCAGTTCGTGCTTCGCGCGCACGCCGCGGGCCTGCCGATCTTCGCGGCAACGATCACGCCGTTCAGCGCGCCGGGGTTCAACACGAGCGTGCAGCCGTACTCGAGCCCGGTGCGCGAGGCGACGCGCCAGCGCGTGAACGCGTTCATCCGCGAGGGGGGGTGGTTCGACGCTGTGGCGGACTTTGACGCGGTCGTGCGGGACCCGGGCGCGCCGAGCCAGCTCAGCGCGGAGTTCAACTCGGGCGACTTCTTGCATCCGAACGTCGCGGGGTACATGGCGATCGCGAGCGCGTTCCCGGTGGAGATCTTTAAGCAGTTCGCGGGTGGCGTCGATGGCTGGGCGTGAGATGGAATTCGATGGGAAAAGCACGCAACGGCGCGTTGTAATAGGATCATCCCTTTCACAACCCTCGTCGCTTCGAGTTGTGACGTAGGTAATGTCAGGTTGCCTGCCGTACCAATGCATATTCAACAAAAGGGGAGGATCAACGAGTTCATCCAGTTAATGCTTACAGACACGGTGAGATCTATACCGAGAACCCTAGAAAACCTTCAGGCTTGTCATCCAACTCCGACGCGACGACAAAGTAAAACCCGTCCTCCGTCATGCAGAAGTTGATTGGCCAGTATGGATCCTTGGCGACCACGTCCCGATAGGTCATGCGGAAGGGGAGCGTCGTGAAGACGTCCTGGGAAAGGAACGCAACCTCCCTACCGATGTCGCGCGCACCCACGAAGCGCCGGGAGTTGCATTTTCCCTGATCTCCGGGGCTTGGCCACAAAGCAGCAGCGGGGTGGAATTCGAGGAGGAAGACGTCGGTGTACACGTCTGGAGTGTCCACGACGCCTTCAGGCGGCTGAGCCGGAAAGACTAGCCCGCACTTCGAGCCGAGAGCGGAAATCCAGATGGGGCACCCGATAGGCTCTAGATTCAGTATTCGAGTCCCGTGAGGTCCCCAGTCCGCCCACGGAACGACAGCCTGGGGCGATAGCGTAGATGAACGGCATTGAGAGAACACAGTGGAGAGTGGAATGATGAGGAGGAAGGTTTCTGTGTGCGGGAATGTCTTTGTCTCGAGCGCGCCGAACTGGAATACAACCACGGAGGCTGAGGGATCAGGTGCGAAGGGCGGACGCGCATCCGGGGATGCTGCAGGGATGTTGAGCTCGATTGACGACTTGGCCAGTACTAGTTGTGCTGCACGACGCATTGGAGGGAGCTTCAAGGCGCAGAGGAAACGGTCGGCCGTTGGTTGAATGTCCTCACGAGCCTCCTGCCTGCATTGATCCATTGAAATTATACGGAATTCGTGTTCGGTTGGGAAGAGCAGCAGAAGATGGGATGAGTCCAGAAGCGCGACCTCGATAAACTGGGCGGAGTACTTCTACAATGCATCTGTAAGATCTAGAAACCGTTGGATGGAAAGACACGCTCACATACCCAGAGCATTATCCCAGCCTTCCAGTCCCAAACTTGAAGTTCGAACTCGCGAGAGCACACCTTCCATACGAGAATGTCTCCGGCAATGCCGAGGTAGCGACAGGACGGGGAGCGAAATTGAGCAATAGGACCGTGCAGCACTGCCTGCTTGGCACAGCTATGTGGAGTGTTTCCTCCAGAAAGGGCGAGCAAATGCAGCTTGAAAGCACTTCCAGTTGAATAGGTGAGGCACGGGTATCACACGTTGAGATTACGTGAAGATACAGATATTAAGTACATACTTGTTGTTTAGTGGCCTCTCGGAGAGGACCAACAGATCTTGTGCGATGTCCACTGCGCACATGTCGAAATGGTAGTGTAGCTGGCTCAAGTCAAGAGCCCACGTTCTCTCTTCAACGTCTCGGACGGAGGACGAGGGTCGCAGCAATCGGAGATCGTCGCCTATGACATACGGTAAGATACCGTTCTTTGAGGGCCAGGTCCTAAGCCCACGAGCCTGGAAGGGAGTTGAAGAGGAGACTGTCGGCAAAAAAGTGACCGGGATACGAGACCACAGGAAGACATATGACCTGAGCTTCTCCAAACGCTCTGACAGAGAGAGCCTACTCGGCGGGGGACCATCGATCATCGCTGCGACGCAGAGGGACAGCTTGTACTGTATGGCCGTGGTGTTGATAAGGCTTGCCATAGACCGGGAGACCTGAACGGTAAAACATTAGAGCGGATCTACCATCCGACCAACGTAATCCACACCATACGACATTGCATGATGTCCGTCGCACCGTCGAGTTTGAGCATGATGTATTGCTGTATCTCTTTTGGGAGTGAGATGATGGACATGGTGGCTGGAGAGACCAAGTTTTGGGATGTTCTCGGTCTGTTCAGGATGCGATGGAGGTGCCAGACGGGCACTCGCCGGAGTGGAGCACTGGCAGGTCACTCAAACTTGTTTTGAAATTGAAATGACTTGACGGGCGTCTACGTTGCTAGATTTGGACAACACGGCACGTGGGATGGGCCAGTCCACCTGCTGACTCACCGACTTGGCACCGGCGGCTCGGGGTTCCGAGTGTCGGAGCAGCGGCCACTAGTACTGCCAGTGTGCACTGGTGCTCGGATGTGGACCAATTTAAATGCATAGTAGGTGCCTCATCTCTAGTTCTAAAAAGTCCCATTAATCATAGTACTCATACCGGATGCCCTATATCGTTGACAGGATCCGACGAGTAGTAGTATCTCAACATACATAGCTACACGCAGAACATGAGCAACTCCACCGGGGTAGTATCCCCCTCATCCATGGACATGACTGAATCATCCCCGTCATCCATGTACATGACTGACAACCCGTCTTCGAAAAGCCCTACCTCGACATCAGGCGCCTCATGTTTTGGAATTTTCCTGCACGTCACATTGATCGGGAGAGTCGTGTGGACCGGTGTTCGAAAAACATTCGGACGCGTGATAGTATCTTCGTAGGTCACGAGTGCTGCAGCGTCCTCCGCATCGCCATCGTCGCCCTCGGTCGTGCATGCTCTGAGGGCGGCGTGCCGGTGCGCACTCAGGAGGAGGATGTGGTCGAAGCGATCGTCGCACAATGGGCCGCGGACCACGACGGCGCACCGAGTGCGAGATACAGCAGGTGCAGTATTCCTCATCAGGGACTTGAAGGCAACCAAGCGGGTGGAAGAAGGGCCCCATTCATCCCATTCGAGGACGGGAGGATCGCCGCCGACGGTGAATGGTTCGGAGGCATCGGCATCGGCAGAGGCGCGCAGGCGGTCGAGGTTTCGGATGACCTCGAGGACAGAGGCGATGAGGAGAAAGGACTCCGCCCTCATCGAATGCACTGGCAGCTGAGGATTCTCGACGTAATGCACTTTGAAGTACAATGCGAAGATGGACAGGTCGGGGTCATAGTTGAATGGAGGGATGTCATCGGCGCTGGCAGTCTCCGGGGAATGTGATAGCCATGTGAGGCATCCGGCGCCGTTGGTGAATGGCATGAGTTCAAGGACGAGGTCCGCATCACCACTCCGCCGAATTTTTGCACCAGAGTTCAGCGCGGGGTCCGAAGAATAAATGCAGTAAACCGCAAGCAACCCTTCCGATTGGGGCGTAAGGGTGAGGAGGTATGATTCATTGAGTAGTGCGAAGCCGTGGAAGAGGATAGACCGGTGACGCTGAGCAATGAGAGGGTTGATATCAGTTCTGGACGGGGCATCCGGGCGTTGTCCAGCACGGTGGTATAGATATAGAGGAACCGACTCACTAAGAGTAGCGTCCCAGTCTTCCAGTTCCACACTTCAATCTCCCAATCGTAATTGTATATTGCGTAGGCCACGACGTCCTCACATATCCGTACCGATCGTGTCTGTGGCTCGTCTGTTAGAAGGCGCTGGCCGCGAAGAATGTGAGACGATGCCAGAGGATGCGGCACATCCGTTCTCCGGAGAGATAGCAGCTGCAGTATGCAGACCCGGCTGATGATAAAAGTATTTATGGTGAGGTTAATCCAAGCAGTGAAGATCCGAAGGACGACGTTGAACCCACTCCGAGTCGTCATTTTCCAGGTTATAAGGCCATGGCGCAAGCGATAACACAAGTAGATCCTGCGCCATGTCCGTCCCGCACCCAAGCATCCTGTACCCATCGGGAAGTCCATCAGGCCCCACGATCCACTCGTTGGATTTCACCTCCCTCAGAGAGGAGCCAAGGCGGTAGAGATGTAGCGTCTGTTGAGACTCGGAGGAACGAGAATGGACGACGTAGGGGAACACGCCTCCTGCCCACTCCCAGGACAAGCCAAAGCCAATATCTATCGCAATTGGTGCTGATACGTTGGAATCGATGTTCAGAACCGTGTTCTTCCATCCATCTTGATACTGTAGGAGCTTCATATAGCGCTCGATAAGAGGCGATCCGTGATGCGGGTTATCGACCATTCCCGCAATGTCGAGCTGAACTTTGTACTCGATGGCGGTGGCGCTTGCGAGCTTTGAGAATGCTTTGCTAACCTATGATGGGTTCAACGTTACAACGACGCTTCGAAAGCATAGAGCATCTCTCGCACCTCGCGGAAACGCAAAATATCGGGTGCTTCAAGATTGAGCAAGACACACATTTGTATCTCTTCTGGAAGTCGGGCAAATGGAAAGGGCGGATGGTGATCCATTATGACGAACGGAAGGGATTGGAGGCAAAGAACTTAGAACCGAGGTTCCTTAAGTATACCGGAGGGGCTTTGGGCCGCCTCGGAGTAATATGGTGCAGGCCAATGCAGGCATCAGCGAGACGAATTGAACGCAAGCAAAAGTCTTTTATTTGGCTTCCAGTGGCGTACAAACAAATGGAACTAGGCGCCTATAGTAGTAAAGGATCTAATACTCCCGCATCTCATGCTTTCCAACACAAGGGGGGAATCCAATGCCCTCACTGCGAGAATTTCTCAATGCTGGAATAGTTGATGGTCCCCGCTGATCCTCCAGAGACTTTCAGGGCAGACCAATCCCAAGTTCCTGAGAATACGATTAGTCGGCATGACGTACTGTCGCAGACATGGACCGTCAACTTGAAGTTGCTTACCCTGCAATCACCACAGTTGACGGCGACACACTTCGCACCGCTAGCAACGGTGATGCTGTTGGTGCTTCCAACAAAGTTCACGCCCTGACGAGAGGGTACTAAGGACGTTAGTGACGCAACCGGTCTGCCAAATACACCCCACTACTAACCGAAAGCTTGACACCGGTGCCCGGAGTCCCCAGTGTGGACGGGTAGCTCTGTCCAGAGGTGAATATTCAGAAGCACCAATGGCGAGGGAGAGTAGACGAGCAGACCTGGTCAATGAGGACACCGAACTTGCGCAATTCCGTGCCAGTGTTACCAGAGTAGGTGATGTCCGAGACGGTGGACCCGGTCGCCGACGCCTTGGTCTTGATACGGAGCGCCTGGTCGCTGCAAAGCGGACAAACAGGATGAGATCGCCCGAATCTCAACACATGTACCATCAATTTTGATACATACTTGGTCGTGATGGTATTTTCCGTGATGGTGATGCCGGAGACGGTCACGTCTGAGCTGACGGAACCCTGTTCACCATGTGAGGATCAGCATGCTCAAAAGGGCTCAGGGACGAGCGTCGGAGCAGACGTACAATGGAGATTCCATGGCCACCAGTGCAGCTGTTCCGCTGGAACACGATGTTACTGCCCGACTTGATGGCGATACAGTCGTCCTGGTTATGAATCGTACTATCGGAAGGGAGGGCTCGTAAAATGAGTATGGAAAAAGTACCCCTCCAGGACGCACCTGTCCTCAATGGTGAGGTCAGTCGTGCTGCAGTTGAAGCCATCGGTGTTGTGTCCGGCGGGGTCGCCGTCGCTCTTCGAGTTCGCCGCATCTCCAGCCGCTGACACCACGATGCGATCACGTCAGCGGAGCAAAACGGCGGACACTGGCATAAGCATCGACGCACAGTTGTCGATGGTCAGCTTCGACATGACCAATGCTGCGGGGTTGGACACGCTGTAGCTGTGCGCCGGGGAGTTCAAAACCTTCACGTTCTATGGATATCGCACGTTAGAATCAACACTTTCCTAGAAAGCCGAGAGCGCTCACAGTGTAGGTGCCAGACATCTTGATCCTGTAAGTACTAAAGGAGATCCCACGCACTTCATCATAGGATGAGGCTTGGTGACGCCTCCGTTAGTACCCTCGCCGTCCTGTGAGCGCAATCGAAGGTAAGTCCCTGTAGCTACAACAGTGAAAATGAAGCGCAATTACCCAGTACGACGGGCCATTTCCGTCGAAAGTGTGCCCGTTCCCGTTGACTGGGTGGTCAATGCGTCTATTCAGCACAAGGCGGAGAAATGCCCCTCAAACTCGCCAGACTTACACGTGATGCTCTTGCCGCTGGACGCAGCACGCTTGTCAGTTATGCATACGAACGATCGACAGTGCGTACGGGACCTACCTAATCTGGAAGAGAGGGCGGCCCAGTTCTCCACCGCGAACGTCACGTTGCCGACTGTAGTGTGTTTAGTGGTCAGTTCCACGACCGTCAAGGACACGAACACGGAGGAAGTGCGTACGCAGGTTGACGGTGGTGCCGGACGCGAGATCGAGCTCGAACGTCTTGCTAGCCGGGACGGTGAACGAGTTGATGTTCAAAGTCGTGCACTTCACCGCATCGTCGACGTCGTCGAGCGACGAGATGGTGCCTGTGCAGTCAGTCGCAGAGGGCGCCGCCACGATGAACGGCACAAAGGCAAGGAGAGGAGCGAGGCGGAGGAAGGCAGACATTGTCGCAGGAGAGTATCGAAGACCTGAAGCAGAACCTGGGAGGCTGGTCTCTTCCAGGCTTGAGGTCAGGCCTTATATATGTCGTGACACAAGGAGAATGGATATACTGCCGGATAAATTTGGGGCGCATTGTTGAAGAGTATAATAGCGTACGTGAGCAGGTTGGTAGGCGAGAGCAGTCATGGGGTACCGGTTCGTCTTGCGTGAAGGTCATCCCGTGCGCACCACGTCGCTTCCGGCTGTGTTTCGGGTCGAAATAGACTATAAGGACCGCGTCGTTTAGCTTCACGACGGTGAATATTTTCTAGAAGATGACATGAACACTAACGAACACTAACCATGCTTCCCTCTCCGCGATGTGAAGGTACTCTTGGACCTAGTAAACATCGAGGAAATGTCAGAAGGAGAGCATAGGCCAAAGGCGACACTCAGATCTGCTATCTTACAGGGCTGGCTGTCCGTACATACAGGTCTGAGTTGGAAATAAGCAAGTACTTGACCGCTGTGGGATGTTGTCTTCTCCGGAAGGTGCCTCTCCGAACGTGGCGGAAACGATCAATATGATCCGGGGCATCTGACGCTGACTGCTCGAGCGACCGCATTGGCCCTCCTTGTACACGGGATACCACTCACCAGTACTTCAACCATAGTCCGATACTCCATTTAATTCCTGTCTTACTGCGCGTCCCTACAGGAAGAATCAGCCGAAGTACGCTTTGGTCAAGCGTAAGACACACCGTCCGTATCATGCCTTCTTGAGAGCTTCAAGGAGAGTCGAACGTCGTATAAATTATTTACATAACCCTTCACAAGAGGAAAGTGATTAGCCTCGCAAAGAACAGGCACCGCTATGTCAGTAACTGTAACTTCTCCTTAGCCTTACTGTAGGTCCTGTTCATCATCAGGAAGTGTTTCGCCGGCGGTTTGTCCGAAGACGGCACGACGGACCGCCCTAGGCCACCGGCGGTCCGCGTAATCTCGCTTTGGGAGAAGGTTCGGAAGTTGTACAAGCACGCAGCGCAAAGCGCAGACAACTCCTATTCAAACGAAATCACCGACATGAGAAGAATGCGACGAGACTGACGGACCACCCGCATGAACCGCCCCAGAGCAAAAGAACCAGAGGTTGGATCATCTACCCGGCCCATCCTAGCGCTGAGATACCGACCGCGTTGCCTCCCGCGACGCCGGCCAGGAAACAATTCGCATCTCGTGTTTGGAAGCGTCTGGCCCGCCGGCAGCCTCGTCCCTCGTACCCAACACGCCGCTTTGGCACCGCCGCCCCCTCCACTCGTCGCGGAAGATGGCCCCACAACTCGGGAGTCCCATAATGTCCCAGAGCTCGGCCGACAGGCGTTTGCGCTACTGCGAGCAGACTCGTCAGCGGTGTCCTCGGTGAAATAACACGGACCAGGGAGAGAGATGGAGGCAAAACGCCATTGGTCGCACGAAACCACCCACCTTTGCGACGCCACGCCGGAGGGAGGAATACCGTTGGGGAAGGCCGGACTGATCGAAGGTGATTATCGTATCACCGCCCGCGTCGTATGCTGCTGCTTCACGGTATGGGGATGGTCGTTCGGAGCCATGGCGTCCTGACGGGGCGTGGGGTACCGGGTTCGGCGCGCGATAGGCAGGGAGCGGCATGTGCGGTGGGGCTGCACGACGGATCGCCATGGGGTGAAAGGCTGGGGGGGAATCAGGATCATGCTCCTGGGGAGAAGCGACCGATCTGGAGTTGTTTCTTGGAAGAGGGCAGGCTTCGTGACCGCTTTCTCGTCCTCTAGGCGGAGGGAGGTATGTCACAATCCTTGATTTTGGGTCTGCCGCTTCTGCCTCGGCATCTTCCCGTCCTTTCCCTGGTTGGTTTGTGGCGCGGCCAAGTTGCAAACGAAGCCTGAAGTTGGTCGTCGTGACATGCTTGTTTCCATCGTTTCCTGTCTGCTTGCGCTTCTTCTCGGGCGGGATGGTGGACCAAGACGAGTCGGGGGAACTGAAGGCCTTATACGCATCTCGTTTGAGAACCTTCCTAGGTGGTGCGACTTGCATGATACTAGCGGTGGACAGGCGTGACGCTGGTGATCCATGCGCAATGTTCAATCGGGGCAATGGTTTTGAAGGGCATGGAGAAGGACTGGGAGAGGGCTGTCCGGTCGTATGAGACTGTACGCATGGGCGAAGAGACAGACAAGGTGGTCGAAAGGCGAATCGATTGAGCGTTGCCCCCAGTCCAATCACCCGTACTTGAGGCGATTGAGGCACCAGATCGTAGGGAAGCGGACTAGATGCAGGGTATGGTGCGGGGTCCCGAGTTGGAGGACTATATGCGCGGTTCGGGATGGGCGAAGACTGAGAGAGAGCCTGGTACGGAGATCGATAGGAAGGACCGTTGGCCTCAGGTGAGAGTATGGGGTCCTGGGATCGTAGAAACTTGGGAGATCGCGGACCAATAGCGGGAGGGATGCTAGAGACAGACTCTAGGTATAACTGCACAGTGACGCAAGTTGCACTAGCAAAGACGGTGGATGCCACTTGCCTGGAAAAAGAGAATGGGCCCCGGTCCGGGAAGCAGGAGAGACTTCATGGGAGAGTTGCAAGGACTTCGGGACAGGACCGTTTGGCCGTGCCGAGTTGAAGAGAATGGCACGGAGCTCCCGCCCAGCCGACGACTGGTCGGGTGGGGGTGGAGGGGCTTCTGCAGATATCCGATTCTGCATCTGATGGGAACCGACAAGAGTAGACGGTCGAGAAAGAGGTTCCGGATGACTTTGACGGACTTGGGAGTCAGGGCCAGGCAAACCAGGAGTGGAGCCGCCGTCCAACATTGCTGCTTTACCGGGAGGTGGGCCACCAGGAGAGAGCAGAGAAAAGGACGGCTCAAGGATAGAGCGATTGTCGCCAAGCTTAGAGAGCACTCCAGGCTCCGAGGCATTGTCGACCAAAGTGTCGTCGGAGGGTATATGCGCGTCGTCGTTGAGCAGGTAGTCAGGATTTAGATGTTTGGATGAGACAACCGTTGGGACTGGGACCGCAGGACCTGTACCAGCAGATTGCGCTTGAGGCGTATGCGTAATGACCCTCGCCTTGGATTGCGCGCGAAGCAGATCAAGGATTGTGGGCTGCGCGCGGTTACCCCTCTTCTGACGAGCCTCCTTGGTGGGTGCAGAAGGCATGGGCGCTCGAACAGCAGCGTTGGCCTTGGCGATGGTCCACGGATTCGGCTTGTAACATGCAGCGTCCGTCCGAGAAGCTAGGTCCAATTCGCCCAGCAGACGAGCTTCCTCTGACGGCTGTGTCCTCTCGCCTGTAGTACTACTTGGGACTTGTGGGCACTGATCGTCGTCGGAGCCATCGTCAGAGCTAGAGGTGTCATGGTGATAGTTGTTAGACCGTAGGGAAAAGGACCAGTCGCCAACGGCCCCAGTTTTGTTGACCATGGACGTCGAGCTCGAGCGAGGACGTCGTCGGTGGTCAACGGCGAACGCCGAACGCCGAGACGCGAACGCGTGTGAAAGTCTCGGAACGTGAACGCGCGATCGCGTGACTCGGCAAGAGAAGTCGAACCGTGCTGCCGGGGTTCGGTTCGGCCAAGGTCCAGCCTTTACATTCTCCATTCTCGACGCTCGTCTTGTGCTTGTTTTTTGAAGTGTTCTTGAGCTGTTGGTTTACTCGGTGTTATGGAGAATGTCCCGCCATCGTCAACGGACCCCGACGACGAGCTCCCCACCCTCGACAATCTGTCGCGCCCAAAGTGCAACGTGAGGGCCGCGAGGCAGAAGCGATCACCTGCGAAACTGAACACCAGGAGCAATGCTGATCTTGAAGATGAAGATTCACAGCTGGAATCTGGCCTCTTGACTCCGCCGCCGTCCCAAACTCTAGAAGAAGATCTTGATCCTTCGAGGATGCTGTTCAGCCCACCCCCGGAAGAAGTACTCAGGCAGGGTCGAACCTCGGTGAGTGTTCTGCATGTTCGTCATCTACCACTGTCCACCACGCTGTGCAGTCCAAGCGCAGTCCAGATCAAGGTGTGAGGCAGAGGGCTCTGTTTCGCGTGCAGACACGAAACATAGTGTTTTCGATCTTGAGGAGGTTCGTCGGCCACTGCGAAGGCGTCGTCTCAGGCTGGGTGCCGATGGGCGTGGAAGTAATCCCTGTCTTCAATTCTTTGAGAGATGGGAAGTCGTGCGATCACTGGGGTGAGGATCAAATGGTTTATGTTCGCAAGGAGAGCATCCTTGCTAACCCCTTTGCTACGGCAAGAGGCATCCAGGAAACTCCCGCCGCCTCCATATCCCTTCCTTGTCCAGGGAAACGTTGACGTTTGGTCTTGTCACCAGCCGTATTGAACACGAGACAGAAACTCGGGAGTCGGGTCCAATCCGTCTGGGGAATTTCGTATGGACCGGGGACTTCCACCGCCCGTCACAGGCAACACATGAGAGGGCCGCTTCAGGGCCGTGCCCACCTTTGAGCGAAGGGGATGAGTCTCCGGACTACGAGTGAGAGGTGGACGAAGGCGAAATTCACCAGACATTAAGGGAGGGTCTGTGCGTGCCCAATATACTTTTTGTATCCTTACTCTTCAGCGAGAGGGAGAGCACCTCTGACTCGACCGAGACACTTTTGACCGTCCCAGCTGTGCGTGATGGACGCTAACCTGCTACAATTCCCGCAGGCCACTCGTGCGCGATCCGCGCCCATTCAGCAACCCTTCACACCATCACTACTCGCAGATCCTCCACCACAGAGCACAGCCCTGTTCAAGCGCAAACGCAACGCACACAATCGCTCTTCCTCCCACACCGCTGTTGACTCGATTGCTGAAGAGGCTTCGTCAAGCAGCATTCTTGTCACTGAAGCCACTCCGAACCCCAAGCCCCGCAAACAAACCAAACGCGGCTCCCCATCTGGCAGATCTACAGTGCATGAGGAGCCCACGACACCGACACGCACCGCTTCCCAGCAACAAAGCGAATCCCCGACAAAGCGCGCGCTCCTTCTCTCTCCTCACCACACCAACCCCGATGCCGATTTTATTCCACCCCTCCCCGTCATTTCGCGCCAGACCCTCTCTTCCCGGCGACGTTCCGCCACTCCGATACCTCCATATGAGCCACCCCGCGAGCAATTCACGCCCCCGCGGGAGATCATCCACACCCCTCCACGCGCTACCGTATCCCCAGAGAGGATGTCAAAGTCGAGCAAACGGAAATCCACCGCCACCAAGAAGCAAAAGAAGCTCGTGCTGACGATCAAGAAGGAGCCTCCCGAGATCGACTTAAGCTTGCCGCCTCCTCCTCCTTCGCCGAGCGACGACCCGCTCCTGCTCAAGGGTCTCCCACGTCGCCCACGACCTTCGAAACTGAGCTCGGGCGCCGATCCAGAAGCACTCGATACCCCAGCCTCAACGCATGCTCGCAGGACCCCGTCTATCGCGTCGTCGTCTGTGAGCCCGCCGGGAGAGGCGCGGGTCACGCGTCTTCCGAACCTCAACTCGAGCATGGACATCAGCATGCAAAATGACGACGACGACCTCGACGACTCCTTCGTCAATGCACCCCCGCTGTTTGACTTGACGAACGCGCAGGAAGATCCTGGGGCGTGGGACGACGTGGATGAGGGCTCCGACTCTGACTTCGACCAGACGGGCGAGTACACGGGCCGGTTCAAGGTGCTGACCGTGCCCACCAAGGCGGACCCGCCGAGCAGCTGCACGCGCTCGCGTCAGGACGCGTGGGGCAACCCGAGCAGTCCATTCCCGAGCCGACGGAGAAGCCTTCCGAGCTCCAGTTCCCCTCCGCTGAAGGCCGTGGCCGATGGTGAGGAAGGAGCGCAGAGCGAGAGTCTGGACGAGGACGATGTCTTCTTCTTGGATACCCCAGCCAACGATAACACGGATGTGACGGTGCGAGAGGAGTTTGAGGAGGGCAGCTCGCGGGATACCATCGATGGACTGGCTGGGCTGGACGCGGACTTGTCTATGCACGACGTCCCTCAGGCAGACTACGACTCTTCTCAAGAAGAACACGACACATCCCAGGAGCAATCTCACGAGAAGTCTCCCTCGCCCCTCCCCACCGTCGACGCCCCGGAGGAGGATCACGAACATGAACAAGATTCCGCTGAACACCACGAACGCCACGTCCGATTTACCGCATCAGGAGAATCTCTCGAAGACGTTTCAATGGAGATCGATGGCGAAGACGACTCGCAAGACGCACCCCCGCTCGACGCCGACCTTTCTTACGAGTCCATCCTCCATGATCCCGACGAAGACCGAGAAGACTCCCCTGTGGCTGAGGCGCCATACGACTCCGACTCGAGCGACGAAGAGACGGTCGACCGCGAGCTTTCACGCGAGCCCGGCCAGTTCAGTGATGAAGAGGACGAGGGGCATGATACTCGCGCGAAGCCCCCGGCGATACCTACTCCGCCGCGTGCGGCGCATACCCCCGCGAGGTCGGTCTCTCCGAACGGCTCGACGCGGCCGAAGGGCTTCCTGTCTATCACGTCTCCGTTGAGGAGGCAGAAGTCTCCCCAGACTCAGGGTTTCCAGGTGAGAGATGCGTCACCGATGCCTTCCATCGAGGCAGTCTTCGCTACTCCTGCTTCCGCACCCACGCGCGACGTGGATGACGACGGACACATCCCCCAACCTTCTGGTTCGCGTCTTGAGGCAGGGATGAACGGGCAAGTTGAGACCGAACATCAGATGGAGGACGACCAGCCTGAGGAGCAGATCGCCACCGACGCGGAAGATGATAGCGGCGACGAGAGCGAGGAGTTGGATGACGGCGTCGTCAAGATCACCAGCGATGATCCGCGAGTAGCTGCACGTGCGGCCGCAATCCTGAAGATGGTATGCCACAGTGCCTTCTGTTCTAGTTCGATCCTCATCGTTCTGTAGCATGACTATGACTTCATCATCCGCGATACCTCTCGCAAGCGGCGCTACTCCGACCTCGATAGTGCTCTGCGCAACGTGCGTCGTCGGTCTACCATCGAAGGCGGCATTGCCAAGCGCGGGACTCCACGACGCCGCACCCTTGGGGGCATCGTCGGCGACCAGGTTTTCATCCCTGGCAGCCCGATGATGACCGTTCCGGAGCTCCTTAAGCAGGCGGAGCGCACCGTCGAGCAGCGCGAACGCAGCATCCTGCACACACCCTCACGCGACCCCGCCGGCGAGAGCGCGTCGTTCAGGCTCCCTCTCCCCGTGGATACGCCAACGTTCGAAACACCCGGCCCTGAGGAACGTATGCACGCGCGGCCGATGTTCAACGCCTCGGGTCCTCGGGCTTGGGAAAAGGACGACTGGAAGCTGCTGGACGCGTGCTTCACGGACGAGCGGCTCTCGATCGGGTCGCACAAGCGTCTGGGCGAGGCGACGCTCGCTCATGTGGACGACGTCGATTTGGATAATGTCGTGAACCGGTTCTTGGACCACACGGGTGGCGTCCCTGTTGAGGAGTGCTGGCCAGGCTGGATGCGGTGGGTGATTTCGCAGTTGATTGAATGCACGTTCTAGTGGCTCATGATAGCGCAGACATGACTTGCTGCGCCGCACGTATGCCCTTCAGAAGAAGCAGCGCGCTGGTAAGGGCGCTCCTCCTACGCCTAGTAGCAGGTTCGGGTCTGTGGCGCTCTCTGAGGTTCCCGACTTTACGCCTCTGCCTAGTCGCTATTCTTCTGTGCAACCTGGTTTCGACCGGTGGGGTTCTACGAATGGCGTCGGGAGCAGCAAGCCTGCAGTCCCTGCGACGTTACTGGCACCCCGTTATTCGCATCTACTCGACGAGGCCGTCGCGATCTCACGAAACGAGTTCACGACGCCTACAGCATCGCATACTCAACCTGTCGAGTACCGGAGTGCCTCCGTCCCAGTCCCCGAAACCCGAGACGTCTCCCTGCCGCCCCAATCGCCTGCTACTGCGCTGCGCTCGGAGTCGGAGGCGCCTATGGTATTAGTGGAAGAAAAAGATATCTCGATGTCCATGCCACCACCGCCACTGCCGGTGCCCCGCTCGATCACCTCGCGCATGAAAGGCTTCTTCTTCTCCTACCTCCCCAAAGCGACGAAGTCCAACCAGCTTAAGAGGCCCGCCGCGCGGGCGCACCCCGGCCTTCCCATCCCGCCCCCAGAGGTGTTCCAGAAGTCCCGCATGGTCGCGACGCCCGTCTCGAAGCCCGCACCGAAGCCGGTCCCGCCGAAGGACCTCGTGAACCTCCAGCACGCGCCGCTGCCCCCGTCGAAGATCCCGCGCCCGTCGAAGCAGCAGCCGAAACGGCTCGTCGAGCTCCAGCCCGCCCCTCCGCCGGAGCCGCGCCAGGCGTCCTCGTTAGGGCGCGGGAGCGTGGGCAGTCGGCGGAGCAGCAACGGGAGCGTGAAGGATCTGGTGAAAGGCTTTGAGGACCTCGAGAAGATGCACGCGAAGGAGCGGCAGGAGGAGATAACGCGGTTGAGGAGGGTGCGGAGCGTTGGGGAGTGGGCTGCTGCGACTGGGAACGCGCGGGGCCAGGGCCAGGGACAGCAGAGCAGGCGGTTGGGGTGGAAGCCCTGAGCGCGACTTTTCTTGAGCAGGACAGGACAACTATATATGTTTCCTGCCACCGATATGGCTGATTTACGTATGGCGATTTAGTATACTTTTAGGACACATTTTGCATACAGTACCATTAGCTCCCGCGTGAAGACGCATGTACAGTGTGCTGCGTCGCTTTTTGTCATGTATGCGATGTAATGTGGATGCGACCGAGTCTATGGTACATACAGTATCTACCCTTTTTCTTGATCTACTTTCCAACCGGAATTGCATTCTCCACGAGCTGCAGCCAATCGAAGGGTCTAATAGTACCCGAGTTCTTGCTGGGCAGCCTTCATGGATTCGTACAGGCCATGTTGCTGGCCCAAGGCGTAGGTAAGCGTCAACCGTTGCAGGATGGATGGACCATTGTCCGGGTCGCATTCCAACTGTAGTAGCAAAATTCTGAGTAATGCCGCACATGTTAGGGAAGCGAAACTCACAAGTGAGATGATGTCGTCGAGGAGATGTGCCTGCCCTGTCGACATTCCCGGTAGGCCATGGTAGTTCACATTCACGATATGGACATGGAAGTGATCTGCGCGCCGCTGTCAGTGTCCTTCCGTCACGTTGATCACAGACGAGGAAGCGGACTGACAGTAAGACGGCTGGTAGTGGATGAACATCCGCAGAGATCCCTGATCGAGGCCCCAACGTTCCTTGACCTCCCTCGCGGCTTCACGACGGATGCTCTTCAGCATGCCGAGGTGGCTCTTATTAAGGTCGCGCAAGCTACGGATGCTCCGATTGAAGGAGATCGCGACGAGGTAGAGCGAGCTGAGAGTGGTGAGGTCCCATTTCATGTCTGGCAGCATGAGATAGCCGTGTTCCGGGGAGGGATCGCGGTGGACGACCTTCTTGGCTTCAGACGTGCCGTTGAGAATGTTTTCCACCCTAGATGCAGGGCGCATGGGATCTCTAGGACATGTCAACACGAAGGGAGCGTATGGCTGACCATTGTGTCCGGGAAGGAGGGAACGCTGCGATGTAGGGTCGCACAATGCGCTCATACAGATCGGGGGTTTCATGAACGATGGTGAACTCTTGGATGGAGTACTATATGCATTGTCAGGAGCAGATCACATCCGACGGTCAAAGCTTGGCTTACCTTGCGTATGTGAACTTCTGTCGCTGGATGGACGATGTTGATCTTGACATCCGGGCTATCTGGGGAGCTCGCAAGCCATCCGAACATCCACGTGTACTGATTTTCTGTTTATCATTGTCAGGATGAGCGGCTGAATAGAAATGCCTCACGATGTCTGTTCCTTCGATTAGTTTCGAGCTCGCAAGGGACTTGGTGAGGATATCGCCTGCGGAGTCGGTGGAGAGGGCGGTCTTCTCAATCCGCACGATTGCATCTGCAGATTCGGACGTTCCTGCGAGTGGAAGCTTCCCAAGGAGCGTCAAGGCATGCGTGATGGGGTCTATATAATAGTGGCTTGTGAGCGATGGAACAACGACAAAGCGGCAGAGAGTCCTAGGACCAGACCTTCATTGAGGACACGCTCAAATTGAAATTGTTTGAGTATGGTGAGATCATATTTGGACATCGTTCTATATATCACGATGATGTGGCTTCAATGGTGTCAACGCAAGGGGCAGCGTGATTCGACTTCAAGAGGCGGAGAGCCAGCGGCAGTCGCGCTGGATGGTAGTAGCCAGCCACGGCCAGCGTTGGGAAACTTGAAGGGCGCCTACACAACTTCAGTGCTGCGGCAAGCCTGAGAGTCACCGTCATGAACTCCTTCTCATCCTGAATGATCGAAATGACCCCGGCAGGCAGGTTCGAGAAGAGAGGGCCACATGACACCCTGCATGAAAAAAAGCACAGCGCTGGCTGTCACTTGCGCCAGCCCTACCGCAACAGGCAAGGACGCACGTTCGCTGACCCGGACTTCTCGCGAGTCGCGACAGGCCCTCTTCTCGCTATATTACAGCCTTGCCCTATCGACAGGTGGTCGTGCTCCTCGATCTAAGTAACGAAGATGCTGCCTGTGTCGCGGTTCTTGACCGGTGTCCTTGTGGCGGCCTCGACCCTTCAAATTTGCTGGGCACTTCCTGTCGCGCAAGGTATAAGCAGGCTCTTTCCTATCCTGCCTCCGGTGCCTGTAACCTTTCAGCTGATCCTGTAACCTCCAGACCATGTCAGCTTTTCCAGAGCATTTGCTCAGAGTGACGACTTCAACTTGAACCCGTACGCGGACAAGCCGCGCCTGACATTCAGGAAGGACGGCACTTTCAAGATCGCCGTCTTCTCCGATCTGCACTATGGCGAGAACCCTTGGGATGACTGGGGCCCGCAGCAGGACGTTAACAGTACAAGGCTCATGAACGCGGTCCTCACTAGCGAGAAGCCCGATTACGTGTCGGTATCAGCCTCAGTCTAATAAGCTTTGGCCGACTGTGTTTACATAACAAGGTCAACCTTCCTCCAGCGTCCTTAACGGTGACTTGATCACCGGGGAGAGTAAGTGCGAACGCTATGCGGAAAGGGTGTTATGGCTGCCAACTGACGCGGTGTGATAGACACATTCCGGGAAAACTCGACCAAGCTTATTGACGAAATTGTCGGCCCTCTCAACAAGTTGAAGTTGCCTTTCTCGTCCACTCATGGAGTATGGCGTCAGAGACGTTCCTTGCTGACTTCCGTAACTGAAAAACATTTTGTGTAGAATCACGACAACGAGCCGAACATCACCCACGCTGAAGAGATAAGACGCGAACTGCGGGTAGCTCCTCTCAGCTACACGCGCTTTGCCCCATCTTGGGCGAATGGTCAAGGCTATGGTCCCGGAACGTACTGGGTTCCCGTAAGTATTCTTTGAGAGATACGTCTGTCATCCTCTTTAACATCACGCATCTCCCACTTGACAGGTGTTCACAAAGGCCGCTGGTTAGCCTCCTACCTCAGAGTCTCTCTGCGCCAATCCGGACCTAACCTTTGAGGTAGATTACGCACCTTCTCTCATCCTCTGGTTCTTTGACTCCCGCGGTAAGCGGTTCGCAAGCCGGTGAAGGGGATATAGAGGCTAAGACTCGAACAACGGTGCGGGGGGGTTCAGCGAGGGCGCGAACTCGACGCGTCTCCCTGACTGGGTCGATGAGAACGTCGCAACATGGATCAACCTCACTGTCGCCACGATGGATGCTGCATGGGGTCCCGCCGACAAGGTGGGACGTGGCTCCCTTGCCTTCGTCCACATCCCTCCGTGAAACCCTTAAATCATCCCGGCGTTGGTGCTTTTCTCATTTCCGATCACAGACACGTCGTTCAGGACCTCCAGACCAACTTGAATAGCACGCAAGACCCTGGCTTGAACGGTGGGCAAAGGTGCACTGGACAGACCATCCAAGATGCTGATCACCCTCTTTCAAGCCGACGAGCTTGGCTCAGGTTCAACCCAAGCGACGACGCTAGAGCAAGATGCCGGCAAGGATGATCCGTTCTGGAACGCGCTGAACGCGCAAGTGAAGAACCTGCACGGCGTGATCTCAGGTCATGGTATTTGTATTTTCTCCTCCAAATGCTCCTTCAGACCATATTTGACGGCCGTGTTTCAGATCACGGTAACGAATGGTGTAAGCGGGAGCCCACGAAGAACGTCATCTTCTGCTTCGACAAACACTCTGGGTGCGTCTCAATTTAGCACCAACTTAAAGCTCCACGCACGAGCTTGCGTAACTGAGACTGCGTGCGTACAGGTACGGCGGATACAGCAGCGCCGGTTGGGGCCATGGGGTGCGCAACATCGTCTTTCGCTCCCCGGATCCATGTGTCGGGCCGGAGACTTGGATCAGGATGGAGGACGGAGAGACCCACGCGCGAATCATTATGGACTCCTCTTACAACTGATGTATTTCTGGGATCACAGCGTGAAAACTGAGTACACTTACCGTGCAGGAATGCACTGAGATAGGAAAGAACAACTCGGGGCTTTCCTGAGCCGATGAGGGTGCAAGGTTCGAATCGTAGGACATGGAAAGCTTAGGCGGTCGATAAGCGCTTGTTACGGGGTTTGTTTGTACACCTTCAGAACCCAAATAAGCCGCGCCATCCTGCCGCCACGAAGAAGGGCCACTTACCGCACCATCAATACAACCCGATCTCATGCACAAAAGATCAACATGTGAACCCTCCAATGCGATGCAAAATGACCTCCTTGATATGCCTTCCACGAGGATCCATCTTTCGGAGAACGTCCCTATTAGCGCCAGCAAACCATACGAATAAGAACTACGCGACGCGGCTCACCTTTAGACCCACGATGATATCCTCGTCAACCAACGCGCTCTCATACTCATCCGAGATGGCCACGCTCCTCTCAATATACGGCAGCGCGCTCTCCATCTCGTCCTCCCACGCAGACGAAGGACCAATGACCGTCTTGCCTAGCATGACCTCCACAAGCACCTTGGGATATCTTGTATCGCTGACGTCGTTGTGTCCGCTGGGCCCAGCTTGTTGCTCGCTTGCTTCTGAGACGGCTGTCTTTCCCTTTTGACCCGCATCTGCCTCAGCAGTCGCCGCCGCCCAATTCGCCGCCCCCACGTTTACGCCAACTTCGTCGCCGTCCGGGACAAGAAGCGCCAGCTCCCCCATACCGTCTTGCAGACCATCGACCGGCGCAAGAAGCTCGATCCCGCCAAAGTCGGTGTTCCCCTCAAGTCCCGCCATCCACAAGTCCTCGTCGTCCTCGTCATCATCGTCGTCGAACTCCGGCAGCCCTCCCTCCACTTCCTCGCCCTCCCCGGTCCACGGCGACACCTCCTTCGCCTCGGGCGGGATGACCTTCTCCCCGGGTCTGCTTCCCACTGACTCGCCCGCGAGCGCGCGCGTGTGCATGAACCGCCGTATCGCCACCTGGTTGAAGTCGTACACGTGCAGCTGCCCGTCTCCTCGCACACGCACGAACCGCTGCCCGCACGTCGTCGTGATCCAGCGCGTGCCGGGGAACTCGTCCTGGAACCACCGCGTATGCTCCGGGCCCCACTCCGCCCACGGCACGGACGGCGGCTCCTCCACCACCTCGTCACCACCGTCGTCGTCGTCCCCGTGGGAGAGGGGCTCGAACCCCGGGTTGAAGTTCGGCGCGTGAACGGTGGGCTGGAAGGCCGCTACGAACGGCAGGGAAGGAGAGACAGACGCTGAGGCCGGCGACGGCGACGGACCCTCTGCGTTCGCTCTTGCACGCGCACGGGCCTCGACGGCGTCGCGCGTGATCTTCAAGAGAGACGAGCGGTGGACGAGCATCGTGTAAACGCGCGTCGTACCCAGGGTAAGGCGCACGTGGATGTGTAGGATCATGATCGCCTTCTCCGGGTCCGAGTAGAAGGGGGTCACGGTGTCGATATTCGCCGCCGACGTCGTGGGGCCGAGCGGGTTGGGTTCGCATCGGCACGTCATACGGAGGACGAGCGCTCCATGCTGCAAAGGTGGAAGCTCGAGAGTGCAGCTCGTCTTGAGAAGGGGCACGTCGGGCTGGGGAGACGCCATGTCGCCACCATTGGCGGGAGGGTCTGGAGGTGGGGGCGTGGCGAGCTCTTGGGCGAAATTGCAGATCTCTATGGAGTTGGAGGGGATGATAGGGAGGGCGACGGCGTCTGGCGATAGAAGCACGAAGGAGTTGAACATGGTCGGGTCCGAATAGAGGCGTTTCTGTCCCTGCATTTGGGTTACGACTTCGCAGTGCGCGACTAAAATACACACTCACCACTTTCGGGTGGCCGGTCTTCCAGTTGAAAATGACGAGGGTAACCGGGTCGGCACTCACAAACGGGAAATAATTGTTGAGAAGGAAGCACAGCGTATCTCCAGAGACCTCGAGCATGATACTAGAATGCCCCGGGAGGTAATGAATATTGTCGAAGTGGAGTACGGGCTTTGCTGCAGCAGGGTGTGGCTGGCCAGTAGAATGCTTGATCAAGTGTATGTCAATCGAGGCCCAGAGCTGCGCCTCGTTGATATAACTAGTCGAAATAATCAATGTACTGGTGGATAACCCCATATATGAGGATGCTCACGAGTATGTGACAATTGCAATCAGGTCGTGCTCCTGGACGGCTAAGCCGACATCTATAACTGGCTTCCCCAAATCAAGGTGCGACCACAACCTGTTCGCTTGTGAGGTCGCTTGGTCCTTGAAGGCGGAATGCAGTCGCACGGTGTGGACGCTCTCTGTCCCAGTCGTACCCTCGGAGTGCCGCCGTTCTCCGAGAAGGAGGACACCACCAGTGAGGTCGTATATGCCAGAAGGATTGTGCCTCAAGGGAAGGACCTTCTTGTCGGACAGGTCCACATCGCTCCAGGCTCTTTCTTTCTTGCGCAGGATGTGGAGTCGCTCGCCAGGAACGAGAGACGATGTGCGGTTGTCGATCCTACCGGCGACGTGAAGCTCGATGATATATTGGAGCGCCGCAGTAGAGTTGACGACATCGAGCAAGGATGTACAGGTTTGTCGCAAGTGAACGAGATCCCGCCAGGAGAGGTGGATGGCAATCTGAGCGAGGAGTTCGTCGGGGAGGTCGAGGATGGCCATGGTGGTCGAAGATATATGCGTGTCAGTAGCCGATGTCAGAGAAGGTGCTTTGCCGGCTGCAGCCTGCCGCCCGCTCCTGGGCGCTCCCTACCTTCCTCGCTGCCACAGACGACGACGCAGAGGTCTAGCGTACGTAGGTCCATTTCCATCGTCCGAGCAGGTGCAGAGCCCACATTCACAACAGCGCACGACGTAGCCGGCGGCACTCATGGTCCTCCCTCACAACCTTTGCTCGCACGTCCAAAACGCGTTCCGCGCGCGACACCAGCACATTGCTGTCCACCACACGACCCAAAATCTCGCCGTTCTCTCCATCCTCCTCCGCGCCGGTTTCCTGTCGAACGTCACGCGCGGCACCGCCGAAGCTCCCTCCCCGGAAGCTTTCCACGAGGTGCCCGAGTCGCAGAAGCGCATATGGGCCGACCTCAAGTACCGCGACGACCGTCCTGTGCTTTCCGACATGGAGCTTATCAGCATGCCGAGCAAGCGCATATTTATGGAACTCAGCGAAATCCGGAGGTTGTGCACGGGTAGGCGAGTCCAGAACGTGAAGCCGTTGCGTATGGGCGAGATTGCGATTGTGAAGACGAAGGATAGGGAGAATGAGTGGTTGGAGGCGAGGGAGGCGTTGCAGCTGAGGTTGCCCGGCGAAGTCATTTGCAGGGCACGGTAGCGCGGCCGCGCTCTACGGCCTTCTTTGGGTGAGTCGTCACCGTCTCGTCCAAGTTGCGATGCTGAACGCTGCATCGCAGGCTACTGTATGCTATACCCTAATAGACTAATCACTTCCAAACGACCTTCATACACGCTCTTCCGGTGGAATATTTCAACTCCCATATTTTGTTCAAGAGGCAGCGGCGAAGCAAATGCAATTGTCCGTCCCATCCCTGTCTCGTACCTCTGTCCCCCACACAATCGTTTGTCGATTTTTGCCCTTGATATCGGTTTCTCACAGTTGAAGTGCAGCATCCAAACCGTGGACTCCGGGAGTGGGCGGGAGCGCGTTCCAGCTGGTCCATTGGAGTTCTGCCACTAGCCGGACGAAGTGCGCCATCGTATGCGCAACCAAGCGCGCCGCCATACTCGACACGCAGCAGTGTACCGCTGTGGCCGACAAGAGTGTGTAACGACTGCGGTGTGGATGACACAATTCGATATTCATTAACGACGTCTCTAACCGCTGCCAGCTCACACTGGTTGAAGGAGGCCGTACGGCGCTCAATATGAAAGAACATGCACGCCGGAACCCAAACGACTTTCGAAACGATTTTCGCATTGGTGGGGGGCCGAACACCGTTTCTGATAAGCTTGAAGGGTGAGGAGAATATCATTATGGGATACGAACACGGAGGAAAGTCTGATCACGAGGACCAATACGACATCTTATCAGCTGCAGAAACTCATAGAAATAGTACATAAGTAGTACGACGCTTTCGAAGAATCCACTCCGACCCAGCCGGAGCTCCCACATGCCAGAAAAACTAGCCCCATGCTACACAAACCATGCATCTCGCCAACACCTTGAGAAGCGGGCGACGGCATTTTGAGCCTCCCTTCCTACACGCTCCAGATACCCCCGTTCTTCTGGGCCGTTGCGTGCGCGTCCACCAGACTGGTCGACTGGGCGTGGGCCAGAGATGGCCGAGCGGTACTCCGAGCCAGCGTCCGAGTCTCGTTGACGGGCAAGCTCGAAGACAGCCCGCTATCGCGGCCGCGCGGTGGGCTGTCGATCGTCACCGCACGGTGGACGTGCACGCCATTGTCAAATGTGGACCGCTCGAGCGCGACGAGGACGATGATGAGCATAGGGTATATCGCCTATCGCAGCCGTCGTTAGCATTGACACCAGTCGAGAGGGAGGAGAGGGGGGGACAGGTGTCAGGGACACGCACGATGAGCTGGACGAGGCCGCCGTCGATGACGATTGCAAACACGTTGTAGAAAGACCACGGGTTTGTGACGCCTGGGGGGCCCGTGTCGGCTTGAACGTGCCAGATGACGACGACTATCTACGGTCATTGAGATAAGGGTGTTCGGCTGATTGGGGGTCCGGTCGGTACATACCCACAAAAGACAGTAGGTGATCCCAGACTCCACGAGGAGGCAAAGGACCTTCTCGAGTCGGCGGATCCTGGGCCCTATCACGATGTACTTCTTCAAGATATGCCCATGCTCCCTGTCGTTCAACAGTACATAGATGAGCCTATGAATCAGCTGCGAACATACTAGGATGCGCCGGCGCACCAAAACTTGTATCCGATCAGCGAAGTTGCGAGGACGTTTGTCGCGAGCGACAGGACCGTCGCCGCAATCCCATAGGAAACGCCCTCATACATGTTCCCCTTGCCCTCCCCCCAGCTCTCCTGGGTCCATGTCTGCAAATTGTAGCACGAATGGGAGGTACTGAGAGCACCTAAAGCTACGGAGACCAACAAGAGTAAGCACAAGATACGCGGGTTAAGCTCCAGAAGAGCGTACCCGCTGTCGTAATGAGGAAGCCCGCGCAGAGCAGCCGGATGATCCAGTTCGCCCTCCACAAGACACATGCGCGCCACCATACGATCGCGTCTCCAAGGAGAATCTGGTAGAATGTGAACTTGCGTCGCACATTCGGACTCGCACACGGGACTCACGTTGACGGTAAGCGCGACGGTCTCACCGCAACTCGCAACGTTCCAGTTATAGCGTAAATAATCGGCGTGGGCGGACATATCTGCCTCTGTCCCGAACGCGATCATGGCGTCCATCAGCACCGAGACATGCTGGCCAATAATGTTGGTGGCAAAGTGTAGAGACGTGGAGGCAAAGAGGGAGAACAGCACAGCTGCTAGGAGCAAATTGACTGGTCTCCGAGGTCCTTTGTATCTGAAGGCAATCGTAAGTCTCCGTCGGCTAGGACATAAGTTGAACATAAAATACGAACATTAGGGTGGGCACGGCCGCAAGGATCAGGACAACAAATACGCCTCAACCAGCAGTTCAGTCGCCGCGACCTGAGACGACGTGCGAGAGCAACTTGACGGACGTACCGTACAGCACGGACGAGAGCGCAGTCTCCGCGATGTCCCACTCGAAGTTTGGGACGGCGTTGCGCTTGAGCAGCGCTTCTTTGTTGAAAGCATCTACCGAGTCCATCGAGAGGCGAGCGGTGGCGAAGATGAAGGTGGACGGAACAGTCGACCATAGATATATAGAGGACCCCAAACCCCGGCGGCGTCGTAGAAGCTCAATTGCAAGTGAGAGGGCGCTGCCTTGGGAAGACTGCATCCCCCCTGGGCTCAGTCGGTCAAGTCACGGTCAGAGGGAAGCGTGTTGAACGCCTGCAACCGCGCGATGGCCATGATACGATTAAAGACCCCCATTTAGCGAAGTGTGCCCATAAACCAAAGAGACAACGAGCAGGGAGTAGACTCACCGAGCATTACGATACCTGAATGAACTACCCTCCGTGAGGCCAACACGCTTGTTGTCGTTGATGCGAGAATATGAAGCAGAGAGCAATGTACACAGCTCGTAAGTAACGGGGGCAGGAGGGGGGACCTTGAGAAGCTCTTGGCCCCGAGGATAGTTGAAATTTTCCATTCCCGACGGTCTATTGGGCGCGATTGCGAGCTGGAAGGTAATCTTGTAGGACCACACGTAGAGAGCATTCCATGATGACTCGTGGAGAAGAGAGCGCCGCGTGTTCCCAACAAGATAACGTTACACGCATACTGCATGCCCTTTGTGCTAATTTTCGTCGTCATTTCAGGAAGAATGCGGAAGTCCACGCACCTTAAAAGGCCCTAAATTCTTCCTATCCCGACACCACCACCCCCATGCCAGTGCTCGTTCCTATGTACCCATCACGTTTTATGCATGTTGTGCACCGGCCTCATCCTCAAGGATCTCGGCAGCAGAGTCGGCGCCGGAGGTCATGCAAGACAAGCAGACCCGAGGACAAGATCATGCTGCAGGACGAGTCGAAGTTCTTGCGTCAGGTCCCTGGTTTAAACATGTGCAAACAAAGGAAAAGCATTAGTCTCATACCAAGATCATCCACGTCGAAATGACCGCGTTCATGTCCAACGTACGCACCTCACTTTGAGGACCATCGAGACGTCTTCAAACGATACGACCGTGCGGTCCCGCGACTCGTCCCGGAAGCGAGACGCATTGCCTGCCTAGAATCATGAATGATAAGAAGCTGCCCCATCATGAGATATGTAACAGACCACCTTGTTACGCCTATTCGCTAACTAATGCAAGGAGAACAGTGGTGAGTCCGGTCGGAAGGACGGTGAATAGACGCGCACAGTCCTGGATACACCCGCGTGGGCATTGACAAATGCTCCGGTGGCCCGTTGGATATTGATCAATGACAGATGCTTACGATATGGTGCAACGCTGACCAAACTCACGTAGTTCGCGGATTTGAGGGCCAACCATTTCAGCTGTATGGACATCGCCAAATCCACGCTGCAACGCTTGACGGGGACGGTTTGGGCGCTGCAACTCAATGAACCCTCGCCATCTGGGTTCGACATCCTTCGACCATCAGACACTCAGTGCCGAAACACACTGGGCACTGGACTCGAAGACGATGTACGATAATTGCAGCTCTGAGATGAAAACCCGATACCTATTCAGTGAAGGTACGAGGTGTTGAAGATATATGCTTACTTTCAGTTGACATCCACGCGTGGCAACCACGTCCACCGGAGGTTGTCTCCGAATCTGAGCCCGGACATAAGATGATTATATGAATGGACGTTCGGTGGAACGCCTGCTATGTGCGTTTCCATACGCGCAGTCCATATATGCGGCCAGGGGGCTTCCTTCTATCACCGGCTGAAGCGCGGAAAGGTCGGGTGAGCGAAATGCGATTGATCCTTAACTGGACGATGATAATGGAGGGATAGGCTCGTCTGACGACCGTTCGTGGGCCTCCTTCTCCTTGTACTCCTTCACCCGCTTGCTGATCTCCTTCCGCCGCTCCTCCCCAAACTCCCGTGCCTCGCTCCTGGCCTGCGCGAGGTTCCTCGATGCAGACAGGTGAGCCTGGCGCGACGCCGTGTACGACGGCAAGACCAATGCTGGTCCCAACCCCGCTCCCAGAGCCTGCTGCCGACGTCTAGCATGCGTTCTCCAAAAACGACAAAGGGAGACGCACCATGATGCCAATGATTAAGATGATCCTGTCCTTCCACCTATCGTCCGCGCTCGCCTTCCACTCCGGCCCAGAATATCCTGAACGGCGACGGGACTCCTCGTGCGCGGCCCATGCTCGTTTCCTCCGGAGGATCTCTTCTCGGTATATGTCGACTGGGCCGTCAGGGCCGCTACCTGTCTTCCCCCGCAATGTGTCATATGCCGCTGTGACAGCCTGGAATCGCGACCTTCGGATGGCGGGAGAGAGGTCGCGCCCATACGGAGCGTCGGGATGGTGTATCCGAACGAGCTCGTAGTCTTGAATGGAGTGTTAGCTAACAACACTGGGCATGTGCAAGACGCGGGGTCCTATATGGCGTAGATACATACAACGTGCCTTGATATCATTTTGGCTGGCTCCTACCGGGAGGTGGAATATCTGGTGGGGCGTCGGGCGTGCGTGCGTCGGGAAGGGATAAGGACCAACGCTTGTGGAAGCAAATCGCGCATGGTGAACCTTAGACAGCCGCAGATAACGGTACAGTTGGTGCATGACAGCAATCAAGGAACGGCGACAGTTGTCGGTGGACGAGGATGCTGGCAAAAGGAGGAGACATTGATGATGGAGGTCTGGGTTCCGCTGGACTCAAATGCATTGTGGGCGGAGCCGCGACTCGACGAGGATGCGCGCCGTGAGAAACCGGACTCCGATTCTCACGGACATGGTAGGCACCTCCCGAGTCTCTCCGTAAATACTTCTCAAGATCGGTCGACGTTGGGGCAACGAGAGCGGTTGAATTCAGGTGAGCAGAGCAAATGGATATGGCCGTTCATATACGATACATACTAACTCGTTCTTGAGCCAAGCTTCTCTCTGCGAGGAACGGCCACCGCTAAGCGTGAGAACACATGGAAGGATATCCCTTGGCTTCAGGCTCAGACATTGGATCCAACCTAAGTCCTCCAACTCCAGCGAGCGGCCGTGGAGTAAACGTGGAGGCGACCCGGCAAGTAACGCTGCCTGTACAAATGCGAGATATGGATCAACGCGAATCTTCGCACGCAGCTGAACCACACTTGGCCGATCATAGCGTTTTGAACGCACAGCGGAAAGCCCGGTAAGTACTCCTGTTCGATAACTCTCATTAGGAGATTTCTCACCAAGCCAAGCTGTGAAGGAACATCTGTAAAAGTACACAGAACAGGACAAAGCAGATGCATGGCAGAAGACCGCCAAGATCGTCAAGGGGTACGGCGATGAGAAGATTGAATGGTGGATCGCTGGGATGGAATTATAAGCTTCTACTAGTAGTTTTCGTGCGTTTGGAACGCATTCCGTCCCCGATTGGGTTTGCTCACAACCCCGTTCAAAATAGTCTGGTCTCTTCTCAGCGGTCGTCGCGACGTTTGTTGCACAAACGTACCTCCTCTTGCAACCCGACGCTCCAGATCAGACTGCCGTCATCTTGCAACAGATTTCCTTGCAACTCTCCAGCTCCCCGGTGAACCAACCTTTCGTGAACTCTACCCAACCTACATTCACTAGCACTCCAGCTGATGCTGCCACATCGACTGTCTCCTCTTCTACGGTAAAGCTCAACAGTCTCTGGTTCGCGTCCCTCATCCTCAGTCTTTCTGCTGCATTGCCATCATGGTCAAACAATGACTGAGCGAGTACCGCTCTAGGCTCTCCGGGACTTCCCCAGACATCGCACGCCTGCGTCAATATCGGCTAAACAATCTCGCCAAGTGGCGTGTCGCTGAGATCGTAGGAGTACTCCCGGTCGTATTACAGGCCTCCTTGGGAGGTGAGCCGCCACGGTCAGCCATTGTTCTCTTCCTCAGGACTGCCCAAACTGGATTTCTTTGCACTCAGTGGGCACCGCGATAGAGCTTCTTCTGCATCGACAGAGAACGCACACAGGTCCAGCCAAACTGACGCTGGTTCTCGGCGAGAAACTATTTGGCGCATTCGCTCTCTTGCGGCGCTGCTGCACGACGTCTCTTGTGTCCCCAGACGCCACCGGAACCAACGGCAAAGAAGAGGTTCCCAGCCCGTGCGCGCAGCCCGTCGTCACGCAACTGACAAACAGTCTCGCGCTGCAGCGATACTGGAGTTCAGACATGCTGTCCTGTGTCGCGTCAATCCTCGAGGACCTCCATCGGTCACTGAATTGCTATTGCTTGGAGCCGTTGTGAGTGCGGTGAGGGGTGCTCGGTCAAGTGCAGATGGACCAGAATTCTTGGAGGCACGTCTTGGCTGGAAGATGTGGTCGAGGAGATCCGTCGCAAGGGGCCCAACCCGTCCTCATGTACGTATCATTTGCACGATATTGACTGCACGATGATGACTGATCCTTACTTCACGTACCGTAGCGCGCGCAGCGTCGATCATGACCCTCAACTACGAGGATGACCACCACTCGGATTAGATCTGGTATGTTGAAGCGGAACGTAGGGTGATTGAATAGCACCTTGGTGGCTTGATGGTGACGAGACAGGCATTATATTAGCTAGACAATCCCTGGTGGTTACTTATCTTGTCTAGGTATACGTAGATACCAGCGTTTCTTATAGAGGTACGAAGAGTCACGCCGACACATATAAAGGCGTGCGAACTCGCACAGATTGCTGTAGGAGTCGAACAGGGTAGTATTATCATTTTAATGAAACTGTCCAAACGGAATTGTGAAGGGTGTGGCCTGAGCTTCAGCACCTAGCCTTTGACAGATATCTCCGGAACATTTCCCCTACCGTGCCTTAGCCTTCCGTCGCATGCTGCAAAGACCGCGGGTCAGACCACTTCCTCGCCGGTAGGCGGGAGCACCTGCGAGCAAGTGTCCAAGTCGCCGGACTTGAACTTCGGGTCGGACAACTCGCGTTCCAAGCCGTTCCCGTACGTCATCATGGAGCCCAACGTCCGACTCGACTTCGTCTCGCCGCCGGTGAACTTCATGTCACTGAGCACGCCGGAGGCCGCCGCCTCCGATTCCTCGATGAGCGTCCGGCCGAGCGCGACGAGCAGCACGACGCTCGTCGGCACGATCGCCTGTTCCGTGCGCGGTGTCAGCACGAGTGTCAGAGTTGGCGGAGGCCGGGAGGGGGAAAGAAGGGGGGAGCGGCTCACCATGATCTGCACGAACGAGTCCGCGACGAAGTAGAGGCCGGGGAACTTGGCGACGTACCACGCGAGCTGGATGATCTGCGTTAGCGCGTAGAGCGCGCCGGACTCGATGATGACGAGGATCGCGCGGTGGTAGTCGGAGCCGGTCGCGTAGCCCCCGGCGCGGACGTCCCTGGTGACGTACCAGATGCGGCCGGCGATGAGGGAGGTGACGAGGACGTTGTTGGTGAGCGAGATCGCGTACTGCGTGGTGGCGAAGCGGGAGAAGTGCGACACGAAGATGCTGTTCCCGGCACCGATCTGGGGAAGGAGCGAGGTGGCCGTCTGAGGGGGAGATTCGTCAGTGGGAGGATTGGCGAGGACGAGGACGAGCAACGTACCGCTAGGCCAAAGGCTGTGGTGGAGATGAGAAGGGTGATCGGAAGGATGCAGACTTGGATGTTCCACAGGGTGTAGAGACGCCAGACCTGTACCAGGTGTATTAGCGGGAGTGTAATACAGTGCATTTCATTGACTTACGATGATTCCGTCCGCAAGCACATTCTGTGCGATTCGCAGAGGTCAACATCCATAGGACGGATGACGCGTACTTGAGAGATGCGCACATTGAACACCCAGAGGTATTGCTTGACAATGTTGAGTGGCTCGTGGATGTCGTAAAGGTAGTCGAGCGTCTCCGCCTTGGTCGCGGGAAGGATGAAGCCTTGAACGAGGCGACGGACATTGACACCCATGTGCGCAGTCGCGATGCAGAACCTATCCGCAAATGGAGGTTAGACATCTTTCTCTATATGGAAGACGGGAGGTCGAACTAACATTAGAACTGTTGCGAGACGGATCACCCAACTTTGCACGATCGCATTTCGGGTGCGGGAGAGGAAGAAGATGGAGCTGAAGAACAGCACCACATACATCCCTGGCTCAAGGGTCAGCGAGGGGACGCTGCCGTACTGGCAGTACTGACGTACCGTAGAACAAAGTCTCCATCCATATGGAGATGAGGACTGAGATGTTCGGAGAGACCACGAGAGCCATGGCTGCACCTGTGGACGCGAAGGACGAGAAGGGGGTAGGATAACGTATGAGGAGGGGCTGCTCAGGACGATGGCAGATCGCCCCCCTTCATCACGACCTCGGCCCAAGGAACGGCTGATAGCGTTTGTGTGAGTTGGTACGTGTCAGAGGACCACGGGGCCGTTCTGGATCCAGTCGGAAATTAGGTGCTTCGCCGATGTCGGACTCGGAGTATAGCCTGAGAACCCGCGGGTGTCAATGGATGGCAGGCCCTGGACCGGCGGGCTGCATGCCGGATACTTGGTAATCCAAAAATCACGAAGCAAAAGGAGCATTAGCAATAAGCGACTGCGACGTTGGCTGAGAAGAGATATATATAGAGACATGCCAGAGAAGTCACGAAGAATGGCTTGCGGCAATAGGGTGCGAGTCTCTGCGAGAGAGTGGGGAAAATGTGGGGCATCTGCCCACCTGGGAGCGATGCCTTCGATTACGCTGGTGAGAAGTCACAACAGATCTTTGCAATTGGGCGTGTTCGTGCCAGCTTACTATGAGGTCGCAAGAGATCTTGAAGCTTGAAGGCAGGCGGCATGCCTTGTTAAAAACGCGAGGAGAAACGCTAACCCACATGTGCTTTCGTCACCAAGGCTTGCTTAGCGCCCGGCCACAAGCCGCTTCTGCCCGAGACACAGCCGGAGTCCTTTTCCCGATCTTGCGCCGACTCTTCCCATTCCTGCCCGCTCAGCGCTGCAAGTCCGTTGGACTGTTACCATGATCCTGTCAGGCTCTACTCGCACGTCACACTCTACTACTCCATGTTCTGCGACAAAGATGGCTAGGCGCCCCGTGGTGGATATTGTTTACGACGCCGTAACGCAACCGTACTGGCCCGTGGGAATCAGCACTGAGGTGCTTGAACTTGAATACGGTAGTACTAGTCGTTCAAGTTACCTTCATGTATCGTGCATCATGGCTCGACGTCTTGGTTACCTGGGATCTGCCAAAGGGTGGACGATTAAGCACTCGTGGAGCCACAGACGGGCAGCTTAATGTACACGTGCGCATGGTTTCATGTTTCAGAGTCCCTCTTCTGCAGAGGAAGTTGTGTCTAACCTTCTGGCCCCAGATCTATTGGTCCCTGAACGCAAAATGACAGCGACCCCAGTTGGTCGGGACACTCGGGCTCCGGCAGCACCTTGGGGATATGTTACGAGATCCCGTAGGTTCAAGTTGTAGACGGCCGCCGCAACATCTCAGGATGCTGTCAACAAGTACTTCCGCGATGGTGCGGCGATTTCTAAGTATACCTTCGTCCATATTAGGCACAGTGACAGCCAACTCTTTTCATTTTCATCAAAGAAGCACCGGCTTTCTCCTACAAAGCTATCCACTGGCAGTATCTAGCCCATCGCTCGTACGCACTCTCCCCACCCCACAACGTCGGACACTCAGCAACATGGCCAGCCACCTCAGCGACAGGTAAGTAAACCGATTCTCATCAAAGATGTGCTTTTCGGGACTCACACCCGCTTGCAGCTGCCCCTTCTGCAAGATCACCAAAGGTGAGCGCATCATACGCTTTCCGTCGCCACGATAAGTGCTGATCCAGCTATCAGGGGAGATCCCCTCGTTCAAAGTCCTTGAGACAGACCTGAAGTGAGTCCCCTACTGCATACCTGCCGTAGTTGTGGCTCAACACTCAACGCCGCCTTAGCTACGCGTTCCTCGACATCGGCCCAGTTTCCGAGGGGCACACCTTGATCATCCCCAAGTGTGCGCAAATTGAGGCATGGTTGCGGGTGCGATCCGTTGACCGTCTTTCGCAGACCATTCGGACAGGATGGACCAGGTCCCCGACGAATACCTCGCAGAGATCCTCCCCCTCGCCAAGAAGATCGCCAAAGCGCTCGGCGTCGTGGACTACAACATCCTCCAGGTGCGTTGCCGGACAACCCACTTGTGATCATAACACTGATGCTCTTTCTGGTCAGAACAACGGCAAGATCGCCCACCAGCACGTCTTCCACGTGCATTTCCACGTCATCCCCAAGCCCAACGAGACTGAAGGACTGGGCGTCGGGTGGCCGCGAGTCGAGCAGCCGAAGGAAGTGCTGGCGAAGACCCTCGAGCAACTCGTCTCGAAGCTGTAGAAACATGTCACGTCTTGAACCCGCTCTGCGTCGTGTAAGAATAGGCCGTGGGATGTGCTCGAAAGCCTGTACACATATCATGGTGCACTATCGAACCTGTGATGCTACGGCTGCCATTTGAGCGGGCTATGCGACTTGCAAGCGGGACTGGGGTGGAGCCGTCCAAAAACAGAAAAAAAATGTACTCGCGGTCGAGAGCTGCTTCCACTCAGTGGGCCACTGGACGTTACTTATGCTGATTCTTCCACAGAAAAGGGTCCGAAACCACAGAATGTTCGTACAAGCGTCAAAGGTGTCGTCGTGTTGTTCTAATTGGCAGGTTTGGCATGTTAAACTCCGTTTTACTTCTTTGCCAGCAGATGTTCTTTCCACACAGTGCCTAACGGGTAGCTCTATGAGATACGCATGCTACCGGACCTCGCTCTTAGAGTTTCCAGTGACCGCGGTGATTATGCGAAGAGCCCATCCATCCATCCATCTATAGGTCTGTCCTGAGTGCGGGTCTGTCCTGAGTGCTTCACCCGCGGATGCAATTTCACCCTTCTTTTCTATCAGAACGGAAGGAGTTCCACGTCATCAATTACGTCGAACGGCACGACCTGACACAATTCGGATCCCAGAAGTTGGCTATTTGACACAAGCAGGATGTACCTGGCCAGGCGCACGTCTGCTAAACCTGTCTCTTCAGTGCTCGCAGCCGTGATCTGAACCTCCACCTTCCTCATGCCGTATCGGCGGCACACAGACTGGATTCCCGACTACGAGCGGTCCGATGGCCAGCAGCCAAACGCTTGGAAGAGACACCGGCGACAGCGAGTGCAGTTCTGGTGGAGCTACTTTTGAACGCATGGAGTGCCCGTAATTGGGACGTATACATGCACGCCGAATACTGTCCTCCTCCTCCTCCTTCCTCCTCCTCCTCCTCCTCCTCCTCCTCCTCCTCCTCCTCCTCCTCCTCCTCCTCCTCCTCCTCCTCCTCCTCCTCCCGCTGACGTCGGAGGGGAATGCATCGCCCACGCGTTCGTGGTGACCAACCACTGCCTCACGCACGTACTACACACGTACAGACCGGCGGCAACTACTCGAAATACTCCCCCTTCCTTTTTGTAAGTTCAGCTTTTTACTTAAGTACACAACCTTGTTTCGCTCGTACCACATTATCGTGTCGTGTTTTCATTGGACTATGTAGACTTCATCGCATCCGAACCATTTTCTGAGATCTGATCCTTCGCACTCAGTCTCCCCATCCCCATCTGTCAAATTGTGGCCTCCTCAGTCAGCTCGCTCATTTCGTCGCGCGCCTATGGGTTAGCGCGGGCTCGAGCTGACCGGAAGGCCTATCTCGGGCATCCTCCTACCGATTTCGTTCAAACGTCACAGGAATTCGCAGAATAATGTGTGAGAGCTACTGGCAGGCTTCGGTAGTCATGCGAGGTTGAGGCGTTTCGTGAAGGTTCCAAGGCGCTTAATAAAACGATCCAGCCGTTTAGACTGCGCTGAAGGGCACCCAATCTCTCTTTCACTCTCCGCTGATGTTCCATTCGACTGGTTCGCCGAGCGACCGCCGCTCAGAACTCTTGAACGCGAGCCCGCACGGCTCTCCTTGAAGAAATGTTTCTTGCCTTCCTCATGCCGTATATGTGATGGAGTAGCTCACGAGACACTAGTCCGGCGTCATGCTTGAGTCGCCGCCGGACCAGAAATTGCGGGGAAACACCATAGTGCTATGGATTAAATGTTGGTCGGGTAAATTTTTGAGACGTCTGGAAACATATAAGAACTCACACAATGCTCCTCTTTCCGCAGACTCCCAACGATGGCAGCATCTGCAGAGTGGGACACGGCAACAATTCTGACCTCCCTTGCGTGGGCCGGAGCCCTCTGCCTCTTCCTGGTTTTCGCCCGCCGCTCGTCAGCCGAGTCAAGCTTCAAGGCTCGCATTCCCCCTGGCCCGCGTGGATGGCCCATTGTCGGTCCGTACGCGCGATGTGGTGTATAGCCATGCGAATCTGACCTCGTTACGCAGGTTGTTTCACTTACCTGGCCAAGTTCCCCGAACTCACACTCGACAAATGGGCTAAGAAGTACGGCACCCTCTTCTCCTTCACCATCGGTAACCAGCGTTTCGTCGCCATCTCCGACCCGAACATCGTCAAAGACCTCGTGATCAACAATGGGGCCACCTTTTCGTCTCGGAAAGACATGTACATGAAGGCGCAGCTCGTCTTCGCTCGTCGGGGCGTAACAGCCACCCAGTACAACGATACCTGGTAGGCTGCGTCGTCTCAACCATCTACCAAGCACGAACACACACTGAGTCACCTTTTCCAGGCGGAAACACCGTCGCCTCGCAGCGATGTTCTTGACCACTCGCGCCGTCGCCGGGTACATGCCGGGGCTGGAGCGCGAAGCCAAGGTGATGATCCATGACCTCTACATCCGCAGCAAGGCGGGCACGGTCCCAATCAACCCCCAGCGATTCGCCAGCCGCGCGTCGCTGAACAACATTCTCACCCTCACCTTCGGCTTCCGAACGGAGTCAATAGACGACAAGCTCGTGTCCGACTCCCTCAGGCTCTCGCGCGAGTTTATGTGCGCCATTCCTCCCTCTCATGATGATGCACTTTGCGACCGGTGCTGACGTCTGTGTTATGAACTTCAAGGAACACCACCGGCCCGGTCGCGAACCTCGTCGACTTTATCCCGCTGTTGCAGAAGTTCCCGAACCACATGGCGACGCGTGGACGGGCCCTCAGCCGCGAGCTGGTCGAGATCTGCGGTGCGATGATCAGGGACATCGACGCGGCCCTCAAGCGCGGAGACCTGTACCCCGACTGCATGGCGAAGTACCTGCTCCAGAACCGGGAGGCGGAGCAGCTCGACGATCTCGACATCATCGTCCTTTGCGGCGCGTTCATGATTGGGGGCGTCGAGACCGTAAGTGTCTGCTTCCTCCTCCGGCGTGCGAATCCTAATAATGCGGCCCCTGTTTGTCAGACGTCTTCTGTGAAACAGTGGTTCGCTGCCCACATCCCGACGCTTCCTGAGGTGCAGGCGAGGGCACGGGCCGAGCTCGACAGCGTCTGTGGTCGGGATCGACTTCCTACCGCCGACGACGAGGCGGAGATGCCGTACATCCACGCCATCGTCAAGGTGAGTTCTCGTTATCCCGGTGGCGCGTGCCAGGACACGACCGTAACCGTAACTGGCTCTGTCAGGAAATCGAGCGCTGCCACAATCCGTTCTGGCTTGGGACTCCGCACATGAACACGGAAGACTATGAATACAATGGCTTCCTCATTCCAAAGAATACCGTCATTATATTGAACACGGTATGCGCCGCGTGATCTTCTGGCCGAGGCCTCCGGCTGATGGAAACCCGCAGTGGAATATGCACCACAACCCTGAGCGGTACCCCGACCCGTATGAATTCAAGGTGACGAATGTTCCTCCCAGCGCAGACCCCTCGGTTGTTAACTCAATTCACATCCCAGCCGGAGCGCTACCTCGACGACAGACTCACCTGCGCCGACTCTGCTAACCTGGCCAATCCCATGGAACGCGACCACTGGACGTTCGGAGCGGGGTAAGCTGTCCATCCTCGAACGTGCTCATGCGACCGCAACTTACCACTGTACGATTTCCCAGTCGCAGGATATGTCCCGGGATGGCGCTCGCGGAGCGCGAGATTTTCCTGGCGGTATCACATCTCCTCTGGGCGTTCCAGATGGATGAGCTCCCTGACGAGCCGATCGACCTGGAGGAGTATGACGGGCTCTCTGGACGGTCTCCTGTGCCCAACCGGATCAGGTTGACCCCTCGGGACGAGCACGTCGCGGCAATTCTTGGAGTGTACTAAACCCGAAGATAGCGTGTCCCGGATTTGTATATGTATAACGACGACGACAGGAAGGATTGCTACCAGCGGGCTTCAGCTTCTTCTCGTGCTCGCGCAGGTAGCGAGTGACGCGTGACGACGTGGTTGGCCTTGGGCCACATGAGAAGGTTCTTATATGGGGCTGCCGAATTGTAGATACTTGCCGAATTCTAAGGTGGTGTTCGAGGTGATGTTGAGGTTACCGCCCTGGCGGTTGTGTCAATGGCTGCATCATTGCGCAGTCCGTAAATTATCTTGCCACCTTCTGACTGATATACTTAGTTTCATAGAATACATGTTAGCGTCCTTGACCACCTACGGCAGTGGATTAATCGACTACTCCTAGGTGCAGCCCTGGGCCTCGTAATACTTGAGTACGTGGTGCGATTGATCTACCTTCTTATGCTCACGTTCTTTGTGAACTGAAGGAGGAGTATCCAGCATCGTGACCTCATCCAATGGCCCTCAATCCACAATCGCGCTGTCCCTCCATGGCTGCCAACTCCTTTTCACCATAGGCGGAAGTATATCCTGGAACACCGTAGGTATCGAAGATTCGAAGGAGATACGGGTGAGTCGTACTCGGAGTGCGACTTGGCAAGGTTTCGGGCCGTGGGAAATGTATGGACTACGCGATAGTAACTACGGTGCTGGCGGCAGTCACTGTGCCGTACCGGGTATATGTATCATGTGTGGCAGTCCGAGAAATCTTACAGTCCAGTAATTTAGTTATGTAGACGTAACTTGCGCCCGAGGAGACGGATGTTCTCGGTCGGGTTTCCCCTTTCTCACCGTGTGATGACGGTTGGGAGCCACCTACAACAAGGTTAGTGGACCTACTTTGTATTAGACAGCCCCTCGGTGGTTACCTGCCCTGTCTAGGAACATTCCGCCAGTCTCTCTTGTTTCTTAGTAGACTTCAGAATCACATTTAATCCGGTCGGCGTGTTCTGTGATAATATCATGGTCCACCAGAGAGGGAGTCACTAGTATCCGTACGCGTGTTTGAGAAGACGGTGTGTCAGTCGGGCGGTCATTCACTTCAGAGATAAAAGAATCCCCCTCCAAACGAAATGTATCCGAACGTCCGGTGATAGTACAAGCAAGAATAGTACAACCAACCCTAAACGTCGACGACTAGAGTACGAATCTGCATAACCCCGACGGTGATCAAAAACCCTAAGGCCTTGCCGTCACCGTCCCTATTCGCGTATTTCGTCTCGACGCCTTGCCGCCTGGCTTCTCCATCGTCGTCTTCAGCTGACGGATGGTATTCACGATCTCGGCTGCATACCAGGATCAACAACGCGACGCCGCCAAGGGCAAGGATGGATACTCACCAGCGAGCTTCGGGCTCTCCGCTTCGAACTCGTACCTCTTATTACGATCCGCATCACTGTGGACGACGAGTTTGAAGGTTGCGCTGTTTTTGCTGGACTGCTGGCACGCGACCACGCTCTTGAGATGGTACGAGGACGTCTTGCCGCTGTCGAACAGATGCTTCGCCTTCGTCACGGTGGGGATGATCTACGTGGTCGGTGTTAGCAGCACGTCATGGATATGGTGAAGAATGACGTACGTGAATGTAGCCACCGTCGATGGTGAGCATACGTGCGCTGCGAGTGACCATCATCGGCATCTTGCGGTAAACGGTGTATTTCTGCAGATACGCGCGTCAGCTGGGAAATGCGTTCATCCAGAGGTTGGCGTATGCTTACCCTGTATGCATTATTGTAGTCCAATAGCTGGCTCATGGTCTGCTCCTGGGTGGCAGCATCGGTAGTGAAGATCGACGCTGTGTTAAATACTCGTCAATAAACGTCTAGCTCTCCCTGTCATAATACACTTACCATTCGGGTCGGTCGTTCCCTTCCTCTCCCTAACTTCGACACCGTACTCGCGAAGCATGTTCCTCTTCATAAGAATAAGCTCCCGCTTGCCTTGCAAACTGTGGACAGTGCGGTCGAGAGGGATGTTCATCTTCACGTCGCCGACCTCAACAACGAGCGCGTAGTCTTTCGCGCTGTTCAGCTTGCGCTTCTGCACGACCGCTTCCAGTACTTCCGCCATGTACATACCGCCCGATCTGTGTTTGTTCCAGCGAGAATCAGTACAGAACCCAGACAAATGTCATAACGTATACGTACGCTTGGATGGTGGTCGAAACATGACCGGGTTCGTCTGCCCCACTAGCAATGCGGATACGGAGGAACAACGGCGGGCCATGGCTGGAGGACGGACCGAGCGAACTGGGGAACATGACCGATGACCCAAGCGAACCAAAAAGACCTGCGCTTGTTCCAAGCAGCGTCTCTGCGGTAGGAGGCGCAAGCGTTCCAGTGTTCGTTGTCGCGGTAAGGAGGCCGGTGGACTTCTTCTTGACCACAACGCGGGATATTCGGCGTTGGATCTTCAACTCGACAATCTTATTCTGCTGGACTGAAAGGAGTGCCCGGAGTTAGAATATGGAAGTATACAGACGAGGTATGGAGGTACTGACTCTGGGACGAAGTGGCCTCCAGCACGGCGTAGGCGTCGAAGTTGAACTTGGAGATCTTGCCAGTACGGTCGGGGGCTGTGCAATGTCATTATACGTAAACACAGCAAGCGCACACAGCAGCAGGCACGTACGTGGAAAGTCCTCGTCCACCTCCCCATCCTCCGCTATCCGCATAACCCACCCGGCTGCAGAGCACTTGATCGCCCATTTCGGGTCCTCCTCTCCGCTCAGACCTTCGTCGATCTTCGGCAACCAGCCATCCTCCCAGTACGTGAACAACGCGAACCCGAGCACTTCCTCGACTGTCGCGTCCTTCCGAACGTTGAGATCAAGATCTTGGTTCTCAGGCTCGCGCGCCATCGGGAAATATACGCGCACCACCATGCTCTCGCTCTCAGCCCGACCAGATACTGCGCTGTATAGTTCGGCGAACGGGTTCGACGCCGAGGAACTCGACGTCGCAGCAAGCATGGTAGTCAGCGCAGACTTGGCTGGTCGCATGGGTGCAACCGGTTTCCGCTCGAACATGCCTGTCTGCGCCGTGTGTGCAAGCTTCGCAGTCGACGGCCCTAGGGGATGCTGTGTCTGGCTGTTTGCAGCGGTACTGGGTGCGGGGGTGACCATTTCGAACATAGCATCAATTTGCCCGTCGTCGCGGTCCGGCGAGACAGACGGTCTCTCGCGCTCCATGCCTTCGCGGACAGGACTGAGACGCGAGATGCGTGCGCTTGTGCTCGGGAGTATCGAGGAAGCTATCATGGACGACGCGGAAGTGGAAACCCCAGACAGAAGTGATGCAATTTCAGACGCGCTGTCCGAATTCATGCCCAGTCCTCGGCTTGCAGCAAACTCACTGCGAGCACGAATATTCGTCAAGGTGCTTGCAGCAGAAGGTTCGAGTGGAAACACTTACGGGTCAAACTCGTCCTCGTTGATCTCCATGCTATCATCTCCTTCCCCATCAAAGTCCTCGTCCTCCTCGTCCGCCAATCCATCCTCGCTGCTCTCGTCCGGCTCGGGCTCAGGCTCCTCATCGCTCGACGAGCTAGACTCTTCAGGGTTCAGGTTCATCGGGATCATGGGTACTCGTGGCGCCATCCCCGGCGGGTGGGCACGCGCGAGCAGTCGTTGCCTCCGCCGTGCCTCCATCTCCGCTGCACCCTTGAAGTTGATCTTGGGGACGAAGGCTGGCGGCCGCTGCGGCTCTGACTGTTGCCCTTCTGACACAGATGGCCCTCCCCCGCCATTCTGCTGGATAGGAGACGGGCCAGAGCCCTCCTGCCCTCGCTCCTTGATCGGCGAACTCGGCGACATCGGGGTCGCAGCGATAACCTCGGTCACGATTGGGGTCTCGTCGGAAGGCGCATCGACGGCGCTCGGGTTCCGGCTGTGTCCCTCACGCCTGATAGATAGCCTGCGGGGCATCGAGGAGCGCTTGCCGTTGACTCGCAGCCCCATGGCGCCAGTTCGCGAGGGCCCAAGGATGGTGGTGGTGTACTTGAGATTGGCCCCTGGGAAGCCCGAGTGTCTTCTACGGATCGCTGGAGCAGACTCGTCGTCGGAGGGGGTGGGGGAGGTGGGCATGGCTACCTCGGGCCAGCGCTCGACGTCTGCGAGGCCCGACGCATCGATGTAGGGGTTCGAGTGGAAGGAAGGGTCGAGAGAGATGAGACGGGGCCCATACGGGTCGTCGATATGGCGGAGGTAGTTGAGTCGCAGGTTGTGGATGAGATAGCTACATATGAGCGAGATGTAGGGTATCAACGCCGTGCTGATTAGATGGAGTACTCACTCGGTATCACTGATGAGCGACATGGTGGCTGCGTCACTCCTAAATCCAATCTTACACACCTTCCCCGGCGTTCGAAGGTTGTAAATGACGACGCTGAGTTACGATAGCGAGTGCAGACGAGTACTTAGTAGAGGCTGTGCCTCGAAAATAGTTGGCTCGATCACAAGAGGGGACACTGAGACGCTCGGAGAGGGGCTCGGCAGAGATGAGGACGACAGCAACGACGAGGATGAGGACGGTGACAACGGCGATGAGGGCAAGCTGGGTACGCTGTCCGTGAGAATCGGAGTATAGTTTCCCACGGTGCCAAACCAGACTTTCGTTTTATAAAATGTTTCGATCTTCTCCCTTTGTCATCATTCATGACACCACTTTTGTTATTAACCATATAACCACTCAGTGCAGTGTATAGCAGTACTAGTAAGCCTTCCCTCCTAGTTCAAAATGCATACTAGAACTGACCACCACCAAAATTACACAAGACGTCGCGTAATGTAGTACTTAGCTATAGTACAAAGAGAAACATTCCAGAACGAAGCCGCTTGGGTTTTAGCAAAGAACATGAAGTTGTTACGGGGAGTAGCGTTCCTAAAAGGTCAGGTTAGATTTCGCTATTTTCCTTGATACTCGCACGGATTTGACGACTTACCCTCAGGACGGCGCCCTTCCATTGGAGCGTAGGCACAATGAAGACGCACAGACCCGCCACAATCGCTACTTCAACGCCGAATGTCTGCAACGCGCCGCTCTTCTCCGCCCAGGGGATCTGGAAGTAGGCGACGCCGAACCCACCCAAAGTACGAGCAAGGTTGATCAACCCCGAGATCTCGCCTTGGTGGCGCGGGAAGCAATCGTTGCAGTATGCGTCTAGCATCCTCGGGTGAGCCATTGCCACCGATACGAAAGTGGGTTAATGCTTACACATAGCGACGGTGTTGATCATGACGGCAACCCCGGAGATACCCCAGCCCATGACGAGTGCGCCGATGCTCAAGTGCTCCTGGAATGCAGCCCCAAGGACGACAAACCCAATGATATAGAGCATAGTGCCGATGTAGCACGTCCTATGTGGAGGCAACCATGAGCCCAAACGACGTGTTGTGGGGCGTCCTGAGACTCACCAGAGCCGGTTCTCGGCAATGAACACACCCTTGTTCTTCCGAATGGTGATATTCATCACCCAATCATTGAAGTAGCGACCGAGGAGCTCTCCAACGAGAACGGCAACCTGTTGTCGAGGTCAAGGGTCAGCTCAACACCGTGATCAGCATTGAAGTGACGAACGATTGGGGTCCCGTAGACCGCTGCGATGCCGGTCGTGCTGAATCCGTACCCTTCAGGGGGCGGCGTCCCCAGGAGAACGACATTGGTATTCTTGTATGCAGATGTGTCAGCGTCGGAACCTCGATGTAAGGCCTCAACAGCGAACGCCCAACTCACGTTGGTACCGATGGAGAAACCGAACACCGCCGCCTGGAAGAGAAGGATCATGAGCAGGTGCGGCCTCCAGATGATGTCGATGATCGAGAAGACGGCTGCGCGCCAGCTATCACGGTACTTCGCCATGCGCGCCCCAGTAACACCGACGAGAGTCTCGAAGCGGTACCGCAGGACCGACGCAGGGCGGGGGATCGGGTGCGGGTTCGGGAGCTTCCGGTTGAACATGCTATTGGAAGTGCGTCATGAGGGTCTGTCTTACGCGACGATGAATGCTGAGGTCACGCACGTCTCCTCGCCGAAGAAAGCGATCACGAAGACAACGATGGCATTGTAGATTGCCGCAATACCATACGTCCACCTCCAGCTGTCCGAGGGTGTGGGTTATGAAGACTCGCAGCAACCAAGGAGCTGAGAAACTTACCTAGCGTGGGCGACAATGAAACCCATCATGAAGGGCGACAGGAATGGCGAGATAATGAAACCCATCGTCCAGATGTTGAGCTAATATGGCAGGCCCTCTTCGTTATCAAGTGGATCAGCAACAGGCAGATAACCGCACCTTTCTCGCTTGCATGTGGAACGGAAACAAATCCGTAACTACGTAGAGACCCTGAAGAGCTCGTGAGCAATCATTGTTCGGGATACATAATACCGCTGAGGCACGCACAGTGACTTGCGGAGATGTCCTGTCGTTGGCATCCAGTAAGTATCACTAGCAACGTAGGGGGCGAATTGGGACACGCACGCAAAGAAGCTGTTCAAGCATCGCATCGCTGCAAAGGAGCCGTATCCTTAGTAATGGCCCAGCTTGCAAAGCTCAAATCTCCACTCACCTGCGAAAGTCTTCAAGTTTGGCGCAAAGGTGCAGCCGACGAGCCAGCCCGTCGCCAGGATCTGTGACCAGAACAGAACAGGAAGACGACCGAATCGGTGCATGAGCATCACGGCGAAAATGCCGCCCCACCCTGTAGGCACACGCAGGATGGTCAGCGTGCTTGTTTGACACTTGGAAAGAATGACTGATAAACGCACCGAGCAGGAAAACACTCCAACTGGGATAAACCATGAGTTGTCTCTCGCCTTATCAAGGAAGATAAGGGGCATGTACTTACTTCGTAGTTAGGTTGTTGACATAGCCGGTGGTCGTACCGAATTCAGTCGCGAGGGGGAACAAAGCAGCAACACCGAGAGCAGACTCGAAGTCCGGCGTAATGGCCGCCAGGGTGATGACGAGCAGCTGGACGTTCTTGCGGAACTCTGTCCACTGCATGCGAGCGGGATGAGAACCTATGCAGGGGAGGATCGCAGTCGCAAGTCACGCTTACGTTCTGGGGATCCTCGGGGTCGTCAAGAGGTTGCGGCCAGAGCACCTTCGTCCCGTCCTTCGACAACTTCAAGCGGCTGGCGACAGCCTCACCCAACTCGCGCTTCGCTTCGCTAAGTGCGCATGGTCAGCACATGCGCGCTGCGTCTAGAAAGCAAATACGCGTACTCTGGATCGACGATGAGTCGCCCCGCATTGTGCTCGTGGTATGAAAGGAAGTCGAACTTGAGGTCGTCGTCGACTTGGGAGGTCGACTCCAGGTCGTGGTCCTTCTCAATCACGTCGAGGACGACGGTACTTGGGGTTTTGTTCTTCTCCACGTCGGACATCGTGGTGTCGAGTCGTTCTTGCTGCGTCGGGGCCGGTCTTTTCGCGTGATCCTATACGTGCAGCGCGTGTAGGTGTAGAGGGGGGATGGGGGACCACTGTGAGGATGTTCTGAACCTGAACGAGCCGCGATGAAGCATTTTAAGTATTTGTACTGGCACAATGCGGCAGTATCCAGCGACGGCGTGCGGGACTGACCTTGTGAACATCTTCAAACCGAAGCAGCACAAATTTGTCGCTCGAGTTGCCACGCTTGCCGCGTGAGTTTGGCCTGCAGACAGCTTCGACTTCGCGCTTACTGGAGCCCTGAGGATGCGCACGCTTCTCGCGAGCCGTCGTGTGATCGTGGCCAATGGGTGGCTTCATCCTGGGACCCATCCAATGATCAATAGCATTCAGCCTACGCAGCTGCCAGCGCAAATCGCTCCGACCACCCGGCGGCGACGCGTCACTCCCCAGTCTTCGAGTCCCTTGGTGAATGCTTCTCCCGCCCCTCCCCCACATCCTCACAGCCTCTTGACAGCGTCGATCATACAAATTGGATGAACGTTTTCAAGTCCTACAGTAGGTCGAGGAGGCTCAACTTTCAAGGGAGGATGTCGGAGAAGGTTCGCTTACCAAACGCCGCCCAAGCTTTGATGGGATTCAGGATGATAGCGATGATCGGCACAGTCAAACTTTGACAGCGGTACCTCTGTGCTTCGTCAGAAGAAGTAGAATGGGTGATCATGAGAATGAACCAACTTTGAATCGCGCGTGTTGCAACCTCTCATGCCAAATTTCCGCCAACAGGATCCGCTGAGTCTCGTCTTCTTGCTCATTCAGTCTGTGGCGACCGTTTCAAGTAAGCTGCGCAGCTGCAAGTCGATGACGTTACGATGTCGTGGTGTTCCGTGCGGGCCCCGCGGAATGGCGCATATTGTTAGAGGCGGTTGGAGTCGGGTGCTTCTAGTAACAGCGAGGAGAAGCTCCAGTGAAGACAGCGCATGAAAATATCAAGCTGAAGGTTCAAAGATCTAAGCAACCGTTTACGGTGAGCATATGATATCTACGAACCTCTCAAGATGCCTGTATTTATTTCGTGGGAGTATTCGGGGCTAGGCTGAGGTCAGCATGATTCCGTGATCATTCCGAGGGGCACTCGGCGCCGCGGGACACACGATGGTCGCATGGCAGAGACTGGAGAGCAAGCACTGAAAGCATTCGTCCGAAGCCCATACAATGCTCTGATCCACGCTTCACATGCTTCCGGCAGCCTGTAGGATAGGTGTGTGTGCGTAGCCGACCAAATTTACCCGATACAGATGATGGTTGGTCCACATGTATAGTAATCTGCTCCCATCCGCCTCGAAAGCCGCCCCTGCTAGTACGCAGTTGATTACTGAGTCGGCCAGAGGACAGGAATTTCAAGGACGTCGCCTTACTCAGCCCAACGGAGGGATTATAAACCAAGTCTAAGACGCCTTTGGAACGCCAATCTATTCAGAAAACGTCAGTGACTTCACATGGCCACTGGCATTGAGAAGGGGTTTGAATGCAGAGAAAGAACGCCTCGCGGAGGCCACCAGGGGCCGCTCTGACGGTCTCCTCTGATGGGAGGCGTTATGTAGAAAATGAAACCGGCATGAAGGTATAATCGTGGCGCACCTGAATTATTCCGCATGCGCGAAATGGCGAGTGAAATGCCCGACGAGCATGGGAATTCGGCGCCGTGCAAACGGGGGAGTCCGTGCTCCGACTTTGTCTTTTGCACGGTGACAAAATCCCCAATGCCCTGCGTGATGGGCAACGGAGAAGCATTTCTCTCAGGCCCACTATGAGTTCGATGAGTGCAGTAGGATCGTTGTGCGAGGTCGAGGAGGCGTCTTCGCCGCTGAAGCAAGTGGCAAAGAAATATGGATGTGAGGTTCGCGTCGAGAATCGGGGTAGTAGGAAGCGGTTCCGCTCGAACGAAAAAGACTCACCAGGTCACTTGGCATACTTGAAGTAGTGTGGAAAATATGATGTAGCGAGTTGCGAGTCTAGCCTGCTAGTGCTAGCGCCCCTTTACAAATACCATCGGGTGAGTCCATGTGCAAGATATGATGTTTCTAAGACTTTCTAAGGCCTGAATAAACTGAGCAGGACTGCGGAGTGGGAATTGGGGAAATTAAGAGAGATGACGACCCAACTCACCAACAGAGCCGTTCGAACAGTGTTCCAGATTACCGGCCCCGGCCGGTAGGGTTGCGCTTGCAGTCTGATTATGGCAGACTGTTGAACAAGCCTTCAGGCCAACAGTGTTGCAACGTTATAGGTGAGTAATTGCATGAAAAAGGGGACAAGCTGCCCCCTGAGGACAACATCAGCTTCCAGTGGTGCACTCAGAGTTCCACTGGGCGGCGGCATAGTACTATTACTCACCGTGACAAGCTACAGAAATCGGACAAGAGCTGCTATTTCGCGCACTGTGGGTGAGGATATATCATACCAACCAAGTTTGATTGAACATTCGTAGGAATTTTGAGAGGCGGCGAGCAAATCCGAGTCGGAACAAACGACGAGGATGATGCACTGCCACTTTCTGCGGTCGGGAGGGTCACGTGCATGACGTCACACACATGCACGGTGTGATGTGACTGCTCGTCGGAGTCGGGACCTTGGAGGCTTGTTGGAGGCCACGACTTGCCTGCTTGAGCACCTCTGGACGCATATAGTCACCAATCCATCCTTCGCATCTTGGAGACATTCAAAAGGCAAGCTCATCACAAGTCATATCCTAGGGAATACAAAAATTTGGCAGCTAACTTTCACTGTCTACTCAGTTCAACATTCAACCGATGTTCAACGATCGTAAGGCTTCGTTCAAGACACCCCCACAAGCCGTCAAGGAAGCTCTCATCTCCCAGGAGGCCCGACGAAATCGAGTGCACATCTCTCCCTTCATGATCACGCGATGGTCTGACTGATACCAGGATACCTAGGCACTTGAGGAGCAGAAGCGAGTACGCACATCGCATCAAACAGGCTCCCCGCACAGCATCTCACGTCATTTTCTCCGTCTTTTCAGCGCAGAGCAGAAAGAATCGATTCGACCCGTCAACTGGACAGTCTCGCCGATCTTAGTCTGGGACACTCCGATAACGAAGCGGACGAGGATGAGGATCCGAACGGCCAACCAGATGTCGTCCGCGAAGGCATTGGCCACTTCGCGGGCATGTTGCCTCCCGCCGTGAATACCCCAAATCTCGTTTTGGGTGAATCGGATGAGCCTCTTGCCCCAGAGATCAACATGCAGACGACGCAAGAAAAGAGGCGCCCTAAGAACAAACGGAAGGGTAAGGGACGTGCGCCGCAGCAACAGCAGCACGAGCAGAGTGCGGGAGCACCTCAAGGTTCTGGTGCGCGGCTTCGTGGAACGGGGAAGTCTAAAGGGAAGAACGCCAAGCCGAGCAAGTGGGCCGACAAGTGCATGTATGCCGAGCTCCTGGAGATGAAGGAGGGTGGTTTCGACGCTTCGGCCGATTTGCGCGACGGCATCCCAGAAGACATCGAGACCGGCTGGGTCGCCGTCACCCCTGTACCTACTGGAAAACGATGCCTCGCCGTTACACACCAAACATCTGGGATCGCGGGTGTTGGTGAGTGGCCTCTCATCTATCAACTCGATCGACCGTGAAAAACTACTGTTCTGACCGTGCATAATGATTCTGAGAACCTTTCCTGTGCCATAGTCGCGATTCTTCCTCCGTATATCCTCCCTCTTTCTACCCTAACTTCCGTTTCGAAAGCACGATTTTATGGAGATGTTAATACGTCTAGACACTCCGAACAAAGATAGTTCTAAACATCGGCTCGGCTCGTCGTTCCCCATTGCTCGAAATCCGTTACGTTTTGCGCGATTTTCCCTTCCAGTTGATCTTTCCCGCCTGAATTTATTTCCCGAGTGGTGCTGACGGTTGCCCACAGTGCCTAACACGACACTGCGATCGCGGGTGCTGGGGAAAGCGCTTATGAAGCCGTTCCCATCGACTCTTCCACCGCAGACCGTGCTCGACTGCATCATCGATGACAACTGGCGAGACAACGGCATCTTACACGTCCTCGACGTCATCACCTGGAAGGGCCAGGACATCGGGGACTGCGAGACGCCATTCCGGTACGTGGTCCTTCAAGGTGTCTCCTGCGAGGTTGGAGGTACTGATACAGCATACCCCTTCATCCGGGGCTGTAGGTTCTGGTGGCGTGACACGCGCCTCTCCGAGCTCCCGTCCTTCCCTCCACCGCCCAACGCCGCCACAGAGCCCAACGCCACCACAGACTCTTCGCCCGCACCCGCGCGATACGAGTTCCCGCACCCGACAACCTTTGCCCCGATTCCATACCACACGGACACCGCCCTCTCGCACCTCCTGTCCACCCTGATCCCGCTCACCCGCGCCCCCCGCTCCATCTCGATCACCGTCCCCGTGTTCCCCTCTGCCTCCGACTCTACCTCGGGCGAGGGCGCCATGGACCTGGACGGTCCAAGCGCAGCGCCGCTCGTGCAGCTGCAGCACACGCACACATCCATCGCGCCGGACGGCCTGCTCCTCTATGTCGCCCAGGCGGCGTACGAACCGGGCACGAGCCCGCTCAGCGTCTGGGTTCCTCTCCGCGCGTACCAGACGCGCGAGGAGGCACAGGCCCACGCAGGGACGAGCGTCGCGGAGAGCCCTCTAGATGTGTTCGAGAGGTGCGCTGCTTGTCGTCGTTCGTGGCTCGTTTGGACGTGTGCGTTCTCACTCATTCACTCCTTTTTTTTGGCCCCTACATAGGCTGGTCCGCAGGAGGCTCGCGCTGGGAAGTGCGCATCAGGGCACCCCAGAGATCGAGATGGCACCATGACAAGTATTGCAACCAGTTTCACACCAAGACGGTCCAAGGCCAGGGGTTAACGACGAAAAGGGTCTATACAAGACGGGAATCCATTACTAACCGCCCATGCGGTGACTGTCTACTAGTCTATGATGCGTCGATGTCAATGTAACGTGAGTGTGTAGATCCGGGGGTGCGAACGCGAATGTGAATGAGAGAAGCAATATCCTATACATATTTGTGCGAACTGGCGGATGTGTATCGAACGATCGGATCGCGGTCTAGTCATCCATCTCTTCGGCAAGCGTCAGCCGCTCGCGGACAAGTCGTGCGACGGCCGCACCGTCGATTGGAATCTCGTTGCCCTGGAATCCCTCTGGATAAGCCACTTGCGGCACGTCTGGGCGGGTGAAGTGCCTAGGCAAAGGATGTGTGTAAGCGAGCAGGCCCGTGTGTAAGCAGGAAGCGGGGGCTGAGTAACGCCTGAGTAAAGAGGCACGCACTTGTCGTTCCAGAACCCGTAGTGCACCATGCCAAGCGCGCGGGTCGTGTATTCGTAGTCGTGTGCGAAGCCGCCGGGGTAGAAGAACTCCATCACCGTCGATCGCGGCGTGGGCCGCATCCACAACAGCGCGGTCAGCCCGTTCCCGTGCACACCCATCATGATCTATCACGGCCAATATTAATGAGCAGTCTGTGTGCGCAATGGCGGTGCGCTCAGCTCACCGTCGTACGCCCCGCGAGCTGGAACTGCTCCTTGCGCGTGAGCTTGTCCATCTCGACGACGTTCACCTCGTACCCGTGCGCGTCCCGCAGCTTGTACAGCTCCTGCACGAGCCGCTCGTGGTCCGCCTGCAGCAGCATCCGGCGGTTCCACCCCTGACGCGAGATGTACGTGATGACGGGCTTCGTCTCGATGCCCTGCACGGCGGCGGCGTCCGTCGCCTCGCCCTGGAGGGAGAACCCGACGATGTTGTTGCGGATCGTCGTCCACCAGTTGACAGAGCCGGGGAGCGCGAACGCGTTCGCGGCCGTGCGCTGCGTGCGGAGGTACATCTCGCCGTGCATCGCCGCCGCGCGGTCCGCGAGCACGACGCGGTCGAGCACGACGGTGCGGTTGAGCGCGGCGCGCTCCTTCCAGTCGTTCATGAACTCCATCAAGAGCGACGGGAACGCGGCGCGCACGACCCACTGGTTCATCTGCGCGTAGTCGCGCCAGTTGTTCGAGTCGAGGTGCGGGAAGATCATCCGGCGCGGCGCGGGCAGCGAGGTCTCGCCCGAGGAGGGGATCGTCGGGTCGAGGGAGGAGTAGGTGCGCCAGAAGCCGAAGAAGAGCTCCGCGGACCAGTGGTAGTAGTGTGTTATGCTGACAGACGACAGGTGAGTTTGTGTGTTCTAGACAAAGCGATACATACCTACAATTGTTTCGGGTCATACGCGAGCCACTGAAGAAAAGGAAGCGAGCCGTGAGCGACGCGGTAGGAATCCATAGTACGGTTGTAGACTCACTGATACACCGTCAAGCCTGTCCGCCTCTGCGCCGAACAGTTGGCGTGCTTCAGCGGTACTGATGACGCGCATGTTCTGGTCCGTGGGGTCTCGAAGGGAGATGTCCTTGGGGTCGGATGTGATGAAGACACCGCTGGAAAGGATGTATAGTCGGTCAGGGACGCTCTCGGGTTCATCGGTGACGACATAGAGCGTGCCATTGAGGAGGTAGAGGCGATCGAAGATTGTCCACCCTGGCGTGAAGCTGGGTCAGCTCATAGGATCTTTCCTGATTGTGACAGGAAGAGAACGTGGTAAGGGCACGCGGAGGTGAGAGAACGCGTCGTCCACACAGCGCATAAGAGGGTAGCTCCGAAACGCAAGCGGGCAGCGCAAGGCGGATTGCCCATCCGCCCCGAAGGACGGATCCAGGTCGTGTGCACGTAACTACGCTCGTACGACCAGCTCTCTCGGTCCCCGCTTGGTCCCCGCTGACTTCGCGCTAATGGGACGGATCGGGACCCGTCTCGTAGCCTTCTGACTGCGAGGGAGGAGATGCACGAAGGAGAGCCCCACCGGTCTTTACTGAATCAACAGACGTCAAGGAAGGGTCTCTGGGCGGTCCTCTCTCTCCCGCCTTCCCATGTTAGATCACGGAGACCACTGACGTGAAGCCCTCCCATGACGTCTGGCGACGAGACTACACAATCGATACGCACTTAGCCCAGCTTTCGTCTTCATAACGTGCCAATTCATGATTCTGATCTGTGTTGCTATCCATGCTTAGCAGACTGCTATGTCGCGGACCACTATCCGCCTAGTGAGGCGCCTACAAATGTATGCAGCCTCCCTATCGTCATGATAGGAGTACTGCGGCCGAGCTGCTCCCTTTCCCTCGGGAGACGTCGAGAAACACCTTTTCTGAGCGCAATGCAGGAACCCAGCAAAGATGAAGGGATAGATAGAGTGTATGAGGGAGATTGGACAGGTCCAGACGTTATGGCATGAATGCGTCTATATGCAGGTGCCCAACGAGAACCACGACGACTTATACGCTCGGACCGAACGGAAATGAGACTCACCTGGAACATGAGCAATAATCTTTGTCTCCGGGACCGGTCCAGCCCCCCAGCTCAGCGGCGCATTCAACGCCTGGAGCGTGTATTGCGTCTCGAGCGTTAACGGTTTTGTCGCGATCTCATCCTCAACGATGTATGGTGAGCGGGTGAGGTCGGAAACATGGGCAGGGTGCCTTTGGAGGTTTGCGGTGAAGAAGAGTAAGCATCCGAAGAGCACGACGAGTAGAAAGATTTCTCTGGGTGTCGGGTGGAATGGCGGCATGCTGGCGGGATGACGAGACCGGTCCAACAGTCAATTTCGATACGGAGATACGCTTGGACGGGTATCCGAAGCAGGCGGCGACTTGTTCAGAACATTAAGGAGGAAGGAGAGGATGGAGAGATGCAAACGCCAAAGAGTCGACGTCAGTGTCAACTGTGGCCCCCTCGCAAACGCCCACGGCCCGGTACCGTTGAAGACCCCGAAAGTTGAAACCAGTCCGGGGTCCTCGTCGACATTACCGTTCACTAGTAGGCAAGTTCGTTATATGACCGTCCTCCCTCCCCGCACATAGGTCATTTTAATCGTCTGCCTTGGAAGACAAGGCAAGTTCCAACTTCTCAGTTTCCTATAGGCTGCAGCCCCGTGCGTACTGCACCCTATTGCACCCTCTCATATGTTCTCGCGAGTTTCAGTGTTACACCGCACGCGGTAAAGCCGCCCTTGGGATAACTCCAGTGAAAGTGCCACTGCAAGCGGCTCAATGACTGCTGGTGCAGCATCATGCACCATTACCGCGAAGAGGTGGGCATATTCTTTCTCTTTTAGTACAGAGAACTTTCCTTCTGACTCGGGTTTACGACCCCCCCCCCCCCAGTCTTCTCAATCACACGTACGACGAAGTTGATGTAGAGTGCCAGTACGGGGACAGCCAACCGTGGCGCATCTATCTATTTTATTAACTTCCTGAGCTGCGTGGGAGGGAAAGCGACCGTTGCAGCGATACAGCTATGAGGTTGTGTCTCGGCTGGCTCCCAATCGCCTCGGAGAACATGTCTGTGCAACTGGGACCACTCTCCATGGTTGACGACTCCCCTCACATGTCCAATAGGTCCGCCTCCGTGGAGAAGGCCGAGCCTGATGCATTTGAAGTCGATGAAGGTCGCCAGAACGAGGCGTCTGTGCCTCTCGACGACACGGAGATATACCAGTTCCTAGTCGCTTATCAGGAGGGGAACGCAGGGAGACTGGTGCTCGACCCAAGGTCAGTGCGTCATGTTTCCTATGCGCTTACGTTTGGACTGATATGCACAATAGGTCTGTTCCAGCAGAGTTCGGGGAGCGCATCAGTCAACAACTGAAGCTCTCACAGGACGGATCCAAGATTCTCTGGCCACAACCAACGGATGATCCTCACGATCCTCAGAATGTGAGTCGGAGAGGTTGAGTGCATGTAAGTATTGCTGAGGACCCATCGTATGATTAGTGGAGCACGGGTCGGAAGACACTAGTACAGCTGACCATTGCCACCCTAGCGGCAATCGTACCTGACTTCAACGTTTCGATCGGTGAGTAGCCCTCTTCCCCTGTAACTGCGTTTCTCATGCTTGGTCTCTCTACATTTGCAGGAATCACGTCGGTGTTTGCCATGGCACAACAATTCGACACCACACCTAACCGTGTCAAGGTGGTCTGGCGCCCGCACCTCTTCGCGATCCTCTGGTACGAAGGCGTTCTGTTCGGCTTCCAGATCGGTTTACATGTATGTGTGCGCGACGCGTTGCCTTGTGCCGTGGATGATCTGACCGGCGTTCGGCGGGTTTTGTTAGGTGACGAACGCGGTCATCTTCGCGAACCCGCCGCCGAACGGGTATGGGTACGGCCAGATTCAGATCGCAGCGACGTATGCGAGCTCCCGGTGCGTCTCATTATGTGACAGGAAGCTTTTCTGCGCGTTCTTACCGGAAGTCTGGCTTTAGGTCGCGGTACTGATAGGACAGGTCGTGGGGCGTTATCTGATCGACTGGCTGCTCAAGGTCACGGTCCGGCGGAATAAAGGCGTGTTCGAGGCTGAATGTCGGCTGTGGTGAGTCCCATCAAGCAGAGTAGCCGTGCTTCGCCAAGAATGCACTCATCCATCATATCCGTTGTGCTCGCAGGACATGCTACCCCTCCGTGGCGCTCTTCGTCTGCGGGTTCATACTGGAAGGCGCGGCGTTCCAGTTCCACCTACACATCGCTGTCCTCGTCGTCGGCTGGCTCTTCGCCCAGATTGCAGTCATGATGAACACGTCTGCGGTTTGTGAGTGCTTCATATGTCCGGTGACTAATGATCAGGGCGATTTCGCTGACAAACTGCCTGCTACGGCGTTGAAGATGCGTACTGCAACAATTGTTTCCCCAAATATCAGGCAAGTGGTTGTCAAGATCTCTGAAGCTATCCGGAGACACTCATGCCGTTCTGCGCGCTCTAGGGCGAGATCTCTGCGCTGATCAACCTTGCGAGGAGCCTGGGCGTCTTCAGCATCGCGTATTTGGAATGGGTCACCCGCAATGGAGCGCTTCAGGCGTTTGGGGCAGAGGCTGGGATCGTTGCGGGGCTCTTCGTGTTCATCGTCCCTGTCCTGCAAAGCAAAGCCAATACCTCCGAGTGAGTCTCGTCTTTAGCGTTCTCCGGGAAACCGGTCCTCCCTGTCCGCGTCCTCATCATCGTGTTCCGCAGGCCCATTTCGCCGCCCACTAACCGGGCCTAATACGCTATAGCTATATGTATGCTCCATTGAGGGAAGGCACAGTGGGTGGGAACCATGTACGTCATTCAGGTCTCCGCGTCCGGGTGGGAGACACCTGTCGATACAAACAGCAGCCCAGAAACCACTAGGTCGGTTCGAACAAGAGGCAGGCTCTGAATTGAGAAGGATCTCTCCCTCCTGCCGCCGGGGTGTTAACGAGGCTCGGACTACTACCACGAAAGATGTACTCACGCTGGACACATTCATCTCGCTGTCACGACCTCGCACTCGCCAAGGTACGGCCTCCGCCCAACCTTCGTCGCTCTAGCAGCCAGATTTGGTGCCTAGGTGATGGGAGCATGGCGTCTCGCTGGTCCGGCGAACGTCCGTTGTCCTTCGGTTCGACGGTGCGGCGCCGACGAGCGTGTTAACAGAGCTGGTCTACGCCGATAACTGTCTTCTTAGTTTCTGAAGCCTTGAAACCGGCTCACCGCACTGCAAGGAAGCCGGTGGGCGATAAGTAGAGGTTATGAAGGGATAGCATCCTCGGAGACGCACCTCGGAGACGATTCCTCGAGCGCAGCTCCGGGAACTTCTCGACGAGCGCCTGCTCGTCCTCGTCTTCGTCCGGAGGGAGCCGATAGTCAAATTCAAATACCAACTCCGTCAACGTCTCCGCCCAAGGAGCCTCGGAGATGGCATCGTCCAGTTCTCCAGCAAACGTATGCAGGGACGCGAGGGCATGCGAGCTGTGCTGGAAGGCCAGCACGATGCTCCGTAGGGCGTGTCCTGGGGAGGCCGGAGGGAGGTGCTTGAGCAGCCAAACGAGCCATGTCCAGTCGGGTGATACTTCGCGCTCGTGCCGGCAGTCGAACCGGAGGGTGCGGAGGGCGGTACAACTTGACATGTCCAACTGCTTCTCTGTCCGGTTCAGAAGCGAGCTCAGCCCCGCTTACGAGGAACGAAGAGCAGGGAGCACAGCGCACCTATCACTTCGAGTGGGAACCGGGAACCGGTGGACCTCTTGGAAATGCTGAGCGTGAGGTTCTCAAGGGTCGATCCCGCAGAGGCCCACAGCGTGCCCAACGCTTGGTGTGGGTCGTTGACGGAGAGCTCGTACGAGATATCGACATCTCGTAAGGAGGGGGATTTGTTGTACGCAAGGAGCCAGTCTATCGGGGATGTTGGGTAGTCCGCGACGATCTTGAGCGTTCTAAGGAACGGTAGTTCGTATCCAATCGCAGCCGAGGTCTCCGGATCCAGTTGTCGTTGGCAATCTAGGTGAGCCGCATGTATTGATTCTAGGTGGGCGAGGGCACGGAGGACAATGGAAAAGTCCGCGACGGTGGTGAATGAAACGTCGAACAGGTCTAGGAAGGTGATGGATGTGAATTGCGAAAGTGCCAGAAGATAATCGGGGCTGTATCGCGTAGGGAGCCATAGCTGATGATGCATTGTAAGGCGACGGAGCTGAACTAGGGGGTACGAGGAGAGCGAGAGTGGGAAACGAGCAGCGATAGACATGGCTGGGCGGAAGAGAGCGAAAATGGAGTTTTCGGAGATGGATAGGTCCTTGATGATCGGCACGATATCTGGTGTGGATGCGAGCAAGTCAAGGAGGCTGTCGAGGTGTCTGGGGAGGTTCAGCTCGATAGTGTGGAAGAGGTTGAAGCGGCTACGAGGTAACCATGCTTTGCAGACAACCGATGTCGAGCGGAGTGTCTTCTCGTCATCGATACAGTCGATCGCCAGCTCGAAAAGCTCTATAGGAAGCTTTCGCGTCTCTTGAACCTGCATAGACCCTTGGAAAGGAGGGATGGGGACTGCAGACGAAATATGGGGAACCGGAGGTTCTGCGTCCAGAATTACTTACATGATAGAAACCGCCGCAGTTTCTGGACTGAGCGCTTGCACTGCCACATTCAGTAGCTACAAAGGCAAGGTTGACTTTGTTTGAAAGCGGGACCGGCATTCACTCGCATTGGTATGTCTTTTTTTGCAAGACAAGACCTCCTGTCAAGGAATGAACCGGAAACGATGTCCAAACCCGCAATATTAAACATATGTCAGTCTAGTTAGATAAGCCAAATCGGAAATATGTGCAACATGGAACGGTATCGACACCGAACGGAATTATATGTATACAGATGGGAGGTGCATCCTTTCGCCACAAGCTCGTAAGTCGCAAAGTTACAGACGCGCGAAAGTGAGCAGTCGTATGGGGAGGTTTTTTGGTTTTTTTGGTGCCAATCAACGCAACGCGGATCTACGCTTCGCCATCGTCCGCAGCCTTGCGGTCCGCCTCTAGCCGGATGCGGACTTTCTCCACTTCGCGCTCCCAGTCTGTATTCAGGCAGAGCCAGACGCCGACCGCGGCACAGTACACGAGCGAGACAGTAAGGCCGATCCAGAGACCGTCCAGTTCCATATTCCGCCAGAACGCCAGCCAGATCCCGAACGGTATGCCTGCGGGTGACATGGGGAATACGTGTCAGTCCCGAATAGCGGCAGGAAGGAAGTGCGGGCAGAAGAAAAGAAGGGAGGAGCTGAGGACGCACCGATAACGTAGTACGCGCTCAGGTTGAGCAATGCGCCGGTGAATTGCTTGCCCACGGCGCGCAAGACGCCAGCCGTGACTGCGCTTAGGCCGTCAAAGACCTGGAAAAGAGCGACTAGAGGTAGGATCGATGCGACGAGGGAGACAACGGCTGTGATGGGGACCGGCATTAGCTCTCTAATGTTCTGCATCTGGGATCGGAGGATGACGTACACGGATCGTCGTTGAACAGATGGGCCCACGAATGCCTGAAGATCATGAACATAGTGCTGCATTTGGATACGCAATGAGTCCAATATGACTGGAACAAGCCTGAAACAGAAACGGACCTCCAAACGGCGCTGATGACGAGTGACATGAGAATGGCACACTTCGCCGCGACGTCAGCCCGCTTGGCGTTTTCTTCTCCAAGGAGGTTACCAATGCTGCCATGAATGTTAGAAGGGGCCCGATCATACCCAGGATAGACACGCTTACCGAACAGAAGACGCCACGCCGAGAGCGAACGGCCCCTGATACGTTGTCGAGGCGGAAACGAGCAAAACGGATTGCGTCGCAAGTGCGGTGGGCCCAAGTCTGCATACTTCTGTCAGAGTCGAAATGACAGCGGCGCATCAAAGCAAAACTCACTGGCTAGCAGCGACTAGGGAAAGGAAACTCGTTAGTCTCGCGTACAATTCGAGTAGAGAAAGCGACACTCACGGCCGACAAGTTCCCAGGACCACCACTCGCTCGCCACTTGTCCCACGCCGGAAAGACCGAGCTGGACCAAAACACCCAGACTGGTGAAGCAGCGCATAGACAATGGATGCCACGCCGTCTTCGGCACGAAGAACATGCCATAGAAAATGGACAGGATGGAGATAAGATTGAACGAAATGGCGGTCGCAATGGGGGCGCCGATGAAGCCGAGTCGGAATGGCTCAGGACCCCACACTGTTCGAACGTGTCTCAGTAAGCGTCGGCTAGAGGAACGTTGACGACGTACCAAGTAGATAGTTGAGCAGCGCGTTCACAGGTGCCACTCCAAGGATGATTCGTGTGGGCACGGCGAAGAGACCTGTCCAATGGCGGATGAGACGTGGTCATGGGCATTGTGGCGTTGGACAACGACAAACCTTGCGATTGGAAATAGCGGCGCGATATCGCATTGAATGCGTAAGCAGGAAGTCCGAAAGACGCGTACTTCAGATAGATAGACGCAAACCGGGCCACCTCAGGCTCTTGCTTGAGGAAGAGCAAGATGCTTTCCGAACTCCACCAGACGAACATGATAGGCTGTTACCATTAGAGGAATGTTGTCAGACCCGATGACCTGACATGAGACGCGCGGCGTGGCATATGTCACTCACCACAAGGGCGGCTGCCATTACGACGGCTATAATGGACAGATCAAGTCAGAACGTGTGAGATACCGAGGAATGGTGCTAGGCGCGGCGGAAGTCAGACACTCACCCATACGCTGGGACCAAAGGCCCACCAGCTGGGGCTGGGAGGATGTCCACGCACTAGGAAGCATAGTGTCCAGTGTACTTGCGAAACCTTGGATGATACTGAATCCCGACACACTGGCGGTCATGGAGCCAAGCGTCGAGGCGGCGAGAGCAGTGGTAGACAAGTGTCCGATCGAGACGACCGAAGCTACGACGAGCGAGTACTCAAACAAATGAGTCCTACATATACACAAGTCAGTACGAAGGGAGCATAAGGTTGGGGGACGTGAACGTACCCAAACACAGGGAGGGTGTATTTCATCAGAATCGTCATCTCCTCCCTGAACATGTCGCCTAACCGCACCGTATCATCGTCCGCTCCCGTGTCGCATTCTTCCTCGATGCGCGGAACAGGTGGGGCAAGCAGCGGCGTGTTTTCGGTGGGCCCCTTCAGGTGTGGGCCTGAGCGGTGACCATGCTTGTCTGGGAGGGGACTCATGATGGGGTTGAAAGGTGGGAGGTGAGAGTTGGGGAAACTACTACGACGGTGGGTGAGTGGCCGGCTACCGCCGTCGGCGTGAATGGGTACACCGGAATCTTCATCTTCTTGTTCGTCGATGTACGAGGAGGGCGCGACACTGCTCGCTTCGGCTTGTTCGCTCGCGCCTGTGACAGCGTCGGGTTCAGCGGCAGAGTAGCGCGAAAGCAACGCGTAGTCCGACGGCAGCGAAGAGGGGGTGGAATAGTGGACGTATGTGAAGGACATTGTGGTGTGTCGACCCAGCCGAGTTCCGCGCTCGTTAAGGGCTTTGAACACCGACAAATGTTGAAACTTCCGCATGTAAGTAATCGGCCCGTATCCCGGCTCCGCATGATCCGGCTCGCACGTCATTGGTCCTCCGCGTTGACCAAATCAATGTTAGTCATTAGTAAACAAATCAACTTCCAAAACTTACTTACCGAGAGCTATGTGGATAAGTAACTGTTATCGGATATTGGAAGTCCGCTAAGACCGGTAAGCCTTTGGATTCGCCGACCCGAGTTGATTCTCTCTTACCACCTCATCCTCTAGCTTATGGCCGACGCGGAGCCTACGGCTCCCCCACTACAACCCCCTCTCCAAAACACATCCTCGCCTCGCGACCTGGAACCGGATGCCGCCGACATAGAGAGATACAAGAAGTGGTGGGAGGAGAGTAAGCTGAGGAAGCTGCGCGGCCAGTACGAGAGCGCCTTCGTCCAGCTGTCGCAACTGGTGAGTATAATATCCTGTTCATCCTTCCGTGTGTCGTTGACTTTTTATGCGCTGGTAAGGTCAATGAGAACCTCTCAGCCCCTTTGAACATCGCGTCAGTGCGCGTCCGCGGCGCCGTACGGACACGCGAGTCCTTCCTCGGATCCCTCATCGACCCTTACCTTGCCCCATCTCCGGATGAGCCCCAAACACTCGCCACGGCCCTACGCAAAACCAAGGAGATGAAGAGTCTACTCGAGGAAACCGACCTGTTCAGCCACGTCGAGGCCGTCATCGACAGGAGCCGCCACGCGCTCGCACATCCGGATGATATCGACGTGATTTTTCTGGCGAAGGAGAAGGGGAGATACTTCTTGAATACGAGTACACAAGTGGGGAACAATGAGGGTGGAGCGGTGAGTGGACGTCTTTGCTTGGGGTTGACGGTGAAGAGTTGGAAGTCGCGTTCCGGACTCCCCCGTATGTAGGAAGACGAACCCTCACCCCTAAAAGGGGAAGTCGTCATCCTGAAGCCGGGTCTATAAGACGTAATGGGTGAGGCCTTTGCATGGATTGTTCGCGTGTTCCGGACCGACGCATATTCCCAAGCGACGCACGTTCGTGTGACGCCCCTTTCCCACTCAGGACGCATTTAGCCAAGTGCGCGATGCTCATAAGTAGTTAACTGACGAACCTTCTTGCATCACAGAGTGGAACATGTCGCGTGCGCAACGCGTTCGGCGGCGCGGAGACTTTCGAGGCGAACGTCGCGTTCGCGACGAAGACACGGATGTCGTTCAATGCGTCACTATCCAAGCCGCTCAGCTCGGACTTGAAAACGCGCGGAGAGGTCGCCTTGTTCGGTCTGGAACGCGACAACTCGAGCTTCGCGAGCAGTTCCGAGGGTCTGCGTGGTCTCAGGGCAGTCGTCAGGGTGAGCTAGGTCAGTTCCATCTTCCATAGTGTGTTATGGATAGCTCACACGGCCCCATGTATGCGTGTTGCAGACAGGGATACTTCCGACCGGTTCACATGAATTTGGGTACGAAGCCGTCCTGAGGCAGATCAGCAACCTCGCGCCTTCGGCATCGGTCAGCATGCGCGAAGCTGCTGGCCAATCTGTCAAGTCCTCCGTCTACCACTCTTGGACGCGGGACACCCGTGACGATAAGATCCTTGGTACGCGGGGATCTTACACGAAGTTGTTCCACGAGTTAGCAGGCGCGGGAGGAGACACGTCCTTCTACAAGGCGGAAGCACATGGGCAGCTCGCCCGTTCAATCTTCTCTGGTGTGGTACGTTCCTGTGCACGCAGCTCGCAGAAATCACGACGCTGATCATGAACCGTTTTCCCTAGACGCTGTCGTTAGCTGCGCGCACCGGCGCACTCTGGAACTTAGGAGGACAGTCGTACTTCTCGGATCGATTCCAGTTAGGTGGTCCAGTGAGCGTGCGGATGTTCCGCATGAATGGCATGGGCCCTCACGATGGTGGTAAGTTTTGATTTTTTTCCTTCCATACAGATCCTGATTTCTGGACGTTTGCCCCGCAGTGGATTTCCTCGGAGGCAACCTGTATTGGTCTGCGGGCGCTAGCCTGATCTCCGACTTCCCTCGCAAGCCACATTGGCCTGTCAAAACACACCTTTTTCTCAATGCCGGCCGGCTTGACATCATGGACAAGTGTATGTCGCATGGGATCTTGGTTTGACAAAGACTCATTGTCGTTTTCACAGCCCGCCCATTACTTGACAACGTATTGTCGAGTATATCCAAACCGTCCATCTCCGCTGGTGTAGGACTCGTGTACAAACTAGATCCCGTCCGTGTAGAGGTCAACTTCGGCGTTCCGCTAGTCGCGAGCAAGGGCGACGGGGTGCGGAAGGGGTTCCAAGTCGGCATTGGCCTGGACTTCCTGTGACAGTTGGTGCGAATACCGTCCATGTTAGCCACTCCGAGGAGAAAGCGCGTTTGTCATGCTGGCGTTACAGCTAGCGAGCCACGACCCCTGCTTTGATCTTTCTAGATGCAGCCTTTGTTGGAGGTTATATATATATATGCCACTTCAGCGTACGCTGGTTCTCACAGTTCTCCTCTTCCTGACATTGCAGACTCGCCACCGGCACTCGAACCAAACAAGTAAACATTATCCTTCCGCAAATGTGTTACTACGAAGTTCCAGTGATCCAGTGGCTTCCTTGCGGCCACGCTCGATCCATCGCTGCGGTACGGCGGTACTGCAACTTCGAGCAAGATCTATCCATTCCACCGAGCTCTCGCATGGCCCTCCCCGAGGCATGCACGTCACCGGAGTACTTCGAATGCCGTATCCCCGTTCAAGCGCTATGTCCAGGCTGTGCCTGGGCTGATTACCATTCCCGTGTGGAAGAGGCAACCGCCCTTTTCGGGCCAGAGGTATTTCCATTCGTCCAGAGGCCACCATATCTGATTCCTTTGTACAGGGACTGCAGCTGGCCAGAGCAGTCGGGGCTCATTGGGTTGGGACCGACCCCGGTGGAGTTCAGAGACGAGGAGCGCAGGGCCCGCGTCGCGGAGTGGGTGCTGTTACAGACGCAGTACCGGTACGAGGCGGTTCAAAGGAGCAGTCTGTGCGCGATGGGTGGCGCGTCCGTCGAATGTCTGCCTCCTGGGTGGATAGAGAGGACACGGACGCGCTTGATGGTCCCGCTGAGGCTACCAGCTCATCAAGATGCTGACAATGCACGTATCGGGGCGGGTCAAGAGGAGCGGCCAGAACGGCGCGGATTCGGAGAGGGTTGGAGAGGTTGAGGTCGTCGAAGGTCAGTAGCCATTTCGACCACCTATTAGCGGACGCCTGCATAATGGTGACTTTATCTACTTAGGTTACCGTCGCAGTGGTGGTCCGGGAAGCGGGTTCCCGGGGGGAGCAGGGGGGTGACGGAAGAAGTGTAAGTGTGCGATCTACGCATGTGTAGTCAATTCAAGAAGTTGATGCTTATCGGGTTGTCATCGCATGCAGGATACGCCAGCAAGTTCTGAGTTCTGCTCTGGGCAATGATAAGCCCTGTGCCTATTGCTAGGACATTCGGACCTGTCTCTCATTCGTGCGTCGCAGTTGTATGTCGTTAACATTCATGTACGACCACGAATGGCAGAATCTGCTATTTACGTTGGTGAGCCTTGGGCCTGCTAGGGATTCCTGTACCGTCATTGTGTCTCTGGGGGTCTGGTGCATATATGTCGGCGTGCTTGCGATTTGCATGAATTCCCTTCTTTTTGAGACGGGCGCCCGAGATACTTCCATTATTTCTTTTGGCGCCCTTTGCGTCTTGCACTCGATCCAAGTGAGTCGCGTGCTACATCGCATACGCACTGATTACACCGTGGTAGACGATATAGATTGTGAGTGGGATATATATTTTCTGCGCATGTTCTAGTCTGATGGCCGTTCCAACCCCACCAGAGATAAGTAGGTCACGGACGCGAACCTCTTATCGCGCCGTCCTTCGCTCGTCCGGATAGCGGGTGATCCTTTGCGCTACAGCGCTCCCAACCAGGCTTCGCAGATATATATTCTTTTGCGAATGTCATGCGGAATCGTCGACGAGCACACGGCATTGGGTCACCGGAACTCTTCCCCTTCCAGCTGCTGATCTTCCTCTGGGATTGGTCTTGCTCAGGCTCGCCTAGACAACGACAATGGACGTGCACGACGACAGCGCCCTCCCCGCGACTCCGCAGCTTAGGCGTTCTGAGTCTCTGAGCTCGACGGAGAAGCAACCTCACGTTGAGGATGCGAAGGATAAGGCCGATGTTGAGTCGTTCAAAGCCATTAGCGAGGATGTCGATGAGACGATCATCAAGAAGGATGAGGACGTCGCTTTGGAGGTGCGTTCCCTTGCCTTGCCCCTCACCTGTGCGCAGTGTCTTGACTCGGCGTTCGGTATGTAGGTCATTTCGGCTGACGACGACCCGACCCTGCCTGTGTTCACGCTGAGGACGGTGTTCTTGGGCATCGGTCTGTCCGCATTCACTTCGGTGCTTGCGACGATATATACGTTCAAGCCCCAGGTGAGTGATTGTTATACCAACAGCTCTTTGCTTCCCGCTGAGCTTGGACGCCATAGAACGCGACTGTCTCGCAATTATTTTGTTTAATCATTGCCTACATCCTAGGTAGGGCAATGCATAGTACGTGTTTCCCTTTCATAATTCTGCGTTTCAGTTCCCGAAGCTTTCAACCTAGGCATGATGCCGACTACTGGGTATTGGCGTTACCTAAATCCGGGGCCATTTAATATCAAGGGTATGCCTGTTGTTGCCGCTTTGCGCGCTGTCCTTTCTCTGACCTCACTGGTAGAGCACACTGCGATCGTCATCATGGCTTCCACCGCATCTACTGTTGCGGTGGCTATGGAGGTCATCGCCGCTCTCGGTAGAGAACCCATTCCATAGCAAGAGCTTCTACCATGTCCTGACCGACTCTCTAGATTTGTTCTACAATATCAAGTTGAATCCAGCTTTGGCGATTTTCCAGATCTTTGCTAGCCAGATGATCGGCTATGGCATCGCGGGTCTTCGTGAGCAACCAGACCCAACTTTGTAGGAGCTACGCTGACACTACTCCAGTTCGCACTCTCCTGGTCTACCCGACCTAGTACGTTGCATACTTTCGGTTGTGTACATGCGTCATTAACGGCGATGCCGAACAGTGCTTTCTACCCGACGTACATCTCGGTTGTGAACTTGCTCCAAAGCCTGCACTTCGGTGGGGTGCTAAACCACAAAAAACGGCATGTTCTTATTTCGGCATTGTAAAAAGACAGGTTCTAAAGTCATTTGCGAGCAGCCGCTACTTCTGGATCGTGTTCACCGCGATCTTCCTCTGGGAATGGTACGTAGTTGTTCGGACGCAGCAAGTCAGGCAGATAACTCACGGCCACGTCCAGGATTCCTCAGTACCCCTTTCCTCTCCTAACGGCTATCTCTATCATTTGCCTGGTGGACAACGGACGGCACACGTTCGTAAGGAACCTGTTCGGTGCCGGCTCGAGCAATGAGGGCATTGGTCTCTTTAGCTTCAGCACCAGCTGGACCCTCATTACTCAAGGCAACCCATTGGTCTGGCCGCTGCGTACCCGTACGTAATGCTTCATCGTTTGATGTCCCCTGCTATAACTGATGTATGATATCATAAACAGAGGTCAACTCGTACAGTAAGTCGTTATTTTGGCTTTACTCCCTCTCCTATCTCACCGTTCAATCTAGTCGGCATGGCGTTGGGATATATCATCCTGACAGCCTGTTACTACACCAATGTCTTCAACGGCCGTGATATCCTCTGGATGTCGCAGTCGCTCTTCAACGATGAAGGAGGATCGTACAACCAGTCCGCCATTCTCACGCCGCAAAACACTCTCGATCCCAGCAAGCTCGATTCTGTCGGTCTCCCGCGGTACACAACCACCTACGCGATCTCGCAAATGTGCTACAACTTCAGTCTGGGCGCTGCCATCGTCCACGTTCTGCTCTGGAACTGGCGCGAGCTCTCCAAGGCTTTCGGAAAGATGCGCTTCATGCAATCGTCGCAAGATATCGATGACCCTCATTACCAAGGTATCTACCGGATGAATGGCCCTCGAGGTTATGACTGCTAACTCATGAGACGCGACGCGCAGCGATGAAGAAGTACCAGGAAGTCCCGCAATGGTGGTACCTCCTGCTTCTCGTCGGCGCCGTTGTGATCGGCATTGGCTGTAGCGTACGTGGTTGTGTTTTATGGTGTTATTATCTCATCTTATGGTTGCACTCCGCACAGTACAACAAGGGCGACTGGCTTCTTCCTGCGTGGAGTATCATCCTGTTCACGATCATTAGCGGCGTCATCGCGATCTGCATTGGTTTCAGTATGTCTTTCCTTCCGTCACTGTCGGCGAGATATCTCCTGACGATTGTCCGCGTTACAAGTTGCCGCGACGACAGGTTTCAGTATTCAGATCAAGTATGCGATGAACATTCTCTCCGCGTTCGTGCACCCCGGGAAGCCTGTGTAAGTTTGCCTCGCCGTAACGCGGTCGCCCCGACACTTCTAACATGCATCAAATGTTATACAGTGCAGTCATGTACGTCAATCTATATGGCAACAGCACGGCGTACCAGTGCCTGTACATGCTTCAAGACCTCAAGCTCGGCCAGTACACCAAGCTTCCTCCGCGTGCGACGTTCGCCGCGCAGATGGCAGGATCCATCATTGGATCAATCTTCAACTACACAAGTAAATGTTCCCCCATACCCTTCGCGCAGTCGAACAGTGCTTAACCTCGAGTCAGTGATGATCACGATTGTCAACAACAACCGCGCGGCCCTCATCGATCCCGTAGGCACCCGTGTGGTTCGTGTACCCAATTCTCTCTGTACAACTACAGCTTTGCAAAGGCTGACATCCCTCGCAGTGGAGCGGCTGGATCATCCAAGGCTACAACTCCTCGTCCGTCGCGCTCGGCGCGTTCGGCAAGGAGCTCTTCACGTACGGCAAGCCCTACTACCTCATCGGGTTCGCGTTCTTCATCGGCCTCTCCTTCCCGGTCCCCTTTTGGCTCGCGCACAAGCTCGCGAAGAAGGGCTCGTGGATCGCGCGCGCCGCCGAGTCCGTGAACACGCCCATCATCTCGCTCTACATCGGCTACCTCCCGTACTCGGTCAACGGCCAGTGGTGGTCATGCCTCGTGATCGGCGTCCTGTCGCAGTGGTGGGCGCGCACGCGCCGCCCGAAGTGGTTCAAGAAGTACAACTACCTGACCTCGGCCGCGCTTGATGGCGGGAGCCAGGTCATCCTGTTCATCCTGAGCTTTGCGGTGTTCGGCGCGGGCGGAAATGCTGTCGAGTTCCCCAACTGGTGAGTGCATATATGTGATGCCGCGAGGCTCCGTGGGCTAGATCAGAGGCTGACGATGGCGCCACGCAGGTGGGGTAACCCTGCAAACCTGTCGGTAGACAGGTGCGCCTTGACAGATGGGGGATGAAATGATTACTAGTAGCAGAAGATTCTTGTACAAGTTGCGTATTGTTATGTTATAGTTCACGTTATCCCGAGGGCTGCATTCTCTCTCGCATCGCTTCCGCGACCTGCATGAATACGTCTTCGACATGTGCGAGGTATGTATCTGTATTCTGGTCTTGGATGTTGCCAGGTGGGACGTCCAGTGTGAACGATGGCGCGTAAAGCGGAAACGCTCCATGGTCGGGTATGTCACCTTCGGGAGATAGAGGGCGCTCAAGCTGAGTAGGACAGTTCACAGTTAGCTGAGCTCGCCACTCGGGAAGCATCTACGCGTACCGCGATGGAGGTAAGTTGGGTCCACGCTCGTGCGACGTTGGGGGAGTTATAACCGCCTAGGGTAGCACCATCAGGCATTTGGATGACACGATAGAGCAGTGCGAAATGCCATACCACCTCCGAGCAGCAGCGTTGCAGACCGCCAACCACATACTTGGCCAATACACCACCCCATGCTCCCTTCGCCATCCAGAGACCAGTTCCACGTTGCGTAGGGATCACCGGCAAGGCCGTCCGCACCGCATTGCACCACGACGTAGTGAGGCTGAAACGCGTCCTTGACACGCTCGACTAGCGGCCATATCCGATGGAAAGTCTTGTTGGACGCGCCTCGCTCTAAGGGCAGAGACAAAGTGAATGGGTCGAAGTCGGGATCGGAGGGGTCTGTCAACGCGGCGAGGGTTGATGCTGGGAAGCAGCCGGGGGCGGTGTGGTGGATGGAGAAGGTGAGCACTTGAGGAGATGACGACCCGTACACAATAAAGTAGAAGAGAGGATTGCAAGATCTACCTGCCAATGTTGCTCCCGCCACCAAACGGACGTAATCCGGCAAATGAGGGAAGGTTGGACAGTCCTGACCCCGGCTTAAGCTTAAGTGACCGCATATAGTCTACTAACAGTCGAATGTAACACGTACCTCCTCCAGCCCGTATTCTGTTTGCTGTGAATCATCTGTAACCCCGTCCACTTCACCTGTCAGGAGCCGCCGTTCTAGATAGTCGCGGTCATGGTAAGCGGAGAGGTCTCTAAACTGTGCCGGTGAAGGTCGCAATGTCTGCAACTTGACAGTGTTATCATCTCCTTGGGTCTCAAGGAGTCCGAATGCCTGTACTGTTTATGCACGAGGAAGGAACGGTTCCGATTGGAAGGTAGCTGAGAGGATATCTGCGATGTCAAGTTAGATGACAGATGCGAAGTGGCAAGGAGGCATGGACCAACCTTGACTAATTCGTTCGATACAACGTAGGCCACCCTTCTTAACTTATGCGGTTCTTCTTCATGCATGGTGTCGGGAAAGGATGGACTTCCTCAGTAGAACGGCGCAAACTGTAACCTGAACTTGAACTTGATCGGGGATCCAACAGGTGCCCTGAAGTTCAAATACCGCTTCAATCCCGGCTTAGGGAAGTAAACGCGCTGCTCATCATCGGAGTCTTAACACTTTATTACCTTTAAAACCCAGGTTAAACGTGTATTGATCACCTCGCTATTAGCAATCGGTAATCGAGCCCTCTACTCAGGTTACTAACACTATTGTTACGGCGGCGCTGTCGATTCCGACCTTGCATATCCGCTCCCCCCGATCGAACTCGTTTATGACATGTTCCTCACCGTCTGGCGCAAAAGAGATGCACAACCACTTTACCACTTTACACTCGGATGTTTGCTGAGAAAAAACCTTTCCCTCGATTCAGGATGGATGCGAGAGCTGAGCGGTAGTGCGAGATATACCTTCGAGGTGAGTACTTGGGTACTACTGGCCATCCTCCTCTTACCTGTCGTTCCACGCACACATTTGGCACGCACATTGGACTTATGTGCTGGAATGCGACACGTCGACTCCTGTCGTGCGTGCCCACAAAGACGCATGTACAAACTGGACGAGACAACGTCAAAGCGGCAGGTTGATGGCGACACGAAGCATCTCTACATTTACCGGTCAGGTTTCGTGGCTGAGGTGAGTCAGGTGGAGGGCAAGTCGTATGGTACGTCGGGCGTCCTAACATATTAAATGGAGATCATGGGATGACGAGTTCTAGCACGCGGAAAACAGTTGCAAGACATCACATAGCCTCGAGAGCTGAGTTTGAAGGAAGATGCTGGTAGAGCACTCGCAGTCCTTAAGAGGCGTAGCTTGAGAAATCATATCGGGAGGCTTAGGAGCGTATACGTGTGGCTCCGCGTCGCCGTGACCTTGAGAGAGAGCCTTGAAAGTGGTGGATAGGACGCCGAACGAACAATCATTAGAAGTATGACGTTGTTGGGTGCCCAGATGGAGATTGTACACCACATCGAGGTGCGTACACTTACACAGTTCACTGCTATCTGGAGGGAATCGAGCACTGACCATGCACACAGGATATTCGTAAGGAGGTGATGGAACCCTGGATCGGTCGTGCTTTGTCCGCTCATTGTTAGATAGCGCAGCAGAGTTTCGGGACGGGCACCTTCCTTAATGCGCTAGCGCTTACCCTCCTCAACAAAAACCATCAACCATCCCTCAATCAATCGCCTCAGCCATCCCTCCCTCCCCACCACACCTCATGAACGCACGTAGAACCATGTCCAGCATCAACAACTCCCTCTACGGCTACCACTTCTACCCCTACGACCACTCGTATGAGGCATTGGAAGAGCCTGTGCGAGCTGCAGTGAGTGTCGTGAGTCTCCTCAAGGTTACAGCTTCATGAACGTGCACTGACGAGTTGGAGAAGGCGGATGACGTGACTCACACGAAAACCAACCAACCATCACGGACATCGTCCCTCACGAATATCGATAACCTACCTGGACCGTCGACGACGACGGCTAACCACCATCCCGCCTCACCACCATGCGCGTTGTATCCCACTTTGTGGGACGAGAACTCCTTCTCATTCCCCGACATTCCCCTAATCGACCACTCTTTTGCGCCCCCGCCACCTCCAAGTGTGCTCCGACCCCTGTATCTTTGCCCTTTCATTGGTTTCGAGGGAAGGGTGATGGAGGGTGAGGAATATCCGTACATTGTTGGCTGCTGAGGAGTCGTATTCACCTAGACTTTGTCCCATTAGACGCCCCTTCCGTTCGGTTCCTACCTCAGGGCCACCCACCCATCCCAGACGTAATTCTGGAGCGCTTGTCTATGTCCGTATACACGGATGTCGATGAAGTGAATGACAGTGATCACCTGGCCGAGGTTGGGTACGCAGGGAACCTAGCCTCGTCGTCCGGGGCTGTCGACCTCGGAGAGACAGAAGGTATGTGGGCACGCAGGCAGCTAGGGGTACGTCCATTAAATTTATGCATTCTCTGTTTACAACGCTTATATTCTAGTAGCTTTTGATGCCAGACATCGACACGCTCGAACCTACTGCTGGTCCATCCGTCCTCGCCGCCAAGTCCTCCGTCGAGCCGACCACTACAACCCCAAGCTCACCCGGGATTGATGTCACGGCGGAGCGTCTGCGTCGGTCGCAACGCGAGAGACAAAGCGTGAAACTCGTGGCCGAAGAGACACAGACGGCCATTACATCTTCGAGGAAAGGAAAGGGAAAGGGGGTGGCTCAGGAGCCCACAATCTCGTCGCCTTCCTCTGCGGTCGCGCGTGGGCTGAAGCGCAAACACGAGGACGTCGTTTCCACCACCCACGAGGATGACTCTGCTCCAGCGTTTGCTTCCAAGAAGCAAAAGATGACGCCGGAGGAGGTCGAGAAGACGATGGTGCCGCCAAGGCGGCTTCCCACCAAGTGTGGGTGTGGGACGAAGTTCTCTGAGCCGTCGGTCTCGGGCATCGTCAAACACTTCGCGACCCATTACAATGCGCGAGAGAAGACCGAAAAGGCGAAGGTGCAGTGCCGCTGGGGGAAATGTGCCACAGCGCTCACGTACGGCGAGCTCGTCCGGCACGTCAGGGCTGACCATATCGGTGTGAGGTGGCCCTGCCCCGACTGTGGGCAGCAATTCACCCGGCCGAACGGAGTGACGCGGCACAAGAAGTCGGCCATCGCTTGCGTGAGTGGGTGAGCTTCTTGCTGTCGTTTGCGATCTGACTCTCGCATCTCCTCAGACGAAGAACCAGGGGACAGTGGAGGGCCGAACGTGAGGGACACGTGAATGCGCAGAATGGATCGTGTATGACAGAGGCCGGCTGTTTGGATTTGCCGTCGCGAAATGGAACGGCTCGGTGAGCGGAGGTGGCGGGCGTTGTGGTTGGGGCTGGTGCCAGGTGCCAGTGGTATTGGTGAACGACATTGTGATCGGTGTCGTCGTGTTAATAGGGAATGCAATTCACGCCTTGGTGCGACGCGTCCGGAAACTCGAGCGGGCACATTTTCAGAGGGGCTGGAAGCTGGAAGGTTGGCTTCAGATTCCACGGCCTTGCCCTTGCCCTTGTCCGGGGCAGCAGGGGGCGCATGCTGGCCTGCAGCCGCGCGCTGACTGACTGGGATGAAGGGACGTCCTAAGGGGGCGCTGGTGTAGGGACATCCTGAGGATCATCCTCAGAGAGCTACACCACGGGATCATGATCAGTTATCGAGCTAGCCGAAGAGCCAACGTACAGAACATACCTCGTCACAGCTCCCCACGTCCTCGGAGCCATTCTCGTCCTGGGACTCGCTGTCGGGGACGGGTTCCTCGCCATCGAGAGAGCCTGCAGTTGTCGAAGATTGCGAGGTGTCTGAGGCGCTGTCGTCGTCATCCGAAGTTACCGTGTCCTCGCTACAGGACACGCCATCGTCGAACTGCTCGTCCTCCGGATCCTGGGTTGGAATCACAGAGTCCGGAGTACATGTGGAGGAGGGGTCCACTGTAATCTCGTGGTGAGTGAGGTAATGCGTGAGAAACAGCATGTAGACGTACGCCGTGCGAGGGCAAGGAGACACCGATCCCCGAAGGACGTCCTCGTCGTCCTGAGCGGCGACCTCCTCGTTTTCGGGATCATCGTTCCTGTCACCTTGCGATGAGGGGTGTGAACACGTGGGGAACAGAGTAGGGCACGTACAGTGTAGTGTGCGGGGACACTGGTCGACACACGACCACTTCGTCCTCAACAACAGTATTCTCGTCCCCATCGTCGTCTGTCCTAAAAGGATAGTATACGACGAGGTCTTCCAGGTCCTCTCCGATGTTCCAGAAGTCGCGATCGTCGTCGTCGCTATAATGGTCATCCTCTGCGAAGGGCGAATCAACCTGGTGGCAGGGAAGGATGTCCCCGTCGGCTGGTGAAAAGAAGTACTCGGCCTCTTGGGTAGGAGACACATTCTCTACGCCACTGCGAGAGCGTAAAGGAGAAGGGGACAGAGGAACTTGGGTTGGTAATCTCCCTCCCCACGCGCGTGGGGGCGGAAAGGAGAGGCTCGTCCGTCTCTGCCGTGGGAATCGCATCCTCCGACCCGTCATCGTTTTTCTGCTCGAAACCGTAATCCTCCTGCCGCAAAGGTTGGTCTCCATATCCGAACAGGAAGGAGCCCTCAGGCCCGGGGTTCTTTAGGATTGAATTGGTGAGGATATGCGCCTCAAGTGTGCAAATGTGCCTCAATAATGCACTCACCTCGAGACCCAACTTGTCCAACAGATCCTTGTCCGGAAGACGGCGACAAGCGTAGGGAGAAGGGGTGCGAGGAAGCGAGGTGGACGAAATGGTGAACGGATAATTGGGAGAAGAATGGGGGTGGGGGAGGGTAGATTCGGTTGAGAGCACGGGGAAGGGAGAAATGAATCTGAGATCGTCTAGCACATGACCTCCACAAACAGGCGGGTCATTTGTGGAAGGGAGTTCAACAAGCTGCTCTGGTGGAGCCCCTACAGCCGTGTGCGATGGCTGTGAGAGCGTCTGGTGAATATGACAGATAGTCGTGGCCGGCTCAGAGGAAGTGAGCACCATCCTCGGAGGCCGATGAATGAGGAGCGACGACGCCGGGGAATCACAGGGTGCGAGGTGGGAACCGTCGGCCTCGTCCTTTTGCGAGGTTCGAGTCTGACACATGTCCCTGTCCAGTAGTATTAGCGCATGAAAAGGTGGCACGTAGACAAGAAGGGCACATACATAGACGCGCTTGGACCAGGCGTGCCTTCGGAGACAACTCGCCTCGCCTGCTCCGTCGCTGGGGGCCCACGACAGAAATCGCCTCATATATATAGGTTGAGATACCTCGATAAAGGTACGATAGCGCGCAAAAGGTGTAAGCGTATCATGAATGCCTGGATTCAAAGGACACAATGTACGTCAACCAGATGGTGATTACAAGAAACAACTTGGCGACATACCTTGCTGCTTACAGAACAATTAACATTCATGATGATGCCAAGGGCATCAGGTGTCTTTGCACAATGTACAATGGATAGAAGTCAATACGTGTCGCGGAGAAAGGCGAATGGTTCTTAGTAGTAGGATCGACGCTCGTCAAAGGTCACTCTGAACGACTCGGATACGTGTCGGCTTCGAGAGAACTATCATCTAGAATACTAGGACTTAGCTCTTCGAGCTGCACAAAAATAGACTGTCCGAAAGCAAGTCGTAAGTCTCTTTCGCTCGGCACTGGGTGGCAAAGTTGAACAGTGCCTCACCCGGAACTTTACAAACGGACTACGCGCCACAAAGGACATTTGACTCCATTACCCAATCAACGCTGCAGTTTGGAGCTTGGTACAGAGTCTTTGGATCCTGTACACATCATGGCTTTGAATACTAGAATGAGAATCTCACCGTTCATGGCTTGGAACGGTTACGAGCCAAGTTTGGGGGCAACTTGAAACAAATACTCAGAGGAGTTGGGGCGAAGAATGACGTAATTACCCGCATGACCTGTATAGGCGGCGTTGCATTGAACTTGTAGCATCCAGAATTACTATAGGCTGCATGGCGACCGTGAATAGATGGGAGTCGGGGTGACGCGGAGTCACGACAGCCTTGGCAACAGTTTGCATGCGCAGCCGTCGACGCATCGGAACATCCCGACGGGCGCTCATCTCCGTTCGCATGCCACGTGGACATGTACCACGCACAGGCCGGGAACAGTCCGAGTACCTTGGGTTAAAGCGTATGGGACTACTTAGTACTGGGATCTACACCGTCTCTAGGCAAATGTCTCTTAAGTCCTTCTTCTGGGTAGGCTATAAAACAACCATGCTTCTCTAGTACTCTATTCCGACTCAGGTGCCTAATCACCGGACTAGCGTTTTTCTCCGAGTCAAAACTTCAAACGAAGCGGTACAACATTGATTGCACATGTTCATCAGGTGCGTGCATTATATCCAAAAAGTCGACTAGGGCCCAAGCTGAGAACTGTCCAACTATAAGTCGTCGTCTTTGCTGGATGTCTATCCCTAAATCCCCGAGCAGCCATGGGCCAAGGACGGTCTTTCAGGCTGCGATGTCCCCTCAGCGACGCATTTGGAAGGAACTTACACTGTCCGATTCGGAGGGCATTTCATGGGATTGGAACCCCGGACAATAGAAGGAAACGTGGGAACAAGTCCGTGAGGCTCATCCTAGTGGTAGTAATGGTGTGCGAAGTCAATTTCAATGTGAACACTTTCATCCGCTTATCTGATCTATGACAACTGTCAGGGCCACACAAATGTTTATGCGAATACAAAGCGGATCCCAGTAAGTGAGCTTCAGGGTACGGAAGGGCCCACTGATCCATTGACCGACGAACAACCTGGAAACAAGGGCTACACTTACAACGGTAGCATGGCGGTGAAGACTACTGGCAAGGCAGCGTTTCTGGGTAGATGACATAAGTAGAATCGGCGGTGGAACGGTTGACTGGATGACGAGGCAACACGTGAGTAATCGCCCAACGCTTTGCGCGCACTGCCATGCTTCGTGCGTGTTGCCTTTTTGGAAGACCCGCATCCGAGTCCAGAGGTTGATTGTGCCCATGTCTGGCCTGGAATTGCGGCACCTTATTGATCCAGTCCTTTGTCTTGCGCACCCGGGATGGGTTATTCGCAGGGACGGTTCATAAGGTTTTGTTACTCCGCTTCAATCGTCCGCTGCTTAAGACACCCCAAGTTCGTTCTCTCTCCCTACGTGCCTCTCTCTCCCACTTACAACACTCTTTCGGCCCTGGCTGTCCATCATACCTTTTCACACACACACACTCTCTCCTCACCCACCAGACTTCCCAACATGTCACCCCTTGCCATCACGTTCTCCCAGGTCTTCGACTACAAGGCCTACGAAGGTGAGGTCAGCAACGAAGCCTCAAGGGATCACCATGAGAAGTTGCGGGTTTCGGTACGCGGTGTATCCAACCCCTCCTTTTGTGCTGTAACTGAAGACCTTTCGTGTCCGCAGGAGGAAGCAGACCCCAATGTTCTCATGTCCCCCGGTCTCGGCCTATCCCTCGACCTCCGCCCCCTCCACGACGTCCAAAATGTCGTGTCCCACGATGACATGGCGGCGAACGGCGCCTTCAGGCAACCGCCGTTCGCCCATCTTCACGACGACGAAGAGAACACGCCGTTCCGACCGGCCACCCTCATTCGTCGGGAGAGTACTCACAAGGTGCTCGATCTATTGTGGCCGACGGCTGGCCCGTCGCGATCCGCCTCCCAACGCCTCGCTCGGGAGCTTGAGCGGATGACGTCCGACTTTGGCTCGGAGTTCGATGGCGAGGACGCCGTCATATACGGCGGGTCGGTGAGGGGAGAAGGCTCCTTTGTGTCCGATAGTCACGGCGAGGATGAGGACGAGGAGATCGACGCGGAGAGCTCCTGCAGCGAGGACACGGTGATGATGGATTGCGACGATGATAGCGCTTCTGACACCTCCTCGTCTCACTGCTCCACGGCTGCGTCTCTCTCGGAATTGGACGAGGAACCCATGAGCGATGACGACTCGCAAGGCGGGGAGGGTGACTCTGATGATGACATGGAGAGCTGTAACGAGGTGTGTCTTGTGCTTTGGCTCTTCGGGTCGCCCGATGACTGATCCCGTGGTGTAGCTCCCTGAGGATGTCCCCCAGGATGTCCCCACGCCCGCGGCCCTCGAGGACGTCTCTTTATCCATACGTCGGTCAGCGCGTGACCGAAGGGCCGCTACGCCGTGTACGCCCCCTGCTGCCCCGGGCAGGGGCAAAGGCAAGGGCAAGGCCACCGCATCCAAGGCGCTCTCTCCGTCCACTGGCAGGTCCGCGACTCCCAAGCGCGCCCGCTCCCCGTCGCCCCCGGGCCACCCCGCCCGCCACGTTTGTGCCGGCAAGCGCCCCAGACTCCGTCCCGTGGCGACGCAGGCGCTGCTCGTCAGCGAGGATGAGGACTCGACGGTCGAGTGCGCCGTCGCTGAGTCGGTACGCACTAAACCACGGAGGAGAAGAACGCGCACGCCCTCCTGTGCCTAAGGCCGCCCGAGTGCCACCCCTTCCCCGAGAACACCTTCGCGGAGGTGATCCACCACCTGAACAGGGAGCCGGGTTCCTCGAAAAGGAAGGGGAAAGAAAGGAGGAAGTGAACTTGTTGAGCACGTTGGTATTGGACTTTGGCATTTGCCTTGGATCTTGTCGTTTGCTTTAGATTATACCGCTCACTTCAGATGATACTGAAGCTTGCCTTAGATTATCCCGCGCGCCTTGAATTATATATCTCCCTTTAGATTATGGATGATACCACTATGTGCTTCTACCCCTCGTATTGTACCGTACCACGCGACTAATTGAAGTATAATTGGACAAACATTTCGAGGAGTGGCGCAAAGTCAGTGGTCGGCTGCACTCTTCGAGACGTTGAGGTGAACCGTCGAACCGCTTCGGCTGCACCGTAGACCCTGCGCTTCCGCTTCTCAAATGACCGCGGTCATGATGGACTCCCCGAGGTCCAGCACGCTGCACGAAACCGAACGAATATTTGTGCATTACATCATGGAATGACTCGGTTGGCGGATATATGTACGAACTGTCGCGTAGGGATGTTGAGTGGGGATCCCGGATATAGATACACGGCGAGACGATGTGCAAACGATGGTGAAACAATTGTGGGGGGGGGGGGGGGGGTAGAAATGCCGAGGACGTGTACGGAAACATTCGAGACTGATACCTAGTAGCAGGATGGTATCGTAGATGAGAAGCACTGATATGATGAGTCCGAGACGAGAGGACACAAGCAATGTAAGATGTATGATAGGGTGCGATCGGGGACGACTTAGTAGGCACTATATGATCGTCTACATCAGTACGGTATGAAACAGCAGTACGGTGCGTGATAGACTACACACCTGTCGCACGCCATCTCGTCGTCGGACGTAGATGTCGATTCAGGCACAGCGGGATGGGTATGGCGTTGCTCAGGAGCGACCATCGCCAAGAACTCCCCAGGCGACGTTATACTGAACAGATCCCGGACGACAGGGGCCGGACGTTCGTCCTTTCCGTCGTGGAACGGGGCGCGCTTGGGCGTGTTCTGCCGCTTGAGCCGGGGCCGCTTTGGCCGCCGCGAAGGCTTGGACGGCGTCTCGGGAATGTCGTCTCGCTCGGGGAGGGGACCGAAGCTCACGCGACGGCAGCCGCGAGCCATGGCGCGGTTGTGCCTCTGTGGACCCCATGGCACGGAGTTCTCGTCTTGCTTCGGCCTCGAAGGGGTTTGTGGGAAGAATGGTGCACGATTGAAAGTGGGAAGGGGGTCGGCGGTAGAAGGTGCGGTGGTTGGGGCTGGCAGTGGAACGGGGGCCATGTGTGTGCTGCTGCTGCTAAACGACATTATGATCGTTTCAGTGTCGGTAAAAGTGAAGAGAGTGGGGAGTATGGAGGCGGACGTGTCGCGAACGCGAGTTGGTCGTGGTTGGACGACAAGGGAGATCCGGCAAAGGAAGGTTGAACGCGAATGCGCGCTAACCCGGACCTCGTGCCGCGCTGATGGCGAGTTCTCTCCAGCCACTTCGACCATTTGAAACACTTTCTGTTTATCCCCTGAGGTGTCATGCGCCATATCCTGCAGCTGGTCAGGCCGTGAAACGACTTCCTTCGACATAACGCCACGGAAAACATGCTTATGTTGTAAGCTATCTTCCCTCAGCATATGTAACTTCCAGTTGATCTCGGGCAAAGCACATCCTGGACTCGGCGAACCGAGAGGCACTATTATCGCGGTAGACAATAGAAGCCCGGGGCATTGAGGGAAATCGGAGAGCGTCAATAGGGCCTTAAGCGTCTGTAATCTCATCTCAATAACTATTCGACGGTGCTGACTCGGACCTGTTCCATATGATTCTTCGGGACAGAAGTGCGAGCCACGCATCCGTCTCGCTAAAAGAGGTGCATATTGGATCTCATAGGCCTCTCAAGCACGAACAACACTGTAATGTCGGATGGGCGATATCCATATACGCCTCTTTCTAAGCGGACAGGTAAGCCTGTTTGAGCTCTCTAAGTCGGATACCCATTACTCTCGATGTCGACGGACCTTCCTCTCAGATCGGATAAAGCTACCCAAAGCGATCTGAGAGTAAGGTCCGAGTACGTGCTCCCGAAACGCACCTCGGAGAGTGGTCATGTTGTATGGGAAGATGTCCCCTTAAGCGAGCCTACCCTACCGCCAAAGGAAAGGCATATAGACTGGCAAGCTCAAGAGGATGTTCGCTCGGCCCTTCTTCTTCAAATTGACGGGCCAGAAGGCGTGCCAGTAGGCAATCAAATGACTCGCACTCGACTGAATGCATATAAGTAACTGTTGAACTCACCATGCTTTGAGGTTCCCGCGGGTCCCGAAAGGTGAAGCTTGAGCTATCGGCCCACTGTGAATGTCTAGCAACCTGCGAAGGTGCGGCCCAGGTCTTGGGTGGAGCATGTCGTGTGATAGCCAGACAAGATCAGTGAGTCACAGGCCTTATTGGTGCGAGGGTTTGTGTTGAGTCGTTGGCAGTCGACGGCGAGTACTAAAAGACGTGCAGGGCGATCCCGGGCAACTTGAGGCTGGCAGTGTGACTTAGTGTGCTGGCGTCGATGCATACAGTGACGTCACGCGGACCGCGAACACCTCCCCTGGGCGCTTCTCGAACTTGACACAACAGCACAGCATCGATCGCCGCTGGCAATTGGAGCCTCGAAAAACACGTTTCTCTCAAACTTCATCATCGCTGCACTTCTAGGCAAGTAACCACTACCTCTAGTCAAGTTCATCTCATCCTGATTGAGTGCGGTCCCCCAGATAGTTCCGGATCGAGGACGCAGTCCACGAAATGTCGAATACAGACACAGAATCCGAGTCCGACAACGGGATGGATCTTGGTGATGTTTTCACTGTGGGTGCTTCTTCTCCTTGCAGTGACATATAGCTCACCCGCTATGTAAAACTGTCAAGGAGCCTCCAAGACCACTCTCTCCGGAACCCAAGTTGGCCACTTATCATCGCGAATGCACAGATCGGACCGATTGGACAACGATCAACCTGCGCCTAGTGGGCTCTCATCCCCTATGGGCGCATTATTTGTGAGTGAGTCACACAATCTTCCCAGATCAAGGATGTGGACTCGACGTTTAGTACTTCAGATGGAACGCGTCTCTCGGTTTCGCGTCATACCTCGACCAGCACGAGGACTTATATCGCGGTCGGGCAGTCCTTGAGCTGGGTGCAGGGGGTGCGCTTCCGAGTCTAGTTGCCGCGAAAAACGGCGCGAAAAGGGTGCGCATCTCTGTTTTACTCGTCCAAAGTCGGATCTGATCTCAAGTTCCAGGCAGTAATCACCGACTACCCAGACCGAGCGTTGGTTGACAACATATCACACAACGTGAACCAAAACATCGCGGATGCCGATCGCGATCGTGTTATCGTACAGGTATGCTCTTTCATAGTACAACGACCCGACCAGCAGTCCTCATCAAGTGCGCTTTCAGGGTTACATCTGGGGACATCCAGTGGCGCCTCTGCTCGAGCACCTTCCAGACGATCAGCCCGAGCGCGCGTTTGACCTCATGATCCTCTCCGATCTCATCTTCAATCATTCGCAAGTGAGTCCCCCTGCGACCCCCTCCCCACGATGCCGCTGACGGCTTCCTTAGCACGATGCGATGCTCAAAACGTGTGACTTCGCGCTCGCCAAATCAAGACCAGCCTGCGTTCTGGTGTTCTATTCGCACCATCGACCGCATCTCGCGCATCGCGACATGGAGTTCTTCAGCAAGGCCCGCGAACAGGGCTGGACTTGCGAGGAGATCCTGACTCGTAAATACCCTGTGCGTCACATCTCTCATATGTCACGACTATGCATCAATATTGACTGGGATGATGTCAGCCGATGTTCCCGGAGGATCCGGGAGAGGAGGAAGTACGGGCTACTGTGCATGGGTGGCGGCTGACCAGGCCGTAGTAGGCTTGTCATTAGGGTGATCGGCACAAGAGTGAAATATTCCTTCCAGTAACCTAAAAAATTGCCCTCGGTTGGACACTGGATTGCCAACACGATTCACGATCTAGGACGTTGCAACGACGGGGATAACGAGACTGCGGGGATGAGAGCAAGGCTGTGCGGACAGCGAGAATAGTGTAGAGAGGAGTACTAATACGACGGAAGAGTATAGCGATACACCAGTACAGTAGGATGAACAGTAAACGGTACAATGGATGGTGAGTGCGACATAACGAGATACATGGGAACAACAAGACACAGAGAGCACGTATGATAGATGGCTGACAACAGTAGCGATGCAAGTCAATGTTCGAGTACAGTACACATCACGATAGCATGAAGACAAGCAGAAACAAAACAGGGACAGGTAAACATGCGATAGTAAGCAGCAACAGAGCATAAGCGAGTAGCGACAGAGGCACGAGAGAGGGGAGGAGAGGGATGTAGTAAGGGAGCAGAAAGGAATCTGGCTAAGGGATGGTCGTCACAGTGAAGGCGAACAAGCCGCCTACCGCTTCGTCCTCTTGCGCTCGGGCTGTTTGCCCTTGCCCTTTCGGGCAGACGCGGTCGGAACCCACTCCGCATCGTCGCCATTGTCGCTGTCCACCTCCGCTTCATTCTCCTCAACATTCTCCTTCTCTTCCTCCTCCATGCATCGGCGGGACCGCTTCCGTCCCCGAGACGGCCCTACCTCGGGCTCCTTCTGTTGCGCGCGTCCACGAGCCTGAGGTTTCTTCCGTTGTGCACGTTCACGAGGCGGCCTCTTCCGTTGCGTTGAGGGCCCTGCCTCGGGCAGCTCAATAGCTACACATCAAGTCAGACACACTGCAAAGCCAACAGAAAGCATGCACACGAACACTCACTTTCGCGGCTCGCAGAGGTTTGATGGCAGATCCGAGGTACCTGCTTACACCCTTCCCCACCCATATGACGGAAGAGCGAGTCCGTCCGCCTGATGGGAGGCTCGGGACAGAACAGACACTGGTACGATATCCCCCAGTGCTTGTCCAAGTGTCGCCCAGTGTACTGGTAATTGAGCGTCGACCCACACCCCGGCCAGGGACAGACGACCATCGTGCCGTTCTTCTGCTGTTCCTTGGGAAAATGGGCTGCGCGGAAGTGGCTCCTCGCGGTGCCGATGTCCTCCCGAGTGAACCGCTTGCCGCAAGGGCGACCGTTGCACCTTGGGACCTTGCACTCGATGACCGCGTCCGGGTCGACGAGGCACCGGCGCAAGGCGAACTCGGTGCGTTTCTCCTTGCGCCAGCTGGACATCTGCTCATATGTGATGTCCGCTACCTCAGGAAACGTGTCGGGAGACTGCGGCCGCCGCACCTGACCCCTGCGTCGGGATCTCGACACCGGTGCTGCGTCGACGACGTCGTCCTCCGGATCTGGGGTTGGAGACATGGAGTCCGGAGTATACGAGGAGGAAGGGTCACTGTAATCTCGCGATGAGTAAGATAACGGGTGAGAACAGCATGTAGACGTACGTCGTGCTCGGGCAGGGAGACACCGATCTCGGAAGGACATCCTCGTCGTCCTCAGCGGCGACCTCCTCCTCTTCCGCATCGTCATCCCTGTGACCTCGCGATGAGGGGTGTGGACACGTGAGGATCAGAGTATGACACGTACAGTGTAGTGTGCGGGGACACTGGTCGACACACGATCTCTTCGTCCTCAACAACAGTATCCTCGTCCTCGTCCTCGTCCTCGACCTCGTCCTCGTCTTCACCTTCATCCTCGGCCTCGACCTCCGCCACCTCTTCCTCGTCCTCGTCCTCATCGTCATCTGCCCTAAAAGGATAGTATACGACGAGGTCTTCCAGGTCCTCTCCGAAGTCCCAGAAGTCGCGATCGTCGTCGTCACTATGATCGACGTCCTCTGCGAAGGGCGAATCAACCTGGTGGGAGGGAAGGATGTCCCCGTCGGCTGGTGCAAAGAAGTACTCGGCCTCTTGAGTAGGAGACACATCCTCCACGCCGCTGCCAGAACGTAACGAAGAAGCGGACAGAGGGAGGTTGGTAATCTCCCTCCCCACGCGCGTGGGGGCGAAAAGGAGAGGCTTGTCCGTCTCTGCCGCGGGAGTCGCGTCCTCCAACCCGTCGTCGAAACCGCAAGCCTCCTGCCGCAGGTATGCGTCGTCCCATCCTAACGGGAGGGAGTTTTCTGGGACCTTTATGTTGAACTGATCAGGAAACGGGTTAGGTGAAACTTGCGTCAACAATGCACTCACCTGGGGGCCGTTCAAGTTCTCCACTTCCCTGTCTGAGAGACGGCAGCAAGTGTATGGAGGAGGCGTGCGGATAAGAGAAGCGGGAGAAGGCGTGCGGGAATGGGAAGAGGGAGAAGGCGAGCGGGAAATGGAAGAGGGAGAAGGCGAGCGGGAAATGGAAGAGGGATACATGGTGAATGAACGAATATGGGGGAGATGGATGGAGGTGGGGGGGATGGAGGTGGGGGAGTGCAAGTTCAGTGGAGAGCGCAGAAGGAAACTCGAACTTGTATGAAGTATGGGAACGACACGCGGCGGAGCAAAACAGTCACAAACTCAGCCGGTGGCTGCCTTCGATTGCTGGTCCCCGTTTCCTTTGGATACCAAGACCCTGCAACCTCGCATTATTCAGCCCCGCCGAAAAGTGCTCGTTTGCCCTCCCCCCTGGGATGCACCCAAGGCATCCGATGGCCAGAAAGTCCTTGCAAAATGCCTGCAATCAGCGTGCGCGAAACGACATTCCGCTCGTCATCCCCCGCTGTGCTCGCCCTGTCGGAGGCCCACCCTAGTGTCATGAGCGCCCGTGACTTCCAGAGACGCGCTTTGACCTAGGACAGCCTCCCAAATCGGCGGACAATAGGTTTCCCATTGACCCGTTGCTCCTTTGTCCAATCCACAGCCGTGAGGATGCTCTGCCCTCATCCATGGTCGGAGATTAGACCTTTGCCGACGGCTTGCCCCGGGCGGTGGCACCTCGGTCACGCACCCAACGCGTCCAAGTGGCTGTTGGACCCAACATCCACTTGTCGCGCTGAGAGATGCACCTGCACGTTCACCCCCCTCATCCGTAACGTCTCCCGCCCTGGGCCGTCAAATTACGGAGGCCCACAATCGACCGAAGGTCTGAACCACCGTCGCGCCTGAACCCGCGTCTCCCCACGGATCAACAGCTCGCCACCGAACGGTACACCACAACGTCATTGGATGCTACTGAACTCACCTGAGATCCGTATAATATGCAAGGGTAAGCCGAGGGACGAAGGAGAGCCTATTATAAGCAGTGGTCTACCTAGTAAGTGTCTGTGGTAGTTCGTCCTAGCGCGACATAGCTTGCTGACTGTTTGTCTGGCAAAAGAATTGTCCAGTCTCGGTCCATGTATGTTCATCACTGAGAAATTCGTGAGTTGCTGCTACTCCAAAATATATTTGACAACTTGGTTACTAACTTACCGTTGATATACCCACCCTCAGGACGCGTCTTTGCTTTCGACTCGACTCTCTCGTGTTCAAATCAAAAGACGGTGGCGCCTGCACGGGTTAGTTTCAAACACTCCTTACCATTTATGACCCACCATCTAAAGACCGACGGCTACTTTCTCCCTTGCATAGAGCCTGGCGCGTCCGTGGAGCGAACGAGCCACCGGAGGAAACACAATACCAAGACACCATGGGGAACTCAGACGAAGACTCGGACACAACAAGGCGGTATATGTCCCTCTTATATATACACATTCCATCCAATGACCCAATCATGTGCCACCATATCATAGCATTATGGCCAATGCCACATCCCGGAGCCATGTCCACCAAGGTTGCATTCGCACGAACGGGCCACCAACGAGATCCGGACCTTGTCTCATTGTCGGACCGCCACTACACTGGCAGAGAGGGGTCCGTGCATAACATGCCCGCCTGGTTGGATATTCATTGTGCGAAACCTCGGGTGAGCGCCATTCCGTCTGCGTTATGGCGAACACGAATGGACTGACGCGTGACGCTGGAATGTACCACAGCATCAAATCACCGCGGGCTCACAAACTAGCGTGTGCGTCCTATGGCGGGCGGGTTCACTTGTGTAATGGTGAGAGGCTGTGTATCGATACGTGCCGTGTCCGCGACGCAGGACAGTGCTCTAGGCGTTGCCGTCATCCGCAATTTTGGATAGCGACGTGCGGGGTATTTTAGCCCGGATAAACACCTGTATAAAAACCAGTGAGCGAGAGATCTGCATCCAGGCCTATGATAGCGTCATGTTTAACGTCCCACAGGAAGCCCGGGGCCCAGTGTCAAATGTCGTGTTGGGTACGAACGTTAATGGCGAACGTGACTACCCAGGAGGGTGACGCTGCGCGACGCTGTGTGAGTTGCCCCGCACAGCTGCTAAAATTTGGTTAGGCCGTGACCAACGACCCCCCTTCGTCTCGTCCCCACACACGAAGCCATAGCATCGCAACAACCCAATATGGATTCTTGCTTCAACCGGTGCGAGGTGAGCAGGAGGCCCTCGGCGAGGATAGAACGTGCAAGTGGTGATGCAGGCTTTCATCGTCCGTCCTCCACGTATGCATCGAGACGAGTACAAGGATTCGGGGTTGGCGGATACTCGCGCAGGTGCCAACCACCGGCTCTGCGGACACATTCCGCTTTGCACGCCAACGTTACTCAACATCTCCTGGCATCCGACATGCACTACTCTCAGCGGCTCATCGATGGAGCCGAGCGACCTGTACTCGTCAAGGGGATGAACGCGTGCATGAAAGACGTCGACCATAGGAGTTAGGTGAGTGTATCACACTCCAGCATCTCCGCATAGCCAGGACTAACGGTTGCACGTCACCCAACACTATGCATCTAGAGCAAGGACGCACCATGCTACTTGCTGGCGTCCTTGTCGACGAAGCGCCCAGACACTTTATTGTAACCAGCGCTAAATCCGGACGCAATGTCTACGACAGCGAGCGCATACATGTTGGGCCCGCTCTGGTTCTGGTGAGTCTACGGTATCATCCAGTATTAAGATCGATTGTAGAGGCTCACATGGCGTGGTGGACTTGCCTAGGACTATTCCTGAACGTTCGTTGCCCATCTGTATTCATTCGAGTCGATGTTGATTGCGCCGATCTCGCCCGATAATCCTCTGGAAGGTGTTGAGTGTTGAAGAAATCGGGCTAGAAGTAGTTGAAGGATGGCTGGAACGAGGACGAGATCATGGTGAGCCTATTGTCATGCTTGGTAGGAACTCCCAGTGAAGAAGCGCTGCTCGTTCTCTCGCCAGTGCTTCGTCATGCTGGGGTACTAGGACGCTTGATGGCTGAAGGTGTGGGAGATGAAGGACTTTAAGGTGCTGGAGAGGGGAAATGGGTGGATGCTAGAGGGTGGTTGAGAAAATGGAGGGCCGAGGTTATTCGTTGGCAGCTCCGAGCTCGGCGTCAACTCTCTCTCACTTATACACCAGCCGAGGTTCGAGGGCCAATCACACAAGAATTTATTATTTGGGGACACGCGTATGGAGGCGTACGGGTGGCGGAGGCGAACCACTGGTCCCTTGTTGTTTCCGTATTTGTTTACGCTCTTTCGCATATTCGTCATGTGTGTTTCCTTGTACGAACCGCCAGCAGCCTGCCGGCGTTTGGGTGGCCATGGCGGTAAGAACAGTTTATCCGTCTCTCCGCGCCTCGACTGGTGACCGTTTTATCCCGAGCTCAGTTTCGTTCCCCGAGCGATGGTGTTCTCTGGCTATTGCCCCGGGGCCAGATGCGCCTCGGCTAGCCGTCCATTATGTGTATGGAGACCCATAATTATCATCTCGTCGACTCGGAACCGGTACGACGAAGCTCGCTCACGACTTCTCAACCACCCTGACGAGACCCTTCTTGTCCATTCATAGCATCGCCGCTCCAAGAATTATGCATCTCCCCTGACGATACTGCAATCCACATCGTACACGTTAAGTAATACGACTGTTCATCCCTCGTGTCATGGGGCGGAAACAAACCGACGGAGCGCAACAGAATCAAACCAGGGGAGTGGAGTTCGAGGCACAACATGAGGAGTTAGGGGGCGAAACAATAAGCGTACTCAAAAAGCTTGAAGCTTGAAGACGCCGTCTCGCCGTTTTGGTCAGGTTTCGCTGCCCCGACGCCCGCACCCATCTCCTCGGGAACCAACATTCCGGCCTACTCTTCCTTGTTTCCCTGGACCTGTCGATGGAACGTTGTGGCGATGTGAGAGGTGTCCGGAGAATAGAAGCCCTTTTGGTTACACACCTTGAGACTCGGATCGAGGTCCGCACCGAAGCAGGGCTCAACTGAAATCGCGAAGATCGCGAGGAGGAAGATGACAAATGGCTTGGCTTGTACATACTGAAGCCTTCAATCGGAAGGAAGACTTGAATATGAGGACTGTCGCAGTGAGTTGGATGGATTACGCTGTCATTAGGGCGCTGGTAACGCTACATATAGGTCTACTATGCGGTGATTGGTTCTCCGGAGTGTAATTCTGCGGCATTCTCGGGGTAGATAAGGAGGTTGCCTAACCGAGGAGGTGCCTTGCTGTCGATGAACTCCATGGAAGTGGGGAGTTTGTCGCAAGCAAGACGGAGCGCTACGTGCAGAAGACAACGGTGAGAACCTATGATAAGAGAGATGCGACGGTTCACATACCTTCTCGGGCCAACTCCTCACGAATAGGAGCACCTCCCAACTCGAAGAGGACACGACCGGGCGCGACGCTGCGCGAAGATGTGAGGAGGAGGACTCAAGGGGCGTGACGTGCTACTCACCGAGTCGCCCAGAACTCGAAGGAGCCCTTGCCCTTGCCCATACGGGTCTCGTTGCCCTACACAACGCAATATGCAGTCAAAATTTCACATCATTGCCTTGGATACAGGGATGACGCACCTTGATGCAGACCGGGACATCGGGGAACACCCGCATGAACACCTTGGCACCCTTAATGGGCCTCAGCTTCCTCCTCAACGCGTCATCCGCGCTCTTCAGCTGCTTGGCCGTGATGCGCATTCCGTTCCCTTTCACCCGGATACCCCAGTCGCCATATGCAAGCGTCGTACCCTTGGTCGAGCCTCCGACCGGGATAGGCAGGACGCCCTTGTGTCTCTTCAAGAATTTCACCTGCCGTGGGGCGAACTGATGCCGCTGGCGCGCAAAGACCAGAGAGGCGGGAGAGTGTGTCAAGGAAGGGCCATTGAGAGCAGCACCGAAGGGCGAGGACCACGTCGAGGGCCGGATGGCCGCCAGCAGCGACCGGGCAGATGGCAGAGACAACATAGAGCGTGTGTGCTTATGTAAGCCGCGCGAGCCTCCCAAAGCCGCGACTGTCACTGCGCGCGCTTGTGAGCTTTCAGTTTCTGGTCTCCATCCAGCGCGACAACAAACCCGCCCAGTCCCCTCCTCGTCTCTCATCCGCATTGCCTCAAGATGTTGCGACGAGCCCTGCCACCATCTATGAAGCACCTCGTCGTCAGGAGCGCAAGCCCCGAGGCGAGGAACCTCATCCTCCAACTCATTAGGAAGAACGAAACACCGCTCACGGTCCAGGAACTCTACACAGAGACGATGCGCTATCAGGAGGAGAACCTCAAGCTCGAGGGCACTTCGTCCGAACCCGAGCAAGACTATGTCATTCCTTCTATGAGGTGCGGAGCTATTCTTCGTGGGTCGTCTATACACCCCCGCTCACGTGCCATCGGAATCATGACCCTACTCGTCCAGGTACCTGAAAAAGGTCGTCCTCCCGGATCTCGAACAAAAAGGAGAGGTCGAGAAGGTCCACATAAAACGGTCACTGTCCGCCGAGGACACGTCCAAGCTCCCGGTGAACGTGTCAAAGGGCAAGAAGACCTCCCCCGTCCCTTCGAATCACTGGCTCTGGCTGTGGCAGCTCAAGGCGCACGTGCCGGGAAAGCCCCCCAAGCCGGAGAAGAAGCCGTTCGGGGTGGAGGTCGGCGTTGGGGAGGATTGGTCGCACCTGAACAAGCGGCGGCAGCGGGCGAGGCAGGAGAAGGTCGGGCGGGACGTGCAGTGGGTGAGGGAACTGGCAAAGGCGGAAGCGGAGGCGAAGGGGGAGGCGTCTCCTTGATTTGTGAGTTTGGTCTACACGATGCTTTGCATCGTAAGCTGACCGCTGTGGCGCTTGCCTAGGTCCATGCTGTGTATATCCTACTAGAGCCTTATGTTAATTGAGTCCTCCCGCTCCATTCTGTTCGCTCATCCTGGGGGTGATCTAGGCTCCTCGATATGGGGTTCATGGCATCAACGCGACCCAGCAAAGTCTGGCCAGAAAAACATACAATGGCGCGCCGTGACAGCTTGTCCAGTATGTGCAAAAGGTTTAGGCAGCCGCCGCGGAACCTTGGCCTGTGAGAGGCCTGTCATATCTGCCCTCCCTCTCCTCATTCAGTTTACCGTTGTCTCGTAACCAGACATTCCGCGTTCCGTGTCTCTCACTCCACATGTGAGGGGTTTGATACGAACGTTTCTTTCTTGTGGGAAGTATGCGAGATTTGTCCTCAGTTGAAGCCACTTTTCAGGATATTCCGCCATACCACCGAACACGATCATTGTCCGCCCTAGGCTTTGCGCAGCTTCACCCCCGGGCGCCGCTGCCAAAGTAACAGCAGTCATAGCACAGTCTTGGCAGGACATGCATATGGCGTATGATGATAAGACTAAAATTTTATCCTTCGCCCACTCTCCATGCACCTCTGGGCCCTCCGGATGATTTGGCCCGCTGGATTTTTGACCCGGTATCGGGAGCGAGGATCGTGGATGGCTTCTCGTCAATGCGACCCCAACTGATTCCTCCCACATCGTCCACTCATGATTCCCGCCAAGAACAGATAGACGGGCGCAGTCGGCCAGCGCTCACAAAAACATGTCCCCGACTCCACCGGGACCCAGGCTCATCAATGAGTAGCGAGTCGTAAGCACTGTTTCATTGCTCCCACCCAGCTCACAAGCTCCCAACAATCGCCCGCAGCACTGAACGCCATACGGCCTGCCTATGACTTAGAGACGTAAGGCGCCTTTTAAGGCACGCTTTGGGGTTCATAATCACACGATACTAATTACTTGTTTTGGTCAGGGATGTACCCGCGGCGGACGATGGAATAAGTAAGTCGTGCCAAATCCATGACGCAGGTCGCACAATCGATCGCGATCGGTCTGCACCAATCATTGCTTGACGCGCTCTCCGACGATTCTCGGTCCTGAGCCACCCGGGCGCTGCCGAGGTAATCCGCCGTGTGAATATTTCTGGTTCCTTGTGCCGTACGAAGGGGACTCATTCAATCCCGATTCCGTAGACACCGGGGACAGCCGTAAGTCGTAACCTGGTGTCTGTGCAATTAATGAAACCGAGACCCTTCGAGCGGTCGCCGATCAACGTTTCAAGGATCGATTAGCCTGTAAGTAAGTCGGTACGTACTCACGTCTTCGCAATAGACTCGTCTAGAGCACCGAGATGGAGTCGTTCACAGTGACAGCAATCAAGACGACAAACGGAAAATGCGGCCCATCCGAACGGTGCGGTGACTTAACACCTCGCATACTTGGACTCTCGAGCCGCAAGTTGCTTACCGGTGTTAATCCCTGGCCGCCGGTGCATTTCCACGCCGCCCCATTCCGCGATTCCTAGGCATACATCTGTTGCCGAAAGAAGATACTGACGACCATCGTGTCGTAACTTGCAACGCCGCGTACAACTCCCTGTCATGCTTGGCATCCCGCCTTCTTCGCCGTACTACGACCGCAGCATGCCTACTACGTTACTCCCAGCAGCATTCTCTCAGTTCTCGACCAATCCTCCATTCTATGGAACAGGGCCGCCTGGCGTTCCGGTTACGCCCCCTCTCCGTGTCTGGTCCCGATTCGGAAGGGGATTCAATGACGAATATTTACCGTGTCTTCCTCTGCTTATAGACACTCCCTCCGCTGCGCACAGCGTCAACATGCCAGAAGCCTCCCCAAACTCACATAAAGTCATGTAGACGAAGACCTTGTTACCGTGGGATGAAGCACTGCTCGTGCGCCTTCATCGGCCACCACAAGCAGGACTTCACACGCGCCTCGCACCCCCCTTCGAAGACCACACAACATATCGGCAGGTTCCTCCGAACGTCGCTGTGCGGCGTGGACAGTGCTGTAGAGTCCATTGCAGTATCCTAACTCCCAACAATCTCCCTCTGCCGACGTCAATGCACGTCGCGGACCCCAACGTAAGGGGCTCCCGCCCCGTCCACATATACGGAAGGCTTCCCCGACCCGAAGATGAAAGCACACCGCCGCTGCCCCCTGATCTGCACCGCGCCAATCCCAAGTTCCTGTCTACACACATACACAGACACATGCCCAAGGCTTCCTCCTCTTCGCCATGCAGAATCTACGGCCGCTGGATCCGCCAGGAGACGATCGTCCCCCCGGACCGCCTCACGCCCATCATCGTGCACATGTACGACATCCCCATCCCCCCGCCGCAGCCGCTCGTCGTCGGGCTCCGCGTGCAGCTCATCGCGCTCTCCCCCGTCGCATACCACACCCCGGGGCTCTCCGTTTCCGCGCCCCGCTACGACACGTACGACCCGCAGATCGAAGGCGCGGTCCTCGCGCTCAAGTCGCTCGGCAAGTCCGTCGTAGAGTTCGTCATCAGTAACGACCGCCCGGGCAAGGTGCACTACGCATACGTCGCGATGCAGTACGTGCCCGGCGTGACGGCGAAGATGGGCCTCTGGGAGACGACGTGCCACTGGATGTTCGCCCACGAGATGCGGGACTGCAGGCCGGTCCCCCTCGAGGCGAACGCGCAGATCAACGACAACCTGCCGCACTCGCCGACTCCCCCCGCACATTTCACATACCCAAACCCCGAATGCGGCGGCCGGGATACGCTGGTCGTTGGCGTGAGGGTCGGGCAGGAGACGAGAGGCGGACCGAAGAAGTCCCGACCGTAGTAGCGGCCGGATGGTTAGAATGTACCATAGACATAGACACCGGCAGTTGGGCAGCAAATATAGACATAGAAATTTTGTACGAGTGCAACTGGATTACCAAAGTCTGTAAAACACATCAACCTATAACAACCCTGTACGATCCGGACTGACATTCCATGAACACGAGAGCTTAGATAACCATCGCGCCAACACAACCTATGCCGCACAATGGTAAGGACGCTTGATCAGAACAGCTCCTCCTCCTCCGGCTTCCAGTTCTTCGCCTGGTCCCAGTAGCCCGCCAACTTATGGCCGAGCGCCTCCTTGGCCAGCGTGTCCGTCGGGCAGCTCTTCGGCTTGAAGTTGCTGAACGCGCGGTCCCGCAGCTGGCCCTCCCACACGAGCCAGCACTCGTTGTCCTCCAGTGACGCCTGGTCGGCCGCATCCTCTGCCGCGACAGCCTTGCCTTTGCCCTTCCCGTTACCCTCGGCCCCCTCAGCATCGTCGTCCTCGGCGAGCTCAACGTCCTCACCGCCGCGCTCGCGGGCAGCCTCCGTCCACGCCATGCGGTGGAGCATAAGGCGCTTATACTGGCGGATGGGCTTGGCGGCGCCCTCGACGTAGACCATGCTGAAGCCGGGATTGAAGATGCACAGGCCGGTGAGGTTCATCTGTTCGGCGTTCTTGCGCACCTTGAAGCGGTGCGCTGGGTCGGAGAACGTCTTCACCCTATCCCGACATCGCATTAGTGATCAAGCACGAAGGGTGAGAACGGGCGGGGATTTACGTACTTGAAGACAGCGCCGTAGATGCCCTTCTTTTCTTCTTCGATCTTCTTGTTCTCCACTTTGTCGCGCCGCTGATCGTCCGTGAGCTTGCGCTCTGCATTTGCCTTCTCATGCTGGTGCTTGCGCATGGCGACTTCTCGCCTGACGCGGGCTTCGACACGCGTCGGGTCTTGCACCGCATCCGAGGTGAGGACCTTCATCAGGTTTGCCAGGCGGACTACAATACAACGGGTATTAAGTGCGTGAATGCGGGCGGTTAACATCCACATACCCTTGGGAGCATCGGGAGGAATGAGGCCCATCCGGATGCGGTCCCGCTTGTCCTGTAACTCTGCTTGCCGCCTTTGCTTCCGCATCTTCTTCTGCTCCTTCTTCGTGAGCTTGAGCGGCTTGAGGTTGGGTTTGTTCTTGTCGCCGGGCGCCGGGATGGGGATGGGATGTTGGATGTAGAGGGTGATCGGGGAATCGGCGTTCCGGATGTTCAGACTGGCAATACCCGCCTCCAGGTCGTTGTAAGACTTGTTGGGTAACAGCGCCGCATCCCACCACTCGGCTTCAGGAGGCGCGTCTCTCTGTAGACGCCAGATAAGCTCAATATCGGTTGAGTGACAAGGTAAGGATGCAAGGCCACGCACCTTTATGTTCTTCTCTAGAGTCTCAAACTCGGAGTCTAGACCTGCCTTCTTGGCACCCTCGGCAATGCGTTGCTTGAGTTGCTCGAGCTGCGCATCCTGCCTGACCTGGTTCGCGATCTGGACGTACTTGCCCTTGGGATTAAAGCGGAACTGTCGTCCGACGCGCTCCTTCGGTGCACCTTCGAACCCACTGTCGGCAACAGGCGCTGCCGCTGCGGAGGCGTAAGGGTTTGCCTTGGCTTCCATCGAAGCGACGGGAGTCGGGGCCGGCGGAGGAGTAGGCGCACTACGGACGTTGGCCTTGATGGATGCGAACTTCGGCTGCATCGGCTTGTAGCGGTCCTTCTTCGATTGAGGGAGTGCAGGGGTGTTGTCGAGCAAGAGAGGGTGTGCAGTCATCTTGAGACCTGCACCCTGCTGTGCGGGCTCAGGGGCTGCGACATTATTGTTCTTCTTCTTGCCGACTTGGGGGACAGACTGTTGAGTGGCGCATCTCAGTATGACCCACGTAGGACCACATCAAACTAGGACGCACCATGTACGGGTTGTCCTTCACAGCAAGCTTGCTTTGAGCATCGGCTACGCGTCTCTTAGCCTCGGCAATGCGGCGGGCCATATCGTCTGGGATGGGCGGGGAAGGCGAAGCTGCTGCGGAAGCTGAAGCCGAGGCGGTTTTGGATGCAGCGGCAGATGCAACGGACGGAGTGGGGGCTGCGGAAGGAGTTGCAGGTGCGCTTTTCTTCATGGCAGCGATCTTGGCGGCGATTTCAGCCCTCTTCTGGGCGATGAGGGCGTCCGCCGACAACTGTTGTCATGCGAGTGTTGAGATGGGTTGGGCTACGCAAAACGTTGGACGTACTCACCGCTGAACCTGAAGGTGCACCATTGGAAGGGGTCTGAACAGGCACAAGAGGGTTATAGCGCAGGTTCGAGGCATGGTAAGAAGCATATTCACCTTCACGAAACGGGAGAATGGGACTCACGGCATCGCTGCAACAAAACAGGTTTCGTTAGATGACTGTGGACACTAATGCCAGACAGTACATACCTTCTGGGTCTCTTGGCTGTACTAGCGTCACCATTGCCTTCGTAGCCACGTTTTCTGTCGCTCATGATGGACGGGAGGCGAACGCGAGGATGAGGGCGGGAGCAAGGGGTGGAAGCGCATGTCGGGGTGAATAATGTGTGTATTTGTCGCGCTAAGTGGGGGTTACACGGCGCTTAGGGTTTGCTTAGGGTGACTTATTGTGTGGCTGCCGCTGGACTGTGAAAACTCAACTCGAGCAGCGGGCCAGCGTCCGCCCACCGTCTTCCACCCACCGCCATCCAACATGCCTCCTCGTCGACACCGCTCTTCTTCCAATGTACAAAGCTCACAGAATCCTCCCGCTCCCCCACAACGCACGTTCACTCCCGCCGCGAACAATTCTCAGCAGCGACAGCTTGGCATGCTGCCTACTGTCTACCAGAGCAACATGAAGGTTCTCCTCCGGCGAGAGCCCTCCATCACAGCCATCGTCGATCAGTTCAGCCATGTATGTCTCTATCATCACAATGGCCAGAAGTGGGAGAAACATGGGTATGAAGGAAGCATGTTCCTGTTCGAGAAGTACGTCGTGTCTTGTCTTGGCGAAACGCTCTATCCCCAGACTGAGACTAGGCTGCAGGTCCACATCCCCGACCTACGGATTCTACATCCTCAATCGCATGGGAACGGATGATTATGTTCGGCCCATCTATCCCGAAGACGACATGGAGATCATCGGGGATTATCTTATGTGCCGCTTCTACCCCGACTTTACGAAGACTCGGCTCGAGATGGGCCTCCCGTACCCCATCCCACAGGAACATCGAGTAGCGTTTGATATGGAAGTTCTCAAACGTCTTCCACACGAGGAACAAGAGAAGGATCAAAGCAAGGAGAAGAAGGGTCGTTCGACCACCCTTGGTCTGTGGATGTTTACGACAGATGCACGAGAACCATTGAAGGAAGTCATGATGAGGTATGTGTCCTTTTCATAGTTCGTACCTTCTCTCCCCCGCCCAAGTTCTGCTTCCCGGACGACTTCCCTCGTCGATATCCGTCAAATAACTCCCTATCCCCTCCGGCGTCTGGCCAGTTGGCGCCGCAACGAAACCTCACCCTGAAAGTGAAATTAGCAATGCGTCCGAGATCTGATCTGATCCTCGCATGGGTACATGTATCTGCCCCATAATCAGAAAGTGAATGATACCGTGAACAAATATCAGTGGCTGTACGCTGTAGGCAGCGCGGAGTGAAGCAAGAGAGCCATGAGTTACCGATTTTTCACAACAGCGAGCTTTCGCACATTCCAATTATTCTTCCGCATCTGAGCTCTTCTTTCCTTCGCATGTGCCCGAGTTTTTGCTCACACCAGTTTCAGGCTACACTCGTACATCAAGCAAGGATTACCCTATCCTGACGAGTATCGATATGGGCCCGGTCGCCCACCACCACCTAATCCACACCTACGAACAGTGAGCCGCACATCGAGTCAAGCCACTCTAGGTACGAACATCGCCTTTAGTTTAAAGTCGTCTGGCTTAGTTTGTAGGCGATTATCCCAATCGCGCTCCAAGTGTCGCGCCAGTAAATGGTGTTTCAGCGAGTCCTGTGCCTCGAGCTGCGTCGGCAGCGGCGACCGCACAAGCAGGTTCCGATCTAGACAAGCTCTTTGCTAAGCTGCTCACCCCCTCACCATCCGTGAACGCCTCGGTTGCCAGCGAAGCAGTCGAGTCCCAGCCGCAAAAGTCCGTTCATGACTTGTTTGCTAACCTGAGTGGAGGAAACAACTCGGCGACTAAGCAGGCACCTCCTCCGCCACCCGCGTTTGCACCTGTCATAGAGCCTCCCCCGCAGACCAGCATCCCTTTGCTCAACTCGATTTTCGCCTCGGCTCTCCACTCTGGGCCTTCCTCTGCTATAATCGCCCAACCCATCCAGCCTCTTCCCTCTCAGCCTGAGGAGATCGTCATCGTGTCACCGAAACCTACATCTAGCGCCCTGCCTCAAATCCTGAACCAGGACGTCATCTCGAGCCTTCTTGGCCTCACTCCCGACTCCCGAGCGTCGTCTGCTGCGCCCAGTTCTGTCGGATCGCGGAGATCTGCCCAACAGCGATACGAAGGCGACAACGAATTCAGCGAGGGCGACCAGATCTCCGATGGCGAACCTCGCAGATACAACACTCGTTCCGGTGCTAGGTCGGCAAATGGCATCCCCACAGTCACTGTTCCGCAAGCGCTGTCGTCCGAGTCCGAAGGAGAGGCTGCAGGGTCTGCCAGTGGCTCGCGTCGCGTACCCGGAGACGTCACTCCACGTCCTCCTACCAGTGCCATCAGGCTTCCTCCTACGTCTCTGCCGCAGTTCCAGCCCACGACGGCCCCCAATCCCAAGGTCAACGGCAAAGCGCCTGCGAACATTGCTGTCGCACCTTCTCCGGCGCCGGCTACCGCCCCTCGGCAGCGTCCCCTCGTTCCTTTCGAGGCCAATTCAGATCTGTGGCCGTACCCCCGCGCTCCACTGGACGACCGTTCGTTCGAGAACGACGACGTTGTGGAGCTCGACTTCTCGGACACGCGTGCTCTCAGCGACCCCGCGATCTTTTCCTCGCGGCTGAAGGAGAAGAAGGAAAAGAAGGAGAAAGGGAAGAAGAGCCGCAAGGAGCGCGAGAAGGACAAGGCGCGTGAGCAGGCCGAGATCGAGAAGGGGTGGGACCTCCCTACACAGGCGCACGTTCAGCTCCCTTACCAGGCTGCCGCTACGGGTCCAGTCGCGGAGGCTGCGAAACCGAAGGCGACGAACGAGGGGAAGGGCGCTGCCGTAAACGGTGCTGCGGTGAACGGTGCTGCGGTGAACGGTGCTGCGGTGAACGGTGCTACGGCAGTTCGGCTAAACCGGAATGGAGCTCTGACTGGTGTTGCTGCGAGGGATGCTATCCTCGGCGCACTGTTGATGAAGGCCCCAGCCCAGCCGGGCATTGGGAGGAACGACTTCGTCCGCGAGCTCCTCACCCTCATTCACGTAAGTACCAGATTCTTTTCTATGCTGATCGACGTTCGCTGACTGTGGTGTGCAGACGGACTCCCAGTTCGTTGACCGACTCTACCAAGATTACCTCTCGCGCTCCGCGTGAGGTCAGCTACGTTCCCTTCCACACTTGTCGTCGCCGTCACTGGGACTTGATAGATCACCACTTGCTTTATGCTTTAGTCTATCGCAGTTCAGCACATCCATCCGCTCTCTATCCATCCCACTGCACTCTCTTTCATCTTATCCTTTGCCTACGCACATACATCTACATCTCCGTACCCGCATCCACATCCAGCCCCACTCCTAGCTCCGACGATCTTGTTGTATCACCATTCCTCGCTCCTCGTAATGTTTTGCGCTCGTTACGCGTGTTACTTACACGGAGTCATCCTGTCATTGTATCGCATTGCTATGAGATAGTGCCGCGCGACGCCTCGTCCTGAATACCCTGCAACCTCTGTCGCTCTATATTCAACCAGATCGGGAAGTAGCTTCTGTTTTCAACAGATACAAACACTGCACAGCCACATACTCAACTCCCGGTGGTTAGGTCACCCTACTTTGACGAACATTCATGACGCTCAACTTTAATTACCTCGCATTGCATGCGATTCGTACACGGGTGTACCATCACGAACCCGAGCCGGATGGTGAGTTACCCAGGTCTTTCGGACCTCATGACGCGAATTGGTGAGCCTGTTCGAGCTGGAATCAGGTAACAATCCTCATCCATTTACGAAGAAGGATATATGGTTCTTCCATGGGTGACGTACTACGTCACGATCTGTTTTCAAGTGCGCACAGGCGCCCGGGGAACCACAGTGGCACAAGTCAGTCGTACTCCCCGACAATTCGGGACATAGCCAAGGTAACATTATCCATTGCAAAAGTATCTGTGGAATTACAATTTTGAAGTCCATCTTCCAAGAATTACACCTGATCCATCCGAGATACAACAATACAACAGAGCACAAGGTCCGAAACAAACGCAAAGCGCAAACATACAGCGATCCTTCCGCCCGACTGCGAACACGCACACCCTATTCCATCTCCCTTCCCTGAGCTCCTCGGTTGAGTCGCCTCGACCTTCTCACTGGCCCGTCTGGTGCGGGGCGTGCAGATCGCTTTCTCTTGGACGGCCGGGGCGCCGGAACCACGTTCTCCTTCTCCTCGGCCTGCTCCCCATTTGCAATCCGTTTCATCCTATTCATCTCCTCCGCCCTCCTTTGCATGTAGTTGAGCTTTGCCCCCAGCTGCTCGACGTCGATGATGCCAATGGACATCACTGTTGGCCGTGCCGACATAGAGCTTGGAGTCACCTCTTGGCAGCGTGCTCGGTGACTGTGGGTACGACCTTAGATTGCGGACACTCGGAGGATAGGTTGAATGAGCACGCACCTGTTGTCATCCGTCGGTACTTGCACACTTTCGGTCTGTACACCGACGTCGACTTTGTTCTGCGGGATGTTGTGGTGTGTGTTTAGGCCGGTGGAGGGGCCGGTGGTTGGATTGACAATAACGGACGGGGCAGAAGTAGCGTCAACAGCGTAAATTTCCGTAATTGTGTGGTCGCGGCTCGCGTAAGGCTTTCGCCTCCATTTGTACGGAAGGCTAGACAAGGATGATGATGTGGAGGAGGCCATTGCGCGGTGGTTCAGTGGGTGGAGAGTGGAAGGAAGGTGCAGCGTCCGACGGCGCTTGTCGAAGCTGAGAACCTAATCCCCGGAACTCCGGGACGACATTTCCGCCTCGTGGTGGACCCTTTCCACGAAGCAACTTCGAGCCGATTTGGGTCTCGCAATTCACGGGTATGTCATTAGTTGGTGGATACTAGTACAGGATACATCATGGTGACAACGTTGAACTACCAAACAGCCCACTATTAGGCCTGGTCGGAAGCTGTTGAACATGGACAACTGCCTTATGTGGGTACACGAATTCAAGTCTGGGTCATTCAACCAGTTCCAGAGGAAGCGACTTCTCTGCTCTGAGTAACTGACATGGACTTTCGCGAAGTGACTCGGGCATATTCTAGATAAACAGGACCTCCACAAACTGAGGCCTGTCTCGTTATTGTGTTACCACTGTTCCTTTCCCGAGCATCTCTCAACAATCCCATAAACGGGTCAGATGGACCTTGTTCGTCGTCTTGAGATGGAAAACAAGGCAAAAATATTGCCTCTCTGTCGGGGAGTCGAACCCCGCTTTCGCGCGATCAAATGGTTTGACAAGCGCGTGTACTAACCGATATACTAACAGAGACATTCTTGCTATTAACAATTTCTCTGCACGATCGCAACCCCCATGGCATGAACTCTCCCGAACAGCGCCACCGTCACACAGGTTCACGAATTGATAAGTTAGTTACGAGGTCAGAATTGACTAGTACCCTACAATCGTCGATGCTGGCGGCCTGGCTACTTTACGAACAATTTCACGAAGCGCTTTGGATTGTAATACAGTCGGTTCTGCCCCTCGTAACACCAGATGAAAGTGCTCGGTCGACGCGCAAGGCTTGAGACCCACCAAGTGACGGCATAGTAGTAAGTTCGACGCTCATGCACCATGCGTCTTTTCTGAATGTTGCACCACTGTCTCTCGAGCATAATTGAAATCCGTTCCATGGCAGTGGCACGTCGATGCCAGTAGTTACGTAGTCGGTTCAAGACGATATGAAAGTACAAAACATGCGTGCATGTAACTAGATGGCGTTGGGTATAGTAGCAAAGAACAGCGAAACAACATGAGATCGTAGTGAAAGCAATCATCGTGCATATCGATACAATAATGCGAGGGAAGAGTAGGGAAGCGTGACTGTGTCGGGGGCGGGCGAGGTTCGGGATGGGCATTTACACGCTGCTGGGAGTAGTAGTATTAGAGCTCCGAGTACATGAAATCAACTCATAGACACGCACCAGTCAAGCCCTTGCCAGCGCGGTCTAGAATATTAACTCGTCGCAGGACGTGATCCTGATAGTCGAGAGCAGAGAGGAGACTGGGAACGTCGGGAATGCTCCTGATGCCCCTTCGGACTCTGATCGTATGAGGCTTGCGTACTCGTTGTCGACCTTGTCAATCTCATCGACGGCCTCCCACATCATGGTGAGAGCGGACCTTGTAGGGCTGCGGCCGAGGTGCGTGGAGGGAGACTCCGTTCCGACAGGTGCATTCTCATCAAGCGCGATAGTGGTGTCGAGGGCGATGGCGGTGACTACCGGTGCGGTAGGAGGAAGGAACTGGGTGTTTGTCGTAGCGGTGGTGGTAGCCATGCGGCTTGGATGGAGGTGAAAGTAAGGGATGTGAGGTAGGGGAAAGACTGGAGATGACGGTGGTAGTGCGAGTCCAACTGGAGAGGGTGAAAGCTTGTGAGCGCGCGCTAGTCGTGGTCACCGTGTTTGGCACGTTCCTACTTACCATACCTGGTCCGTCGCGACCGGAGCAACTACGAGAAACGACGTTTCAGTTACTTGCAGGATGCGTGTATTAAGGGCTGCGATTTCAGGAGGGTTGACCTGTGTGGAGAGATGCGCTCGCGACATTCCTACAGCACACGATCATCGAGAGATACTTTGAATTCCTCGTACAGGGTACAACGTTGAGTCGAACTGCGAAAGAGGGTACGCAGCGGCATGGACAATGATACGAGGCAGCACACCACCTGAGGTGCGATCTTGTCATTTAGAGGAAACAATCATGCCTCCTCGAGGGACCTGTGCATTACCTTCGAACGAATTCACTTCAAGACCGGAGGACGAACCTATCACTTTGCCGGTGACTCAATCTTAAGAAGATGGTCGCAACAACGTAAAGCTATGCTTACATTCTTGATACGGAGAATATCACGATGTGTTGCAACCGTATTGCCAAGGAAAACTTGTTAGACGAGAGCGAAGACAATTCTATGCCTGCCAGAGAAACGACGTCAGCGCACGTCAGCTATCTGGGCCACAGCATGGTATCAACACAAAAAATACGACTACGCTAGACTAGAGATGAACACCATTCGAATATAAAATACCCCGGGACTTCCTCCGGTCATCCCAAACTATGATCATGAAAAGGTTGGCAGACGGTGCTAGTATACGTAAACGTACACGGTGACAGGTAGCAATAGGGTGGGTAATAGGGAGTCGGGAGTCGGGATAAAAGACAAGGACGTACATTTTAAGCTCGGGCCCAATACAGCGTTCTGCAAATCAAGCTTCCACGTGTTTTGAGCGACCCGTCTGGCGAGAGACCGCCCGAAGAGGTGGGGCGGTAATCCCGTAAAATTGCTATGCCGTGTCCCCTGAGCCGACTGATACACATGCCATATCGATGAGTGTGCTGCAGCGCTGTAAGACATATATCTACTGTACCGAACGGTCTGCCGAAGCGGACCAGTGCAGCATCGTAGGTCGGAGAATTCCAGAACTGATTGTGGGAAACAGGGCATTGTCATTCCGGGGAAAGCGATCCCTTGAAAGGGCTGCTTTGTCTTTGTGGTACCGCTATGTCGGTTCGAGACAGGAGTCGTTGGCCATCGACCGATGACCGATTTTGACGCGGGGCGCTTGGTCCATTCACGCCTCTCGTTTCCCAGGAGACGCATATTCTGTTGACAATAGATTTCAGTACTCATTCTCAATAAGAGTTACCTACGTTTCAAATCCATGATAACAACCCTCCATGGAGGCCCAAGCGCTTCACGAGTTATTCTGTATGGGCATGCCGACGTCTTGAGTGCCGCCCCGAGCACATACCAAGGTCTAGCGTGCTTTTGGACTCGGGCCTCGCGGATCCCCTATGCCGGCACACCGGAGGCGGCGAGTGCAAACGTGACAAACGGATGCTACAAAAGAAGAGCCACTCGGTGTCCCGATAAGGGAGGAAGGCTTGACGCTTGAAGCATGAGCGGAGGTCAATCCGTGGCGTGGTGCCAAAGCGATCACTCGCCATAAAGAGACACCACAAAGCGTCTCATGGTCGAACATTGCGAGGTTGGTACCACAAAGCGTTCCTGGCCGGAAAGCTATTTGAGGAGCCCAGACGTGGACGGGATGTGAGATCATTCCCCCAACTCCTCCACACCTCCAACTTTCCTGGGCGTTCCACAAACTTTCCAACCACAAGTAAAACAAGCTCGGCACAGTGAGTACAAGAAATATTTCATGCTCAGACTGCAGCGAGGGGACTGACGCCAACGAATTGATTGCATAGACATGAAGACTCGCAGCGCACGTCTGGCCGTGAACAGGGTCCAGCAGGCCACTGGGCACTCCTCCAATCGCCGCCGTACCGCCCGCATCGCCGCACAGTCCGAGATGGATCGCCACGTCCGATGGGCGTCGAGAGATCAGTTCTTCTCCCCACCGCCCGACAACGACGGAGACAGCGTGATGGAGGACGACGAGTATGTGCCGGACAAGGACGGCATGGACCACGATGAAGGCACGGTGGACGAGGACAGTGACACTGAGACGGCCCATGGCGACGATGTCGACACCGTGATGGGCGACGACAGCGACGCCTCGATCCGCGACGCGAGCGAAGTTCCACGAACGCCCACCCGCTCCCGTCCCTACAACTTCGGTTCCGTCATTCTCACCCCGGACAAGAATAAGCCTCGCTCCGTGGGCCTCGACAACCGAGGTGACGACGAAGCCAAGGAGGTCCTCTCGCGCTATCCCTCGCTCAACCCCAACGGGAGCGGGTTCAACCGCAACACCCACGTGGCCGCGGCCCCGACTTCTGCGGGTAAGGGGAAGAACCGGGCGTACGTCCAGGCGCCGCCTAACCCGCCTTCCGCGCGCAAGTTGAAGAATCGGGCCTACGTCCTCCTGCCGTCCAACCCGCGCGCCCTTGGAAGGCCCGCCGGGGACGAGAACGTTCCGGGACCGTCGAATAGCCCTTCCACGTCGCCCGTGCACCGAGGCCCCCAGGGCAACCTCCAACGCCAGAAGGTGCACGTCCCCGTCGATCATCTGGTGAGCCTCGGCCCCATGACGATGTGGGACAACCCGGTGCGCTGGTACCGCGGACAGCAGGGACGCTTCGTGCGTGACGGCTCGCTGCCTCCCAACTACTACGGTGCAGAGTACCTCAAGAAGGTTCAACCGCCCCGCGCCGACGTCGTGCCCGAGCCGGTAGCGAAGGTCATCCGCTACGACACCGAGCCGCTCGAGGACCCCCCGGTGCACATCCCCGTGCAGGCCGTCGAGGACCCCGCCCCCCAGCCCCAGGCGCGGCCCAAGCGCAAGACTAAGTCCCATGCTGCGTCCGTTGTAGACGTGCGGTCTCTGAGGAGGAGCATTAGGATCAGGGACCAGCTGAAGAAGTGATCGGTCCCGTTTCATCTTCTCCCAGCTGTATATTCCTAATCAGCGTTCAAAACCCGTATCGGTAAATCACTGTGTATGCCTATCTATGTATGACTCACATCTATGCCCTATGCTCACCCTTCAATGCATATTGTATTCTTCTCCTGACATCATCGACTGCGAGTTCCGGGGCCCGTTGCGGGTGGATGTGATGCGTGCAAGAGTAGTTTATCTGGCGCGGGGTGAAACCGCAACCTGACCCTTCTGAGACGGCGCTGTGCGGAGAGACGAGTCCAGTAGGGGTATGACAGTGGGGAAGCAATCATACACTCACGGAGGCGCCTGCTATTTGCTAACAATATCATGAAGCTGTACTTCTTGCGGCTACACGCGTCCTATTCAGGCCGGGTTTGCGGCACCAGTAATAAGGACATGCTCACTGAAAGACAAGGCTCCTACTTGCTACGCACAAACCATGGTTACATGCGGAAGGCCCGGGTCAGGCAACACCAGGATTGAAAGCACCCTTGAGTCGCAGTGTCAGGTGAAGTGGTTTTTTTGCCGAACACAGAACAAGGCAGATGAGGTGGAATATCAAGAAAAACGAGCAGCAGCGGAGTAAAGCCCAGTTGAAGGGTGAGGCCGACGCGGACGGCGTCATCGACGTCGTCGCCGCCGTTGTGCGTCGGGAAGCGCGTCTAAGAGGCGGCCGGCAAAAGCCGCAAGAGCCGGAGAGAGCGGATTGCTCTTTCACGCGCTTTTGTCGTGCTCATCGTGGACCACACTCTCTCCCGGCTTCAGGACAGCTTCAGGATCCCCTCGATGCCTTCCCCGCCAAAGCCTTGGGAACGGGGCGGTACCACGGTGGCCGCCGCAACCACACCAACTGCGACCACAACAATTCCTCTGGCGACGAGTGCTGCCGCCTCGACATTCACACCCTCTACCTCCGCCCCTCCCTCGGTCCCCGTTCGACCAGCAGCGCTCTCAGCAGCAACAGCCTCTGCATTTCCGACATCAACTACTGCCCTCAACAGCTCCTTCTCATCACCCTACTCCTCCCCTTACCGTTATGGCTCCACATATGGCTCCTCCTCCTACTCCCCTTACGGAATGAACAGCATGTACGGCGGCATGGGCTACGGAGGCTATGGCGGCGGAGGCTATGGCGGCGGAGGATACGGCGGGTATGGTATGAGCGGGATGTACGGCGGCATGCCAGGCATGTATGGCGGGATGGCCGGCCCCGGCGGCCCCTTCGACCCCAACAACCCTTCCCTCGGCCAGTCCCTCGAGTCGACGACCCAGCACACCTTTGCGCTCCTGCACTCGATCGTCCAGACGTTCTCCGGCGTCGCGCAGATGCTCGAGAGCACCTTCATGGCCACGCACTCGTCCTTCTTCGCCATGGTCGGCGTCGTCGAGCAGTTCGGCCAGCTCCGCAACGCCCTCGGCAGCGTCCTTGGCCTCTTCGGCCTCGTACGATGGATGCGTGACCTCGTCACAGGCCGCTCGTCGCAGCAGGGCGCGATGCGCGGCGAGTTCCGCGACTTCATCAACGGCCGGCCCGTCCAGGGCCCCCAACCACCTGCGCCCAAGGCGAGCAGGAAGCCGCTCATCATCTTTCTCCTCGCCATCTTCGGCGTACCGTACGCGATGCACAAGCTCATCAAGGTCCTCACGGAGCGGCAGCAGCAGCAGCAGGCCCAGATGGTGGCCGGGCAGGCCCCCGGGGGCCCCCTCCCACCCCTAGACCCGTCGCAGCTCACGTTCGCGCGGGCGCTGTATCCGTTCGACGCGAGCTCGCAGGCGGAGCTGTCGCTCAAGGAGAACGAGATCGTGGCGATTATGGGGAAGCTGGACCCCGCGACGGGTGCGGAGGTCGATCCGAGGATTGAGGTGCGTAATCAGGGCACTCGGATTTGTCAACCACCGCTCACATGTCCCCGATGCTCTGTCAACAGGTCGAGGGAAGCGAATGGTGGAAGGGCAGGACACGGGAGGGCCGGGAAGGCTGGTTCCCGAAGAAGTGGGTGCAGGTGTTGGAGAGGCGAAAGCCGATCGAAAATGGCGAGGCCAAGAAGGTCGAGTGAGCAAGTCTCCTGCCTTTTTTTTTTTTTCGAGTGCGTCTATTGTTTTTAATCCCCCTTAACCCCTCGTGTTGTGCCTCGTGCTCGTCCGCTCGTTCGATTTCGCCACTCTTCGTCGTTTTGTTTCCACCGTATGATACGTGATTTGGGGATGGACGGTCGATCTATTCACTTGTACGATGTAGATTACAGGATCGCTATGCGAGTTTTGTGGCGTGGAGATGCTATGAGTGGGGGAGGTCGGAGAGCTGATCAGTGAAGCCCCGTCGTGGTGGTTGAGAAGGCGTGAACGAAATTTGGAAGCTACCAGTATAAGAATACCAAGTCTCTACACACATCACTGTCTGGTACAGCTGGCAGAGGTGCAGCCTGCAGGATGCGGCCGCGAGTTGGCCCCGAGGGAATGCAGGCAGATTACGGGTCCTCAGAGAACGGACCTAGGGAAATTTAAACAAACCGGGCATGGAACGGAAAAACTGTTCTTACAGGCTACCCCCACGCAAGGTCCTGGCGGTTCGTACACATGACGAATATGCGAGAGAAAATCGGAAACAAATACGGAAACAACAAGGGACAACTAGTGGTTCCCCTCGCGATCGGCCCACCTGTGTCGCTAAATTCTTGGGTGATTGGCCTCGAATCTCGGCCGACGGCTGGTATATAAGGCGCTCTTGACGCCGAGCCGCTAAAGAACTTGGTCCTAACCTCAGCCCTGCGTTTTCTCAACCACCCCTCGAGCATTCACTCGTTCGTTCTCTCCAGCTCGCCAGACACTCCATTTCCTCCGACTTCACGCCTTCATGATCTCCATGTTCAACACGGCGTCGAAGAGAACGAGCACCGCTTCCTCGTTGGGGGTTCTAACCAAGCACGACAATACACTCACCATGATCTTGTCCCCGTTCCAACCCCCCTTCAACGTCTTCTAGCCCGATTTCTTGGACACCCAACACCTTCCAAACCCAGGATTGTCGGGGGAGATCGGCGCAATCAACATAAACTCGAATGAATGCAAATAGGCAACGAGCGTTCAGGAATGGTCCCAGGCAAGTCTACTACGCCATATTAGCCTCTACAATACATCTCAATACTGGGTGACACTATAGACTCACCAGAACCAGCGGCCCGACATGGATGCGCTGTCGTGAGTTGGTCGTGAGCGTTGCATCCGGATTTAGCGCTGGGTACAATCAAATCTCTGGGCGCTTCGTAGACAAGGACTCCAGCAGGTAGCACGGTGCGTACTTGCTCTAGATGCATAGCAATGAGCGATATACTGGAACTGCAACCGTTAGTCCTAGCCATCCGGAGATGTTGAACTCCCCTAACTCCCATGACGGGCGTCTCTCATGCACGCGTTCACCTCGATGACGAGCACGCAACCTACATTCGTGCCCTGGGATAAATGGTGTCGTGTGGTGCATGTGGGACGCCGAGAGATATGGGTTGCCCTGTTCATGGGGAGTTTGAAGGTTTCTGTGCGAAACGGAGTGCGTCAGCATACCCAGTGGAAGTTAGGACTAGCGTTCCAGTACCAACCCTGCTTCCTCGCAACACGATCGTTGCGGGCTTCGTGTTGGCGCCAGGTGAAGACAGCCAACGTTGGCCCTAACCAAAAATCATCGTCCGCGCTGAGTAGCCAGAGGTACAGTACACACTCCGCTTCGGTCGGGTTTGGCTGAGGACGGTCGCTGGTTGGCCTTTGTAACTCAGACGAGGGTTGACAGTGGCCTCTCGTGCGGTCTCCTGTATGACCTTTAGCTCAAAGCTTCACGTGAATCTCGAGTGCTTACCGATTGTTACACAGGTTTTGCTTCGGGCGAGGACTCACCGTCGGTCGCTTGCCACCGCGCACCAAGGACTGTATCGCACTGGGGACATTGAAAACATTCATGCTCGCCTCGTCTCCTTAAACAGGAAGACAGATCTACTCCGAAGTTGCCAAAAGACGCACAAGCAACTTTGCAAGGGCCCGGTGGTTTGATTCTGTGGTGTGTTCAAAGGCTCTCATGTCAGTTCATTCCTGTCTAACGTGAGCCACTGAATCATGCTCACATATAAAAGAGAGCTCCGTGCGCAATGGAGACCCAGCTTGCGACATGTGATGTTGCGAGTGGCATGGTGGTCGAACAGTGGCAGTCCGGATCTCGATAGTGGCGCGCTCATGCCTATGCCACTTTGACATGGCTCTGGTTGGGGCGTTGGCCACGAGCTATAATATGGAGACGTATGACTCGGTCATTCCATGGTATATATAAGGTGGAAACGTACTGTCTTCCTCCCATGTCCACGTCTGGGTCCTCCGTGATGTCCTGGTATTGTGGTCTCCCGGTCGATGGTGGCTCATGTTCGAGCACGCAGTGTGCATCGAGATCGACGTGAGGGAGAAGGTAAGGCGTCGGCCATAAGATCAGGTGGTGGAGGGAAGTGGCGCACCGTATGCGCTTCCCTGTCTTGCGAACTCGCGTATGCGAGCATCGGAGGCGTATGCGCGAACTGAAGGTGAGTACGCAAACGGTAAGTCGATGACCAGGTTGTCGAATATGATCACTTACCCCTGCAGAGTCTACGGTTGTACTAACTGAGGAACACGGAGGTAAGGTACTGACTAGATGATACGTCTTACAGGCAAGTCGTCAGGACACCAGGCCGCTCTACGACGCATTCCAAGACTCACCCCGTGGACTATCGCCCGCCATGGCCTCTCCCTCCCCGCCTTGCCCTTGAGTGTTTGGAATCAGGTGAGTGTCGTTGAGTCTAATGACGTCGTAGTGCTGCGTTCGGTGTCAAGCCATTGATCCGGGGAGAGAAGTCGTTCCAGGCGCGGCTGTGGTTAAGGATGTCGCGGGATCGGCGCATCCGTCGTTCGGCGGGCGCGTCGGTGTCGGGGTAGGGGACGTGAGTATGAGGGAGGGGAGCGTGCAAGCACGTCTCTCAGCGCGACGAGTGGGATGTTGGACCTAACAGCCACTTGGACGCGTTGGGTGCGTGACCGAGGTGCCACCGCCCGGGGCAAGCCGTCGGCAAAGGTCTAATCTCCGACCATGGATGAGGGCAGAGCATCCTCACGGCTGTGGATTGGACAAAGGGATGAATGGGCAGCCTATTGTTCGCCGATTCGGGAGGCTGTCCCGGGTGAATAGGTCAAAGCGCGTCTCGGGAAGTCACGGGCGCTCATGACACTAGGGTAGGCCTCCGACAGGGCGAGCACAGCGGGGATGGCGAGCGCGATGTTGTTTCGCGCACGCTGAGTGCAGGCATTTTGCAGGGACTTTCTGGCTCTCGGATGACTTGGGTGCATCCCAGGTGGGAGGGCAAACGAGCATGTTCTGGCGCGGATGCAGGCCATTGGTTGCCAAAGGAAACGGGGGGCAGCAATCGAAGGCAGCCACCGGCTGAGTTTGTGACTGTTTTGCTCTGCTGCGTATCGTTCCTGTACTTCTTACAAGTTCGAGTTTCCCTCCGCTCCCTTCCCCCCGAACCTGCGCTCCTCATCCTAAGTCCTCTTCCCACCCATCCACCCATCGCAATTCGTTCTCATGGCAGCCCATGCGCTTCTCCCCCCGCCTTCTCTCTATCTCTCCGACGAGCCCGAAGTGGATAGCTTCACGGCAGCTCTAAACTATTTCGACTCGCAATGGGCCAATGGCCTCGTCCCTCCTCCTCCTCCTAGCAATGCTGATATGGAGGATCTCGGTCCACAGGTGAGCGTGGGCTTGGGATTTATCTGCACTTGATCCCTTTTCTGACCAACTCAAAAAGGACCCTCCGGAAGCCGTCCTATGCGGATGGCTGCCTGGGCTGGAGTCGACTGTTGACAACCCGGCATGGACGGCGGAGGACGGGTCCAATGACGTGCCCCCGGTACCGGAGGAAGTCGAGTCGCTCCCCTCTACTCACGCAGGCTTTGGGAGGGACATTCGCAACCTTCCGCGGGCTGTTCCCCAGTTCCCCTCCTGCGATAGGTCGGAGAACGTGCCTCCTACGATGGAGGCCGACCTTCCGGCCCGATCGGACGACGCAGACGGCGAGGTGTCATTCGACTTCGACGAAGACACCCCGGGGGTCGTTTGGTACTCTCCCTGGAGGAGAGACGAAGACGAAGAAGTCGAAGAGACGGACGAGGTCGAGGCAGAGGAAGGGGAGGGCGTTGCCGAGGGAGATACGCTCTGCGTTGTCCGACCGGTGTCCCCCGACACCCTATCGTACGTGCTATATGTTATTCCTCGCGTCTTAACACACTCAACGCGAGGTCACAGGGACGACGATAGTGAGGAGGAAGACGTTGCTGAAGAGACCGAAGACATAGTTCCCATACCGGTGTCGGACCTCACCGTCATGTCGTACGTACTATATCCTGTCCCTCAAATGGTATTGCCCCTCATGACGAGATTATAGGGACGATGAGGACACATGTCCTACTCCGCCATCTGTGCAGCCATCACATCGCTCGGAGGACGTCGTCATCGATAGGGCACCCATCCCCTCATTGAAATCTCGACTCCGACGGCAGAAGCGTGCGCGTTCGGACGACGATGGAAGCGACTACGACGGCGACGACTCCGGTGACTATGGTCAGCCGATCCGCCGCCCTAGGAAGAAGACGAGAGGGACGCTCTCCCCCCCTCATCTCGACCGCCAGACGGCATCCCCCGTTCCTGAGCCAGAGATCCCGTCTACGTCTGACGCTCCCGGGAGGCACAATGAAGGGGGAATGACTGCGTACCGTGTGTGCGGAGGGCTGACCGAGCTGGCGTGTGGTGTCCCCGGTTGCAAGGAGATTCTGCGAGAATCGGAACTTAAGAGCGCTCGGAAGCATTACCGCGACCACTTCAAGGGCACGGCGAAGGGTACACCCGTCACATGCAATTGGAGCGGTTGCACCGAGCCCTTTACATTCGATTCGATGCAGAGCCAACGACATCTCCAGGAGGATCATTTCGGGATGCTGTATGAATGCCCCAAGTGTAAGAAACGGGTGGTGCGGGGCACGCAGCTCAAAAAACACATAGCGAAGTGCAGGGTAAGTCTTCTCGTCCGTTTGAGTCACGTTCATCGCTGATACATGATGTGTTTGGTCAGGGCCCTCGGGGAGTCCGGAAAAAAGCTACAAAGGGGGCTGGCAAGAGCGGTGGGGGCCGGGGCCGGCGTAGGAAATAGGCTCCTTCACTCGTTGTCGTATAGCCATGCTCACTCCTCTCTCTCACATCCATGCATACTCGCGGCTGTATGTTGTGTAGACGATCTGCTTTGACCGCCGTCGTCGCTGTTTTTTTCCCTGTTGCAATCCGTATTGTACTAATACTGCCCGCTTTACATTCACGCCCCCCCCCCAGTATTCCGTGGTCCATATGTTTTACAGTACCATCCGCTCCAAGTTACGGTTCCGTTCTTCTTTCACTCGAATGACATGGCTGTCAAATCTTCCCGTTATCCTCGAAGTCTGTTGATTTCCCTCGCTTACGCAGCCTGTCCCCCACATTGTCAAGTGTGTCTTCGTGGATAGACTTGTTCTCGGATACCACAGCCGTCCTTGAGGAGGCAAATTTAATGTTGCATTACGAAAATTAGAGCCTCAAGTACGTTAAGACTCAAGTCAGGATGGTTGGGGCTCCGGATACCCTCCTGCAGTTTTCAAGTATCTCCAGTCGCAGCAAGGGATCCTAAACACGCTTTACAAAATGACCTATGAACGTTTACCCTGGAGGTCAAGGAAGACCAGCTTACGGTACTGTCGCGTGGTACACCAGGGCCGAGCCAGTTCAACATCCGTGCAGGTCTGTCACATCCACTTTCCGCCTATAAAAGTCCACCCTCTCTCTGGCGCTTACCAGCATCTCTTCTTCTCCTACATTCCTCGCCACCCTCCAACGATACCAGCCACTGAAATGGCGACATTGACCATCCGATCTGCGAACCAGCCACTCCAGTCAATACTCCTCAATCCAACCACAAATCCTATACCCTCAACCACCGAAAGCATTCAACCTCCAGCAGCCACCCCATCCACCCCCAGGCCCGTGCACCAGACGCCTCGACCCCGTCTCACGATCGCCATCCCAGACGAACCACACCGCGTGACCGGTCAAGGTTCGCGTCGCCCCCGCCAGCGACGCGGCGGCTCCCCTCCGCCACCTCCGCCCCCGCCCAACACACCGACGGTCCGGTTCAGCGAGGAACCACAAGGGCCCTCTGCACACCGTCAGCAGCGGGCCTTCCAAAGGCTGTCGCCCAATGGTGCCCTCCGTCCCGTTGCACGGCCGCGTCGCCGCCGGAGGGCTAACGACGCCATCGAGGCCGAAAACGCGGCCCACCAGGCCCATGTCGTGGAGGACGACGGATGGCGAACCACCGCCGAGTTGGAGCACGCGATGCTCACTGACCCGTACATGTGGTCTCGCTCGTCGTACCCCGCGAACTGGGCGGAGTACAACGACAGGGTGCAGCATTCCGAGGAGGTGTGGTAACTCGGGGTTCGAGGTACGTGGTTCGGCCGCGGTTGGGTAGTTGCTCGTCGTGACCAATAACTTGCGGACGCTTTCAGCTCGGGTCTACACGCTCATCATCTACCGATTCCACTTACATCCGTCCTATTGTGTTTCGTCAGCTTCATCTCATTTTCCCCCATGGACTCGCATATGAATCCCTGGATAGTTACGTACCTTGTCGTCCCTCAACTCTTACAACCCGTGCTCCGCTTCTGCCTATGCTTTGCGTTAGTCACTTCCTGATCGGACTTTCTTCCACGCTACCACATCCTGCTAGTGCTTCAACTATGTTCTCCCTGTTACGTGCTTACGCTTTTCTCCGCCATCATCCTCCGCCGTGTTGTCCTGCAAAGACTCTTTACCAATGTATACCGCGGTCATCCATGAATGTCCCATACATATTCAAACTATCTCTGTTCCATTGAAGGCGACCCCGTGGCTGCCGGTTCCCAGCTGCGCAAAAACCAACGCCCATTGGAGGAGACGCGATGTGCGACTGTAGTCGGCGGCACGAAGTGGGTTATCGCGGAGCTAATGCAATTTGAATATATGCTTGCATTCACGACGCCCATAAGCCACCATGATGGTGTAAATCTGTACGGCTATATCAGCAGCGTACTGGGTATCGTGAATACCGAGCATACCAAGTTCGCTACTGGAAGAGAGATGTCTGAGCCTACTTATGCGAGACAGCTAGGCTTTCCACGCCATCAAAGGTGCTATCGAAGGTTTGTTTGCAATAACTACGATAGCTTGACGTCTACTAAAATAGTCAATAACATACAGCCGAAGCTTTCCTGTCCCGCACGCCTAGTCCGATAACCGCGTCGCACAGAAGGTAGAAAAGAATGAATAGAAAACGGAATTATCGATACAATGTCATTGAGTTTGAGTCCGAGATCCAAGGTCAAGCACGGCGGAGGCTTTCACATGACACCTTCGCTCTTGGAGATGATGTACCTATGTGATATGGGAGTTAGCAGAATGACGCACGCGTGTTCTCAACAGGCGACTAACCAAGCATGGATCACACCCGGTATCCACCCGAGGATCCAAAGAAGGATGTTGATCCAGAAGTCTGTATTCCAGCGAAAGCTCAGTGAGGACGCCGCTGGTCACGGTACGACGGGACGAACCTGCTTTCAATCCTCGCTCTTGACGACGATAGGACGGGATCAGTAGAGGTGCTTGGCTCCGAACGAACGCATGCGCTCACTGAAGAAGACAGCCAAGGGCGGGATGAAGCTGCGCGGCTATGACGTCAGAGGCTTCCCTGCGAGGCGACGGCGACTGGACTCACATTGCGAGAAAGTACAAACAAACATCGCTGGTAGAGGACACCTGATCGGCCATATTCCCGTCTGTCCACTCGGTAGTACGCTAGGGCTGATAGTTCGTCGCAGACGTCGTGAGGGTCGTAAGAGAGAGAGAGGGGCGGAAGGGTCAATATATATAGCGAGCCTCCGCGTGTTCCACGGCACACAGCAAACTTGGAAAATGCATCGCGCCTACGCTCGCATACGTCATCGCTCGCGAGGCTTGTGTCATTAGACGCCCCTTGCCCTGGTTGCTCGCTGTGACCCTTCTTGTACTTGAACTTGGACGGTGGGGCTGTAATGCATTGTCGGACCGCGCGATGCAGCTGTCAATGTGAGGCCGCTCTGAGTAAGGATGTGAGCATTCGCAAACTCGCGTACTTGGCCCGGTCCTGGTTGCTCGCTGTGACCCTTCTATTCCAGTACCGCCAAATGACATTCAGGGGGGATGCGTATAGATCGACCCTTTCTATGATAGCCTCGCACTGGTGACTTGTCACGCTAACGAAGAAACACCATCAGGTGCGCACGAGACGAATGGTTAGATCCAAGCTCGACTTGGCTCAGGAAACAAAGCAGTAGTTAATGCCGAGAGAGGTAGCGATCATAACTGTGAAGAAGGGAATATCGTGCCCACGACGATTCACCGTCTACCCCACCTGGCCCCCCAGGCCTAGGCTTCCCTTCACGTCGTCACGGTATAACTCTGAACGCAAGGAATGGTGCTTGGCTTCACCCGCTTTGCATCCTCGTTCATAAACTCACAACAAGGCTCCAGGAAGGAGATCGCCACGTTTGGCGCATGCCACGATCAAGGAGCGACCCCAAATTGGCGATGACGTGGCCGTCAAATCGCGGTAGGCTGTGTGCGGTGAGTCCAGCAACAGTATGTTTCCTTTGCGCAGAGCAGACAGCGACAGGATCACGGTCGCGCAGGGAAGATATACTTCTCACGAGGCGACTCTCGAAACTTCTACCTGGAGGCGTGTTCTGCACGAATTATAGTTGTTGACGCAAGAGCACGCCTCCAGTCGTGGGGGAATTGGAGCCTGAAGGCCACAGGTACGTCGATCAAAACGTGCTACTCACTACCCGTTGTGTATGCCAGGAGACGCGATCTGGTCTCTGTCTGCTTTGCCAGGACGTCGACGATGAGGCTAACACCATGGCATTGACAGTATGGGTGATTGCCTGCCGTCCGCGATTGTCATAAGGATCGGCGTCCATCATCGATTCGTACCGATCGTCCATCATGGAATACGTACGCACCTCAAGCATGCATGAAACTAACCAGGGGTTTGAAGGCTCTACAAAAGCCTGATATCCCTCGGTTGCGACACTTTCAGCGACAGCGAACAGAATGGATAGCATTCCACGGCGGTCACCAGGAAATCTGCAAGCGCCGTGAGTACTCGCTGCGTGACGGGAACGACAAAGCCTGACTGACCTTATTTTTCAAAGTCGCAAGCTGCGGTGAGCAACAGCTAGCTCAAGCAGAGGTTACCATGGCGCTGAGGAGGAGGAGACAAAAAGGAGATGAGCCGCCGTTGCCCCATCAAGAGTCGGACTTTTTCGCCGGCGTCTGCCGAGGGCGTGCAGGGTTGAGTCAGGCGCAGAGTTCCTCTTCTGCATCCCACCCTCTTGTTCTATGTTGTCTACACAAATCGCTGCCTTCATCACTGCTCAGCTCGCCGAACGCATCGACAGCAGGCCCCCCGCGCTCCCGCTCACTGACAGCCCAACATGAACCGCAGGAAGAGGGGAGGCAACAACAACCTCAAACCCCCTGCCCAGACCAAACCCTCTCCCTCATCTGTGGCAAGTTCCCCTGCTGCTCCTGCCACGGTTCCCCCCATGCCCCCTCGAGTCTCTCCACCTCCGAAGGCGACTACGCCTCCCCAGAATGTTCCACCACCGTCGAAGCCCACCCAACCCGCTATCAGGGTTGGCCCACAGCCGCCCAGGCTCTCCGCATCGCCTCCGAAACCCCCCGTGCCCAGCATGCCTCCTGCGAAAGCTGCGATCCCGCCCTCAAGGCCTGGTCCCCCTCAGAAGCGCGTGCTCACGCGTTCAGATCGGGTGCGTGCAGTCTGGATCGAGTTCATCCAGGTATGGGTCGCGTCCAAGCAGGATGAGGTCGCGAAGCAACTCGAGCAGTTGCTTCACGCTGCCGAGAGGAACACCCGCGTTCGAGGCAAGGCCCTAGAGGATAGCAAGGACAAGATCGTCAATTCCAAGCGGCGCGAATTTGCGCTGGCTGCGCGCGCCGAATGGGAACGGCGATTAGGGAAGGAGGGCCTGGAGGCGGAGGACTGGTCCGACATCAGACCAGAGGAGATGGCCGCTGTGGAACAAGTCCTTTCGTGCGATGAGGGGGATGATCAGCCCGTCGCGTCAATGATGGTCCCACCGCACGAACAAGTAGCTCCGAGTCTGTCGCCGAAGGTGGCTGCAGAAGCATCTCACTCAATGGCATCCCATCCAGCCGCTGGCCGTCCAGCGCAACCCTCTCCGCCAGCTGCAACTCAGAAGATCCCACAAGCACCACCGCCTGCCGCCGCACAGAAGGGCAAGCAGACCCACGGCCAACCTGCATGGGCGGCGTGGGGTCCAGGCCCTAGGCATGTCTCCGTGACCGAAGTCCCTGAAGAGCCACAGGTACGTATTCTTCACGACCAAACCCCGATCTTGCTGTCTGACGTGTTATCTATTGCAGAAGACTGCATCTGCCTGGACAGCGAGGCAGAACGCGCCGATTATTGAAGATATCCGCGTTTCACCCAAGGCGGCGCCACCGCCGCCACAGACTTCTCAGCCCGCATCTCGTCCTGCGCAGCCTGCACCACCGGCCGAACCCGCCACGACTTTTATTGTTCCTGCTCATGGGCTCCTCGTCTACCCTGTCCCTATCTCGCTGAAGACGACGCCATTGGACAGCGCGGTTGCTTCTGATTCGCACTTTGTCCACCTTGTCGACAACGCCTACGTGAATTCCATCAAGGAGTTCCACAACAAGGCGGCTGACGTCGATGCCGCCCTCGCACGCGAGCTCCGTAAGCCCATGCCCCCCGCGGAGCGCGAATGGACGATCCGGGCGCACATGATGACGATGGAGCAGATCGCGCGCACCATCGTCGAGAATCGCGACACCATGATCGAGAACGCGCGTCGCAAGCGAGGATACAGCGGCGATGGGCATGGCGGCGCGCCGCCCCCCTCTGCCCCGAAGGCGACTGTGTCCTCGCAGCCTCCCGGGGCGTTCCCCGACGATGGGATCCATATCTCCCCAGTCGAGCGCGAGCCGGAGGTGGAGATCGAGCGCGAACCCGCACCGGATGTAGACGAGGTCATCGAGATACCGCTGAAGGGCAAGGCAGCCAGGAAGAAGGGCAAGAAGGTCGGCGTCACGAACGGTCGCTCTACTCCAGCACCTGCGATTTCGTCTACCACGAAGGCCGCTGCTCCTGCGGCAAAACCTGCTGTTATTGAGAAGCCTACGCCTGTCGTCGAGAAGCCCGTGCCCGTCGTCGAGAAGAAGCTCGCGCCCGTCGCGTCTGCATGGGGATGGGGTGCAAAAGTGGCGCCCCCGATGCGCTCTGCATCCCCTGCTCCGCGTGCGGCATCCCCTGCACCAATCCATACGAGGGTCGTTCCCACTCCCGCTCCCGCTCCTACCGGCCGTGGTACTCCCATTCCCCCTGGCATGACTCCCTGGGAGGCCCTGCAGGCAAAGGCTGCAGGTACATTACAGCCCGCAGAGCCTCAGGCCAAGCCGCCATCGTCGCCCAACGGCATGTGGGCGCCGCCTGTCGCACGCACCACGAGTAACAAAAATCCCTTCGCCCCGACACGTCCTTCCCGCCTCGCGCAGGTCTCCGAGCCCGAGTCGCCGGAGCCGCCATCCCCGCCACCGATCCCAGCGGAGCCGACGGGCAAGGACTATGTCGCGTGGTTCGCCGGCTCGTCGTCCGAGGACGAGGACGCCGGGCTCAGCGAGGGCGACGACGGCGACGACGAAGACGATAGCGGGAGCGACCCGCAGGGGGCCGGCCCAGGCGGAATCGGTGGCATCCTTGGGGCCCTCGCTGGCGCGTCTCCGTGGGCACTCTTCGGTGCGGAAGGTGCTCAGCCACAAAAGGAGCGCGGCGGGCGCGCTCCCAATCACCACGACCGCGGGCGAGGGGTGGCTGCCACGCCTGCGCCTGCCATGGCCGCCGCAGGGCGGTTCGGTGGGGATATGGGCATGGGCATGGGTATGGGTATGGGTCCGGGTCCTGCTACGGGTGGTGGCTGGACCCAGTGGGCGGCGGATGCTGGCGCGGGCCCTTCTGGCTTCCGTCACGGTGCCGCCCCAGCTGGCTCTGGTGGACTCGCTAGGGGTCCAGCTGGACCCCAATGGCCCGTAAGAGAGGAAGACAATCTCGAGGATATGCTCGAGCTGGCGTCGAAAACGCTGAACCGCGCAGCTGGCGGGCAGGCGAGGGGTGGTGGGGTCAACATCGAGGAGGCGATGGCGATGTACGTCACGGCGCAGAAGGCGCGCGAGACGCTCGCTACGCCCGTCGGCGGGCGCAGCGCGACGCCGTGGGGGCGGCGGTGAACTCAATCGTCGTCCAGAAGAACCACTCGAACAAGAAAAATAAAAATAAACGCAGTCGGAGGGGTGTGGCTGCGGTGAGGGGGTGAGTTTCACGACCCATTATGAAGACGACCTTTCGTGATTTCGCGGTTTTGTCCCTTGCTTTTTGGCTGCTGTTAGGCTTTGGTGGATGCGCTCGCTCATGTATCCCTTGCTGCCTTTGCTTGCTCTCCTTTTTATTATTCCGTCTCTGCCTCCGGGTATGTATCTATCTCTCGGTCTCCTGCTCTCCCACCCGGTACATTATCGTTACTCATCCTCGCTCGGCCTCGTTGCTCATCCTTTCCTATACCCGTAACGTTATGTATTTATAACGCTCTCATAGACTGTTACGTTACATTGTACACTGTAGGCATCCCGGGTGGTCTCTTTCGCTTACCTCTGCTGTTTGCTTTCAGTAGCTCCGTGACGATCACGCTATAAAATGTATATATATAGCCACGACTATTCCTATGCTACCCATTTCTTACACTCTAGCTCTTGTCTCCCAACCCGACTTCTCATACGCATCGACACTTGCTGCTGCAGAAAATTTACTACTCCCCCTCCCGTAGGACGACAAACTTACATGTAAGTGTTTTTGCCCGTCGCGTTTGTGTGGTTTTGTTGACGAAATTTTCAGCACAAACAGCTTCATTTCCGCGCACTGCGCGGCTGATATTACGTCGTCTCAGGTCTTCCCCGCGGTGAGTAGGGCCTTCTCTTCTCCCCCCAAAACCGCACAGCGGCCCGCGATGACTTCTCTGAAACAGCATCCTGGACCGCGCTCCGATACATCTCGCACATTCCAAGTGGCGGTGGTTCATTGCTATGGGCTGCGGCACGGACATGAACATCACGTTTCTCTACTCTGATGTTGCGATGAGGCAGTCCGTTTGTTCCCCTTTAGGCTCAATTGAACCGTGTCGTCACGGGTGCTTCGCGGGCGCCGTAGACTGCCGTTCATCAACTGGCCGCCCTTCTCGCCAACAACCCGTACCCAATTCCTGCCCGATTAGCAACGGCATACCCTACCGAGATACGGGGCGCGAAATCCGGTTTTCAACCGTTCACATAGCGTCAAGTTGCCGCGTGGACGATTCTCACTGTACGTGCCTTCCTTCCGCGAAAATGGTTCATTTAAGCTTTCTTCACCTCCCGATACCCATTTTGCCATGGACACTGTGTCTTCGACAACGCTGCCGAGTATTCCTCCGAATGTCAGCTGCAGCGACGCTGTAGATCTGCTCTGGGTGCTGCCAGACAACCTATGGTGTCTCCCCGAGCAGAACATCAGGGTGGTTCGCCAACCTTGACTTTGATTGCCATCTGAAGTTTTTCTTCTTCTTTGCGGTAGCAGTTGGAGTTGGATTGCAGGTTGTCAAGGGTTGTCCAACATCGAATGTGGCGTGCTGCGAGCGGCACTACGGTCTGCCAATAGCCTGTAAGCGCGGCTTGTTCTCCTTCTTGGTTTCCTTGGGTCAAACATGCCCATTGGCGTCGCCATCCTCCCATATCCCTATCGGTTAGGCGCGCCGGTGTTCGGCCTTTGAAGTTCAGAGCTTTCGATGAGCGTCACATGGATAGGGAGTGGGAGAATACGGCGGTACCGTCGGAGGGGTGTTCCGAGCACGATTACGAAGAGTGGCATTTTAGTTGCCTTCATATTGGTCTCTCTTTCCTGCTCCCTGACGTCTTGCAGCGTGGAGGTGTGGTGACACAGCGAGCATATGACTACGTTCTACATGGGTCGGTTCGATCACCACCTACTCTTGTCGCGTTCAGTTGACACGGCGGTCAGAAGTCAACAGAGCTCGAGAACGCAGGTAATAGCGGGCCAGGTTCATAGGGATCTGCGAGCTCAAAATTTGAGCCTGACGCACTGGACGACCTTAGCCTACGGGCATTATCACGGCCGGCATGTATTGCTGGTTCAGTGTCGCCGTTGGGTGTAACCCGTGCACGTGTTGGTGCCTATGTTGACGGAACGTTCGAATGTCTTGGACGCCAAGTAGCGAAAATTTTCTTCCTCATGGCCAGCCCTCCCGAAGATATCGACTCTTAACGCCGTGCACCGACAACGTGACGTCCGACATGGCATTATGAGAGCTTAGTCAAAATCAACTTTATCCCGCGAACCTTTGCGCGGGATCCTTCGCTGCCTTCTCCCACAAGAACCGGACGTCGCTTGCCAATGGGGGTCCAGTTTGGTCATCGAACCCCAACGTTCCGGCCTCGTGTTCCCTTGTCTTTCCTCGCCGACATGGTCTGGACCTCACTTCCTGTTTTAATCGCCGCCAGATCACGTAACTGCCAAGTCCTCAGAAGGGCAACCTCAAAGGACGAGCGATGATGAATGTCGGAAAAGTGAACGACCATTCTGGCGCCCACCCGAGGCCGTCTCCAGTTTGAAAACTCAAACTTAACCTATGCATGGGCGGGCGGCCAGTGTCCGTACGTACTTACATAAAGTTATGATGCTTCCTTCTTCCTGGATAGAACATCGGTTGGATGCTCGGTCGTATGACGGGGCAGTCGGACGTGCACCGAGCCTTGTTGAATGCACCGACTCACTAGTGTGAATTCACAAGCCAACCGCACGGGATTTGTCCCGGGGGAAACCGTAGGAAAGGGTTGGCGACGTAAATATGACCCACGGTGATCTTTCCATCATCATGTGCGAGACAATAGGCTTTCAGAAGTGCATGTCTCCTTCGGACGCCATAAGGCTACGAACGCTTCTGGGGAATTCTAATGCACGATGTATGGCAGTGGAACGAACCGGATCGATTATCGCTACGGCGCACGTTCGGGATGTACGCATACCATACGGACAGCGCGGTGGCATGCTGCTGTGCGCCCGCCATGGAAAGCGACATGCTGCATGAGAAAATACGTTCTTCTCGTCTTCCCATGACGCACTGGCACTCGACATGATTGGGTAAACCAACGGCGGCCCCGCTTCAACGGCAGGAAGAAAGACTGGGAACATTCTTGGTGGGGATTGCGGCGAAGTTGAATTACTTGGGTGTCAGTTAAGGCTTAACGTGTCGCTTCTTGAGGCAGTACTTTGTAGGGGGATCTAGGATTGACGCGTTGACGTGAAGTCCCGAAATACGTATACGTTGCAGCAAACACGAGGGTGCGTGCGGAGCAAATGTCGCGGCCTTCGGGCGTAGAGCGGCAAAAGAGGGAATTAGCATACGCTAGGCTGTGTATATGGAACGAGTGATAGCATACATGGAACGGAACGGCCTTTATGATGGAAGAACGAGGATCGAACTGTGGCTCGACCGTCCATGACAAAGGTCAACTTACCTCATTCCAGTCCTGCTGATACACGATATGAGCATGGTATTGAACGATCGCCCGAGGGGCGGGAGGAAGTTGCGCTACTGATCGACAGATCATACTGAAGTCGCGGAGACCACGGTTGAGGGGAGCTCTAGAACGCCATGGATGAGGACAAGAGGCACGTATGGATCCTATCGTTCGTAGGTGGTACTTCTGAGGACGAGTCTGGACTCTGGACAAATAGAGGATCACGTCATAGCGAGGTCGTCGGCGTTGAATAGCTCAAAGTCAAACAAGGATCTTGCGCTTTGCGTCCGCCGCCGTCCATGGAAGACTTTTGACAGATCTAGAGGGATGGATACGCAGCACAATAGTACTAGTGTAAACCTTTAAGTGATCCAGAGCATTCCGGGACTATGGATCTGGAAGACACGGAGCGGAGGGAAGTCGAAGCGGCTCCAGGGTGTTGGTGTGGCTTAGAGGGTGGCCAATTGCAATGATTAAGGGTAGCGCTCCAGCGTTTGGGGTAAGTGAGGCAAGATTGCTGGCCAATAACCTGGGGGTTCGATTGGAGATGTGGTTGTGGCCACGTGTATCCACTCGTCTTGACATCCAAATACTATCAGTCACGCTCTAGCATGGACTGAGCGGTAAGCACCGGTAAGTACTTACCTCAGCTCGGCACCTCCGTTACACGCGGCCGACGCCGAATGAAACTAAGACGGCCCTGGGCCGCTCATGGCGCCGTCGACGCATCGCTCGCTCCGCCGACCCCGGCTGTTGGAGGGACATAGTGTTGATAACTATATCCGGTATAGTCAGCGCGAGCGACAGTATTCCCTGCAGCATGCACGTCAGAAGTAAACACCTCAGACGGGAGCTACAGTGATGGGCATACCTGCGAGTTTACAATCAAGAAGAATTTCAGAATATTGCCGCCTTTGGAGCCTGCAGACCGCACTTATTCCCCACGCAGACCACGTGCCCTGGAATTGTGCTCGCGCTCAAGTCTGCAGGCGACTTGCAATTGACACTAGCTGGCAGATGCGAGTCTTAGCTTCCTGTTGGACGACCTTGAGAACTACGTACGTGAGCGTGCAGGATGGGATCAACATGTATCCTTTGCAAGTGTTGCTTTGGTCGCCGGAGGAATGTTGCTCGGATCGCCAGACATGTTTGATGCCCGTACCCCAGCTCGATCCTGAACTTGGCCGAAAACACGCCGATCGCCCTTTCGCAGGCTGTCGCGAGGAGCCCCGCCGCCACACTGGCCACCAGCGAGGAATATGGCTACATGCAATCCAGACCTCGAGGCATGTATGGGAGCGTCTTGACCAAAGCAGAACCCCAACATCGGCCGCTTTGGGAGGACGACCACCTTCTTCGACTTCAAGTTTGTGGCGCCAGCGTTGCGTGTGGTTCTATGTCGATGTCGGCCTTGCTCAGCATTCACCGACCGTATCGCGGCAGCAGGCTGACGTCAGGCACTGACGTACGATGGGGCACCGCGATTCCGCCCCCCCACTGTGGGCCAACAACACGCCGCACCATAGGCAGAGAGCACCACAGGCGATCCGCACGCGGACCCACATGATGCGTGCAAAAGGACGCGCAAGGGCAAAGGCACAGGTGGCACGCCCCGGAGACCAGACAAAGTCCGACGGGTCGTTGTCGTTTCGGGGTCGGTGCGATCCCAGGCAGTCTGACCGGCCCCGAGTAGCACGCAGGGTGACGGAATGCACCCTGCGGAATCCAGGACCAGTGGTCTAAGGTTCGAGGGCGGGGATGGGAGAGGCGCGATTCCGCTCGGGAACTATCCGTAGTGAGGAGACGGCTCCACGAGAACAGTTCAGAGGGAGAAGGAGGTTCCGGAGATGCTATACTTGTGAAATGAATGTGGGCGTCGTCGAAATGTGATCGGCCCCTGGCCAGGGCGGTCAGTCCCACACGCGAATGCGTCGCCAAGCTTCGTGGAGCGCGGCACCGGTAAAACTGTGTTCGTTGAGTGGGGGAAGAACAAGGGCAAGGGGGCAGGAGTCGCGCATCGTCGCTCGGTATCGTCGCTCGGTCGGGGGAAGTGCAGAGGAAGATGAGACTCAGCGGCGCCTGGCTCCGCTTCAGCAGCCTGCCCGGGTGAGAAGGCCAGCGCGGCGGAGCTTCGGAGCTTAGATACAGTGAAGCTCGGGTTGGCCCCCGACGCCCAGCTGTAGGGAACGCTGAGAACCACGACAAGAAAGCGAGAACGAGAACGAGCGCACGCACGGTGATAACCCTACTTCGGATGCACGCGCGGTCCGTAGGCAAAAGAGGTTTCCAGCTCGGCTGCCGCCCTTCTGCAGATATCGACGTTTGTCGTTCGAGGCAAAGCTTGAAGTAAACATCTTCCGAGTCGAAGAATCGAACCGTTGAAGACCCATGCCACAGAACACTCCCGGTGGCGTCGTGTTTGGGACACATCGCGCTGGGGGTGCCCCTCGCGCGCGCTTCGAATTCTCCGGTACATATAAGTAAGTTACCAAGGACCAAACGGGGAGACAGCGGACGGATATAAGTGTTCGCGCACAGACGCGGAAGCGTCGGGTGCGGACGGCTTGCCCGATGCACTGCGCTGTTCGAGCCGTTCGATTCTTCCCACCACGGTGACAGCACGCTCGGATGGAGGCCCAACGCACGGACCACGGTGTGCGTGCGGAGCAATTCAATGTTTGGAGTGCTCGAGCGAAGCGCCGCGCGCGACGCGGTGATGGTGATGCAACCTCCCAGTGGCTCGGCGCGGGGAATGACCAAGATTCGACGCCGTATGTAAGTAAGTAAGGGCAGCGCGTTCGCACAGACGGGCCCGGGGACTCGATGACGTGCCTCCGGAGTTCGGGGAGCATCTGACGAGGAGGCATCTGCACGGGAAGTCCGCGCATTCCGTTCTGAGAAGTGCGGACATAAGCGTCGACGCTGGGCGGAAGGAGGTTTGCAATACGCAATCGCAGCGGCTGACCAGCCAAGGCGCGGCATATTATAGTTGGAGGCCAAAGCCGCAGCGCGTCCTCCCCGATACGGGCAGCACGCTTGCTCCTCTGGTGCCCACGGCCGCCCGCACGGGAGGATAGGCGCAGGGTTGGCGATTCTAGCGTGTCGGTTTGACAGAGCTGGCAACCGGGGTCGGCCGTGGAACACGCGTGCGAGGGAGCGCGAAAATCGGAGAGCTACAGATCTTTTCAACGCGACGAGGTGAGTTTCAACTTTCGGTTGGGAGTAGACGCGAGTCGCGACGAGAGAGCCTCGTGCGCCTCGAGGCGCCTGGATAAGGCAAGAGGCAAGAGGTGGGAAAGCGGAAAATAGACGTTCCGGACACGCGGTCGGACAAGCTTGCGGGTGCTCAACGCAGAACAGAGGGCCCGGGAGGGCCCGTAGGCGCGGCGCATATGTACAGCAAGATTCCGCGTTGGGAGCTCCGGGACCCGGCAGGATGGACAGGCATTTCGCGCGTCGGGCTGGGAGAAGGAAGGGTTGGGTAGATGCTTGCTCGCGCTTTTGGGAGACGGGAGGGGTGAACGCTATCGCATCGTCCTGGTACAGAGCCGCACATAGTGGCGACTAGGTCTACGAGCGTAGGTAAAAGAGATAGGGGGAAGGCAGAACCAGAGAGAAAGGGACAGAAGGCATCAGGTGTGCCGTGCTCCACGGTCTTTCACAGTCGTGAAAGGCACAGAATGCCCGCCCATGTCGACACCCAAGACTGAGCACCATGCGCACGCAGACAGCTTTCGGTGATAGGTGGGTGGGCGCAGCCGGACCGGAGCCTTTGCAGGAGCGCATGGATGGTCGAGACCGGCAGACGGCGAGTGCGGCAAACAGCCACGCAGATCCCCATATTCTCCTCAGGCCCCGACGACATACACAGAAGGACATCGCACACAGGGGAGGCCGAGGGCCGTTTGTATGTCGCGGCGACAAAGCGCTGTTGCCCAGAGCAGTCCAGACAGAGACAAACATACGGACACCCGGTCGACAATCACCGACTCAGTCCGACTGGTTTTCCGTCCGGCCAAAACAAGGTGTTCATGGATGAGCGGTATAAGACCGGTGCGCGCCTTGGTCGGGGAGAGGGTTGCGGAGAAGACATACTGAGCCCGAGCGAGTCCAGATCTGCTGCGCTCGACCACAGAGTTGAGGAGCGGAAAGAAGATTGTCGTCACGGCGGAACAGAAGGCGTGCGCTTCTGCATAATTAAAGAGCTCGAGCCCGGAATCGGGATCCTGCGCACCCTCTCCATCATCGACGATCTACGAATCATGGAAAGATGTGTGGGGGAAGAGCAGCAAGGAAAGTGTCGCGACGGTTTTGGCGATGCGAATGGGAACGAGAGCCATGAGCTCCGCGCGGCCGCCATTTGCCGTGGAAAATGCTTTGAGCCCAAGATAGCAGCGGTCAAGGTTCAATCCATGACCGTATGTTGCAACATCGTTGAATGGGGTTGAGGCGGAATAACGACGTCGGACTGGGCGGAGAGTGAATGCAAGCGGGTGCTGATCCACAATATATCGGCTTGTGTGCCTGCACCAAGCTATCGACAACGGGTGGAGTGGTCGACGGCATTCGTTCTATAGGCGATCCCGAAGGCCTCTCCGCAGTCGTCGCGGCGAGAAAATCGGGAACGAGTATACGGAGCAGAGGGGCGGAGATTGGGGCTGATAGAAATTTGAATGTTGGGCAGGTCGTGTGGGATGGAAGGGAAACGCAGACGGCTAAGGAATGTTGTGGAGGTAAAGAGCCGGTTGGTCGACATCCAGTCGGAAGATAGAGTGGATCGCTTTTTATGAAAGTCGGGCGAGCATTGGATGGGGGCTGAGCAGGCTCATGAACCTGGAACACAGTGATGCGTTAGGTTGTGGAACGGAGATGAGGCTTGTTATCCAGATCGAACTTATCGAAACGTGTCGGAGGAGACACGAAGGCAAACAGATATCTAGAACGCAATTCAACTACAAGGCACAGGGACGGATGACCGAGACTCGAGCTGAACATCCAGCGACATCTCTATCTCCATCGGAGCACGGGCCGCCTGGGCTCACGTATAGGGCAATTCGCGGACCGGCTGAAGAAAACGCCGGAGAAGGTCAGAGTAGATCTGTGCATTCGTTCTCGACAAACATTCAATGCTCCTGCCTGTGCCGCCGGGTTGGGCGAAGAATCGCGGCAGAATACGCACGATCGCGGACATAAAAGAGACGTTTAGGCCATGCCCTGCGGCTCAGAAACGCAGATCCCGTACGATATCGAAGAGGGGACGAGGCAAAGCAGCGGCGACTTGGAACGATTCTAAGCCGGCGCCTGGGTATGGAAGCTGGTTCGTGGCCTCGGAGGGAGGGAAAGTATTGACGCACCCATTGGGGATGGCCGACGGTGTCTGAGCGGCGTATGTCGTGGAAGGTGGTGGCGTGCAATGACCGTATGACATTGAATGGCGTCACGCGCAGGGATTCGAAGCTTTTGTAGAGCGGATGTGATGGAGGTGAGATGATGAGGTCGTCTTTGACCGAGGGTGTCGGCATGAAAGAGACGGGGGTGGGCGGCTGCGGATGGATCCGGAGGGGGTGGAAAGGCGTATGTCCTCCCAAACTCCTCCGAGCGAAATTCCCAGAGCAAGAGGACTTGAAGGCGGTGAGACAGAGGAAGAAGAGGGCTGCGTCGTTCGCTCGGAACCCAAGGCGATGGTAATTCTGGCGACGGGGAATACTTATTCCTGTGGATTGGGCGAGAAGAGGACGAGGGACGACGTCGACAGTCTCCGCTGGGCTGGACGAGGCGGCCGGGGCCCGGAGCGTGGACGGATCGCGAATTGCCCGAGAAAATGGAAGGGGCGGCCGTAAATGGGGCCGGGATTGGCTGGAATTAGGGGGTGTGAATGGGGCGTGAGTAAGTGCAGGGGCAGCCGGACTCGGTGTCACTGGTCAGAAATCTGAGCGAATTCCAGGAATCGGAATCGCAGGATGCCACCGGTTCTCGCGAGCCTTTGATTCGGTCCATGCATCAAACCCTTTGTTAAGCGAGTATCCTACTGGTCCCCCGGATGTCTGAGTACGCTTCAAATACCCCCCTCCTCCTCCTTCTTTCCCGCTGATCCCCTCCCTTCACACTTTCCCGTAACAGCCCCGCCTTCCCGCCGCCGCCGCCCGCCGTCCCCCGACATCCCGCCCCCCCGGGACGCGTTCTTCCACCAACGTAAGACTTACCTCATACATCGCTTACCCCATAGGCGTCGGCACGGGTCCGAGGTGTGTCTTCAGACGCGTATGTTTTTCGCCATCCTCACCTCTGCCACCTGTCCCCAGCCACGCATCCACGACCCAGCATGCACCCCACCCTCGCGAAACGCACCCTCGCGTCGCCTCGCGAGTTGGACGCGAAACTCGAGCTCCTCCAACAGCTCGGTTACGAGGGTCGTTGTTTCTTCCAAGACGACGAACCCCACACCGCCAATCCGGTTTACCTCAACGACACAGACCGGTGGATTCAGACCGAGTACAACTGGGCCCTCGAGGAAGCAGCCGATTCTGCTACCGGCATTTCTGACCTCTTTGACGGTACGTCACATACAGTTCTTCTCCACGGTCCTCCATGCCCTGATTCGCACGACACGTCACAGTAGAAGAAGATGAGGAAGCCTGCCTTCCGCATGTGTACGACCCTACGTTCTTCGCCCCAAGGCAGTCTGCGGGGTCGCCGCCACGATCCCGCACTCGCAGCGCGTCACAACCCATCGCCACCAATATTGACAAGGTATGTTCCCGCCCTTTCTGCCTTCATTCAATTTGTCTCTTCCATTCCCTTGATGTCGTATTTATTCTTCATGGATCGGACATGCTCTCTTCAGCAGTCGTCCATGCACGCGCGGACAATGGCCACGGTACGTAGAGCGCGGTTCGAATGGGTTGGTCGGTCACATTTCCGGTTTTAGCTTTGAATCGCGAAGTTGCCAGACCGGACCGCCTGTTTGGATGATCTGGTGGCATCTATGCGCCCGATGAGGGCAAGCCCGAGATCCCAAATCAGGCTTAGACCTGTTGCGACGCTGTGATGTTGGGTTGCCAATGGGCCCCAGCCGACCGCATCTTTAGGGACTTGCCTTCCTTTCCCTTGCTTTGGTACGATGCGATACGCTTCATCGTTACCGTGTTCGACACAGTCCGCCTGGTCTCCTTGATTTCGTTCTCAACTTCCTCAATAGAATGCGATAGCTTACGGCCGAAACATCCAGCCCCTTCCGAGTGTCCCGCCATTACGGCTACGAAACCGCCCCAGTCTTCCCCTGGTACCCCCTCCGTCACCGGCGCAGGCATCTTTCCTGTCGTCGCCAGCGAACAGTCCCCCAGTTTCTCCTCGCGCGCCACGTGGAGAACTTCAGCACACGCCTCCCCCGTCGCCCCGTCTCGCTACTCCGCCCAAGTCGCGTACCCTCCCACGATCTCACGGATCCCCAACACCCCTCCCACCGGTAACACAACGTCATGCGACATACCCCTCCATCTCATCCACCCTTTCTCTCCTCGAAGAGCGCGAGACCGAAGCAGAGAAACGATCCGGGATTTACGTCGAGGAGGACAACAGCGCACCCCGCTCCCTCTCAGAATCGATGCCTAAAATCGTCGGTCGCGGGCGAAGTTGCAGCGCTACCGTGCCAAGCAACGGGCACTTCAACAGCTCCCTTTCCAGCCCCAGAAGAAGGCAGCGGCCGGCCTTACCTGCGCTGTCAACGTCTGCATCGTCTCCACAGTTGCGAAGGCTAGCGGAGCTGGCATCGACGCCTTCGCCGTCGTTCTCCGCAAGCAGCTCGCCTTCGCTCTCGACTCCGGTCACGCCGGAATCGGACGATGTAGTTACTCCAGGCGAGGCGATCACTGACTCGCCAGTTGACGTTGAAAGCCCACGCAAGGACGGCCTTGCGGAACCCGGCTTGGCGTCTCGCTGGTCGCTTGATTCAGTGGCGTCCCGCCCGCGCATCACGCAAGGGGCCCTTGATGCTGTCCCAGCGTCTCCGGTTAGCAAGACGAGGAAGCGAGATCGCTTGTTTAGTTTAATATCCAGCCGCGCGCGGTCTGGTTCTGTGACTAAGCTTTTGCCTCCGCCCAACACTCCCCGTGGGTCGACAGACGTGGTTGACCTACACATTCGCCGCGTTGACTCCCGCGACGCTTTTCACCAATCCACGACATACTCGTCACGGCCTTCGTTCACGATACCGCCGAGGATGCAACAAGCGCCTTCCTTGTCGTCGGACTCTTCCAATGCGTCATCCGCCTCAACACTGCCAACCCCGATCGACCCCATACACGCGCTCGACTTCACTGATCCTTTCGGAACGGCCTCGCCATCGTGCATGCCGGAGGAGTTGGAGGACGAAGACTCGCCCGTCTTCGCGGAGAACCCGTACATCACGCGCGACTCTCCCCTTCTCGGGGAATCGTCGCCTCCCAAGTCTCCCTCACCACCCCTCCCCCCACACGCGCCTCTCAAATTGCAGATCGCCGATCGGCCGATGTCGCCCGGATCACCCCCGCCGCAGCCGACCCTCCCCCTCCCCTCACCTGGCACCCCGTCGCCCTCGTTCCTTGTACCCTCACCGCGCCCCCAGTCGTTCTTCGCGTCAATCACCGGCCGCCCGAAGCGGCGCAAGAAGAAGCTCGTTATCTCCGGGGCGCCGCTCGAGCTCAGCCAGCCGCGCACATCGTCCTTGATCACCCCTGTGCAGGCTGCAGAGGACCTGTACCACCGTAAGCAGGAGCAGCAGCGACGCGTCCAGAACGTGGTCAAATGGTGCGAGAGCTTCGGGACGCTGCGCAAGATCGAGACAAGGGAGGATGGGAGTTTGCACGTGTATTGGAAGAATTGGGAGGTCGCAGACATGGTGAGTCCCTGCCCTGTCGCTAGTTCCTCCCGCGCCGCTCACATGGCATGGTTGTCTGTGCAGGTGTGCCGCGTCCAGGCCCAGGTCGTCATTAAGGAGGTCGGTCGTGTGAGCTTAGCATGGTCGTACATCTCATGAAACTGAGAGGCCGCCGCGCCGCGACTATTGCCATATGAGGAATGATCGATCAATACACCCCGCCCCCGATGCCTCCCTCCCATCTTCGGCTCCTTGTGAGTCTGACTGCGTAAATGCAGCGACCCATCCACAGCACGCCCTCATCGCATTCATCCCCCACGCTCCTTTAATTTATCACTCACGACACACACGCTCCTTGCATCTGCATCTGGCCCGGCTTCACGGTACGATAGTCAACGCTCATTACTGCACACTCATTTGCATTGCATTTTTTCTCTCTGGTTCTGGTCTTCCTGGCGTCGCGCTGATATGATGGGGTCTTCTGCATTTTTTTCCAACTTTGCCCTCTCGCATCTCCTCATCTGCATCGGTGTGCCTTGGTTTATTCCCGGCATCCGCCTCCGCATCGGACAATTATTGGACGGCCGTCTCGTGTGGCCGGCTTCTCTCCCCTCCTCGTCATGCGGTCATGGTCGTCCGCTCAGCCCTCATCCGGTTTCGCTCTCGACTCTTGTGTACCACCCCTCTGTTCTGTGCGCCCCGTCGCCCCGTCACCGCATCTCGTCTCATCTCTTCTGCATCGTCCATTCTTCCCTTGGTCATAGCATTCTCACCCTAGTTTCGTCCGCTCTTCTGTCATCCCCTCCGTCATTTGTTCCCGCATCTCACTCTCATTCTCGAACACTGTCGACGCCGCGCCGGCCGCCCTCGGCGCGGTGCGTACAAAGCAAAGGGCCGCATGGAAAGTACTGTAGTAACAATTTTTTGTATATGCTGTATTTAATCTCACATATAGACTGCGCACGCTGCTGTGTCGCACCGGAACATGGTTCCATTCCAATTCAATCGAGCTGCACTTCTACAACTTATCATCCTGAGAGCGTTGCGCATGCATCGCGCACTCTACCTTCAATTAAATTACTTTGCCTTTCTCGCCCTAGTCCAGGACGATCAACAATACAAATAGTCTGATAAAGTAGGTACTAGGAACGGTGCGTTGTGGAGGTTGTTCGTCGGAAGTGAGCTAGCCTCGTGTTCGCACACGTACTTACGCTGAGTATGGGGTCCAGGGCCCAGGACCTGAACTAGTCCCTACTAGTCCTGACGTGAAGAGGTCGTCGAGATCACCGTCGAGGGATGCGTGCATGGTGATCGATCGAGGTTGCGGGGGCTGTGGGGTGGTGTAGTGCGCGGGGCGTATGGCCGGCCCTGTCTACGGTGGTCTGTCGAATTCACGGAACAGTCTATAGGTACATTGCCCAAATAGTGCCACTGAAAGGATTTTGTCGCGGGGGGGGGGGGAATAATGTCGCAGCCCGGCCGGAAGTCGATATTGTTGGCCCGGGCACCCAACTTGTTAGTAATGCGTTTTCCGTCTGAGGCTACTCGCGTGATATACAGGCTTACTACGCCGAGCAGGTGGCATGAGCGCCAGGTGCGGGCGTGAACTCCTGCTTGCTTTCGACCACGAGAACTGCACTTACTTCTGATGTTCAGAAACCTCGAATGCCAATTACCTGGACCGCAGCCTCCTTCGAACGGGGTCCATGTTGCGTAATTCGGACGTTCGGTTTTGATGCCCACTTTGCAAATCCTCCGATCTTGGACGAAGACGCGGAGATAAAGGTCAAGTCCACCCCTCCACCTTCTTCTTGCGCCACGTCAAAACCCGCCGTGATCTGCGAAAGCGAATCTACTAGCGGGAAACATACCGAACGCGAGGGATCCCCTTGATGCGTAATCCAGTCCGATGTCGGGAAGTTCGGAGGGTTCGCAGCCGTCACGGCCACGTACGGCCGGGTTTTTGGTGAGTGGTCGTTGCATCTTTATGCATGCATTGTCACGTCCTCATAATGCTCTGTTGCGCTGTCATCGTACGTTCGTGACAGGAACTTCATGGGCGAACGTGCTGGAATCCCATACATATCCCGTCAAGGGAATTGGTGGGAAAGCCGCATGTGAGGATAACGTACGTCCTTCCCTTCTCGCACGTTCACGTCCGTCCGTTTCGTGCGAATTTCCGCAAACGGCACGGCGTATACGATAGCGAACTCTGGGCGAAGGCGGTGTGAGCAACCCTGTGCGCCCCCAGCAGAAAGCTTCAACGGCGCTAGAAGCGGATGGCGACCCAGACAGAAGGCGTTGTGGGTTGCTACAGCATCCGTCTTCGGGTACCTACACATGGACTTAAGTCTGTTCGCCTCCCTTAGGGGGCCGGAGCGTACCTAGACGATGTCTCGATACTTAGGTCCCCGTCAATGCTCCCCGAGCATCCCAGCGCGCCGCCGCCTTCCCGGAACGCGTACCCTTCTTCGAGAGGCTGGTCCTCATGCGAAGCTTCCTGGGGTATGGAGATGTCGGTCTTGGGACGCTCTTCCGGCCGGTCGGATCTCGCCCTGCGGAGGTCGTCGCGCTGCTGGCACTTCTGCATTCACTCTGCTCTGTGGGCTCATCCAGGGCTGCTCTTCTCTGGCGACGGGCTGACGGAATCGACCGTATGGTGTTCCCGCTTTCCCAGACTAGCGCCGCCGTGCGTGCTCGCGATGGGCGTACCGGGACCCGGGAGGGTATCTTTCCGGTTTATGCCGGCAGTATTGCCCAGGGTCTTAGCAAAGGAGTGGCCTGATCCAGTAGAGGCATGGCGATCGTGAACGGGTGATTATCCTCCCACCGTCGCTGCGTCAGTGCGCTCGGCCTTCGCGGAGGAGCATCCTCGCTACCGATGCTGATGCACGGGGACTTAGGAATTTGCCACGTTAGTGAGTTTATATGGTGCGGTTTAGCTTCCAGACGGCGAAAGGGGGTTAGCCCCATGGTGGTGATGTCTGTCAAATCCGTTGTGGACGGTGGCAACCGCCGTACTGGTGCGCTAGGGTTTGTCGTCATGTCGTCATATCGTGGACTACGGGCCACGTTTATCTGACGGAACATCCCGTACTGGATATGTTCTCTGCTTGGGGGCCGTGAGTACATATCATAGCTCTCCGAGCTAGAGAACCGCCGAGTCAGAAGTACACTCGCGACAGTACGAGGGCGGGTTCCCTTCGCCACACGCGCATGAGGGAGTGCCAGAGCTGCGGAAAATCTGCGCAAGTCTATCGCCTATTGAACGGAGCATTCCACCCCAGTTTGGTCTCCTTCGTGTGCGGACTCGGCATATGTAGGAATCTATCGTGTTGTCTCGAGGACGTGGAGCTAGCATGTGAATTCGTCATGCGAGTTTTCGCATTTGGTCTTCGTACTGCGAGTCCTGGAGTCTTCTCTATTGACGTCGTTCGCTTCGTTCGGTATAAATACACCCTGAGGCGTTACATTCGTAGTTCATACTCTGCCATTGTGCTGCTGCGCGCCGCTGTCCGCTCCCCATGGTACAATGTGTTGCGTTGAGAAGTGAGTGTGGGAGGTTGATTCCGCTCTCTTTACCGTCGATTCTCCATCCCCGGAGGGAGTATTTCGGAGGAAATGACTATCCTAGTGTGGTATTGGCTTGCGTCGGCCATTGAATCCTGAGAGACAAGTTACACGACATACATCTGAACGCGCCGGAGGCATGTCACATGTAGGAGTACTTGCCAAATACCGACCGCCAAGGACAGGTCCACTTCAATCATCCGCAGCATGTCCGAGCCCGTGGATGGCATTGACATTGAATGTTACCTGTCGATAGCACATGTTGCATTCTGTATCTATCTACCAATCATTGCAGCGGGCATATCCCAGAAGAACCCCTCGGAACATGTTGTTTAGTTCTCAGATCTCACTGTCCGAATCCCCATTCTATTTTATTACATGCACGATGTCGCCGCATAAATGATATGGGGTATTTCAATACGCGTAGAAGGGGTCGTGGCATCGGCGCATCCTTGAAGTCGCCTTGCGCTGAGCGGCGGAGGTATTTTCTGGCACGCTACAAAGGAAAGTTCAGACGGCGATGACGTCAGCGCAAGTCAAGACGTGCCACAGCAAGAAACGTCAAAGGTTAAACTCTTTTTCTCGTACCACCGTCTTCAAGGCATACGTCGTGTTCAATGCTGTTGATCCTCCTCAATTGAAACAATTGTAGGCGGAGAATTGTAAGTCTGTCAGTTGTTGAAAACGTACAGGCTGAACCTCACGTCTTCTTGGAGCCCTCAGCTTGAACAGCCTCCAGTGCCAGTAGCACTGCCCTCAAGGTACATATCCATCCAGGGTCCAATATATAGAGGATCTGAGCCTCGTGAAAACCACGGCAAGTCCTTTAAATCACTTCGTAGCCATTTACTCATCATTCGTCCTTTCATAGCGTGCAACAAGTTGGCCGGAGTCCCCAGGCACGGCTTTACAACGAGCCTTGGTGTAACTAACATCTGCCAATACAGCGAAGACAGCGAGGGGGGATTCAGCATTGCCCTGTTGAATTTATTTGACATATACAACCAAATTCGCGCATATAGTCAGGTCCGACGGTGATGCCGCATTTCTGAGGGCGTCCGCAGCTAAGCGCCCCACGTATGGTGTGCATGGTTTTTCACCAAGCCGACACAACTTGGACACAACCCACAACGCCGTGTCGCCTGCAGCCCTATGACTGGAGGTGGAAAGATCGTAGTGAGTGCATACATCGTGTTACTTCATCTAACTCATACACGAGATAATTGTTATATATGCCCAGTCCCATCTGTCGTGTGTCCAGAGAAGTCGTTGTACAAACTGTCAGATACAGGTATGATATAATATGTTGTGGTAATGCATGAGCGATAATCCTACAGTGAATGAGTTTGGGGGTATCCGACTACAAAGTTAACTTGCTCCTGAAACCAACTGCGGGAAAGGGTCAGGTGAGCACGTGGATGGACACGCGTTCAAGACACTTACTCTTACAATCATCCAAACAGGCCATTCTCCCCGCTACTAGACAAGCTGCCGAGCAACTTGTTCAAGTGACGCGCCACCGCTCCCGCCCCCTCCTTCACCTTCTCCCGGTCGTCCTCTCGGACCTTCGGTAGCAACTTCGTCTCAAAGCGATCAGGGTGCCACTTGCGCAAGTAGTCCTTGATACGCTCCCGCGGGGTCTTGTCAGCAGACTGGTGCGGCGAGAGGACATACGCCTGGATCTCGATGTACGTCAGCTGCTCGGGGTCGTTCGGCTGCTTCAGCATCGGCCACGGGAACGAGTGCCAGCCCAAGAAGTCCAACGACGGGACCCTGGTCCAGCGGCGCTCGTGCTCCTCGAACAGCTTGATGACCTCCTCCTTGCTGAGCTGCCGCATTGCCTTCTGTTCCGAAAGACGCTGCTGCGCCTCCTGCTCGCGCTGGAACTGCTCAAACTGCCGGCGGGCCTGCTCATGCTGACGACGCGCCCATTCCTCCTCGTCGAGAGGCGCATTGGCCGTGTAGGACGCCGTGGGCCTTGAGGTACCCTGCGACGAATTGGCGTACGAGCTGGCGCTATAGGCGGTCTGATAGGCACCAGCGGTAGGTCTACTGCTGGCCGTCGACGTAGCTGTTGTCGGTTGAGGAGTGGCAGGAGAGATCGGCGATTTCCAACCACGGGAGCTGGGTGTGCCTGGCATACCCGTCGGAGTCGCGCTGGCTGTCGGCGTGGAGGAAGTTCGACTCGCGGAACTTGTGTAGCCGGTGGAATTCGAACGGCCTGATGAAGCAGAGAAGAAGCTGGCCGAGCTGTTGAAGCTGGAAGACGACGCCGAACTGCTACGGTCGCCTGGGGCAGAGGACGGGCTCGGTTTGGGGATAGGGCGGGGTGCGGATGAAGAACTCGAGGAGTAGTGCGGGCCGGGACGACTGGAGCCGGAATCGGACGCGCTGCCGACGCTGTCTTGCCTCCGTCGACGCTCCTCTTGCATGCGCCATTCCTCCTCGGAACGACGCAGAGCCTCCTGGAGTACCGCCTCAGATTGCTGCCTCTGCTGCTGCTCCTTTCGCCGCAAGGCATCCTCGGCGCGTTTGCGGGCTTCAATCTCCCTCAAACGTCCCTCGTTCTCAGCCTGCGCCCGCCGATACGCCTCTTCCTGCTCTCGCACGAATGCAGCGCGCTTCCGGCTCTCCTCCTCTTCTCGCTTCTTGGCGGCCTCCCGTTTCTTGGTCTCCTCTTCCTCGCGCTGTTTAGCCGCAAGTTCGCGAGCCTCGCGCTGCCCTTGAATGCGCGCGAGCTCAGCTTCCTGTTCGCGGACGAATACCGGATCCTGGAACTGGGCGATGTCGTCGGCCGGTTGGGGCTGGGCCGCCTCCGCCTGCGCGCGTTCAGCCTCGGCGGCGCGAGTGCGCGCGGCTTCAGCCTCTTGTTGTTGCGCCTCCTCCGCTTCACGTTGCTTCCGGGCCTCCTCCTCCCGCTGTCGAGCCCTCGCCCTCGCCTTCTCTAACCGCTCCTCCTTCTCCTTCTCCCGCTTCCGCTTTGCTTCCTCCTGTCGTCGCGTCACCTCCTCCTTCTGTCGCGTCACCTCGATCTCTTGGAGTCGCTGTTCCTCGGCCTTGCGTTGACGTCGTTCCTCGGCCTCGCGTTGGCGTTGTTCCTCGACTTCAAGGCGTCGCTGCTCCTCGGCTTCACGGAGTCGCTGCTCCTCAGCTGCCCGCCTCTGCTGTTCCTGGGCCTCCTCCTGTCGCTTCGCCTCGGCCTCAGCCTCCCGCTCCTGTTGGTCTTCGAGCTCCTGTTGCCGCTGGAATTCGGCCTCGCGACGCTCAGCCTCTTCTCGCTGCCTCTGTGCCTCCGTCTCTCGCTGCCTCCGTGCCGCCGCCTCTCTCTGCCGCTGAGCTTCGAGTGCAGCTAAACGCTCGGCCTGCAATCTGTCGCTCTCGAGACGTGCCTGCGCGCCCGCTGCAGCAGTCGCCTCGGCCTCTCTCCTGCGAGACTCCTGCCACGCTTCTCTCTCCCTGGCAAACTGTTCCTCCTGTTCCCTCTGCTGTCTCTGCCACTCCTCTCTCTCCCACCTTCGCTGAGCCTCCTCCCTCTCTCGTCGCTCCTGCTCGTCCTTCTCCCGTCTGGCCTTCTCTTCCCGTTCCAGCCGCTCTTTCTCTTCACGCTCTCGCCTCTCCTTCTCCTTGCGCTCGCGTTCCTCCTTCTCTCGCCGCTCGCGGTCCTCTTTCTCCCGCCTGTCGCGCTCAACCTTCTCGCGTTTCTCCCTCTCGCGACGCTCTTTCTCCTCTTTCTGTCGCCGCTCCCTCTCTTCCTTCTCCCGCCTCTCGCGCTCCTCTTTCTCTCGCATCTCCCGTTCCTCCCGTTCCACTTTCTCCCTTCTCTCGCGCTCTTCCTTCTCCCTCCTTTCGCGCTCCAGTCTATCCGCCTCCTCCTGCTTGCGTCGCTCCTCGGCCTCCTTCCACTGCTGCAGCCTGGCCTCGGCTTCTTCGCGCTTCCGGATCTCCTCCTGGAGCTTCGCCTCGACCTCTCGACGCTGTAGTTCCGCTTCGCGACGCGCGAGCTCCTCCTGCTTCTGCTGGATCTCCAGCGCCTTCAGCCGCACCTCCTCCTCCATGCGACGCGCTTCGTCGGCTTTCATCCTCGCGTCTTCCTCCTTCCGTCGAGCCTCCTCTTCCTTCCTCCTGGCCTCCTCCTCTTTCCGGCGCGCCTCCTCCTCAAGGCGCCGGGCCTCTTCGGCCTTCCATATGATCTCCTGTCGCTCCTGTCGGCGCTGCTCGTCCCGCACGAGCTTCCACGTCAGGTCGTGCCTCTCGCGCAGCTCCGCGCGCTCCCGCATGTACCACAAGTCGTCCAGGTCCACGCCGTAGTCCTCCTCAGAGTCGCTGCCCGAGGCGACGGACTGCTCCTCGAAGGTCGCCAGAGGACGCTGAGCGACGTCGGATGGGCCCCAGAACTCTTGCCGAGAGGGACGGGAGCGCACGGAACGGGACCCGTTCGAGTTGCGCCGCCCGTTGACGCTGCCTGCGGGGCTGGCGGTGTAACGATGGCGAGGACTGGAGCTAAACGGGACGTCGTAGCCGGTGAATGGCAGCGCATTCGACGGACTTTGCGAACCGTGCCACGCGCCAGAGGGGGAGTGTCGTCGGGGATCGTCGTCTGCGGAAGATGGACGCGGAATGGGTCGACTGGAGGAAGCGGTAGGGGCTGGAGGAGAGTGGGGACCGTACATCGGGTGCAGGGAAGGATTGGGTTGCGTCGGCCACGCGTCGATGTCGCCGGGCAAAGACCTTCGTGATGGCGGAATGGGCCTGGCCGAAGCTGGGTTCTGGGGGCCGTAGCGCATGTTCTCGGGCGAGCCTTGGTCCGACGTGTTGCTGCGACGTGCGCCACGTATGGGGACGCCTTCGCCATCCTCGGGCCCTGGCATACGGAAGCGGGAGTTCAGAGGACTGACTTGTGGGAACTGTTGCTGCGAGAACTGCTGCTGCGGGGACTGCTGGTCCTCGAAAACATGCGAGGTCAAAGGAGTTCGAGCTGGCGTACGTGAGTCGGAGCGTCGGGCGTAGATGTCGTGAACGGAAGTCTGCTGCGTGAAGGAGGGTTGTCGAGGACGGTCGGGCCGTTCAGGTTCTTTGCCTTTGCGCGAAGAACCACGATCGTCCATGGGCAACCCGTATCGGTCGCGAGGGACGGAGCTGGAATCGAACTCGGCGTTGGGAGACGGTCGGTCCTTCAACCGGATGCTTCCAGTCCTAGACACCGTCCTACCGTTGTCGTTGCCCGCCCCCTCACGCACACTAGGACTGACGGGTGAAACGTTGGCTGTGGCGGCGTGAGCGTAGGTGCGAGAGGTGGACGTTGACGGTGGATCGTCCTTTGCGGGTGCCGGTGGGAGCCAGACATTCTGCGGTCGGGTTCTCGAGAGGGAGCTACCGCTTGCTCGACCTAGCGATCCCTGGTCGTAGAAGGGAGAGGCACTCGTGGTGGTGGGGTCGAAGTCCGCAAAGACGGACGAGTTTCCGCGGGAACGACCAGGACGCGCACCATAGCTGCCGGGGGTGCCCAATATCTGGTCTGACCCACCGCTCTGTGTACGATCTCGAGGACGCGGGTCCGATCCCGGCGGCACTCTGGCAAGCGGACGAGAATCACGATGCGGCATACTGGGCCCTTCCCGAACATCTTGCTCACCGTTGGCCCTTGGGAGAGATGACGCGGCCGCGGGCTCCCCGTTCGCCCTCGCAGTGACACCGGCGACGGGCACTCCATTCTCTTGACTCGCGTTCGGATTCGATACGCGGGAATCTCGACCACCTGCTGCTGCTTGCTGTCGCTCCGCACCTCCCTTCTTAATCGTGTCCCAGATCGCCTGCTGCCGCCTCTTAAACTCCTCAAACTCTTCTCCCTCCACCTCCTTGCCGAGCGCCAGCGACCGCTCGAACCGCACGATCTTCAGCTCCTCGTTGAACTGGTCCTGCGCCAGGCGGCGCACTCTGTCCATGGCATAGTTGTAGCTCCTCATCACGCTCTCCCACTGCACGCTGCCCTCCTGGAGTCCTCTAAGCTGGCTGTCTCTGTCCTCGCGGGCCTTGTCCACCATGGGTTGGAGCGTCTGCTCGATCCGCGCCCGGAGGCTCTCCTTCCACTGGGCGTCGGGTTCGACGTCTTCATCGACGTTGGCGGGGAGCGGTCCGACATTCTGCTCTGAGATGGGGGTAAGCAGTGTCGTCATAGGATGTCAGGCGGGGTGGATGGATGTACGAGAACGCAGGGCGATGTGGCGATATAAAGCTCGAGGTACCAAGGGTGACCGAGCTGGGCGGAGGAGGAAAGCGGATGGATGGATTTGTGGGGATATCTGGGTCGCTGCAGGTGTGGCACCTACGGTAGGCCTCGCCGCATAGAGATGAGATAGCACCTGAGCCGATCGGCCTCATGGTCAGTTCCACGCACGCGAGCGTCGACGAAGTTCGCCCCGGGACGTACTGATCCTGAGCCTCCTTGCGCGGCGGCGCGGTGGGTTCCAGCAGGATGACGTGACGGAGAGAGGAGGGTGATGGTGGAAGGGGAGGTCGGGGGACGAGGCGGCGGGCAGGAGGCCACAAGCGTCGGAGAACGGACGCGCAGGAGACAGCGCCCGGACCTTTATTATTATGTCCAGCGGCGCGCGGACGGTCTACCTTCGCCCAACACGGCAGTCTCCTCGTTCCCGTCACGCACTGCGGAGGCTTTCATCTCAACGTGCCCAAGCCACGCTCACTCTAAGAACACTGCCTGATGTCCTCTGATGTCGCCTGGCGACCGCATCCGGTAAGAATCGCATCTTGGAACAACTTGGAACGTTCTGATTCATCGGGATGGGCACCACAGAGGGTCCCGATCCTGAGGCCTGAGCTCTCTCATCCGCCACAATCGTCGACAGACGGACGCCACAGCATCCCGAAAAACATTCTTCATGTCACCATCCCTCAACATTAATACGATCGTAACGCTAACAGCGATACCCATAAATATTATCCTCCTCCAGGAGGTTCAAAGGAAATCCATCCATGTCGTCAAGTATGGACATCGAACGGCAAATACCTATTACCTACGCGTAGCAAATCCCGTATGTCATCCATCTAAAGAACCGTTGGTGAGTGACTCTTGAATATAAATCGTATCAAACGAGCCTGATATATACCGTTAAGGTCAAGCAGAGAGTTTTTATGACCTAATCTTTGCGCGTGATCTGGTCGACGTCCCACCAGCTCCTGAGCAGCGTGCGGCGGATACTGTGCATGCCCGTCTCGGGTCCGTGGTACGAGTGGTTGACGTCGTTCATCATTTCTTCCGCGGTGCGCCTGTCGCCGGGCGCGAAGGGCTGGTTCCAGGCGGTGAAGATGAAGTGATCTGGCTCTGGGCACGAGTGCTGCGGAAGTACCTGCAGTCAGCAGGCTGAATGGGTGGAGGAAGGCTTCTCGAGGACTTACTGCCGTGATCTCGTGCAGCTCGCGCTGAACAGACAGGCAGAACGTGTCGAGATCTGGCAAAAATGATCAGTACTTTCGCTGGCATGAAAGAGGCACGGGGACAGAGCGCTCACCGAGATCGTTCAGGTCGTAGTTGAAGGGGTTCTCGCTACATGAAGACCGACGATTAGAAGTGCGCACGGGAGACGAAGACGAGATGCAAACGCGACACGCACATCTCCTGACCGATCTCGAGGAAACCGAGCAGCAAAAACGACGCAAACGCTGTCCCGCTTTAGGGAGAGAGGAGCATCAGAAGGGAAACTTCGCCAAAGCTGACAAAAAGCTCACGGAATAGTAAGATATCCGAAAGAGCTCCATACTTGGAACTACAAAGGTACAGTCCAATTAGCACCTTTGCTTCAACTTCAACAAAATAATTAGATATCTGACGTACCGGCAGGAAGAACAAGTAGAGCCAGAGCGAAATGCGTAGATGCGCCTGGTACGCGAAGGGCAAGGGCGTGTTCCTGATACGGTCAAGGTTCGTTACCGTGTCCTGGAGCGCCGAGATGGCCCCAATGAACGCGGAAGCGGCAGCGGGCTGGAGCTGGCCGTTCTTCAGGAGCCACGCCAAGTAGTTCGACAGGAAGAGCGTGATCTCGAGCGGGACATTCGAGTCGACCATCTCGGGCTTTAGGCGCTTGCCGGTGAAGCTGCGGGTCGTGGCGCTCGTCGGCAACTCGGGCTCAGGCTGCTTCTTTGTGCGGCGGAAGGGTGCGACGAGGAGCTTGAAGACGCGGAGGAAGGGGAGGTAGTCGAAGATGGACTCCTTGGGCGGGTTGCGCGCGGGCTGGAGCGGGTGCTCGCTGTACACGACGGGGAGCGCCATCTCTGGGTCGAACTTTCTCGCCTTTTTCTGTGCCGCCTTGGAGCGCCCACGGAGGGAGTGGTAGATCTGGTCCTCAGAGAGCTCACTGAGATCCTTCTCGAGCTCCGGGTCCCTCTCATTGTTGCTGCCGCTGGGAGAAAGGGGGCGCGAGGACGTGAACGTGTGCGCGGTGTGGTGTTTCTTGGCGTCCATCGCGGAGGCCTTCCACATGGGAAGCATGTCCTCCTCGGTCGCGTTCTCATGTACGTGGGTGGAGTAACGCGGGAGGAAGCAGACAAGGGGGTATAGGTCCTCGTAGTACACGCCAGGCTCGCAGCGGAGCAAGTGCTGAGCGGAAATGTGTTAGCACCAGGTTGATCGGCCACGACGACGTGGGATTTACCTTCACAGAGACCGAATAGGCCTGGACGAGGTTGATCATACTCTTCTTCTCGATGGTGAGCTCGAGCACTGACTTTTGCCGCCCAGTCCTCTTGTCGATGCGCTCGAACGGGACGTGAATCCAGATCTAGACGCACACGACCATGAGTCTAGAGACCGGTGCACGACGGCCGACGAGGGAGCAGCTCACGATCTGGGCGATATTACGTGAATGGAGCGCGATAGATGTCCACAGTTTCCTTCCCTCCATGTAACTGGTCCGCCGAGGAGAAAGGTGTCAGTCTCGATCACTGGGACGAGGGGCTTCGGAGCAGGATTTGCACACTGACCGTTCGTATGCAGAAGATGTCCGGAAGGAAATGACAAGACCGAGAACCGTACCGAGCACGGTGAGCATCGCACTAGAGAGGACGAGCTTGTGCCTTGTCAAGTCCGACACGAGGGACACCACTACAGACGGAGAGAATGAGCTAAAACGCCGCAGAGACGAGGGAGGGTGAAGTATGAACGGGGGGACGGACTCACTCGCAGCGACAGCAGAGAAGAACAGCACCTCTGGCCAGATGTCATTGATGACGGTGGCCTTGAACTTCCTCAAACTCCAGTTGGAGAGGAGGGGATTTTCTGCGACCATCTCGAGGGTCCGGGCTGTGTGTTGCTTGAGGAGCGACGATTGTGGCAGCGGCCGTGGATCTGTGTAACGAGCAGAGACAGGCAAACAGAGGACCAGCCGCAGAGAAGACAGAGGGTAGGGCCAGTCAAATAGACAGCAGCGGGAGCTCCGACACACCCAAGACGAGCCAGAGGAGAAGGGGAAGGGAAAGAAAACGCGACGGTTGGTGGGCGCGCGGGAGCATCCTGAAGGAACTCATATATGAGTGACAGGCGCCACGTAGCCTCCGTTCCAGAACAACCTCTGGCAAAACAGGAGGTGGAAATGCACACGCCGACGGTCAGAAGGCACTGCGCGTTCGCTGTACCGGCAGACGATGGTGATTTTGTGATTACCGTCAGGGATGTCGCGACTCGCGGAGGCTCCACTGATGTACGCGAAATCAGATCTCCGTGGCGGTGTTCCAATCCCTTGAGTGCGTGCAATGTGCGGACTTGCCCCGCTTTCAAGCGCCGACAGTACATGAGACTTCTTCACATCCTCACCCCGTCGGTCGGGCAACGAAACAAGATGAACTGTCATCTTGCGGTTTGCCTTCTCCATCCCCTGATTCTAGGCAACACCGAAGGCGTTCCCGGTTGCATCCTGTACGAGGCTGGACGCTGCAGAAGAATCAAGAGATGGGGATGGTCGTTTGGAATTGCACATTTGTACACGAGGATGGAACGGTGTCAACGGGCGCAGATGAGCCAGACCGGCGGAGATGCATATTAGCCGCCGCGACACACAGCCTCCACCTCGCCTCCACCACCCACCGGCGGCCAGGCGATATCACAAATCATATCACACCCTGTCGCAGGAGGTCACGGAAATACGTAGTACTTGGTCGGACGCGTACAAAATGAGGCCAAAGCGGGTTTCATGACGGATCACACGACCCGGGTCAAGTCGACAAGGAGGAGTATTTTCAAACGATGCATCTTGCAGGGGCGGCCATACGGAATTCCGGAGCCTTCAAGGGTACTTCGTTGTGAAATTTGAATTGTTGATGCATAGGCATGGGGATCGACCTCCGAACCACAAGCAGCCGAGGAAGATATTTCACAGAGCGAAGTGGATGTAATAAGATGGATGCATGCGAAGCGGTACCCCAAACTGGGCCTTTGCAAATTGCCCAGCTCGCTCCTCGTTCGAAATTCGGAATACTTGAACCCGACTTGAACATCAGTTGTTCGACAAGCGGGGCTCGGACGTAAGACGTCGACCTCGACACCATCGATCACGGGAGCGCCCTCCCCGCATTAATGGCATTGGCAACTTGGCTCGTGTCCGGGCGGTTGAAGGCATATCTGGCGCATCAAAGCATGTGTCAGGCTCCCAAATCCCGCTGCATCCAGCGATGGGCGTGGCTTCGAATTCGCAGTGCGGACTCGATGCTGACGATGCTGACCTTTCGTAGCTGTCCAGATAGAGCTCTTCAGTGTTGCAGGTGCGCTTGACTGCAGGGTTCGCCAGAAGCCTCTGGACGTAGGCCTGGAGTGCCTCGTTTTCCGGCCAGACGAAGCCCCGGTAGTGCTTCAGGACGTTAGTGGCGCGGAAGATCCCTGTACAATCATGAAGATCAAACGTTCTGTTCCTTCAGCTGAGTAGTAAACCCGAAGGTCGTCACGAGTCACCCGTTCTAAATCGCAACCGCAGAAGAGACGGTGCACGTCAGAATGGATGAGGACGATCATAGGGGATCAATCCCGGATGCAGTCTGCACGCGTTGAAGATGCGACAAGACCACTCACAAGGTGCGATCATGACATCCGCATAGCTCAACGACCCCTGCACGTTCCACAGGCCATACGTCGTGTAGCCCTCCTCTTGGGCCCTCTTGAAGAGCGCCACGACGCCTCCGATCGCGTCGACGAAGCCCTTCGCGCCATTGACCTGTTTATCTGGCAGAGCGGAATCACCGCAACCACGGGCATAAGCATCCCACAGTATCGGCGACAGCATGGGAGGCGGCGGGGGGCCCTTGCGTCCGCGAGCCGAGCACACACCTTCCTCCTGCGCCTGCAGGTAGCGATAGAAGGCGGGGACGACGTTGCGGTTGACCGCGTCCGTCTGGAGGCGTATGAGGGCTCGTGCGTCTAGAATGCGTCGCGTTCCGGTTCCCAGCGCATCGCAGGCGAGAGAGGGCGGTGGGGGTGGGGTGGAGGGATCGGGGGAAAGAGTGGGGCAGGTGCAGTATGTTGGAACCTATCAGTGGGCACACGGTGCGCGAGCGTTGGTGCGGACTTACACGGGTCCGACGCCGGAGGGAAGAGGCTCCCGGTGGTGTGCGAGGAGCGCCTGACGTCGCTCGCGGCCAGCCTGGGATGATCGCGGGCAATGGGGAGCAATCGAATGCGGTTAGGAGATCGCGCTGGGAGAGGACGCAGAGTGACTTACTCTTCGAGGAAGTCGATGATGACGGTGCTCTCGTTGAGTGCCTTCGGCGGGTCGTGATTGTGCAGCTTGAGCGCAGGGACCAAGCCCTTGGGCGAGAGCTCGAGGAGCTCTGCGGGCTTCTTGTAAGGGTCCACCTCGTCTGCGACGGTCTTCTATCAGCGGATCGCGAAATGGACATTGCGAGGAAGGAGACCCAGAGTTGGAGGCTCACGATACTACGAAGGGGCGGAGTGATCAGCAACACCTCGACACTAGGCTAGCCTGAGTTCGAATATGCGCACCGTGTAGTCGATACCGAGATGTTCGAGCGTTATCCAAACCCTCTGCACGAAGGGGCAGAAGCAGCTCCCGAATAGAGTGATCGCCTCCCGCTCCGAGTGCGCGCTAGCGGTGGCTGCTGCCTCCCCCGTGCATTCCCGATGGTACGATCTTCCGGAGTCCTGGAGTGTGTCGGGCATTTTGCTGCTCGTGGTGTTAGAGCGAGTTGCATCGAGGATCCGACCAGCCGGGGCGTTAGGACTGTTCAAGCTGGGTCACGATGACATCACAGTTCTAGCTCCACTCTTCGGAAAGCATCTGTCTCGAGGGTCGCTGTGCATGCAACAGCGCGATGGTTTGTATCTCCCATGTGAATAAAAGATGATAAATAAAAATCTGATGCGATGGGCGAGCTAGACATCTGAGCTAATAACAAGCGGGATGTTTGGTACCCGCATACTCGCGCCTCTTGGAGGGGCCAAAGATCAAGAACATCTGGAAGTGTAGAACATACCGCATTGGTATCCCCACGCCGCAGTGATATTCTGGATGTGATTAGCACTCGTGTTGCAGCATTGCTCGAGTGAAGGATGCTAGTAATCAAGCTCAAGTTCCGCAGGTGTCGGTCCGTCCGAAACGGTCGTATCAGATGCGCCCCAGGAAGTAGTGAACGAAGAGCCAGGGATATTCCGAGCAGGAGTCGCCGCAAGTCAAACTAGTGAGGTGTGACGAAGTGCGCATGGTCAGAGACGAATATTTGAATCCGAGGTCAGCCAACCTCAATTTTGCTTTGCTGGAACACAATTTATGCCGCCCTTCGAGCGTACTAGGCCTGCGGGCCGGCCCGGGGCTCGCGGCCCGCCCCAGAAACATGAAAGGTGCGTCATGAGCCTCGCTCGGGTTGCTCTTTGTTCGGCTGAGCCTCTATTCCTGCTTCCCGCCACCACGCCCCGACAAAATGTCGGAAACCCTATCGAATGCATGCCATGGGATGTATCAGGTGCTCTTCCTTGCCAATGCGGGGCATCCTTCAGTCGCGCAAGTGCCGAGGAACGGTTGTCTGGCGCGGAGTCATCTTTTCGAGCTCGGTGGTCAGTCACCAGTTCTTGCGCAATCAGTGGAGTATCTCTTACATACCTTCTGCTCCCGTCTCTTAGATTGCTCAAGCTGCACGCTCTCTAAGCTGCAACCTTGTACTTACTGAGTATAGCTGAGCGCCTGCTGTGCTGTCAACTATGCTTACAGGAAGTATGTAGCGGCTGCGGCCTCTCCGCATCCACCGCTGTCTTTCAAAGTTCGTCTTAGTTCCGTTACTTTAACAAGGGTGGAATGGAATACATGGCATTGGCGGGGCGCCGTCGTTCAATCTCCGGTCGGTGTCCAATATTCCGCCAAGCAGCCACCCTAGACCAAGTTTAACCCCGCCTACTACTTATCTACCCTATCTGAAGGCAGCTTACTTGACAAGTCCCGCACGGCATCATCCCAAGCTTCTGGTGTTCTCCAGACTCCAATTTCGATATCGATTCGCTGCGCCAGTCTATGTCCATTCGCCAAAACACCCCACAATATGGCATAACAACGCTGCTGCGCTGAAGTCCGCGCCACACGAACACGCTACGATTGTAGTACGAAGCTGTTCGGAGGCAGAGCGCCAGGCCTAGTAGCCGAGCGAATCAGAAGAGGCCTACATTGCAGCGAGCGTTGGACATTTCAATAAGTAAGTATGGTATCACGAGTAATAATTGAGCGTCTTCGAGCGTGTGGACAGTCGTGTGCCAATCTCACAGTTATCGTCAAATATGCCAGTGAGCGTCGACGCGCTTTCGCCACGTTCTACGAACGGAGGAGCGCGATGACCCTCCTCTGACGTATGGCGACATCGATAGTCAGTGCATGGACCCGCGTGCTGTAGGGGTGCGTCTGCGCAGAAAGCTGGAAAATGCGGAAGCACTGAGAACGCGAAGCGGCGTGCGGGTTGTACCCTCTCAAAATCCGAGCTTCGAAGAGCAGATAGTATCTCGTGTTGATCATGAGGCACATATACACGTTTCAGAAGGTACACAGTGTCCTAGTGTTAGCGCTTCTCTATGACGTTCTGGGCCCGCGTGCGCCCAGACCGTTGGGACTTTGCGTCACGGCATGAAAAGAATCGTGTTGGCCGTCCAATCACTGCGACTGGGGGCGTCAGCGGACGACGAGGACGTGACGCGGAAATGAACGCGGAGCGCTATGTAATAATATTAATGTGTATGTCGCCAGCGACGGACGATCACCCACGCGCGTCCATCCGTCACCTAAAGCTTAACCTAATACTCATAATGGATGCGCATTTGCGCGTTCTGTTGGACACGCGCACGCGCCAACGTTCTACGTCCTAAGATGGGTCGCAAGTTAGTGCACGGTCTCACAGCCGGCATCCGTATTTGCGGGGACGCGCCGCGCACGAACGGTGGCTGAAGTGGCACAAGGGGCTGGGCGGCTGCGATAGGAAGGCGGCGCGATCGAGCTTGATACGGGACGCCGCTTGTCGTGCCCGTCGATGCCCTCCACGGCCGTCATCCAGTGCGCGGCGCTGGTGCCTTGTCATCGATGTCCGATGGCGCGATGGTGGATGCAGGATACTACTATCTATCGATTGCATGCAATGGAGATGGAGAGTGGGAAACGTCCATGCAAAGACAGGAGGCGAACATCGTACACGGCCGACAGCGACCACATCCACATCCAACCAACCAACCTTCGACAGGAAGCCCGAACACGAACGCGCGCCGATGACAAAGAGAAAGGCTAAGACAGAAGAGAGAACATGCAGCGAGGAGGAGTGCGGAGTGGTGGAGGAGGGGGAGAGCAAAAGTACACGTGAGACAAGAGGCATACATGGAGAGGACAGAACGCGTGCGTGTGCTATAGAACAATGGTAATACTCCACAATATGTACAGTTGCAAACGGCCAGAACCCGACGTCGGAGGAGGGGGGAAGACAGATCGCGCGGGGCGTGACCAAATCGAACCCAGACCCAGGAGAAGAAGAGCGGGGAAGAGTGCGCAAATCAGTTGATTCGGAGAAGCTCGACCTCGAACTGGAGGGTCGAATTAGGGGGTATCACCGGCGGGAAGCCCCGTACGCCGTACGCCTATGAATAGTGTACGAACATGGAAGATCAGCACAGGGATTCATGAAGCCGTTGAGAAAGAAGGGTGGAGGCGCGGGGAGAATGGGAGAAGCACGAGAAGCAGGGATCGAATAGGGAAGAGGACACGGGTAGTATAGGTAGTATAGGGCGCGAACTCACGTAGTCTGGCGTCGCGGTGAGGACAGCCTTGGTACCCACGGACAGTTGTGGGACGCCTGTTTATCGCGATGGGCAGCCGATTAGACACAGCGCTCAGACGATGTGTAGGGGGGAAAGACGCACCCTCGTCCCAGCCCTTGATTACCTTGCCCACGCCGATCTCAGTTTCGAACGGTGTTCCGCTGCAGGACAAGAGTCAACAAGGTGAACGCTCGGGGACTAGGAACGCGAGGACGTACCGATCCCTTGAGGAATCGAACTTCTTGCCGTCGAGAAGAGTGCCAACATAGTGAATGGTGACTCTGTCTGCGCGAAGGGAGGATGCGATCTCAATAAAGCGTGGTGGCAGACGGACCGAAGGTGTAGAAACTCACCACCCTTGCGGGGGAAGTTCTGTCCGTCTCCGGGAGTGATGACTTCGACGGTGACACCCTGGAAGACAAGGTGGGTGTTCAGTACGGGGCTCTGGAAGGCAGGGTGGAGAGGCGGAGACTGACCATGGTCGCGGGAGGAGATGGACGATTATGGCGATAATCAGGGAGGTGTAGGGAGCGCGACTGGCGGTGTGGCTACGCACTTATACTAGTCCGGGGAGAGAGCACGGATCTTGATCCGATCTAGCGTCATCCGGCATCCACCTTCGATCTCGCGAGGGCGAGCACGTCTAGAACGCCGCTTTATCGATGTCGATGGCTCCTCCCGTCCGCCCCTCCCCTCTTCCGCGTCACCGGACTCGCGACTCTGTCACTTGCCTCCTCCGGGTCCGCGCACTCTCTCGCCCGCGCCGCACGCCTCCCAGGCCGCCACGCGACAGCACTCACCACTTGCGACTCTGGGGGCTGCGATAGTATGTCCACCTGCCTGCCCCGATCCCCCTCCTCGCACTGCTGCTGCGAGGATTCGGGGGTGCAGATCGCCTCTCGCCTTTGGGTAGATTGCAATCCGATAGCCCATCTGCTACGAACCGAGCTCACTGTCAGCCACCCCCGTCTCGCGCACGGCCCGCCATTGGACCCTGCGCGCAGAACGGCTGACGTTTCTGGACGGGATTTCGAACGCGGCCGCGATCGTCCCTCCTCTCTGCGCATATCGCACCCATATTGAGGGACGGGTGCTGCAGTTCCCCGCGCGCGCATTCGGATTTCGGAGACCGCCCGGGCCCGTCACCTGCCATTGAACAGGCTTTGTGGACGTACCGCCTAGCGACTTCGAGCTGCCAAATGTGCGTCCGCAAGTACTTGTGGCACAATTGCCGGGAAGCATCAAGCCCTGATCCCAGCGCGCAGGGTCGTCTTGAAACCTGAAGTCCTGAGGCGTCAGCCTACCCGCGCGGGTCCTGTGACGCACCGGGCAAATACGAGGGTGGCTAGTGGGGGACGAGGGGGCACCCGCATCCGATGCGCGAACATTCTCCCGTGCGAGAGAAGGCTGTCACCCCACGTCCCCGGGACAGAACTCTATCCGAGGGCCGATATCGATGGCCTGCTCAATGTCGCACATCGACGTCGAAGCCCGCGGGGAGTTGCGTGCAGACTCGAGAAAGGCGTGACACGGGGAGACACAGGCCAAATCCGGCCAACAGATATCACGAAGGAAGCGTGCCCTCGGCTCTAAGGGGAAGGCACAAGGGTCTGGGAGGGACGCTCGTATGGCCATGTGTAAATACTAATTATTGTGTAGGGAAAGTCCTAGCCAGCCGATCGGAGCCAGCTTGGGGGTCCGTACCACGGTCTTCCACCAGAAAGACGCGCATTCTGGACTGCGAGGATATGACCGCGGGAGATCGTGAGCGTGTACCCAGATATTCGCCGGGACGAGTGATAACCCGACAACGAATGATAGGTCGACACATGGACGAGCGAGAAAACGAGGTCAAGGACGTCCCCGAGGGTGGCCACGCACTGTTCGCCGCCTCAGCATGTGACGCGCACTGGAGTACTACGTCCGCCGAATGGCGAACGAGAGCCAAGTGTACCCGCGACCCATAACGGCAGGTGGATTGCCCGCGATCGCGTCCGTCCTACATATCGCGACCCTGTCGCCTACATCATCCGAAACTGGGGTGCCAGCACCTCCGCGGTCCAGGCCGTCGAGGAGTGCGCGGGACACCCCAGCCAACCAGAGGCCAGTCATCAGTCGCGGTGGACGATTGGCTATGGCCACGAGACGGCGAACGAGGGACTCGCATCTGATACGATCTGAATATGAAAGATGATGATCGGTGACTGCAGTTCTAATGAACGTTGTGCACCTTCTCTTGGTGCGAACCGGGCATGGAAACAGGGAGCCCCCTCTGACCTCATCTGCCCTCGCCCCGCGGGGCAGACCTGCCTACAAAGGCGCGTCCTCGCCTGAGAGTGGGGGAGTGCGTGCGATGGGCGTCACTGGAGGATCGTCGCTAATGCTAAATGGCAGTCAACGCGGGGAGAGGGGACAAGGCCTGGATCCTGCAAGGCTATCTTCTCCCCTCCCCTCTTCGTCGTGCTCGTGTTCATCGATGGTTGCCTCGTCCGGCGTCCCGGTGTCGTGGTCTTCTCTGGGTAGAACTCGCGGGGAGGCTTCGAACGGGGATCCCGAGGTAAGGTGCGGCATTAGAACTGGCCATTGCGCTGGGCATGAACGCGAGAGATAGGAGTATCGCCGTCCGGGATTAGCTAGAGATAGCCATATTGTATGCGCCGGTTGTGTCACACGTAAAGAGAATGAAGGTGATAATGAGGGCAGAAAGCGACTTACCATGCGTGATTGCTTGACGCGAGCAACGGAATAGACCGTGTAGGTCAGTACGCGCGACACATACGCCCCGGAGCTCCCACGATAGAAGCCGGCGCAGCATGCGTTGAGGGCGTGTCGATACTGAGAAGCCGAGGTAAGAGTGCTTGGAGCTAGCCCAATAGATTCCAAACCGAGGCCGTCACCAAACCAGCAATGCACGAATGTCGTTGGTGGGAAGGCAGGTAGCCCGGGGTAGCGTGAAGTGCATAGAAGTCCCGATAACGGAGCGCCAGTAGTCCGAGTTTCTTGAGAATCCAAAGCACCAAAGGATTGGGGGCCGTGTCAACGCCACACCACGCTGCAGAGAGGCGTCTGGGTGGGGAGGTTCGGACCGTCGAACGACATGGCTTGAACAGAAGTCATTGCCACAACGTGGAACGAATACCCCGATGTCAGCTCTAAGGTGTCACTTCCCGATGATAGGCTTGAGATAGACACCCGGATAGGCCGGGTGTGGGGAATGAATAGGATGTTTGACCGGACCTGAGGAGAGGGCATTTTTGTTCCCAGCGAACGGTGGGTCAATCGGACCAAGTAGAGGCATATGAACTTCTAGTGCGAGAAACCTTGACATCCAAAATCCAAAATCCAGACCCGAAGCGTTCCCTCGGGATCCGGAAGAGGCCAACCGTGTTGATTGAGAATGGTCGGACCGCAGAGGACTGAAAAAGAAGTTCCTGCACAGTTAGCCTATGGAGCACCACGCGAAGGCCTGGGTCGAGCCCATGGCGAGCATCCGGGGGTGAAAATGTGAGACGCTGGCACTTGGAATGCTGGGCCGGTACGGGCTGACAATTTTCAGGATGACAGCGCCCGGGATGCCTCCTCGTACGTTCTTCGCGAGCGTCCGCACATACACCGACTGCAAAGAAGCGGATCAGGTATTGGAGTGTCATTGGGGACTGATGCAGAGTAGAGGCGGTCGTCGGCACAGCATACAGCAGTTTCTAGCTGCCAGATCCCGGCACGGAGTGTTGAAGAAAAGAGAGATGCTGCGCATGGCAATGCCCTCCTGGACAACAGCGAGATGAGAGATGACCTATATTGGACATGCAAGGCCCATATGTGTGCGCGCAAGAAGCTGTCGTTTGCAAAGGACTTTGCTCACCATGGGTCTTGGCAACTCCATGCGCAGTCAAGCGTCATGACATTCGCAGGCACTTGGACTCACAGCTCGGCGAAAATTTGGCCTCGGAGGCGTGGCCGAAGCCACTCACGTCAAGTCAGCCATCCCGGAAACCTAAGCTAAGACTGCAGCGCAGCAGGTAGACAGAATACGCGTGGGCGGGCGGTGCAGGGGAGCGCGGCGCAGTGGGCGGAGGCAAGGGTGGCTGAGCAGCGGGCGATCGCGCGTCGAGGCCATTTGTGTATATATCCGGAAACGACGTCAGTGGGCGCGGCTCACCGCACATCTCTGTTCCATCCACCCTCTCCTCTCCCCCTTGTCGCCAACCATGGACGCTTTCAGACTACGCAAGAAGTACCCCGAGGTCTCGAACGACGAGATGCTCGACCTGATCAATCGCTTCAAGTACGTGCGCGCGTTTGGTGGTGTGGGGCATGACGGCATTTAATCAGGCATCCCTCTGTAGTGCGATATCGACCGACACGCCCGGGCGCGTCGACAAGCAACGAGTGTTGCAGTCACTACAGACGAGCGGAGAGTCGTACGATCGTGCACGAGAGGTGTTGAAGCACGTTAGTGTGGATTCCAGTGGCAAGGTCGAGCTTGAGGACTGGGTCGAGGTGCGCACATCGCCACAGATCTGAGCGAGACAAGCATCAGAGAGCTGATCTCTTGGACATCTTTTCTTAGCTCAACGTGAAGCTCCATGCTCAAGCGAAGGACGTCTTGCCTTCAAGGGCCGGCAAGGTCACCGTTCAGGGCTCTAATGCTAACGTTAGCCACACGATTAACGAGGATGAACGCGCTGAGTTCACCAACCACATTAATGCTGTGAGTACTACGTTCATGATCGAACCGTGCGAGCCGTATGTTGTATGTAGGCAGGGCCAGGCAGGGGGTTGCAATTGCTGCTTCAGGGGTGAGGGAGGTGTACACTCCGCAGCACAGATCAAGCTTTGCTCAGCGAAGGAGTAGCGTGTTGTGCATAGAGTTGATAGTGGCCTGCCTCGCTCCCCTCATTCTGCGTGGGGCTGTGACCCCTCTGCAACAGCAATCCAATGATGCAATTGAAATGGAGGATGCTGACATTTATTGCAGGTGCTCGAGGGCGACGTCGATATCGGTCCCCGGCTTCCCATCCCAACGAACACCATGCAACTCTTCGACGAGTGCCGAGACGGTCTCATCCTCTGTAAACTCATCAACGATTCCGTACCAGACACCATCGATGTCCGTGTCTTGAACAAGCCAACGGCGAAGAAGCCCCTCAACGCCTTCCAAATGACCGAGAACAACAACATCGTCATCACGTCCGCGAAGGCCATTGGTTGCTCCATTGTCAATATCGGCCCGACCGATCTGGCGGAGGGACGGGAGCACCTCATCCTCGGGCTTATCTGGCAGGTCATCCGTCGAGGACTGCTCGCGCAGGTCGACATCAAGCTCCACCCCGAACTGTACCGATTGTGCGAGGAGGACGAGACGATTGAAGACTTACTCCGGTTAACGCCGGACCAGATCCTGTTGAGATGGTTCAACTATCACTTGAAGGCTGCTGGCTGGAAACGGAAGTATGTCTTTTGCAAAGAACGGGTCTGTACGGAAGCTCATGGTGCATGTATGCAGAGTGAACAACTTCAGCCGAGATGTATCCGATGGAGAGAACTACACTGTCCTACTCAACCAGCTCGTACCGGAGAAGTGTTCCTTAGCGCCCCTCCAGGCGCGCGACAACCGTCAGCGTGCAGAGCAAGTGAGACAACTTCTATTACCCAATCAGACTCGATTTCTGACATATCTTCCAGGTGCTCCAAAACGCGGACGCTATCGGCTGCCGCAAGTACCTCACGGCCCCATCTCTCATTTCCGGGAACCCGCGCCTGAACCTTGCCTTCGTCGCGAACCTCTTTAACAACTACCCCGGTCTCGCGCCGCTCGACGAGCAGGAGGCGAAGGACTACGGTGTGGTCGAGGATTTCGATGCCGAAGGCGAGCGCGAGGCACGTGTATTCACCCTCTGGCTCAACTCGCTCGGTGTGGAGCCCGCGGTCTTCAACCTCTTCGAGAACCTTAAGGACGGCGTCGTCATCCTCCAGGCATTCGACCGCATCATGCCCGGGTCCGTTGTCTGGCGCCGCGTCAGCAAGCCGAAGGCGGGCGCAGAACAGGAGGTGCAAGTCAACGCGGATGGCGAGGAAGAGGAGGATATCGGCGTTACCCCGAACCAATCGAAGCTGTCGCGCTTCAAGCAGGTCGAGAACTGCAACTATGTCGTAGACCTCGGCAAGCAGAGCGGCATGCACCTCGTCGGTATCCAGGGCGCCGATATCGTCGACGGCCAGAAGACGCTTGTTCTCGGCTTAGTGTGGCAGCTCATGCGGTGAGTAAATGTTCTCTTTCTTGCGTCCTGTTTAGAAGGGAATGCTCATGGAACCACAGTAAAAACATCACGCAGACGCTCAGCTCGTTGTCGAAGGCGAGCCAAGGGCGCCCGATCAGCGACACGGAGATCCTCAAGTGGGCGAACACGACCGCGCAGAGGGGCAAGCCCGGCGCGCGCCCCATCAGGTCGTTCAAGGATCCGTCGCTCACGACTGGTATCTTCTTCCTCGATCTGCTCGAGGCGCTTCGGCCTGGTATCGTCGACCCCACGCTTGTCCTCAATGTCAACGGGAGCAGCGACTATGAGGATCGCAAGCAGAACGGTGAGTTATCTGCTGTTGTAGCTTGTTGAGGACGAAGGGAACTGATTTATGTGTGTGTGCCTCCAAAGCCAAGCTCGCCATCTCGATTGCAAGGAAGTTGAACGCGCTCATCTTCCTGGTGCCCGAGGATATCGTGGACGTGCGCCCTCGTTTGGTGAGCTTGATCCAGTTCCATGAAAAGGAAACTTCCACATTAACGACCATGATCTTCAGATCATGACCTTTGTCGGCAGTCTGATGGCCCTCGACAACCAGTAAACCGAGAGTCTAGGTCCGCCGCGTTATCCCACGCCCTTCATGACTTTGTGTTCGTGCTTTGGATGAAGTCTACAACCCTATATGTTTAGGCATGTCTTGGACCTTCGGTCGCGTCATGCCGTGTCTGTTATAATGAAGGAAATAAGTCAACTCGAAGGAACGCTCATTGTATTACCGTACGAAGAAGCAGACATGTATTGAGTACAATTTTTATTCCCATGTCAAAAACGCCTCTTTTTCGCACCCGGGGGTCGTTGCGATTGCCGCCTTGTCGGCGGCTGCGATCCTCCTGCATAATCACCGGTCAGCAATTGGCTGCAATTAATTGGGCTGGGTTTCAACCAGACTCGGGATCGAACTTAGGCATGTGCCTAATCAGGTAAAAGTACCACTCACTCACCAAACCATTAAGTACCGTCGCGGTGTTGTCCGGGCCAGCGTTGAGTTTCGTCATCTCTATCTTCCGGACAGTCTCCGTTATAGTTGGAAGATGGTAGCCAATCTTTTTGCAGTCATCCACGATGCCGCTTCAGTAACCGTGCGACGACAAGTCTCTCGTCCCTCGCGCCTTCCGTACTACTTGCAAGGACTAAGTAGTACGAGTCAACGGCGAAAATTGAGTCTTCAAGTTTACCAGGGATCCCCTGGCGAATATGATTTGTGCCAGTTGGTCCCGTTACAAAATAAGGAAAGGCGGGATTCTGGTGGAATGCATGTATTGCGTTGTTGTTTCAGGTGAGATGGTCCGAGCCACATTGTGTGGCGCAACAGAAGACACTATAAGAGACGGAGCCTTGGAATACCTGAGGATTTCCGGTCCCTCTTTCGCCTCCACACCACCCTAGGCCTGTTCTTCTCGTTTCTGACCTTGGGCATTCTATGTGCATCCCCGAAAAGCTCGCGTGAAGACATCGACGACGCGTGGCGTGCTCGGTGCCGGTGAGCAACCACCTCGGAACGATCGACCTCGCCCCTCCACCCGCATTGTTAGACTCGCAGTCCAGTGTACGCGAAGCATCGGTGGTGCATGCGACGTACAGAGTCGGTTCGACCTTTCCATGGAGGCATCAATCGCACACACCACACACCAGTCAATCAAGACAGTATCACAACAGTATCATTGCAGCGACGCGCTACTAGACCGATACAAGACGATGAGTGGCGGAAAGCATGGGAGGAGGGTACAGATACGGATACAGTACGTATAGCGATGATAGCGAGAGATACAGAGCAATGAGATAACATATGGATAGAGCACGGTGATGGGGATATGCGAGCTATGGTATGGATCATGATCGTGGAAGAGACGTGGTGGGAGGCGTGAGGAACGTGAAAAGGAGAAGCAGGTAACGTAGAACTAGCGGCATGGGGGGAGTGGGATCGGGGGCGTCGCGTCTGCAGGGCATGTAAGCGGCTGGACGAGAGGGCGACTTGAACCGGGAAATCATACCGACTGAAGGGCTATGCTGCAATCTGGGGAGCCACTGGTACAACTGGTGCAGCGGCCGGTGGCTGGCTGAGAGGCCCGTTGTAGGAACCAAGGCAGCGGCGAATGGTCCCGTGGAGGGACTCTGGGCTCGATGCATTGGCCTGTGGAGCCGTCAGAGCGTTCTCGTCTGCGATGCGGTCCGGGCGACGGTTGGCTGGGTTGTTCTGACGGTGCTGGCGAGCGCGCCTTGTCCGTTCAGCGGGCATAGTGATAGGACTGGAGTGAAATAGAAGCACCGACGAAGACTCGGAGGTGGTGGGGCGTGCCGGACGCGAGGAGATGACTGTGGTGGGGAAGAGAGAAGAGCTGAAGTTGGACGCGACTTTAACGGGGGCGTCTCTTTGCTGTTTTCGGGGACGCGACCCGCGTCGAGATCTGGACCGTGATCTCCGCGCCGGACGCTCTGGCTCGGATTGTCCTCCGCCGTTGGACAAAGGCCCTTTCAGAATTTCCTCTGGGGGTAGGTGGCCATCGGAATCTCCCTGTTCACTTGGCAACCGACCAAAGCACATCCTTTCAGCGCAGAAGGCGAGGCGAAGTAGGCTTGATACCCCTCTTGGGGATGCCTCTGGCTCATGAGCACTCGACGGGCGGACGGCGAACTACGGCTGTAAGTCAAGAGCAATCTTTCCCAGTCCATCCAGCAGTGGGGATGTCGAACCTGACGCCGACCACAGCTAGAGTTGGGATGAGGCGGCAACATTTCTACCTGCCGCTGGTTTCTGCCCCAAGGACTCGAGCTACCAACCAAGGTTAGACAAATTTTTCATTGCATCGACCATCATGGCCAACATACATGAGTTCCGTCGCCAATAATCCATCTCCTAGACCATCATAGACAAACTGACACATCCTGTTGGTTGTCTTTCACCGATCGTTCAAAGAGAGGGCCTCAACATCCCGAGGGGCAAGTCCTTTGCTGCACTGAGTCCGCCATGTATGGGTGAGTCTTTATCCTCGTACCCTGAGAAGGGAGCTGATGCATACCTCAACTTATCTATAATACATCCTTGGATGTGCTGTTCTAAAAAGGGCAATGTTGGAGGGATATGGATAATTAAAATACATCCTGGAGCACCGATAGGTGAGCTAGAGTCATACTTCGCGGACTGTTACTGAATCGTGTCATCATGCAATTTTTGAAGAAATGGCGCATCATAACTTCTTGTTGCATGTTTATGAGTGGAAGGAACGACGATCGGGCAACCTGAGGAGCCATACCATTCCAGGTTCAGCAATAACCAACATTTGAAACTCATAGCAGGAACATACGTTATTTTGTTTCGCTGCAGCCTGTAGGGAAAATTGTGCTGATGTGTGAACGCGAACGAACGGGGAAATTCTCGAGTTTCTCATATCCCTTCTCAACCCTTGCTTACTCCAACCCACTGGAAAGCCACCCGACGGTGTGTGCGACCAAGGTTGCCACGTCGCCACGACTCGGACTCCATGCATGTACCTTCGGTGCTTCGAGATAAGAGTCCAAGGTGTGCGAAGTTTGGCGAGGTCGTGGCTCCATGGTTGAGGAATAATGTCAAATGTATGATGCCAGTCTATGGGGTGCATTAAAGGAGGCACAGAAGATCTAAGGAGGGACTCGGATTGGACTTGGACGAAGAGAGTCCGAGGGCTTCAAAACTTCTTGCGGTGGCGGGCGCTAAAAGCTGGTACGATGCCGCGACCACGGCTTTCGAGAATCCCGATTATGCATCACATTCGAGTTGGACTCATACTTCGCACGGCTTATGTATTAGAACGTACTGCACGACCTCGGAGGCGCAGACAGTCCTAGTATATGTAGCCACGTCCACGTTCACTGTGTACAATCTGGGCTTATGGTCAACTTTCAAAACACGATCATCATAGAACACTGACTCCCGACACATCCACCGCAGGATCATCTGTTACCTGGCAGGCGCGCCTGCTTGTCCGTGCCTGCTCTCCCCTCCTCAGGTGTCCCAGTTACCTACGCCGATAAATCTGGAACTGTACTATTATCCAGCCGTGGTAGATATCGCGACCCACGCGGCCGAGAGCTACTCTTTCGGCATGTTTGACTTGGAGGATCTGAGATCATACGACGCCGTTGGACTCACATGGAAACTGCCTTACATAGATGATACAATACCAAGCTCGAACGGGCGAACAATGGAGGAGCGCAGATCGTGGGCTCAGGTTTGGACCCGCGGTCGCACCGGCGGTTGCCGTCCCATAGGCGGGTCCATGCGCATATAAGCAGCGCGGCCGAGGGCATCGAGCACCCCAGCACTTCACTTGGCCCCCGCCTATGAGTGCTGGCCTGCTTGCATGACCCTCGGTCCCCACCGTATGTCATCTGCAGGCCGGACGCCGTGCATCTCGATTGCATGGCGTGGAGAACCCCGTTCCAATACTACACTGGGCGTCGGGCGTGGATGAGGGCCGACGCGCCAACGTCCAACCCATGCCAGTGGACGATGGTACACCGCCTACCGTCGCGCCAGTAGTAACGGGCCGTCGCTCGGTATGCCCGCCCTCCGCTCCTCAGGCCTCAGGGCTCAAGCCGTCGTGTGCGGGAAAAGACGAGCCTGGGCGCTCGCGCTCCCGTTGTGTTGGAGGTGCCACAAGGTCGTGCCGTCCCGACAGCGTCGCAACAACATGCGCGGACGTTATCCCAAGCAAGTCGCGAAGCTGCGTGGGGCGGTGAGTTGTTACGTTCAGGCAGTAGTCGTACCGAACCGTCTGGTGAACAGGCGCGAAGGGTGGTCCGAGGGAGTGCAGCGCGGATGTCGTTGATGACATTCCGATATGGGCTTGGGCTGGAAGGCCAGATAGGTTGCAGGAGGCATGGCGCGACTCGGAGTGGTACTCGGGCGCCCTCGGGATCTAATTTACTTAAGTGCTCTAATGAACCAATAACATATGCAGGATGGACTCACCAGCACGAGCAAGCTTGAATCGCCATGAGAAGAGCCCGAAATACAAAAGATGGTGATGGGACGACCATCCATGACTAATGATACATTAATACATACATACACACAAGTTCACAAGGACCGTGGCTGTCATATTGTCCTAGAGATGCCCGTCAATCGACAGGGTCCATGAGGGTGTACGCCTTCCCCGCATCCCTCAACAGTCCTTCAATGAGCTTCATTCCTTCCAGCACTTTCTCCTCTTCGAGTCGCTTCCCGACGACTTGCACACCCACAGGGAGGCCGTGCATCTTGTCCGCGTCGTACATCTTGTACATGTCGCGCTCGACGGCATTTCTCGGGGTGAACTTGCCCAGCGCGTCCAGTTCCTTGTCGACGTGCGTGACGGGCAGCACGCCTGCCGTGTAGTCAAGCTGCAACAGGAAGTATATACTCAGTACAGGATCCCCGAATCCAGATGGAAGGAGCTGACGCACAATGTTCCAAAGGAACGTATAGCCGCACCCCTTGAGCCCGTCCTTCATGCCCTTGTGCGGCGTCGCGGGCAGCGCGTTGGGCACGGTCAGGATGAAGTCGACCGCCTCTTCGCGCAAAGCCTGGAACCAGCGGTCACGATACGCCTCGCGCTGCGCGATGAGCCCCAAGTACTGCTCGGTGGTCTTCTCGGAGCAGCCCTCGACAAGCCCGGCGTAGATCTCGTCCTTCCGGATGTGCCGCAGGTACCAGGCGTAGATGCTCTTGACGAAGCGCGGCATGGCGAACATGAGCTGAGCTTGCTGGACGCCGGGGTCGTTGGTCTCGCTCCACCGGATGGGGCGCGTGCACAGCTTGGCTGGGGACTCCGAGATCAGGGGGATGTTGGGAGGTGTCACCATCGAATGGCTCACCTCCTTCGGCCCAGATGAGCTGAGCGCCGAGTTTGAGCCCTTCGTACGGGCTTGGTGGATCGCTAGGGAGGGCGGGAGCAGATCAGTAGGCAACTGACTGGTCGGTTTCGGAAGTTCAGGGTGCATACATGGGCACCACTTCGTGTCCCCGACTTTTCAGCTCGGAGACCACTGTCTCTAATGCTCTTCGGCAGGCAGGAGAGGGAGCGACAACACCTGACCATCCGAGGTTATTTGGGAAATCCAGTAGGGATTGGATGGATGCCCTCACCATCATCCCATAGAACACCCCACCGAATCGGTTTCCCGGAAGCGAGGTCCACCTCCCTCCAAGGAATTGGTAAGACCTATTCTGCACGTCAACGAAACGAAACTTCGAGGTCGCGCTGGGGGTGCTGTGACTGACGGAGTGGTCGTATTCCCACGGCTTCATCGTGAATATCGCCTTCCAGAACGTCTCAAGGTCCTCCAACGTCCGCGCCATCGGGGAATACGTCGCAGGGATGCCCTCCTGGCCCGGCATGCTTGTGACATTTCCTGTCCTTAGGAACCTGTGCATCGACGCCTTGACGGAGTACACCCCAGAGAAGTGTCTGCCACATCCAAACCCGTATCAGCACCCAAAAGAAGTGGAGCTCAAGCCCAGAAGCAGCCACTAACGCCGGCGCACGCACAGACCCCGCGACGTCCGTGCCTATCCCGATGCGAGACCCCCCGTACGCAAGCAGCGCAGCCTCCCCGCCCGTCGAGCCCCCCGGCGAGTACTCCCTGCTGTGCGGGTTCGTCGTCGTCCCGAACACGTCGTTGGCGGACTCGAACGAGAGCAGCGTGATCGGCACGTTCGTCTTGACGAACGGCACCGCGCCCGCGTCCCTCAGGAGCCGCACGATCGCCGCGTCCTTCTGCACGGGCCGCCCGACCCACGCCGAGTACCCGATGCACGCGTCCTCGCCCGCGACGCCGACGGTGTCCTTGAGGCTGACGGGCATGCCCGCGAGCGGGCCCTGCGCATTGCACGCGTGTGCGGCCCAGCCCTCGCGGTCGGCGCGGGCGATGAAGATCTCGGTGAGGCAGTTCGTCGCGGCGTGCGCCTTCAGCGCCTTCTTGCCGTACGCGAGGAGGACGTGGGGTGCGGCGAGCGTGCCCGCCTGCACGGCGGCGACGACCTCGGACACGGGGCGGGCGAGGAGCCGCTCTTCATCGAGAGATAGGGGCGTGTGGTACTCGGGCGGCAGGCTGCGGATACGCTCGTCGCGCTCCTTTTGCTTCGCAGCGCTGGGTGGACGCCGTCAACGTCGAGGGTCGAGTGTGGGGGTTAGTGGGGGCTGTGGCGCATTTCGAGGGAACGGGGGCGTACCATGCACGGCGGTGCCCCAAGAACGAGAGCATGGCTCGGGACCAAGGACGAGGTGTGCGGTCGCAATCGTCGATGCCAGCCTGTTCGCACTATCGGCTGTCGGGGCGAGCTGTCGCTTGATGGGGGCGTCAGCAGACCAAGGCTTCCCGTGCTAACGAGGATTCTCGAACTTGGTCGTGTGCTCTGCGATAAGTAAGTCGGGGCCGCGAGATACTGTGTCCTTCCATCCACCATTCACGCGCTTTCTGCATGGCCCAGCCCACGAACAGGTGCGAGGAGTTGAAGCATGGGCTGATCCGTGGTTGGAGCGAGGCTAGAGTCGGCTCTTCGTCCGAACCTTCGAGCTGTGCTTCCAGGCTTCCCACGCTGTATACAGGGTTTGGTTCAGCAACGAATTTCAGCTGGGTGCAGCGAAGAGGGGGTGTCTGAAACGGGTCATGTAGCATAGGAAACCAAGAAAAGAATTTCTGCGGAGTCTTTCAAGGACCCTTGGCAACGTTCGCTGAGTGAAGCTCTCGTTTCTGACGGTGCATCGCCGCGATGTCCGGATCCCAGGCGAGACGCACACATCCCAACCCCGGGCTCAAAGCATGATTGGGTTGGGCGACAGAATCAGTCGATCGTCCAACCCAAGCTGAGATAGTTGGATGGCCAAGTAAAACCCTGGCGCGAACAGATGCATGATGTCCAACTCGTACCATCGGCAAGGTTTCTAATTCCCATCTTCGGGCACGACTAATCCCGCCAGCGGCCAACACAACGGAACCTACTGTACTGTCGATCCTTGAACGTTTCTCTCCTCTCCCCAACGATGCGTCTCCTATCGCCGCCGCCGGCGGATCGCCTCCAGGGAATAGCTGGGTTTGGACCACACGAAGCGCTGCCGCCGACGAGTTCTGACACGGTTCCCGATATTGTGCATGATGCCATGCCGCCTTGCTCCCGCACAGAATATTGCAGGAGTCCACGGGCTGCATCACGGTCAGATCCTTGGATGAGACCCTGTGGTGCAACTTGGACTCGGACCCGGCCCACGCCAAAGCGTTGAGGTCGGGATGAAAATCGCCGATTGCCTCCGAAACTTACGGTGGTCGAATGCCGAGCCAAAAATACAGTGAAGGGGAGCCTGCTTGGAATTATCAGGAGTTTCATCGTAAGGATGGGGGCGGGCACTTACCACGGTTTGTTGCCCGCCGCATCTTGTCGGCCGCAGTCTTGCGAAGGGCCTCGGAGTTGACATTGAGGCATCGTTGACTTCGAGACTCGGGGTCAGTCCCCGAAGCATACTTCTCACCTGTGATTCAGAAGCGCTGCACTGGCTGGCGTTGCCGGGAATAGCCCGGTGGGCTGATATCGCCAGCGTGGGATGTTCGAATTTAGGAGATGGCACGCCATTCAGTCTATCATGAGACGAGAACACATTATCGGTACTGGTATGCAGCTGTTGTAAGTCCATGCAAAAACGAAAGTCAACCGAAGGGAATAAAACATATGCGACCAAACTGCAGACGTAGCGTCATGATGTCCAAGGTAGTCCGTGCATTGTCATCCGTGCAAGCCCACACACCAAAATCACACCGTACCCACACCGAGCCTGGGCCGCCCGAGCCCAACCCTCCATCCCTGGATCGCGGGGCCGGGGTGACGGTGGCGACGGACCCCTCTACCGCAGAGCTTGCCTGATGAGCGAGTAGCCGGAGAGGAACATCACGACCACCGTCACCGTCAGGCTGACGAATGCGGGATGTGTGGTAAAGTCGGACCATGCGCTGCTGCAGGTCGAACATACCCAGCCTTGACGGACAAGCATGCCTCAGCCATCAAAGAAACGCAAACAAAGAGGTCGGACGTACTCTCTAGGGGGGTGTATGCTTCTGGGGTGTATAGCGCGAATTTGAGCGCGGAGTTCTCCTGCAAATACCCAGGCGACTCCGCCGCACCGGGCCCCCGATCGTCCCAAATGTGCAACACGTATGACCCCGGGGCGAGGGGGAGGTTCGAGTGCGCTTGCTGGTACGACCACAGGTCCCACGTTACGGACGTCGCTGTGCCGTCGATGACGCCGTTGGTGGGCCCGACGGGGTAGGTGTTGCCGTTGTCACCGATAGCAGAGACGGTGAGGGACGTCGGTGTGGCAAGGACGTCGGTGAAGTTCCATGCGAAGGTTATGGTGTTAGAAGGAGCGATCTTGAAGAAGGAGGTGGCCGTCTGCGGGGGTTGTGTGATCGTGATGCCGCCGGCGGGCGCAGACACGGGGATGGCGCTGGACGAGGAGGAGGCAGAGTTACTCGGGGTCTGAGACATGGCTAGGTTGTCGGAGGGCGCGACAAAGGAGCGAAGAGCGGAAGGAAGGAAGGGCTGTAGTCGTCGTTGTCGTGGACGGCAACAGGAGCCGACGACGACGACCCAAGGAGCGGACATGTCACACGGCCGTCACAGTAACACTGTCACCATCTGGGCCCCGGGTCACGCGTCGTGTGGGCTCCCTCACCGCCTCCTCCTCCATCACTGTGCACTGTGCGCGCCGCCTGGTTGCCGTCGGGCGGGGTTGGCGAAACGATGACCTCGAGAATCAGCGCGTTTGCTGTTCCCCAATAGCGCCATCCGACTTTGATGCGCCTTCACTCCTGTTATTATCCGCAAACGACCTAGTCAGAAAGTTGTCACCAGGTTGTCATGTCATTGTCACTGTCAGACCTTGGTGGCGTCAATCTTCACCGCGGACGACGCTGGTCTGGCCCTGCCAGTAAGTATGCATGTACGTTTGTGGCCAAATCTCAACCAAATCCTGCCTCGTGCAGGGAGGCGATGCGCTGCGCTCACGGTGATTCAGAATCAGGGTTCAGAGAGCTCAGAGGTGACAAGGAAAGCGGTTACTTGGCGGTGGTGACCGTCCTCACAAAGCCTGCCAACTGAATGCTCTCTCAGCTTAACGTCCTGCTTCTTGAATGCACTCCCGGACAAGAAACCTGTGTTGGTGAGTTCCCTGAGCCTCGGTGGCATTTGCGTTGTTTCCTGAGAACGCTTCCCAGCTCAGCTCGTGGACATCTCGATGGCTGATCGCATGTGGTGATTTCGTCCGACGTCAGACGGCCGGTTGCATTGCGTGCATCAAACGTCCGGACGACGGAGGCTGGAGCGTCCTTGACAGGGATGATGATCGTTCTCGCTAATCGTTGCTCCACCTTTGCCTCAATTGGGGCTCATATACTCAAACGCCTCGGCGCATCGAGTCTTCACCCTCTCCAGACCCTCTCCCATCTTATACCCTTCCCCCGGTTTCCGTTCTTATACCCGTTCTTATTCTCATTCACTCTGGCCCCTTGGCCGTCCATGATGGCTCTCGCTCTCCCGACTCATACGCTCGCCGAACTCATGCCACAGTCTCCGTCTAGCAACTCCGAGCTCGATCGCCCCATCGTTGTCTCTTCCGATCCTCGCTCTCAACTCCTTGCCCGCCACCGTGAAGCACACCTGTATGGTTACGAAGGACTATCTCCGCTCTCGTCTCCCCTTTCTCAGGAAGAAAGCGATGATGACATGCCGTTGAGTCCCATTGTTTTCACGAGGAATCAAACATACGAGCGGTTGCGCCTCTCGTACGTTGAGCCCAAGCAGGCTCGCGCCGCCTCCACTCCAAACAGCCCTACCGGCGCCCCAAACCTCTCGCCCATCTCTCCCATCACCTTCTCTCAGCCAAATCTTAGCAGCTCCTCCATCAAGTTCGAGCCGTTGCCCGCTTTCCCGTCAGCCGGAACATTCTCGCTCTCCCTTCGCCTCAAGCGCCCGCTCCCTCCGCTTCCCGGGAATATCATTGACGATGATGACGACGGAGCAGGACACGTACCGCGGCGAGGCCCGACGTTCGCGCACAGCGGGTCATCGCGCCCTTCACCATCAAGCAGTGATGACCGCGACAGCGACAGTGTCTCTATGTTCTCTCCAGCGTCTGCCTCGTCGCGGAGTTCAGCAACCTCAATCCCATTCTCAGGTTCCTCCGATTCCATAGGGAGCTCCAGGGCGGTGGAGGCGTTCCCCGCAGCGGAAACGAAACTCAAAGTCCTCGCTCCCTTGACGATCCCACAACGCTCTCACAGCTACCCTCTGCCCGCACCCGCCGGCCCTGCCGGTCCTGTCCCTGTCCCTGCCGTCGCGAGCCATATTACGAGCCCTTACATATCGGTTACCCCCGCGTCTCCCCTGCCACCCCAGCGGTTCGCCTTCGACGGTCTCCCGAGGCAGCGTTCGATCTCCTCGACGTCTCTCGTCCTCGCATCCCCCCACGCCAGCCCCGCAGAGACCTGTGCACTGCCATCACGAAGGGTCACACCCGACATCGACATCCTCTCCCGCTCGGCTTCCCCAACACCCTCCCTCGCACCATCCATTTCTTCTACAGCATCCGTATCCAAGGGAGGCATGGCGACGCTCAGGCGCATTACGTCCAGGGCCCGCCTCTTCGGGCGCCGCACGCTCTCATCGGCGTCCGAGCCATGGGACCTCGTTGACGACGAAGAGACGGTCGTGGGCCACGACCAGGGCTCTGGCTCCCAATCGCTAGACGACAAGACGCTGCGGCCGGCGAGCAGGTCGCGCCCGGGCACGGCTTCGACCCTCGGGTCGGGGTCAGGATCCGGCAACGAGAAGGGGTTCCGGGAGAAGCGCCTGGAGATCGCGGAGGTGATCAGGACGCCAGAGGGCGACGTGTGGGAGCCGAGAGAGATCGAGGACGTCATCCAGAAGCTGCGCGACCTGAAGCTGCCGTCGAAGCTCAGGACGTGAGTCGCCCCCTCTCCCGCCCCAATCAACGAGCTTCAGGCTTGGACCCGGGACGAGTGCGCTTCCATGCTGGGAAGCGTCGGGAAGGCGCGGGCGGCGACGCGGCGGCGGCGGCGGGCGCGGGTGCTGCAGAAAAGATTTGGTTTGGATTATGGCAGGGTGTCAGGGTGAGTCTGCGACGTCGGCGGAACGGCCTCCCCTTCTCCGCACCCTCCACCCTTGCCCTTGCCCACTCTCCCCCCGATTGGACAAGACGATGTGGATGTTGTAGAAGACCATGACGGACGACCCTTGCCTTCTAGTGACTGTTGCTGCTATTATCATCCAGGAGTCGTGCTCTCTGCGCGCCGCTCTTTTCCCAGCCCCCCTCATTCCCCTCACTGTCGCTGTTATTCTGATCACCATCCAGATCGCACCAGCCGCTCTGGTGCATCGTCCGCCCCATTTATATACTAACGTATTATGTATACCATAGACTAAAGCTCGCCAAGGGCATACATGCCACGATTACTCGCTTGTAGGTTTATAATACGAGGTCTTGACTAGTGCAGGATTCTCTCCATGTCTCGGACCATCGTTGTAGCTGTTCATTGTTACTGCCATCACCTCGCACGGGCTCGTACTGTGTACATTACACATTATCAACATTCTAAGTATTCTCTTCGTCTTTCCCTAGATATATAAGTATTCTCTTAGTCTTTCCCTAAGGATACTAGATCCACTTATTGCTTCACTTCATTGGGTCTCTTTCACAACTTGCATTTACCTATACTTATCGGATCTTCCATTGACCCATCTTCCCGACGCCGCCAGGACCGGTGTGATTTCGAAGACTTTGGTGGCATTGCTGAGCGCGCCCTCCGAAGATGTATGACGGGGATCGTGGGCAGCGTTCTCACTTCCCCCTTCGACCGCTAGCCTCAGTTGCGCAAATCTGCAATGTACGTATACCTGCTGTGGTACTGACAGGCGTGTCATAGATTCGCGGTTGCGGCGACATGCCGGCTGTCAAGGTGACTGGGAGCCTGGAGGCACACAATTTGCACACAATTGAACATGAATGCTGGCCTGGATCTGAATCCACGGTAGTCGAAATATATTACCGCTTGGGTGGCAACAACTTCAATCCCCTCGTAAGTTCAGAGTCCAGACAGCCGATTCAGTTCTAAACCATCTCCACACAATCTCCACAGGACAACAGGTATCAAGGGAGTGGTGAGACCCTAGGCCCGCTGCTATGTATCTTCGCCGCCAAGAGACATGAGTCTCGACTTCGTATTCTATAGTGCTGTGCCGGGCTTATTTTCACCCACCTCCTTCCTTGTGATCCACTACTCTATTGTACACCACTAGGTATCACCTATCACTGTCGCCTATGTCCAGGCTGCCACCATTTACAATCGTGGAGACGCCACAGCAGTGTCATCTGCACCTGCGCTGTCCCTTGTCTCTGGCCGCTTACCCGTCTCGTCGCTAATCGGTCGCCCGGAAGGAGAACCAATTTCAAACGCACCCGCATATTCGCCGAACGCCGCAGACACAACAGGCGTCGTCGCAGGAGCGCACCCAAGGCGGGCCTTGAATGCGCTCTCCTGCTCGTCCGCGCGCCCGTCCAGCACGCCCAGCACCTCCTGGGAATCCAAGAACAGCTGCACGGGAGCAGCGGACGCTGCCTCCTTCGCATCGACGGAAGCGAAGGCCGAAGCTGGGACGTCCTCCTGCAGCTGCTGCGAGACGAGCTGGACGGAGAGCTTCCTTCGCGTGCTCGCGCCGGTGGACGGCCGCACGAGCGTGTTGTACGCTTCGACGACCTCGGCGAGGGTGAGTGCGCGGATCGCCTCCGCGTCCTTCTCGTCTGCCAGGGGTGCGCGTCAGCTCGCGTATACCCATGAACCGCGATTGACTTCGAGGGTGCGCATGGGAAGTCGCCCGTCACCCACCGCCCGTCACCCGTCGCCTGTTGCGGCGCAAGCGCGGGCAGGGCCTGGGCGCGCGAAACGCGGAATGCGGAACGCGGGGACCGAGGTGGGGTGACAGTGCTGGTGATAAGGGTATTGAGTGGATAGGACTCACGTCGGAGGAAGTCGCAGTGGCCCGCGCGGATCCGGTCCCAGAACCGCGTCGTCTCCTCGCCGAGGTTCTTGGCGCGCTCGAGCTTCTTGACCACCAGCCCGTCCTTGTGCATCGCGAACTCCGCGTCCGACAGCCCGGCGAGGCGCGCCGCGAACGCCTCGAGGAACGCCTCGACGCGCGCCTCGCAGTGCCATGGTGCGCGCGTGCTCTGCATCCGGATCCCGAGTCCGTGCGTGCTGTGGGCCACGGACCAGGTAATGACGATTACGACATATCTGGAGGGGGGAAGGGGCGTGGCGCGGGTCAGCGTTCGGTACTCGGTAACCAATTGTCTGTTTTGGGGATAGTGGAGGGGGGCGTGCGAGATCGGATGGACAGAAGAAGGGGCCCGGCTGACGAATGTACGTACCCCAGCTGTTCCTTGGTGCGGAGCTGCGTGAAGCAGGGCTCCCGGATCAGTTGATGGAGCAGCGCGGCGATGTTGCGAAGCTTGATGTCGGAGGACTCGCCAAACTGGCAGAAGTAGGAAAGGGCGCTATTCACCTCCTTCGCGTTCGCGAGCCGCTTGCGCGTGGTGATGTTCGAGCCTGGGGTTCGGGGGAAGGGAAGGGGGTTTCGGTTATCTCATATATCAGCTACGTGGTGGTGATAACAATCGCAAGACGCTGACCTTGAGGAAGGATTAGGGACCGTAGGTGGGGTATTTCGCTTGGGAGAAGGGGGCGCGATTTGAGGCACTCTTCAGTGAGGGATAGGAACTCCAAGGAACGCTGTCTTTATATGAGAGACTTGGAGAGGACGCAAGAGATAGATTCCTCGCACCTCTCGAGTAAAGTTTCCTGTCACAAGCATGTCGATGGATACCTTAGATAGCAGCGCGTCTCGATGGCATTCGATTTCAGCCTCTGTGATCGCTACGGGGGACCCAAGTCAGTTACGGCAGCAAATCCTCGACTCAAACTGCGCTTACACGACAGCTCCGTCAGCTTCATCGCAGGCGTCCAAACCCTCGGCCGGAGATACCATGTGGCAAACGAGTTCGCGAGGTTCGACGGTTGCCCGAGGTAGAAATTGTCGTATTCACGCTTGAGCTACGTTTATGAAGAAAGCCTGTAAGATGAACGGCCGACGACGATCTGTGGACGTCCGACCAACCTTCTCTTTTAGCACTCGGAGCCTATCTGGCAAGACGACGAGATGGCGGAGCTTGTCGAGCACTATCCGCAGTAGGACGTCTAGCTTGTCGTGGTAACCTGCAACGCCGACGTTGATGCCCTCGACACTGTTGGATATGGAGTAATGGAGCCCTGCAAGGCTGGCATCGTAGGTAATCTCCGCGAGGGCGTCCTCAATGTGATCGACCAACAGCCTTCACCGAAGTGCCTTTAAGCGAACAGGCGAGGACGAGTAGCCGCAACTTGAACTCACCGCGTTAACAGGGCATGGCGAGGAGTGACGTAGGCAAGCGGGCTAGAAGAATCGTGATCAGCGAGATCATTGACGTTGTAGTCTCCCGGGCAAAAATACCGCACCTCTTCACGAATATGTTAACGTGGGCTTTGGGCATCCAGAACTGATCGTCCTTCTTGTGCCACAATTGGGAAATGTGCGTGCGTTTCACGAGGATCGGGTATTTGGCGGGCTAGGAGATGGCGAAAGCAACGTCAGATAAAGGCGAGGAGGTTCGTCGACTTCGACGGCATGCACCTCAGCGACCTCGACCTTATCGACGGATAGATCGGTTGGGATGAAGCGGTTCACTAGCGGCAAGGCCATCTCAGGGTTGCCGTTCGCCTTGCGGAGCTGCGTGGCAAAGGGTCAGGAGATGAACGTACCAATAACTAGGAATTGCATGCAGGTTGAATTTCGACTCACCCTCTCGAGCAGGGTCTCATCCGTCTTGAGGATGGCATATTGTGTGCCGTACCACTTCTCCGTCTCCCACTGAATGTCCTTCCCTACAACCTCCTCCCGATGGACCTTCGCCTGCAGGAAGACCCTGACACGTTCTGGCGTGAAGCCTTCCAGGAGCCGCCTTGCCATCGCGTCATCCCTGTCGCGGTATAGGCATGGACCGCTGATGAGGCACTCGGGTGGGTAGGGCTCAGAGGCGACGCGGGCGAGCTTAACGGCGTATGTGTGCGGCTGCTCCTTCGGCATGAAGCGGAACCGCGTCTCCGCCATGGTGGCGACTTCGTCATAGTGGTAGTCGGGTAGGGGGAACGAGCGGCGGAGGAACGAGATGTACTCGAAGACGGTCTCTAGCACGGCGTCATAGTGGACTGCGCTCGGGGTACATCGTATGAGGCGACGTCCCGGCGTTGGAAGAGGGGGGGAAGAAAAACTCACGATAGCCTTCCAGTGTCAGGCTGCCCCCAACAGTAAAAGTCTGGGGGCCGCGGGTGTGACCGGAAGCGGACGCGCTGAGGCCCAGAAGCCATCCTTGTTTCTTGAGATAAGCGTAGATGCTTCCGTGTCCTTCGTGGCCGAAGAGATGTCCAAGGAACGATGACGGCTTGGAGTTTGCATAGGCACGCAAGTCGGGGAGCTCGAATTCTAGATCGAACGCGTAAAAGTCTTTGACGGTCTCAACGAACACGACGGTCTGCAAGCAGGGAGGTCAGCGTATCAAAGCGGGGGATGAACCCTCGGACGAGAGATACGGCGCAGGAGGAGGCACATCGCTGGCGGAAATGCTGCACTTACCCCGTTTGGTTCTGGACCCCAGAAAGGCTCCTTGACCGCGGGATTGGGCTCGTATCCACGGTTTTCGATCTTCGAGAATATGGGGACGACGAGCGATGTCAAGGACTCGAGTGGCTCTGGGACACCGTCAGCATGTCAACCATCACGGGCCGTTCGCAGCTGAGGTGAGCGGACAGGAAGCACTCCGCTGGCCACAGACACGAGGTCACGAAGTACAGTAAGTAAGCACGGCTGCGACTGACCTTTTCCGATCACGGCGAGCACCATGCGGCCCGCGCAGTACTGCTGTTCCCACCATTCAACGACGCGACGCCGTGTCTCAAGCAAGATTGTGGCCTCGTCCTCGTCCGGGATGCCCTTGCGCCCCATATCGGTGAGACTCACATAGTTGCCGGTACCGAAATTACGGATGGGGTGCCCTGGCAAGCCCAGGTGTTTCTTGATCTGGAGGAGACGCCGGACGTCGTTCTGCAGATTGCGCTTGAACTCAGAGTCCACCGCGTTGATCTCACGGGCTGCGAGGGACTCGGTGAAGAGCGGGGCGTGGAAGAACGCTGCGAGGCGGGAGAGGCCGCCCTCCAATTGGGATGGGTTGATTGAGAAAAAATAATGGGTGGACATCGGGCCAGTCACTCCATTTTTCGCACCGCCGTTGGCGTTGATGAACTGCAGGAATGAGGCTGTAGGTCATCTGGAGATGGCGAGCAACTCACAGACGCAAAGTCGCCCTCATCTGGGTATGGTTCAGAGCCCTGAATCGATCGAACATCAGCTTGTTATCGGGCGGATTATTTTAAACTTAAAAGGATGCTCGAGCCACCACTCGGTCTCCAACCGCTCGAGCAAACAGTTTCAAAGGAGAGAGAGAGAGCGATCAACGCAGGAAGAGAATATTCCAAAATAGATTGTGTGTGACACCGTATTCGGGGATCGATTGCATAAGAACATACGTAACCTTCATAATCATATGCTCGCAATAGTGTGCCATGCCCTGTGCATCATTCTACATCACAGACATAATTGTTTAGCTGGCAGTTGTGGACAGAAGAACGGAAGAAAAGCAAGCTTACTGGATCATACATGTTGCCAATTGCCAGCGCCAAGCAGGCGGCGGCCTTGTCCGCTTCTAGGTCGTGTATGACGACCACCCGCAAGCCGTTCTGGAGCTCTAACACGCGGTATTGTCTGTCATCGAGCGACGGCTTCTCAAGATCGCCTGTGAACAATCGGTACGCGGGGACCGCGCGCGCAGCGGGAATGTGCTTCCAAGAGGACATATGGGAGGGGGATCGGAACTGGAAGCCTAGAAACGAACGATTGTAATTTGGGGGTACGGGAGACAATTGCCGAAGTTGAGGGCGAGGGTGGTGGCGGAAGGACGAGAAGGAGAGATTCGGCGGTAGTAGGCTGTAGTAGGCTGGGAGTTGAATATTTGAATGATGGGAGGCGAGGCTGGGACGTCAGCGAGCGGGCATCCAGCACTCACCATCCACGACCCGGGCAAGAGACGACGAGGGCCGGAGCGCCCGGAGGCAAATGGCCTTGAGGCAGCCCGGTTGCTCCGCATCGCCGGAAAAGGCAGCTTTGTACTCGCCGTCCGGCGCCTGCCTCTGCTCGGATTTAGGCTTTTCGCGCTCCGCCCTCGACTCGCCTTGACTCCTTCTCCCCAGATTCGTCACCCACCGACCATCGCTCTGCCCCCAACCACATCTGGCCAAGGGCCCTTGTCTCGATGTGAAGCGGTTACGGGACGGTGACAACATCAGGCTAATTGTGCGGACCGGGCCTGAGCCAGCGAAGCTCGAGAGCGTGCACTCGATATCGATCAGTCCTGTTCTCTCACGTCCGGCTTCTGGGGAGCGGTTCCTCTTCTCTCATTTAGCGGAACACCATGGCAGTGTGGCCCGAAGACGTGAGCGGCCTCGTAGTGGCGAATCCGGCGCAGGCAGCAGACAGCGGGCCTGGAATTTAGGGATCACCGGGAGCAGCGAGAGATGCACGCGTTCGCCACACTCCCAAATTTGGAACGTTCAGGCGACTCGCGGGACCCGCGGGACCACCCTCCATTTCAGAGGTCCGTTTCACCTCCACCCTCAAGATGGCCCGGACGGTCTCGACCGCCATCTCTCAGCAACTCACAGTCGTTCCGCGAGGATCGTCCAGTGGCCACACGTCCCCGTGCTTCCTGCTTCGGACAGCTCAGATGGAAGCCGCCCCGACTGATGGCATGACGGTGGGAGCCCGACATTGGTGCACCCCAGGCACGCGGCTCTTGTAGATGTCGGATCGATGCGCTTTGACCACCCTCTCCCGCCGGAACAGCGAATGGGAGTCCGCACAGCGGGGCAGCGCCCGATGATGGCCCCAACGGCGCCCTCGATAATCACCCGGGGAACATCAGCGTGCGTGGAGGGTGGCTAGCAGCCGCTTTGCAAAACGTTCACCCAGGCCACAGGCGTAATTGTTCCGAGCGGTGAGAAGCCAATGGAGACAGCCTATCCCAGTCAGATCCCAGCCACAACCACCACAGTCGCGCGCTGTCGCGCCTCTATTTTGCCTTGCCTTGTCCAAAACAGGGCCCTTTGTTCTTCTCCGATTCCGGTCTGGGCCCAGACCGCCCGCGGACGTGGCTCTGTTGTCATAGTACACACACGGTGCCACCACTTGCGCGCAATGGCCACTGCCCACGCCCGAATCTCGAGATATGAACTGTCGTGGCGGAGGACGTGGGGCGTATATATACCCGTTGGCTAACCCTCCGCCGCCGCACCACCAACCCGGGCGATCAGTCCTCCCCCAGGCTTCGCCTTACAAACTATTGACACTTTGCCCCCAAGCTGCTCGGCGTCCGTCTGCTGCGTACGTGTGTAGCCAGCGCCGCCTGTCTCACCTGCAAAACGTGAATGAATCTGATCGGTACTCGCCAGGCAGGCTGCAGCCGTACCCACCGTTCCCAGCACTCCTTTGACGCATCGTGGCTCATTCGCCACTAATCCTTTGTGTCGCGTAGGCCTCGAACCCCCGCCGAGCGGGACTATATCTATTCTCATGAGCGTGATGGCAGCAACCACCAGCCATAGCGCGCCCTACATCATCCACAGGTCGTACCCCCTCGCGACCTCCACCGGAGACGCGTCCTACTCACCAGCCATGTTGGAGAGGCTTCGACGGCCAGACAGCTACTCCCGGCATCTCCCGCCGCTCTCCCATACCCGCACTAGCGAGTACAACAGCACCAGGTGCGCATGTTTCTGCCGCGCGTAACGATCCTTGCACGCCGAGCTAACAAATTCGACATATCCATCAGTCATGGTCGTACCCGCTCGTACGTCTACGAAAGGGCAGGCGCGCCTGTCTACCCGGAGTCGTCATCCGAGAGCCCTTCTCCACGGGAGGCACGGCCATCGCTCCCGCTGCAACAGCAGGCCACCGCATCCACCATGCAGAGCACGAGCATCAGCTTTGCCACCACCATCTCCGCGACCTCGACCTGGGCAATGTCCCCTTCTGCGTACTCGCCCTCATCAACCAGCTCCTCATCTCCGGTATCTCGCGTCAGAACCCAGCACCGCGCGATCGATTCCGAGCGGGGAGGAGCAGTTTCCCGGAAGGATCGCGGTCCCTTCGAGGCCGCGCAGCGCAGACCCCTTCCTATCCCCTCGCGCCCTGCCCCACAAGCACAGGTCATCCACACCCACCCGCGCGCGAGCATCTCGCCCGATCGCTCTCGCGCGGCCTCCCCAGCGGGGAGGCTTCACGCTGCGTCCCCCTTCACCGCGGAGCGACACGCGTACAGAGAACGGCAGGACAGCTGGTCCCCCGAGAGCGCGAGGCAGCCCTTGCCCACGATGTGGTACGTCCGTCCAGTCTTCCGTTCGCACAGCGGCGCCACAGTGCCTGCGCGGCGAGAGCGACGATACTCACTTGACCGCTTCTGCTTCTCCCGCTACAGGAACCCCCAGCCGAGCCGCGGGACTTCTCCGGAGTTTGTCCAGGGCTCGTCGCGCGCTAGCAGGCGCTGGGCGCCCCCGCCCCCACCGAGCCCCAGCCCGAGCACGAGCTCGTACAGCGCGTCGGGCCGCACGGACACGGACCCGACCGACGAGGACGAGCAGCAGCACCAGGTCAAGATCGAGCAGGAGCAGGAGCAGGACCGCGAGGGCGTCAAGCTGCCGTCCTTCCGCAGCGCGTTCCCGAGCGCGCCAGCCATGTGGCACTCGCACTCGCAGCACTCTCCGTTCAGCTGGGACGGCGCGTCCCTCCGCCGAGACGCGCTAGGTCCGCTCAGCAGTCGCTCGGCCGCCGGTTCGCCTTCGCCTTCTAGTGCGGAGTACGCAAGCGCGGGCGCGGTCTGGGGCCCCAGATCGGCTCTGTTCCGACCCGACGGCGAGGGCGACACTGTCCCGGTCCTCGTCTCCGACGTCCGCTCGAGCGTCTCGCACGTGCGGAACGAAACCGTCAACGCGAACGCGAACGCGCGCCAGCACACGCAGTGGAGGGTCCAGCAGGGTCCTGTCCCGCCGCCAACTCCGACCCGCACCCGGCCTGCGCCGCTGGCGAACATGCCACTCGTCGGTACGGCGCTGGCTGAGCTTCCGGTGATGTCGCCGACGCCCAAGAAGTACCGCTTCGTGACGAGCAAGCCCGCCGAGATGCCCGCCGAGGAAGTCCTCGACGCGCGCCGCCGCCCTGTCACGGTGAGCCCGAGCGGGACGAAGCGGCGATACCCTGGGGCGTCGTCCGAGTCGAGCATCGACATCCCCCTCACCCCACCCGAGACGCCCGAGGACGAGGACGAGAGCGCCGCCCCACGCAAGCGCAGGCAGGCCCAGGGCCAGCTCCCGTTCGAGAACTCGTTCCCGGCGGAGTCCGGGGCAGCTGGGGGGCGAAGCCCGCGGGGCGCGATCGTGCCCGCGTACCACTACGACACGGAGCGCGCGCTCAAGTGCGCGTTTCCCGGGTGCGGCGCGGTGCTGACGGGCAAGAAGAGCGAGACGGCGAGCCACATGCGCTCGCACTTCCTGCAGGCCGTCGGCGAGACGCTTGAGTGCCCGTGGCCCGCGGATACCAACGGCGAGGATGGGAGCGGGAGCGGGAGCAGCGGGGGCAGGGGGTGCTGCGGGATGGCGTTCAAGGACAGCGCGAACTTTGGGCGGCACGTGAGCTCGAAGCACATCCGCGCGGAGGAGTACCAGTGCAACCGGTGCGGGCGGCCGTTCGCGAGGAGGGACGCGGCGTTGAGGCATATGAAGACGCTGTGTCGGATGGACGGCACGGGGACGCGGAGGAAGAACGAGAAGAAGGTCAAGGCTAGAACGGAGGAATATGAGGAGGGTGAGTATTCACTTGAACTGGGTGCTTGTCGGTTGTCGGTCGTCATGCTGATCTTCACCATAGTGCATATGTTTAACGATTAGACCGTGTGGGACTCGACATGGATGGGGAAAACACGCTGCTCTGAATTCGCCACGGGACATTACAGGAGCAGGACTTTCCGTTTTTTTTTCGAACTCGAACAATGGACAAGGACTGCATCGGCCAAGGCCACATACCTAATTAACAAGCAGCGCATAGATTGCCCTCACAGGTTTATATGAAAGGCTACCTCGAGCTTCTTTATGTTCAGGTTGTCGTATGTAAGTTATGTGGAGAAGTGTAGCATACTTGTATTTGTCGGACTTTAAGGAAGTACTTGCGACTCAACACTCGATTTGAAGGGTGATACTGCACGTCTTCGATCGTCAACCATTCCTAGGCAACGAGACCTGAAGTGCTGTACTATTACCGAGAGGACGCGACGAGGCGCCCTAGGCATTCGACGCGTGACGTCACGCCGCGCAGTACTGACGGTGCTTCGCTGGCAGGCCGGGGATGATCCCACCGCTTCCTTCCGCTAGGTTCTCTCTGATAGGTACCTTCTTGCCCTTGTGGCCAACGACTAGGCTCGGAGCCAACTTGCGTACTTTATGGTCATCTTGACGTGTCGAAGGCCGTCCGAAGCGCGCTTCCTGCCAGCTGGGAGACTCGAACGTCGCGGTCATACGTAGACCTAAAACCCTACAACTCTTTCAAGGGAAGCGACGTACATGTATCCTCCACGTACACATTCAACTCATATCTCGCGATTTGATTCCAGATGTGAAGAGTTCAGTGGGTTACGTGTCCCCCTCTGGGCCCAATCCCGTACCAAGTACGAACTCGGCAGCAGGCACGACCGTCCTGCTAGCACATCAGTGAATGCTACGCGTGCTGCGGGGACTGCCTGTGCCGGACTGGCGATGAGACCGCGGGTATGGCCAAGCCCTACTGGGAGCCGATACCCTGGTCTAGCAATTCAATCGCCCTGAACTTCCGCCATTTAGCGCACTAATCTTCCCGTCGGTGCGAGTGGCCGCGTCGATGAAGGTATTAGCCGTCCTATAATCGAAAGCGCTAGACCGGACATTGATGTTCACCGCGATCTCGGTAGGTACCCGACGCTGAGGTAAAGGTCATGGACGACGTACATAAGACGATGTTTGACGTTCTCTGGCCGTCGCGCGTCCAACCCCTGCCCATTCCCCTCCTCTGTCTCTGGTTTTCGGTGCCGATATGTTCCGTCTGTCGTTCCTCTCCGTCCTTGCTTTTGTTGCTGCCGCTCTCGCGACTCCTTCCCTTCTGCTCGAAGTGTCGGGTCCTTCTACGGTCTATGGCGTCGACAGCTTCAACATCACTACCACGGTAAAGAACGCGGGCGATGAGGTCGTCAAGCTCCTCAACCACCCTAGAGGTCCTCTGTCCGAACTGCCGACAGACATGTTCACCATTACAAACCGGCACGGCCTCAGCCCGGACTTCGTCGGCATTACTGTAAGTGATGTTGCGTTAAACGACGGGTTAAGAATGCGCGCTGAGTCACTTCAAACTCAATGCTTGTGTCCATCAGGTCAAGTATTCCCCGTCCGCGGCTCTTGTATCCAAGGACTATCACGCGTACACCGTTCTCGCTCCCGGGGAGTCTATCTCGGTCCACCATGACAGTACGTCATCCTCATTCCGAAGGCGCATATACGTTTCTTTAACATTACAACTACCGTTCAGTCTCGGACGCGTACGATTTCTCGACCTCCGGTCCTGGCCAATATGTCGTCATGATGAAGAGCTTTAACACGTTCTACTACGTCGCGGACGGCAAGATCTCTGCCCTCGTCGGGGGCAGCGGCCATGCTTTCCACACTGTCAACGTCGCCGGCAACGCCAGGTCGTACAAGGACCGTGCTCACAGGCACACTGGTGGGTACTGTGAGACTTGGCAGGAACGCGCGATCGATGCTGCAATTCCTCTCGCTGAAAAATACGTCAACCATGCTATCGAGTAAGCACTTTACCAGTCTGTGCCTTTGTCTTCCATTCCTGATGTTACGCAAAGGGCCTTGGCAAAGGGCGGTTCCAAGAGCACCGAGTACAAGCGTTGGTTCGGCCATGCGCTGAACGGCAACAGGCACACCTCGGTCTCGGGCCACTTCCAGACGCTGGCCGGCAACAACTTCTCCGAGTACACGTATGCGTGCAACGCCCACTTCTGTGCGAACCGCCCCGGTCTTTTCGGTTACGTGTACCCCAGCAAGTGAGTATCCCTGACGACCGCCGTGCGGGTTCTCCGCGGCTCACCAACGAATGCGCTAGATTTGGCACGGTCCACCTCTGCGGTCAGTTCTTCGACGCCGAGGTTGGCGGGCACAACTCCCGTGCCTCCACCATCATCCACGAGGTGCGTCCCTCGGAATGTCGCCCTTGACCGTATACCTTGAACTAATCCAATCATGTCGACGCCAGGCCCTCCACTTCGCGAAGAACGGCGGCGTCGACGAGCACGCGCACGGCGAGGGGCTCGGGCAGGAGCTCGCGCGGAGCCACCCGCACCTCGCCGCCGCGAACGCGGACAACTACGAGTACTTCGCCGTCGCCGCGTTCGGCGATGGCCCGGAGGGCGACGCGCCTGTCCTGCTCACGCAGGTGCACTTCGGTAAACACATCTTGGACCTGTGATCTCCTCAGTCGGCTGGGTGCGTTGACTTGGGGTTTTTGCGGCTTACCATGGGGTATTGACAGTGGACCCAGTGGACTCCCCGCGTCCTGAAGCTGAAGTGCTGATGCTGATGCCTGCGGAGGAGGAGGCGGCGCGGTTGGCAGGGGTGGCGGCTATGGACAATTTATTCATCCCTTTCCACTGAGTGCATCGCCGGCTTGGACTGGGACTTTTTGGGCCCGTATCAGCTGTGCTGGTTCCCCCATCCTTCACCCCCAGAGTAGGCCACGGCGCGCGACAGTGGCTTTGCTGTATACTAACAGGTCCGCTCGTTTGGCTTTCGTTTGTTGACTACTTGCTATCGGACTACAAAAAACGGACTCGGAAAACAAAACTCCTACCTTACTGTGGTGTACTTACACGATCTCCAGTGCTAGTTCTGGCAATAATTACCCTACAGCGATTGTCATACTTTCAATGGCGCCTGTATATCCCGATGGTGCTTTGGCGAGCTGCAGAGCAGTAAGCGAAAGGGGTTGCAGTAAGTACGCACGATCATCTCATTCCAGTTTAGGACCAAGAGAAACACGCCGACAGTTTTAGTGAACACCTCTTCCAAGACCTTCAGTGTAAAATACACGTCTACGGTCTGCGGACGAGCACAGTTTCACTTCTCTTGATGGTAAGTTGGTAAGTAGTCGCGAAGTGTGTCGAGGATGACGACCGTGACGCCTTCGCCGTTCGAGACTGACCTTGCTGTAGACATAGACCTCGCTGCGTCTCAACCGCGTCCACGTCAAACTCACCGATCGCTGATGCCAATGATCACAATAGAAGGTATTCGTGCGTCAGCGCGTTGCAATTGGTATATGATTTACAGTGTCCTGCGCATGCAGCCCTGTTCGCGGCGAGCCTCCGAGTCAATTCGTCCCAAACCCCTCAACAACGCCCCAAATCTCCCAGTCCGATCAGTTGCCAAAGCCACCTAGCGTCCGCGCAACGCCGATCGTCAGTGCCACCGAGAGCATGTCCGTCGGAAGCTAGAGGGACGCACCAGAGAACTTCTTGAAGCCTTGCTCGATCCCGTCCCCGATCTTGTTCGCGGTGCTCTCGTCCTGCAGAAGAGCCGTGAGCCAGGCGCCATGTACGACAGGATAAGGGGGCTGGAAGAGAGGATGGGCAGGACGTACAACGTTGAACCCAGCCCGCGACACAGCCTCCTTGACGCCTCTGTTGACCCAGTCGCCCGAACTCGAGTTGTTCGAGTTCGAGTTCGAGTTCGAACCGTACGAGTCGGACGAGTTGCTGTTGTTGTTGTTGTTGTTGTTGCCGCTGTTGTTGTTGTAAGTGCCGGACGATCCGTAGTTGTCCGAGTCGTTCGACGATCCGTAGGAGTCGTTGGCGTTGTTGGAGCTGTAGGAGTCGTTGGCGTTGTTGGAGCCGTAGGAGTCGTTCGAACTGGAGTTGTTGTTGTTGTTGTTGTTGTTGTTGTTGTTGTTGTTCAAACCGGAATTGTTGTTGTTCGAACCGGAGTTGTTGTTCGAACCATACGAGTTGCTGTTCGAATCGTACGAATCGTTGTTCGAACCGTAGCTGTTGTCGTTGTCGCGACGGTTGCCGGCGGACCCGTAGTTGTCGGAGTCGTTGTTTGACCCGTACGAGTTCGAGTTGTTGTCCGAGTCGTTGTTTGATCCGTACGAGTTCGAGTTGTTGTTGCGGTCGTTGGAACCGTACGAGGAGTCGTTGGAGTTGTTGGAGCCGTACGAGTCGTTGTTAGAGTTGTCTCCGTACCCGCTCATGGTGTAATGTGATAGAGTAGACGGCTAGAGGTGACGAGGAAGTGGCGAGCTGGGGAGGTGTGCACGGCGCAGTGTGCAGATCATCGTGCTTTTCCTGGGCTTTATATATCCGATGCCTTCCTGCCCAGATGGAATCCGCTGAGGCTGAAAGGTCTCCGGTGATGGCGCAATCATAGTCCATCTAGGGCGGTGAGCGATGAATCGATGGCACTTGGATCACAAGTGGAATGGAACGACCTTATGCGAGCATGATGCAGGGACGGCCAGGGCCAAGCCAGGGCCCAGGAGGGAGAATGCTGTCAGGCTCGATCTGTGGCGCTGCCAGATTCCAGGTCGGCCCTCACTCTCCCCGGAAGGCGAAACGTGGAGAAGCCTGGAGCCATGTGCGTAGTATGAGGGTCGTGAGCAACAGGTTTCTTGCTTAGGCTTGCACGTTGGTGGTCGAAATGTACTTACGAAGGAAGTCGGATGAATGGAGTTGCTGAGAGGTGCACGAGCCGAATATCGTCAACATAGCCATGTGGATCATAACCTAAAACGACTATTCCAAGCTTGTAGAAAATGTGCATCCCTTGTAGGTTCGGAGTAAGCCCTTGGAAGTTGGAGCACGAAATTACTTATGAGCGGAGAAGGCGGCTTGTTCCGAACCTACATCCCCTGGCTGAATCGGGGCATTGTACATGTAGAAAGCCCTACTCAAGATATCGATGGGCAAGATGGCCGAGTACGTATACGGGCTTAAAACGACCTTAAGGAAGCTGGTCGGTCCCAGAAACCGGAAGGAAGAGAAAGGTAAGTACAAGATGCCCAAAATATCAGTGTTGACTACATCGCGACTAGCGAAGTGAACATACAGTTGACTTCAACAGGCTCTTGCTAGATCAATTGGTCTATGTTCGATCATGAATATTTGAATGCGTCGTGTGAGTCTTTGGAAAATATGTCTAGGCAAAGTAATGGTGCGATAGAACCGTCATCTTGGTATCCTACAAAGGTGTCCATGGATAATATCTAGGTAGCTGGTATAAGCTCTAGATTCTAATTACCACCCATGCGTGAGCGCATCAGTCCCGTTAAGCGTTAAGGGCACATCCGCAAGCCACCTCGACAACAGGTCGAGCGACGCTTCGGGCTGGTCGAACGGCACCATGTGACTGGAAGACGCACGCATTAGCTCAGGACCCCTCGAAAAGCGATGATTGGAACAAGCAATGAACGGGACGTACCCAGCAGCGTGAACCTGAACGTAGGTAATGTTGCCCGCAGTGAAGCCATCCCCACCGGCGCTGCGCACCCATCCCGAAAGGCCGCCCTTGCCGAGCGTGACCCACGGCTGCTTCACCGTCTTCTTGAACTCAGGCTGGAACTTCGTCTCGAGCTCTTCGACCCAGCGTTCATTGCCGACGTAGTTGCACGCCATGTCCGCGTCGCCCGCGTAGATGAGCACGCGGATGCCGCTCTCCACGAGTTCGGGAAGGAGCTTGGCCCGGTTGCGCGCGCCATCACCTTGGAGTGCAAAGGCCTGGTTCACCTGCATGTTGCAGCTCTCAAACTTGATCGAGGGGTTCACGCCCAGCGCCTTCTTGACTTCGGGGAGGTTCATCCACGTCTCAATCCATTGCAGCTCCTTGTAGCACAGCTGGCCATCCTTGGAGCGGTCGCAGTCCTTGCGGACGTCGTAGATGTTCTTGCCGGTCTCTGGAGAGCATCAGGTTAGCCCCACGGTCACGACTGTGAAGGTACTCTCCGCGAAGGTACGCACGGACGACGGGGCCCATGAGCTGGCTGTTGCAGTACATCAACGCGGGGACGCATGTGAAGCGCGAGTCGTAATTGTAGCAGCTCTGGATGAGCCGTTGGCAGGTGGGCACCTTCGTGCGCAGCGCCTGACACTCGGGGCCTTGAGGGTCGCTGAACACCGGGAACTCGCCCTCGCACGCCGCGTCGGGCACGCTCGCGAACTGGTGGTAGGGGTCCGTCAAGCCGTTGCCAACGACGATGGATGCGAGGTTGATGTGCTGGAGTCCGGGCGCAGTGAGGGAACCGCCCGCGAGGGCCTGGTTCTTGTGGTGCACGACGCTCGCAATGCTCGGTGCGTACATGCCGCCATAGCTCTCGGCTGCGACGTGAAACGGCAACTTGGAATACTTGGGGAAGCGGGCAAGGAAGAGCTCGAGGAATGCCCAGACGTCCTCCGCCGCGACGGGGGAGGTGTTCACGGACGTGTCATCGTCAGCGTACGAATAGCCGACGTTGACGGGCTGGTCGAGGAAGATCACGTTGGCGGACTCGGTCCACGAGTGCGGGTTGCGGGTCACGCTCCTGCCCTCATCGGCGATGCGGCACGGACCAAGCTCGAAGAGAAGGCCGGTGGTGGATGAACAGCCAGGGCCGCCGTTGAGCCACAAGACGAGAGGTGCCTCCTCCGGGTTCTCACGCGCTTCGAAGAACCAGAAGAAGAGGTGCTTGTCGTCGGCGATGTCGAGGTAACCAGACGCCTGCTGGACGGAGGGGTCGCAAATTGTGGGCTCGGTCATGCGGAGCTTGTGCTCCCCGAAGGCGGGGTGTGAGACAAGCTCATCTGCGACCGCTCAGACAAAGTGGTAATCGCAGGACAGTCCAAGGACTCACAGGTCATATCGTGCTGCTTGATAAACTCGCGTCCATCCTGCACCCACTTCTGGACGCGCTGTTCCCCCTTGTGGAAGACGTCCTCGGCAACATGCTGCCAGTCCTTGGCGACGCGACTGAGATCGTCCAACACGACCTGCTCGCCGGTGGGAATGGCGAGGACAGACGTGGAGGCGAGAAACGTGAGGAGAGGCAGGAGGGTTGTCGACAACGCCTTCATCGTGGACCGTGGACGTCGTCGAGGTCGTTGGAAAAGGTGAATGAACTTCCGTTGCGTAGGCGGCACCTCCGTCATCGACCTCGGCAGTCGCCCATATGTGGTATTCCGGCCCGGCCCGAACACGATAAGATAAGATAAGATGGGATCCTCCCAGCAACTTCAAGCTAGTTGCAGGCTGCTGAAATCGTTTCGAGCTCATCCACGCAGGGTCTATAAGTACCGTAGCTTTCTACTTCGTCCTCATTTATCGAAGTGGCGCATATTTCTCACCAATTGGGAATAGTCATCTTCAGGTTTAGGTCATGAGTCACATCCAATCTACTGCAGTAGTACTTCGCCCTAGAACTACTTTCCGCCATCGATGCACTGCGACGTGACGATCTTGCAATGCAATGGTAATATCATTTATAAATCTACACACAACCGTTCATAGTCCAAAATCCACAACTTGGTCCATGCCTGTTGTACACTCTTGTACATCGGCACATGCTGGTATCGGGGTATCAGCGTCCCCGTTCACGTTCATGTTTCACAGCAGCTGAACGTTCATCCCAGGAGAACTCGTGAGCTGCCTGATGACCTCCCCGTTGTGCCAGAAGCGTATCTGCCGCTTCGCCGCCTGACCGTCCGCCGTGACCTGCAGCGACGTCAACGCCGAGTTCCCCCACGAGAAGCCGATGCCGAGGCCGCCACGGAGGCGCACGTTCGTGATGGAGCCGCTCGGCCAGTTGGAGGGGAGCGCTGGGAGGATGAAGACGTTGTAGACGTCAGACGTGGAGGCTACGTCCGGGATTTGGATCAGGCCGTTCTGCAATTTGCAAAGGGACGTGAGCAAAGATGTGATGGAACGGAAGGAAGAAGGGTGCGCGGTGTACGTACAAGGAGCGCAGCGGGGAAGCCGAAGTTGGCGTCGATCTGGAAGATCGCGCCCTCGCCCTGCGAGTAGAGACTGAAAAGGTTCGGCGCGAAGTTGCGCTCGAGAGCGTACTGTAGCACACGTGGATATATCAACCATGGCTGTTAGGACGCAAGACGACGGGATGAATGAGTACCGAGAGTTCGTGGTAGAACTCGCTCGCGTTGCCGAGCTGCGCCCAGCACGCCGCGCGCCAGACCTTCTCCCAGCCCGAGTCGGCGTCGGGCCCGGTGCCGTTGCCCCGGTGGATTAGGCTGATGGTTGCGGCAGCGATGACCTCGTCCTGGGTATAGTTCTGAGCGGTCTGCTGTACGGCGGGATCATAGCCGGTGACGGCGTATCCCGGGTAGAGGCCGATGAGGTGCGAGAGATGGCGGTGGGTGTCCCACGGCAAGTCCATGTCCACCTTCCATTCTACGGTTCAAGTTGGGATCAGAGGTGGCAAAGATTGAGTTGGGCGGGCGAGACAGACCTTGAAGTTGGCCCCAGGACCCGATGTGGATGCCCTTGTCCATTTGTGCGCGCTTGGTGCGGACCTCTGTCAATGCAGTATGAAGCCACATGAGCGGGACATTGACAGCCGAAGGGGGGTTACGTACCGTCGAGGAACGCAGTGTCTGTATCGCCGGAGATAGGGAACCCCTTCTCGATGGCATTGAACAGCTGCCAGATGACCTGCTGTGCGTGCGCACAACCTATCGGCGCATCTCAGCTCCCGGTCTTGACAGGCGTCAGAGCGGTGCTCACCGAGAGTAATGGGCACCTGCTCAGGAGAGTTGCAGGGGACGACGACGAGGGTCGAGTCGTTGAAGCGTCCATCGGGGACAAGCTTCTGCAGATGGAATTGCGCAACGCTCTGGGGATATCTTGTGAGTTATTTAGGCAACAGACGGCGTAGAGGCAGATATCTGACCTTCAAAAGAGGCCATCCCTGAGACTTGAACCAAGCGACATCCTGGGTAAAATCAAGATGGTCCCAGACGTGGAACATCTTTGAAAGCGAATCAGCTGTTGGAACAAACGGATGATCCGACTGCATACCATCCATGCGTTTGACTCTGGTGTATCGAAAGCACATCAGACCATGGCCATCCGAGTATACAATCGACGTACCTGGATAGTCCGCCCAGGACGCAGTGTTCCCACCACCCTTCATACCAGTGTGACCGAAGATCTAATGGCATTTAGTGCTCTGCTGCCGCCCAAAAGGCCGTTGAAAGCATACATTCATCTGGAGAAAAGCACTTCCAAGGTCAGAGGTGACTTCTTGCAACGGTGTGTAAGGACCTACGAACCTCATTATGGGTCACCCATCCTTCGGATATGTTGTACAGGTACTGAGCAGTCTCTGCGCCACGAGGAGCCCATGTTTTCTGCACATACTCGCCATCAGCTAGACACATCGGCCAGATACAAAAACCCCCACCTCGAAGTAGTCAAACAGCGGCGTGACGACGTTCATGTCGGTCAACTCCGCGAACCAGTAGTTCATCTGGATGTTGATGTTCGAGTCTGTGCAGATCTAGTGAGCCGACGCAGCCCTATGTCGATGATACGTGGAACACCTACGATAGTCTGCACCCCAGGGATTGCTCGAATCTATCGCCCATTTGCCTTGTAAATTCGCAGGCAGAGCACCCCTCGCGCTGCCAGCGAGGAGGTACCGCCCGAAGTTGAACAGCAGCCACTCCAAATACGGGTCCCCCACATCCGTCTGGTACGCGGCGCGCAGCTGGTCTGTCGGGGTATTGAAGTCGGGCTTCTGGCCGAGATCCAACCGGAACCGGTTGATCAGGGCGGAATAGTCCGCGGTGTGCGCCTCAAGGATGTCGTGGTACCCTGACGAAGACATGGCTGTAGCAGGGCCGAGGAGTGCAGTGAGCGTGTCATGTGGGTCGGCCCCCTTGAAGGAGAAGCTGTGCGCGGCGTTACCCGCGTCCGCGTCGTAGTCCGTGCCGCCGACCCAGGCGATCCACGATGCGCTCGCGCCGGTGACGCTGATCGTAGCGTTGTTCTTGCCCGCGGGGGCGCAGGTGACAGAGGCATTGGTACCGCTCGCGCTCACCCGTGCGAGGATCTCGAACGCCATGCCGGGGCTGGACGCTGTGCCGCTGATCTGCAGGGTCGAGTTGTCGAAGCAGGAGACGGTCGGAGTGGGGATTCCGTTTTCGGCATCCACGGAGTATGCGTAGGTCAGGCCAGGAAGCGGGCTGGAGTTGGTCGTGTTGATGTGCTGGACGCATGCCTGGGTTGGATGAGAGCAGAATGTCTCACTGTGACATTTCGGTGAGTGATCTGTTCAGTCCAATGAATGGAGAACACCTCACCGGAAGAAAGAGGTATTGCCCTGGGTCCAAGAGGTACGCTGCACCGCAGCATCCATATCGAGCCATCGTACAAAGTCCGAGGAGTCGCCGCTCAGGTCAAGGGTGGCCAGGAGAAATCCCGCGCCGACGTAGGAACCTACAAGTTGCAAACGTTCAGTCCACGGGTTTATCGCACATAGGAACTCGGCATACCGTACGCGCCAGCATCAGTCGTCAGCTGCTCAATGTCTACAGCCCACGTAAGTTCCAACCACATCTAATTTGATGGCTGGCAGAGAGACGCACTGTCGATGGTTCCGTTCGGGCTCTCGAAGATAGCTTGACGGATCACCTGCATTTCCTGGGCTATTGTTTGTTGATCAGAGGCTATCTTGTTTCCTCCGTTGTAAGTCTGGGAAGAAAGAAGCCGTCGATAGCACATGGTCCACGGTGTTAACAACGACATGTGGTGCGGAAACCTGTTCACTTACGGAATCCTGGAAGGGGCCACCGGACCAGAGAGATTCGATGTTCAGCTGAGTGACCTCCTGGGTAGTCCGCCCGTTGACCATTGCTGTCGGGGCGGTCAGAAGTATGGTCTCCATGTCATGCCAATGGACTGACCTGCGAGGTAGCCATTCCCAACGGGGAGCCAGTCGTCGGCCCAGAACTCGAAACCACGGCCTGGCTCAGTGTACCATATCCCATTTCCAGAGGCGGGGAAGGCGGAAGGCGCGGAAACAGTTGCGGAAATAGCGGAGCCAAGCGCGACGGCCGCACCTACTCGTCGAGAGAGCATGTCGACGGCGTCGAGGAGTCGAAGAGCAGGTTAGCTTTCTTGCATCGCGACTCGGCGTATTTATGGGAACGCAAAAGCTTCGTATCCCGAGAGACGTCGCAGAATGTGTCTGATGGCTCAAAGAGACTCGGCTGTTGGGCGGCGACTGTATGAAGAGAAGCGGACATGGCATGCATGACCGTCGGGACCTTCCACATGACGCACTTCGCTGTACATCATCGCGTCTCGTCGTGGAGCGGATGAATGCATGACACGTCCAACTGTGGCCGAGAATAGTGGAAGACTTGCCTTGGACTTGATCAAGCAGCGCCGAGTATCCTTCTTGTGCCTGGTCCACAAGAACAGGTGGGCCGGCGCAGAAGAGCAACTCGGGCTACATGAGAGCAGGTGGTGGGGTGAGCGCATGCCAGCGAATGGGTTGGAGGACTTACCGGTAAAGAGCCTATTAGGTTCGCTATCTCACACAAATATCGAAGGAGTAAGTTGCCGTAAAGATGATCAGCAGACTAGATAACTGACCATCGCAGCCGTGTCCGGACGAAAGAAGGTCGCGGCATAACTCCATATAGGTCATGATGTCGGGATGTGCGAGGTGGAGGGCCTGAACATCGAAAGAGGCGGAGGGGAGGTATATGGGGAGTTGAAGGCGTCCCGAGAGGCGTTTGGGCTGTTCCCGTCACTGCACGGTCTAAGCGCGTCGGTCACGGGGCGACAAGGACGCCAGCACCACTCAGCGGTGTATTTCGAGGCTCCAGGGTGCACCTGCCGCGCTCGTCGACGATGTTGAACAAGTGAGCTCGACGAGTTTGGATGCCTGGAGCTCCTGTGCCCGAGGTCCGACTGTAGGCCGAGGCCGAGGGCGGAAATGACGGAGCGCTCTCGATTAGCGCCTGTGCAGTTGCGATGCAACCGCACGCGATCGCTTGCGCGACGTCACATCCACGGCCGAAACCCATATGCATACAAGTACTTACCCTCCCTTTCCTCATTCGAATGCCGGTCCAACGTTGCGTTTGATGGACGGTGAAAAGCAAAGTCGCGGAAAAAGTCGCGGCTCCTCCAGGCCCACGCACTCACGGTGCAATCATGACTGTATGTCGCCCGATGCGCGCGTCGTCAAGACGGCACGGATAGATATTAGGTCATACACAGGCAGTTCGCGCGAGTCCTCTCTACTGTAAGTACCTCCTTTGCTCTATCCGGATCCCTACGCCTGCTGGTCATCGCGAAAGGTGGCGACCACACTTCGTTCCTTTCCTCTTTATCCTTCTCTTTCGCTGTGCGACTTCTAGGGTTTTTCTGGCACACCCCAAGGCTGTTGATCGTGGGGTGAAACAAGGGTGAAATCGTCAAGATGGCCTTCTCGTCCATCGGGAGGAGGAAGCTTGGCGTTCATGGTCTGTTACGTCCGCGGTTCGTCACTCTCTTATGTTCCATACTGACGTCACTTTATGGCCTCCAGTCTTGCTGATCATCTTCACGATTCTTGCACTCGTATTCGCGGTGAGAGTGAACAACTTCCAGGAGTATTATTGTGAGTATCCTCTATTGGGCAGAGGGGGGTGTCAGAATCAACGACAGCCTCGTCAGAGGGGTCAGGAGAGTGCAGGATGTACACAAGACCTGGAATCCTCCGTCGCCATAGAGGTCACCAAACCTCGATGCCATCTTCCACACCGCAAGAAAACGAGCATGGAGCTAACGCCGTTTTGTCGACACAGTCATAGCAGACCTCTTCCCCCTTGGTCTTGCAATTACTACTCTGGGCATCCTGACCCTCACGTATGTCATTTTGCTGTCATCTCGCGGATCTGATGTTGACCAGACCCACAGGTTCGTCCTCGACATCGTCGCCCAGAACATCCCTACTGCGCGCCCCGCAGTTGAAGTCTGTCTCCTCTATGTCCTGAGCATTATCTGGCTTGGTATGTATGCTCTCCGCTCCCCTTGTGTATTGAGGTCGAGACGACGATCGCAGCGTTCAATGCGTTCTCCACCTCGCGCTGGAGCCAAATCCCCATGAACTGCAATTCCATACCTGACGGTGCGCCACACCCCCTCTCTCACAACAGACAGACATATATCATCTGATACTACTTCGCAGAGTACGCCGACATGCGCGGATGGTGCCGCGATGCCCAAGCTCTCAAGTCCTTCGTCTGGATCGACTTCGTCGCGAGTGCGTTTCGTCCCTCTTATCCCCTCCCAGGCGCACACAGCTGAACTGCGGTTGCTTGCCACGCAGTTTTTGTCACGGCGTCTTGGATCTTGGGCTATGCCCTCTCCGAACACAAGCAGGGCCGCAACCACGTCTGGAGCGGCCCCCTCTCGCGCTACGACCCACGGCACACCCGCAACCAGTCTGTCCGGCAGACGTTTACTGACTATTTTGCCCCCAGCTACGGCTACTCTGCCTTTGAGAAGTTCTAAGCCCAACCTTCTCGTAGGATTCATGGAGGCGAGGGATGGTGCAGGAAGGTGGATCTTGCGGAAGGAGGTACCGGCTGACGACCACGTACGGACATGCTTTCTTCGTTTTGGATATTGTTTTTCTGTGCTTCGGGCCGCACGTCCTTTCAGTAAGGCCGTCGGCGCGTGTACTTTAGCTAGCGTTCTCTTCGTCTTCGCTTCGGATTCGGACTGGTCCCTTGGAATGGAGTCTCATGTAGCATCACCGCCCCCTAACTTATGCAGCTTCGGGAATGTTTGAGATATTGCCGCGTCGTTGGTCGACACACAGTCAAAATGAGCAATCTCCGAAGGCACTGAAGGACAGAGAGACTTGCGTGACGAACGTGCGTCGATCCTCTCCATCGAACGCAGAAACTCAGCAGCGTTGGCGCGCAAGGCCGCCTCGATGGTGGTCTCAACGTGCACACAACCAACTGAATGGCCCCTCTTCCGGTCTGCACGAGCCAGGGGTACAGGGCCGAAACTCGCAAACGTACCAGTCGGACGCGTGGTCCAATGTGCCCATTGCCCCTTGCTAAACCTCCTGCAACAATCCATCCGACCTGTGTCCTGCATCTACACAAGCTCTATTCCCATCCATTAGCTTTGATAGAGTGTATGTTGATGATCGATAGCGTGCGTAGTAAGAGGAGGTGGCCAGCCAAGTAGACGGGCATAGAGTGCGCTCAGTTGGGTTCTGCGTATGTTGTGCTCGGAAAAAGGTATTTCCGGGCGACCACGTCAGGAAAGAGGCGGGTACGGGGATTTTTTAGAGCGCCAAGGATGTGTAGCGAGACCAAATGAGCATTGAATGGCATGAGATGGTCATGGTGGTAATTGGTACAGAGGATAACAAGGTACGATGTTTGGCGCTCGGGTAGAAAGGATATCTTTCCTGGATTCGACTCTCATCTCAATATCGTCGCAAAGTGGGCTTGCTCTGTTCGAGGAAGACGACTTCATCCGTGCTCGAGTTTCGAGAGGATAGAACTGGCGTAGGAGGCAAGTTCCCGATATGACCCCGTTCTCGAGGCTGACTCGGCCTTTTTAACCAGACGAAAAAGGAAAATCCCTATGGCTATTGCTTGTAGTCTCCCAAACGGCTACAAATTGGTTCTTGTTCCAAGAAGGGTCCACGGACCCGTCAACCTGCTGCAACGAGCAGTGAAGCTGCCAGGTCATGGTTGGGGAGGGGGGGCCCTAACCACGTAGCGGCAAATATGTGCCGCCCGTGGCCTCGATTCGTCCAGGATCTGCCTGCTCTCGCGCATTTCCAGGTACGTACGATTTTTATGATCCATAACTGCACCATTTGTTGGGGAATATGGGCTTCCGATCCTCCTTTGTCCCTCTGGCGCCAAGCGTGGGTTGGGCGCTTAAAAGATTCTGGGAGGAGGCGCGCCGAATGTCGATGAGTGTCCTCGCACAACGAGAGCGTTGGGCGACGTTACTCACCGCATATATGTACCCAATCAAGCCCAATGTGAAAAATCGCATTCTATTTTTTGGGGCATATTCGGATTTATCTTCTACGACATGAAACAGTCTATCTGCGCTTCGAGCAGCAACAGGACAGCCTGCTTTGTTGCTTTGATAGAAGCAGATCGGCAGCAACGGAGTGGACTCACGTAGGCCTGGGTGTGTCGCGCTGGAGACGCCATATTCCAGCTGAAGAACCGCGGTGTCGAGGTTGCGATTGCAACGGGAGTGGTTGACGACGATGTTGAGCCTCACCTCGCCGTATACCGTTGTACACGGTTGGCCTATGCGTGATGGAGACATGTATATGCAGGGAGACTACACCCGTTCCGAGGTAGCCAAGCCGTGGTGTCTATCGTGTCGTTGTGGACCGGGGTCGACGGCGCTGAGCGTACTCACGTTCCATGTCCTAGGATGGACTTCTCTGGGTCCAAAATCATGGCGTGTGTGGGCAGAGAGTTGTGATAAAGCGCAAAGGACACAATGAGTCAATAAGCGTTCGGGATGGCTGGGCTGCCGTCGGTTTGTACCGGTGTGGCCGAGCAGTAAGGAGACAACAATGCGGTCGCCATTGGGGGGGAGGGATGTGGATGTTCCGAGCTCTATTGCAGAGTGAGGGGCGCGGTGGTGTAAGAATGGTGGCCCGAGCAGGATGATAATACGACGCACCTGGGTTGAAAACGTCCCCCCATCTCTCCTCCCATCCCCTCCATGATGACCCATCCGGTTGAGACCACCCATTCACGAGCCTTGGAGTATTCGAGCACTAGAGATGTCGTGTTCGGGTGAGGGAGGAGGCTGGGGGAGGCTGTTGGATGATGTCGTGCTCGAAGGTCGGTGGATGGAGTGTGGGTGATGTGTGCCTCTTCTGGTCCCAGGTGAGTGACTTGCAGGGTGACCTATTCCTAGAGCCGTCGGCCAGGGTGCATCGAGCAGAGGAGACGAGGGAGGGCGGACAGTGCATGGGGTGTCGGTGGTTGAGTCAGTGGGCTGTCGGTGTGTTGCCTCTCCCGTTGCTGAGGCATCCATAGTGCTGGTGTCCCCTTTGCAAGAGAGGTTCTTGCGCGACGCGTCCTTCGCTTTTAGTCACGTTACAAACGCGTACACGTTGAGGGCATTCAACACGCATGACGCTTCGATACAGACGCCGACTGCGTCCTCCTACAAAAACTGTCACGCTCTCTGCACTTCCTCTCTAGAACATCACTCCCTGACTTCTCTGTGTCCATCTCATCCCACTCCACCCGATCTTCACCATGTCTGACTTTTATCATTCAAGGGAACCAACGTTCCTCCAGCGGGTCATCGTAAGTCTTTCCTATAGTTCAACCACCGAAACCGCATTAGTTGACTTCCCGCTTTGCTCACGAAGGCTGGAATCTCCAAAGGAGAGCTTGACGCTCATGCAGATGGAGGTGCGTAATGGTTGTCCTCTCTATAACTCGTCCAGCGACCGACATCGTTTGGGACGCCAGCGTACTCTACCCCGAAACCCTTGTCCGCTCGCCCTCCTGACTCCCACTGGACGTACGAGAGGGCGTACAGAATCGGTGCTGGAGACGCACGAAAGCTGTACGAGAGCCTGGGATTGAACATAGAGGATGAGGTTTGCGACAAAGCTTTGCCTGGAGGTGAGTGCCCTCAATTCTTGCATTCAAAGCATGTGTCTCACAATCACAACGCCATCCAGCTTCATCTCCGAGTGACTCCTGTGTGAGCTCAGAGCTGACACCGCTTGGCGACGTTCATGGGTTGGACGTCGGGCCGTCCGATGCGCCCACCTCTGCTGGGGAATTGTCGGGTTTGGTGCATCGTGGTGAGTATCTTCGGTCTCCCGTTTCAAGCACATAGCTCACAGCATCTTTCAGCATTGGCTCTGTTAGATACGAACGTGGACTCGAGCGCAAAGCCGGCATCAACTGATGACGACGTCGAGCTCTGTAGACCCTCCAAGACCTCCATCCCCGTCGACCATCCTCCCGCCGACCATCCTCCCGCCGCCTGTCCTCCCGCTGCCTATCCTCCCGCCCCCATCGACCCGTCCCATTTACTGAGGCGCTCAGTCCGCATTGGCACGCGTGCGGTAGCGCGCGCAGAGACTCCGCTGTCTACCCACCTTCCTACCGCTGCAAAGGCGAGCAGCAAAGGCAAGGGGAAGGCCAAGGGCACGGCGCGCCCAAGCAAGGCATCCACATCTATTCCCGGCCCGTCCAAGGCCAACGGCAAGAAGGCTCGCGCTCGCCCAGAAGCCACTACAGGCAGCGATGAGGAGAACGTGCCTACGTCCTCACAGCCCGCTACGCGTCGTCTGCCAAAGCGACGCTCATCTGACGACGACGACGAGGAGTACGTCGAGCACCCCGCGAAGCGCCAGAAGATGGAGCCTGCGGCCGTGCCCGCCGCTGCGAAGGCGGAGAAGACGCGGAAGCCCCAGATACGGCAAGATGTCCTGGAAGGCCTCGTTGTTGGCGAGGTTCGGGGGCCTTGCCCATGGCCCAACTGCAAGTGGCAGCTCGTTGGCACGATGCATAGTCTGCTCGTCATGCATTTTAAGACCCACGTGAATAATGGGTCGGTGTTCACTTCCGGGGATAAGTTCAAGTGCCCAGCTTGCAAGAAGGGGATCAGGGGCAGTGCCTTCACCGAACATGTTCTGGAAAAGCATCTGGGGGCAGAGTGGCGGTGCCTGCTGTGGGATTACGAGGGTGTTAATTGCACTTGGACGGGGGGCAGGCGGTGTAGGATAGCCCAGCATTATGGTCCCACACACCCCGAGCTTTTGCATATTTTGGAAGAAGCTCGGGGTGTATAAGTAGGTTTGTCACACTTGGGCTTGGTTACTTGCCTGTCATGCTTGTATCGCTTTCACGGACACTTCGTCGTTTTCTCCAGTCGTGTTTTGTATGCTATCGTATTCGTCACAGTTAACTTGTATTGGTAGTACTACACTGGCACGGGAGCCGATGCGACCGCACCTGAGGGTTCCAGCGTCGGCTTCTTCGAGAGGGAAGGTGTGCTCGGGTATCCATCGACGCCAGTTATGTTATCCTAAATTCCTAACAGTGTGGGGTGGCAGTGGCAGGTCTCTGTCGATAGGCGCCAGGGCACGATCTCGGCGTTGCCGTCCTCGTCGCCTCGACAAAAATCGCTTCTAATAGTGGACTCCTACGGCACACAATGTACAGAGGGATCGGTTGGAAATGTGAGCGGTTTGCGATTCTGTCAGATCATTGATCATGCTCTCATTCATCGGACTTCAAGCTTCAAGGTAAGTTACGCCGCAGGAATACGCAGCTGCCATGCTTGGGCTTTGCCAAATCGGCGAATCAAGCCACATATCTTCGAACACAGATCATACTAGTCATCCTCCGGACTCGGTGTACGACCGAAGTACACTTGTACTAGCTCGTGTCATACTGTAGTAGATACTAACCGAGCCTACTAGTAGGGGGACCAGCAGCGTCTAACACTGGAAAACCTCTCTCGCGCGGCCCGTAAGAGGCGGAAGAACATTGCTTCTGCGAAGGCCATCTGAGAACGCGAGGGGAATCCACGATTTCGGACGAGTATGCCAATCACTCAACTCGCCTCTGTCAGCGGGTCACCGTTACTAATTATATGCGTTCGGCATGCCCTGTACCTAAAATAAGACCTGCAAAATTCGGCCTGCGCCTTCAAATTAACGGTATGTTCTTCTCTTGGAATATCTGATTCTCGGAGCACTTACGGAATGTCACAGCGTCGGCGCCACGTCCATGCAATGCGCACATCCAACATTTAAATCCGAGTCGCCGGCTTCATCCGGGACCAATTGCGACGCCACAAAGGCGTGGTATTTGTCCGGAACCATCATGATGATATCCATTCGTTTGACCAGTCCCTCAGAGGTGCGTGTCAATCCACGGTCTAATCGTTTCGTGTTTTTGAAGTTTCGCTTCACTTTTCTAGTGTACAACAGGCCACTAGCGTCAGATAACGCGTCGGCGCCGCGCGGCTTTGCTTCCAATTGGGCGTCATTACGAAGAAACTCTAACGTGGAGTCGGCGAAGCGAAGTTTGCTTCAGTGCGCGTAGACGGCCGGGGCTCTCATCGCGTTCATGACCGCGCTGATCTTTTCCACCCAGGCGGTGACAAATCTTCATTGACTTTCTTCGCCGCTAGGTTGGCTCGCTGCGCGTGCCATATAGGCTTTTGAGCAAGTGAACACGAGCGCCCCGCCGCTATCCCCCCGCCATATCCACTCGTGGTGAGAGCGTGATTTCCCAGTTGTCCTGCTGTCGTACAGTCTTGCAGTCACTCAAGTCCTTGATTTCTCAGGAAACTCTGTGTCCGCGTACGGCGGCCTCACACTCATTCGTAGAACCCCAGGGCTTCCACGGCTATCATTAGCATCGAATCGACTTCGATTCTTCTTCTCTTCGCCATCTTCACCGCCATGAGCGGTAGGGCTTCTTTATCGGAGTGGGCATACCGAGGGCTGAAGCTGACCGTCATTGTAGCTGACGACGGTGTATTCCCGAGCACAACCAGCTGCGTGAAGCCGAACCCGCGCGGGGCTCCTGTTGCCGATACAATGAACACCGAGCATATAAAGAGCCCCTTCCGTCGTTCCGAAGCGAAGCAACCTTCACCCAGTACACGATGGCCGTCTTCGCAATCATCGCACTTGGAATCCTCTTCTACGCGCCCTTCATGCTGCTATGGAAGCTCAGGCAAATCTCGCGGTCTCCGCTCAATGCTATTCCTGGACCTCCTTCGACGTCTCTAATTAAAGGCACGTGTCTCTTATTCGCCCTTTCCCGCCGTACTGACGGCATGTGGTCGCGCCCTTGTAGGACATATCGGAGAGTTTTTCGGCCCGAACTCTGAAAAGTTTCGCAAAGACATCATGGAAAAGTATGGCAGAGTTGTCAAGTTCAGAGGTCTCTTCAACGTGAATCTACCTTTTCCCCCGCGCCATGTAGTTATTCACATGTTGTGGACTTGGACAAGGTACCCCAACTCTACGTGTTCGACGCCGCGGCGCTGCATACCATCCTCATCAAGGAGCACCACATATTCGAGGAGCCCGATACACACCTAGTGTGAGCGTTCCGTTCTTCGCTCTTTACGTATAATGAGCTCACGGAGCGTCTAGGGGGAACGGCCTCATGTTCGGACCGGGGTTAGTCGCAGTCACAGGTTAGCGTTTCCATTGGAAAATATCGTCCGTATGGTTGTTTGAACGCTGTGAACCCTAATACATGCTTCAGGCGAGCGTCACAAGAGACAGAGGAAGCTGCTCAACCCCGCGTTCTCTCCGGCACAGCTCCGCCAAACGCTGCCTACTATGTATCAAGTGACGTATCAAGTAGGTGGCGAGTGTTGCGTGCCACAATTGTGCGGGCCTTTGACAAACCTATCTTTAGCTTCGGGATGCCATCGCGTCACGTCTCGGAGACGGTTGGTCAGAGGTGGACATGTTAACCTGGATCAGCCGCGCATCTCTCGAGCTTATCGGCCAGGCTGGCCTCGGTTGCTCTCTTGACTCTCTAAAAGACGACAAAACCAGCGCATACGGTGAAGCGCTTAAATCTCTGATGTGAGCACTACCGTATCCTCCTCTGTATCGGCTTAACAAAAAAGCTGAAATCTGCGGATACCGCAGCCCTGCTCTGGTCCCCGTTGCTCTCGGTCGCCGTTTATTGCCCCGACTGGTCAAGATTGGCTCGCCTCAATTCTGGAGACGCATCGTGGAGCTCGTACCATTCCAGTCGGTCCGGAAGCTCCGCGACATCATAGATATAATGGACAGAACTGCAAGGCAGATCGTCGCTGAAAGGAAAGAGGCGCTGCACTGCGGAGAAGACGCCATTATGCAGCAGATTGGTGAGGGCAAGGATATCCTCAGCAGACTTCGTAAGCATCCACATTACCTTTACCTCGGCATGGTTGACACGTTATACAGTCCGCGTCAACGAAGAGAGTTCAGAAGGGGAAACACTCTCGGATGAGGAGATTGTCGGACAGGTCTCGTGCGTCTCGACGTCTGTTGATATCTCCCGTCGTGTACTCAACACAGCACATAACAGAACCTTGGTATTTGCTGCTACGGATACCACCTCTAGCGCGGTTTCGCGGATGCTGCATCTTCTTGCGCAGCACAAGGACGTGCAAGAGCGACTTCGCGAGGAGATAGTTGAAGCTCGTCGGGAGCACGGGGATCTCTCGTTCGACGACTTGTTCGAACTTCCGTATCTCGAGGCTGTCTGTCGCGAGACTTTGCGTCTGTGCGTAAGCACCCTCACGGCCCGGAACTTATCTAACGTTATCACAGTTATGCGCCAGTATCTTTTCTGTCGAAAACGTGGGCAATTCTCCGCTCTCTGCATGGATTGACGCTGACCCCGTTTCAGTGCCCGGCAAGACACAATACTTCCCTTGCAGACACCTCTCCGAGGCGTACGAGGAGAAGACATATACGAAGTTCTAGTCCCAAAGGGTACCAACGTCATGGTCGGCATCGCAGCGGTCAACAAGGACAAGGCACTATGGGGAGAAGATGCCCTTGAGTGGAAGCCGGACAGGTGGCTGTCTCCGCTTCCCGAGAGCGTGGCGCAAGCGCATATCCCTGGTGTCTACTCGAACATGTGAGCACAACGCGCGGTCATAAATTCCGTGCATACATTGACGTTTCGTAGGATGACATTTCTTGGCGGAGGACGCGCTTGCATGTACGTTTCGTAGCCCATTGTTCGAAATTTAAGCATTGACAACTTTACAGTGGATTCAAGTTCTCTCAATGCGAAATGAGTACGTCACGTTCTTGCCTGGATTGACTTACGAGCAGCGCTTATAGGGTATTTCAGAGGTTCTCCTTTCGGTCCTCCTTGAAACCTTTTCGTTCGAGCTCTCCGACACTCCAATCCACTGGAATCTGCAAAGCGTGCAGTACCCGTATGCGGGACCTCGCGAGAAAGCTCGGATGCCTATGAAGGTGAAGAGGATATCGTGAGCGTTCAGTTAGTATTGTTAGGGACAACGGATCGACATAGAGAAATAGTAGTGAAGTGGATACAGATAGATCGCGATAACATATATAACTTCTGTAGAACTCGGAATTAGATTGTCTCAGGGTTGTTCTACTTTTACCCGGAGGCTCGCGACCATCTGTGCAATCCATTTAACTCTCTGAATATCATCATGCAAGCAACGTCATTTATACACACGATACACAGCAGAGTACTTCCGACGGTTACAAACACTGCTACGATATACATGATAACCCAACGGTTCGCCGCGTCCCAAAAATCCGACCAATTTGTCTGATTTGGACGGCGAGTGGCTACCACAAGTACAAACAAACAAGGCCAAAGAACGCGTCGGAGGAAGCGCCCAGCGTGGCCTGTCCGTGACGCGACACAGCCCGCCTCCCCACCTTCCTTCATCCTTCTGCGCAGATGGACTCCGCGACCAGCAAGAAGGTGGCAGAGGAACAGAGACAGGCCGAAATTCGTAGGCAAATCGCCTCGCTCCAAGCTCAGCTGAACGACGGTGCCACATTCGAATCGGCAGCTGAGTTGCCCTCTCCGAACCGGAAGCGACCAAGCGCAAGTATACTTGTCCCGGAGACCCCTTCGAGTACGTCTTTCTGTGTTTTGTGCGTGGTTTTTGTCTTCCTTATACTAACTCAGTAGTCTGTAGAGAAGAAGAAAGTGGCCGAGCCACAGAAGAAGCGTCCACCCGTGGCTTCTTCGTCGACTCACACACGCGCCCCTGCCCCGTCCGCCCCATTACCGATGGCCGGACCATCATTTCCTCTTCAACGACCGAATGCAACTGCTGCACCTACACCTCCGTCTACCGTGCTTCAGAAGCTCGCTAAGGCGCATAACAAGAAGAGCTGTTCTTCGGAGCAGGATCCTGCAGCCACCCGTTCCACTGCATTCTCCGCACGACCTCCTGCACCAAATCAAGCATCCTCCGAAGAGCTTGGAACCAGAAGAGACGATGACATGACTCTCATCGAAGATCTTACGCTTGGCCCAGCAGAACACAAGCCGCCTTTCGATGATCCCCACTTCGAGAAACTTGAGCCCAACTCCGGCATACGTATAGCGTAAGCAATCGCTACTTCTTCTCACCTTCAGAGTCCGATGCTGCTCTAGATCACGCATTCTCCCGCATGAGGACTTCCAGGACCACCTTCGCGGACGCTACTACCTGTCACCTTCCAAGCTCTACTCCGTCGTCCGCCTCCTCCCGAACAAACAAGGGTACGACGTCCCCGTCTGCGGCGACTGGCTCACCATCGCCGTCGTCGCCGAGCGCGGCAAGATGAAGTATACCCAAGCGCCAGTCGGGATCACACACGACGACAAGATCAAGGAGGGCGACCAGGACCGGATGGACGAGCTTCCTGCACTCGACAACGCCTCTGCCCAATCTGGCCCGTTCCGCCCGCCCCTGTTCCAGAAGCGAAAGAAGCCGCAAGACGACGGGTTCAAGTCTGGCGGGAAGAAGTACGTGAACATGAAGCTGATCGACTTCGGGTGCCGGTCGCGCGGGGCGTCCGCGGACGGCGGCAAGGCGAAGATCCGTGGGGACGCGTTCCTGTCGCTGCTGCTTTTCGAGTCGGACACGTGCGACATCGTGACGAAGGAGGACGGGACGAAGCACAAGGTCTACAGGGGCGGGAGCAAGGGCGCGTTCGAGCGGATATCGAAGTTGAGGGAGGGCGCGGTCGTCGCGTTGCTGAATCCGAGGATCCTCAAGCCGTTCCAGGTGCCCCTTAACTTCGTGCTGCACCATTCGGAGCAGCTGCTGATGGCGTTTTGTTGTCCAGCGTTCAGCCGACAAGCCACATCCGACAGAGAACATCTTGGCCCTCACGCCAGAGTCGGATGCTTCGATCGCCGTCATCGGCTACGCACAGGACCTGGGGATGTGCGTGGCGACGAAGCGCGACGGGTCGCGATGCAACTCGTGGTGCGACAAGCGCGTCAGCGAGGTGTGCGACTACCACGTCCAGCACGCGATCGAGCGTCGGCGGGCGGCGAGACCCGAGTTTGCCGTGGGGTGAGTCGTCCCGTCTCCGTGCCTTTGGTCCATCTTGACGCGCCGCTCCTGCAGCACGAGCGGAATGTCGGGTACGGCAGCGAAGGCGAAGAAAAAGGAGTACGACGCGGCTAGGCAGTGGGGCCTAAAGCCTGAAGGGCAAGCCTCCGGCTCGACGTACATCGTCTCTGGGCACATCGTCTCTGGCTCGGACTCCCGATCTATGTTCATCGGAGAGAACGTCGGGCGGGAGGCACAGGCAAAGGCGGCACGGAAGGTCGCGTCAGCTGATGCGGACAAGGCGCTGCAGCGGCTGTTGTCGAAGGACAAGGAGGGCACGAAGGCTTCGACGCCGGCGCCCGAGTTCTCCAAGCGGGGGGCAGAAGAGGTCAAATCAGAGGGAAAGGGGAAAGGGAAGGCGAAGGAAGGAGGGAGGACGGCGGCTAAGGCCAAATCACGGCCGGATGATACGGAGACGAGTGAAGACAAGCAGCTACACAGGAAGGCGTACTCTGCTCAGCTAATCAAGCAGCTTGGGTTCGACCCTGCAGCGAAGGACGGGAAGACTGTAAAGGACGCCGAGGTCCAGAGCAGGGTATGGCAATCCGTCTGGCACCGTGTAAGACGTCGCTCACGATCAACATTAGTTGGATGCTCTTGCTGCTCTAACTGCGGCGCGCAAAATCGAGCTCGGCCCCCGTCCGGGTAGGACTCATAGCTGCGTTCGGAAACCCAAAGGGCCACCGAAAGCGGCTGATCTTCATCCGCATGCTACGCATGACGACCTCGAATACGCGGAGGAAGTGGGCTCCCCCTTGGCTTTTCCTGAGAGCGACGACGACGAGCTGGAAAGGGAGGAGCTGAAGGCCTTCGGGAAGCCCGTTGGGTTGACGGAGGAAGCTGAAGGTTTAGTTGACCTAGATGACAGTGATGACGAATAGGTAGCAGTGTGTGATGAACTGCTGATTACAATTCGTAACACGACAACTTCAAACACAGGACGAACATGCACATTGCAGACTGTGGAGAGCGGGACGGACACAGTAACAAGTTGGATTGCTTTGTTATATGTCAGTAATCCGATGTGACGTGGTGGCTAACACTATCGCCTCCCATGCGATAGCGCGGGGTTCGATTCCCCACACGGATGATGCCAGCGCGTTCATGATCTTTTATTTTACTGTACTGTTGAACAGAAACAAAGGCTATTGGATCCTCAGGCTTCAGGCTCGCACTTAGCGATAGTATTGTAGGTTGTGGAATTGGAACATCCAGTGGGAAAGCAATGCAGAGAGCCAAAGCTCGTCGGTCTTGAACAGACAGAATGGATGGACAGGTAAACTAGTCACAGTTCGCGTGCTGCGTGAGGAGTCTGTTACGAATCTGGCAGTATGTTCCTGCCTTGCAACACCGCATATGTACCCCAAATCCCTACTGGCCTTATGGGACACTATCGCGAGAGTCCAGGAGATTGTGACATGTTATACCCCCAGTGTCTTTATGGCCCTATGCTTGTAAGTAATTTTCGCGAAGGAGGGCCAAGATGCTCGAAATATTCGAACATCCTTCCAGCATAAGCTTCGTTCGCCGTGAGAAGACAAACTAAGCAACAGTAATATATACCTAGTTATTGAGGAACGTGAGCACACATGTATATGTACGTACGTATATGTATGTAAGGTAGTGCGATAGCGAGATAAGAATACGACAGCTTCAGATGAGGAAGAAAACAAGAAAACCTGAACGGTGAGGGCATGTGTCTGTGTCTAAGCTACATGGTACCTGATTTCTCCAATAAGACCGAGTGGCATGTGGCGCGGAGAGCGCGAGTAGTGGTAGTGAGCAGAATTGAAGCTGAAGAACGGGGCGCCAGCCGGGAGCCCTAGTCGATCTCGATGACGTCCGGGTCCCCCCCGTCCTCGATCTTCTCCTCGGCGCTGTCGAGGAGGATCAGCCCGTCCTCCTCCAGCCGCCGCCTCTTGCTCGGCGTGAACGGCACCGCGCCCGTCGTCTCCATGCCGCCGACCTTGGCGCGCTTCGCCGAGGGCGCGTCGAGCTCCTGGATGTCGTCGGGCGCCCGGCGCTTCTTCGTGGCCGACGGTATGGGCGGGGACGGCGTCGCAGGACGCGGTTTCTCCTTCCGCGGAGGCTGGGGTAGAGGAGAGGGGAGGATGAGTGCGGGGGTGTCTATGGGGTGGTTCGGTCTGTGGGGGCGATAGGTGTGTGAGTGACGGAACGAAGACAGAAGAAGATACGACAGGGATTGGAAAGAGGGCACTCACGGTAGGACGCCGATCGCGACCTGGATCGTCGCGTACTCCCCGTCCTCGTCCACGATCGACAGGAACTTGCCGCGGGTGACGTTCAGGCTCTCGAGCGTGCGCTCGTTGTTGTCGTCCCAGTCCGGGTCGCTCAGAACGCGCTTGTCCTCGTACACGCTCACTTCTCTTCTCTCTCCGTCATCTCCTTCTCCGACGCCGAGGACGCCGTCGACGACCTCCTGGAGCGTGACGCGCGCGGGGTCGCACCGCACCTCGGTGTACGTATCGCGGCAGACGCCGCAGAACGAGTTGGGCGGGCACATCGCGATCGCGCTAAGCGGCATCGACGGCTTGAACTGCACGTGCACGTTCCGGAGCGCGCTGTACGATTTGCGGAGGAGGTGGAGCGCCTGGAGGACGATGAGGCCCGCGATAATCGCATTCGTGGTCGCGATCGCGGGGATGATGTTGCCAGCCATCTCTGCGTGGCAGGAGAAAAAACAAGACAATGACAATGGAACGTCAACATTATGACGAGTAAATAAGAGGAAGAGGAGACGGACCCTTGACCTCCCAGCGGCTCTTGCCGGGAATGCCGTACGCGGTGGAGCGCAGGTTCGCAGCGGCGGTGACGAAATCGAGCGTGTCGTCGTCGTCCTTGTCGAACGCGATCGTGTCCTCGCCCGCGCGGATGCGCGCTGCCAGTCGTTCCGTGCTCGAGACGAACAGCTCTAGGTTGTCCTGCAAGCTTAGCGCGCGCTGGTCCTTCAAGCCCGAGCCGTTCAGCTGCTTCTCTGTGCCCGCGCTGCTAGTCGACTTCGCCTCGCCGTTCCCGTTCACGGTGGCGGATCCGTTGCCGTTTGGGTGCACGCCATTTGCCAGTGGCTGGGGTCTGTGGGCGGTGAAGGAGCCGTCGCGGATCCGGTCGAATTCGAGCGGGACGGGCGGCGCACGGGAGCGCCACATATCGGCCATGGAGAGGAGGTTGAGGATGTCGGCGTGGAAGACCTTGTCGAACACCAGCTTCGCGGCGGACGAGGAAGACGACGCGGCGTCATTGGGTGTGGGCGCGGCCCGCAGCGCGGCGCGGACGGTTTTGAAGGCTTGTGCTTCTTTACGGAGTGCTGCGATCTCCGAGGCTAAAGGTAGCACATGAATGTGGTTGTTAGCGGGAGTGGGACATAGAGGCGAGGGAAGAGCATACCGTTCTCGCCTTGCTTTTCTGCTTCGTCTAGTTCGCTGCCGTCTTCATCTTCGCCAAATAGTTGGCTGTGTGCGCGCGATGGTGAGTGACTCGTGCTTGAACGTCGATAAGACAAATAAGCTTACGGAAGCAGGTAGCTTTTAGCCCAGACGATGCAGTGTATGGGTTGCGATGGTGTTGATCGGATGGTGCACACTGGGAACGTCTTCGGTGTCGGCTTAGGCACACAGTCGAAGCATTCCGCACGATCCTGTTCACAGCCCCTCTCATTATTCCGACACACTCACTCGCTGTGCTATGAGCTGGCGTACCTTGAGGATGGGCTGCACCTGTCCTAGGTAACCTGCGGTGCCGGATTCTACCAGGGGCACGTTGGCGGCCATGCACATTTTGTTGACATGCCGGCGGGCATCTGGACGGGAAGAACATGTCAGTTACTGCTGCCGATGAATACGCGCGAGCGCGGAAAAGTAAAAAGAAGCGGCATCTCGTAAGTCCCCCACTCTTGTCAATTGGCGTCTGTGGGACATGGCAGCGCTGCGAGGATCCGTGCACATCTCTGGCGCAGACGTAGGAAAAGGTGGACAGCAGCCTGCCGCGTTGTGTGGGCAATAGGCGGCAATGAGCCTCATGGAGGGTCGGTCCTGCGCGGACGACTGCTCGTGCCCGTGGGTACATTTACCATCTGGTCGGACTGGACAGTAGTTGCAGCCTAGCTGACGGGTCTGCTGCACCCTGTGCGCCAGATCATGCACCCAGAAACAACGAATATCTCGGTTTTTCGAGGCCAGACCCCATGTCCGGCGTCCGAGGGGGGCAATGAGGGCCAATATACCGCCCCGAGCCACCAATAGCGTCCGGACCAAATGGTCTCAAACAGGATCCGCTAGATTAGGCAGTTATGTGGGTTATTCGGCGCTGCCGAAAGGTGCGAACGCTAGGGTTGGGAATGCGTGACGACAAGGATGTCGCATGCCTCAATCGTATCACAGTCAGGCATGCATGCCTACCTGTGCCGCGGAAGCTGCAGGTATGGTCGCTACAACCGTGCGAGCACGCAGATGGACATCCCGGGGTTATGACCCTAGAACCTCGGCTTTCCAAGTCATCGGAGTAGACACTAATAAGCGCCGAGAAGCTGGAACACCGTCAGTGCCGCGCTCTCCTGATACGCCAAGCGAAGGAGAGCGCGGCGGCGGCGTAACCGAGAGTTGAAGGTCGCGGGGTAGAGAGAAGACGCGTAGAGAGCAGTGCTGAGAAGGTGGAAGGGTGCTTACCGAGGTTGTCCAATGCATTGAGGACTAGGTCAAAGCCACGGAACCAAGCCACATCGAACTGGGGTTCTTTGATATTTGCATGAATGGGAGTGATCTTGACGTTCGGGTTAAAAGCAGAGGCGGTCTTAGCTGCGACCTGTGTGATACCAATCCCACATCAGACACGAACTGGTTTTGGTTTTCTCGTCCGCGATCAACAGCAAGGCAAACGCACCATAGCCTTGCTTTGTTTAATGTCTTTCTTCCTGAAAAGGAATTGGCGGTTCAGATTGGAGAGGTCTATCGTGTCAAGGTCGAGGAGTGTGATGTCGCCAAAGCCGGTAAGGACGATGTTCTTCACTGTATTCCAAACCGTGCAAGGGAAGGCAAAGCCAAACATGCGTTTATGTGCGTCAGAAACAGGGTTAAACCTCATGATAGCAAGTACGCACAAAGTTCGCATCCGATACCACCCGCACCCACGAGGAGGACCTTGGTCTGCGGAAGGCGGCTGAAGAGTTCCTGGCCGAGAATGGCACTGGCATGGGAAGACCGTCCGCTCATCCTATGTACTGTGTACCCAGTGGTAGAACCCGTCGATTAAGACCGAAGCCGGAGGATGCAGAGGAGAGATGGAGGAGGGGGACGAGGAGGAGGAGAGTTGCAGCCGCTGCCACAGTCGCTCTGGCACCGCCGCGTGACACTCACCGCCCATCAATGACGCGTGACCTCGCGTGACGTGCTCGTGACCCTAGTGACTTGACGCGTTCGCGTCACAATCGGCGCTTGGTCGTAACTTTTCCTCTGCGCGACACCGGCATTCGCAGACACTGGATCGCAACAAGTGTCGCAGTAATCCATTGGCAGTTGTACATATCCAGACTCACTAGTCACTAGTACTCACTAGTCATGCTCTCAACCGTCGAGTCTATCTTCGTGGCTGGTAATTATGCGACTTTTGTCCTCAGCCCTTAAAGTTTGTCCGGAGAATGTGTCACGGTGCCGGACGGCGAAGACTCGACGCAGATCTCTTCGGTTTCAAATTTCGGACTTCAAGCTTCAATAAGGGGACATGCAGTGACAGCCGAGATGCATATGTATAATGTGAGTGTACCGATTCTCCAATTCGAGGATTGACTGACGAGCTAAAACAGTTCCCCTACCCCCACCTTCCGCGATCTGGACTCTATCGTTGAATGATACTGGCACTACTAGCATCTGATGATGCGTTTATACCCGACGACTTCCCCACGTACGTGTGGTCAAGCCTTATCCAGCGCAGTCGGTTCTCTAACTCATTCGATTCGAAGCCGGGAATTGTCAGTCTTCGGCCGGTCCTCCCTTCCCATCTACCGGGCACCCCTTTTCGCCTCTCGAGGAGATAACTGCTCGCATTGTCTCCCATCCCCCATGCACCTTATCGCGAAGGTATGCCTCAGCTTTCCTGCTGCATTGGCGAAGACATGGTGAGATAAGAGACCCCTCACTGCTTGACTGACGAAAGAAGACAGATTTGGACAGGTTGGGCGTAGTTTTGAGGACTGGAACGTAACATTCCCATTGTTCAAACAGTTATCGGCCGAGATCTCCTTAGCTCTCCCGGGGTGGCTGCGACTCGGATGCGGCGGACACTCCGAACTCGTGCAAGGTTACTACGCAGGCGTTACAATATCGCAACCTTCAAATGGTCGCTCTGTCAACTGGTTGCGCTCGTCGTTGAAAGACTTTTTGGATCACATTCGCTTGCCAGAACTCCGAATTTACTCGACTTGGGAAGACTGTCCACACACCTCAAATTTAAACTGGGTCGTGGCCATCGCGGAGACACCACAAGCTTGGATGTTAACGTACGCGTTGGAGCCGGGAGTCCAACCACGGCCGCCTGACTCGGGCTCCCGGCTTCGACATTTCCCACTATCGAAGGGCTAGTGTCACCGTACGCCATGAAGCGACTGGACTGCCAGGCACTTCCCACACCAAATGTGCAAGTAGCCGGGATGCGGAGGAACCCCATTGCGCCACGAGCTCCCTTGGCAGGCTATGTATATGCAAGCCTAACGCGTGCGCGAGATAAATCTCAAGCTCCTTCCCGGTATTAATCCATTACATCTCTTGCGTCCCACGCGTGGCCATAGACATCTATCGGCCCACATTTATCCCAGCGAGTGCGCCTAGTCCAACCCAACAGCCCCTTCGGCACTTTAGTCTCAGTATTCGTTTGCTGTACATTATCTCTCGATCCAACTTTACCATCAGGCCGCGTTGGTGCCGTTCCCAAACTGCGTGAACGTTCCCGCGGGTATTCAATGGCCCTATGCAGGGGTCCCATTGCGCGCTATTGCCACCCACCATTTCTTCCTCCACGGCGAGGCTTCGAGAAACTATCACACGGAATGGGGTCTGTTCCGAAAGGGGTTGCACTAATAGACCCCATGGGTTCACGAGCCTCCACGAGCACGCCTGGTGGCGCCACAATGGTCGATAATGCCGTCAAAACTGAGCGACCTGTACATAGGCAACCCATCCGTCGGACGCAAGACTCCGGTACCGCCTATGGCTATCGTAGGGTGGATCGAAGACCCTGGTGTAAGAGGTTTCTGCGTTGATCCAGAGATATATCGTATTGAGCTCTTTCGGGCTGTAAGCAAGCGGATGACTCGGATATAGCGAAGCGCAGGTGTGAGACACACCACAGATGAAGTTAACATTAATGTGCCCGAAGCATGCATATGGGACCTCGTAATGCTGCGCAGGCCCTCCGAACGAGATGGTATGTGACATCTACGAGCTACGGGCACATCGTAGCCGGCATGAATTCGGTGTGGGCAAGGCGTGAAGGTGGCGTGAGGAAAGCGTATACGAGTACGTGTCCGTGGAGGTGGGAAGCAACGAGCGGACGTAGATGTCAACTACGCCAGTCGGCGCACAGACAGTAACAGAACATAAGCATACAGGTATTTTATACGACGACCCAGGCAGAAGAAGCGGGGAACGACAGGCACGCTTGATTGCGAGGAGGATAGTGTAGGGGATAACTAGTAGGGCTTCGTGGAGACAACGGGAATCTAGCAGCAGCGTCGAGTGTTCGTTTCCGTAAGGTCAAGGAATAGTACCAATGCAGAACGTCTAAGACAACCGTTCGAGTCCAACTCAGGGCAGTCCAAGATATCTGGAGTAGATAGAACTTCTGCATGCTCTCATCGCGTGTTCTCGTGATGCACAGACAAAACTAGAAGAAGGCGTGACGGGAATACTTACGCGCTCAGCACGAGCCGAGCTTCCACATCTTGACATAGTCACTGCAAGGACAAGCCCGTGCGCAATTTCAGCAGTCAGGAATGCAAGATAGGAGAGAGAGAGGAGACTCACACTCGCATGGCGCGGTCCTGCGGAGACGACGGCCATGTCGCCGCCCACGTATCCTGCGCCTTCGCGAAGTCGCGCATGGCCGTGTTGGAGCCGTCGAACCACGGCTTGCCACCCTCGTTATCCGGGAACCACCCGCTGGTTCCGCCGGCGGCGACATCCAGGATCAAATAGAATTCTGATGAGACAAAGAAACAAGAAAATCCAGGAAGTCGTCAGCACCCTAATGCCCTACTCCACTGTACCGTAACGGCGCATCTTCGAGAACTCACCCTGATCGAACGGAGCCGCGGCGCTACCCCCCGCTTGGTGCCAGATGTTATCGACGACCACAGCAACGGAAGAGCCGTTGGTCGCTGTCGCGGGATAGTGTCCGCGGTCGAAAAAGTCCTTGCCGCCCTTACCGGTGATCTGGACGGTCATCATCGACTGCAGGCGCGAGTCCACTGAGAACCGCATCCAGCTCGGGGTCCACTCGAGAGTGTAGATGTGGAAATCCTGGTCGTACGACTCGCGCTTCTGCGACCACCAGCCGAAGAGGTGCGTCTGCACAGTCTGGAGGACGCCGTAGTTGAGCGAGGCGCGGACGAAGTTCGAGCCCTGTGCGGGGTAAGAGAGGCCATTCCCGCGCGACTCCATAATCTGTGCACGTGCGTACACTCAGGTCAGCTTCACGACGCCTGTAAGAGGTGAACGTTTACGCACGTCGATCTCACCGCTGAGCGGCCACGGACCATACGCGTTGTCCTTGGGCAGCATCCAGATGGCGGGCCAGAGCCAGTCCCCACGGGGCAGCTTCGCGCGCACCTCAACCTTCCCAAATGCGACCGTCACCGAATTCATCGTACTAATCCTGGCAGATTGCACAGGCTGGATCGTAGAGCCGTCGCCGTTGCTCGACTTGACAGAACACGCAGTCTAAACGACGTCGCGAGGGGTAAACAGGAGCGTCAAGAACGCAGGGAAAACGGAATGAATCGTCAGCACTCGCTGGAGCCAAAACAAGAAAACAAGAGGGTTCCCGACCTTGTTATCTGTCGTGCACCCATCGAGCGAGTACGAGCCGCCGTCGAAGATCGCGTCCTGGCCGATCTCGTCCGACGTGAGCGTCGGGAAGATGTACAGCTGCCCGTCCTGCACGAACAGGTTCGTGTCCGAGTCCGTCGCCATCTGGAACTCCCCGTTCCCGAACCCGCCCAGTTCGACGTCGCGCGTCCACGTGTTCTGGAGGTCGAGCGTATTGAAGTTCTCGTCGAGGACCATGCACAGGTCCGAGTCCTTCAGCATCTGCACGTCGCTCCACCCGAAGAAGCACAGCACCCCCGCGGCACCTGCGCCCAGAACGATCATCGCGAAGGTGACCCACCATGACGCGCGATCGCGCCAGTCGCGCTGCTCGAGCCACGGCTTGTCCTCCTTGGACAGCTTATGCGACAGCCGCGACGAGGGCATAGGCGGCTTCATCTTGCGGGGAAGCGCCGAGAACGAGGAGTCCGACTGGCCAGGCGGATACGGGTACACGTACGACGGCGGGGACCACAGCGATGTCGGGCGTGAGGCGGGGGAGAGGAACGGCGCGCGCATGTTCACGATAGCCGGGCTCGACTGCGTGCGTGGGAGGTAGGGCTCGTTTCCTGTTGGAATGTTCAGGAATGGACGTCAGTAAGCTTCCCAGCACTGCGGGCGAGATTTAGAGCTACGTACCATACCCGCTCCCTGCCATCGCTGCCGCGGCGCTGTTCATGAACACGCGACTCGCCATCGGGTTCGGTGGCGTGATGCTGCCCTCGCGCATGGGTCCCCCGGATGTCATGAAGGGCGCGTACGGGCGCCCGTAGTCTCCGACCAAATCGCCGCTGCTGGCCACGCTGCGCGGTATGCGATCATACCCGGCAGCACCGGTTCCTGGGGGGTATACCGTGCCGATGCTAGAATCGCGCTGGTGGGCGGCCTCGCGCGCCCGTATGCTGTCGATAGAAGCACGACGCGCCATACCGGGGAGCGGGGTTCCTGGGTCAGGATTGCCAGGGTGCGATTGGAAAGGAAACGAGGACGGAGGTGGACGCACTCCTGCGATCACAGTGGAAGTAGCACCGGGCGTTATCACACCGTAAAGCGAATTCCTAGGCGTCTCAAACGGATTCGATTCCGTGGAAGCGGGAGACGTCGGTCGAGGAACGGGGGAGGTTACGGATGTCATCTGCACGCTTTCGGCCTCGGGAGCGTACTCGTTGGTAACCGACGAGCGTCTGCTATGGTTTCTCGCGCGGGCACGAGGAGGGGATGGGGAGGCTGCAGGAGCGGGGACGATCGGGGAGTGAGGGGATCTTGCAGCTGTACCACGGTTGAGAGTCCGTGCTGTTGCGCCCGCGGCCGCTTTATGGGCGGAAGGAGCACTATCCGAGTCGCTCTGCTCGCCAGTAAGTGAAGTGCTTTCGGAGGATGCGCTCCAGGACTGGCGGCCGTCGTCCTCGAGAAAAAAAGGTCGCGGAGGAGCCAAAGGAACGTTGTTGCGCGTGCTCTCGGTGGAACGGCGACGTGTAAAGGATTCCGCGATTGGAGTGGCGGCGTGGAGTTGGCGTTGCGACTCCTCTTCACTCGAGTCGTTCAGACCTGACTTCGACCGGGAAGTGGAGGGTGCCTGCGATTTGAGCGAGCGGTGCGCGTCCGCGGAAGAGTACGCGGTGCGACCGTTCTTGGAGTCGCGTCTGCGGTACATCCCCGACCTTGTAGCTGTGGCTGTTCAGGAGAGCTGAGCAAGGGCGATGGAGGCGAATCTAAAGGGTGGTCGACGACGGCGAAGGGATGGGCTACCGGCGGAGACGAGTATTTTGTGGTTGGCAAAAATGAAAGATGCCGAGGGAGAGCGACGGAGCCAGGGGCGGTCGTGGGCGAGGATATGGAGAGCAGGAGGGAGGAGTTATGTGGGCGGGCGGCGAAGAATGGAAGGGGTCCACGAGGAGAAGCCCTGAATGCACGATTTGTGCTGCTGGCGCACGCCGCACGATAAGCCATGGTTCGTAGCGGGCGAACGAATGTCCTCGCGCGCAGCATTCCATGGCAAGTGCATCGGTGCACGGGGTCCTCGGATGCACTTGATGAAACCTTCTACCATGCCATGCCCTTGCAGCGCCATAACGGCTCCACCTGTTGCCTGGCCACTCAGCGTCAGTATGTTGCTCATGACCTTGGGCATACGCGCATTGTTTACGCGAACTTGCAGCACCGGCGTTGTCGTCCCAACGCTCGCCGCGAGGCAGACAGCTGGCTCACGACCAGCTTCAGCTCCATTGGGTGCCAGCATATGTCACCAAGCACTCGTCTGGACAGGATCAGGCATTGTCCAGCAGGGTTGCCTTTTTGTCCAGACCAATGGCTCACCCGTTCCCGCCCAGAGGGACAGACCTTTTGTACACCGGATTGGAGCGGGCATGACCCACCGAGCACGCCGCGTTTGTCCAGACAAGGGACCATCGATCAGCGCTCAGCCTTATGCTGGCACTACCAAGGGGCCTACGGCTGCTATCAAGGGCCGGCTTGTATCGTACCCACCCGTCTTAACTCACAGCCAATTTTCTGCGGTGGTGGGGTACGAGTTGAGACGGGTGGGTACGATATAAGGGCCGACGGGTGCACCCAGAGGACGAGAACTGCGACCCCGACCGCCACGTCCGCGACAACATATTGAGAGATCGAGGGAACAGGGTGGACTTACTAGCGAGGGGAGCGCCTACCATACTTATCAGGCATGGAGGGCGGGAGCTGAGACCTTCGATGCGGCCTTCTCGTACGCCTTGATAGGGACTCCCGGCGGTGGCCCGATACTGCTGCCGCCATCAAGCCTGCGGGCTTGCTGCGGGCTAAGCAATATGCGGGACCGTCGTATTTCCACCTCTTGTGCTGGAGAACGCATCAATGGATGAGTGAGGGTCAGAGTGGAGTCAGGTAGCACAGTGCGTGGAAGAGACAAAGGGTGGCGTGACGTCAGATCTTACCCCCGAGGTTCAAGTTGTCACATTATCGAGGTTCCGGGGTCTTACCGCCTTGGTTCTAATTTGGCTATGACGTCTCGCAGAACATTGCAATCCGTGGAAGTTCCCTCTCAGGAGGGCATCGCACGACGAACAGAATCGAACAGTATAGTCGTATCGCAGGGCTCCTGGTCGAGGAATGTTTGCGACAGACGGGGCCCGAGGAGAAGTATGGAGACTGAGGAAGCGCTAGAGTAGCAATAATGAGAAATGCTAGGAAATCCTCAGAGGGCTACTCGATCGGCGACCAAGGCGATAAGGGAGTTCTAGTCAGCCGGCGAATATTGAATTTCGTGCGAAGGGCGTCGCGGTCGCTTGGATTCTTCAAGAATTCCGCATGCGCTCTGCAGCTTCCCGCTCGTCTGCCCTCCTCCCCTCCGCTGCGGCCTTAGTCCTCTTTACTACCACCCTCCCCTCCAAACCGTCCACCTTCTCCCCTCTACCCAACGGTGTCTCCTTTTTCCACTCCCGTCCTCGTGCGCACATCCCCGGCGCCGTCTTCGCGCCGTAGTCTGCCGCTCGAACTCTGCTGCTCCGCCAGCCATGGATTACGACCGTTACGACGCATTCCTCCATCACATTTTCAAGCAGACCCAGGGCGACGCCTGGTTCCGCCCGAATGAGGACAACATCGCCGTCGGAGTCGCCCTCCGCGTCGACAGTGGCGAGTACCGTCTGTTCCCCTACGAGAACCTAGGACTCGAGCCCTTCGAGGCCGCCGTGCGTGCTTTCAACCCGGCCGTCGCTGTCAAGGTTCGCAGCGCAGCCGTCCACGCCGCGTTCGCTGAAGTGTGCGTCTTGTGATGATCGTCATTTACCAGTCGGAGACGGAGGAAACTGACCGTATGGCAGTGCGCCGGAAGACAAGTCCATCTACATCGACGCAAACACGCGCATCCAGATCCTGGATACCATGGTCGACCTGCCGACCGCGGACAAGGAGCAGAGCGCGGCTTTCATCGTGAGTGTCCTGCCTCCTCAATTTAGCACGCGTTGTGTCCATCCTGGAGCACGATCGAGCCCCGGAATGTCGGGGTGTGGTCGCGGCTATGGCCTTCGCGACGACGCGCGACGGTCATATGCCCGCGCGTTCCTGTCATCTCCGCGCGCAAACGTTGTGAGTGCAGGCGTCCCGCGCCGCCCTGCGATCGGTGTTAACTTTAATACCTTCGTTCTCTGACGTCTAAGAGATGCTCACGACGATCTCGGCCCCTGCCTGGCGTGTCCCTGCCCATATCCGCACTCCGTCCCTTGCGTTGTTCATCCTTGAAGGGTGTGGAATGCGTCGAACAGTCGAGGTGGGAGGCAACCAGAGGGATGGAATGACATTGATCGAGGTCATGGTCACAGAGTTTCCTGCAGCCACCCTCGGTATCTGCCTGGTCTGGGCCGGCGCCTACACGATCGGTGATCTGCAGTGGCGGGATGGCAGTGCTAGCAATACTTACTCCCACCAAACTCCCACCGCGACCTCTGCTCGCAGAGTGCGATGCAGTGCGTGCAAGACCATACATAGGCTTCCGAACCATCGCGCATACATCTCACCCTCGCCTCATGAACGTCTTACATACATTTTACTGACAAACGTTTTCGTCGACTTTCAGCGTGACGAGCGCGTCCTCGTGGTTTGGTCAGACTCAATTGACACAATCGTCCCGACATGTCGTGACTTCGAGGATCGTCTCATCAAGCTACTCTGGCGTTCTCGCCCTGGAGTCTCGGGCTCACATGCGACCAGCGCTGCGAGCAGTCATCCGGCCAGTGCGAGTGGTGAGTGACTCTTATCCCACGTCCATATTCCGACACCCTTCATGTTTCGATGTCGAAGCTGGCTATATGCGGCCTTAGTGGGTTATGTGCTGGTTTCAATCTGCGAACCGGGGGCTTCGGATTTGATGAGCTCACTCGCCCAGACGTTTGCCTTCGGCTTCCTATCCATTTAACCCGCCCAGATTTGCGTCCCGGCACGATTTAATGGTTCCCTTCATTCTCTTCCTCTTCCCCTGATCCGCCCTACGTCCCCTTCGGTTTGTGCTGCGCTTCTTGCCTCTGCAAGTGCCGTGTCGCGGCGAGCCATCGCGCTATCGCTGTCTCTCCCTCGGGACTTCTCTCCACCGTTCCTTCTATCGCCTATCGCCTGTGCTGACAGTATGCCTCGGTGTTATTCACAGGGTCGGTCTCGGGACATTCCACGCAACAACTGAACATACAGGCGTCGACGAGCCAGCTTCGCCGCAGTTCCCTGCCCGCCCCAGGAACCCCAGGCAGAGGCACCCCGGTCCCCGGCACCCCCCGCGGGTTCTTCGTCGGCTCGGGAGGCGTGCTCGGCATGAGTGCGGAGGACCTCGCGCTCGATAACGGGGCGGCGCTCAAGGAAAAGGAAGCCGCGCCGTCGGGCCCTATCACGAAGACTAAGCGGACATGGTGGGGCGGTAAGAAGACGGTCACGATAGAGCCTGCGGACCGGGACGTCGAGGCGGGTCCTGAGCCGAGGAGGGTGATGCTCCTAGCTCCGCTCTATAACGGGCTCGCGGTCGGGTTGAGCGTATGTGAGTGGCTTTCTTGTTCGGCGACGAGGTCCCTTTTCTGGGGCTGGGAAGCTGACGTGCGGACTTGCGCGCAGTCTTCGTCGGGAGCGGTATAAACATCCTGCTACAAGAGATCCAGCTTGATGGGAACTACACCCGGCTCGCGTTGTGCGCGCTACTGCCCCTGTCCTTTTGTGTGTCTTGGGTAAGCACCTTTCTCGTTACTCTGCGTAAATGCGAATAGGTTCTTGAAGCAAGGCGCAGTTTTTTACACTCCAGATCGTTCAGAATGTCTCTATGTGCATCGGACCCGTCGGCCAGTGCCTCAAGAACTCGAAGTACTACTCCGCTGTTCCCCCGCGCCCGAACAAGATGGTCGACAACAACCTGCCACACATCACGATCCAGATGCCCGTCTACAAGGAGAGCCTGGAAACAGTTTTGTGAGTACTCTATCAGAAGCGCGCATTCTGCATCACGTGCTAACGGCGGACATGAAGGGCGCCGTCCATCGAGTCGCTGAAGAAGGCCATGCAGACGTACGCCCGCCAGGGCGGCACCTCCACGATCTTCGTCAACGACGACGGTCTCCGGCTTCTCAACGTCGAAGAGCGCGACGCGCGCATCATCTTCTACGCCAACCACGGCATTGGCTGGGTCGCGCGCCCCAAGCACGACGACTCTTCGCCCGACGGCTTCAAGCGCGCGGGTCGGTTCAAGAAGGCGTCGAACATGAACTACGGCCTCTCCCTCTCGCTAAAGGCGGAGAAGCACCTCGCGGACCTCCTCGGGCGCGAGCGCGCGCGCCCGTCCACGGAGCGGACCGCGTCGAGCTCGCACGGGACCGGCGAGGAGGTGCGGTACGGGATGCAGTACCGGAACCGCGACGGCGAGGACCAGGGCGGCATCAACCGCGGCCAGGGCCAGCGCGTGCGCGCGCGCACGGGAAGCGAGTCGGGCTCGCAGCTAGACGAATACGACGACCTGGAGGAGCAGGCGGTCCAGATGGCGATCGACGAGGTGTACGAGGCGAGCGAGCGGCGGTTCCGGCCGTGGGCGGCGAACGGGCGGGCGTGCCGGCTGGGCGAGATCGTGCTGATCGTCGACTCGGACACGATCGTGCCGGAGGACTGTCTGAGGGACGCGGCGCGGGAAATGGCGGAGTGCCCGACGGTGGCGATCATCCAGCATGAGTCGGACGTGATGCAGGTCGCGCACCACTACTTCGAGAACGGGATTGCGTACTTTACGCGAAGAATCAACAGGTGTATCTCGTTCAGTAAGTCGCTATTCGTGCGTGGTGGAGGTCTGACTGTGGCACTGACGCCGGCGTCATAGGCGCCGCGAACGGTGAGGTCGCCCCTTTCGTCGGTCACAACGCTTTCCTTCGCTGGAAGGCTCTGCAGGACGCTGCATTTGTCGACCCTGCTGATGGCCAGGAGAAGATCTGGTCCGAGTCGAACGTGTCGGAGGACTTCGACATGGCGCTCCGCCTGCAGATGCGCGGGTACATCATCCGTTGGGCAACGTACTCGACGGGCGGTTTCAAGGAGGGAGTCTCGCTCACCGTCGACGACGAACTCAATCGTTGGCAGAAGTACGCGTACGGTAAGCCGTCGCACGCGTGCCCGTTCGATGTGATCACTGAGGAAGATGTGGCGCACAGGGTGTAACGAGCTGCTGTTCAACCCGTTCGTGCAATGGTGGAGGAAGGGCCCGATCGCGCACCAGATCCACCGATTCATGTGGTCTGGCGCGCCCCTTCACTACAAGTTCTCGATGATGGCCTATATGTTCTCGTATTGTGAGCTTTCGTTTCGTTTCGGGTACTCCCTCGGGCTTCTCTGATGGTTATGTGCATGACAGACGGTATCGCTGCGGCGATCACGATCAGTGTCCTGAACTATGTGCTGCTTGGGTTCCAATTCCCTGTCGATGGCTTCTACCAGCACAGTTTTGAGGTCTGGCTGGCCACCACCGTCGTCTTCTTTGGCTCTGGCAACGTCGGCTTCACGCTTCTCGAGTACCGACTCGGCCAGAAGTCCCTCGTAAGTGGAGCAGGATGTGACGAGAGGACAGTGCGCTAATCGACTTTGCAGCTGAGCTCGATGTTCCAGAACCTCACATGGATCCCCTTCTTGTACGTTGTTTCTCTTGCTGTCTGTGGCGGGGGCGGATCGTGGCTGACTTGGGTGGCGTGCAGCTTCTTCTTCTTTGGCGGACTCTCGATCCCCGTGTCGCAGGCGATCCTGGCCCACTGCTTCTCGTACAACATGACGTGGGGCGCAACGAAGAAAGAAGTCGAACGATCGAACTTCTTCAAGGAAATCCCCAAGATCTTCAAGCGCTTCTGGTTCTCGTGGCTCCTCGCCTGGATTGTCGTCCTTGTCATGATCATCCTCAGCTCCCCCGCCATCCCCATCCAGTGGCGCATCGACGGTTCCGCCTGGGCCGTCATCTTCCCCCTCGCCGTCGTCGCCGGCGGCCACATCCTCTTCCCCGTGCGTCCGGCTCGTCTCGTCTCTGTCCTGCGCGCTCTTACGCTCACCTCTTTTCAGATCGTCCTCAACCCCTGGTTGATGGTCTTCTCATATTGAACAGATCCCACATTGTCTGCGGACCCTTTGCAGCGCAGCACATCCATACCCTACTATACCTTCTCACGGACAATCCCCTACTTATTCATGCTATTTGAATGGACTACAATACTCACCATCGTTTCCTCCATGTTCCTTGAACGCCGATCGCTCCTTTCACCGCTCCTGTTACCCAACATGCTCAGTCTTGCCGAGAACAGCTTAGGCATTCCCCCTGTCCTTATGCCTCATTGCAACCATACATTGCCCTACATACTATCGATATAGTACTTGCTACAATTTCTATCGAGCTGTGTTTGCCATTTGTCATCACGTCCACGATGCACGTTGCTTCACGACCTCCTGTATCCTTCATGACGAACTCACGATTGGAATACTTACAATTTTTAGCACACGTTGCTCGATCCCACCCATTACCTCCCACGGTTGGTAATGCATTGCAAGCTTCCACAGTACTCAAGCGTAGTATACCGGTTGGTATTCGCACAGGTCCGTTCATGACGGGATGTCCATCCAATTACTCCTGTACTTGAGTTATTCCGAAATCCGCGGAGTAGTGCAACATCACAGCTACGATCGCCAATTCCGGCCTACCAGCAGCTTGTTGCCAAACCCGCCGGCCACTGCCGTGCACCCTGCGATCTTGAACGCCGCGCGTTGGACGTTGATCAGAAGAAATACGACAGTACCGATCACGGAGCGTTGAATTTTAGGAAATTGAACGGCGAAGGACGGGCTTGCGGCAGCTCAGGCTGGCATTCGATGCAAGCGTGAGGAAAGCTTCAACCGAGGGCGTAGCGGTTGGGTTACATAGCACTGTAGCATAACATAGTGAGCAACAGAGTAGCCGGCAGATGCCGAGAGAAAGTGATAGACCATAAATAAATAGCAAGTCACTAGGTTGGTGGTCGAGAGCCCGGTACGAATGGTGTAGGAAACCCTTGACGCGAAACTCTCGTGGTCTGACACTCACAAAGTGGGGTATATAAGCTCATATATACTTCGACCTGTACGCGGTGGTTTTCAGTCAACAAAGATATATCACTCCGTATCATATGTACAACTTGGTGGCTACTTACAACCTCGCCCTCAAGGACTCGTCACACGGCGTTCTCGAACTCCAAAGCGATCTGCAGAGATAATTAGATAAATGTGAAGCAATTTTACTCAATTGGAGATATCACTTACCCCCGAGATGCACCTCTCAATCATGAACTCCGTCGCCGTGGAGAAAGGTACTATGCTCCCCGCCACCTTCACCGCGCATCTAGGGCAGGCGGTCGCGACCGACGCGATGAACGCCGTGAGAAGCTCAGGTGACCTAGCCAGCGACGGTCTCACTTCGCTATTGAGCTTCTCACAGAGCCTCTCCAGGTACTCGACCAACGCCTGCGGACACTCTTTGGCCTTCCATATGCCGTGTACCTTCTCCTCGAGGCGCGTCCGAGGAAGGCTGCAGTGCCTGTCCCCGCAGCTGAACGTGACGAGCTCCCAGAACCCGCTCTCCGGCATCCACGGGGGTATACGGCCCTTGGCGAGGCTGAGCGCGTTGCACGCCGCGCCGGCGCACGCCTTGCGGTAGTCGAAGAGGTGGCAGAGTGTGCGCACAGAGATGAGCTCGAAGCCCTGCACGAACGGGGGCACCGGCGGGAGCGACAGCGTCTCGCGGGCGGCGCGGTGAGCGACGTCTTCGAGCTGGTAGGCGCAGGCGAGCGCGTACACGCTTAGAGGGTGGCCTGCCAGGAACGGGGGGTTGAGAAGAGCGCGACGGACGCGAGCGGTCAGTGCGCACATCTCGTACTTCTTCCCCGCCTCGAGGAGCGCGTGTATGTCGTCCACGGTGCCGGCGGGCTCCTCGAAAGCGAACTCCCGGAGGTAGCAGAGATCTAGAATCGCGCTCCAGACGTCCTTTGGTTCTGTGACGTCAACGACGGGTTTGGTGGGAGTCGGGCCGAAATCAGGCTGCGGTAGAGGAAGCATGTCTGCGAATACGGGGGATATGTTCGCAATGAGGAACTTGTGAACGTGGTATTCGGTGTTGTCAGACGTTCGTATGATGAGGTCGCCATTGGAGAGATCCTGGTAAGAGGCTTTCAGGTCTGCTGCCATAGTAGAGGACGGACAGAGGAGGTGGGGTGGTGGTGGTAGTGGTGGATGGAATTAGCGAAACACTGAAAGGACGGTGCATGCTGACCTACCCCAAGATTACGACGTGAGAAAAGGATCCCGGGGTCTGAACAACGTAGCACGCTGACGCGGAAAACTGCGGGGATAAACAGAGCACCTGTAGCCATTCACATAATACTCGATCACCTACCGGGCAGACGAGAACGCCAGCTGGGCCCCAATGGACGGTCGAAGAAAGAAAACACGAAATCCGCTGCGCCGCCTATGTTTCGAACAAAGCTGATCTGTCGTTGATGGAATCTTTTTACCTCGGCAGCCATTGGCAAGACGCTCACCGGCAAAACTATGATGCAGGTGTTGGTGAACACGCGAGTGACTGAAAACGCGAGAAAGGTATCAAGTTCGCACATTCTGTGCTGCAAAAGACACGCTAACCAGGTCCTTTGCAATCGAACCTGGCACAAAGTTAGAAGATCGCTGCCATGCTACAAACACCGACACGCACCTCGGAAATGCGCTTCCGAGCTCCCACTCAACCGCGTTGGGAAAGGCACCGCGTTCCCTATACACAAAAGAGAGCTGGGTGGGTCTGCGAAGAGCCCCGTGACCAGGGTAGAAGAGCAGGCGAGGGTCCGGGACGCATGGTCAATTTTGAGGCTCTCAGGCTTGCTCCAGTAGTCCGTCAGGTGTTTAGGGTACCGGGTGTAGAACGCCGCTTCCTAGTTTGCACAAGAAGAATGCCGCAAACAACGTCGTTGCAACAATAGACGGCGTGCATCCGTCTTAGTCGAGGATGCTGCTCCGAAGGCAACGACGCTGACGGCACCGGAGGAAAGGTGTCGACTGGGAACAGCGGGGGGCTGACGCTGAGCGTGTCGGCAACGTCTTCTGGCAGACGATCATGGGCGAACGCTAGAATATAGGCGCCCACAACACTGCGGGGACCGGTGAGGACCGTGAAGTTGATAGGGAGGAGGAGGATGCACATACTGTACAATCCGCTACCGCGGTGGCCTGGTACTTCTTTCCCGTTTTGGAGGCACGGCGGATGTGGCTTAATTTGAGATGTAACGAACGCAGGGGTCATAAGGAGCAGAGGCTGAGCGCACACCAGACGCAACCATGATTGACGGACGGTTTGTTGGATCTTGTGTCACGCTGAGGCTAAAGGGAACAAAGAAACACAGATGGATAATTGAAGAGTAGTCGGGCATTGGTATCAAGGAATGATGCGCCGTGGAGATGAAGGTCGCAGTGACTCGCGAAGGGTCATCGTCTATCGTCGTCTAGGGAGCACCATTCAAGTTACCGATGTGGGAAGTCGGTTACATATGCTTGCAGCTTGACAGGGCTTAGAAAATGCTCCCAGATGCGTTCTGATGTCGAAGTTCTGTGCATTTCATGGATGAGTCCTCGCAATGGAAGATCTTTCATAGTAAGTTGGAACGACGAACCGATCCAAGCGCCAGAAGGACTCTCGTATCCTGCCAGCCTAAGTTGGTTTCAAGTTACGGTGAAAGAGATCATGTATCGTGCATAGTTTAATATGGGCACACACCAAGTGAGGTTTTGTACTGGCAGGCAACTGGCAGGCGTAAGAAGTCGGTATAAGCACAACACAACCAAATAAATCCCTAATACGGTAATGGCCAGGATAACGCCCAAGCGCCGAACGGGCTATTCTCCTCCATAAACCCGCGGCGAAAAACTTGAGGAGCTCGGGTCAGTCTACGATCCTTTATCGATCAACAACAGCTTTTTATTGATGATCTGCCAGCACCTCATTACAACGCTCTGCATCTCAGAGCCGCAACCATGCCGAGGGCAGGATCGCGTCCATCTCTGCAGCTTCAAGAACTTGAATTCATCGGTCCCCAGTTGCTTCGCCTTCTTGCGCTCACAAACATCGGGCTTGGATACCAACTAGCGGCACCATTAGAGCAATATCGGCGCGCTCAGGAGTCTGTAGCAGGGCAACATGGGTAAGCTATAATCAGAACAAGGAAAACAGGTCAAGGTTTCCGCCGGCGCAGCCGGCACTTCCGAGTAAGCATGGAGTCACCCAAATCGCTTGGACTCGTCACCGGCAAGAACGGTGCTTGCGAGAATGGGACTCCGCGCTCACCACCGCTTCGAACTTGGCTTTCTCGTCGTAAGTTCTTCACTCAGAAAGTACGGAAACGGCAAGCAGCTAACCCACTAGAGTATCGTGCAGAAAATGCTCTTCTGTCAGAAATTCGTTGGCGGGCCAACATCGCTCCCTTCCGTGCATCCATCCTCGACCGCCGTCGCCCGCAACGCCATGCTATATAACGCCCCGACCACCGTTGAAACTCGTGTCGCTCGTTGGGATGCACGCGCTAAGGTGAGGTACGCCTACGCTACGGGCCGAGTATTGCACGCCCTCCCACTCGTCTTCAAGTCCTACCCGGTATGCTTTCCGCAATTCTTGTGACATCACACTGACATATCTGTCCTCAGTAAACGCAAGCAAAATGAGCAACATTCCCGCCAATGCGCATGATCCCTGCCCAATTGCGATCGTCGGAATGGCGGTGGCCTTCCCGGGGGCAGATAGCGTCGATTCCCTGTGGAGGTTACTGGAGAAGGGAACGAGTTCAGTTTCCGAGGTGCGCTGGCTCTATCCGTGTATACAGAAATCGGCCTGACAAATGAAACCAAGGTCCCTCCTGAGCGCTTTGATCTCGCCGACCTTACAGACGGCGCCGCAGATATCGGTAGCGAATCGCACAAGTTCTATGGCAATTTCCTCGCTCATCCTGACGCGTTCGACAATTCGTTCTTCCACACATCCCCTCGCGAGGCACAATCCATGGATCCTCAACAACGACTCCTTTTGCAAGTCGCATATTGCGCCCTCGAGAACGCAGGTTATACCCCCAACGCTACTTCGTCGTGGAACCGGGAAACCTTCGGTACATACATAGGTGTCGCAACCAACGACTATGTACACAATCTGCACAATAACATCGGCGCTTATTATAGCACTGGTATGTTTCCCTGGATCGTGTTCTTTACGACGCGCTAACTGTCTATCGTCCCCCGCGGGCAGGCACGTTACAATCATTCTTGAGCGGCAAGATTGCTTTCGCGTTTCGTTTCAGTGGGCCCTCCCTTGTTCTCGATACGGCATGCTCGTCTTCGATCGTCGCGGTCCATCAAGCTTGCAGAGCGTTGCAGAGCGGGGACTGTAACGCAGCATTAGCCGGCGGAGTGAATGTCATCACTAGTCCCGATGTACGTCATGTTCCGTTGAGACATCTCAAGTACTCAGTCGACTTTATCCCAGATGTACCTAGGGTTGTCTCGAGCACATTTCCTCAGTGACACCGGCCAGTGTCAGCCGTGGGACGCGTCTGCAGATGGGTATTGCCGCTCGGAGGGGTGTGGTCTTTTCGTCCTCAAGCGCCTGGATGATGCCCTCGCGGAGTACGACAGGATATTAGGCGTCATCCGCAGCGTCGAAATCAACCAATCGGGAAACGCTGGTTCCATCACCCACCCTCACGTCCCGACTCAGGTCGCGCTCTTCGAGAGACTTGTCGCTAGCTCTGGTATTCACCCTCACAACATCAGCGTTGTGGAATGTCATGGAACAGGGACACAGGCGGGCGACCCCGCCGAGCTGGAAGCCATCCGCAAGGTTTTCGCGGTCGGACGAGCACCTGACAATCCGCTCCACATTACGTCGGTGAAGGCAAACATCGGGCATGCTGAAGCGGCGTCCGGTGCCGCTAGCTTGGCGAAGCTCATCCTGATGTTTCGCGAGAAGAGCATCCCGCGCCACCCGTCGCTCGTCCGACTCAACCCCCGCATTCCTGACCTCGGCATAGACAACGTCCGGATAGACACCGTCAACGTACCTTGGAACTGTGATGGAAATCGTCTGGCACTTCTCAACAACTTTGGCGCGTCCGGCTCGAATGCTGCGCTCATCCTCGAAGAGAACGTGGCTCCTCCGAGGTCGGAGGGTGCCTCGCTACGGACTGGGGCCGTCGTCGGGATAGCTTGCAGGACCGTTGCTGCCGCTGAGAAGCTTCGAGCTACATACATCGCGCAGCTGGAAGTCCCCCACAAGGACGTCACTACCCTCGACGACTTCGCGTACTCTGCCACTGCGCGGAGGCAACTCCATCCGTTTCGCATCTCCACGGCCGGGTCATCGAAGGACGAGATCATCCAAGGGCTCCGTTGTTCCCCCATCACCGAAGTTCGCCCTGCCGACAAGGTCGTGTTCGTGTTCTCCGGGCAAGGGCTGCAGTATGAGGGAATGGGAGCTGAACTGTACAAGGAGTTGCCATTCATGTCTAGAATCGTGGATGAATGCGACCGGAAACTGACCGACTGGGGTTTTGACACCATCCGCGATATCTTCCGCGCATCCCCGCCCCCGCATCAGCAGCAGCGTAACACGCACAGTTTACCAGCGTTGCAGACGGCGCTGTTCGTCCTACAATACGCGCTCGCCCAACTGTGGACTTCATGGGGGGTCCATCCTGTCGCGGTCATTGGACACTGGTACGTTTCATGCTTGCCAATTGCAACTATTGACTGAGTGGGATCGCAGCTTTGGAGAATTTGTTGCATTGGTCATCGCGGACGTTTTGACGCTGGACGATGCGTTGAGGCTTGTCGCGACCCGCGCGCGACTCATCTCCGAGAAGTGCTTCCCGGACGTATCGAACATGACATCTGTACGGGCCTCCGTAAAGCAGCTTACGCCTCTGCTCGCTGAGACTCCTGGGCTAGGGATTTGTTGTTTCAATGAGTACGTCCTTTCACCATGTTGCGCTCAGTGTTTTTGATTGACGTGATGCTAGTGCGTCCCATCAGACGATAGGCGGTCCAATTGACCAGCTGCAAGAGTTCGAGCAGGCGTGCGCGTATCGCGGGTTCCACTGCACACGTCTTGACATGCTATTCGCCTACCACTCGGAAACGATGGACCCTGTCCTGGACGGCCTTCGCGAATTCGGCAGCGAGGTCCCCTGGGCTGTGCCGAAGATCTCTGTCCTCTCAAACGTCGCAGGTGTCATGGTGGCGCCCGGGGATCAGACTGTGTACGGCTCGGACTACTTCGCTCGTCACTGCCGGGAGCCTGCACGGTTTGACCCCGGGATCGTCGATTTTCAATCCCGCTTCGACATGTCGACGGTCGCGGCATGCATCGAGATTGGGCCTCACTCATCTACCTTATCGTTCCTCGGTGGCCTCCAGCAAGACGGTGTACCGCTGCTCTTGCCGTCGTTGCGAAAGAACTCCCCCGCCTTTGACATGCTTTGCGGGTCGTTGGCGCAGCTATATCGTACGTCCGTGCCAGTGCAGTGGAGGAAGGTCTTCGCCGACCTCACACCGAAGGCGAGGTTGGTTGACTTGCCTCCTTACCCCTTCGCGGATACACGATTCTGGGTGCCGTACGAGGGAAATGGTTCCACAGGTGCTGCTACTCGCGCATCCGGGCAGGAGCTCGGCATATCTCCGTTTCTTCCGACGACGGCGGCTTCTCCTCTCGAGATCCCCCTCGACGATCTTGCAGACCTCATCCAAGGACACCGAGTCCTCGGATTCCCTCTTTGCCCAGCCTCTGTGTACGCGGACCTCGTGCTTACCGAGGCTTTGCGCTTGTTCCGAGGGCACGTTCACTTTGGCAAAACAGACACACTTGATCTTGTAGACATCACAATGCCCGTGCCGCTGGTGCATGTCCCCAATCACCAGAGGAAACTGCTTGTACATGTCGGCGTCTACCCCTCCTCCCAGAAGTACTTTGGCGTCTTCAGGGTCGTGTCAACCGGCACGGATGGAGACGAGACCCACTGTACAGGCTTCTTGAAGCGGACTACCATGGAGATTCGGTCTTCTAAGTTCCTCTGCGTGCGCGCTGTTGTGGAGCGCGAGATACATCGAATCGTGGATGCACCCTCCGTAGAAGTGTTCGGCACGCGAACGATCTACGACCTTCTCTTTCCACAGGTGGTTGCTTACAGCGAACAGTACTACGCGATCAAAACGATCACCGTCGATTCGGAGTCCTCGACTGCCTACGCTGTGTGCCAGCAGCCCCAAAGGAAGGCCCTCGATGTGGTCGCACGCCCGTCTGCCGTCAACTCGGTCTTCGTCGACAGCCTCTTCCACGTCGCCGGCTTTCTGGTGAACTTCACCTCCGCGATGAACGGTCGTGACGTGTTCATATGCTCTCAGGTCGACAAGGTCAAAGTATTCCCGGACCTGGCGGATCTGTCGGTTCGGTATGGCGTCTATGCGTCAGCTGTGCATACAGAGGAGGGCCTCGTGGTCGCGGACGTCTTTGCGGTGGATGGGGAGGGTCCTCGGCGCGACATCTTGGCCTGCTTGAAGAGGGCGCATTTCCGCAAGGTTATCATTTCCACCTTCAAGAGGGTCCTATCGCTGGCTTCGGGGCGTCCGTTCGGCGACCCTGAAAGCCCTTCTGACAGCCCGTGCCGTGGGGAACCCCTTCCAGCTGCAGCAGAACCAGCATCCTTACATGCCGATATCGCTCGCATCGTCTCCGAGACGTCCGACATCCCGTCTGCCGACATCTCATCCGAAGCGGAGCTGTCGAAGCTGGGAATCAACTCGCTGATGATCTGGGAAGTCGTCGCTCGCCTCCGCGCTCTCCTTCCTGCCTCTGGCCGCGCGCTTGACGTGCACATGTTCGCCGGCGCGATGACAGTGGGCGACCTCGTCCGCATCGTTTCCGACCAGCGGGTTCGCATGAGCGAACCTCGGGCAAATACGCAGCCGCTGACCACGTTGGAAAGCTCGACCACTCTATGCGAGGTGCTTGACGGCGCCGGACTTGTTCATGCCGAGGAAGTCGCAGACCGCCACACTGGAGATTCAAGCGCCCCGGAGCAGTTTGACATGGAGAATACCCGCAAGCCTGTGGACCCCCATCAGGAGTCGATCACGTCGATAGAAGTGTATGGCTCCTTCAAGCAGGACTCTGGTGACACTTCTGGGCCGGGAGAAGCCAGAAACGACGTCATATACAGTATCTGGCGACTTCAAAGCCCGAAACCTCATTCTCATGTGGATAATTCGCCTCGATCCCCGCTTGGACCACCGGAGGTGTGCTCGCGTTCGCTCGAGACGCGCGCGAGCACCACACCCCTCATCCTCGTCCATGACGGAACCGGCTTGATCGCGGGCTACTCCAGGCTGGCCCCGCTCGGGCGCGACGTCTGGGCTATCAAGAACCACGATTTCGCCGCGACGCACGCCTTCCTGGCTGGCGGTCCAGGAAGAGATCTCGCCACTCTGGTGAAAGGATACCTTGGTCTGCTCACGAATGAGCTCATCGGCAGCGAGTATGGCCTAGGCGGCGAATGCTTTCTTGGTGGTGAGTATAGCACCTCTCAATCACAAGCCAAGCGCTGATCGTTTGTGTCAGGGTGGTCGTGTGGCGGAGTCGTCGCATACGAGCTTGCGCGGCAGCTGCTTGCTATGGGTTTTCGAGTGAAGGGACTCATCCTGATCGATGCACCTGCGCCCCAGTGCAGTGGCTTGCTCCCGGACGCGCTCGTCGCCCAGGTCATAGACCAAATCGGTGTACCGCATCGCAAGGGGGAGCACTTGAAGGCACAGATGAAGCACGCATCCCGAGCCCTGGTGGATTATGACCCGTCGCCGTCGAGTATGGCCGTTCGGAACCCACCTGCGGTGTTTCTGCGTTCGCGGGCGGGGATGGACATCACGGCTTGCGGAGAGGAGATCGATCTTCGAGGGCGTGCGTTCCTAACGAAGGAAGGTGATGAGTGGACGATACCACAGTGGGAGGCGGCGTTGGGGGAGGAGGTGGAAGTGTTAGATATCCCGGGAGATCACTTCGCGGTGTTCGACAAACAGAACGTGCGTTCTTGTCTGGTTCTCTTTCGTCGTCGCTGAGCTGACCATGATGGGATTGCAGGTGGGGGTCGTATCGGAGCAAATAAAGGAGGCGATACGAATCCTGTTGTCGAAATGATGGCTCTCCACTTGACGCTCCCGCGCCGTTTTGCAACGCTCCCGCCTCAGTCTCTGGCTTAAAGCCTACGAAATCATCATCACCAAATAGGCCGCTTCTTTTGCAGATCATCTCTTGTTCCCGATGATACGTTATCTAGCGGCATTAAATTCATTCGGGATCTGAGTACCTCGCCGTTCGCGATGGTAGCCAAATAGATAAAGAGGGGACAACCGTATTTTCCGGCTCAACTTGCACACCGCGAACCCTCCCGTCGAGCACTGGCATGAAGCGAGGACCACTCTAGACGAAGGGTATGTGGGTACTCTTGTCTTAATACAAAGAAAAGCTCGTTGGGAAGTTCTCCGTTCGAAGGTATCCGTCAACTACGGTCACATGTATAATTATAATGCCATCGTGAGGCCCAGTAACGCCATGACATATCATGCAGTCTTGATCGAGTCCGTGCCATCCGTAAAATATCTATTTCCCCATTCTGCGTCTGTTACTTATGTGAGGTCCGAGGTGGAATAGAGCAGTTGCGATCGTGCTGCGGGGTAAAAGGTAGGTGACCCCAGGTCGACACGTAGATCGATGGTTCCTGTGGACGAGTTCGGGCCGCCGGGTCAACGTTCGTCAACTTGAAGTCCGTTCCTTGTCCGTAACTGTCGTTGACGGTTATGTGGGCCGGTTGTACTCTACTTCGCATTGAACATATCACGTCCTCACCTATGGATATCCACAGTACTGACCTCAAACCACCAGACACATAAGCTCGCACAGTTCCCAAAACTCTTCAGGGAGCTCGACGAATCGTACATAAGCGCGTCGCTATGATGTTACAAAAGTGTAAGTACTAGGCGATGTCGTACTTCTTCGACGAGGCCGGCTACGACGCCATGAAGAACGAGCAGCCCGTCCCCGTGTTCACGTGTTGGAACCGCATCGTCGCTTTCCCTGCCGACCCACTTCTCCCCGTCCGCCTTCGCAGCAATCGGACACTCTCGACGTCTCCCCTGCAGACTCCTCCTCCGCCAGGGCACCCGTGGGCCAAGAAGCTCGCCTCTCATGCTGTCTACGTCTACTGAACACCGGGGATGCCGCGACCTATACCATTTCGACGCTGTCAGAAAGCCGCCCGGCCCTTGAATCTAATGGAGATTACCCACCCGCTTTCGAAGTAAATTCCTTGTTAATGAAGTCTCCAGCGGTGTCTGCATTCTTGTCGCTCTAGCAATCATCCGTCGTTAACCGTGCAGCCTAGGCGCAACAGCGAAAGGCGGATTCGGAGACTCACGACGTTGATCCCAACCTTCTTCCCCACGGACTCGAAGCCCTTGTCGAGCCAATCCTGCTTCTCGCCGGTCTGCCGCTGCCGCTGCCCCTGACCGGCACTCGCGGGCTGGGACTGCTGCTCGTGGCTCTCGTAGCCGCCAGCGACGCCCGAGCCGGCAGCTGCGCGGCCGCCGCCCATGTCGCCTCCTTGTGAACGCTGGAGCTCGTCATACGCGCCGCTGCTCTGGCTTTGGTCGAGCGCCTCGGGTTGCGTGCCGGCGCCGGGGGGGTGGGCGTATTCGTTCCCGGTCCCAGAGGGGTTCAAGCTGTCGGACATGGTGTGATGAGTGTGCTGGATGTGTGAGGTCCAGGAGGAGCGAGTAGTGGGAGATGTCTAGCGTCGACCAGGAGTATTATACTAAAAGGACGGCATCTGACATCGTCATCATCGTGGAGACTCCAGGAAAGTGGGTCCTCTGGTCGCCGGCTGTGGTAACCCATGACGTTTAGACCCCACTACACAACGTTATTCTATTTCAACTTGAATCTAGGAATCTTTTGTCGTTCTTCCGGATCCATGCATGCGAGCGACTCCGAAAGACCGTCATCAACGCATCATGGTTGGACCGATTTTCGCATATTGATGATGACGGTATGGCGCGTACACTGACGACACCCAGGTCCAAGCCCATTGAACACTACTCCATCGCACCACAAACAGCCTACGATTTCGCCGTGGCTCAATTCAGCTCGGAGTTTGTCTTAGGCGTTGCAGTCCCCACTGCATGAATTGATGGATGCGCGCGTACGCACCATCCCACACGGAGAACTCGGCGACAACCCCGTGGTTCATGGTGTCTCCAGAGGCCAACGTAAGCTCCTACACACACCATTGCAGCAGCGGTTTTGGCCCGGGGTCGCTAGGCCCGCTCACATTCGCTCCATCATACGCAATGAGCACTCACCGAGTCCAGTCTCAGAGAGCGATTTCTCCGCCCCAGTGGCCATCCTACGACTCTCTCCATACCCCCATCCTCCCATCCTCAGAAACGGCGGTGGAGGGACAGATCTGCTAACCCATATCGATCGCCAGCGTTCTGCGAAATACGACAGTCGCAGTGCCAGCCAAGAAGAGCTTTCCCTATAAACAACATATGCGCGTCGGTCAGAAAGACCCATCTTCTCCTAGCCATCGTTACACACATCTACCACACATTTGATTGAATTCTGCTTTGCGTCGCGCTTCATGTTCCCAAGGCTTCAAGCTTCAAGGGCAACGCTTGTAGGTCTGGTATTCTTGGTTCGAGGAGCGGCATCCGAATAGGCCTGTCGCTATATCTGGGGACAGATATACCAACGTATAGCACATGCCGGAGGTGCTCTGTAGATGTCGGCAAGCCAGTTAGATGTAGATAGAGCCAGCGGACGGAGGGGAGGATGGCGATGAGCAAGGAATGAGGACTATACGGGATCTCAGATTAGATGAATTGAACCGCCCATGGCGACAATCACTCGGATTTCGAGCTCGTAGTCTCGTACTATAGTGAGCTTCAAAGGTAGCGCGTAGAATCTATGTCTACGATGTACGAATTGAGGTCGATGCGAACCAAGGGACTTGGCTAAAAAGCAGGACGTGTACAAGTGGTAAGCACTTATGTGTACGGCGAGATCGTGTAGTGACTATAGATAAACATAAAGTAGTAACAGGCGTATAAACTGCACGTTAGGATTTTGATATGACTACTAAGATCAGACGATCGTGTTGAATTCACGCAATAAAGACGAGAGCAAATTTCAACCGTCGATGAAATGAAAGGGTTCGGAATGGTTGGCAACCGGTCGCCCATGATCTATGCTGGAAAAGGGATGGGGGGAATGGGGAGTCGAAGGAAAGAACGGGCGAATGAACGCACGTAGAACTCAACTGCAGACCGCTGAACCTCCGAGAACTGGTCCGCCGTCATCTGACCATCCGTTTTGCGGACCTGTAGAACTGCCTCTGGACAACCGGGCCACCGCGATAGTACTTGAGCAAACGCTCGAAGAAAGCGTTGACACCCTTCCCATCCCTCGTCAGGAGAAGCGCACCAGCAGTATTGCCGGAGATCCGGTTCGAGCGAGGGCAACACCGACAGACCGGACGACGGCTCTCCCCAGATACCCGAGATCAGCATCTCGCGCTCCCACTTAAAACGTTCGGGCCAGTCAGAGGTGTTAACCAGGAGATGGTCGAGCGCCATCAAATCTGCTCGGAAGTTCAGCTCGTGTGACTCCCAGAGCAGCGTCGCTCTGATCGCGGGGTTTGTCGTGATTGAATCCGCGTCAACGGTGAGGCTCTCGAGCGAGACAGTGATATCGGCAGAATAGGGGTCCACGTGTCCGACCTGGTGGAAGAGCGCGCCGACCTCATTTCGCTCCTCGAGCCGTCTTTTCGACCGACGAGCGTCCGAGGTAGTCCCTCCCGACCGCACCGATGTCTGTGGTTCGTAATCTCCCCAGAGCGCAGCTCGCCATTCGGTGATCGACAAAGGCTTGCTCGACAGCGTCTTGTCGAAGAGGCGAGCGCGACAAAACTCGCGGATGCGGGCCAGGTTGTGGAGATATCGGAACGCCTTCTCGTCCACGCGAGCGCGTTCGGGGTGCGCAGAGTTTTCGGGCACTGGAGCTTTCGCGCAAACAGTGTCAAGCAGGAATGGTGGCGGATAGAAGTACAGCGCGGAGTTGGAAGTTTGCGGGACCGGTGAAACAGAGCGCAGCGCGGCAGTCCATACAGGCGCGGGTTCGCAGAACGGCGATGGGAGAAAGCTTCGGGATGGATGTTGTGGGACCGACGACATCGTGGCATTATGTTCCGCAGAGGAAGTCCCGTCGCGCGCCGCCTGTTCCGCTGCGTGCTTGCGCCTTCTGCGTCTCGAACCCTTCGACGATGAGGATCCGCCATCCGTAGTAACAGCGGCACGCATGGCCAACTGCGTGACATCCTTGTTCGCCTCCTCGATCCGTGCGCGCTTGCTTTCCGGAATTCCGTGAGGAATCTTGGGAACCGTGGCCAGGTTCATATACTCCAGATGCGACCCGCCAAGATGCTTTGAGACGGACATCAACATACCAGTCAACCAATTCCCCGTAACGTTTGGTGCAGCAACAAACGATCCAGTATTGTGGAGGATCGGTGGGCTGCACGGCGAGATCGACATGTCGGACGGTAGACCTTCGGGATCAACGACCCTCCAGACAACGAGCTCCTGAGTCAGCGGCTGGATGAGCCACACAGGGAGACCAAGTCGGCACCACGTCTGCGCATCAGTGAGATCGCGGACGAAACCGCCCAGGACAGGGAGCAGGGTGGTGCTAAAATCGACGGTCGACTCTAGGCGAGGGACAACCAGTTCTACGTACGCCTTCAGTCCGGACAACTCCAGACAGAGACGTTGGACATGAGCTGCCACGGCGATAGCGGTCCTGCTGTGCGACGCGACGTAGGTCATCCTGTCGACCACTTGCCGGAGAAGCATCACCAGAAAGTCTCCGTAGCGTTGCACGTTCTCCCGCACGTTCTGCGTCGCGTGGAACCGTTGGATGGCCATGTTTGCAGCTTTGGTGAGCTCGTTGCGAGTCTCCTGGTTGATGAACCCGAGCCCCTTCACCATCAACTCGACACGCTCGGACCAATCGGACGGGGGGTACAGCGACTTGAACAATATCCGAGGTAGATGGGGAAGAGCTGGCTGGCGGGGGATGCAGGCGAGATGCATCATGCCATCGACGTAAGGCTGGGGCCACCGTGAGTACTCATGTAACCCCCACCGGCCGTCCTCGTGGGTATTGATGACTCCCTTGGGGACAGGATAGTCCGGGACGAAGTCCATATTCGGCGAGGTGAAGATGAATCCATCCAACCCGCCGCGGGACGCAACCTTTCCCTCCCAAGCCTTGCACACCCGCGGCGCTGTTTGATACCCAATTCAATTTCCAATAGTTGGTGTGCATCAGCGACACACACACCTATACCCGTGCGGTTTGCGACTAGGGGGATGGAAGGACGGAGTGCTGGATGAGGAGAGGCATGGAAGGAATGACTAAAGAGACCAGTCAATGAAAACGAGGATGTCTACCGGCTACACGGCTCACCTTTGTAGTTCCATAAGAGATTTCAATCCAACAATCCGCCCGGTTTGGTTTTCTTGAGATGTGCCAGAAGTCCTGCGCGAGTGACGTGAGTGTCTCATAGAACATCATCGTCAGCAAAGGACGAACTGTTCCACGGGAGTTTGACAACTCTCGAGGGCCACGGGCTGTGTAGCTCGACGCTCTTCCGGAGAGCCAGAAAACAGGTCTTGAGAGGTAGGTCGTGAACGATCCCTTGACCTGACAAAGGTCAGGCGACACATGAATGCACCATAGCAACAGGCGCACATTTCATCTGCCCACAGAGGTGGCCGTTCATTGGGACTCGTTTCATTTCTTGGCTCTAACGGCATTTCGGTAGATAGCTTGTGCTGTATAGCTTGTTGTATGAAAACCTTTGAAAATAGACATATAATCAACGGAACTGAATATGTCTGAAAGAGCCTGGATGGGCAACGAACCACGGTGGCGTGCAGGAAACTTGGTGGAATCTGAGTGGCCCGCCCGCACGCCCGAGCTTCAAGGAGATTGAAATCCTTCGTGATCCAAGGTGGGCACGGGGAGACGAACGGGGAGGGGGAGTAGGTTTGCAAACTCGCGTGCCTTTGCTCGTTCGGAACTATAGCTATGAAACACAGTTAACGAAGTACATGCAAATCAACACTCACTCACCCGCGTCCTTTTGGTTGTCCTCCTAACACGCCGTCCTCTTTTTCCTTCTCACTACCATAAGATGATGCTTCCCCTCCCCTCTTATCGAGCTTTAAATGTATAGCGAACTGTAGCGGCAGGGATAGACGTGACGGGTAGATAGAGAGCAAGTCTATAGTGGGGCTGGTGCAGATCGTGGTGATGGTAGACACTCATCTCGGAGGCTGCTGGTTCAGTGAGGTCTCTGCCAAGTCCAATCTAGTCCAATCTGGTAACCTAAGCGCCGTCGGACCCGCATTGAGCAGCGGAGCCCAGGCCTGAGGCTCGCTTGATTTTTCGGGGAGTGGATAAAGGAAAACTACTGTCAGCCTTGCAAAGCTTGAGGATAGTTATAGTTATATTCTCGGGAATAGTCGGTCCACAATTTGGAACGACATGTGGCAGCATAGTTCAATCCACACTCGGAGTCGGCAGCCAGTGCGGCGGCGGCGGCGTCGTGACTGAGGCACTCCCGGGTCTGACGGACGAGCCTGAGGCCCGCATAATGGTATCACAACATAGTCCGATGCTAGCATTAATCCATAGATATGGCAGTTACAATATTGACGAGTCCGCTACTTCTACTTCGTCGTGAGAGACTCTACAAATAAGTAGGTATGACTTGACTAGTAAAGAATGTTCGGTGCAAACTGCTGAGGGCAAGTCCGGAGCACGAATGCCTGCATCCATACATAAATAGGTCGTACACGTAAAAATGAAGGAGTGGAATGCCAGCGATTAGCGCGTCTACGATGGCGACTCGTAGTAAAAGCCGCCAACGCGATAACGACAACACGTAGCAAGTAAGTACGACACGACCAACGGCCACGAGTGGCGGGAACAAAAGTGAACGAGCGAATGATTTATGTGCACCTTGAGTGTCCGCGATGGTGAAGAGAGGACTAGGGAGTAGCGAAGCAGATGGAGGCCGAAACGAGAGACTGGGCCAGAGGGACGCCGCGCGGCGCCTTGAGCTCATGCCAATCCCTTCGCCGCAGCTGCCGCTTCCTCCGCTGCGATCCGCTTCGTAATGGCAAGGTCCTACCAGGACAAGGTCAGCGGCCAAGTCCATATTACCAGCTACTAGACAGCAGCAGCACTCACCGGACTTGGGGAGAACTTCGACTTCGCACGTAGCGCCGGCCCGTACCTGTAAAACAAGAACGGGCTCGGGGCGAGAAGCAGTCCACACAGCCCGACGACCGTGCACGACCAGCCGATCCCCAGCGCTAGGAACATCTGCAGCGTGAAGAGCGGGAACGCCGCGCCGACACACGAGCGCATGATCGTGTTCGCTGAAAACGCCGATGCGGCGTACTGCAGGTACGTGTCGACGAGGTACGACAGGAAGCTGTTGAACACGAGCGAGATGCTCGCCCCGATCGGCACCGTCGCCAGCGCGGGCACGATCCAGTGGATGTGCGGGTACTGACCCGTCCACCCGAGCCAGAACGCACCGAGGACGAGCGACGGAGCACCGATCATCGCGCCGTAGAGGCGCTCCTCGGGGGGCGGGAAGCCGCGGTACTTGCCAATGAGCACGGTGTAGCGCTTGGAGAGTACGATGGTGAGGTATGCGCCGATGGTCGTACCGATGCCGATGCCAATGAAGACTAGCCCGACCTCTCTGATGTTGAAGCCGCGGGTGGTGATGAAGATGAACGGGATGGCTTCGAACACTGTGGTGATATTGCATTTAATATTAAGTCGCGTTTAGAGAGGGCGAACGGGTAGGTGACTCTGACTCACTTGCGTACAGGACGCCATACATGAGGGAGATGTAGACTGTGACAAGGAGGAGGATGGGCTCAAAGATGAGCATCTGAACTGGGCGGTAGAGTGTGCGGTGGAGGACGCCACTCAGCGACCAGTCTGATCGCTCGTGTTCTGCGTAAAACTGGCTGTTCGCCTCCGGATCGGCCTTGCGAAGCCTCTTCGCCTTCCACTGAAGGATAACAGGGGCATACGTCTCGGGAAGGAAGAGGAAGGCTAGCACGGTGCAGACACCGGCGAAGATCATCATGATCCAAAATAGCCATCTCCAGCCGAGGGGGCTCATAAGTACGCTGTTGGACATCATGTGAGAAAGGGGGGTCCTTATGTTAGGAAAACGACCAGAAATACTTACAATCCGCCTACAATAGGACCAAGTACAGGACCGATAAACACACCGGCCGAGAAGATCGCCGTCGCGATCCCCCGGGTTGCGGGATCCCACAAGTCAACCATGACACCTCCACAAATCGTCAAAGGTGCGCAAGCGAAAACACCAGTAAGGAAGCGAGTGACAAAGAAAGTCGTCATGTCTCGAGCGAGAACTTGGCCCAGATGCAAGACGAGGTAAATGGCAAGACCGATACGAAAGATGATTTGGCGGCCGAAAAGCTCTGAGCCAGGGCCCCAGAGAAGAGGACCGACAATATAACCGCAAAGGAAAATGGAGGTGACGAGGTACCCAACCTCGGGGTTGACGCCAAACTCTTTCGCGATGTAGGTACCCGCACCGCTTGGAGCTGACGACGCGAAGGTCCTAAAGGGGACATCAAACAGGGAACTCGGGTGCAGGAGTACTAAAACACTCACACGTTGATCGTCAAGAGCACGCACAGGACTGTGATCCCCCACTTCCTTCGGAGAGACCAGTTTTGGGGGTTTTCGGGATCGTTGGGCCCATCCCAACCGACCAAGTCAGGATCCGGTGAAGCGACCTCTTTCGATGGAGGTAGGACGGCTCTGCGTTTCGGATAGGGCTTTTGAGGATCGTCTCCGCCATACTCTTCTGTACGGGTCTCTTCTCGTTGAAGGCTATCCTCGAGTAGAAGGTGGAACTGGGAAGGGTTGTGCAAGGTGGTTGTTGAAGAGTGTAATGATGAGAGACTCGGCATGAAAGGATAGGTGCGCGACATAGAGGAAGGATAACGTCCCTCCCAGTCAGCAGGGAAAAACAGATCGACGGAACCAGCCTCCAGAGACTTTGGTGGATGCATGTCTCGGGGCATGGTCTTTATAAGCCGGCAGGATCTGTAGGGAAATTAGGCATGCGATCAAGACAAAGTCCAGGCGGTGGTCCGGTAGTGCAGGGCGAGTAAAGGAATGTGCCAAGCGGTGTCCGTCCGACTCCGTCGAGTCGTGATATCGATGGGGGTCGTTAGGGAAGCAGCTGTGGGTACCGACAGTTTATGTACCAGTACTAATCCACATCTGCAATATCCTCGGGGCAGTGTTAAATCTGGTGGAAGGACCCCTGGTTAGTTGCGATTAAAACTTTCCGCACTATTATACTACTATTATAGCTAGGCAAGATGGACACCATGTGTCTGCATGGCGGTCAATGATGACTGCGAGTCGTCTCCGGTTCCGGCTGTCTTAGGTGCCGGCGTCTCTGATTCAAGTTTGAACCGCATCAGGATGATGTTACTTACGAAACAACACGTACTTACCGTCCTTACAGGCTACAGCCAGTACACTGAATCCAGCCAGACCAACTTCGCCCAAAAGTGCAGAAGGACAACCGAGGTCGACGTTACATAACACGCGATTCCTTCCAATTTAAATTCAATTTCAAATTAGCCTCGAACCAACACATCAGCGGAGTGTGAAAGGGAGAGAGATAGAATCGCCATCACCGGATCTCGGCTGGGTTCGAGCCTACCATTGGCTCGGAGATGGCCAGCAAATTTGCTCACCCGAAGCCCGAGACGGCCCCTGACGGCCCGTTGTGCCGCTCGTCGAGTTTTGTGTCTCGCTCACCGTCCACCACGACTTCCACCAACGCCCCGCCACGAAACCCTTCCCCGCCCATACACATGATACAGGCCATCCCCTCCACGTCTGCAACTGTTCCCGTGCTCTGTGAGCTTACGAATTCCAGCCTTAGTCCAAGGCCGCATTCTCTGGCGTCGAGTTCTCGATGCACGTAGTCCAGAATGCAAGACTCGCAAGGGTAACTGGTACCAACCAAACCGACCACAAGACCAACCGCGTGGCCTGCAAGATCAATAAACAAAGCCCATGGCCCAAAGTCGTCCTCACTTTGACCCTTTTCATTCGAGTGTTGTTTATCCCGCCATTGTCGCCTTCGACGCTTTGCCTTCCCCCGCAATCATGGTCTGGAGGCTTAAAAGGAACGACGAGGTGAAGGCTCGAAGCATTCTGCTCCTCCATCGCACACCATTACCATTCGTGTGTATTCGCACTACTCCTACATGCCAAGCGTCGTTCAAGGTGAGTAGTCACTCTGCTCACCCAACCCGTCCACTCACACCGGCAGTATACACAGACCATGTCCAATCCAAGGCATCTTACGCGGCGGACCTGCCCCGTAAGGTCCTTCAGACAATCTTCGAGGTCCTCCGCGCCGAACACCACTGCACGGACACCCGCGACCACGGCTTCCTCTCTCCCTGGATCCCCGCCACATGGGTCTCCCGCCACTGGCGCGCCGTCGCGCTCGCGACACCTCACCTCTGGAGCTGGATCGACATCAATGGCCGCCACTGCGACCCCGACGCGATCGCGACCCTCCTCACGCGCTCGGGCGATGAAGACCTGAGCGTGTCCCTCGACGGCCAGGCGATGGACATGGTCGCGGGGTGCGCGATGGCCCTCCCCGTCGCGCCGCGCATCTCGCACCTCTCCATGTGCATGGAGGAGGCGCATGCGCCACTCGTCGAGGAGCTCCTCAGGCACGTCGGGGAGCGGCTCGGCACGCTCCAGGTGTACTGCGAGGACGAGGCGCAGGAGCGCGGTATCGCACTGGACCCGACGCAGGTCCCCAACCTCCGCACGTTGTCCGTGCGGAACATCTTTGTGCACCCGACGGCGGAGCTCCGCGGGCTGAAGGACCTCACCCTGGAGCAGATGTGGGACGTGAACGTGAACGGGCGGATGGATGTGGGCGAATACGTGTACGGGATGCTCGCGGTATGTCCTGACCTGGAGACCTTGGACATCGAGGACGCGCTGCCGCATGCGGCGTCCGTCGAGGTGGGGGCGTACCCCCAGATCACGTTCAAGAAGCTGCGCTGGCTGTGGGTCAGCGAGCTCGCGGCCGACCTGCCCGCGAACCTCGCCAAGTTCGTCGTCCCGCCCTCGGCGAGCGTCAACATCACCGCGCGCTACGATGGCTGCCTGCCCGAGTCGTTCGAGACAGCCACCGTGATTGGAAAGGAGCACGAGCAAGACAGCAATGCGGTCCTGCCGATGAACACGTTCCCTACGAGCAAGTTCGAGAACTTCCCGTCGCTCGCCGACACCATGGACCTGTCACTCCGGCTTGGCACACCCTGCTCCATCGGGGACATCCACATCGAGGGCGGGAAATGGCAGGTGACGATCCCCTCGCTCGACGACGAGAGAAGGCAGATGAACCGCCTTCCCGAGCTTCTCGAGCACGTCTACACGGCGTTCCCGACGGCGTTCATCGACCCGTCGAAGATTGTCTTCCTCGAGCTGCACATTGCCGAGGCCATGCCGGAGTACGACGGCTGGGCGGAGATGCTTGCGCAGTTCCCCAATGTGGCGGCGCTGACGATTGGGGGCCGGAACGCTCTCAACGAGGTCGTGATCGCGCTGAAGGGGGATGGGAGTAATGGAAGCGGGAACCTGCTGCCGAAGCTGATGCAGCTCACGGCGTGCTTGGCAGTGCGGAAGACCGCGGTGACGAAAGGAGACGCAAGGGCATTTGGGATGCTGTTGAAGGAGAGGGCGGCACAAGGGAAGATGCTGGCGAGCTTGATGGTGAGGGTGCCGGACAGCCCGCTCAACAAGGCGACCGTGCACCTTGCCAGCGCGTTGGTTGCTTATATGGCGGTGAGAGGCGCGAGGGCGAGGGTGGTGAAGAAGGACTGTCCGACGTGCCATGGCGTTGAGGCGCATCATCATGAAGCTTACTTCGAATAGGCGACAAGCATTGTGTAACCTATGTTCAGGAAGACTGATTGTATCATATCATGCATCTCGTATCGCAAAGTGAGACTTAACAGTGAATACAAGATATATTTCGCATCATGACGAACGACCTCACTGGCGCACGACACATGTGGATGCCACAGTAGGACTGAAAGCTGAGGCCTGAGGGCGAGTCACCACCACTCCTCGGTGATCCATGATCGTCAGCCCAAAGATACTGTAGCTTCCCGCAGTGCGCCGTTTGCCCACGGTCGATCTCCGCATGGTGGCAGTTAGATATAATTTGGTTAGTGCGTCATCGCAACTGCCATGATCTTGATATCTATTCAAGCATCCCGTTCCCTCAGAAGTGAGGATAAGCTAGGTCGGCACTGTGTAGAGGTGTGGCGCACCTTGATAATACACGCAGTAATCTCCGGGACACAGTACGAAGCAGTGGGACAGAGTTGTCTTTGACGGGACTACCCTCGATCGGTTTATGTGGACTGTTATACGGCGGCTCGATGTCGACTGGCTTCAAGTAGAGCCTGGCGTCAGGCCGCCCCATCAAGTTTGCGATCCCGCGGAGAACGTCTTTGGCGTTGACGGGTCCCAGAACGTCATTGTTAAAACCTAGTGATTCCGTGCAGTGAGTCAACGTGCGCCGATGCCAGTCACGGAATGGGAGCCAGTTACAGTTACCCACAGGCCAAACGCTCTTTCGGCCACTAGATGAAAGTATCTGCCTGGCGATCGTGAACGACCGCGGTTTGACGGGCCAAGGCAACTCGGAAGTTAGCCTTAGGTGGTGGAAGCATTTGAACTGTGGGTGCGAGGACAGACGAAGTAAGTAATGCGAGAATTATTGGAGAACTTACGCATCATCCTAGTGCTCCGTCGATGATTCTTGTTGGAGGCTCTCATGCCTGGCATGTAGGGTTGGCATTGGCGGAAATCGGGGGAGGTTGGGCCCCCGGAATCCGATCGTCCTCTTGCCGGGGGGCATTCTAAACTTGTGTTTGGGTCAGGAGCTCGAGAATGAAGTTGAGGTCTGGAACGTTGTTGACGCGATCCCTTGAGCGAAGGCGTGTTATCCGACGCTCATCAATTGTTAAGCTCCGCCTGTAATTCAGCCCGGAAACCGATGGCCGGGCTGAAGGGCACCTGACATATGTAACCGCTGAGCAGAAACATGGATGAGCGATGCAATGCCCGCAGTGGTAATGAGGTTAATGGCGATTCGATTGGAGCCCCGACAGCAGCCCTATCAACGGCCTAGAGAATTGGATGTCTACAGCATGCCTGCGCCTCTCCATCTCTGAAATCCCGCACATTCCGTATAAGGTCCTCTCGCTTGAACTGAACCAAGGGGTGAAGAGGAAGGTAGAGGGTTCGCGCGGGGAGTGCTGGTCGTGCAATGACGCCTAGACCGAATGACGAATCCATACCCGCGGGAAGTGGGCAGATCCTGACCCATTCATCGCAAAAGGACGATGTATTGTGGTACATACATTATAATGAAACTTCTTCGCTCCCTTCGACATTGCCCTCACTTGGGCTCTGCGACAGTGCCACACTCGGAACACTTGCGGATCGACTCGTTGTTGATCCAATTCTGGATGACGGGCTTAAGTTGTGTGCCGAGGTCCGTACAGTGGAACGCATCTTCGCGGATGATCGTGGGCTTCTCGTGCTTGCCAGACTTGCAGTACCAACGCAGGCGGTCTGAGATATTTGACCATAAGCGAACGGGGAAGGAAACACGGTGAGAAACGGAACGAAACTCACCGATAGAGCCCTCTGGACGGACACGCTCGACCACGATCCCGATGGTGTTGGCAAATCGGACGGGATTATGCGGGGTGTTGGCTGCGGAGCAAAGCCAGTTCAAGCACGATATTTTCGACGAATGACACACGGCTGAGTGAGCTTACCTGGGAGGAGAAACATCTCGCCTTCTTCGATCCGAATGTCCCTAAACTCCTCGCCGTCGACCACACGGAGTAGCATGCCGCCCTTATGCTGGTAAAACCATTCCTACATCCAAACAGGATTCGGCATAAACCCAATGCAACCTTGGGAATGCATGGAGTTGACATTACCTCAGTTTCGTTTACATGGTAGTCGTTGCGCTCATTGGGGCCGCCGACGACCATGATGGTGAAGTCCTTGCCGGAGTAGACGCAGTAATTGTTCACGGGCGGCTTCAGGAGATGGCCATTCTCGTTAAGCCACTTAGGAAAGTTGAGCGGAGGAGCAAGAGGCATCGCTGGTAGTCTTGCCGGAGTCTTGAAGTAAATCGGAGGCAGAGTTTCTCGAGCAGGCGGCAGTTACTGTAAGTCATGAGTCAGACCACCGGCAGATCCCGTCGATAGGGCAATCACGCTGGAAGAGAGCAGTCTGAGTGTGTAGAAGTCATGAAGGCCAAGTCCACAGCTTGGGTTTGTGAGGCAACAAAGCAGCGAAGGTGAGGTGCAAAGAGTACGGTGACTTGACGCCAAGTCGACGCTAAACATGAAAGCTTGAACGGCTGCCGCGCGCAGTCTGCCACTGTGACACTCTGTGACACTCGCCCACATACGATGCGTGACGCCGCGTGACGCGCCTTGCCAAACGCGCAACTTGAACGCGTCCTCCGACTCCACTGTCCAGCTCTGAGATCGGAGTCCCTGAGCCCTCGTCCGCAACCCACGCTGTACCTGTAATCACTCGCCCCACTGCGCGCTGCTTGACTCTCCATTTCTATCTTCGAGCGTATTCACCGGCCGAAAGTATGTCGTCCCGAAAGACGTCCAAAGCACCCAGAAAGCCCAGTGGCGCGAGCTCGTCGCGCGCGACTCAATCCGGGGGGAGCGAGAGGAGCTGCATGGAGCCTCCCACAAAGAAGGCCAAGACGAAGCCTCTCATATCCGTAAGTATTCGTTGTCCCCTGACCATTCGGTCAAGTATGCATCGTGACATCCGCAAGCGTACAGCTTGCCAGACCTCCCATGTTCGACCTTAGCGGTATTCAACCTTCTCCGCAACCTAAGGCGAGCCAGTCTAAGCTAAGCCAGCTTAACCAACACAAGCAGAACCAACATACGGATTCGAAAGGGAAAGGGAAAGAGAAGGTGCAATCAGAGCCCCCTGGTGCGTTGTAACCCACCCTGTTTGCAGACCATCCATTCACCCTTCTGCTAGATACCCGTCTATGGGTTGACCGCCATGAGCCGACAAGCGAAGTATGCCCTATCATATGCATACAGAAGCCAGCTTACAACTATTTAGGAAGACCTTGCCGTTCACAAGCGCAAACTGCAAGACGTCCGTCATTGGCTACTGGAGGCACTCGGGAATGACCCTTCGGGGAAGCTAAAAAAGTACAGAGTATGTCCAAATCACCGTTGGCATCGCACCATTCCTTACCAAGGCCCTATAATAGCGCATCCTTGTGCTCACCGGACCCGCCGGAACAGCAAAGACGGCAACCATACAAGTACTCTCCCGCGAGATCGGCTTTGACATTCTCGAGTGGAGAAACACCATGGCCGAGCAGTTTTCCCGGTCAGAAGGCGAATGGAATGGCATTGAGTACGAAGGCTCCGCGGACAAGTTCAGGACTTTTCTTGGCCGAGCATCGACTTGCCGTCCCATCTTCGCGTCACAGTCCTCAACCCCACAAACGCAATCCACTCAGGGCTCACGCATATCCGCAAGCTCTGCCTCGTCTACCAGCACAGGCTCATCGCGCCAACGGGTCATCCTCCTCGAAGACCTTCCGAACATCCTTCATTCCGCTACTCAGTCTTCGTTCCACGCTGCCCTCCAAGATTTTGTCGAAGCGCCCGACGGCGGAGCCGCGCCTCTCGTCCTTATCATAAGCGATGCTGGTTTGCGGGGCGAGGATGGTGAAGAGGGAGGCGCACGATGGAAATCTCGGAGCAAGGAGGCTATGGACGTGCGGAACGTCCTCCCACCAACCCTTTTGAGGTCGCCATACGTCACACAAATCAAGTGCGTGGATCCCTGCGCACAGTTCGCTTTGTCGATTGTTGACTAGTACATACATAGCTTCAACCCCATAGCCACCACATATATGCGCACAGCGCTGAAGGCCATGCTTGACCGACACTTCGCGTCCTTTCCTGCTGTCGAAACGCGCCCCACGAAGGACGTCCTCGACCTGATCGTCGAATCTTCGAACGGTGACATCCGCAGCGCCATCAACGCTCTCCAGTTCGCGTGCACTGCTGATCATAGCTCTCACAAACCGGCCAAGGGGTCGAAGAAGGCGAAAGGCCCATCAGCGACTGTGATGCTCGAAGCTGTGACCCGTCGAGAGCAGAGCCTGGCCTTGTTCCATCTACTGGGAAAGATCATGTACAACAAGCGTGAGCCGTTTCATCTTCTGTGTGTGGGCTTTCCGGACTAATATGCGTCTGTCATACAGGTAAAGGTGACCCGCCCGCCCAGTCCGCGTCTGCGAAAGACATCCGGCGGGACAAGGAGATCGACGCCGCCCTGAAAGACCCACCTCCTCTCCCACCGCACCTTAAAGACTATGAACGCAAGACGAGCCGTGTCGAGGTCGAGGTACGTTAGCGTAGTGGTCCCTGTTGTCCTTCGTCGTCCGACCCAACTTCCTCCCAGACGCTATATGCGGACACCCCTATCGACGCGTCGCTTCTTTCGCTGTACATCCACCAGAACTACACGCAATATTGCACCACACTTGATGAGTGCGAGGCTCTTATGGATTCCTTGAGCTGGGTGGACTCTAGCGGCGGCGAAAACGTACGTCGGCATCGCACACACTCCGTTGCCTGCTCAACAAATGCTGAGGATGGTGTGTAGTGGTACCAAGCGAACCCGCATCAGTTCCATGTTGTCGCGCTCGGGACGCTGCATGCGCTGCCAAGCCCCGTTCCGCGTCGCGGCCAGAAGCCGTTCAAACCAGCGTTCTTCGAGACGCTCAAGCAGCAACACGAGGCTGAAGATGGAGTGCGAGATGTGCAGTTGTGGTTGCAACGAGTACGTTCGCTCTTTCCTTCTACATCTGAGAGCTTATGCTCATCCGATCGTCGCCACAGCTTGGGAGCTCGCCAGTTTCGTCGTGGGGTTCACGAGACGTGGTGCTGGGCATCGGCTCGCTATGGCGCGCGGGCGAGAGAGGAGGTATGAGTGTCATTGTCTCGTTGCATCATCGTAGATGGAACACCGACGAATGATGTGCTTTAGGAACGTACGCCGAGCCAATACCTCCCACCCATCGCAATTTTTCGCAGCTGGAGTTCGCGCTCGCGACTGGCGGCCTCCCCGAGATCGCGCAAGAGGGCGAGACGGCGCCCGACTTGCCCCCGCCCCAACGCGAAGATCGGCCCTTGGCTGAAGAGAGCATCACGGGAAGCTATCTGTCCGACGATGACATCGAGGAGTGGTAGTGCGTCTTCAAGGTTCAACGTCTGACTGTCTTGCGCATCGTCGGTTTCGGTTGTCCACCATAATGCAGACGTCGACGTCTTGTATCCACAATCGGGGCTCTGGAAGACGCACACAGGCACGGGTCAAGCCGTCCAGCATCACCCCTTGCCCGGCACTCTGTCCATTCTGTCCACGGTACCTCGAACGCTCTCGTGCCTTCCATGCCGCCAAGCACGCCGTTGGTTGTGCCCGCTCCGGCTGCCGCTCACCGAGATGGAGCGGCGGGACGCACTCAAAGACGAAGAGGGATGGGAAGGGCAGAGGGAGGGGGAGCTGCACGAGCACCTCCGCCCAGGCATCGTACTCGGCAATGTGTTGCCAGACGTGCAGTTCGAAGGAGACGATCTTCGTCAGGTTTGGCGAGTGCTGTGGGGAACGCGGTGATGACATGCTCCAGGAACGCGAGATCGAGACATTCAGTCAGATTGGTAAACCACATCTACCACGTCGAGACGTAAAGGCCTTGTTCAATGTCGGTTACGTGCTTCCGGCGTCAAATATCGGAGTCGGCGCCCGCAGGCGTCATCATAGCGGTGGTCCACAAAACAATACTGCACATTCACCTGGTGTGACCACCTCCCAGATATTTTCGTAGCTTTTGCGAGCAGTGGAAGAATTATGACGGCGTTCATGTGCCAGAGTGACGAAAGGTATATATACTTCATTGCTTTAACTACACCAGTTCGCAACATAGCGCACGCATAAGCAACCTATGCCCAACACCGCGACCGCACACCGCTGACCACGACGACGACGATCTAGCCAGCACTCTAACTCTAGTGCTCTACTACGTAAGCTTGTTGTGGAGGATCCGCGTCTCCTTGAGGGCTTGCAGCTTCTCCGCAATCACATCCAGCGGCAGCGTCTCGGTGCGCGCCTTGGTGCCCACATCGTCGCGGTTGCGCACATTGACCGACCGGCTGTCGACCTCCTCCTGGCCGACGACTGCACAACACCCCAACGTGTCATCAGCAAACAACGTCGCCTGCGTATAGCTATATAAAGACCTACCGAGGATAAAGTTGTACTGCGCGATTTCGCCGTTGCGGATCTTCTTCGGGAGCGTGTTCTCGCCGTTGTCGACGTCGACGAATAGCCCGAGCTTCGTGAGCTTCTCCGCCACCTCCGATGCGTACTCTCTCTGCAAATGCAAGACACGTCAGCGTCCGGTCCCATTTGAAACCATCCAGACCCCTCTGCCCTAAAAAAAGAAAGAGAAAGAGCACGATTACTCACGTAAGGCACCGCAACGGGTACGACGAGCACCTGGCGCGGTGACAGCCAGAACGGCCACTTGCCCGCAAAGTGCTCGGTGGTGATCGCGATGAACCGCTCCAGGCTGCCCAAAATCGCCCGGTGGATCATGACCGGGCGCGGGGGCGGGCGGCCCGCGTCCGCCGCCGCGGCCTCGTCTGCGGCGCGATACTTGAGGTTGAACCGCTCGGGCAGCTGGAAGTCGAGCTGGATCGTCGCGCACTGGAACGATCGCCGGAGCGCGTCCTTGATCTTGATGTCGATCTTGGGGCCGTAGAACGCGCCGTCGCCCGGGTTCAGCTCCCACTTGCCAGGGTAGAACTTATCCAGCGCCTTCTTCAGTTGCTGTGGTGTTGATGGTCAGCCGTGTACATGCGCGAGGGGGGAGGGGCAGGGGCAGGACATACCTCCTCGGCCTGGTTCCAGGTCTCGATCTCGCCGAGGAAGTTATCCGGGCGCGTCGAGAGCTCGAGCACGAAGTCGAACCCGAATAGGCCGTAGATGTGCTGCATGAAGTCGAACAGCGCCGCGATCTCCTCCTCGATCTGCGTCGGCATGCAGAACACGTGCGTGTCGTCCTGCACGAACCGCCGCACACGCGTGAGGCCCGTCAGCGCGCCCGATGCCTCGTTGCGGTGGAGGATGCCGAATTCTGCCATGCGGATAGGCAACTCCTTGTACGACCGGTCGCGCGAGTCGAAGATGAGACAGTGGCCGGGGCAGTTCATCGGCTTTAGCGCCCACTTCTCCTTCTCGACGTCGAGCGTGAACATGTCATCCCTGTAGTTCTGCCAGTGGCCGGACGTCTCCCACAGCTTCGAGTTGTACATATTGGGTGAGATGACTGTAAGGCACGTTAATAGGATGAATAAGTTAAGGGAAGTAAATGCGGGTACCTTCTTGGTATCCACGCTTGAAGTACTCTGACTGAACGCGCATATAGTGAGCATACGATACATCCTTGAAACTGACGACACTTACACGCATGAGCTCAACAAGCGTGTTGTAGATTCGGGTACCGTGAGGCAGGAAGAAGCAGCTGCCCGGGCTAAGGTCGTTGAAGAAGAACAGTTCTTGCTCCTGTAATTGGGAAGGCGCGCATGGGATCAGCTCCGATCCTTCCACCAAAGCACGATCGACGCGATGGTACCTTGCCGATTTTCCTGTGATCGCGCTTTGCAGCTTCCTCAAGGAAGACCTTGTACTCTTTGAGCTGGGCCTTATCTGGGAACGAGATACCGTACACGCGCTGGAGGGAGTCGTTCGCAGCATCGCCCAGGAAGTAGGATGCGGAGTTCTAAACGGAGATAATGTCAAACTACTACGCACAACGTTCTGTTCCCGGTTGAACGCACCTTCGTGACCATGAATGCCTTGATCTTGCCAGTATGGGGGATATGGGGGCCGACACAAAGATCTACCATCGGTCCGCAGCGGTATACAGTGGTAGACGTGCCGTCGGGAATCTTGGACTCGATGATGTACTTCTTGTACTTGTTATACTGCATGCCTCATCCAGTAAGCTCGCCGTCGCATGAACATATACCTGGGACGTACCCCAAACATTTCGAGCAACGTCTCCTTCGGGACGACGAGACGTTCGAACTTCTGCTTTTCCTTGATGGCCAGGTCGGCGACCTTCTCGAGCGCGGGGTAGTCGCTGTTCACAACTGGTCTGCGATCGTGCGATGTTTATTGGACAGCGAAGGCACGACACTTCCGGAGGATGCTCACCTGTCGGCGATGGCCATCTCGTAGAAGAAGCCGTCTTCTGTCGGGGGGCCGATGCACAAGTGGCAGCCATAGTGACGCTCGGAGGCCTCGCCGAGGACGTGTGCGGACGAGTGCCAGAAGACACGCTTCCCTTGAGGCAGAGTGAATACGAAGTTTCATGAGTCAACCTGTTTTGTGTCGGACCGACCTTCCGGGTGGTCAAAGTCGAGTAGCTCTAATGACACGGAGGCCACGAGGGGACGCTCGAGATCCCACAGCTCACCGTTCACCTGGTATGATAGTCAGCGACACATCATATGCGTCAGGTAGAGTACATTATGTGAAAGGATGAACTTGGACGGGGATAACCACGGAACGTCGTTTCATTCGGACCCTCGGGGTGCTATCTGCACAACCGCAGCCTGTGGAGAGGGATACGGATCGGATATATTCGTCCAGGGTACGCGTACATACCACGCGTTACCTGAACTTCCACTACCCAGGTACACGCCCAACCTCCATGGGTATGTACCCATGACTGGTAAAACCAGAATGGTCACGGGTAAACCCGAGTTTCATCCACAAACTTGCGTTGCAAGACAGAGCCGGAACCCCGTTTCCCAATGCACGCAACAACGTAATACCGCCACATGCATCTCCTCTACAACGACCCGTGGAAGAGACTGAATGTTATGGACTCACCTTTGCAATGACGACCTTGTCCGCGAGACCCTTGGAAATCTCCTTTGCAACGTCTAGCGGACTCGTCTCCCAGCTCGTCCCTTTACGCTGCGCACCGTCAGGAAGGGTGATGGTGATTTCCTGGCGGGGCTGGTCTTAAAATTCGCTGCCTGTCAGGCATGCACCATACTGCGGCTACATACTGAGACGTACTCTTGACAAACTCATCGTACTCGGTCTTGAGCTTCTCGAATATTTTGATGCGGTGATCGAAGTACTCCGGACGAGGATCCAGCTAGAAACATGTGAGGGTATGACTTGACTGTAAGCGGGAAGTAAACGGACCTCGAGGGGGAAGGCCGATACAGCGTCCTTCTTCTTGTCCTTTGTTTTCTTCGCGGCCTGGGTGTCCTTGTGTGGGGCATTGAGCGCAGGGATCTGCGCGGGATGCGACGTGGAGGCGACCGGAGAGGTCATGGATGTGGAGTGGAGGCGGACGGCAGCAGGGCAGGGACGTCGGGGGGGAGTGGATGGGCGCAAGGGACGAGTGGAGAGGGGACGGGAGAAGGCAAGCTGCTGAAATCGATGCAGCCTGAGCATTCGGACGGTTTGTTGGGATCGTCCGCGCGAGTCACTTGCTCCTTCGGTCCTCTCATCCCTCCAGGCTTATCTAATCTCGTTTACTCGCAGCTTTCACTCACTCAGTCGTCCAACGTCCAACTCTCGAGTGACGATTTCTAGATCTACCACGCGTTCCTCTCGCGTTCAAGTCCCGCACACACCATGAAATCTCATTCTAAAGGTTCCTTTCGGACCTTGGAAAATGCAGATGTTCTGGCCGAAGGTAAATTATAGGACCCCCTTGTCTGTTTCGATCTTGTCATTTTACCACCGAGGCATATGTACTGACAGGTTTAACTGCAGATACAAGGGGTAAACGGTCACCACCTTGTACCGGGTTCGACTCTATCACGCTGCACCTTCGATTTACCCTCAGCCTCTACGAGCCCGAGGATGGTTCCTGTGGTCTGCCCCTCGCGACTCATCGTCCAAGGACGGGCCTGCATTGTCCTGGGCGGATCGGAGTATCCCTGTCGTGTTCACACGTCATTTCTCTGACGGTGATCCGTTTGACAGCACCGAGTACACCGACGAATGAGGCGCAACTGCCAAGAAACGAAAGAGTGTCTTCAGTTTGATCACCGAGACGGTGGATATCCTCTTCGTTGCTCAGCATCGCGTCTTCCTGTTCATGCTCGTCTTCACCGGCCCCAGATTCCGTCTCCTTCGCTGGGATCGTGCGGGGGGTTATCGCAATTCCATCAACGGATTACTACGAGGACCCGTTCGTACTTTACGATTGTCTTTGGCGTCTCTCTCATCTCAGCGACGCTGCCCTGGGTCTCGATCCGAGGGTTACCCGCCTTCTTCCCGGTGATGTCGACTTTCTGCGGATGGACATAGCCGCGTTCCCCGACTCCAGCGATGCTGACCACACGGAGCGTGCTCTCGATGAGTGGGAGTTGCATGGCCCTAGGCCTGTCACCTTCGCCTACGTCCCTGACGCCACCCTCTCCCCCAAAAAAGAGTACAGGTTCACGTAAGGCACTCCAACGGACACGACGAACACCTGGGGCAGCGACAGCCAGAACGGCCGCCTGCCGGCAAAGTGCTCGGTGATGATGGCGATGAACTGCTCGAGGAGGCTGCCCAGGATCACGCGGTGGACCACGGCCGGCCGCGCGGGGCTAGGTATGATTTCGGTGGAAGGCCCGCATCCACCAACGCGGACGTCGTTGTATCGTAAATAATCATTTTCAAGATGCCGTTCGAAGTCTCTATATGTCGAGGTGAATGTGAAGGGGCCGTCAGTGGTTCCCTAGGGTAACCCGTACCTACTTCGTAGCCAAATGTTAGCGCTGACCCCAGGCCTTGTCGACCAAGTCTCCGACTCGAGTCTGTCTATCGAGTAGATGCATTCCTCACCTCGCTAGTGATAGTATCAGATGTCATATCACGTAAGAAATGTATTGCCCGTAGCGTCTCTGCGATGAAATAATGCAATATCCGTATTCAACGGTGTTTGAGGACTCTCGGGACATATGATACTACTGACCCTTCAGCACGTTACGCTGTTTGAAGACGACTACTCTCTGTCGCCCCAACTATGTCACAGGATGTAGTTACCCTCAAACCCCATTCCGACCACCCGTAGGCCTATGCATGTACGGAAGTGGTGTAAGACCACGGCCTCGCTCACTTCGGGTGCCAATGTTACAGGTGTATCGAAGAAGTCGTCCAACACCGTCGGGTACATGGTCTCGAAGGCATATATCTTTCCCTGAGGGTGGTATGAGTACGTAGATGAGTTTTGATAGAGTTTTAAGGGATTGCTGGAGAACTTGCCTTGTAGATCGACCATTGATACTGGTCAAAGAATCTGTGAAGGTCCGACCGCAACAATATTGCATTTTGGGGGCGGTCTGCCCCCTTTCGAGTCCGTGCATAGCTCAAGACCTCGTCTAACTTCTGGCCTTTTAAGAAATCTACCGCCTTCCCAAAATGTCAGCTTTTCGACTCATGCGCGATCTCTCAGGGTCAGAGTCACCTTCTCGGCCAATGCCAGCGGGAACACGTGTGCCACCTCCAGCGCAGTGTAATCTGTGCCTCGCTCCCGTTTCATCGCCTTGAGACGAGAAACTTGGCAACATTTATCACGAGTCCTCACGGATGTGCGTGTACTTTCACTCTGTGATATACAACTTGAAGGTAAGCATTTGTGCCAAATTTTGCGGAAAGTAATCAGTACCCGAGTGCCTGCACCTTGCTGAACAATGTCTACCATGTCGCTAAACATGGTTTTCTCATAGACAGCGGGCGCGACATATGTGATTTCGGCGAGGCTTTCCGGCTCAGTGATGATGGCGCCAGCCTCATTGGTGTGGGCCTTGAATTCGCCACCAAATAGGATATAGTGGCCGGATTTGCAGGGATTAGTGTCATTGAGTCGGAGCAATGTCGGATCTTGTTTCAGAGCTTTTTTCGTGGCGCTGAGCCTCAAGCTGAACAGTTCTCGTGGATCGGGATTCTCTGGGAAGTCTTCGATGAGATTGGCTTTCAATATGTCCTCGAAGCTGACAAGGAAATATCGGCAGATTTTTCCTTTGCTTTCTGAATAATGATTATAGACATCCTTTCAGAATTAGTGAATGATGTGGATAGTAAGCAACGTTACCACTCACGCGAGACGGGGGGAGGTACGTCTTCCAAGTCCGTCAGGGAAGGTACCAGAACAAACTTCTCAAGCCATTCGTGTAGCGTATCATAGGTCAATCTTCCTTGGTTGCTCCACACGCCTACAAGTTTTCTCAGGTGAGCATACATACTGCTCACCTAGCTAGTGTGCTAGTACTTTACCTGCCAGCAACACGGGTTGCTTCGTGAGCCCCAAAGAGGCCCAGATGTGGATGTCCCTTTGTTTCTGGTTCAGGTAGGGAGATGGCGGAACGATATCGATAGTCCGAGGCATAGTAGATCTGAGTTGAGGGGATTTGCTTCGATCTAAGAGTGGGGTATGTGGGGATTGAGTAGTGCCGATGAGCAGATATGGGCAAGTATTTATACTACCAACCCATCCCTGGACCCTGCACACACAAGGTCCCCGGAACGCAAAGATTTTTGGCATCATCAGACACGGCTCGATGCGGCAGGATTTTAGCTGTAGAATGGAAGTTACCCCAAGACACTGGTCAGTGGCAAGCTGAAGCTATAGTAGTAAGATAGCCTTAGTAGCCTAAGGGTTAACCGGGCACATCTTAGACCTGAATTGGCGAGATGTTCAGTAGAGCGGGAATTCGAGACAAACTTTTGGGTTTCAGAGAGGACTCAGGGGTACCGGGTTCACGACGGTATTCTATCAGTTTCAGAAAACATCGGAATCTCTCGGACTCAATCAGGTACCAGTGCCTGACGAGTTGCCAGTGACTGAGAGGTCATAACGAAACAGACCGCCGGCGGCGCTGACAAGCAAGAGCTCTGCTGGAAAAACGGAAAGGATCAAGAAAGGACCGATGTGTGGTGTCCAATGCATGCCTGCGGGACCCTGTCAACGACACCAGGGGTGACGGAGGTTCCTTGGAGTTGAGAACCGTTACCGTGACACCGCCTTTCGCCGTAAGAATCGTATGTATAATGATACCGTAAAACACGTTTTCCTGCGAGCCAGCGTCCCCGACCCCAGGGGATCACGAGACTGGAATGCGGCACCGGGTGACGAGTTACTTACTCAGTGTTACATGGGAGTGACCAACAGCCACGAACTTCAATCCCAAGGGTTCCCCTTTTGAAGAGGACCAATTTCATACTTCAGTCGCAATTCCATGTACCTAGAGGTACCGTATTCCTATCCCATTTCTGAGGAGCAACATCATCATGACACCAAAGTAGACTTGAGTCCGCCAACTCGGTACTGTCCGGTTCTCCGGCTTTATTCGTTCCCCGCCAGGCCGGAGCGTTCGGGTCCCTTGAGACGCTGGCTCGCACGAAACCGCGTTTTCCGTATCAATATCATATATGAAAGGCGCTATAGTCGTCTTACGCCATGTATAATGGTGAGGACCGAGATAAGGATGGCTCTGTTAGAATGTGCATCCATTCGCAAACAAGTCATGGCGCGCGACTGGGTCACTCGGATGAGCGTAAGTAACCTGCAGATTCGTCCCCAGCCTGTTCGGTGCCGGTGATGGCCCGAGAAGGGGCTGTGACTTGCGAGTAGCGCGCATGGCGCCGCGATAAGGCGATCTGACTATCATTTGAAGTAGATGGTGTCATGGTGGGCTTGATGGTGGGTGAGAGTCACCGTGAGACAAGTTTCAATCGGAATGGAGCTCAGGATACTTATTCTGCCCCAGACCCATCATTTGATGTCAATCTGGAACGGTGAGACGATGTTTAGTGATGTGATCTTACAGCGCAGAATGCAGAATGTCTGCAGAATGCCCAACTTGTGTACAACAGGCTACAGTTGGGCTACAGCTTCAAGTTCTAGCAATCAAGAGGGCCGAGGCTCCCCGAATAGACGCTTTGAGGATGATTCAAGCTTGTGTCGCCGTATAAGAACCCGGCGGACGCGCGAGACTCTCCAAGATATCTCGTATTCAAGTTCCTTCATCTACTCATACCCTCACACCGCAGTTGAAATGTTGACATCTCAGGAAACTACCCTCCGAGTTGCTCTGGCCCATGAGACTACTGTCATTCAGGATCGCCAGGCGGATACGTTCATCTGGTGTCCGACAGACCTCTTGGCTTGTGAGTATCCCTCAATACATGATTTATCATCGCACAGATAACTTGCTGAAGGGACTTATTAGGTTTCAATAATGAAGTCGTTGGACCTGTGAACCCCACAGAGGTTCTTCGCTGGATCCGGAAGATCATGCGGAGGAGCCACCGGGAGGTCGGACTCGACTTACAACCGGTCGGCATTGAACCGTATAACCACTCATACAAACCAATCCAATGTCATCCCGTGAAAGGGGAGTCTGCGAAACCCGTGGCGGACTGCGTTGAACTCCTTCCCGGAGACTACTGCTTCTATTCCCAAGGTGCGCAAGACTAATGCTTGCTAGAACGGTGACGGGGCTTATGAGTCTTAATTCTTATTACTTATTCTGCCAGTGCTTCATGCAACAGATCCGTGTTTTGATACTACAAATTTTTTTCCAACGAGTGAAATGCTGACCACCCCAGTCCCATACTCGAGCCTTGGGGACAATGTGCGTGTCGAAAAGGACTTGGTCAGGAAACAAGGACTCTTGGTCAGGAAACAAGGACTCTTGGTCAGGAAACAAGGACTCTTGGTCAGGAAACAAGGATACAAAATTGTGAGACTTCAATATGTCTATCCACATCCACAGGATTGGAAAGGACTGAGGCCTGAGGCTTTCATGTCAGGACCAAATCCCCGAGGATATGATATGTGAAGCCAGGACACGGTTACAAAATCAGGGAACATGCGCCTTGACAGGCTCCATTGGCGAGGAAACAATTACACAGTGGATTTTCCCTCCATCCCAAGCTGGCATTGTAAGTCAGAAGTCAGCCGATATCTACGTTGCGTAGACACACGATTCTCATTTCCACGACACGCTTAGGTTCCCATACCCCGGGATAACATCGACATCGAACACGATGATGAGGGTTTTACCCACGTCGCCAACCTGATCACTATGCGTAAGGACCTCTACGAGCTGTTCCTGGAGAATGCGTTTGGTGTCGACGTTGAAGTGAGTGACTAGTTTTCTTGTATGGCTCAACAGTGATGCCGTTCGTCTGACGAGAAACGTGCACCGGCAGGACGATTTCAAGATTCGCGTGTTTCATGCGTCAGCGAAGACTGTGGCCCTTCCTGCCAGGCTCGAAATTTCAGCGGCCGATGACTACGTGAAGTACTTCCTCGAGATACACTTCCGTTGGTGCTTGGGTGTCCACTTCTATGGGGGGAGCATCGAGGACGATACGCTCCTTGGTCGCGACGCACAACGAAAGTTCTTGCAGAGGATGAAAGCCGACCGCTCCAGCGAGGAAAACCCTGGTCTCGGTGGAAGATTGACAGAAGAGGACTGGGAGACTCGGCTTGGTAGAGGGATATCCGAGTTCCTGAAGTACCGGGACTCCAAGAACCGCTCAGTCGCCGCTGCCGCCGAGGCTGGAAGCCTGAGCCAGGAAATGTGACTGAATGAGGGGGATGCTGGGCCCGAACAGATAATGACAGTTGCGGCAATTCGCCGAATATCGAAGTGTTCTGCGCCATGGTAGACAGATAGGAAATGCATCCAATGCAAGATGAGGACTGGTAGATTTAGACATGACAAATCGGAATTACAAGCCTTCCCATTGGGCGCTTACACCGTCGTTTCGCCCTCGCGTTCCGCGTTCGTGGCCCTCGACTCGGACCCAGCTTGACTGTACATCCATTGTCACCCCTTTGCTAGCTGCGTTTCTGAGTTGCCGTCGACAATACCTTGGACGCCAACTGCCACGATCCTTGTCGCGGCCCTTGGGGGCGTATTCGTGTCGACACGCGCTGGCGGCACTACTATCACCCCCTACTCTTGGATTGCTCTGTCTTCTTCATGGCTTCGACCATGCTTGAAGAATGATCCACAGACCCATGGATTAGAAGTCACTACACCGTCTGGATGGAGCATTGCTGCACCGTCATAGATTACTACACATCCTCCCTTTCTAGCCTCAACGGAGAAGGACTAGTAGACTTCGGTGGAATGGTTTTACGCCACGCGTTGTGCGTCGTCCACGACTCAAATGTTTCTCTAACCTCTGACATATTTGGCTTTCCAGTTGCGAAAGTAGAGTACGGCTCAAGACGTTCGCCTATCCGTCATCTGATCGTCAACATTTCGTTCTCGACCGTGACCGTCGACTCCCAGCCTCAAGAGGCTTGCAGCGACTCTATCTCGCTCCTACGCCAACGACTCCTTGCTCTCATGCCTGCTTCTCGTGACGCTCTCGTTTTGCTCTCTCGACCGCCGTCATGCTTCCCAGGACACCCAAGAAGTCTCCGGTCAGACATTCGGCAGCCGACGTTCCCGAGTACACGGATAATGTGGTGCGTCAATAACATTTGTACCCGACCGGACTAGACCAACAAAGACAACAAGAACATGGAGGCCGTCCAGGTTATCGCGGATGCTAGCCAGCACGTCCCGTCGGGTATCGATGTCCATGTCAAGATCAAGTTCAATGGCGGAGATCTCGTATGTCAAATCTCCGTAACTCTGCACCATCTTCCCGGGTACCTATATTCCTTGTTGGTCCGGCAGGTCGCTTGTCAGGTCGAGCATCTCAATGCCAATCAGCACCACTCGCGAGCAGTGTCTGGGATCTCAACGCTCGTCTACCGCAGCCCGGGCGAAACTCCAAGGCTTTCCCCACGGGAGCTCTCAGTCTCAGACCTCAAGCTCGCCGCTGCCTCGCGAATCCTCAAGCCGTCGCAGACTCCTGGGCTCAGCACCGTGGACTTTCGAGTATACCAGCTCATCGGTTCTGGAGCACAGGGTGCCGTCTTCCTCGTCCAGCATCTCAAGAACGGCCGGTTTTACGCGCTGAAAGTTATCAAGAAGAGCGTACTGAAGCCGAGTCACTTTCCCTTCGTCTTTCAGGAGCAAGTCATTTTGAAGAGCGTCGCGGGGAGCCCGTGGTTTGCGCATCTCCGGGGTAGCTTCGAGGACAACAAGAACTTCTACCTCCTCACGGTGCGCCTTGCTTGACTGCCCTGGTCTTCATACTGTGCTTACAGTAGAACAGGATTTCTATCCGGAAGGCGACCTCGGGAAGCGGATCTACAAGCGAGGCAGGCTCGAATCGTCAGACGCGCTCCCTTATTGCGCACAGCTTGTATGTGGCTCTGTCGCCCTTTACATATGCTTAACGCTCATAATTCATGACAGGTCTTGGCTCTGGAACAGCTACACAAACGCCGTATCATCCATCGCGACGTCAAGCCCGCGAATGTTCTCATCACCCGCGATAACAACCTCGTTCTCTCAGATTTTGGGTTCTCTAGAGCGTATGCCCTGACCGCCGCGCAGCAGCCGTGGCGGCTTCGAGAGGAATGGGCACCGCGACCCGTCCGTCCCTCGCCCAAGTCCGAGATGGCGAAGCATCCGGACGTGACACGCCGCGATTGTGGTACGATCGGGTACATGGCTCCGGAGGTCTGCCGGGGCGATTGGTACACGTACTCCTCCGATATTTTCAGTCTGGGGGTCGTGTTCTTCGAACTGATGAACGGCAAGGTGCGTAATCGACCCTGCTCAGATAGGACGTGTGTGGTGACAAGATATTCCTTCAGCTGCCATTTGGCATTGCGCATGGCACTCGGGACCAGCGAGCGGTATATGAACAAATGATGGCGCAAGAAGTTGTGGTGCGGTTGGACGTCGACTTAGATGCTCAGACACTCCTTCGTTGGGTACGTCTCGGGGCTCTGTCGCTAATGTGTTCTGATATTAAAGTTGGTGATAGATGCTGGAGAAGGAGCCGTCTCGCCGTCCTACATTGGAGCAGGTCAAGAGCCATCCGTGGTTCAACTCCGTGTATGTGGTCATCTTCTCACTTGTCTAGTTGTATACGTTGTTGATCAAAGGCAAAGGAAATGGAAGCAACTCGCACGGCGTAAGTCGGCCGCCCCGCTAAGACCCTCCTCTGGCTTTGCCCCGGTAGGCCTTGTTCAAGCCTTGACCCAGTGACCACGTGCGATATCTGATTGCTTGCCCTTCAGTCCGACTCCGCCAAATACGCATCATTTGGGACACCATACCAAGACGGAGAATCTCTTCACTGGTGGTACAACTGGCTCTCCCCCACACTCCCGCTGGACTCGCCATCGACGCCCCGCAATTCTCGACGTGTCAGCGCTGCTCTGGCCGACAACTCGCCTGGGACTCCCAGGTCCATCCTTCCGCGGTCTCTGTCCGCGGTCTTCGCGTCCCCCGCGATGTCGCTGCTCACGCCGCCCGCTTCGATGTATCGGTTCCTCAGCGCGCGAGACAGCGCTGGAAAGGACAATCGCGACTCGCTTGCCGTTCCTCCTGCTGCCTCGCCGGAACCGCGGCCGCCCTCCGCAACGGTGCTCACTCCAGCGCTCGCTAGCATCATTGGCAGCCGCGGCGTTGACAAGCAGGACGTCCACGCCCAGAAGTCGAACGTGCCGAGCGGACGTGGTCTCGGCCTAGGGTTCCACTCGATCGCGCTGAGCTCCCGGGGCGGCCTCACGCGCGAGTCCATTGGTCCGCTTCGTATGTTATCTATGCGGTCGCGGACGACTACCGCTGAGAAGGGCCCTGCCACTGCTGAGAACGCACCCACCTCCTCTGCCAATGTTCCTGCACTCGCCTCCTCTGCGAACCCACCTGTCTCTGCTACAGCCCTATGCACACCCGTCGCGCCAGAGCGGAGCCCGTCGTTCGTTCCGTCTCCTGCGACTATGCCGACGCCGCAGAAGACGCCGCGCTTGGTCAAACGCGCGTTGGGTGCGCTGCGCGGGGTGCATTTCGCGCGGCGCCGGAAGGGCCAGAGAGTGCCCAACCTGCTCGACTGATCCTGACCGCGCTCGTTCTATCTTGCTATGGACCCTTATTCCCGCCGGCCTGGACGTTGACAAACCGATACCCTCAACATTGCGATACCCTATTCACTTGCTTGTTATCGATACCCTCAGACATCTTGCTGTGCCCCTTCCTTGCTATCGTACTGATGTGCTTATGGACCTTGCTTTCTTGCAGCATACGTACCACGCCTCGCATCCCTCAAGCCACCGAACCTTCCATACACAACCGCCGTCTGCCGCTATGACCGTCGTCCCGTTCTGCGGACATCCTTGCAAGTGATCCTCGTGTCGACTCTGAACCGCTGCCATCGCTGCTCGATGTTGCTCGCCGCTGCGCTCTCTCCGAAACTTCGCTGGTTCTTGGACACCATCGCACTTTTCAGTTTCTGTGTACGATTCATAACGCTACATAGCACACGCCTTGCACCCTCAATGGTATCCGTACCCATACTCTTTATCGGTGTCCGCAGATTAGTACGAAACGTGTGCAATCGGGGCACGAAAGCTTCAGCACTTGCGTTGTATTGCGCGGAAGCCGGGCCATCCTCCGAGGAACGGAATCCAAAAAAATTGAGATTGAAATCCACCACTACAAACTTTGCGAAAAGAAAAAAAAACAGACTAGGTCGTAGGCATAAGCGTTCAAGGTTCCGAGTCCGTGTTTGCGAAGGAAGTGCAACGACACACAGATAGAAAGCGGATGCAGTACAGTCCACATGCAAAGCGAAGCGATGTCGTCAAGAGTTTGGATCAAGTCCGATGCCGGCATGGGCGAGGAAGTGGTCAGATAGCAGAGCGCACACTCGACAGCACGCGTGCTCAAAGCCCGACGGCGCTGAGGAGCTTGTTGAAGTCAGGCGTGCCGAGTCCAGTAACCTGCCACAGAGAGTAAGCGCACACGCTCTCAAGAAGAAGAAACGAACGCAAAGGGGACGACGACAACTTACGGGGTCCCAACCCTCAATGGCCTCGAAGCCGGCGGTCTCGCCGTTGCACTCGACCGAGTTGTTGCCAGACGTGATGTCCGTGAACGCGCTCTTCCCGGTCGAGTACAGCCACGGGTTCAGGAAGCCCATCGGGGGCTTGCCCTGCACGGAGAGGCGGTCGTTGATGAGCGCGACGATGCTCGCGAAGACGGGCGTCGACGCGCTCGTCCCGTAGATGCTCGCGACGGAGCCCTCCCAGATGAGGTACTCGTCCGCCTTCGCGGCGATGTCCGGGAAGCCGCGCCCGACGGGGTTGTACTTGCCCTTCGTGGCGTTGAAGCTTGGCGACGCCGCGTGCGCGGTCAGGAAGTCGTCCACGGCGGCGGCCTGGTACGACGGCGCGGGGTAGTAGTTGGAGAACCCTCCCGAGGAGCCGTCCCAGGCGACCTCGGGCGCGTGGCCGACCGTGCCGCCGACGGAGGTGACCCACGGGCAGTTGGAGGGGAACGTGGGCTGGAAGAGTGTCGCGTTTGAGTCCTGGCAGCCGACGCCACTGTCGCCGGAGGCGAAGAGGATCGAGACGCCACGCGCGCCGAGCTGTGCGTACGCCTTGCACAATTTGCTGCCAGGGAGTGTCAACCACCGTCGTCTCGGTGTCAGGTAAATGGTAAATACGCACTCAGTTATGGCATATGACATGCTGGTCTCGGCGTAGCCATAGCTGGTCGAAAGAATCTGAGGAGGGTGTTCAAGGGAAAGAAGGTAGTCGATCTCGTCCAGGTAGCCGTTGAGCCCGTCGTCCGTCGAGTTGCGCCCGACCACGATGTAGTCAACCGGAACGTTGGTCGCGATACCAACGGTGTACTGAATGTCGAGTTCCTGTAATACGCACTCGTATCAGCACTGCACTTACTGTACACAAAGCACAAATCACACATACACCTTCGGAGACGGAAGGACCCGTCTGGCTGTTCTGGCCGCCGTCCACGCTGGTGACAGTGAAGTTTGTTGCGGAGTCCATGTCAGTGCGGTACTTCTGCAGGAAGGACTGCAGCCAGTCATAGTGCGCATAGTTTCCGATGCGACCAGTGACGGCAATCTTGTTCGAGGAATTCGTCGCCGGCGTGGTGGGGATGTTGTACAGCTGCTGCAAGCACGCGGGCGTCGTTCCGCTCGTGCACTGGGAATCGGCCGCACGCGGAAGGACGGATTCGTGGATGGTGCGCTTGGTCAAGCCGGTGGTCTTGATGGCTTCGGGGAAACTGCAAAAATGGTCCCATTCAATAAACCGAGGTCATCACACGTAGCTGTGGTCCCGGAAAAGAGAAGAGGAAGGTAGGGGAAGGGCTCCAAAACGTCTGATTTTCGTAGAGCGGAAGGAGGGACCCTATCCTGCCACCGATGCCCGGGTCTTTTCGCTCACAATGGCGACGCGACTTGTCAACTCCGTGTTCAACCATGGTAACTGCTTCGCGAGGCCACTTAGGCTTGGACCGCGTGGTGCATTGGGCGCATTGGTTGCGCGAGCTGGGCGCCAGAGCCATATTTACGGGACACTTAAATGCGTGTTGTCGGAGTCGAGCGTCGCCTCGCGCATAATACTCGAGTGAGCTCGCGCGGCGTGCGCATATAGCCAGATTCTGTCTGAAGAGGGTAAACACGATAAATGTGGTTTCATCTGCTGGCACAGTCCCTTCTCGTTGTCCTTCCATTTGGGTTTTTGGGACGCGTCCCTTTAAAGCGGCTGTTTTCGAGACAGAGTTACGAGAGGTAATAGGGAAGATGGTGCGCGGTATGTTCGTTCCGTTTCACTTGTTTGTTGACCGCGCACGTGAAGCATTCCCTATAACGGCTAGTTGCGAGACTGAGGCAGGAGGAATGGACGTACGCGGTAGTCGGGTGAATCAAATCGATGTGACCCTTGAGGGCAACGGGGATGGAGTAAGAGAGCGTGCGGACCGTGTCGACGCCCGAGGAGTGGGTAAACGTTGAGAAATCGGCGGCGAGGAGGGAGTTAGCGTTGCTGACGTCGGTATCGAGCTGGAGCCAGTCTCCGGCCGGAGAGACGGACGTCGCGGTCAGGCCGTGTTCTTGAAGCCAGGCAGTGACGGCGGAGACGGTCTGAGAGCTGGGCGCGACGAGAGCCTCGACCTGTTTGTGTGTGCGGGTGTAGCATGGGTAGGATCGACATGCCATACGTGGGAAGCGCGCCCAGTCAGGGACCAGGGACGGGAACGAAATTCGGAGGCGAGACTTACCTCCGACTTTGACAAGTGCTGACCATACTTGTCGCTCGAGGGATCACTGACGTTGAGTAGCGCAGCAACGATGGAATCCGGGTCGCTCTGGGAGAGAGCGATGCGGAGCTTGAGCGGGGTGCTTGAGGCGGCAGGGCCAATCAAGGAGAAGCCGGTGGGGAGAAGATGGCGGGATTCGTGAACGAGAAGATCGCGAGAGTAAACAGAAGAAGAAATAGGCGTAGCGACAACGAGACAGGTAAAGAGCGAGAGTGCCAGGAGGCGAGTGGGGACGACCATGACGAATGGCCGGGTCTGTGAGCGTGTGGATGGGGATGGTGGGCGGAGGAGAGGATGAGGACGAGGCATGGAACGCCGCTCCACATCCTCCTCGCTTCGCTGCTCTGTCTGTCACCGACGACGCTCTTCATACCTCTCAACAATGTCCCCCACCATCGCATACGTTCATTCAGGCCAGTGTTAAATAAGGTCTCAACCGTTCGTATAAGTAAGATAAGGCGGAACTTACTTGAAAGACGGTCTCTCGAGACCGCTGCTGCCCCCCGGGCCCAGTGCTGCCACCCAAACATAGTAGACGCCCGCCACCAACGTTAGAGGCGCCGGGCCCCCAACGCCGTGGCAACTCTTTGAGTCTTGCACAATGCCGAGTGCTGCATCCTTGTCTAACATTGCTTTGCATTTTTTCTCTGAAAGCAGGCCAGGCATGTACTCTGGTTTCCTTTTTACGCTCCTTTACTAGCGATCGTCCACTGACCAGTGACGCGTACCTTTTGCAGGTATCGATCCCAGACTCGGAGTCAGAATACTACGCAAGTAGTATCTGTTCCCCTTGCATGACCTGACAATTTCAATTCTCGGTACGTGTTACGGTGAGACGGCTGTTCAAAGCAAATCTCGCTGACTTGGACAATTGTTTACTCAAACCCACACGTCTAGAAGGACTTCAGGTTCTAGTGGCGTTGTGGACTCGTCGCGGCAACGCTGTGTTGAGCTTAAAGCTTGACCCATACGTCGTCAATTGCAACATGGGCCACTCTTCCTTTACATCATGGTTACAACCGCGCCTTTGTGGTGCCACCCGTTGCGGGCCTCCTGCACTGAAAGGTTTATTTGCCATCTAAGGCGCTTGACTAACAAAAAGACCCCCTAAGCACGCCGAGGGCGAATACCTCATTGCTTTCACTTTCACGTTGGCATATGTTCAGATGTGGTATATCAGTGGCCAACCACTGCGCTCCTCTTTCTCTCTCAGTCACCGAACTCTCAGTTCCACCACCGACCCCGCCATCGGATTACCATGTCCTTGATCGACTCTTATTTGAACTCAAGCGTGTTCGACCACGTTGACGCGATGGATTCCAAGTGTGTTTTCCAAACGACTGATGTCATTGGGCACGCTAACCACCTATCTAGCCTAACTACCACAACCACAACACAGGTGGAGGAACCCGTCTCCCCGTGGTCCGCCTCATTGCCTCCAAATATCTTGGGGAGGATATTCGTCGACGTGCATGATATGACGCTTTCATATCACCCCAAGCGCCAGTCCGCGTGGCTTTGGCTGACACGCGTCTGTCGCGCATGGAGACAACTTGCGCTCGACACCCCAGCTCTTTGGACTCACCTTCGGATGTACGACATCAATTACCCTGGAGAGCTGGAAGAGCTGCTGTCTCGTTCGGACGACCAACTCGTCCACCTCGAGCTCAACTTCGTCAAGAGCCCGACACTGTCGGCCGTGGAGTTTGACATATGCATCATGCTCGCGGTTGGAGTGCATGGCCACCGCATCGCCAGCTTCGACGTCTTCTGCTTCTCCGAGGACGTTACTCCGATCCAGAGGCTCCATCCCATGTTGGTCTTTCCTAATGGCATGCAAGTCTCTCTCGAGCCACGGACGTCCCGTCCCCGAACCGTCTTGCATCTCTGCGGCACCTTCCCTCGGCTTTCTGATTTACCGCAAGTTGCCGTGGATCATCCCGACGCCTCCAGAGTGTTCCACTCTGTAAGGAAGGCGAGGCGCCACGACCCGACGGACCACGTCTTCCGGCAGGCTTTCGGACTTCGCATCCCGCTGGTATTACATGACCTCTCGGCGCTCACGCACCTATATCTCGAGTACTGTGGCTCGCGGGAAAAGGAAGGGAGCGTCATGCAGAACATCGTCCTGCCGCCTACGTTTAGAAAATTGGCCATCAAGGACGAGCCATGGGAGATGCAGACGCTGCTCTCGCACATCTCATTTAACTGTGATGCCAAGGGGTGTGCAAACATGTGCATCAAGCTCGCCGTCGACCTGCATAACCCGGTGTACCGCTCACAACGCGCGCTCCAAGACCTCATCCGCGCCATCCAGTGGCCATCCATCTACTACCACGTCTCTGTCTGCTCCACAGTGTTTCTCAGCCTCACCTCGGACTACACGCTGACGCTGGCCGGATTCAACGGCGAGGGACACGGCAAGTTCCAGTTCGAGTTCTTCAACGGCGGCGGCGATGGTGGTGCCATCCTGGAGCTCGCGGCGGATACGCTCAACAACTACCAGAAGATATTCGCTCCCCCCGACGCGCCGTGGTTCTCCAACACGCGGCAGCTGAGCGTGCACGATGCGACGGGGGAGCTAGGGCGCCTCTTGGACTGGGATGCGCTCGTGTCTTAGGTGGAACGCATATATTGCCTCTATCTACTATGGTCCTTACGGCATGTCAAGTAGATAAGGCTGAGGTTAGTCAGCCAGGCGCGTTGTGGTGAGGCGGCCAGGTAAAACAAGGAAAACCCCGGCCGATCTCATAACGAGTGTCCGAATCGGAAATCACCAATACCGCGAGGAAATGCCATTACGCACAGAGTGTGGGACTCAAACAGGTTCGAATCATTTGGGTTGCCCCATCATCTCCCCCGTTTTATACCCACTAAAACCCCGCTGTTCACTACCCAGTCGTATGGTAGCTCTTTCGTATCTTTTAGGATTGGGAGCCATGTCTCCTCTAGCTGATCGATCCGCTTTCCACGCGACTTTTTTGTCGTCGGTATCGCTCCTACCACCATTCTCTCCATGGTCAGTCGCTTCTCAATTGTGCTGTACCACCTGTTTCTGACTTCCCCCCTTGCGAAAGGGTCTCCGTCATTCTGGATTACACGTTCACAGCGCATTTTCCATATCAGGTGCACGGATTCCGTCGCGAGAATGGTCCATAGATCCTCTGCTTCCCGCATGCGCTTCCCTTTCTGGTTTTTGAAGGTCATGCACGCGGCTCCTACCGTCGTGGCCCACGTTGGCTCGTGCCATGGGCGTTTGGTCAGTGCCCACGTTCGTTGGAAGAGTTTCCATATCAGGCTTCTTTCCGGCGCTCTGCACTCGAAAAGGATGTGCTCCATCGAGTCCGTCGTGTCGCATATCTTGCATGTCGCCCTCGCTTTCAGTTCGTCTGACATACTCGGCCTTAGCCATTGGGTCCCCACCATGTACCCGTCATGGATCGCCATCCACATGAATTGCCATGCTTCCCTGGTGACGGTCTTTTTTCTTAGGGCCTTCCAGATCGCTTTTTCGGGTAGGCTCCGCCCGGAGCAGCTCTCAATCCCTTGGATGATCTTGGTGAGTGTAGCCTTAGTACGCGGCCGGGTGATTGTTTCATTGTCTTTCTGACTTCGGAGAGCTTTGTAGGCGAGCTTCTGGGACATTGCTTGAATTTTCGCCCCTGTGAGCTTATACTCCTTGGTCTCGAGCCCTAGCTCATCTTCGTCAGGTCTCAGGGCCCCGTCTCTTGCAAGTGTGGTGACATCAAGCCTGTCCCCCTCCCCTTTCACCCGTTTGATCGAATATGGCCTTTTCCGTGCTCGGATCGTCGCTACCGCTCCTCGGAGGGTTTCCGCATTGGGCTTACCAATGTAGCCCATGTCCTCATCGGCTTGCCTGTTCCTGGTGAGTGCGTCCGCTATTGTTTTGGAGGTTGTCTCCTGTATCACAGCCGCTGCAGGGTCAGCCTGTCTCGCTGCAGTGATGGTTACTGCTAGCTCCCCGGTTGTGCTGTTTTGGGGGAGCGCCTTTGGGATCTTCATTGAGCGATTGAGCGGATGTTCGGGCGCCACGAAGAGACCACCTCCAGCCTGTGCTGTGGTCTCGTCGCTATCCATACAAGTGCCCGCTGTGGCTATGGTGAGCGTGGTGGGCGCAGTGGTCGCTGCAGCTTCCAGCCTTCCGTTATGAGTTGGCTGGCCGTCTGTGAATATCCGGAACAGCTGGCCCACGTCTCCGTGTGTAGTTATGGAGATGTCTATCGCTTCTGTGTCTTCAGTGAGCTCCGCCTGCTCTATGTTTTGGTTTGGTCTCTCGTGGTCTTCCGGGTGCGATCCCCGTGGGTCCCACTTCGGGGGAAGTGTGTCGAGCAGGCGCTTCGCTCTCACATAGCAGGCGTATGGGTGGTGGCACCCGGTACGTGCTTTGATTTCCTGGCATGGTGTACATTGGCAGCCTGACTTATTTTCTTCTCGGTGCTCAGGGTCATTCTGGTATGCTGCCAGTCGTTCAAAATCACCGACGGTGAGCACGCGGTGCTTCAGTTTTAGGCAGTCTGTCGTCCCTGTCGGCGAGGAGAGCCTCCGGATTTCAGTTCTGTCCGTTGCAAAGTGGTCCCACATAGGGAGACTTCTGAGGATGGTGCGTGAGAAGGCGAGTCCTTCTGGTCTTACGCTGTATTTCTTCGCAGTGTCTAACAGGGCCTGTGCGTCTGCTGGCAGAGCCTGCTTCTTTGGTTGCCAGTGCTGCATGAAGGGGTTTACACGCAGAGCAGGCTCTCGTGGGAGCGTGTTGACCGGTACGGTGTTGCGGAGGAGATCATCCATCACAAACGCCCAGAGCGGGCGGGTTTCTCCCATATCCAGGTAGGATTTCAACCACATGATATCAATTGCACTGTTTCTCGCTTCTAGGTCCAGGAGTGCGAGTCCACCTGCCTCTATGGGGGCTTGGAGGGTTTCCATTGCGACGGGTGTGTTATGTCGGTCATCCCATATGTAGTTGCGGACTATTTTTGTGAGTCGTTGGTTTACGGCCTTTGGCATGCGCTGAACATCTGTTAGGAACTGCGATGTCCCTCCGACGGTCATCTGTACTGCGTGCCGACGTCCCTCGATGGTCGAGTGGCCGGCTTGAAAGTCCGAGATGCGGTTTGTAATCTTCGCTATTGTTGGTGTCCAGACTTCGCACTCATTCACGCCGTTCCCTAGGAAGGCTCCTAGGATGCGGACAGGGACCCCGTCGTGTGCAATCCTTACGTTGGATGGGTAGTTGCGCCAGCCTTCTGGTGAGTTATGTTTTCTGATCATGAGTTCTCTGTGTTCTTTCGTCCCGATCGGGATTATCTCTGTCTTCTTAATGTTGAAGCGTGCTTTTGCTGCTGAACACCAGGTGTCCAGTATGTGTTGTAGGACGTCAAAGTCGTCGTCTTCTGCCAGGAAGACTGTGGTGTCGTCTGCAAAGAGGAGGGCTTTCAGTGCCTCCGTGGTTCGCGGGATCTGTATTCCTTTCAACGGCGAGTTTCGGATCATTGCCGATAAGGGTTCAATTGCTAGATCAAACAGAAGGCAGGAGAGGGGGTCACCCTGACGTACACCCCGGTATACTCGGTATGGCTTGCTGCTTATCCCGTTTATCATGACTCGTGTCTCAGCCCGCTCATACAGGGACTTCACTAGCGTTATGAAGGTGTCCGGGATTCCAAATTTCCTTAGGACTTTCCACAGATAGTCGTGTGAGATCTTGTCGTATGCCTTCTCCTGGTCGAGGGCAACAATCGCCCCATTGACCTCACGGGCCTCCGCCCAAGTCATCATCAGCTTCGCCAGTTGTGTGTGGTTGCGGAGTCGTCGTCCTGGCACGAACCCTGCTTGCGACTCATGTATAATTCCTGGTGCAACCGCTGCAAGCCTCATGGAGAGGACTTTGGTGAGTAGTTTATAGTCTGTGTTCAGCAGGGTTATTGGCCTGTAGTTCGCAATTCTCGTTCGTTCACCCTTCTCCTTGTATATAGGCGCCATCCACCCTTCTGCAAATGGTGTCGACGCACACACGCTATGAGCCTGGATATCTCGGAAGGCCGAGTGGAGCAGCAACATGACATCCATTGTCTCCCGCCCCTCGTGGCGGGAGTCTTCTTTGTATCGTTCATGTAAGGTCTTCCATACTTCATATGGTATTCCGTCAAGGCCCGGAGCTGACCCTGACTTGGAAAAGCGGAGGGCGAGCTCGCACTCCTCTCGGCTGATTTCCTTTCCGACCGACTCCGCATCATCTCCCACGAGACTGGCTGGTACGTTGTTTAGCGCCATCTGGATGTCCGCGGCCCGTTCCTCCTCTGGCTTAACATCTGGTCCGTCCTGTTGTATCTCGTTGTGATGGCGTCTGGCTAAATCAGCCATTTTTTCTGTGGACGTTTCATAGCATGGTTCCTCGTTTTCCGCTCTGTTTGGGTTCTTCTCAAGGGCAAACATGACCTCCCGTGGGGCAGCCGGTTTGTGGAGATTTGTCCAGTATCGTGTTGGGCGTTCACCCTCCTGTCTGTGTTTTAGTCTACCAGCATCCTGTTGGTTTCTGAACCGTTTCTGTTTGAGCCTGCGGATTTGCTCTGTCAGCGCAGCTGCATCCTGCGCATTGTTCGTCTCCCCTGTTGTGTTACCGGCATTAACTTCTTTCAGTTGCCGTTCGCATTCCTCAATTTCTGCAAGCAATTTAGGTACTGTTCGGCGCTCGAGATCCCGGGCCATCTTCATCCAGTCTCTCTTCAGTCTACTTAGGATGATCTGCGGATTTTCCGCCTCGCTTCGCGCGCCTCTTTCTGTGAGGTCTTCTAGTTCAGCAATCGCCTCGCGCCCTCGTTTTTTCATTTGTTGTGTCAGTGTCCGATTGTGGACAAGGTGGGCAGGGAACACCGGTCTACCGTGTCCTGTATTTGGGGCGCCCGGTGCCCAGATATCCACCATGACCATTGCATGGTCGGTTTTTACCCCTGACTGCTCAATGCGCCATTCTCGCGCCCGAGTGTACAGCTCCTCGGAGGTATAGATACGGTCGAGTCTCGAGAAAGTTGCATCCGGGCCGGTGCCTCGGTGGAACGTGTAGTCGCGTTTGTCGGGGAACGTGAAACGCCAGCCGTCCGCGGTCATCAGGCGGAGCGAGTCTTTGAGTTCATCCAGTGCGGGTACCGAGGGGTCTGCCGGTGCGTGTGCTGGTAGTCTGTCTATGGGGTCTTCAACGTTGTTGAAATCGCCCGCAATTAGGGTCGGTTTTGGCAAACTCCTCTGCGTTTCATAGAGTTCCCTGATCTCATGGAAGAAGAGGCGACGCTCCTCATCTCCGTCCGATGTTGGGGCATAGAGGCATAGGATCCTTGTTGCACTGCGGTCATGGTGTTGTAGCGAGACCTGGATCGCCCGTCCCGGGGATATGATCTTCGTTGTGATGTCTTTCATGTTTACCAGGCGCGGGTTAACTACGATAGCAACCCCTTCCTTTTGGGTTGGCTGGGTGGAGTGTGAGGAGAAGAAAATTCGCATTTTCCGTCCATACATCTTGTGTAGGGTTTCCACGCGGTCCTCTGTCAGATGCGCTTCTTGTATCATGAGGATTCCGATCCTCCTTTGCGTGATGGTCCTGTAGACTTGGTTCCATTTGTTGTCCGGACTATCCCGAGTTAGTGAGCCAAACCCGTTCATGTTTAGTGATGCAATGCGGACTGATATCTTCTTCGAGAGTCTCTCCTCTCGTCTGCGGCTCCTTCGGTTGCTGTGCTGCTCACGTTCATCTAGTGAGTGCCTGCCATCATTAGGCCAGTCAGGACTCGGCGTTGAGTCTCGGGGCTGGTCGCGTTGCGACTGCTCTGCTGGACCGGCTATGCCGGCTTGCACGGGCTGGGGTATACCCGCCGTCTGTCTACTCCCTATGGGAGGCTGTGTATTGCGCTGCAATGCAGCTTCGTCGCTCGATGAGTCGACTCGCCGTTCCTGAATCAGGAACGGTGCAGCGGGCATGGACGGGTCCTCAGTGTCTTGCCCGGTTGTGGGGTCCTCGCCGTCCATGCCCTCTGCTGAGGATCCGCTGTCCGACCGACTCCCACCGTCCTCGGGGCTCTGGCCAGCGGTTGGACCAGAGCGCCCTCTGGTAGAGGCCGCTGCTGAAACCATGTTGCCGACGGTGCTTCCCAAATGCTGCTGTAGCTGCCCAAGTATGTTAGTGTTGTATGTAGTAGCGTGTTAGACTCCCTTTCAGATGTGCCAAACCTGTAAGATCAAAGCCGTTAGTTGTGGGGGTCCTGTTCCCCGGAGAGCGCGGTCGACTGGGTGGATCACGTCTCCGGGTTACAGGTAAAAGAGACTCGCCTCTCCCGTGTTGTGGGGTACTGCGAGGTGCTAGTCGCCGTGCTTGACTTACCTGTCCAGCCGAGGCTGTCAGTAAATTCAGTCAAGCACACAGGGGCGCAGCCGTCCTCTTAGTGGCCGGGCCGCGCAGACATGTTCCCGTCCCAGTCCGGGTGAATCAGTTCTTATTGCGCATCTAGACGTACAGTGCTACATTTCAGCGACGCCCGTTTCCACGGTGCGAAGCGTGAGGGCCATTCTTCCCCCTCGCAGAGGAGCCACCTCTCCCGTTGCCTCCGGGACGTCCACCTCCGCGGCCCCGTTGCTTCTTTGGGACGCTCCGCCAGATCTCCTCGGTCTGGGCTGAGGGCGCTGCCGTGGAAGGCGCACTCTCGCGCTCAGCTTGCTCCTCCTTCTGGAGGTCGCTCGGAGTCGGGCCCTGCCAGCCCGGGACTGTGGGGAGAGGACAGTCGCGCTTGCAATGTGTGGACTCCTTGCATAGTTTGCAGTCCGCAATGATCTTGTTCGCGTTGAGGCGGTAGAGACCCCGGCGGTAGAACTTCGGTGCCCCCTTCGGGCCGGTGAAAAAATCGAGCCACCCTTTGTGCACAGCGTAGTTGTTGGCGAGGGGTTTGCCGTAGATGAGGTACGCCGGCACGATAGCACCAGAGTTGGAGTCTTCGACTTCGATGTGCCCGATGTCGAGGGTGTCGGTGACCGCCTTGACGCGGGCGGCCACGTCACCGGAGACTTTCCATAGGTCCGATGCCGCAGCTTCCGTCGCCACGTAGAAGCAGAAGTCGCGGTTGCCCCAGAGGTCCGCCTTGATGGCGGCTAGGACCTGTCGCTTCGCGTCCTCGGTGTTGACGACCGCACCGGGAAGACCCGTCAGGGTCATGATCGTCCACGGTTGTTGCTCATTCTTGAGGTCGTAGACCGTGAACGAGAGCGTGGGGGTGATTGCGAAGACGCCCTGCCACTTGAGGAAAGTGCGGAGAAGGTCCGTGTTCTCTCGAAGTATCGCAAAGTAGGTGAATGGCTGCCCGAAGCGGTTCTGGGCGTTCATCCTGACGACTTCGGGGGCATGGATTTCGACGACAGGCTTCTGGTCGCCATTCTCAGAGAACACCAGCGTCTCCGAGAGGAACTTCATGAGTTCCTCTGTTGCCTTCTCCCCGGAGACTTTGACGTAGCGTTGGCCCCCCCCGTGGATGACGAGGGCGAGGACGGGGTAGGGGGAGTCCTCGAGGGCTTTGGCTTGGCTCGCTTGGACGTTGCCTAGGAACTTGTAGGCAGGGACGAAGGGGCGCGGGAAGGGGGCATCGGTGTAGGCATTACGTACGACGGGGAGCGCGATCGCATTTCCCTCCGGCTGCGTGTGGCGGTTGTGGTGAGGGTTCTCCTCCTTAGCCGTTGGGAGGCCTTCGAAGTCGGTGGGGTCATAGCGTGTGAGGGGTGACGACATCTCGTCGTTGTGTACTCGTCGTGGCAGCCCGGCCGTTGGGCGAGATGAGGGGGGGTTGGGTGTCTCGGGGTTTTGGAGGTCAGGGCCAGTACGGTTGGGGTCCTTCCTGGTGTTGTCGTCCCGGCTCTCAAGCGACTAGTGTGCACGATTAGATTTCATTTGTATTCCACCTTCTGGTGGGCACGTACGTGGTCTCTAGCAGGCACTGCAGCTCCTGAGTTTGCCTTGGTGCGCTTATCGGTGCGCCTCTCGTCCTCGGTGGTGAGCGTCGGGTCGTGGGGATCTACGTCCATGGTCCGAGTTGGGGAAGATATAGAGGTATAGCGGTACAAAGCGTCGCGCTGTTGTCTTTATGTGTTGAGAGGTCAAAGCAAAGCGGAAGAAGCGGGTGGCGTCTTGTCCCGAGCGGAATAGGTGCTCGTCTCGAGGTAATTTGTCCCGGTCTGTCAGGTGGCCGCCTCATGGCGGGAGGAGAGAGTAATTGGCGCCGGGGGCCGCGCGGCCCCTCAAGCTGAGGCTTTCGTTCAGCGGGGTTGCCACTGTTCTCAATGTCGGGCTCGCGGGGGGCGTCATAGCATACCACTGTCCCGAGCGGTCTCGCAGGTAGAAGTAGGAGGCTGCCATTACAGACTGCAGTGCATGCGTGCACCTATGTACATTTGGATCTATAGTCCATGGGGCGGCCCACAGCCGCCCCGACGTCGTTCGCCTATGGCGGGCAGCGAGCGCGATGCGCTCGTCGTCGGCGGCTCACTATTAGTGATGCCTTCCCTCTCCCCGCTGAGCAGGGGGAGGACGACTACTTACGGCGCCGTTGGGCCGCCGCACCTTGGGCCCCGCTTGGAGGGGTGAGCCGCTGAGCCACTCATGGTATACATGATGGTGGTCTTAGTCCAAGGTCCCTCGGACGCATTCATGCGCTCGTGTCTTGCTTGCCTCTACACGTGCGGTCCATCTCCGTGGGGAACGCGCGCGTCGTCGCCGAGTTCCTGCGCGCGATGGATCGCCTCGCGGACCAGGCAGCATGCCGCTCTGCCGCCCGACCGGAAACTCAGACTCTGCGGCTCTCGAGGCTCGTGTGGTGCGTCGACGATCTCAGCCCCAGGCAGCTAACCCAGGACGTGGCGGTCGTCCAAAGGTGTCGTGCTCTCGGCATCCTCGACGTCGAGGAGGTTGTTCTTCGCGTAGCTCGCGAGGCCGACTCGGACGCCCCCTTAACCCCCATCGATCAATTCTCGCCGCTTCCGAGCCCCCCCACATCCAGTGAGGACTCTGTGTCTGAGGATGAGGAGACGCCGTCCAAGGCGAGGATCCGGGTCCGCGTCGATGATGATGGGTGCTGTTCGACATGTCATAGCCCGCAACTGTCAGTCCCTTGGCCATCCTCTCATATTTTTGATTCGCTTCTCATTAAATATGCCTAGACCATCAAAGGACTTAGTGCAGGAGAGCGACGTTGAGCCCGACCTCAGTGGGGACCCTCGCGCTTCCTCGTCAGCGACGGCAATGGACGCTTGGGAAGACTTTGCGGGGGATTGGGAAGACCACATCTGGAACATGGCAGCTAGCTACAATGACGCGGACTGGACGTACATGAGCGCATCATGAATATACGGACATTACTACTTGGCGCTGCCATGCATACCCTGAGACAATGCAACTGACAAGCCGTCACAAGAGGTTGTTCGAATGATCGCGTTATTCTTGTGACGCCCGTCACCGAGGCCCAACGGTAGCGACGCGTGTGGTGCTAGCATCTTGTTCTCAACGTCGATCTCATTGACTTTATGTTGCCTCTGTTACTTTCGGGCGCCCTGAAGGACAGCCGGTTGACCCTTGTTCTGCGCAGCCGTCGTGGTTTGGGTTGTCGAGGGTCGCGTGGACGTACGTCAGCCGACAGGGGAGACGATCGCGAGGACGTACAGCGTTAGACGGGTCGACGCGAGAGCGCAGATTTTGTGGATCTGTGTGGGCGGGAGGATATGTGCTCAAGTCGATCAAGGAGGCCGAGGCGATAGATGTGCACAGTGTAGCGTAGTGCTGCAGTTGCATATGCTCCATACGAATGGTAGTGTATTATAGATGCCGCGTTATTCGAGGCGATTGCTTATGCTAGCGCTACGGATCACCAGCTGTAAGTACATGGTCAAAATTCTCTTCCCAGTGATGACTACATTCCTTCCGCGGCCCATCAAACATGCGTTAATAGACCACCGATATTCGCAACACTGCCGCTCGATGAGAGAATAGGTTGCAGGCAATGAATGGAGCAGATATAGAAGGAATTCTATTTGACAAGACTTGACGACTACATGACAGACATTTCATCCGGACGTTACAATCTCATAATACATGATACGAAGACATCGAGCTTGTGGCATACAACAGCAGATGCCGGTACAGTCTAAGTAGTAGAGAGAGATATTCAAGCAGATGGCGAAGGCATCAAGGCACCGACACTCCTCCAGTACGCGACCCACTTGCGCACGTCTTCAACACCGATCTGCGGCAACGAGGGGTCACGAAGAGCGGCGCAGCGCTTGGCGCTGTCCTCGATGTCGAGCAGGATCGCGATGCCGTGGCTCTCAGGTATGAGAGCCTGGGACTGCGTGGGGTTTAGGGAGGTGGACTGCCAAACCGACAACAGCCTGATGGCGGGTGCGACATACTCGGCCAGCTGGGCGTTGGGGGACTCCACCTCCTCGACGAGCCTGGCGAGCCACTTCTGGTAGGGCACCGTAGGGACCTTCAGGGCCGAAGAGAAGTGGCCCATAATGTCTGCCCATGAGATGGGGCGCGGGTGACGGACGTGGAACATCGAGGTAGTGGAGGTCGTCTCCGCGATCTCAGCGATGATAGCCGCACAGGTGTCGGCCGGAAGCCACGAGATGACCTGCATTGTTGTGAGTTTTCCGCACTGCGAGAAGAGCGAAACGCGAGCTTACACCCTGCCCTTGAGGAAGACATCCTAGGGCGGCACTGGCGCAGATCATGGACGGCAGCCATTCCGACAACTTCCAGGCGCCGTTCGCCCCGCCGCTCAGCTGCCCAATACGGATGACGACGGACTGGACGACTTTCCGCTCTGCCGCGGTCTCGAGGAGGCGTTCCGCAACCCACTTGGATTCCGTGTACCCGGCGCCAACCGCGACGCTCGCGGCGATCGGCACCTCCTTGGGGTACGTGGCCTCCTTGTAGTCTGTTTGGTGTCATCATGAGCAACATCCTATGAATCAGTATACTCTTGAGCCACTTACTGCGGAAGATACCGAGACTGCTGCCGTAGAGGAGCGTGACTGGACCAAACTCGTCTGCGTCCTTCGCCAGGTTGATGAGACCACGCAATCCCATGAGGGGGCCCTCGAACGATGACAACGGGGACTGGAGGTTGATGGGCCACCCTGAATTTTTGGTCAGTAACGGGGCCGGACAGAAGGGAGGTATTCGCTTACCGAGGTGGAGGATATGGGAAACGCTAGCCCGGATCTACATCATAGTGAGATAGGGAACGCAACCATATCAAGAAGTCTGCTCACCTCCTGGTACACGGCTTGGGCAATACCGAGCGATGGCTTGTCGAGAATGCACGTCACAGCCTCAAAGCGAGAGGACTGGAGGAGACCGGTGTCGAGACCGCGGTTCTTGAACGCGGACACCTGGCGCTCCTTTGCACCAACCCCATCACCACTCGGCCGAACGAGGGCGTAGACCTTCTTGAACCCGGAGTTCTCGAGGAGGCGTGCGAGGGCGTGGGCTCCGAGACTGCCAGTCGTCCCTGTAACAACGATTGCGCCAAGGGACTCGCGCTGCGCGGGGCCCTTCACCGCGGATGGGGACAGGTCTGCGCTGAGCCGCGCGAGCAACGCCTCCATCGCTTGGACCTTCTCTGCCGCAGGGTCCTGTTCAACCGCCGCCGGCGAGCTAGAAGATGCCTGTTCAGACGTAGACGCCTCTGCGGCCTCCTCAACCCTCGCCAGAAGGTCTTTGACGGCGAGGTCGGCCAGAAGTTGCAGCTGAGAGATGGCAACAATCGGGCGGAGGGCGAAGGAAAGTGACGCGGCCGACAACGAATCAAGCCCGTACGAAGTGAGCGGGACGTCGGGCGAGACATCTTCCTCCTTCATGTCGAGGATATGGCAGACGATATGGATCAGCGACGGCTTGCCGTCGCCATCCTGCGTGGCGAAGTCGTCGCTGTCTTCTGGGACGAGATGGTCGTACATCGGGGAGGGGCCCATGTTGTCGCGGACCGCACGCCAGTTGAAGCTGGGGACGTACTGCCACACAGGGCCGTCCCGGAGCTTCCGGATACCATCGCCAATGTAGTCGCAGAGCTCTGAATGCAACTCGTTAGCTTGCACTGCGTATCGTGGGCGGTCTCGAAGACGTACCTCGAGTAGACATTCCCCATGCGGTAACATGACGCAAGCGGGACTGGTAGGTACGATCCGTTGTTGTGGCCAGTCTGCTATCCGTGATCGCCGGACAGATGATAGAGAAGGCGTTCTTGTACTTCTGCGTCATTCCAGCCACTGCCGTGTTCGCGCTATTGACGAAAATGAGTGAAGATAGAATATCGAACGAACAGGACGACTCACGCAGCGTAGCTCGTTTGACCAAGGTTCCCGAAGAGTCCAGAAATCGAGGAGAAAGTGATGAGGAAGTCCAGCGAGTTGATGTCAAGCACGCGCTCGAGCACCTCAAACGCCTGAACCTTGGGTGGGAAGACGGCGTCGAAGCTCTCCTGCGTGTGCGCCGGGAACGATCGGTCGTTGAACAAAGCAGCCATGAGCACACATCCACCGAGAGGGGCGGACACATTCTTCAGCAGGGCCGTCATGTCCTTCTCGGATGTAGCGTCGACGCCGGGCATTTGGAGGGTCAGATCAGACAAGGTGCGAAGATGATGGAGGACACGCTGAGAGACCCAGTCGCCTGCCCTGTCGAGGGTGGATGATCCAGAGCGCGAGGTGAGAGTGATATGCCGGGCCCCATTCTGTTTAACAAACCGGTGAGACGGTGGATGTGCGCTGATCACATGAAGAACAATACCTTGTACATCCAGAGAGCCATGTATAGCCCAAGACTACCAATTCCTCCGATGAGGACGTAGCTCTTCTCTGAGTCGAACAGCTTGACGGACAAAGACGCGGTGGAGGTCTTGGGTGGGAGCAACTGGGAGGGGCGGGTGAGGGAAGCAGAAGGCGTCCCGCGAGTGTTGTGGTACTTGAGCGACGCGCGCAGAGCATCGCCGACGACCCACGGCTCCTTGGCAGTAATTCCGGCGACTCCTTCCTCGGGGTCGTTCCAGAGAAGCATCCGTCCGCGACCTGAGGACAGTAGAGAACGCAGGATGGCCACATCCTTCTTCTCACGAGAGCCGGAAAGAATGAAGTGGGGCTTGTTGAGGTAGCTCGGTACCACCTCAGCTTTCTCGAGACCAGCAATTAGAGTCGCCTTCAAGCCCAGGTCGGCACAAATGTCGCGGAGCTGCACGCCAAGTTCCCCTTGAGGGTCGTGGATGAGAACTCGGGCACCCTGGAGGCGTTCGGGTTGCGAGAATGCCGGAGGGCTGAGAGCAAGAGCGAGGATGGTAGACGGCACAAGAGGCGGGACAGCGAGTGATTTGCCGCTAGATCCGAACTCGACGATGCTGCCTTTGTGAGCCTCAACGTGGCTGGAAATTGACTTGGTGGTGATGCCGACGAGAGGGACGGGAGAGCCCTCGACCTTCCCGACGAACTGCCAAATGCCCGCCGAGTTGGACGCGACGCTGTCGACCTGCACGACGACGTGACCTTGCGAGGGGCGGGGAAGGTCAACCTGAACGACCTCGCCATTCTCCAACGTCCAAGGCTGGTCAAGAGAGAGGGGAACGTGGGATGCAGGAGGTTCCGCAAGCTCGACGCGCGGCGCTGACATAGAACCATCAGCGTCCACCTTGACTTCCAGCTCCTTCCCAGCGAGGGACGGCAGCTCGCGCGATGCCTGAAGGACGCGAGGGGACTTCCAAGAGGAATCGAACGTGGCAACGCGAACCGTCCAGGAAGGGTACTCGCGACGCAGCGCTCGTGTGAACCCTGTTGCAGCGTGGCTGTCCAACTCTCCTTGAGCAACGACGAGGAGGGACAGGGGCTCCGAGACATCCAGCGTGGAAAGCGTAGCCTGAAGCTTGATCTCCTCGCCCCGGACGTACTCGAGAACAACGGTAGACACCTCATCGTTTGACGATGGCGAGGTGCTTTCGCCAGTGGCAGACTCCGTTCCGGAGTTCGACGGCGTCGTCGAGCCACTATCACTGGAAGGGCGCGCATCGCGGGAGATGTCCAGGGGCAAAGCCTCCGCAAGTGCAGGCGCATCGCGCGTGCTCCCAACAGTCAGACCCAGAGGCTGGTACACAACCTCGAAGCGACTCCCGAGCTCCTTGACGCGCTGACCGTGCAAGGCGACGTCGATTCCATTGATATCGAGGATGGGTGCTCCGTGTTCGTCTAGAACCATCGCATTGAACGTGATCGTATCTAGTATTTTCGAGATTCGTGAGCATTTTGTTTAACGGGTGACAGACAAATCACGGCATACCAGGAGACCAGTTAACGAGGGTCACATATCCATACACAGCCTTGGGCAGCGGCCCAGTGCGAAGAAGGCGAAGTGACGATACCCTGGATGGGAGGTGGTACAACTCGGAGTCGTAGTTGCCTGTCAAGAGCGGGTGCACCATGACATGGACGGCTGAGTCCATAATTGCAGGATGCATGCGATAGTCCGCGAGGCTAATGCATATAACGTCAGCACCTGTCCACGAATCCACTGGGCGCATACGCACTTGGAAATGTCTATGTCAGCGCCGCGAACCTGGGTGAGGACCTCGACAGCGCCGTTTGGTCCGCGGGCAACGTGACAAGTCTGGATGCGGCGGTACATCGGTCCAAACTGCGCAAAAGAACCCATCCTCTCGTAAAACCCTATCAGAAGCAGTGTCAGCAAATCCTCGTTCTGCTTCTTCTTTTGATGGATGACTCACCATTCATGTCCACTGCCGTCATTCTGTTGCGAAGAGATTGCAGGTCAACAGTCTGGACAGTTGACTGATCAATGGGGTCGAGGGACAAGAATCCAGTGGCATGGCGCCGATTGTACTGCGGTCAAGTGGAAGCATCAGACATTGTGTGTACAAAGAGCGAACGGCCCTCCTTACGTGAATGGGCCTTGCCTTCGAGTTGTCCGTAGGCGACGCGCTGTTGACGCTCCAGCGATTGCCTTCCAGCTTGACCTCGACAGGGACCGGACGCTCAGAAGAAAGCGGGAGCAGGGCGTGGAACTCGACGTCGAAGAGCTCCGTGGCACCGAACTCGAATGCCTGCGGATGGTGCCGTCAGCGTTTGTAAAACAAAATCAATGTGCTCAGAGATCCCGCACCATCTCGATAAACCCGACACCTGGCATGATGGGTTCCTCCTTGATGATGTGGTCGGCCAGTTCGGGGTGCGTCTGAACGTTGACCTCAAGCTGAGGGTAGTTGAGAGGGCCATTGCGGTGCTGTCCTTGCCTCACGATCTCCGCGGTCTGGCTCCGCCACGGGACAGTCTTAGGCGCGAAGGGGTACTGAGGCACCTTGCCCACGACCTTCGCCTCGCCAGTGAGTGCGTCGAAGTTCACACAGTTGTGTCCGGCGACCATGAGCTTTCCAAGCGCGGTCAAAAATTCTGTCGCCTCCGCTCCAGGTTCAGGAGTGCGCTGACGGCGAAGCGGGCAGGTGATGAGCGTGTTCTTCTCTGTCATCGACGAGATGTAGCTTGTCAAGACGGGGTGAGGCCCGATCTCGACATACGTCGCATGCATGTGCGTCGCGGCCAGTGCGGTGATGGCCTCTGTGAAGCGAACCGGACCCATGGTCCCGTCCCAGTAGTACTGCGCGTCGAATGCCTCCGTGAACAATCCACCAGTCTTCGTCGAGTAGGTCTCCACAGTGGGCGCTGACGTGGGGTAACGGGAGAAGACGTCCTGCACGAGCTTCTCGAACTCCGCTTGGCAGAGCGCCATCATATCGGAGTGGACGGGAATCCTCGTGCGCAGCTTGCGGGCGAAGATGCCGGCCGCGCTCGCCTTCTTGACGGCAAGGTCAATGTGCGACTCCGCGCCGGACAGCGTGACAGCAGCAGGCGTGTTGTAGCAGCCAACCGTGAGGGTGCCCTCGCCCAGCTCCGCGTGGACCTCGGCAATGATGCGAGCAGCGTCCTCGGGAGAGCACGATACGGCAGCCATGGTACCATTGGCCTCTTCGAGGAGGGCCATGGCGCGACCACGCGCAATCGCGACCTCCAAGGCCAGCTCCCTCGAGCCAGAACCGGAAGCAGAGATCACCGCAGTCTCACCGGCTGAGTGGCCGACGACGATGTCGGGCGTCACTCCGACGGCAGCGAGGGTGTCGACGAGGGCGAGTTGGAGCATCGTCAGAGCTGGGAGAGTGATAGCGATGGGCCACGGGTCGCCAAGGGGGTCCTTGGTGTCCGTGCCGGTCTCCGTGAAAAGCCCCAACTCGATCAGCGAGGATCCCGTCGCAGCCGCGTAAACGTTATCGAGCTCGAGGATGCTGGCGCGGAAAGGGGCGCATGACCGGAACAAATCGCGTCCCACTGGAGTGATGTTAGCATCAACCTTCACAACACTATTATGAGCGTACTCACTCTGGAAGTGCTGGGTGCCCTGGCCAGAGAAGACGAAGACGATCGGAGTCTTGTGCTTCGGGACGATCGCAGCCTTGTTGAACTTCGGTGTCTTGCCGGTGTTCGCCACAGCGAAAGAACGCCATGTCATCGATCGCGCCCGACGACCGTAGACCTTCGACAAGCCGGCGACGTCCTCGCCTTCCAAAATGTTCAACAGCGACTCCCCGACAGCAGTGGCGGACCTCGGCGACAGACCACCAGCGACGAGGAGGGAAGGCGCAACAGCACCCTCCACCCAGAACGCAGGGGTGGACTTAGTCGTAACAGGAGGGCCCTCGATGACAGCGTGCCCGTTCGCGCCACCGATGCCCGAGCTCGTCATCGCGACCAGAGCCGGGCGGGTCGACGAACGGACCTTCAGGCGCTCCACCTCTGTGGGCACTCGGAAGCGGTACTCGTCCCAGTGGATCGCAGGATTCGGGGTGGCAAGGTTGACATTGGGAGGGATGAGCCCGGTCTCGAAAATACCGCAGACCTTGCAGAGCGACGCCAGGAAGGAGGAGATTTCCAGGTGACTACATTTGTCGTTTATTAGCCACAAAGCGCAACACTCATCGTAGAATTCATGGACGTACCCGACATTGCCCTTGACGCTGCCCAAGACGAGTTCATCGTCGCGCTTGAACTCGGCGCCGACCCAGTTGGCCTCCGTGGGATCTCCGGAGGCAGTGCCTGAGAAAAACGAGGTCAGGCGCTACGTATGTGTCCGAAACGTCAGACGTACCAGTAGCGTGCAACTCGAGGAAGTCGACATCCTGGGGCTTCCTGTCCGTCTGAGCAAATGCGCGCCGCATGGCATCCCTCTGCGCCGCGGCGACAGGCGCGCTGACGGGTGCGAGAGAGCCAGAGGAGTTGACACCAGTACCAAGGATCTGTGCAACGTCAACAATGTTGTAAAGAAGGATTTGAGATGTGGACGCACAGTAGCATATATGTGATCGTGGTCGCGAATGGCGTCTTCCAGAGGCTTCAGAACAATAGCAACGGCACCCTCCCCGCGGCCGAAGCTAGAACATGTCAGTAAATGGCAAAGCACACATGCGTCTCTCTTACCCATTGGCTTTCGCATCGAACGACTTGCATTTTCCGTCCGGGGATAGAATGCCAGCTTGAGTATAATTCAACCAATCCGTGAACCTGGCAAGTATGTTCCATCAGCCTTCTTTGTAAGACTGTTGTCCACAAGAGTCACGTACCGGTGGTTCAGCTGACATCCGCCAACAACGGCGGCTTCACACTCCCCGTTGCGCAGCGCCTGTACTGCGAGATGAGTGGTGTACAGAGTCGAGCTGCAGGCAGTGTCGATGGGGACCGTCGGCCCACGCAAGTCGAAGTGGTATGAGACACGGTTGGCGATCATCGCCGGCATATAGGCAGTAGAACCCTTCGCCTCGTTATCGTCCTGAGTGAACATAGAGTCAGCATTGTTCCCGGAGTGAGTCGACGGGATACCTACATGGCCAGAAACAGTGTATATATCGTGGGAGATGCCAGACATGTAGCACCCGACGTTCTTGCCGCGATAGTCGATGCCCGAATCCTGGAGGCCGAGGAACGCGACTTCGACGAGCTTGCGAGTGCTCAGCGACATGTACCTCGCATCCTTAGCAGTAATGCCAAACTCGAGGAAGTCGAACTGGTCGAGGTCCTTGAGAAAGGCTCCTGTGTCGGTGAGGATCTTCCCCGTCGCATTGCCGTGGATGCTGACGGTGAGGCCTTAGCCAACGAGTTCCCAACTCTGAGTCGGGTAAAGCATGCTTACTATTCGGTGTTGAAGCGCTCCTTAGGAATTAGTTCGTAAGCCTCGCCTTTCTGGAGGAGGAACTCGAAAAAGGAATGATAGTCGAGGTTGGTGTTGGAGGAGGTACCACTGGGCAGTTGAGCACCGATGCCGACCTGTTGGCAAACCCATGAGAATAGATCGACAATGATGCTCGTGACAAACGTACGACAGCGATTTTGGTCTGGTTGGCGGACATGTCTAGAGTGGTGAGTGGTGAATGGTGAGTGTCGATCTATGGGGGAGTGCGACTTGAAGACTCCTCCCTCACCCCTCCCCTCCTTTTATACGAGGTAAAATGGTTTTTTTTTCTGGTTGAATCTGGGCCCTGCATGGCACAGTGGGTGGGACAGCGCCTGCAAAACGATAGCTCGCGCTCGCGCTCGATGAGTTTGCTATCGGAGGTCCGACGCCCGGGAGTCCGGGCCAGCGATAACAGTAGCGCAGTTCCAATCCGAAATCTATCCCACCTTTCCTCCCCCCCCCTGGGGCGGTAGGCGCCATTGAGCTCCACCACTCCCGACCGCCGGCTCACCGGATACCGCAGATGAATTTGACGTAGCGACCGACTGTGTGACCGCGCGTTTATGGTACAGATGTAACGAACGGATGGTGGTCCTCGAGGGGGTCGTGTGTATTCGGTGCACGCTTAGGCACCCATTGGGGCGCATATGTCGAAATTTTCTGAGCGCGTGCGGAGCGTAATATGGTTTCATTTCGTGGTGCAGAAGATGGGGACAACGAGAAGGGCTGAGCTGGCGTCCCAGGGCTCGATAGACCCAGAAATAGAACGGAGCACGTTCGCGGTAGACGCACTCAGGCTGTCAAACCGGTATCCTAAGGTAACTATCGGAGTAAACGGATGTAGCAAAGAACTCACATAAATATGTACGCAATTGTGCATGACACTGCTAGCGTCGGGGACTCCGACAACTGGTTGAAGGGAACATTGAATTTGCAGGGTACTAGTAGACGAAGATGAAATGTCAGTACTTAGAAGGGGAAGTCACAGCGGCAAAGGCTCCACCCACGCATTGGATGATGACCATACCCCTCGTCTGTCATAGAATTAAAGGATTGTACAAGCTGAAGAGTGTCCAGAAAGCATGTAAAGGTCGAGCTATCATAGCTCGTGTGCGGACAGTGCAGGGACCGCGGTGGAGGCAAAAGGGTTGGTGCAGGCAGTGCTCGAACTTGTTGCCATCGATCACGTGGTACGATCCATAAAAGGAGATTCTCCTTATTATCCAATAATCCAAATATTGTCGCCATCATGGCAAAGTACTAGTCTCCGTTGCCGGCCATATATGATAGTCGATGTATCTAAATATTAGTATATATCACAGCGTGCATCCCAAGACCGCGTGGAATCCCTTTGCCAATCTCTAACTTCGCCGTCAAGCGTCCTGCCATGCAGTTGGCGACAGCAAGGGGATTCCAGAAGGATCAGTGGTCACGCGTCACCGCCTGCGCCATTCGGAGGATGCTTTCCGTGTAGAGTACATATCATTATGGGCCCTCTTTTGGCATCTTCCTGCGCTGATACAGTGACTGGCATATGAAATAGATCGACTGTCATTTATGAGTATCAAAGTACTATCATCGGCTATGGAGACTAGCGCCGATTGCGGACCCACCGCTGGTGTGGGGAGCGCGTTTGAAAGCAGACGTTAGTTAGTTCAAGGTCATCTATCGTCTGCAGGCTTCGGAGGCAATGTGGGGCGCAAGCTATCGTAACGCGTTCGAATGTCCCAGTCGAAGCTGCAAACCGAGGCGCCGCCTCTCCCGGCAACTTGAACTAGGGCTACTGGACTCCAGTCACCCCGGTCCGTTTACAGATGGCTTGCAGCTTAGGCCTCAGTCCTCACAACCCTCACGGACGCGTGACTCATCAAGCATCAAGACCTGGGCCCAGGAGACCACAAGAAGAGTAACCGACCACGCGGTGCGCGATCCAACAATTGATTCAACTAATTAACTGGATGAGTGATTATGATTGGGCTACAGTACCGTACATGGACGTTGTCGCGCTTTCGTAGGACATGGAGTACATCTTCCGGCACCAACGGAAGTAACTGTATCCGAACAGATACGTCGCTTCTCTTGAACCTGTCAAAGAAACTGTGTGCGCTTGAAGGCCACCATGTCCGATGCTTTCGTAAACATTGGACACATCTTCCATGCATTGATCACCACTGGATAGAACCCGGTCAGGCCCCCGGGTGCCATCTGCTGGCAGCCGCTGGCAGTCCCCGGCCCGGGCTGCAGGCAACTCGGCGGAGCCGTGTATTCGGGGCTGTGGAGCACCGGTCGTCATTGTGTACGTGGGCTTCCGAGCGCAAGAGAGTCCCCGCCTGTGCCCGGATTATATTAGAGACTATGGGTTCAAGGAGCAAGTCGCAATTACCAGTTACGGTGGTAACATTAGATATAATAACATGGCTTCGTCCATAATATGCAGCGCCGGAATAGTCTTCATCAAACCGAACTTGACCGCGAGTACGTCACCGTCTGCAAGACAGAGGAGGATTTTATCCATTCATGCTCGCGTCCTCGACTCAGGAAGGGGCCGTTCACACATTTCAGTCGGACATGTGCGGCAATGGATGCACGCGAACTGGACGTACTACCAGAACGCATAATCTGTGGGCATTCCTTCGTACTGCTGTGCGCCCGAAGACCGTCTAATGCAAACTCGCAAGCGAGAGGTTATCCGACGAATCGCGTTATTCGCCATATCGGGCTTAGTATAAATGGTGCCCTTGTGACGCCCGTTGTCACCGAGACCAGTGCCGCTCAGGCTGGGACTCCGGATCCCTTGTTCTCAACGTCGATCTCATTGACTTTATGCTCACTCGGACAGCCGGTTAACCCTTGTTCGCACCCTCGCGTCGTCTACGGGGCACAATTGCGTCAACACCGTGAGTGCCTCGCTGCTCTCAGTCTCGGGTTACATAGACCGAAACCTTTGTTTCTGGTATCGACCAACCAAGTCCTATGGCGCCCACAGACTCAGTTAGATCAATGCAAGCACGAGTGACGGGAGCGAAACGTTGACACTTCTCCTCGCAACGGGCCAACGGCGGCACCTTGAGGTCATGATGGCAGTGAACCGCGACGTCTCCTCGTATTTTGATTTTGGAAGTCACTGTCAGGGCTTGCCGTTCCTAGCATCCAATGTCGTGGAAAGTCTAAAGAAGCTCCTCTAAGCTCAATCTCACTCACATGATCGCTCTCACCTTCCCTGGAACTCGCAGCCTCTCCCGGGCTGAACTCCAGTGGCAAGTAACCGTCTTGATCCCTTTACATCGACCGTGGATTGAGCTCAGGGACGTATCATCTAGTATCCTTGTGTCTCTTTACACGAATAACGAGGCCTCCCATCATGTACCTGACACCCGAGGACATCGTCGGGGACACTCTCCTGGATTACGAGACTATCGCTTCTCTATCCCCTACCCACGACACCTGGCCCTGGCAGTTTATTCAGCTCTATATTCGCTCTCCTGCGGATCTGCAGCTCGAACGTATCTCACTTGATAACAGCACGGAAGACGCGCTTACTTAGTGTTGGCGCGGCCCCTTCCCCGATTGCGGCGTCTGCATGGAGAGCGTCCATGTTCATCCCTCGCCACCCCCTACCTAGCCTAGTCGAGCTTGGCTGCTGCACAGAGCTCGACTGCCGCTTCAACCAGATAGGCGACCGTCGCGCGCTGCTGCGACGTGAAGATTACCTTTTCCGTCTGCTCTACGCAAAGCGGCGCGAGGAGCTTGCGTTTCCTCAACGTGTTCCTTGTTCTGCATCCGGTTGGCGCCATCCAGGGTCCTTTCATCCTCTTTCCCAATGTCCATGAAGTATCCATCGAGGAAGAGTGGCAATACATCTCGCTGGCGCTCGCGCACATCGCACTCCCTACGACCGCCCCGGTTCGCGGTATTCGCGCACACGAACAAGTATGAGTTCGACCTTTACAGGAAGGGCTTCTGGCTCGACATCCTCCCCCCGAACCGCATCGCCGCGCTTCCGATGCTTGCGGCCACGCGCGCCCTCCGGCTCCTCGTCGGGCTATACGTAGACGAGGAGGAGACCGGCGACGGGAGCCCGTACACCAACGGCGCGATCCTCACGGGCGCACACGACCCGTCTGGTCTCTACGACGGCGTGTGCCACCGCAACGAGCTGCCGGACGGGACCTGGTCCGTCACCGTCACGAACTGTCTCGAGTTCAGCTCGGAGGCACCCATCCCCGTCTCGCTCCGCGAGATCCCCGCGATCGTCGACTGCGCGCGGCTCCTCCACCTCGAGATGCACACGCAGCCCTACTTGATGGACTTGAAGGCCAACGAGTGGCAGCGCATCCTCTCGTCAATCTCCAGCTCTTGGACGTCGGCCGGGGGCTGCGCGCCATCCAAATGGTGCTCTATGCTATGGAGGACGACGAGGGGCTCGTCCCCCCGAACCTCTCCCATCTCGTGCTTTGCCACGCGGCCTTGCCGAGCCAATACCCGCTCGACCCAAAGGACGTGCTGGATATGGTGCGGGAGGGGGAGAAGGGGTGGAACAAGCCCCTGCCGAACGTCACGCCGCGCCTCCCGGACCAGCCCAGGGGTCGCCTGACAGGGTGCACCACCTTGATTCCGGACACGTTGGAGTGGCATGGAGGGAAGCGCTCCAACCGTAGAAATCGTGCACAAGCACTGCCAGTACTGCCACGACGACGACCCAAGCTTAGCTCTCCCTCAGGCTGAAGGCGAGCGGGAGGAGACACTTGCCCGTCATCGTAAGGTGCGGCAAAGCCCGCTCGCATGAGAACGCAGAGCATGTCTCGTACTTACAACCGTGCATTCTGAACCGTTTTCCTTGGTCAGGTTCTCTTTGCGCTTCGCTCTCCGCCTCCCTATGCTCAGTAAAAGGTGCATGCACAGGAGCAAGGCGGTATTGTATCGTTATTCCCGAAGACTTGAGAAATCATAATCCGATTGTGTACATGCAAAGTTCGGTGACGGTATTAAGTAGTTTGCGCCGATGCCGCCCCAACCAAAACATCATGGCGATGCTTCGCGCTCCAATGAAAACGACTTACAAACGGTGAGAGATCTGAACATGCTCAGGGCAAGTAAACTTCACAGAGCAGAAACTACAAGGCAAGTCCGAGAGCTGAGTCAGGAGGGGATCAAAGTACTTGAATACGGCGTGCAAATGCCATGGCGGAAACAGACATCAACTTGAGACCATTTCGGCCTGGGGTTTAGATCTTGGGATGGCCCAAAATGGTATATGGGACGCCCGTGCGCTGCGGAATCCAAATACTGATTCTATGGGCCTTTACTTATCTGTCATCCCCCTTTCATCGCACACCCAATCCTTCTTGCCTGCCAGTTCGGGTAAATCGACTAGCTCTCTAGCAATTTCTGACTATTGCAACGGGCTACGCCACTAGCACTGGGACAAGAACAGTCAAATCCTCGTCGGACTCCGACCAGTCCCCTGGGAGCGGGACCCACTTCTGGACCCACGACATGTCCACCTGTTCCTGCTGCTCGACCGTTGTGGATGTCTTCGAGTTACACGCTAACGTCGCGTCAGCCTTGCAACATTCCGAGCCGTGAAGCGCCAGCCCCAGCTTCGATAGGCCACAAGGGACCGCAGTGCTGTTCGACGAGGGTCCGCAAGTCAGAGTGGCGTTCCCTGGTGCGCTAAGGAGAGCGTAAGCCGAGATTCGATCCTGGATCTGAAGAATATCGGTTTGTGAGAACGCCAATTCAATCTGAGTCAAAGCGTTGGCCCTCGTATAAAACGCACCCACTCTCTACCCCGAGGACCTGACCCCTGCTTCGATCCTGAACAATTGCCTTTCCGGGGGTGAGCCTCCACCCAGAGGAAGACCTCGTCTCGGGCGACCGACGGATAGGATCCAGACTTGAATGCCTCGATATAGTATCTCATAAGCGGCGCAAGCTGCTCCAGGACACCATTTCCCGCCTGTTTGTGACCCGAGACTGACTCGGACCGAGGACGAGAGGAGTTTCCTCCCTGGGATGGCGAGAACGGTCCACCGGAGGGTCCCACGACTAATCCACTGAGGTCATCGCCCCATGTCACGACCTCGACCAGCGAGACGTTGGCACGGTTCTTGATGAGCGATTCCCAGCGGTCTCCAAAGGACCGGCCTTCGGTCCCACAGGCCGTATCGTTCTTGCTCCCATCACGATCACGTTGCTAGATCCGAGTCAGCATCCCTAGACGGACCACCAAGCACATTATGACATACCGCCCATGACCATAGCGAGACAGCCGCCATGTACGTCTTACTCCCAAGGGCCGAAACGTACGACCGGTCGGCGTGAAAGGCGGCAGGATAGCCTCTGCTCGGCGGCCAAGCCGCATTCCACTGTAATCGGTATGATCAGGACTCTTCTTGGGGGAGAGAAGGGCGTCTGTACACTTACGTTGAACAGGCCGTCGATGGCCGTCGAGTTCGACAACGTATCGGGAGGCCCAAAGAACGCCGGGATGAACCACACGCCCGGGATCGCAGACTCAGATCTGTTCGCAGACTTCGACCTTAGAGCGTGCTTCCACCCCTCGTCCAAGCTTCCTTCCCCGAAGCGACACCCTTCCCCTGCGAACGCCGACATAAGCATCCCTCCGTTGTACCAGAAGTAGTCCGTGTGGTTCGCGTACGTCCGGATGTACTCCTGCAGCGCGCTCGCGTCTCGTCCGCTCGAGCACGGGAGTGACGTCATGTTGAACGACAGGAAGAGCTTGAACGCCGATGGGGAGGCGGCGGTAGCCGCCGCGGTCTGGTTCGCCGTGTTGAATTTAGACGCGGCACAAAAGGCGTTCGCGACCTGCCCGGACTCCCAGGGCTCGCTCCCTACGCTAAGCGCGAGCGCGTCGAAGCCGGCCGACGCTGCGAGCTTGATACCTGTGCATGCGCATCGTCAATCCAAATGGAAGTGCTTCCTGAGGAGGCGCATAACGGAACGCACCTTCTATCCAACAATCGACGGTGTACTTCTCGGCGTTCCGGACGACGAAGTTTGCGAACACAGCGCGGCCTCGGTCCCGGCCGCCGCTTCCATTGGCAGTCCCGTTCGCCGACGAGGCGAGGCCATCCGGGCCCGTGCCGTGTGCCTCCCTGCTGCCGCCTGCTCCTTGCCCTTGCGAAGGGGTTTTGGTTTGGGAGGGCGATAGCATGGACGCCGTCGAGGTCGCTGTCGACGTGGGGCCCAGCGTCCTCGAGCCCCCCGGCCCGATGCCGAAGGCGCTGTAGAGCTCGTGGAGCCACTTATCGACCGCCGAGTCGTTCGCGGTCTGAGTCTGCGCCATAGCGACCGGGAGTGGTCCCCGGCCTGCGAGGACGCTGAACAGAATGGAGAGGACGACGAAGATCTTGAGGCCGGGCCAGCCAGCTGGACGCCAAGACTCACGGACGGCGAAAGACGTCGACATGGCCCAAGTTTTCTGAGAAGGTGGAGATGTGAGGGTCGTGGTTCGTGACCAGCACATATGAGCGAGGGAATGGTGGCAGCCCACAGAGTACTGGGCCGTAGACGGTCCACGGTGCGGCTGACGGTTGTCCCATGGCCAGGTATCCTGATCGAGCCTCGTTTATGGCATGTCGCCCGAACCTTAGTAGCCTGCTTTGAAACTTGGATCAGACACCTTGAGACAAAGAGAATTCACATTTAAAGGGTGACTCACCAGTGTTCATTTCAAAGCTAGATATCGGCGCATACCTTCTGTCCATCAAGCTTCAATAAAAATAAGCAGGATGAATAAAGTACACCATAATGTACACGATGCAAGCATTACAGTAAACTAGCACAACAGGAAGATCGTTGAACACAAACAGATAGCGACCATAGATCTCACCTACCCATTACTGCTACCGCCACGGTTACGTTGCCCCTCAGACCCCCGTGGCACTACTCAAGCATCGCGAGGTCATCGTACCCCGGCATCCCGCCCCTCCTCAGTACATGCCCGTTCCCCGTCCCATCCCTGTGCCCATTCCCATGCGCGATCCCATCCTTTTGGTTCGTCAAGCGCGCCCACACCTCCGCCCACGCGCACACCATGCCCGCGACGCCCCCATACAGACTGTACGCATGATCCGGAATCTCCATCCGCCCGTCCTGCATCATCGCGCGCCACCCGGTCGCGAGATCCGCGAGGTGGAGCGTGTGCCGCAGCCAGTACGCGTTCTCCCCGCTCAGATCGGGGAGCGGTGGCGAGCGTGACTTGCCGCCGGGGAGCGGGAAGCCGTGCGAACGCGTCGACGGGGTGCGCGCGACGCCAGAGTTGGAGCCGGGGATGGGAATGGAGTCGAGCATGTCCGAGACGGCGAGGAGCGCGTAGACGCTACCGCCGACCCCGTGGCAGAGCCCGACGCCCTTGCGGAGGAGGCCACGCGCGTAGACAAGCTCGCCACCGCGGGTCGTAGCCGCAACAATTGCGGAGCGGAGCGGGGCTGGGAGGGGGCATGTGGAGGGAGAGAGCGCAGCGCGCCGGAGGAGAGCGGAGAAGAACATGAGAAAGCCGGGGGCGCCGTGACACCACTGGATGAGGGCGTCATCGTCCTCATCGTCGACGCCGACATCTTTGAGTCTGGACTGGGTTGTTGCATCGCCGGAGGTATGGGGCATTTGGTGGGGGGCGTTCGTAGGCCAGTTGCCCAGAGGGTCCTGGATTGCGATGAGCCATTCGACTGTGCGGAGGACCTTGTCCCAATGTGGTTCGACGATGTGGGGAGCTGCATGAATGATCATGTGCAAGATCCCGGCTGCGATGGAGAGGCGATGAGGGAACGACGATAAGAACCTAGGACCAGACACTCACCGACGCCGTGAGCCGCACCCAAATACCGCGACCCATGCCACTTCCACATCAGCGGCGGAGCCTTCGCCTTCTCACTCTCCTCTAGCTCGTCCGCGTACCTCCGTGCACCGAGCTCGCCGCGCAGAACGATGTCGTCCACGAGCTCCTTCAGGCTCGCATCTCCACACAGCGCCTCCGCGTCCCTCACGACCTTATCCTTCGCCTTGCCTGCCTGCGCGAGGTAGCTCAACGTGACCACCAGCTCGCCCCTGAGCAGGAGTAACGCATACAGGAGCCCCGCGCGGCCATAGAGGACCTCGCAACCGTCGTCATCGATCGGCTCGGACAGTGCGATCTCGTGCGCGCCGCTGATGAGGTCGACGGCGCCGCGCGAGGATTCGGAGAGCTCGACCTCGTCGAGCAGCTCGCCGTCGAGCTTGCCGCGGCGCGCGTGCTCGTTCGCGGACGAATCGGGGGACTGGCGGAGGCGGAGCTGGCGGGTGAGGACGATGGTGGCGGGACCGACGGAGGTCTCGAGGTAGGCGACGTGCGAGCCGTGGCGGGGCTCGTGGAAGGGGTCGGCGATGAGGGATGAGGTGGGGTTGTTGGGGAAAGTTTTTGCAGGGAGGATCGCGAAGGTGCGCATGTCCATAATGATTTCGCCTGTTGCGGCGGGCGGGCAGGGATATTGGCGGATGCATGGGATATTAGAGGAAAGAGCGTACCTGCTGAGCCATGGTAAACCTTGGGGTTGGTGGAGGGGTGTCTGTGTGCACGGACGACGTTTTCGGCGAGAGCGTCATGGATCCGATGCTTGACGGCCTTGATATCAGTAGCTGGAGAGTTGTTGTGCGGTATGTACCGCGATGGTAGAGTCGAGGACGGCATGGCGGAGAAGATGCGTGGCGCACACGTGAGTCAGAAAGGAGACTGAAAGGAGGCAGAGTTGGAATTGATGGGATTAATCAATAGCGGCTAATATAGGATGTGGGAGACTGGACGCACCGAGCATGCATCCAGACTGACGTCAGTAAACGTACAAACGCTTGCCCTTCTCCCCTCTCTTCATGTTTCGTTCGGGTTCGTCATGGGCGCACGGCAGGACCATGGGGGGTCCAAAATGAACATTGCATATGTCTTGCACTCGACATTCACAGTATGGCAGAATACTCAGAGGACCGACGCAGCAACGATGACGTTGGGTATGTGGACTGGGAGTGTGGAGACATAAGGCACCGAGCGTCGGATAGCTGAACATGTGCGTTATCTTGTTGGCTGTGAGGAGATTGTTCGGGGAGTTCGTGTTTCAGTAAAGGGAAGACAAAAGGCGAGTGCTATGACGAGCGCAGCAGGAAATCGAGACGGAGACCGTTGCGTCGGAGAGTCGACGTCGGAGGAGCTGCTCGTCTTGCGAACCAACGGCGCTTGTGGCGGCGGGCCCGCCGCTACCCCCGAGCCGCATTCTGCCGCATTAGGTTATCAAGATCTCCCATCACGGTGTGGTTACTGCGTGCCTTGACATTGGCTGATCCGTATTCCTCCGCTCCTTTTCCATCAGCTTCCACTCAACCACAGGCGTTGTACTACCTAATATGTCTGATGGTACTTACCTCTGAACTGTCTCATCCTAGATTCCTACTGTATTCTGACGTTTCTCCTCTCAGCGCGTACTTAGTCGACGCCATGTTGTCACTCCTCGTGGCAGCCTTCGATGGTCCAGCCCCAGCCTCGTCTCTTGGTGTTCCTTGGACTTCATCTTTTCGGCCGCTGGCAATCATAGTCCGATCTGCTCAAGCCTCAGTCTACATACGTCCCAATTTCTATCCAACCTACGACATGCCATATCCGCAGCTTGATCAGGACATGGGCACGTTGAACATTCACGATCAGAGTAAAAGGTCTCATCTCAGTACTAGTATCCGTCGTACGGACTCGCACCCCACCACGACAAATCTCGATCTAATTCACGAGATGACCTGCTGTGGATGCGACGTGGCGGCTTCGGGCAGCCGATTGGGAGTTTAAGGTATGTATGTATGCACCCTTGTATGTATCTCTTGTGTTGATTGGTGAAAACTTGACGTGGCTACATCGAAACAGATTAGAACTCCACCAAGCCAAGCTCGATTGTAATCGTTGGGCGCACCTACATTCATTTATTCATCCTCTCCGAATCTGTGCTCAGTGTGCTGCATCTCTACTTCCGACGGACTACCTGGGCCTATCTTGCGTTTAAGACCTCACGCTTGCATTCTCGACCCACCTCGCCCGGGATGTTCTGTGAGTCCTTACTGTTTCCGCTTCACTTCTGGAAGATATGGGCGCATCTAATATGAGGCTCGGCTGCTCACATGAAGCGAGCTTATCTGGTCTGGGTTGCGCTCCGGTGACAAGACGATCGGAAGCGCCGCGCTTTGTGGTTCGACTTTCCTGTCTATTCATGTGTAACACTATATACGTGTCGAGCACTTTTACTGTCTAGTGGGTGCGCTCTCAGCGTGCCAGTGGAACCGCTCAGCGCTCAGCTTTTGCCTCCGACAGGATTCGACAGGATCACTCGTTGGGTACACGCGGACGTGTTGTTGAACTGTTGTTGATCGACGCATCTACGGATCGCGCTCCAGCACAAGGCAGTGCCGGTGCTGGGAATAGATATCTTCCCGCCGGCGTCGTGTAGGCTGGCGAATCTCCCAGCGGTGCCACTTCCAGCTAGAATTCCGGAATCGAACACATCCATGCAAGTGAGTCGGACGATCTGCCGACCGTCTCTGCTTGCACGGAAGAGAAGACGTGGACATGTGGTCTGCATGTGCGCCTTGCGGCCGTTGCATGGTGTTCGGCATGATCGACTTGGAGTGGTGGTGTTAAAGTTAACGTTGCACAGTCCTCGGCGCGGCCCTTGGAGGCGTCTCAGTCGCTGCTATAAGGAGATTTGAATGCTGGGAGAGAATTGCTTTCGGGCTTTTTCGGGCGAACAATCATTGAATGTCAATGCCGAATGTGAGGGTGGCTGAACGGGACGCCGCCAATGTCCTCCGACGAAGATATAAGTTCCGTGTGTACACCGGCACTCGAGCGTTCGATTCTTGACGACGGAATGCATGTCATATCCCGGGCACCTTGCAACCTGGGTCAATAATGATACATATCACCGTCCAACCGTGCGTGAATGTCAGTTTTCCAGTGTGGTTTGCCCTCCATGGGCTGTGTGTGGTGTGGTCCGTAGATCGCTTGAAAAGTCGACTTTTGCCGACAAAGTCGTTTTTCTAAAGCGCCGAAAAAGTGTTTGCGCCGCTTTCGGCTTCCCCTCGGCGCCTTGTCCCCGCCTGGCGGGGGCCGCTCACCACCGCCGCCGTCCCTCGACGTTTCTCCCACCGTGGCCCACGATATCGAACCAATATCTGGCATTCAGTATCGTTGAGATTCTGCCGAACTCCTGGCCTGCCCCGACGTCTGGGGGAAATCTCAAAGTCGGCGGCCCGGACATCTACGTCTCGTTAAAGAAAAATTTCCTGATTTTTTTCGCTTACCCCCCTAAGCGCACCACAGTCGTTCCACGGAGATTCTACGTGGATTCCACGTAGGGCACCACTGGAGAACCACACTGGAAATCTAACGTTCCCAACCGTGCGGCGAAGCTTGTTTTTCTTTTTTTTTTTGCAGAAGCCCGCAGGGGTATATTTATAGGTCGTCGCAAGCACCGTACTGATGTCACCACCGCGTTGTAGTTGTAGATGTGCTGCTTAACCGCCTCTCCACTTGCAAACTACCTTCCGGGCCAAAACACCTTCCAAACATCGAACCACCTGTGATATGGCGCAGGTGCGCACTTGGTTCAGCGGGAGTCTCGGGGTCAATGATCCGGTGGATTGGGAGGCTAGAAAACAATATTAATGAACATGTCAGAGATGCTTGGAGTGAAGCTTGGAAGTTGGGCAAAGGGATGATCAATATCGATGATATCATTCGCGCACTCGAGTCGTCTCTATAGCTGGCTTTCACCAGCCGTGCACAAGCCATGCACCAACCGTGCATGCCAGTGATGCATCTGATACAGCACGCAATGCCACGCATATTAATAAGTTACATGGGCGAGCCGTAGCATTACATAAGAGGGCTTGTTGCCGGCTTGGGACGGGCCCGGAGACTACAAATAACTTACTTGAGTTCATTTCGCGGTGCGCGTCGCTCTGACATTCCGGAGCGACACGCGCAGGCCGATAGATCATGCGGTCAGACGACCCCGTTGTGTGCACGTCAGTTGCCTGATTTATCCTCCGTTGGGAGAAGTTCCGGGATGTGGGAAATATATTGCCCCCGAGCTCGTCCCGGGAGCGTGGGTTGCCACTGGATATATTTGCAGGCGTTCCGACGCGGTCAAGCTCAAGCCTCAAGGGCGGACGGACCGTGCCTGAATTGCTGAAGGGCGACGGTCGATCGACACAGAGCGAACTGAGAGACTCAGAGGGCGAGGATGGGGTCCATCTGGATGGGCACATCTGGCACCACTGCCTCACGCACATTGAACAGGACGACCGGGAAGAAGTCGTGAGCAGCGGGAAGATGTCAACGTGCAGAACACGGTCTAATTTTGCCCTCGCCGAAATCCGGCGCGACGCCTAAAGTGGCGTGCCGAGGGCCGGCTGTCGAAGAACCTACCCATGCTGGTGCCGGTCGAGAGCCAAGGGCATGAGCATCAAGTGCGGAATGGGCGTGGTGCTCGGGAGAGGGAGGCGGGCAGAAAGTAGGACGAAGAAGGCGGGGAGGCGGGAGAAGCGGGGGTCGAGCTCGAGTCGCGACCGACCGAGAGGGACGATGGAGGCGGTGAGTGGCCCATGCGTTGCCGAGGAAGGGGTCGGGTGAGGGTTACATAATGCGGGGGCCACGCGAGGGCAGTCAGTATAAGGACAGCCTGGCGTCTTGGGCGAGGGACAACGTTTCCATCATCTCCGTTCTCTCCCTCACTCCCACCACCACCACCTCCCTCGCCCGTCGTCGTCCACCACTCTCCTTTACTCTCCTTATCAGGACGCCCCAAATTCCCCGCTGCTCCCCTACCGTATCACGCTTTCTCTAGTTCCTCTCCACACGACGCTTCACGATGACCAACCGCCAGCTGTCCTTGCTGGCGCTCTCCCTCGGAGCTGTGTCCACTGCTGCTGCTCAGTCTCACAAGGCCGGTTCGTTTGAGGATGGCGGCAACACCCAGGTCAGCGCAATGATGGTACGTTCCCCGCCTCGCCTTTTCACCGCTGCGCACGCGTCTCACGCTCTAGCGCGCGCGCGGCACCTCCCAATTCCGCAAGATGTTCCTGGGCAACCCCGACAAGGTCTACATACTCGACAAGTCAGAGGCCAACGCCGCCACGTTCGGCAACTTCCCTGCCATGGGTGCCGTCTACGATATCCCCACCCGCAAAGCGACGACCATGGGCGTCACCACCAACGTCTTCTGTGCCTCCGGCATGCATCTGCCCAACGGCACCTTTGCCACATTTGGTGGTAATGGTGCTGTTGGTCCCGGTGGCAAGATCGGCGATACCACCCCTCCCGGCAACCCGTACACCGCGACCTACGACACTTCGTTCGGCGACTTCGACGGTACCAAGGCCATCCGTCTCCTCAACCCATGCACGGACTCCGATGACTGGTCATCACCAAACTGCCAGTGGTTCGACAACGCCTCTCTCCTCAGCATGCAGGACCAGCGCTGGTACTCCGGCGCGGAGCCCTTGGGCGATGGTACGATCGTCCTCATCGGTGGTTTCTCAAACGGTGGTTACATCAACCGCAACTATCCCAACGTTGACCCCGCGTACGAGGGTGGCGCTGCCACACCGACGTACGAGTTCTACCCCTCGAACGGCAAGACACCTGAGGTCATGAACTTCATGGTCAAGACCTCTGGTTTGAACGCGTATGCCCACTCGTACCTCATGCCGTCCGGCAAGATGCTCGTCCAGGCCAACTACTCCACGAGTTAGTCCCACTGCCTGCTTTGGTGTCACTCTTACTTATACCATTGTCTAGTGCTCTGGGACCCCGCAACGAACACGGAGATCGATCTTCCTGACATGCCAGACCAAATCGTTCGCGTCTACCCTGCCTCAGGTGGTGTTGCGATGCTCCCTTTGACCCCCGCCAACGGCTACAACCCGACCGTCATCTTCTGCGGTGGTTCCAACATGACTGACTTCCAGTGGGGTAACTACTCCTGGCCTTTCGAGGACACCTGGAACGTCCCTGCGTCGAAGAAGTGCCACACCATCACCCCCGAGCCTACTGACGGTTCTACGGTTGACTATGTCGAGGTCGATGACATGCCGGAGGGTCGTACCATGGGTCAATTCATTGCTCTCCCCGACCTGACCATGCTCATGGTCAATGGTGGTGAAAACGGTACCGCCGGCTATGCTGACCGCACTCTCAACACGTTGACGATGCCCTTGGGTATGTCGCTTGCCGCTGGTCCCGTCGGTAAGCCCGCTGTGTACAACCCCCTCGCGGCAAAGGGTCAACGTTGGGCCAACACCGGTTTCGACACATCTTCCATTGCCCGTCTGTACCACTCGTCTGCCATCTTGCTCCCCGACGCGTCCGTCCTGATCGCTGGTTCCAACCCGAACGTCGATGTCAACCTCACCACCGTCTTCCCCACCACCTACCAGGCTGAGGTCTTCTACCCGTCGTACTTCTCCGCTTCCAACCGCCCCACCTTCACTGGTGCCCCCAAGACCCTCTCGTACGGCGGTGATGCGTTTAATCTCTCTGTCCCTGCCTCTGCGTACTCGGGCTCCGCTAACGACGCTGCTGACAACACCACTGTTGTCGTCATCCGTGGCGGCTGGACCACCCACGGGATGAACATGGGTCAGCGTGTCATGCAGCTCAACAACACGTACACGGTCAACAGCGACGGCTCGATCACTGTGCACGTCGCTCAGCTCCCGCCTAACGCCAACCTCTTCCAGCCCGGACCTGCCATGCTCTTCGTTACCATGTCGGGCATCCCCTCCAACGGCTCCTGGGTCACCATCGGTACTGGCAACATCGAGACGCAACCGACGAGCCAGACCACCGTCCTCCCCGCCTCCACCCGTCTCAACGGCGCCTCCGGTAGCGGCACGGGCAACAACTCTTCCAGCAGCGGCTCGAACGGCGCCTCGTCGACGCATACGGGTGCGATCGTGGGTGGTATTATCGCGGCAATTGCGGCCGTTGGCATTCTCGGTGCGGTTTTCGGTATTTGTATGGCACGGCGTCGGCGTGCAGCCGCACGCCAGGCGTCGTCGCTCGGATACCCGATGAGCTCGGCGCCTGGCGGCGTGGCTGCGCGGGCGACGACGATGTCTGGACCCGGAGCTGGGTACAGAGGATCTGACTCGAGTGCTTTCGTACCTTTGCAGGGTAACGAGAGCGCCACGTGGGGGCCGGGGCCGAACATGCACCCCGCGGCGAGTACGGTGAGCCTCACCTCGCCGGGACCGATGCCCAGCTCGCCGTACTTCGACGACCCGCGGGGACAACAGAGCGGGGAGTTCGACCCGTATCACCAGAACGCGCCGAGGATGAGCACAAACGAGCGGAGAGGGCCCTTTTGAGAGGACAGTAATTTGGCGTTTGTTGTCGATATTTGGAGAGGCTGCACGCGAAAAGGGGGGAGGAGGAGGATTTACATACACATATCTACAACACGCTCTCGAGGAAGAGGACGCACGGACCTTGGCTCTACTACCTACCTTGTTTTCCCCAACCTCTTTCTGTCTTTCACCACCGCATTCATTGCACGCTGCTATCGTATTCTTCTGTGCACTCACGATTCGTCCCTGCGTGCGCCCCACCGTGGCCTTCGAATATACGCGGACACGGACTGTCGATAATGGACTGGACTTTCGCTCACGGACTGGTAGGTAGTGCCAGCGTTGTAGATAACTTCACGTTTGCGCCCTGATGACCGTGACGACTTCCGTTCCCCATCCATCTAGTGCGGGCTGCTCTTGAGTGCGGTCACTCCATATTAATATTGCTACCGGCTCTTGTCGTGATACTTGTGGTTTAAATTTTCTTACTATGATTCCCCATCTCGCCTAAGTATGCTCGTTCGTGCACATGCAGTGACTTTTTGGCTCATATCACGACCTGCGACGCGTTGTTCTGAACGTTCTCGAGCTCGCCGTACTGTACCTACGTACGCTAATGTCGTTTTGTGTTGTCGCGGTTGTTTTGTTTCAATATCAGCAGATTACAGTCTATCACGGTCCATGGCCGCTAGCTTTTTTCCTTTCTGTTCGGACTTGATGCGTTGGCGTTCGAGACCTGTCTCACTTTATGACGATTCTACACATGATAGTACTTGCTGTTCAAGTTAATCATCACCGCCGTTCGACTTGGTCGGGACTGATGGTATTATTTAGGCGGAGCCCGCTTAAGTATGCCTGCGGGCCCCGGGGCACTATGTGGGGTTGATTGTGGAGGGTTGTAAGATGTTCCGGGGCTCGACTCTAGGAACGGTTCGGACCTCCAGTCACGGCTCGAGTCGACGTCGGTTTGCTTCTCATGTGGGGATGCTCGGCTCGGAAAATATTCGCTTTTCATCTCCGTGAGCTGGGCCCCGGCGAGATCGGGACACGCCGTGCGAACTCTGCACTGGGAACCAGGGCGACACCGAGTTGCAGATGCAGATGCCACTCAAGGTGTTGACAGAACGATCACACTCGTTCCTCAAGTTTCCAATTATCGTATGTGACTCCCGAAGTGTTCTACTAGCTTCTGCTGACACGACCGCCCACGGGCCATGACGACGCATTTGCGGATGTCAGTCGCGACCACAGCTTGAACTTGCGACTTACGCGAGGCCCGCCGACGTGCACGATGCCTTTGTCAGAAAGCCGGAGCCGCGAGACAGAGGCAGGGAGGCCCGGAAACTCGAAGAAGCCGCTCAAGGAGACCATCGTCGTTGCGGGCTTGCCCGTGAACGTGTTTTCTGATCCACAAAGTTGGGGTAGGACGGAGGTGAGTGTCGTGGTCATGTTCTTACTGCATGGCCGGACGGGCTCGGCGAGGCGGATGGAGACGTACGTGAGGAGTATCTTCGAGGAGATTCGGGCCCGGAGACGTGCGTGCCCCGGAGCTCAGGATGTGCAGGATTTGCTTATTGTCACCATCGTAAGTTCGCGTGCCTGATCGGACTCAAGTTGAGGTTAGCTAACGACTCGGAGTTTACGTTCAGGACCAAAGAAACCACGGGAAGCGTGTGGTCGACGAGCGGGCGAACATGGGATGGTTCGCCGATCCAGACAGGAACAACGAGCGGCACGCGTGAGTACCGTCCCGGTTCTACCCAAAGCTTCCGAGGACGTAAGCCTTAAGTTATGCTTATTCTCATTTGATCGTTGGCATGCGCAGGATTGACATGTACGCCATTCAGAGTGAGTTTTGTTGTCACTCTCAAGGCGTCGTGCCCTTCAAGTTGAAAATGTTGGTGGCTGAAGCTGACATGTCCGTGGTTCGCAGCCGGGACAGCCCAGGACGTGTCGTTCCTGATCGACTTCTTGCCTTTGTACCTCTTTCCGTGCGGGGAACGCACGATCTCGCAGTGGGTCTGCGCGGGGAAGAGCTTGGGCGGGCATTCGACGTGGATGGTGTTGAGAAATGGTACGTGTGGCGTGCCTCGTTGTTTACACGATCCGTTGCCTGAATGACGAGACATGCATAGAGCCGAGAGTCAAGGTCGGCATACCAATCATCGGTGACCAAGGCCTCCTTCGGGTGCGGACGTCGAAATTGACGTCGCAAGTTCATTGACAGGATGTCCTGATTACCTCACGCTCATATCCAAGCGGGCCAAAGCGCACAAACTGCCGTTCGGTCCACCGCATATACCTGGCTCCCTCGTTCAGGTCATCAAGCGCGCCGACCCTGCGGCTGCTCCGTACACCGCCTCGGACGAGTCGAATCCATTTCTGGGAAAGAAGATCCTCGTCTTGTCGGGCAAGGAGGACAAGACCGTTCCGTGGTCCGCTGCGAAAGACTTCGTCGAGGGGCTGAATGTGGGGGAGCAGGGAGTGAAGGAGGTGATTGTCGAGCCCGGTATAGGACACGATTTCTCGCCGTCGATGGTCAAGGAGGCCGCACGATTCGTCTGGGAGCATGCGCTCGCCGTGTAGAGTTGACGCATGGAGACGGGTGGGGAGAGAAACACTGCGCTCTGCCCCGGACGATGCCTCGCCGCTCAGTGCTACTCTGAGCAGGCGTGGGTTGCGACTGAGGCAGCCGCATGCTGGCCGAAAGTTCCTCAGGGTGTCCGTCTCGCCGGGGGTTGGAGGGATACGATCCTCTGAGGTCCAGTGGATCTCCGCAATGTATAGCGGATCATGAATTGGTGGTCTGCGATCTTCTTCGCTCGGTCTCTATCCTCCAGCGTCGACGTGGTGTCTGGGCGCGAGAGTCTGTCAAGCGGCCTATTCCGGGCGCGCTCCATGGCGAAAATCGGGACGATGGGGATGCTGATGTCGGGCCGGCCCCTCAGTGACGTTGGGCGGGGAGGAGTCGGAGCGTGCTGTATAGTTTCACTGCACGTTCTGTATTCAAGCTTCAAGTCTGAAGCCTATACATATTATTGTGGCCTTGTAACCGAAGCTACTAGTCCTCCTTGTCTTCCTTATAGTACAACCACTCCTTCAGTGCTTCACCTGTCTCTGTATTCCACCATTCATCTTGGGGCCACTCCGTTGCCTTGGGCAGTGCGCCGACCGGCAATTTTTCCAGCTTGAGGTAAATATCGTTTTTGCTGAATTCGGCTTGATCTTCGACATCTTCGCCAAGGATACCTGACATGAGGCATTGCTGAAAGTGTTCTCGAATGAATGCCCGGGTCATCTTATCCAGCACCTCCACAGCCAGAGAAGAATGGAGTATCTTCTTCTTCACTATTTCGGAGCTGTGGAAGACGTAAATCTCTCCATGGCGGGACGCCTTCGAGATAGGTTATCTCAGTCAAACCATTATATACCCCAATCCAATACATGAAGAGGCTTACGTCTAAGTCAATCCCGAAGGCGTGTTTCTGAAACAGGTCGTATATGTCTTCGCGCATCATAATCAGATTGTGGGGGACTTCAAGTTTGCCTTCCTCCTCCCAATTCTCGTACGACGATAGCTCTGGGCTGTGTGTCGGACTCACATCCTGGAGTGAGGCCCGTGGTGAGCCAACACAAAACCTTCAATGGGATAGAATATTACTCGCATAAATGTTCATAGATGGTGGGTAGATCCATCGAACCTGAGTGGTTCCGTTTGGATCTCTGCCCCCGGCTCCTTGGGTGCCCGTCACAACACAGAGTCCTTGGTTGTGAGGAAGCAGGAGCGCTTCTGCTTCCAACTCGCCTCGAACCTCCGTCTGGCATAGTGCATCGAGAACAGTAAATGACGTTGTCTCTGAGACGCTGAGGATTGCACTCACGGGGGGACGATCCCAGGCTTTCTCAGCGAACGATAGCACACGTTTAACGCGATCGAAAGGTGAAAATAGCTGCTGATCCACAGAGTTGGTGGGCTTGTATACATTGTTACCCTTCGAGTCTTGAGTGAATGGAATTGAAAATCTGTCAGTGAGTGGTGCATACGGAATCGGAGACGTGATTGGTGATTGGACTACCTTTGAGGTACAGAATGTAGTCCCCTGCCTTAACGTGTTCTGCGTCGTGAACGTCAGGGCCACAAGGCGGTAACACAGGCTGGCATCTGATCGCATCTGCGTCATCATCGAACGTGTTGTAGGGTTCCAGTGCAACATGTGTCATGGCAAGCCGGGAACCACTGGTTAGACTGCAACAACGCCTGATGAGCCCAAGCAGCATCTCGACGGTCATGCGGCGCGTGGAGTCGTGGTAGATGGTGTCACAATTGAAGCCTACGGTTGGAGGCCAAGTGGTCAGTGTACGCTGGGACTCAAAGAGCATGAGGAAGATATACTCACAGGCTATGAGCTTGTTGTACAACCACAGGAAAGTCGTGGCGTTACGCTGCTTCGCCACTTCGGTACGGTGTGCAAGTGCAAGGCGAGCAGTGGAATTCTCCATAATCGCGTTGAATTCAAGGTATGGAAACTATTCGGATCGGTCGGCAAGATATGAAGGTGCGAGACTTGGAAGGTTTGGTGAACTGGATGCAGGCAAGTTGTCGTATTTATACTACTTATGCCCCGTGGTCAGCCGAGACGGCGCAAGCCGCCCTACTCGCCATCACTACTGCGCACCTTGATGCTCTGGAATATGATTTCAAGCCCATTCTTTCGGTTTACGCTCTCGGGAGGTTGGCCCTGATATATCTGACACTCACATACCATCTAATGATTGCTTTGAGGGCTCGAGAAGATGGCGCCGTTAGCAGTCGCCGAAGTTTTGAATCTACTTAAACGTTTCGGAGTACCGCCCAACTGTGAAGATACGATGATGAGAAAGGGAGGAGTACAGGGCTGCTGTGAGTGCCCAGTTGTCAGTATCAGCTGCTGCTAGCGTGAACGCCAGGTGAACACCCTACGAGTTCCTGCTTTTTGTCGGAGGAGGGCGCGAGCCACCTACAACGAGGTTAGTGGACCTAAGGGCAAATTGCCCTTGCAGGTCTCAGACCCCCCTTGCCCCGGTCCGAGAGAAAGCCGAGACAAGAGCGCCGAAAAGCACAGCCCGAAGAGCGCCCCCATCATAAAAATCTTGCATTCCTGGGATTCGAACCCACGCCTTGTCCTTGGCGCCAGCAGCAATACCGCTACACCAAGAGACCTTGTTATGGGAACAGACCTTGATTACTATATTCCGTTGAGGGTGCGCGAAGAGGACCCGCCATTCGTGCTCCCTCCCCCTCGCTGCGCTCGGGGCCCCCGAGCCGGGAGCACTCAGGCGGGCACACTAAAGCCTCGTTCGCGCGATAAATACAGACGGGCTCCCTTGGGGGACAAAGTACCGTGGGGGCCCTGAACCCTAACCACCTAACCCAAACCCTAACCGAACCCTAACCGAACCTAACCCAAACCCAAACCCAAACCCTAACAGTCCTAATTGGGAGATCAGGTCACGGGGGGAGCCTGGTCACGTGGGGAAGGGAGGTCTCAGACCTTCGAGGGCAATTTGCCCTTAGGTCTGCTAACCTCGTTGTAGTCTCTACAGGGCGCCACCAGCGTTGCAGTCGACAATTTGTCGACAATACAGTAGACACATAACTTATCCTGTGCCCCTAGGTCGCGCCATCCGCCCCGCTGATTCCCGTCAGATTCTGGCCATGGCAGTTCTAGCCACTATGGAGCCCGGTGCCCAGGAAAATCACCAGTTGGACGCTCGAAAATTCACTTTCACACGCTGTACTGGTGATTTGAGCTACCTGTGATTTGATCATTGATTTTCACTAGCTGATTATTGGCAGGGAGAGGTGCGGTTTCGCACCCAAAGTCTTGAAACGCCGGCCCTAAACACGGGCGTCTGTCCGCGCCGTCTGCGAACTTCAATTTTTATCTGACCGTCGACGTTTAGTCAGTCATCGTACACCATCCCCTCTCTGCCCATATCTCTGCTGTATATGTATGCGACATCCGAGGGCCTGTATCGGCTCCACGACTCGGCTACAGACCACCGGAAGCGCGACCGTGACCCAGGACTGAAGCTGCGCGCCTTCGAGCCTTCAAAGCTTCAAGCCTCGAATATGCTGCGTTTATTAGCTGGATGCCGGTATGTGTTAAGCGTTGGTTGGCCTAGGATTCATATTGGTAAGTTTCCTCGCCTATCGCCTGGGGGTCTGCTGCGTGGACACCGCTGACCTCCGGGCACCATCTGGTAAGTGGTCTTTGCTTTGGATGTGTCCTGCTTGTTGTCGAGGTGAGTACTTACTTTTCCCCTCCCCTATCATGGTCAACCCCACAGCTTCCCCTGGCTGGTGGCTAGTGCCGGTTGGTTTCGCATGTGCGCGTGCCGCGGCCGGCGCGTGGATGGGTGAGTCCATATTCCGTCCAAGTTCTGACGTTGCCTGCAGGATTTGGACAGCCTATTAGAACGTCTCTCTACCGGTGGTTGCGGACGGATATAGTATCATCATAGGAGTTGGCCTATGGACACCATGGTCTCTACGCGTAGCTAGTCTTGCATGGTACCACATGTACTATACTTTTTAGTCAATTGAAGCATCAGTTTCCTCCCATATTTTTCTGCTGGCGTGCACAGTGGCCTAGGATGATCCTATTAGGGTACTGTGATTGTACCCAAGATCCTACTGTACCGGGAACCCTTGAAAAGCACGCTCGGAACTGGTGATATTCACCTGTAAATGACATGTCATTCTGCTGTAGAAAATCCCCAGTTAGAAATGAAAGTGCAACTGGTGATTTTCGCCCATTTCCGCTGAAAATCCTGGGTACCGCGGGTGATGTCAACTGGTGAAAATCCATGGGCGCAACACCCACGAGCCCTCTCGCCCAGCTCCTGCCTACTCACTCCCGTCCATGAGAGCTTCTCTATCTAACTGTCTTGAGACTCGACTCTCGACCTTCGATTTCTCCCATTCTTGGTTTCCAAGAGGTGAAGATATTCGGCCTGTATATAGTCTCGATTGCCAGGTATATAGTCTCGATTGCCAGGTATGTCACACCATTTGTTTTCCAGCTCCAATTCGAATAGCGTCACTGGTATTGTCAGTATTCCAGTGAGTGCTCGTTGACCTGCCCTAAACACGCGCCCGTCGTTGACAACCGCCACCCTCCTCGTCTTTCTCCATATCCCTCCCTGGCGGCAAACTTGTATCCACAACTTCGCCATGTGCATCGTCTTCAAGACAGCCCCTGGCCCAACAGTCGCAAGTCCTCCGGATGCAAAGACTCTGTCGCAAATGGTGAAGAGCACAATCCGCCAGCGCTCAAGCTCACCGCTGCGCTCCTCTCCGACCCAATGGCAGGCTGGAAGGTGTTGGATAAGACCACACCAATAGCATCGACGGCTTCTCGGAGATCTCTGGTAAGTTGACCATTCTCAGTACGAAGGCAAGGAATTTGGTGGCGGCGGGACAGTGTGGCAGCGTAGCGGTGGTGGGTTCACGCCCACGTTCATCGTTCTATCTTGGCTCGAGTTTGGACGAACGGCCACATGCGATGGAGACAGGGGACATCTCGCAGGTCGGAGGTTTCAGCGGCCCTGTTGCGACATGACGAGTCACCAGCGGCAGGACCGGCAGGATCCAATGGCTGCGTACGCAATGGTACGAGCGCGGGCAGTTGCACTGGGCTGAATGCCGTCGGATGCCATCGAGGCTGAATATTCGAAATAGACTCCACTGGTTCTCCTGTAGTAGAGCACTCCGTGTATCTGCTTAGTAGTGCATACGTCCGTGCCAATCTATGATGCCCAAGCATCCTTGATATTATTCAACGATCGCAGCTGTTGGAATAAATCACTCAACTTACTAGCAAAATGGGTCATACTTACGGCTTACGAACGGGTGACACTGTCTTGTTTCTCGGTGTTCACTGTTTTCGCAGTCGGCAAGATCCGTGCGTGCTCTTGTGAATGCCCACTGGCAGTCCGTGTGGCCCTGCCACTTCCGAGCTGATTGGATTGGTGCGAGTCTTTGTGCAGCTCCGACTCCTTCATTCTCGTTTCACCATGGTGGCTTTCAGAACAAAAGCTACATCATGGGCTATCGTGTCGGAATCCGAGTCTCATCATCCCTGAGTTGGCGCTATTCCGCGACACGGATGCTCTGTTACCATCTCTGTTACAAACCCATCATTCTATGCAGCGCTTCGCAATCATTCGAGTTTCAAGAGAAACCTGATCAATACCGCATGAGACATCCTCTCATGTCGAAAGGGTCGATACACTAGTGGTAGAACATATGGATGATGCGCGGCTGGTGTTATTGTTATTCACGGTGCTGATGTATGCAACTCGATGAAAAATGGTGATGGCAAGTGTGGCCAGATAGTACTTTAGCCCGCAGTTGGTTTTCCTTCGACAGAAATCCCCATACACCACACCCCTCAGTATTTCTCAGAACTAGAGAACACTCCACGATCTAACCCACCAATATGGTTCAAATCCGAGCATTCTCGAAGAGCGGAAACTCAACTTCTTATGCAAACCAGGACCAAAGGAACGTTCACATCTGGGGTTTGTTCCAGCCCAGCCTACATAATGACTGGAGAGAGATGGTTGCAGGTGAGGCCTGAGGAACAACCTGGCTTCGTGTACCATGGACTTAGACTGAAATGTCTGCCGTAGGGTTCCACAATCATGAGGGCGCGGGCGAGGTTACATATCGGATGTTATATGAATGGCTTGCTCTTACCATACGACCTCTGAGCATAAATGGTGAGCAATTCGAACAGGTTGTGGATCAGGCCGCCACTAATCTCGCCGATTTTACTCACACATCAAGATCCAGTTATGAAGCGCAAGATCTCTGCCGGGGCACACCCAGGCTTCGGATTGGCTAGACTCAAGGATGTATTGGGCGTTGAACAGGAACCGGACCCACGGTCCAAAGAAGGAGTATTTCCGACTCCTGACGCTCGTCAGAAGGATGTCCAGCGCCTCTTGATCACCAATTGGATCAAGAGAGATAGTGACGACCCCTGTGTTCCAGGGCACTACCTGATTTTCTATGGTCTCTTCCGAGACAGCACTCCTACTGGGTCCAAGCCGGAGCAATTGGTACATGCAGTGTTGACAGAAACACCTGTCTTCGAAGAGAGTATTTTCCGCGCGGCCAGAGGAGGGTCTGACACTAATGATCGGGTGCGTTACAAGATCTCTTCCGTGTCTTCGCATCCCTGACTCTGTAGCCTCTCAGTCAACGGGGCTGAGAAGAACTGTCAGAAATCGTGACGAGCATTGCGTAATCACGGAAACCAAACCTATGAAACGCGATCGTGGGATGGATTACACCGGCTTTGAAGTTGCCCATATATTTCCGATCGCTTGGGCGGGAAAGGTAAATGTTGTGTTTATAGGGCTTATTAAAGAATCTCATCAACCAAATCAAGGCCAAGGTCGTTGAATATCTAGCAAGGGATGACGCGAAACATAAAATCCAATCGTTGGTGGACACTCGCGAAGAAGGAGATAGAGCCAGAAATGCATTTCTGTTACGTGCAGATATACATAAGTTGTTTGACCAGTATGTGTGGTCCATATACAAGGTATGTCATTTTTAATATTGCTAATACCGGAATGGCCATGACGTTGCATAGAACAAGGTCCGCATCTTTGAAAAAGCGGTGCCAAACAGCATGGCCCCGGAGCATTCGAACTGCCTCCAGAGGATATTCGGAGACTTCAGGTCCTCTTCGGACTATATTGGCCTGAAGAATATGACCTGGTTGGCCGGACTCGGAGATGATGACGGGGACGACTCTGGAGACGATGACGGGGATGATGGCGGGAATGATGGTGGGGCCAATGACGGGAACGATGACGAGGATGGTGAATCGGATGATGATGGGGATGATGACGGGGACGACTCCGGGGACTTCGCCAGGATGCCCGCGTAGCGGATGTCTGCCCATTTGGCGGATGACGATGGACCCAAGTCGACGAAGTCGCGACTGGTGTCCCTGTTGTGGGCAGGCGGAGCAGCGGCGAGACACTCGCCTTCGTGCCGGCCGGCCTCCCCCCCCGGGGAGTGTGTTGTTCGGGACTCACGGTCGTCGTCCCTGCAGTGGCATCTTCGTTGGGCCGCCAGAGCGGCAGCGGGTGACTCGACCGCCTGGACCGCGCTGAGCGCTGGGGTTCGGCTTCCCTGACGGTGCGGTCGCTCCAGTGGGCGAGCGCCTGCTGGTAATGCCTCTTGCCGCCCCCGCTCGTCCCGCCACTGCTTCCCCCCCAGCGACGAGCTCGACTTGTGCTTTGCAGGGCACACTATGCGACCCCCTCGCCCTGCATTCCAGCTCCTGGGTCTCCATCATCCTCAGCTTGCAGTGACGTGGCTTCCGCCACGCATTCACAGTTGGTGCCCCGCCCCCCGCGCCAAGAACGCGGATGCAGGCGGCTGGATGTGCTTCAGGGGACCTCGTGGTACAACCCCTAGGCGCACGAGCCTTGTAAGCTCGCGAAGCCCTCCCTGCGACTGCAGGAGTGCTTCCCTTTCTGCTTGCAGCCCAGCATGCCATGCAACGACTCAGACACTGAGCCCGAGGAGGACGTTGATGCGCTCAATGGGCAGATGCAACTGCTCTCACAGACGCAGCTGGATGACGGAGAGAACACGGAGCGAGTGCGGCTCGCGGCTGAGGCGGCGGCGGCGGCCGCTACTTCGTCGGCTTCGTCGGCTCGACCCCAACCTACGTCAGTGGCGGTAACTACCCAGGTCTCCGGTCCGCCCTCGAAAGGGAAGAGCCTGGCTGCCCCTGTCGCTTGGGACCCTGCGGGCCGCACCTACCAAGAGTCAATACGCTCGCCCGCCATCGCTGGCTGCAAAAGCCAGCAAGTGCTGCCTGCTGTGAAAGACGACCTGCGGCTCCTCGCCACAGGGATCAACCTGGCCCTCGAACGTCAGCACTCGGATCGCCAGCACTGCGACAACAAGTTCAACCGTCTCGAGGACGCTCTTGTCACCCTCACGGGCACAGTGAGCTCTCTCACTGACACCATTCACTCGGTGATGGGTCTGTCGCCCGTCTGTCCCGGGATCCTCACACCCCACTCATCCCAGCATCTTCGCGCGCTGCGCGCTCGCAGCGGCGGCTTGGTCTCAGCACGCGCGCCTCGGGCGGCTTGGTTCAGCACGCGCGCGCGCTCGCAAGACGCGCGCGCGGGCGGACCGGACGGTCTGCTCGCTCCTGCCCCGCATTCTAGCCCCGCACTACGCCATCCGCTCGCTTTGTGCGAAGCGCGCCTTGCTCGCCGCTCGCCCTCCTCTCTTCCATTCTTGGCCTGCGCATTCCGATGCGCCCGTCCGCCGATGCGACCGTCACGAGCTAGCACCCCTGTCTGCCTACTGTACACATACCTTCCCGCGCCTTGTCCGCTCGCCTGAGGGGCGCGTTGGCGCGACGGTCGGTGACACGACCGCTCCACGCTCGCGGTGAGTCCGGTATCCCGTCCCGCTATTGGTTCTCGTCGGCTTTGGTATGATTTGGTTTCTTTTAGTTTTAGTTTGTTTGTTGTTCTAGGGTTCGTGTGTACGATACATAGCAGAGCGTCGGGGTCTCGGAAATGCAGATTGGGTCCCTCCTCTCCCGCTCATTCTCCCTCCGTGCGTGCCGTGCGCCCGCACTCCGTCCGGTGCTCATTCCGTCGACCTCGCGTGCGTCGCGAGGTACGTTCTCTTCACCTCTGTCTTTCGTCTCGGGCTGCGTGCCCTCGGCTGCGTGCCGCCAGCTCTGCGTGAGCTTTCCCATACCGTTGCGTACGGTCAGTCGCTGCGTGCGACTTGGTGCTGCGTGCGCCCGCGTTTGCATTCCGCCCGCTGTTGCTCACTCCGTCCTCGGGCACCCGACCACTCCTCCACCCTTCGGCGGTTAGTTGTTTCTGCTGTCTTTTAGCAGATCCCCCGTACCGTACACATCATCGGCGCAACACCTCCCCCCCGCTGCCGCTGATCAAGAACAGAACGAGAACAGCGCCAACATCCAGATCCAGGATCTTGCAGATCAGCGCGATGCCACCTGCGGCGATGTCGCGTCCCTCCGAGCGATGCTCGAGGATGTGGCACGCAACCTGGCAGAAGTCAAGGCAGCGCAGACCACCGCTGCGAACCCGACACCTCGCCGCAAGTTCCGCCCCATCTCTGCCCCTGATCTGCCGTTTGCTGTGGGGCAGGCTGCCCAGCCGCCCAGCCGTCCTAACACGGCGCAATCGCGCAATGCAGGTGCGGGAAAGCGCCGTCAGCAAGAACTGGCTGCCGTCGCGCCTCCAGCAAAGAAGCCGCACACGACACTGCTGACGCTGCCGCTGGCTCCTGCCACGCCACCTGCAGGGCCTGTGTTGGAGGGCTCCGCTGTCGTACGGTTCGGCTCGATTGTCTGGCTGGAGGACCCCGACCAGCTTCGCCTCCAAGTCTACATGTGCGGACGCATCGCCTGGGACCATGTTCCAGCGCTCTACCCCGCAATGCGCTCAGTCGCTCGCGACCCGCTCGAGCTTGACTATGTTTGCATGGAGTTCCCAAACCGCGAGCTTGCTCAAAAGTTTGTCGATGCATGGGCAACGCAGAGGGTCCATGCGGGGAAGTGCAGTAAGGCGCAGGCGCACATCGAGATGAAGGACGATTACCGTTCCCTACATGTTATGTCTTGGAATATACATGGACACTTGGCGCTCCGTGCAACAACCTCCTGGTTTGCGAGCCTTGTCTGTCAGTGTGACGTCCTTCTCCTACAAGAGACTCACCTGGCCCCAGGGGAAGAGGCGCAGCTCCCACTACCACGTGGTTATGACTGCTATGCTATGTCACGCCCACGCTCTGCAGCTGGGAAACACCAAGGGGGTGGCCTCCTTGCGGTCTTTCGCTCGGGGCTGCAGGTCCGTGTGTTGACGCCCCCCGGAGAAACTGAGGTCATGCTCCTCGCGGTCGGCGAGCTCACTCTGGTGAATGTCTACCTGCCGCCACCAAGGTCTCCGTGGAGCCCGCACCCGGGTGTTACGGCAGAGGAACACCTGCGTCGTGTGTTAATGCCTCGCGCAGGGTTGCAAGACCACTGCTTGGTACTCCTAGGCGATTTTAATGCGCGCTTTGGGGGACTCTCTGCCTCCCTCCCCTGCATCTCGCCCGACAACACGCTTACCCCTCGCGGCCGTGTGTTGATTCGCTTGTGTGCAGATCTCGGTCTCCACACCCTTAATGGCACCTGCTACCATACAGCGTCGAGCCGCATGCGCTACACCTCCTTTCAACCAGGTGGCTCATCTGTGATTGACTATGCCATCCTCTCCCGCGTGCTCCTCGCGGACCGCCACGCTACCTCACTCACTGTGTGGGAGCCGTGGTTGGCGTGGTCGGACCATGCGCCCCTCAGCCTGTCGGTGCGTGTCGTGACCGCGGACCCCCGCTATGAGCACATCGTCGCAGTGCGGGTGGGGACGGAAGTCTGCAATGAGCAGAATCCAGAGGACCGGAGAGGCTGGGTCCCCGATGAGAATTCCCGCCAGTGCACGAAAGCTGTCAGTGGTGTCCCCGTTGAAGCGGACAACGTACTCGAGGTTGCCATACAGGGCCCGGAGGAGGTCGATCAGAGGCCCAGATGCACCCCATTGTGCGAGCTTTGTCCAGAGCGTGGGCTGGTCCACAGAGGGGAATGCATTTGCCACGTCCAGATAAACCACATACAGCGTGCGGCCAAGGGACCGGGCCTTGTCGATAAGGGTACGGAGCACAAACGCGTTGTTCACAGTGCGGTGGCCCTTTCGAAAACCACTCTGGTAGTCCGGGAGATGGCCGTTCTCCTCGGCCCACTCCCTGAGGCGACGGTCAACGAGGAGAGTGAGCGTCTTGAGCAGACAGCTCTCCAGACCAATTGTGCGGTAGCTATCAGGGCTGCGCGGGTCCTTGTGCGGCTTTTTCACAGCAGCTACTATTGCGGTGAGCCATGCTGTCGGGACTGCACACCGGTCGACACAGAGCTGGAACAGCTCCCGCAGAGACTCGGAGGGTATTTCCAGTACCTCGTCGTAGCCCACGCCATCCAGTCCCGTCGCAGAGCCTTTGCAGTGCGTGCGGATGTGGGTTGCGGATGATGGCATGCTTGTGTGCCTGTCAGCAGCTGGCATTCAACAGAAGCTGAATGACTTCGACCGATACCGCGCAGGGCGTTTCCTGAGCGTTAGCGTACCGAAAACTGCGGCGAGTGTGTTTGGGGACCTGCCGCCGATGCTCCCCGCACTGGTCCTCAATGGGGGTCATATCCGCTACGTGGAGACATATGTCTACACTGGCACCGCGTTCACCTCCACCTCCCGCGATGTCTTCAGTGAACACTACAGCCGTAGGGCGACCTCCGCAGAAAAAGTCGGCTGGGCGTCCTTCTCCTTGGAGTCATACACGGGAACACTCCCACCCGAGGTCGCGTTGACGCTGTATCGCGCCCGAGTTGAGCCCCACCTGACCTTTGGCTGTGAAGTCGCCCTCGACGTCTACTCCTCGTCTTATGAGCGACTCGAGAAGGTTCAGAAGGCGCTCCTCCGCCGCGCTCTGGGGCTTGGCAGCCACTCACAAGTTACCCCTCTCTTCTCGGAGACTGGGGTGCAGCCAATCCGCTACCGACGACTGGATCTCGCGCTGCGTTACGCTCGGTATGCAACCCAGCCGAGTGCACCCCTCTATGTGGCGGCAGCGCTGCGGGAATCGCACATGCTCGCACAGGCTGGACACCCCTCCTGGTGGGCAGACCTCTACCACGCGCTCGCAAAGCTCCCTGTGCCTGTTGCCCTATCACTACAGGCTGCCCTGTCCACGCAGCTAGTGGATACACTCCTGCGTTCGCTCGGGGACTCGCTCGCAGACTACATCTACACCTCGGTCATGGGCTCCGAAAGACTGCCCATTCTCGCGAAGAGATTCGGTGCTCTGTCTGCGCCGCGGCCCCCCCTGCGGCTGCTTTGCAAGTGGCAGTCGTACCTCAATGTCCGGTACGCGCCACACAGAGAGGCACTCGTCCGCCTCGTCGTCTCTGACCACAAACTCGCAATTGAGTCCCTCCGAAGGGTGTCTCCGAAGGTACCTCGCCACCGTAGGATATGCCGCTTCTGCCGCAAGTGGTGGGCAGTCGAGTCTGAGCTCCACGTCCTACTCGAGTGCAGCAATGAGGAGCTGTGCACAATGCGCGAAGAATTCCACGACCGCATTCGCACCAAGCTCCCAAAGCTGCCCAGAGTGCGCACCGGCTGGACATGGGAATGCCAGTTCGAGCTCTTCCTTCAAACTGACACCGTTCTACCGGAACTCGCTGAGTTTGTCCATGATGTACTCACATTGGCGGACACAATCCCTCCTCTCCTACTCTCAAACGACAGCGACCTCCTTGACCTACAGGCCTAGGGTATGCCCGAGTGCGATGGGAAGCGTTGATTCGGGCGGATGCCTGCAGGATTTCGATGGTTCGGGGGCAACTTGGTGTTGGTGGATCTTTGCCTACGGCGCAGGGGACTGCCCGTGGGCTAGCACGACGGTAGTTCCTAGTCAGGTCTCGTCTGTGCAAGGAAAGCCGATGTCCAGCCTGGGTCTAGTGAGAAAGGTGCTCTGTGTAATCCCCAGGTCAGAGTTACGCTACACCGTGTCGTACGTTATCTAAGTAGGGTTCGCGGCAGATATCGCGATACGTTGATGCTATTAGGGCTTAGTAATCCATGTAACGTAATCGTATAGGTACACACCGAAATCTTACCCTCCTCCTCCTCAAACTACCCAACGAGGTACCAAGTGAGCGCCCCAACGCAGAGTTGATGTTGTTTCACTTTATCTGTGCGTTGCACAAGAACTTCGTAGGCGTGGGACGCCGCGCCCGAGCCTCGTAGAAGTGAGATAAAAGTCATCGGTTACTTACCAAAGATGTGTACTACGTATACCACAAGGATATATACTCAAGTTTAAGGCGCGCATGATCTGTCATGTTCTCTGCCGATACCCAGGTTGTACCCTGGCTGGCCGCGCTATGACGGCCACTCATGAATTGTGCATCTACCCGGTCAAACATACCACACCGGCACGGAGCTGAAACCAGACGCTGTCGTTCATGGTGGTCTCGAACAGTAGTACCCTCCGGTATCAATATTGCCCCCCACGTTCATGATCGTGCCTGTGAGGATAGAACTCACACACAAGCTTGGGTTTCTCATGAATATCGAAGGTCTCTGCCGCGGCCTTAGCCTGCTCGGTCCCACCAAAATAGGCACATACAGGAACCTGGCATCGGGGTGTGGGGTGTGGAGAGACGGATTAAAATATCCAAAACAAGTCCGACGTGGCAACAAAGCCCCACGGAAGGATGTGAAGAGCAAGGGTTGGCATTGGGGCATTGCGGGAGAGCAGGGAGAGGAGTGCGTCAAGGTCCACTGACGAAAACGTTTGAAACCAGCTCCGGGGAAGGGATCGCAGGAGGGATGAGGACGATCGACCCCACACCGATTGATTGTGCTGCTGGCCTGAAATCTAAAACTTGTAAGTCAGCCCTGATGGCTCCGAATACTCCCGCACGCTTCAACAGCGTGCGTCAATGTCGCCCAACGCCGTAGCAGCGCCTGCGAAGTCAAAGGAAGATTATGGATATCAGCACAACCGAAGTGGCCTAAATCGACGCGAAAGGGCACGACAACAGTCGCAACCGCACAAAGGCTACATCTTCTCCAAGCTCTCTAGCAGCACCTTGACGCCCTTCCCACCCGCATCCGCGATCGCCTTCCGCGTCTTCTTGTCGAACCAGCCTTTGACCTCCGTGCGCTCCGCAACCTCGTCCGCAGCGTGTTCCGCGAGCTGCTCGCACAGCGCGGCGACGACGAACGCGCCGTCGCCCTGCGTCATCGCGACCGTGTTCGTGCGCCCGACACGCTGCACGAAGCGCACGGCGAAGTCCCGAGACGAGAAGCGCGGGGAGTGTTCGATGGTGCGCGTGCTGTGCGAGAAGTGTCCACCTTGGAGGAGTGTCTTATAGAGCCGGGAAGTGTGCGGGAGGCTTATTGGATGCGGGTTGGTGTGGTCGGCGGAGGGGTAGGGGATGGAGAGGGCGGAAAGGAGGGTCTCGGATGCGGCGGATTTATCTGTGCACGATCCGTGAGCTCTTAAGCAGTGGACAACCGCGGGGGTGAGGGACTTCCCGTACCTCCGTCGGCTTCTAACATCACCTCGAGAACGACCAGACTTCCGCCAGGATCTCGCGATACACCCGCGCCGCTCTGTGCTATCCAGCTGAGCAAGCCTTCGCTTGCAGCTTTCCGGATTTCGGATGTGCGCACAATGTCGTCTTTCTTGCTGGTCTTGGCGCGTATCGAATCGGTCTCCGCGAGGGTCGCTATTTGCGCAGGGGTAAAGTGTCGTCTTGTCCGAGGAGAAATGAGGTAGAATAGCGCGCGTCGACCTTGTGGCGAGGTGTATAATGAGGGTGCGGAAGCGACGATGTCCGATACTAGAGACTTCGCCGTAAGTTTTGTGTCGCTAGAAATACTGTTAGGCTATATTGAAGATAGTGAGGGGATGGAAATGGGCGCACTCGATAACGTCTAATGATGTAAAGAGGACCAGCTGGGCCTGGTCATCTTTGCACATTCGCTCGACGTGAGGCTTTATCGTTTTCACGATGTGTTTTCGATCCTAGTGGAACATGTAAGCGCGATACAGGGTGCAAGCACAGGATCAACTAACCTTCGCTGTCCCCCATGCGATGAACTCGCGAACCACGCGACTGCCATCTTTTGTGTGGACCATCTCAGCGAGTACGTCCTGGCACCTAAATGGTGCTGGTCAACGAGTGATGCAGATCACGAAGTTAGATAGTGACTCACGTTTCGAAGATCCCTCGACGCAGTTTCTCAGCCTCGACTTCATCTTCCACCTCGGATACGGCCGCGAGATACTCCCAAGTCGCACGGTGGACGATCGCATGTGAGATAGCGCCTTTGTCTGGATTATTGAAACTGAAGCTCGAGGTTAGCACCCACGTCTGAGCTCAGGTCCTGCAGCACGAACATTGTGACCAAGTTGTCCTTTAAAGACGCGAGGATACGCTTCCGACGGTCGCCCTCTAAACCCTCTATAAGCCCCCTCAATCCACGTTTGGAGCGTTCTTTCTCCTCGTCACTCCCGACTGTGACGGTGAAAAGGCTTGCTTCTTTGCCATAGAAGTCGCGCAGAAGGATGGAGCGCTCGTAAGCGTTGGTGTAGAGTTCGAACGCGTCGGCGAGTACGCCGGATGCCTCGCGATGCAGAAGGAGTCGAAGGACATGTCCTTGGAGTTCACGAAGGATGGTGGCGCGGTATGTGGGACAGAAGCGGATGAGCTTGGTGACTAGGAACTGTACGCCACCGCGCATGATTAGAAAGGTGGAGGGGAAGAATTAATCAGGTGTGGGCATACCTTGGAGTACTTATTCTGCGCAAGGTCTCGGTACCTGCCCTTCAGCTCCTCCGCGATCTCGTTCCGCTCCTTCTGTCCACCGTACTTGACCGCAGTCTGAACGATGCGACTCGCGTCGTGCTTGAAGACGATATCGTTGACCTTTCCGCGCAGGACGTCCATGAGCGCGTTCATGTGTATGGTGCGTTCTGCTTTGGAGAGGTTTTTCTGGCGCGCGAGGGTCCATGCGCATTTTGCTTCCACCAGAAGGGTAGAATGAGGCTTGGAGGCTTTGCGCTGCTCAAGGAGGGCACGCTGTGCTTTATGCGACTCGCGCGCGGCTTTATGTATGTTAGAAATGCACAGACAAGCCTATCTGGGCACACACCATTTGGGTTTTTAGCAGAGTCTACCGTTACCTCCATCTTGTCGCCAGCCTCCTGGAGCTCATGCTCCTCCGGGAACTCATCTTCCGAGACGTCTTCATCTGAGCTCTCTTCACTATCCTGCAGGGTATTGCTCGTGACAGGACGGCTCCGTTTCTTCGCCTGCGACTCGGTGGCCTTCTCAAGATGGGGTTTCTTGGACTTGGATGCGACGGATTGCGAGGGCGCTGTGCGTTTTTTGGACGGTTTCTTGGTTGCAGTAGACATGACGGTGGTGGTACAAATGGCACAAATGGGGTCACTGAGGGCGCTGATGGAAGGAAGGAAAATGAGGGACGAGGGGGGAGGAGGCCATGGACCGGTCCTGAGCCGCGCGCAATTCTAATTTCTCCTCGCCTTGACCAGCGCCTACAGCCTACTGACCGCTGCGCGAAGCGCCCGTCTCTCAACTTCAAGCTTCAAGTCTCAACTTTCAAGTGTATACTCGCACCCTCGCTAGAGCCCTCAAACATTGTTCGACGTATTGATGCTAAGTTTGAATAATAAAGGTGGTGAGACGCTTGAGATACGGATTTTCGGTCTTCTGAATCGGGGGGAAATTGCAGCGCCAGCTACCTATATATCTTCGGCGCGCGACGACGGCATGAGCGATTGACTGTGAGCACTCCAACTCAGATAGCTACTCGAGTGGGGACGATCCTCAAACACATGAAGTGAAGAGAGAAAAGAAAAATCTATTGAATGAGATGCAATGACGACGTAAGAGACATTTCACAACGTTATGGTACATGAGACGAGATATCGAGCGTTGGGGATCAACAGCGGATCCCATTAGAGTGTAAGCAGTAGTAGAGCGAGATATTCAAGCAGACGGCGAAGGCATGGCGCCGACACTCCTCCAGTAGGCGACCCACTTGCGCACGTCCTCCACACCGATCTGCGGCAAGGAAGGGTCGCGAAGAGGGGCGCAGCGCTTGGCGCTGTCCTCGATGTCGAGCAGGATAGCGATGCCGTTGCTCTCGGGAACAAGTGCCTGGGGCTTCGTGGGGTTCACGAAGGGGGCCTGCCAAACCGACAAAAGCCTGATGGCGGGTGCGACATACTCGGCCAGCTGGGCGTTGGGGGACTCCACCTCCTCGACGAGCCTGGCGAGCCACTTCTGGTAGGGCACCGTAGGGACCTTCAGGGCCGAAGAGAAGTGGCCCATAATGTCTGCCCATGAGATGGGGCGGGGGTGACGGACGTGGAACATCGAGGTGGTGGAGGTCGTCTCCGCGATCTCAGCGATGATTGCTGCACAAGTGTCGGCCGGAAGCCACGAGATGACCTGCATCGTTGTGAGTTTTCCGCACTGTGAGAAGAGAGAAATGCGAACTTACACCCTGCCCTTGAGGAAGACATCCCAAGGCGGCGCTGGCGCAGATCATGGACGGCAGCCACTCGGACCCCTTCCAGGCGCCGTTCGCCCCACCGCTCAGCTGCCCAATACGGATGACGACGGACTGGACGACTTTCCGCTCTGCCGCGGTCTCGAGGAGGCGTTCCGCAACCCACTTGGATTCCGTGTACCCGGCGCCAACCGCGACGCTCGCGGCGATCGGCACCTCCTTCGGGTACGTGGCCTCCTTGTAGTCTGTTTGGTGCTATCATGAGCAACATCCTAGTAATCAGGACACTCTTGAGCCACTTACTGCGGAAGATACCGAGACTGCTGCCGTAGAGAAGCGTGACTGGACCAAACTCGTGTGCGTCCTTCGCCAGGTTGATGAGACCACGCAATCCCATGAGGGGGCCCTCGAACGATGACAACGGGGACTGGAGGTTGATGGGCCACCCTGAATTTTTGGTCAGTAACGGGGCCGGACAGAAGGGAGGTATTCGCTTACCGAGGTGGAGGATATGGGAAACGCTAGCCCGGATCTACATCATAGTGAGATAGAGAACCCAACCATATTAAGAAGTCTGCTCACCTCCTGGTACACGGCCTGGGCAATACCGAGCGACGGCTTGTCGAGAATGCACGTCACAGCCTCAAAGCGAGAGGACTCAAGGAGAGCGGTGTCGAGACCGCGGTTCTTGAACGCGGACACCTGGCGCTCCTTTGCACCAACCGCATCACCACTCGGCCGAACGAGGGCATAGACCTTCTTGAACCCGGAGTTCTCGAGGAGGTGTGCGAGGGCGTGGGCTCCGAGACTGCCAGTCGTCCCTGTAACAACGATTGCGCCAAGGGACTCGCGCTGAGCGGGGCCCTTCACCGCGGATGGGGACAGGTCTGCGCTGAGCCGCGCGAGCAACGCCTCCATCGCTTGGACCTTCTCTGCCGCAGGGTCCTGTTCAACCGCCGCCGGCGAGCTAGAAGATGCCTGTTCAGACGTAGACGCCTCTGCGGCCTCCTCAACCCTCGCCAGAAGGTCTTTGACGGCGAGGTCGGCCAGAAGTTGCAGCTGCGAGATGGCAACAATCGGGCGGAGGGCGAAGGAAAGTGACGCGGCCGACAATGAATCAAGCCCGTACGAAGTCAGCGGGACGTCGGGCGAGACATCTTCCTCCTTCATGTCGAGGATATGACAGACGATATGGATCAGTGACGGCTTGCCGTCGCCATCCTGCGTGGCGAAGTCGTCGGTGTCTTCTGGGACGAGATGGTCGTACATCGGGGAGGAGCCCATGTGGTCCCGGACCGCACGCCAGTCGAAGCTGGGGACGTACTGCCACACAGGGCCGTCCCGCAACTTCTTGATACCATCACCAATGTAGTCGCAGAGCTCTGAATGCAACGCGTTAGCTTGCACTACGTATCGTGGGCGGTCTCGAAGACGCACCTCGAGTGGACATTCCCCATGCGGTGACGTGACGCAAGCGAGACTGGTAAGAGCCATCGGTCGTCGAGACCAGTCTGCTATCCGTGATCGCCGGCGAGACGATAGAGAAGGCGTTCTTGTACTTCCCCGTCATACCGGCCAATGCCGTGTTCGCGCTATTGACGAGAAGTGAGTCAAGAGCGTATATCCAACAAGCGGGACTACTCACGTCGCGTAGTTCGTCTGGCCAGGGTTGCCGAACACTCCAGAAATCGAGGAGAAAGTGATGAGGAAGTCCAGCGAGTTGATGTCAAGCACGCGCTCGAGCACCTCAAACGCCTGAACCTTGGGTGGGAAGACGACGTCGAAGCTCTCCTGCGTGTGTGCCGAGAACGAGCGGTCGTTGAGCAAGGCGGCCATGAGCACACATCCACCGAGAGGGGCGGACACATTCTTCAGCAGGGCCGCCATGTCCTTCTCGGATGCAGCGTCGACGCCGGGCGTTTGGAGGGTCAGATCAGACAAGGTGCGAAGATGATGGAGGATACGCTGAGAGACCCAGTCGCCTGCCCTGTCGAGGGTCGACGGTCCAGAGCGCGATGTGAGAGTGATATGCCGGGCCCCATTCTGTTTAACAAACCGGTGAGACGGTGGATGTGCGGTGATGACATGAAGAATAATACCTTGTACATCCAGAGAGCCATGTATAGCCCAAGACTACCAATGCCTCCGATGAGGACGTAGCTCTTCTGCGAGTCGAACAGCTTGACGGACAAAGACGCGGTGGAGGTCTTGGGTGGGAGCAACTGGGAGGGGCGGGTGAGGGAAGCAGAAGACGTCCCGCGAGTGTTGTGGTACTTGAGCGACGCGCGCAGAGCATCGCCGACGACCCACGGCTCCTTGGCAGTAATGCCGGCGACTCCTTCCTCGGGATCGTTCCAGAGAAGCATCCGTCCGCGACCTGAGGACAGCAGAGAACGCAGGATGGCTACATCCTTCCTCTCACGAGAGCCGGAAAGGATGAAGTGTGGCTTGTTGAGGTAACTTGACGCAAGGTCGGCCTTCTGGAGACTACCAATAAGAGTCGCCGTCAAGCCAAGGTTTGTACAAATGTCGCGGAGCTGCACGCCAAGTTCCCCTTGAGGGTCGTGGATGAGAACTCGGGCACCCTTGAGGCGCTCGGGTTGCGAGAATGCCAGAGGGGTGAGAGCAAGAGCGAGGATGGTAGACGGCACGATAGGCGTCACACTGGGCGATGTGCGGCTAGAGCCGAACTCCACGATGCTGCCTTTGTGAGCCTCGACGTGACTGGAAATGGACTTGGTGGTGATACCGACGACAGGGACAGAAGAGCCGTCGACCTTCCCAACGAACTGCCATATACCGGTCGAGCTAGGCGCGACACCATCGACCTGCACAACGACGTGGTCTTCCGAGGGGCGCGGAAGGTCAACCTGAACGACCCCGTCATTCTCCAACGTCCAAGGTTGATCGAGAGAGAGCGGGACGTGAGACGCGGGAGGCTCCGCAAGCTCGACACGGGGCGCCGACACAGAACCCTCGACGTCCACCTTGAGCTCCACTTCCTTCCCTACGAGGGACAGCAGCTCGCGCGATGCCTGAACAACGCGAGCGGGCTTCCAAGAGGGATCAAACGTGGCAACGCGAACCGTCCAGGAAGGGTACTCGCGACGCAGCGCTCTCGTGAAGCCGAGAGCAGCATCGCTGTTCAATGCGCCTTGAGCGATGAAGAGGACGGATAGGGGCTCCGAGACATCCAGCGTAGAGAGCGTAGCCTGGAGCTTGATCTCCTCGCCCCGGACGTAGTCGAAAACAATGGTCGATGCGTCTTCGTTCGACGATGGCAGGGTGCTTTCGCCAGTGACAGAGTCCGTGCCAGAGTTCGACGGCGTCGTCGAGCCACTGCCACTGGAAGGGCGCACATCGCGGGAGATATCCAGGCCCAAAGCCTCCGACAGTGCAGGCGTGTCGCGCGTGGTCCCAATAGTCAAACCCAGGGGTTGGTACACGACCTCGAAGCGACTCGGGAGCGCCTTGACGCGGTGACCGTGCAAGGCGACATCGATTCCAGTGAGATCGAGGATGGGTACTCCCTGCTCGTCAAGAATCATCGCATTGTACGTGATGGCATCTAGTATTGTCGACATTAATGAGCATTTTGGCTAACGGGTAACAGGCAAATCACGGCGTACCAGGAGACCACTTGACGAGGGTCGCGTATCCATACACAGTCTTGGGCAGCGGGCCAGTGCGGAGAAGGCGAATTGACGATATCCTGGACGGGAGGTGGTACAACTCGGAGTCGTAGTTGCCGGTCAAGGTCGGGTGTACCATGACATGGATGGCTGCGTCCAGAATGGCGGGATGCATGCGATAGTCGGCGAGGCTAATGCACATGGCGTCAGCAACTATCCGCGAATACAGGCGCATAAGTTACGCACTTCGGAATGTCGGTGTCGGCGCCGCGAACTTGGGTAAGGACCTCGACAGCGCCGTTGGGTCCGCGGGCAACGTGACAAGTCTGGATGCGGCGGTACATCGGTCCAAACTGCGCAAAAGAACCCATCCTCTCGTAGAACCCTGTCGGAAGCAGTGTCAGCAAATATTCATCCCACTTCTTTAGATGGAAGACTCACCGTTCATGTCAACTGCCGTCATTCTGTTGCGAAGAGATTCCACGTCAACAGCCTGGACGGTTGATTGGTCGATAGGCTCGAGGGACAAGAATCCAGTTGCATGGCGCCGGTTGTACTGCAGTTAAGTTCAAGGATCAGGAACTGCTGCACACAGAAGTAAGAACCATCCCTACCTGAATGGGCCATGCCTTCGAGTAGTCCGTGGACGACGCGCTGTTGACGCTCCAGCGAGTGCCTTCCAACTTGACCTCAACAGGCACTGGGCGCTCAGAAGAAAGAGGGAGTAGGCCGTGGAACTCGACATCGAAGACCTCCGTGGCACCGAACTCGAATGCCTGCGAATGGTGCCGTCAGCGTTTTTAAAACAAAATCAATGTGTTGAGAGACCGCGCACCATCTCGATAAACCCGGCCGCCGGCATGATGGGTTCTTCCTTGATGATGTGGTCGGCCAGGTCGGGGTGCGTCTGAACGTTGACCTGAAGCTGCGGGTAGTTGAGGGGGCCATTGCGACGCTGGCCCTGCCTCACGATCTCCGCGTTCTGGATCCGCCACGGGACAGTCTTTGGTGCGAAGGGGTACTTAGGGACCTTGCCCACGACCTTCGCCCCGCCAGTGAGCGCGTCGAAGTTGATGCAGTTGTGTCCGGCAACGACGAGCTTGCCGAGAGCTGTCAGGAACTCGGCTGCCTCCGCACCGGGTTCAGGAGTGCGCTGACGGCGGAGCGGGCAGGTGATCAGCGTGTTCTTCTCTGTCATCGACGAGATGTAGCTTGTCAAGACGGGGTGAGGCCCGATCTCGACATACGTCGCATGCTTGTGCGTCGCGGCCAGTGCGGTGATGGCCTCGGTGAAGCGAACCGGACCCATGGTCCCGTCCCAGTAGTACTGCGCGTCGAATGCCTCCGTGAACAATCCACCAGTCTTCGTCGAATATGTTTCCACAGTGGGCGCTGACGTGGGGTAACGGGAGAAGACGTCCTGCACGAGCTTCTCGAACTCCGCTTGGCAGAGCGCCATCATGTCAGAGTGGACGGGGATCCTCGTGCGCAGCTTGCGGGCGAAGATGCCGGCCGCGCTCGCCTTCTTGACGGCCAGGTCGATGTGCGACTCCGCGCCGGACAGCGTGACAGCGGCGGGAGTGTTGTAACAGCCAACCGTGAGCGTGCCCTTGCCCAGCTCCGCGCGGACCTCGGCAATGATGCGAGCAGCATCCTCGGGAGAGCACGATACGGCAGCCATGGTACCATTGGCCTCTTCAAGGAGGGCCATGGCGCGGCCACGTGCAATCGCGACCTCTAAGGCCAGCTCCTTCGAGCCGGAACCGGAAGCAGAGATCACCGCAGTCTCACCGGCTGAGTGGCCGACGACGATGTCGGGCGTCACTCCGACGGCAGCGAGGGTGTCGACGAGAGCGAGCTGGAGCATCGTCAGAGCGGGGAGGGTGATAGCGATGGGCCACGGGTCGCCGAGAGGATCCTTGGTGTCCGTGCCGGTCTCTGTGAAAAGCCCCAACTCGATGAGCGACGAGCCCGTCGCAGCCGCGTAGACCTTGTCGAGCTCGAGGATACTGGCGCGGAAAGGAGCGCACGACCGGAACAAATCGCGTCCCACTGGAGCGATGTTAGTATCAACCTTCGCAATTTTCCTGTATGAGCGTACTCACTCTGGAAGTGCTGGGTGCCCTGGCCAGAGAAGACAAAGACGATCGGAGCCTTGTGCTTCGGGACAATGGCGGCCTCGTTGAACTTCGGGGCCTTGCTAGTGTTCGCCACAGCGAAAGAACGCCATGTCATCGATCGTGCCCGACGACCGTAGACCTTCGACAAGCCGGCGACGTCCTCTCCCTCTATAACGTTCAACAGCGACTCCCCGACAGCAGTGGTGGACCTCGGCGACAGGCCACCAGCGATGAGTAAGGAAGGCGCGGCAACACCCTCCACCCAGAACGCAGGGGTCGACTTATTCGCAACAGGAGGGCCTTCGATGACAGCGTGCCCGTTCGCGCCACCGATGCCCGAGCTCGTCATCGCGACCAGAGCCGGGCGGGTCGACGAACGAACCTTCAGGCGCTCCACCTCTGTTGGCACTCGGAAGCGGTACTCGTCCCAGTGGATCGCGGGATTCGGGGTCACAAGGTTGACATTGGGAGGGATGAGCCCGGTCTCGAAAATGCCGCAGACCTTGCAGAGCGACGCCAGGAAGGCGGTGATCTCCAGGTGACTACATTTTTCGTTCATTAGCCATACCACGCAACACTCATCGTGGAGGTTCATGGACGTACCCGACGTTGCCCTTAACGCTGCCCAACGCGAGTTCACCGTCGCGTTTGAACTCCGCACCGACCCAGTTGGCCTCCGTGGGATCTCCGGAGGCAGTGCCTGAGAAAACGGAGGTCAGGCACTGCGTATGTGTCCGAAACGTCAGACGTACCAGTAGCGTGCAACTCGAGGAAGTCAACATCCTGGGGCTTCCTGTCCGTCTGAGCGAATGCGCGCCGCATGGCATTCCTCTGCGCAGCGGCGACGGGCGCGCTGACGGGCGCGAGAGAGCCAGAGGAGTTGACACCGGTACCAAGGATCTGTGCAACGTCAATAATGTTGTAAAGAAGGATTTGAGATGGACGTACAGTAGCATATATGTGATCGTGGTCGCGAATGGCATCTTCCAGAGGCTTCAGAACAATAGCAACGGCACCCTCCCCGCGGCCGAAGCTAGAACACATGTCAGAAAGTGAAAAAGCACACATGCGTCTCTCTTACCCGTTGGCAGTGGCATCGAACGGCTTACACTTCCCGTCAGGGGAGAGAATGCCACCTTGAGTGTAGATCAGCCAATCGGTGAACCTAATGAGCAAGTCCATCAGTCTTCGTTGTCGACTGGTTGCACGTGCAGACATGAGGCACGTACCGGTGGTTCATCTGGCACCCCCCAACAACGGCGGCTTCACATTCTCCATTGCGCAGTGCCTGCACGGCGAGATGGGTTGTGTACAGAGTCGAGCTGCAGGCAGTGTCGATGGGGACCGTCGGCCCACGCAAGTCGAGGTGGTACGAGACACGGTTGGCGATCATCGCCGGCCCGTAGGCGAAAGAACCCTTCGCCTCGCTGTCGTCCTAAGTAAACACAGGTCAGCCCCTTTCACCGAGCGAGTCGACGGGATACCTACATGGCCGGAAACAGAGTAGAAGTCGTGAGCGACGCCAGACATGTAACAGCCGACGTCCTTCCCGCGATAGTCGATGCCCGAATCCTGGAGACCGAGGAACGCGACCTCGACGAGCTTGCGAGTGCTCAGCGGCATGTACTTCGCATCCTTAGCAGTGATACCAAACTCGAGGAAGTCGAACTGGTCAATGTCCTTGAGGAAGGCTCCCGTGTCGGCGAGGATCTTGCCCGTCGCATTGCCACGGATGCTGACAGCGTGGTCTTAGCCGACGAGCTCACAACTCTGAGTCGGCTAAGGTGTGCTTACTATTCAATGTTGAAACGCTCCTTGGGAATGGGCTCGTAGGCCTCGCCCTTCTGGAGGAGGAACTCGAAGAAGGAGCGATAGTCGAGGTTGGTGTTGGAGGAGGTACCGCTGGGTAGTTGAGCACCGATGCCGACCTGGTGGATGCCCCATGAGCACGATGAAGAGGCACAACACTATTGACAGACATACCACGGCGATCTTGGTCTGGTTGGCGTGCATGTCTAGAGTCTAGAGAGGTGAGTGTCGATCTATGGGGGAGCGCAAGTAGTCTCTGAGCATCCTCCCTCGTCCCACTCCTACTTTTATACGAACAGACCAGCGAGTAATAGCACCCATACCCGCGCTATTGGTTATCGCGATGAATTATTCTCGCTTGAGCCCAATACTTGGTAGCCACGAGCGTCCCGATGACGACGCTCGCTAGACTTCCAAACCACGCCCCCCGCATGATACTGCGAATCGGTTAGTCGATTGAGGCCCGGTGAGGAGCGTGTGAAGGCAACACATACCGTTTGTGAGGCAACGGTGAGCTTGCCGAGAACGGTAGGCAAGAGTAGCTTCTATTGTTCGTGCTTGATGCGAGATGGATGTGACAAAGTAGGTCATGTCTAAATGGAGGCTCTGCATGGAATACCCCAGGGTCCTAGGTTGCGATTGAATTGCTTTCGGAAGAAGCATTGTGCGGTCCTGCCTCCATGTTGTCCGATGCGGCATCGGAGGTCAGAGGTAGCTTGAGAAGTGACGGATATTGGGCGGCCACGCGGACCGCGATTTGGAGCGAATGGCGGAAATCCGAAAGGCACGGGAGATAGTGTGGCTAGACCCCACAACATTGAGCCCCGAACTGGCCAGCACAAGCGATTATGTCCAGACGCTGCGTATACTGACCGATAGCCGGAAGAAGATGGGGGGGATTCTGAAATTCGTGGTTTCCATGCTCCACAATCGGCTCGGGAGACGGTTATTTACATCTGTCAGGGCTAAAAGTCGGGACCGTGTGTGGGAGATTGGAGAAATTTCCAAAAGCAACGGAGGGGTGGAGTCGTACCTGAGATGGAAAAAGTTCAAGGTGTCCTTGAGTGAGTGAGATAGCATGCATGAATTAGAAGCAAAATCACGGCACCGTGTGGACAGCCGCAGTTGGGCCGAAGATGTGGCGATTGAGAAACTTGCTTTCCACAATCTTGACGCGAAGCGAGACGGCGACCGACAACAGCACGCAGCTCGTCGGAGGAAAACGAGAGAGCAGACTAACAAGCTGTTTCGGATTAATCAATCGATTATCGTTGGAGAACGGAAATGCGAGGGACCTTGACGCCGAGTAACGCACATAAGCGTGTGAGGAGGTTTGGGTCGGAAAGCCGGTGGCCGTCGTGTTGGCAGGTGGCAGGAGGAATCCAACTCCTTCACTGCGGAGTGTTTCGCGTTTCCGCATTCGTCCCAGTAGACGCGCAGTGGCAGTGCCCGGCTTCAGGACGGCTTTGGCGGTCCGACGCCCCGAGAAGAGCCGAGACCGAGGGGCTCGGGGATGGCAACTGCCACTTCCTCGCAGGCTGCCACTGGGACGACCTTCCAAGCTCCGTTCCTCGCTGCAGCCTTCCAACAGCCATCGTCGGCCACTTGTCGTCCAATGCCGCCTTACCACCTCTCACCGGTTGGTATGTCCTCAGGCTCCGTGCTCTTGCGCTCCTCTGATGGGCAATCTCAACAGCGCCCGGTGCATGTCCGAAAGCTGCCATCTTCCTGTCATCCAGCCTTCAACAAGATCTTGCCGATCCTCCATAAACGATGCCTACGTTCCAGGATCAAAAGGGTCTGGCCACCCCTAACTTTCCGGCATCCCTTATCAATGTCTTCCCTTCCCAACGTCCAACAACTCGACTTTGGACAGACAATATTGCGGAGCTAATAAAAACCTCAAAACTCCGTGATAGATCTCATCAGTCGGTGACACAGACGTGATCTGAACACCGCGATCGCCGCACAACTGCGCCTGTTCTAGGCGTTGCAAGAGAGTTGAGACGCTCTTTCTGAGAAAGGCTGTCCCTCGTTGGCCTCCGTGTCACTCCGGACAGCGCAGAGCCTTCTTTCCCGCCCTGTGGCACTCACAGAGTTTGTTCGCCGATGGTGGTCAACGTACTCAAGGGCATGCCTTCCTTGATCTGTGCATGTGCACTGGTCGTGGTAAAGTCGGGAGGAACACGTGTATAAGGGAAATTTCATCCACCCTTCTTGTTGTCGATCCCCCGGTTTCACGCCCGAGGTCATCATGAACGCGACTATCTCCCTTGTCGACCTGTACGTTACTTCTGTCTAGCCTCGAGGCCTGCTCCCGCTAACCGTGATTCCATGCTTAGAGCTGGCCCACAGGTACGGATACGTAAAGGATTGTCTGCGCCTCCGATGATAACGGCTCTCGCTTCGTCCGTCGCGGACAGGTGCTTGGAGAGTACCTCAACTGGGGTCTGATGGGCGCACTTACTGTGCAAGTTTGTGAGCGATAATCGCATTGTCCTATCCTTATTCGGTCCAGAGACTAACCCTTCGACTAAACAGATCTTTATCATATTCTTTTTCCAGAGGATGCGCGGACGACTCGCGCGTTTGGTGTGTGCTTTGAGGTTGCGACTTGCCGGGCTATCGCTAAACACTCCTCGCAGTGTATATCATTTTTGCCATCGAGTGGCTCCAGACCATCCTAATTACCGACGATGCGTTCGACAAATACGCGCTGCACTATGGCGACGTCAATAACCTGGTCAAGCTCCGTCTCGCTTGGTTCAGCGTCCCGGTTTTAGGCGGAATCGTTTCTGCAGCCGTCCAGCTGTATTATGCTCGGCGAATTTGGCTCCTCAGCAAATCGGACATACTGGCCGGAATCATTGCCATCGTGCGTACCCCCGAATGCACGTCAGGCCCGCGTTCCCCGGAGCTAACGACGTATGCAACCACATAGCTTTCACTCACCCAGGGCGCAGCGGGTGTTGCCAGCGGTATTTTGGTGGGAAATAGTTCGTTCGGAAAACATGGCGGCATCTTACTTGCACAACCCGTTCACAGGTTAAGAACCAATCCGCGTCACAGGCCGCGTCGCAGGACAAAAGCTTGCCAGCCATTTCGGTGAGCCGACCGACGATATCGAGAGTGTATATAATATATAATCGTTTACACTGATACGCGCTACCCCCACAGGTATGGCTGGGTGGGAGTACGCTAGTTGATATCATGATTGCGGTATCAATGACTTTTCTCGTACGTCTCCAATCAGTTACAGCTGCGCTGGATAGGCGCTCAGTGTTGAACTCCACAGCTATTGAGGACAAGGTCCGGCCTCAAGCATTCCGATACGATGGTCATGAAACTCGTCCGTCTCATAATCGAGTCCGGCACGCTCACGGCGACCGTGGCGGTCGTCGCCGTGGTGCTGTTCGCAGCGCTGCCGGGCACGGTGTATTACGAATTTCCTGCCCTCATCCTCGCTAAGCTCTACGCGAACACGATGGTCACATCTCTGAACAACCGAGCATTCCTCCACAAGCTTCGGCCAAATGTCAACACGATGTCAAACAGCGATTCGGAACAGTCGCACTCCCGAGTATTCAACGGAGGCATAGTTTCGAATCCGGGGCATTCCCGAAACACGTTGCGGGTCGACGTGCTCAAGGAAACGAGGGTGGTGTCGGATTATGAGATGGGCGAATTTCCACGGGTGCGCGTGCAATATCCATTTTCCCCACATTCGCCGGCTGACCATGCAATCGAACGCAGAAGAGCCGCGCCGACTCCATGGTTTGAAGTTCAACAGATGTATATTTACGGCCCACGGGGACTTGTTTGTGGAGGGGGTGTCTGGACCAGGGCTGTCCTGTACAATACGACTGACCGCAACTGAACGATTGTTCCGTATCACTTGATGAAGTCGCTCCTTGAGAGTTTTGCGATCTATTTTCGTATACAGTCGTTTGCATATCAAACTACAGTCGCTGCCCGCGTGGAGGCTGTTTGCTCGTATTTTCGCCGCCGGGTAAGGGCTGTGGGCGGCCATCCGGAAGGAGACGCACTCCCTAAGGACAAGGCATGGCCCTCGCTTCACCTTCATCGGCTTGATATTGTGTCAGGATGGCCTTCTAGATCTCATTCCGCAACATCCGACGGGAGACGGGGGAAGAATACCTCAACGGCAGTGGTGGGTCGGGCATTGCCCCGTCCCGAACAGGCAGGCAGACGCTGAGCTAGTACGGCACGGCAGATATGAGAGCAAACAGGCTCGACGCGACTGCAGTTTGATATGCAAACGACTGTAAACGAAATCTCTGACGGAAGAAGCTTAGTCTTATCTTCGGCGGACATTTGTTACTCGCCGGGGGGTACACTATGACTGACTTGCGAGCGTCAAGCAGCAGGTGTTCGGAGCTCCGGCGGCATGTGGAGATGATCTCAGTTTGAAACGATAAGCTTTCCGCAGTTGGTGACCCCGATCACGATTGAAATATTGACTCTGCAGCGGGGTCTCGTGTACTAATGCCGTGATATATGTATATCGCTTTGTTTCTGGTCGGCCGGCGGGCAGAGGTGCACTGTGGCTGAACTTGAAGACTTGAGGTACCGGGGACTTGAAAATGAACGGCTCATTAAAGCTGTGGGCATTGATATTCTCCATCGCAAGTTTAGTTTAGTACGACAGTCCCGGATCCGAGTCACTCCCGAAGCTGCGCCGAACGCCGCACCAAACCTCCCGACTACCAAATCGGGGCCAGCGCCAAAGCTGTGCCGAGTTCCCCGATGCTTAGCGCTTGTTGTTCGGAGTTGCGCTGTGTCTGCACCATGATCCCTCTGGGCCCGCCTCAGCATCGTTACGTCCCCCATTCCATCTCCACACACCCACCCTCCTTTCTGTTCTGACACGAGATGCACCCCAAGATGCGCCCGCCCTTGTCGGACTTGGATGCCCCACCCTCCATTCATCATCATGATGAACCACACCCCGCCGCGGGTTCTATCATATGTGATGTACAGAACCTGGGAAGGTCGGTCCGGGGTCGTGGTCATCACAATTGGAGGCTGGCCTGACCCCATTGAGCGACCACCTTCTGGCAGCGAATCCAGGGCTTGCAAGACACGCCGGATTGCGTGCGGGACTATTTCCGGCCAGGGGATCAGTGAACGTAATAGCCGTACAGAATAGCGCTCCGACAGAACCGGTACCGTTGGCAGGTTGCAGCAACGCGTCAGGATACCCGCAGTGGGGCCTCCCGTCCCGACCAGATCAGTGGGCGGTGGCCATACAAGTACTATGTTGGCGGTGGTCGGCTGCCTGACAAGCACAGGTTGTCTTTGACATGTCCCCCGCCACTTCGACTGAATTCCTCTCTCCTCGACCCATCGTTGAGTCTGGGAAGGTCAAGTCCGTCCCCGAGCTCTTCGAATGGCACGCCCGAGAGAATGCGAAACATCCCTTCTTCCGCTACCACGATGGAGATAAGCTGAACGACATCAACTGCGAGCAACTTGCCGGTGGCATTCGTCGCGCTGCCCGCTACATTAACTCCCAAATATCATCCCCTTCGATTGTAGCCGTTTTCGCGAACGCGGGTGAGTCCCGTTTTCCTGGGGGTCGTCTCGACAGTGTACTCACCGGAACGCGTGCTTCAGACACCGTCACATACATCACGACCAGCCTCGGCGTCCTCCGCGCCGGGCACTCGCTCTTCTTGATCTCCGGCCGGAATGTTCCCGCGGCGGTCGCGGACATGTTGCGCCGCACGGGCTGTCGCCACATCATCGTCTCTCCGGACAGCACCATACAGAGCCTCTCCAAGGCCGTGAGCGACCAAGTCGAAGGCGTCTCGCTGTATCCCATCCCGTCGTTCGCCGACCTTTTCGCTCCCAATGCGTCCGGGGCGGCTGATGCGGCAGGCGACTTGCCCAACAAGTACGATGAGGAAGAGCTAGCGTTGATTTTACACTCTTCTGGTATGCTTCTTCTGATGGATCTACCGCCACGCCCTAACTTTTTATCAGGCTCCACTAACCATCCCAAGCCTATCCGTTGGACGCACAAGCGTCTGATGAAGATGACCGTAGCTCCCTGTAAGAGTGCTTTTTGTAGTATTCCACACAGGCGTTGACATATCTGAATACAGGGTTCGGTGACGTGAGCCTCGCACAGTCCGTCCTGAGCGTTCATGGTACCCCGATGTTCCATGGAGTTGGCGTCATGATGTGGGCCTTTGCGGTAAGAATTGATGTTATCCCCCGCACGATGCACTAACACCGACACAAAATCCATTTCATCTGTTCGCCAGGCATCCGCAGGCTGGACCCTTGCGACGTTCCCGCCCCAGGCGCCGCCGGTCATTCCGACGACAGAAAACGTTTTTGAAGGCATCATCAAGACGTCCTCCCAGTTTGTCACCACAGCGCCGGCGTTCATCGAGGTGAGTGTCCCTGACGGTGCATAAGGAAAACCAGCTTATGGCATGCCACAGCCGTGGTCTCGCGATCCTAGTAAGGTTGTATACATGAAGACCATGAGAGGCATCGTACGTTTGTCCTCTTTCATGCAATGCCGCAGTCCTGAAAGGCAGATATTTAGTTGTACGGCGGCGCTCCGCTAGATCAAAGAGTCGGGGACGCCCTTACGTCTCAAGGGGTCACCATATACTCCGCCTACGGCAGGTGCGTACTATCGGAACGGCGCCGGAGTTAAGCCTTTGTCTCTGATTGTTGTGCGGTCAGTTCGGAGCTGGGTCCGATCGCGAAAGCCTATCCTGGTCAGTGTTGGTCGACGTCTCGCCTTTGGCTTTTAATTCACGCTATTCATTCGCAGTCCGACCAGGAAAGGACTGGGAATATTTCCAGATCAACCCTCAGCACGAAGCGGTCCTGGTCGACAAGGGTGACAACAAATCTGAGCTGGTCGTCCTGGTAAGTACGCTGTCGGTTTTACTAAATTGTGTTGTGACCTTTGTCCGAAGTCTCCGCAAGACGCGCCTATTCCAGTAGCCAACACAACGCTCAACGGGAAGGACGCCTATGCGTCTAACGATTTGCTCGAGCCGCATCCTACCCGGGCCGGGTGGTGGCGGTACTACGGGCGCGTAGATGACCAGATCATCCTATCCAACGGCGAGAAGGTATGAGAACAATGAACGATTTTTGACTTAACTCTCTGACAAACATTCAATGTCCTCAGACTAACCCAGGACCTATTGGTGAGTGTCGCTTCACAACTGTGTCATTTCTCAGCGTTGAACATCATTCCCAGAAAACATAATCGGGGAGGACCCCCACGTCCAGAACTGTGTCGTGTTTGGCCAGGGGAAGTTCCAAAACGGTGTCCTCATTGATCCCAAGGCGGACCATAAGTTCGACCCTCAGGATGCTACGGCGCTGGAGGACTTCCGGAACAAGATCTGGTGCGTATATTCGATGGCATATTTCTCTCTCCCTGGCTGACTGCGACTTCCAAGGACAACGATTGAACGTGCCAACGATTTCGCCCCCCAGCACTCTCGGATCTTTAAAGAAATGATCATCGTAACTTCTCCTTCCAAACCCTTCACTTACGGTATCAAGGGCTTGCCCCGTCGAGACCCCGCTCTCAGGGACTACGCTGATGAGATAGACGCAGTGTATGCTGCGGTAGCAGAGAGTGCGCAGAGCGACATTGCTGGTCCGATCGCTTGGGATACCATCAACGTCCAGGCCTTCCTGCGGGTCGTCGTTGAGAAGGTCCTCAGGAAGCCCATCGCCGATGAAGCGGACTTATTTAGAAACGGGTGCGATAGGTGAGTGCAGCTGTACCGGCCGCAGTACGATGGCACCATGTTTACCCGTCCACAACAGTCTCCAGGCGACCTGGATCCGCAATGCCATACTGCACGCTGTGCGCCAGGAGTTCCCCGCTGCCGCACAGCGGATCCATGCGAACGTCGTGTTCCAGGCTCCGACCATCAACGCCTTGACGGGTGCGGTGCTCGGGGTCGTGCACAACTCTTCCTCCGCCTCATCTGGCGGCAATACTCCTGAGGATCTTATTCGTATCGCTGAACAGTACGCCACCAACTTGCCTGCGCGCCCGGCGACGCTGCGCACGCGCGAGAACGGCAAGGACGTCATCCTCATCACTGGCACGACCGGAGGGTTCGGCTGCGACGTTCTGGAGCATCTGCTCCGCGACGACGGCGTCGCAAAGGTGTATGCGTTCAACCGGCGTGGAACGCAGGCCTTGGACAGGCAGCATGCTCGCTTCCGCGAGAGGGGTCTGGACGAGAGCCTTCTGTCTTCTTCCAAGTTTGTGATGGTCGAGGCGGTCTTGGATGCTCCGGACTTTGGCTTACAGCCTGCGTTGCTCAACGAGGTACTTCATCTGCGATCGGGAACTGTATCATATGCTGAAGTACTGACCATGTTGACAGATTCGCGCCTCCATCACCCATATCATGCACAACGGTGCGTAAGGTCGCCAAATTTAGCCCGTTTGTTTTACTGACCTTCCACGCAGCATGGACGGTGAACTTTGTGCTTTCGCTGCGATCTTTCGAAGCCGACCTGAGGGGTACGCGGAACCTCATCGACCTCGCTCTCAGCTCTCCCTACTCGGATGCCCCGCGCATCCTTTTCATAAGTTCCATTGGGATCTTCGGTCGTGCGTTTCTCCGCTAAGGATTGCCGTTACTTCTCACTCAGCTATCTCTTAGATTGCACCCTGCCGCCCCCCGTTCCTGAGGTGCTTCTGGATCCCTCTTCGGCCGTTGGGGCCGGATATCCGGAGTCTAAGTGGGTGGTGGAGCAAGTCCTTCACCGTGTCTCGGAGCGCGCGGGGCTGCCCGCCGTCGTCGTCCGTCTCGGCCAAGTCACCGGAAACAAGGTCGGATATTGGAACGAGCGCGAGTGGTTCCCGGCCCTCGTCAAGTCCTCTCTGTTCACGCACTGTCTGCCTGACGTCGAAGGGGTGAGTACCCCATTGGTCTGTCACGCTAAGATCAGCACTAAGAGTGACTGGATGTGCAGACCGTGTCGTCGTTCATCCCGGGTTACCCCGCCGCGCGCGCGTTCGCAGAGATGCGCAACTCCTCCGAGCCGATCCTCCACCTCGTCCATCCGCGCGCCGTCCGGTGGAGCAGCATCATCGCGCCGATCGCAGCCGAACTCGGGGTGCCGCTTGTTACCTATGACGAGTGGCTCGCCGCTCTTGTGCGCACCGCGGGTGCGGAGGGATCCGACCAGGCCATCGAGGCGATGCAGAAGAACCCGGCTCTGCGACTACTGGACTTCTTCCGGGCGGGAAGGCAGGTGAAAGAGGGATGCGAGCCGCTCGGGCTTCCCCATTTGTCGACGGAGAAGGCGAAGGGCGCATCGGCGACTCTCGCGACCATGACCGCGATTGGTGAAACCGAGGCGAAGGCGTGGGTCACAGCCTGGCGTGCTGTCGGGTTCTTGGATGTCGCCGGCAAATGAGGGGGGAGTGCATTGAGGCGCTTCGTAACTTCACGACTCTTGCTACGTAATATTGTACCAACAAAGCGACAATTTCAGTTCGAAGACGACGAAGTTCTAAGGCTTGAAAGTGTAGAAAGCTTGAACATGAACGTTTGAGTGAACCAAACGTTTCGGACACGGTGCTCGGGCCGCGGCGCCCGATCCTAGGCAGGGCTAGCGCTCAAGGCATCTTTCACTGGCAGCCATTGACTCGGAGCGTTTCGTCTAGACAACCCCCTGCCTGTTCGTTAATCGTCAACAGCGAATACTCTACCGCAAAGAAACCAAACACTACGTAAAATCTCAGGTCCGTGACGCATTTCTTTGCCATTGAGTCAATGCGAAGACTTCAATGAACCTTTTGAAAAGCCTTGACAGAAACGACTCCATCTGTGACGGAACTCATATGGTCTTTTGTCACAAGCTAAGTCCGCTCTCAATCAAATGAGTACACTTTATACTGGGCTTGAGAATATCCTTTATAGACTTGGCTACTACCTTGACCAGTGCGCATATATAAAGCAGAATGCCAACAGGATACGACGACTGAACAACAAGTCACAATGTCCACGTATCGCATTGGAGAACTCAACTGGACGTCCGTCCGTCCACAGACTTCGCTAGCGGACCCAACGAATTTGCGTTGGAACTACTCGCCGTGGTATGTCAGAATGCGGCCCCGATATTGTATGCAGGTCTTGTGCGTATCCTACCCTGGATTCAGTTCATTCTATGTCCTCTGTCGATGTACCACTTCTGTTCACTGACATGGCATGCAGTCCAGGTCCTCAGTGCAGCAAGAAAGAAGCAATGAAAGAGATTGTCGAAGCATGCGCCTTGTTTGGCATCTCCAGAGACGAGGCCCTAAGGCAATTCTATGATATCGGCGAGCCTGACAGCCCGTAGGTGACACAATGAGCGCAAATGTCCCTTCCCATCACATACTCGTGAGTGCATCCTAGTATTCACTTGACTGTCGACTTTTTCGTCTTAACAAGGTTCCGATGCCCCTTAGCAATCCTATACAGTTCGTCGACACCGACACCCCTGTCGTCGCGGTCAAGTCACAAGGCGTAACGAGTCTCTCAGGCTGCTGTAGCCTGTACTCGGTCGTAGTTTCGACTATAGGTTGCAGAGAGGGAGCACGTTTTATGCGCTCAACGTGCTCGCGGAATGGCGTGACACCGTGGCATTGGTCATTCTCGCTTCATGTCACTGTATCCACCCACGATTCCTTCTACTTCTTCACCACCCACCAGTACCCCCTCCCATTGTTCCATTGTTCAAGTTCTTTCCACTCGTTTGCCACACGCACGGCGGCGTCCGAGTCCCTAGTCCTACTACTTCAAGACTGTACGCCGGACGCCTTCCTTACACTCTATCATTCCCATTGACATCTATGTGCGAACTTAATGTCACGCTCGTTAGCATATATCTACTCTGTTTACAGTGCATACACCGCAAGCCTAACTCGCCGCAAACTCGGACTCGGAGTCATCTTTTAAGTTGAACTACTATGTTACCATTTATGGAAACTGGTGGTGACCAGCTGGCGCCGAGACGAGCTCCCACTCGGATCAACTCCCAATCGCCTCGCTGGTCGCCATTATCCCGAGCAGAGAGACCATAGCCCATCTAGTATTTTAACTGCTTATTTACTGAGATGAAAAGAAATTCGACCCTTGTGGAATACCCGAGCTCAGATGAAGATCAATCAACGTCTCCTGTCCCAAGGCCGCCACCTGTTAAGAAGCTAAAGTGAGTGATTTGCCTTTCCTATTCTTCGTATACAGCTGACATGAGCTGCGTCTCAGAAAGCTCCCCACCCTCGGCGATCACCTACAGCCTCAGACTCCCGTCGACGACCCAGTCCTTCATCAGGGCAGGCGACGCACGACACCTCATGTCGAGGGTCAATTCGCAGCCTACGTCTACGTGCCTCTCCTCTTACCCAAACAATCTCAACTGTATACCCTTTTCTCACGCATATATGCCGCCGCAAAACTGCTTGTGCCCTCACTGCACCCTATCGGTTTCAAGGAGACAGTGATACTCAATCTCGACTCAGAATCTGCGTCGTCACACCCCACCAGCACTTCTATCGAGCTCCACATCTCTTTGACCCGCCCGACTTATCTCAGGGCTCATCAACGAGAAGAGTTCAAGCGTGCCGTGCGCTCGATTTCGAAAACGAGGCGAAAGTGGGCGTATCATCCTGCTATCGTATGGACCTATCTTGTTAACGCTTTCCCAATCGTTCCAGGTTCTCGGCATCCTTCGCTACGTTCTCCGAGCTGACAAACGACGAGCGCACACGCACGTTTTTGGCATTGGAGATCGGCGCTGGGCACGACGACGCAAGTCCCTTATGCCGTTCAGGTCCAACTATCGCTAACCTATCCGTATGCAGTTCAAGTCGCTCGTCCATGGCCTAGCTCCGGCGCTGCGCGCGATTCGCCAGAAGGAGTTCTACGACGATCCATGCTTCCACGCGTCTATTGCTTGGGCCCTTCTTGATGGTTCAAACACGCCAGGATCCCCTCTGACCCAAAATGACACACCATCTGAATCACGACAGCCTGCACTTCCTGCCCAAGACACGGCCGCCCGCTCACCGTCTCCGGGAAATCCAACAACTCCAACCTCAATCGTGCCCGCGCCAGAGTTCCCGACAATACCTTGCTTTCCCCAGTCCCTCATACCCCAGCTACAAGCAGAATTCTGCAGCGAACTAGTGCGGCAGGGCGTGGGGACCTTCGAGGCCGAAGAGGTGCACGTTCGGATCGGCAAGGAAATTAGTAGATGGAAGTTCGCAGAATAACGCCACGGTAACCATAAGTTACTTAGTGTGTACATGTGTTCTAAGCCAAAAGCAGTCTACAAATGCCAGTTCTAGTCCGAGAGCAACGTCACTTCCGATCATTCACGATGTCCTGCAACAACGGTCTCCCCACCAAGACGCTCTCCTCCGTCGCTCCGAACACCTTTGCCCTCTTCAGCTTCTCCCCGTTCCCATTTATGCCATGGTTACTCCACGACGAGATATCCGATACCATATCAGCCGCGGGCCGCTTCCTCGGCATGACGCCCCCAAAGTCGTGCATGAGGTGAGCGTCAGGAGGGAGCGTCAAGATCCAACCTTGGCCGTCCATGAGCTCGAAGAACTCGGTAAGCAGCGGTGCCTGTCGGAGGGTCTTCCGCGAGCCGATGATGATGAGCTTTGAGCGTGCCCGGGTGAAGGAGACATTCATCCGGCGCCAGTCCTTCACCAGCTCCCCTATCTGCAAAGCGCGGTGCATGAGGTTGAGATGCCTGCGCACGAAAGACAGCCGAAGATGATACGGGACGCACCTGTCCCTCGTCGTTGGACCGCACCATGGAGATGATGATGCAGTCCTTGTCCCGCCCCTGGCTCCGGTCCGCAGTCAGGATTTCGAGCTCCTTCCTGTCCTGCAGCAAGCACGACAGCAGCTTGAGCTGCTGGCGGTACAGAGAGATGACCCCGATCTGTTGTTGTTGGACGCCGCATTCAAGCAGACATTCGGTCACCTGATGGACCAAACGGGCCTCGATCTGGTTCTCCACCAGATCCCCGACCCGTGAGTCGTACGCGGGGACGTTGTCGGTGTCAACGAACACCGCTTTGCAGCTGGGGATGGTGAGCGCATGCGCCACACCGGACAGGGCCGGAGAAGACGCACCTCTCGCTCATCAGCTTGCCCATCCAGCAGTGAGCATTGCGACAAGTCGACCTGGCATGCAAGACCTCTAGGAAGTTCTCGCTGGATAATTTCAAGCTCTGCGAAGCGACCGCGTCCGACCCGCACTTCAGCCGATTGCTGTAGATGAGTTTGTTCGACAGGAGCATGATGTCCGAGTTCATCCGGTATTGGTGCGTAAGGTCGACGACAGCCTCGGGATGTGTGTCCGACAGCCGCCGGAAAAGGGAGACGTCAAGCCCTCCCTTTCTCGCAGCTCTGTTCTTGACCTGCACGAACGGTGTTGGAGTGAGAGATAGTTCAGTTCGAAAGAAATTAGGCTTACCAGGGGAGGTAGCTGGAAGTGATCGCCGACAAGGACGAACTTCTTGGAAAATCGCAAGGGGCCGAGGCATGTAGGCAATGTGATTTGCGAAGCTTCATCGACGATGCAGTAATCGAAGGTTCGTTTTGAGAAAAGAGGGCTATAGACAGTTCAGTACGGCAATGATCCAGCCTAAGAGCTGCAGGACGCACTGATCAATGCTCAGACACGTTGTTGCGACCACAGGCGGTGACATAACTTGATGTTCCAGTTGCTCGATCGTCTTCGCGAGAGGACGCGCAGCCAGGGTCCGATGTTGTACAGCCAAGTGGATCTGTGGAGGACCCCCTTAGTTGTCGCCGCTTCCCGCGTAAAGGATCACAATTCACCTTGTCAAGGTTCCCCAGTCTCAGAACATCAAAGTTAGCGTCGTTCAGCTTCATCAGAATATTGTCGACGGCAGAGTGCGTATATGACGAGAGCAACGCCGTCTTGCCGGCCTCCACCAACTGGCTAATTACCGCGGCGATGACGGTCGTCTTCCCCGTGCCAGGCATACCCAGTATGAGCGCATAATCCTCGGCATGCAGCACTTTCCGCACCGCCGAACGTTGGTCCTTGTTCAGGTGGGACAAAGCAGGCGCCGTCTTCGCCACTGGATGGTCGTCCACGTCCTCGCTGAACCGCGGCTTCGCGAGGTCGACGACGAGCTCCAGCATGCGCGAGTCCGCTCCGGCGTAGAACAGCTGCGCGAGGTTGTCCCTGATGCGCGCCATGCCACCGAACATCTCGTCCTTGTCGATCCGGAACACGACCTTGTCCACGAACCCCTCCCGCCGGCCGCGCAGACGGTCCAGGATCATCTCCTCGTCGAGCTCGTGGTCCACTCCAAGCACGATTGAGTCTGGCGCCAGGTCGACGACGAACCCCCGCGCGAGCGCGAGCAGCCCGGGTTCCACGGAGACGACAACGGCGTCGCCCAAGCCCGTGTGGCCACTGAGGAGCGAGGCGCCGCCGGATTGTGCTTTTACGAAGCGGTACGTGAGCCGGTGGATCTTGCCCTCCTTCTGGCTGGTGGGCTTCATGACGTCCGACGGGCGGTACAGCAGATCCAGGACCATGTCGCTGAAGCACCTGCCCTTCTCTTCGCGTTCGGGGGCGGTCATGGTCCAGAGCTCCCTCCGGAAGCGGACGAGGTCCTTCTCTTCAAGGGAGATGAGTGCCTCCCACTTCTTGAAGAACGCGGCCTGGGAGGGGGTTAGGTGGCCAGTCTTCAGGGCGTAGATGTCCGCGATATCAGAAGTGGTGTCTTCGACGCCCTCGACGGCCTAAGAGATCCTCCATGAGCGACCTGTGCGCAGGGGAAAACCTTTGCTCGTACCTTGCGGTATAACATGCATGTATCCAACGCGAAGCACTTGCCACAAGTCCGGTTGTCGTCGATCGTCGGTGGAAGGAAGGACTCGAGGTCATTCAACGACACCTCGCCGTCATGCTCGGAGGCAGCGATTTCGCCCTTTGCTCTGAGACGACTCATCATATGCCCAGCTAGCTCGTTCCTCGCAACAAGCAGTGCTCTGAGCTCGTTTCTCGCCGCAGGGACCCGAACGACCTCCTCGCTTTGCGTATAGTAGAGCAGCCCGCTGGGGACTTCCGTGCCATAACGCTCGCCCATGAGGAGCGTGTAGAGCATAGTCTGGGCGCGATGCTCCATGCCAGCGACCGCGCGTCCAGTCTTAATCTCGAACGGCATCGGGAACGTGCTCTCCCGGATTTGGGGCCTAGCACGAGCGAATGGGGTGCTCGAGTCGTCAACATCGTGCACGACGGCTTCGACGGAGGCGTCGATCTTCCCTTTGAGCCCATATGTCGGAGACCAGATGTCCTCTTCGATGTCGTACAGCTGCGATATCGCAAGAAGCGACTGCTCACCGCGACCAGCCCTGGTGTTGGTCAATGAAGCTTCGGGCTGATATTCGGTGGTAAGCCTTGTGCATGAAAGGAAAGCTGCGACACGCCCACCTTCGGCGACGGAGCGATGTACTTGTCCGCGAACCCCCTCAGACCCTTCGCTCGAGCCTTGACTTCAGCGATGGCCTGCTCCATGCCCATGTTGATCCTCAACAATTCACCGAGGCCGCGTTGAGCGACCTCAGCTATTTGCTTGTTGATGAATTTATCGTCCCACTTTGCGACGCTCAAACATGTCTGCATGACCTCGTGCAAGACGTTACCCCAGACGAGCGACGGCGTGACGTCAGAACTTGAGCGGACCATGTTGGCAAGAAGGGGCCGTCTTGAACAATGGGAAGCATTGGATAGTGACGTCGCGGTGAGGAGGATGTCGGGATGGTGGATGAGATAATTGTGCTTGGAACAGATGTATATTGTCGACAGGTTTGACGAAGGGTCCGTCGACCATTCCCCAATTGCGTTGATGACATCACCTGGACATGTTATTGAAGTCAGTGTGTTGCGACATATCGTAGAAAAGGCACCTACCGGGACGAACATCAGCATGGGCCCAGTCGTCACGAAGAATGATTTGTCGAGGTTCCTTAGAGGGTACCACATTGGCCTCTAAAACCTGAAAATGTTGGTGAGTGCGAATGAACATCGTATATTTTGTTAACTCACTTTTTCAAACCGACCTTTGACCGTGCGATCCTCAACTGCTTTAACTGTACAGCGAGTAACCTTAGGGCCTTTAGTCGTCTCGTCAGACACAGCATACCTAGATCGCTATCGAACATGTCAGCGTGCACCATATTCAGACACCATAATTTACACCGACCTTTGGTTTGACCGGACTGCTTTTTCGGGGAGTCATGAAGTCAGAGTTCATGTCGTCCCAGTCCCAATCCTCGGCGCCATCCAGGAGGGCATCGATGTCGATGCTTTCTGCGGCGTGCATGACAGCCCTATTCGCATTATTAGATGCCTTGACCACATGCGTATTTGGTGTCTTCTTTGACGGGGTTCTGGTTCTGTTGGCGCGGACGGGAGTGCGGGGTGGGGGGAAGGGTGTGACGCGTCGGCGGGTGGGAGAAGTGTGGGGGATGGCAGTAGTACTGTCCAGTTCCAAGAAGAGACTATCCAAGAAGTTGGACTCCTCAGCCTCCGAGTGGCGGCTTGGCGGCATCGCGGTGGCTCTTGCGGGGAGGGAGGAGACGCGTCCGAGTCGCGGTCGTGGCACCGCAACAACGCGACCGTGTTCTTTGTTCCTGTTTGGCCATATGGGCGCCTCGTGTGACACATTTCTGTCAACCGACCACCACTCGACCACCAAGCGACAGCCAAGGGAAGCAAACGTAGTTATGTAGTTGTCCAGTGGTGGAGCAAGAACGCGTAGAAACGCGTACTACAACTTCGACCCTTGCCGGAACGAATCGCAGGTAGCACAGATTACAAAGTTGTTCCTACATTGCGCATCATGAAGTAGGTATAGGCAGGTTGAGCGAAAGTAACGGTTGTATGGGAAGACAGGCACTATCGAGCGCGGGCACATCTACTTCTTCTATCGACCAAAGTTCGATTTGGAGGAAAATCATTCCGTCGACGACGTCCAGAGGTTCTACATGCTGCTCGCCCCGCGTCCCCCACAGTTCGCCGCCGGAAACCCAAATGTCCACGAGGATAGACACCGAGGGAGTAGGAAATGACATTGATCCAGGAAGGCGCGCTAGATGTTATCCCTGCAGATGAGCCTAGTACCGGCAAGTCCAAAGCAGAGGTTCGGCCTAATAACAGTCGGTAAGAAATGATTGCCTGGTCCCGAGGCGACGAGGCGCCGCCGAGTGTTCTGGGGCATAGTTTCTACCGTCGGCGAGGATTTAAAAAACCTCCAAGAAGCGACCTACGAGACTAAGACCAGAGGTGAGCTCCAAGTAGCCATGAATGCGAACGAACCTCTGAGGCATGTTCACAGGTACCCGTCATGACTCGCTGCACGCAATGCACATACCATAACCAACGCGGAGTTCACCATGCCCTCGCAGCGCGGAAGGTACCTCTCGCATTTATCCCGCGTTGAGCTCGGTGAGGTCTAATAGGCGCCCGGGGCATGGGTCCTTGAGGCCCGCACAGGTCAAGAATCGCCGCGGAGATTACCCTGAACAGATCTTGGGGGCGGGGGAGGGATGTTCGGGATCGAAGGCCCGAGTGGCCGCGACGCTGATGGGGTGAGTTTTGCGCCTTGCGAGTCGTGTTCATCATTCAAGTTGTAGCGCGGGGTGGAGGAAAGTCTGGGCGAAAGAAGAGGACACAGTTAGTAGTGTGGGGCGTACAAAACGAAACACAACCGCAGAGCATATGCTGATACATCTCGCAGCCCTCAAAGGCGGTAAATGGCGAAAGGAAAAGAGAACGTTGAGGAAATCTTTAAAACATTTGCAATGAAGGATGAAAAGAATTCCGGCAGAGCCGTCGGAAGGGAAGTTAGTAGCACCTCATAGGATGCAAAGAGAAGTGGTGGATGCCACTCATCATTGTACAATATCTTGCTTGCAAGATGTAAGTTGTTTGAATCCTTACCCACGTTGCGGTCTAGATTCGAGCTGTCTATGATCGATCATGCATGAAAGCAACAGAGGAATACCTTAACGGCATATATCATCAAGTGTTGGGAGTTATACAATGTCATCATACACACGGTCCGTTCTGCGACATTCGTGTTATAGGGATTATCTTCGTTGTCCATGTTGATTCTCAACGCCGAACGGGTACCCGCCACGCCATCTCGGCTAGCGGAGTAGCCCCAACAGGCAGGTCGACAAAAGACAGATACTCACCTCATACTCGTCCATCCGCTCGTCCACATCGTCCAACCACTTCCTGATCTCATCACACTTGACGAAGCCCTTGTTAAGGCACTCGAATGCAGGCAGCCACGGCTTCGGACCCGCCATTGTCAGATACTTAGTCCTCGGGAGGTAGGCTGCCGCGGGCAGAGGACAAGAAGAGTGAGACATGGTAGGAGGACTCCGAGGAGCAGGGTTGAGAGAGGGGGCCAAACAGAAGACAACAAGACAGGCGTCTCCGGGACGGGACCGGGGCGTTGTTGTTCGGGAGGAGCGAGTGCAGTCGACCGCATTACTTATTTCCTCCATTTCGCTGGGCACGGATATAGAGCCCTTCCTGGGCGATTCTCAATACTTCCGTCCGCCTTAGCCGACGCTCATGTCCTCCTCGACCCAACTTAAACTCCCCAACTCCCTCCCCTACCCCATCAAGCTCCTCCACCTCGCCGCTCCCCCCAACACCCAAGTCCACCGCGGCACCCGTCTTCTCGACTACTCCTTCGCATACGCCTCTGCAGAGGGCCACACAGAATCTAGGTTCGGCACATGGGACTCGCCTCTTGACGGCACCGTCACCCGCTGGCTGTTCAACAAGGGCGAGGTCATCCAGAGATCCCGCGCGGACGAGTCCCCGGCCGTGTCCATCCTAGAGCCCTGCAAGCATGGCATCGTCTTCGGCGGCCTCTGTGGCATCTGTGGGAAGGACCTCACCAGGTGCGCTCCCATTCTGCCCCCGCGCCCTCACCCCCCCTCCCGCGTTTGCCTCGCTCCACGCGTTGTGCTTATGCTTTCTCTCCCGCAGGTCTGATTACCTTGGCAGCCAAATGGACCACGGCGGCGCCACAATCCCCATGACCCACGACCGCGACGGCCCGACCGTCTCCCTCGAGGAAGCACAGCGCATCGAGCGCGACACCGCCCAGCACCTCTACTCTTCCCGCAAACTCTCCCTTATCGTCGATCTCGATCAGACCATTGTCCACGCGACCGTCGACCCCACCGTCGGCGAGTGGATAGCGGAGGGAGAGGTATGGGAGACGCGCCAGGCGAAGAAGGCTCCTGCGCCTGAGGAGAAGGAAGAGGGTGAGAAGGAGGAGCAGGCCGCGCTTGATCCGGGCCCGGACAACGACGAAGTGAATCCGAATTGGGAGGCACTCAAAGACGTCAAGAAGTTTAGACTTGGTCCGGAAGCGCTTGGCCAACCACACCAACGAGGGTTCAAGGGCAAGGGCAAGGAGATTGAGCAGAATGGCTGCATGTACTACATCAAACCACGGTGCGTACTCTTCGCGCGCTACCCATTTCCCCTCTGCATCGTGTACCTGGTGTGGTCCGTTCCAAGCCTGAGGGCCGCTACTGTATAGGGAAAGCCATGGGTCAGGTCGGGTACGGGTACGGGTTAGCTGGGGGCGGACTCGAGTAAAACCCGTGGCCGCTCTGTCGGGTACCCATACTGGACCCTCGGCGGGGAGGCCGTGAATTGTCCGTCCTCTCGTGCGGAGTGTCGGCGGGATGTGTGTATCTGCCACTGTGTTCTGCCGGACGACCATGTTTGGGATTGTTTCCCAATGGCCCAACAGGTACTTAACGTCTCCAGCGACGGGTTACCCATGCATATACCCAGACCCGAGCAAACCCTTATCCGGCACACCTGTACGGGTAGACTCGTGTCCATCCCATACCGCTACATACCCATTTGCCCCTCAAGATTATCTTTCACTGACCACTCTTCTCGTACGTGTGCTATTGTAGGCCCGGACTACTGGACTTCCTGCAGACTATGGGGACCAAGTATGAAATGCACGTTTATACGATGGGTACGCGTGCTTACGCAGAGGAAGTCTGCGCGGCCATCGACCCTGGCGGCAAGGTTTTCGGGAATCGGATCCTCTCCCGAGACGAGAGTGGCAGTAAGCTCTGTTCCCTCTCTCGACCCGAGCAGTGGGGCTGACACGTCGATCCCAGGTTTGACGCAGAAGAGCCTACACCGGCTCTTTCCCTGCGACCAGTCCATGGTCGTCATCATTGATGACCGTGCCGACGTCTGGGAGTGGTCCCCGAACCTTGTCAAGGTTGTCCCCTGTGAGTATGCAGATCCCGCGTCCTGCGAGGCACACTAACAGCTTCTGGAATTGAAGATGACTTCTTTGTGGGGATCGGCGACATCAATTCTGCCTTCCTTCCCAAGCTTGAGCCAATTGCTCCCGTCGTACCTCCGCCGCCGCCACCTAAAACAGCTGCCGCGGATGATGACGCTGACGCAGCACTTGTTGTCCCTGACGCGGAGGATGCGGACGACTCCGACCTGGAGGAAGAGCTCCTGGAATCGTCCGATGACCTTGCGTCACCGGCGGAAGAGGGTTTGTCCGAAGCCCAGAAGGACGAGATGCTGTCGCAGAACACCCTCGCACTTGAGGCGCAAGTCGAGGAGCGTCCGCTAGCGAAGAAGCAAGAGGAGCTCCAGGAGACGGCCAAGGAAGAAGCGGCTGAGAAGGCCGAGCACGAGGCATCGGATTCTGTCGCTGCAGAGAACGGCACTTCACCTGCTCCGCCGGAGCAACATGAGAAGAAGGAGAAGCCGGTGCAGAAAGCGCTGCTCAAGAACGACGACAACGAGTTGGACAGAGTCCAGCAGGTGCGTTTTGCAACGCGCCCTTCTTCAGGTCATTATTGTTGAGCTGTTATCCAAGATTCTGGAGCTGGTTCACGAGCGATTCTACGGCGCCTATGAGGCACGGAAGCCTGACGAGGAGCATAAGTCTCCCAAGAAGAGGTCGGGTAAGAGGCACGACGCGCCGGTGGAATATGATGTTCGGGTGAGTTTTGCTCGTGCCTGTTGTCGAAGGAAACTGCTCACTCCGCACAGACTATCATTCCCCGAATACGAATGGATACCCTAGCAGGCGTACATATATTATTCACCGGCGTCATACCCCTCGACCAACGGCCACAGACGGCCGAGGTCTGGAAGACGGCCACGGCCTTCGGAGCACAATGCCACACAGAACTATCGAACAAGATCACGCATGTGGTCACAAACAAGGTACGCCGCGCTTGAGACACTCTCCGACGGCCACTCACGTCTGCGACAGGACAGCACGCAGAAGGTCGATGCCGCGCGCCGCTGTCTCGGTATCCACATCGTCTGGCTCAACTGGCTGACCGACTCCCTCGCGCTCTGGCGGCGGCAGGACGAGACGCCGTACCTGCTGCACCCCGCCCGGCCCGAGGACGCCGGCGCGGCCGGCGCAGTTGCGAGTCCCACCTCGGATGCTCACCAGATTAGTTCTGACCCAGACCCCGACGCAGATGACTGGGACGAGCTCCTCGTTGACTCTGGCAGCCGCGCCCTCGGCGTCCTGGGGGTCGAGGGGCCAGGGCCGGGGCCCGGAGAATTCGAGCCCAAAGAAGTGGACTGGGCCGCGGCGAACGACGAGGTCGAGGAGGCCATGAACGAGAGCGACGACGACGGCGAGGGGGAGGGGGAGGGGGGAAGTGTGAAGAGCGCAGGCGTGGGCGGGATGTCGGAGGACGAGGGATCGTGGACGGACGAGTCCAACAGCATCATCAGGTACGTTCCCGGCTGCAGGCCGTCTGGACTTGTACTGGCTTCTTGGGAGACACAGAGCTACCTTCCTGTTCTGACATCGCCCTTGCGTTCTCAGCAGCACAACGTCGTCGCCGCGGATGAAGCGGAAACGTGTGAGGAGCCTGACGCCCTCGGAGCTCGGCCCACGGAACGGCGCGGACGGGGACGTCCTCCGGTCCCCGCTTGCGAAGCGCAAGAAACTCGCCGCGGACCGGTCGAGGGCGTCGCCGCTGAAAGAAGCGTTCACCGCCGAGCAGCTGCACGTCGCGTCGCGACGGACGAGCGAAGATCTCAGCACGAAGGGTAGCCGACGGTCGTCGCCGATGAATGGGGTCGGGGACGGGGACGACGAGAACACGGACGATGACGATGGCGCGAGCGAGGTGAACATGATCGACGACGACTTCCTAGCACGCGAGCTTGAGGAGGAATGGGGATAGCGGGTAGCGTCGTGGGGGAGGGGATTGGTGATCTGGGACTGCCGGATTGCTTGTTTGTGTTCGATGCTGTGATTCCGTCTGTTAGCTCGCTGTGCGCTATAGTAGTAGTATTGTGCGATTTATTGGCCGTGTGTAACTATGTATCATTACTATACCTACAATGGATTCCTTCTACGACTATAGATACTGTCTCTCTGAGCAGCTGCGATCGCGCCTCGTAGCTGCCGCCGTCGGTGATATTCCATGAGTCGAACGACCCAAGCTCGGCAGATGTCGATGTCTACTGACCACCGTCCACAAGAGTTAATAATTTACTGCATTACGACCGAGCTCCCACTCCGGCATGCCGGCAATCCTTCGGTCGACGATAAAGAGGGCCATGCCAGACTTTTGTGTCAATGTCCTCTTACATTGCGCATTATGAAGTGGCTGTATGCATAATCGGCGAAACGACCACCATCCCGTTCGTGAAGGGCTCGTACGCTGGTAGAGCACAGGCGCAGCCACAGCCCGATGCACAGACGGCATCTTCCCTCCCCCGCCAGCATTTGAGGTGTGAAACATGGAGACACATTGAGCAAATATGATACAACCCTGAGTATCCGTGGCATCATCAGCTCAACCCGCACTCCAAGTACTATTAGTATTTGGAACTCGACATACCTTTGATCGTGAGCCGACAGATCGAGCACCGAGCAGCAAGCCTGCTAAAGCAATGGGGACATAGGACGGTTCCGGGGTCGTTTGGCGTCCCACAGTTCTGGCAGGGTTGCAGATAACCTGTGAACAAATTCACTGGTTAGGTCTATGTTCGCCTCAATTCACCACAACTCACCTATTTGTGCCGAGTATAGTGTTTCATCGGCAATCACAGTGTCAAGTGCCAACCCCTGGATTCGACCGTAAGGCAACTCTTCGTCCGCCGCTGCCAGCCGGCGACACCCGCACGCTGGAGGGGAATGCATGTATATACAAGCTCGGGGCCACCGAATCGTGATCGCAGTGAACTACGGAAGGAAAGGTTAGAGGTCTACTCAGAACCATATGGCTGCGGGACGCTCGCAATTCAGCCGTCCGAGGGGTTCACGGCGAATATCGAATGTCGGATGATAAAAACCAGACTTCTTCTGTCAGAGATAGTGTTCACATGAAAATAAATGAGAGAAGCTGGAAGGAACGAATTCATCGAGTGCGCATTCAAGTTGACACGGAACGATTCGCTCAGTTACAATCAGTCGTTTGCGTACAGTTCCGCACTGACTTGAACCTTCGCCCAGGATCGCTGAGGTGACCCTTCGGGCACACGTTCCACTTGAATGCGTGTCCGCTGCACTTGCAAGCAATTGAGTTGGCAGGGCTCTTCTGTGTTCGGTTGGATGGTCAGCCATTGCACGCGCGCGTGGAAATTTGCCCATCTCATAATCCGACACTAGCGACGAACCAAGCTGCAGACAGTTAGTATCTCGGCTGAGGAACTTGAAGGCACTGTCACACGAAGCAAGATCGCGTTCTCACAATCTTGCACAGCAAGGGCGATTGTCCAAGCGCCTGTGCGTGACGGATGCATATGGAGCGACAACCGTTATCATCGGCCCGGGTAAATCAATGCAATGCTAACTTATCAGGATCCGGGCCACTCTAACTTCTAAGCATGCAACCGCAGTCTGACGCCGGGTCCTATTGGGAACGGCTGGGCACTGCCACCGTGCGTCTTTACGATACTGGCTGGCACTGGCAGTACGACTCGGCGGACACCCACTTATTATCTCAAGTCCTCATCTAGCTTCATGCTTGCCTGCGTTGCGTTGCATGAATGTGCACCACGTTCGTGCTCTCCGGGGATAGCCATGGGACCAGAAACGGCCTGTTGGTGCTTCTGCGCTACATACGGTGATTGCTCGTCCTCCGAGGCTCCGACTCCTGGATCGCCGTCTTCCATCGCGTCTAGGTTGTGGCACGCAAGTTCCTCACTCGCCGCAATTTCGGTCCAACTGCGGCTGATACAGAGTGCCGTAAATCCCCCTCTTCTATCCCGGCTTATGTTATCTTGCTGACCCCTGGCATGTTCAGTGTCCCTTTCGCCGAGACTTTGACCGCTCTTTTTGGATATCCCCCAAACCGCGGGCGCACGCCGCTGATTGCAGCCTAGTCTCCGTTGCTGACCATAAGTATACGGACAACGGATGAATCGAGTATGAATCGATGACAGTCGATCCATTTTAGTATAAGATTGCAGCCCTGAAAGATGCAAACAATTATTGTCTGCCGAGCTCAGCGATCCGATGGAGGACCATCACTAGACTCGAACCGACACGTCAGCGGCGAGTGACTAGTGACTAGTGAAGCGAGACATGCATTGCTTTTGGAATCGCCTTTGCTGTGCATGGCAGGGCGCTTGAGGGCGCTTAGAGGTTGGCGCCCGTCAGAATGTCGCGGCGCTTGGCCTGCACCGTCGGATGCAGATGCACATATGCACGCCGTACCATGGAACCCACTCCTCCAACCCTCTTCTTCCGGCTACCGGTCAGTTTACATCGCGTCTGACATAAGACCTTGTGCTGACTAGCTCGGGGCTCTATGCTGCGGGTGTCTATCCTACTGTGTGTATAGAATGTACCTCTCCGCGATGCTCTCCAAGTCGCGATAGGCACTGTCGGTTATCCGTCCGCTACCCTTGATCTTCGACGTCGTATCAGGAAACATGGAGGTATCAGCGCACGATGCGTCTTCATAAACCCAATCACAAATTTGATCTTCCAATATTCATTGCCGACTCTAAGTACGTTTAGCATGACATACGTATCCATCTGGCATCAAGCGCGTACATTTGCCTGCGGGTTGTAGCAAGCCTACCTTTACCTCACACATGGTCCGCATTCTCTTAGCACGTTCCTCACCGAGCTTAGGGCTAACTATTCGCAGTATCATGCTAGAAATATCCCTTGGAATCCATAAGGCTGGCCATCAGGACGCTCGCTGGCTTGCGACGATACAGTATGGGTCAAATGAGGATAATCACAGCCAGAACCAACAACGTGGATATCGGTGGTATCGCTGTTTGCTCGTGCGTATAAAGGGAGGGGTGGGATATGAGAGGGTGCTTATAGACGTCTTGCGCTCCCCCATAGATCGACACTCACCTCTCTAGACTCTAGACATGCACGCCAACCAGACCAAGATTGCCGTGGTATGTCTGTCAAGAGTATTGTGCCTCTTGATCGTTCTCATGGGGCATTCACCAGGTCGGCATCGGTGCTCAACTGCCCAGCGGTACCTCCTCCAACACCAACCTCGACTATCACTCCTTCTTCGAGTTCCTCCTCCAGAAGGGCGAGGCTTACGAGCCCATTCCCAAGGAGCGTTTCAACATTGAATAGTAAGCACACCTTAGCCGACTCAGAGTTGTGAGCTCGTCGGCTAAGACCACGCTGTCAGCATCCGCGGCAATGCGACGGGCAAGATCCTCGCCGACACGGGAGCCTTCCTCAAGGACATCGACCAGTTCGACTTCCTCGAGTTTGGCATCACCGCCAAGGATGCCAAGTACATGCCGCTGAGCACTCGCAAGCTGGTCGAGGTCGCGTTCCTCGGTCTCCAGGATTCGGGCATCGACTATCGCGGGAAGGACGTCGGCTGTTACATGTCTGGCGTCGCTCACGACTTCTACTCTGTTTCCGGCCATGTAGGTACCCCGTCGAGTCGCTCGGTGAAAGGTGCTGACCCTATGTCTGCTTAGGACGACAGCGAGGCGAAGGGTTCTTTTGCTTACACCCCGGCGATGATCGCCAACCGTGTCTCGTACCACCTCGACTTGCGTGGGCCGACGGTCCCCATCGACACTGCCTGCAGCTCGACTCTGTACACAACCCATCTCGCCGTGCAGGCACTGCGCAATGGAGAATGTGAAGCCGCCGTTGTTGGGGGGTGCCAGATGAACCACCGGTACGTGCCTCATGTCTGCACGTGCAACCAGTCGACAACGAAGGCTGATGGACTTGCTCATTAGGTTCACCGATTGGCTGATCTACACTCAAGGTGGTATTCTCTCCCCTGACGGGAAGTGTAAGCCGTTCGATGCCACTGCCAACGGGTAAGAGAGACGCATGTGTGCTTTTTCACTTTCTGACATGTGTTCTAGCTTCGGCCGCGGGGAGGGTGCCGTTGCTATTGTTCTGAAGCCTTTGGAAGATGCCATTCGCGACCACGATCACATATATGCTACTGTACGTCCATCTCAAATCCTTCTTTACAACATTATTGACGTTGCACAGATCCTTGGTACCGGTGTCAACTCCTCTGGCTCTCTCGCGCCCGTCAGCGCGCCCGTCGCCGCTGCGCAGAGGAATGCCATGCGGCGCGCATTCGCTCAGACGGACAGGAAGCCCCAGGATGTCGACTTCCTCGAGTTGCACGCTACTGGTACGTCTGACGTTTCGGACACATACGCAGCGCCTGACCTCCGTTTTCTCAGGCACTGCCTCCGGAGATCCCACGGAGGCCAACTGGGTCGGTGCGGAGTTCAAGCGTGATGATGAACTCGCGTTGGGCAGCGTTAAGGGCAACGTCGGGTACGTCCATGAACCTCCACGATGAGTGTTGCGCGGTATGGCTAATGAACGAAAAATGTAGTCACCTGGAGATCACCGCCTTCCTGGCGTCGCTCTGCAAGGTCTGCGGTATTTTCGAGACCGGGCTCATCCCTCCCAATGTCAACCTTGTGACCCCCAATCCCGCGATCCACTGGGACGAGTACCGCTTCCGAGTGCCAACAGAGGTGGAGCGCCTGAAGGTCCGTTCGTCGACCCGCCCAGCCCTGGTCGCGATGACGAGCTCGGGCATCGGTGGCGCGAACGGGCACGCTGTCATCGAAGGCCCCCCTGTGGCGACCAAGTCGACCCCTGCGTTCTGGGTGGAGGGTGTTGCCGCGCCTTCCTTACTCATCGCTGGTGGCCTGTCGCCGAGGTCCACCACTGCTGTCGGGGAGTCGCTGTTGAACATTTTGGAGAGTGAGGACGTCGCCGGCTTGTCGAAGGTTTACGGTCGTCGGGCACGATCGATGACATGGCGTTCTTTCGCTGTGACGAACACCAGCAAGGCCCCGAAGTTCAACGAGGCCGCCATTGTCCCGAAGCACAAGGCTCCGATCGTCTTTGTCTTCTCTGGCCAGGGCACCCAGCACTTCCAGAGTGAGTCCGCTCGCATGGTAATGTTGTCAAGGTTGACGCTAACATCACTCCAGTGGGACGCGATCTGTTCCGGTCATGCGCCCCTTTCCGCGCCAGCATCCTCGAGCTCGATAGCGTTTACGCGGCTGCGACGGGCTCCTCGCTCATCGAGTTGGGGCTTTTCACGGAGACTGTCACGGACACCAAAGACCCCCTCGGCGACCCGTGGCTCATTGCCATCACCCTCCCCGCTCTGACGATGCTCCAGCTCGCTCTCGTCGACACCCTCGCTGCCGTCGGAGTGACGCCCGACATCGTCGTCGGCCACTCAGCCGGTGAGACTGCGGTGATCTCTGCTTCCGGTTCCGGCTCGAAGGAGCTGGCCTTGGAGGTCGCGATTGCGCGTGGCCGCGCCATGGCCCTCCTCGAAGAGGCCAATGGTACTATGGCTGCCGTATCGTGCTCTCCCGAGGATGCTGCTCGCATCATTGCCGAGGTCCACGCGGAGCTGGGCAAGGGCACGCTCGCGGTTGGCTGCTACAACACTCCCGCTGCTGTCACACTGTCCGGCGCGGAGTCGCACATCGACCTGGCCGTCAAGAAGGCGAGCGCGGCCGGCATATTCGCCCGCAAGCTACGCACGAGGATCCCCGTCCACTCTGACATGATGGCGCTCTGCCAAGCGGAGTTCGAGAAGCTCGTGCAGGACGTCTTCTCCCGTTACCCCACGTCAGCGCCCACTGTGGAGACATATTCGACGAAGACTGGTGGATTGTTCACGGAGGCATTCGACGCGCAGTACTATTGGGATGGCACCATGGGTCCGGTTCGCTTCACCGAGGCCATCACCGCACTGGCCGCGACGCACAAGCATGCGACGTATGTCGAGATCGGGCCTCACCCTGTCTTGACAAGCTACATCTCGTCGATGACGGAGAAGAACACGCTCATCACCTGCCCGCTTCGCCGTCAGAGGACCCCTGAACCTGGTGCAGAGGCGGCGGAGTTCCTGACAGCTCTCGGCAAGCTCGTCGTCGCCGGATACAACTGCATCAACTTCGACGTCCTCACTGGCGGGGCGAAGGTCGTGGGCAAGGTCCCTAAGTACCCCTTCGCACCAAAGACTGTCCCGTGGCGGATTCAGAACGCGGAGATTGTGAGGCAGGGCCAGCGTCGCAATGGCCCCCTCAACTACCCTCAGCTTCAGGTCAACGTTCAGACGCACCCCGACCTGGCCGACCACATAATCAAGGAGGAACCCATCATGCCGGCGGCCGGGTTTATCGAGATGGTGCGCGGTCCCTCAGCACATTGATATGTTTTCACGAATGCTGACGGCACCATTCGCAGGCATTCGAGTTCGGTGCCACGGAGGTCTTCGATGTCGAGTTCCACGGCCTGCTCCCTCTTTCTTCTGAGCGCCCGGTGCCTGTCGAGGTCAAGTTGGAAGGCACTCGCTGGAGCGTCAACAGCGCGTCGTCCACGGACTACTCGAAGGCGTGGCCCATTCAGGTAGGGATGGTTCTTATTTTTGCGTGCAGCAGTTTCTGACGCTTGAACTTGACTGCAGTACAACCGGCGCCATGCAACTGGTTTCTTGTCCCTCGAGCCTATCGACCAATCAACCGTCCAGGCTGTTGACGTGGAATCTCTTCGCAATAGAATGACCGCAGTGGACATGAACGGTGAGTCATCCATCTAAAGAAGTGGGATGAATATTTTCTGACACTGCTTCCGACAGGGTTCTATGAGAGGATGGGTTCTTTTGCGCAGTTTGGACCGATGTATCGCCGCATCCAGACTTGTCACGTTGCTCGCGGACCCAACGGCGCTGTCGAGGTCCTTACCCAAGTTCGCGGCGCCGACACCGACATTCCCAAGTGCGTAACTTATGCGCCTGTATTCGCGGATAGTTGCTGACGCCATGTGCATTAGCCTCGCCGACTATCGCATGCATCCTGCCATTCTGGACGCAGCCATCCATGTCATGGTACACCCGATCTTGACAGGCAACTACGACTCCGAGTTGTACCACCTCCCGTCCAGGATATCGTCAATTCGCCTTCTCCGCACTGGCCCGCTGCCCAAGACTGTGTATGGATACGCGACCCTCGTCAAGTGGTCTCCTGGTACGCCGTGATTTGCCTGTTACCCGTTAGACAAAATGCTCATTAATGTCGACAATACCAGATGCCATCACGTACAATGCGATGATTCTTGACGAGCAGGGAGTACCCATCCTCGATCTCACTGGAATCGACGTCGCCTTGCACGGTCACCGTGTCAAGGCGCTCCCGAGTCGCTTCGAGGTCATGTACCAACCCCTGGGTTTGACTATCGGGACCACGCGCGACACGCCTGCACTGTCGGAGGCTTTGAGCCTGGCCATCTCCCGCGATGCACGCCCTTCCAGTGGCAGTGGCTCGACGACGCCGTCGAACTCTGGCACGGACTCTGTCACTGGCGAAAGCACCCTGCCATCGTCGAACGAAGACGCATCGACCATTGTTTTCGACTACGTCCGGGGCGAGGAGATCAAGCTCCAGGCTACGCTCTCTACGCTGGATGTCTCGGAGCCCCTATCCGTCCTCTTCATCGCTCAAGGCGCATTGAACAGCGATGCTGCTCTCGGCTTCACGAGAGCGCTGCGTCGCGAGTACCCTTCCTGGACGGTTCGCGTTGCCACGTTCGATTCCTCTTGGAAGTCCGCTCGCGTCGTTCAGGCATCGCGCGAGCTGCTATCCCTCGCAGGGAAGGAAGTGGAGCTCAAGGTGGACGTCGAGGGTTCTGTGTCGGCGCCCCGTGTCGAGCTTGCGGAGCCTCCTGCGTCTCACGTCCCGCTCTCTCTCGATCAGCCTTGGACGTTGGAGAATGACGGGGTCGTTCAGGTTGACCTTCCGCGCCCCTCGGAAGACCACGTCGTTGTGCAGGTCGATGGCGTCGCGCCTAGCTCGACCGGTATATGGCAGTTCGTTGGCAAGGTCGACGGTTCTTCTGTCCCTGTCGTCGGTATCACCACCAAGTCCATTTCCAGTCACGTCGAGGCTCACAAAGGCAGCATCGTCGAGTTCGGCTCTAGCCGCACATCGCCCACTGTCCCGCCTATCGTGCCGTCTACCATCCTCGCTCTTGCTCTCACCCCTCTGGCATTCTCGCAACCCGAGCGCCTCAAGGGTGCCCGAGTTCTCATCCACGACCCTCAAGGGGAACTTGGCGTGGAGCTCCGCGACATTTGTACAAACCTTGGCTTGAAGGCGACTCTTATTCGTAGTCTCCAGAAGGCCGACCTTGCGCCAAGTTACCTCAACAAGCCCCACTTCATCCTTTCCGGCTCTCGTGAGAGGAAGGATGTAGCCATCCTGCGTTCTCTGCTGTCCTCGGGTCGCGGACGGATGCTTCTCTGGAACGACCCCGAGGAAGGAGTCGCCGGCATTACTGCCAAGGAGCCGTGGGTCGTCGGCGATGCTCTGCGCGCGTCGCTCAAGTACCACAACACTCGCGGGACGCCTTCTGCTTCGCTCACCCGCCCCTCCCAGTTGCTCCCACCCAAGACCTCCACCGCGTCTTTGGCCGTCAACTTGTTCGACTCAGAGAAGAGCTACGTCCTCATCGGAGGCGTTGGTAGTCTTGGGCTATACATGGCTCTCTGGATGTACAAGGTATTGTTCTTCATGTCATCAGCGCACATCCACCGTCTCAACGACTTGTTAAACAGAATGGGGCCCGGCATATCACTCTCACCTCGCGCTCTGGACCGTCGACCCTCGACAGGGCAGGCGACTGGGTCTCTCAGCGTATCCTCCATCATCTTCGCACCTTGTCTGATCTGACCCTCCAAACACCCGGCGTCGACGCTGCATCCGAGAAGGACATGGCGGCCCTCCTGAAGAATGTATCCGCCCCTCTTGGAGGATGTGTGCTCATGGCCGCCTTGCTCAACGACCGCTCGTTCTCGGCACACACGCAGGACAGCTTCGATGTCGTCTTCCCACCCAAGGTTCAGGCGTTTGAGGTGCTCGAGCGCGTGCTTGACATCAACTCGCTGGACTTCCTCATCACTTTCTCCTCGATTTCTGGAGTGTTCGGCAACCCTGGCCAGACGAACTACGCGACGTGAGTGGTCCCGCTTGTTGGATATACGCTCTTGACTCACTTCTCGTCAATAGCGCGAACACGGCATTGGCCGGTATGACGGGGAAGTACAAGAACGCCTTCTCTATCGTCTCGCCGGCGATCACGGATAGCAGACTGGTCTCGACGACCGATGGCTCTTACCAGTCTCGCTTGCGTCACGTCACCGCATGGGGGATGTCCACCCGAGGTGCGTCTTCGAGACCAGCCACGATATGCAGTGCAAGCTAACGCGTTGCATTCAGAGCTCTGCGACTACATTGGCGATGGTATCAAGAAGCTCCGGGACGGCCCTGTGTGGCAGTACGTCCCCAGCTTCGACTGGCGTGCGGTCCGGGACCACATGGGCTCCTCCCCGATGTACGACCATCTCGTGCCAGAAGACAGCGACGACTTCGCCACGCAGGATGGCGACGGCAAGCCGTCACTGATCCATATCGTTTGCCATATCCTCGACATGAAGGAGGAAGATGTATCGCCCGACGTCCCGCTAACTTCGTACGGGCTTGATTCGTTGTCGGCCGCATCGCTGTCTTTTGCCCTCCGCCCGATTGTCGCCATCTCGCAGCTGCAACTTCTGGCTGACCTCGCCGTCAAAGACCTTCTGGCGAGGGTTGAGGAGGCGGCAGATGCGTCTCCGCTCGAGCAACCATCTTCTAGTTCGCCGGCGGCGGTTGAACAGGACCCTGCTGCAGAGAAGGTCCAAGAGATGGAGGCGTTGCTCGCGCGGCTCAGCGCAGACCTGGCTCCATCCGCGGTGAAGGGCCCCGCGCAGCGCGAGTCCCTTGGCGCAATCGTTGTTACAGGAACGACTGGAAGTGTCGGAGCCCACGCCCTCGCACACCTCCTCGAGAACTCCGGTTTCAAGAAGGTCTATGCCCTCGTTCGCCCGAGTGGTGATGGGGTTGGTGCGAAGGAGCGCCACGTGTCCGCGTTCAAGGACCGCGGTCTCGACACCACACTCCTCGAATCCTCTCGCTTTGAGGCTGTGACGTGCATTCTCGACAAGCCGTCGCTCGGTATGGCCCAAGACGTGTACCAGGAGGTGAGCAAACTTGTCGACATGGTTGCGTTTTCGATCTCACTGTGATATAGATCCGGGCCAGTATTTCTCATATCCTTCACCTTGGTGATTGAATATCTTGCTTCTGTCCGGCCCCCTGACTGAATCATCTTGCAGGATGGCTCATCAACCTCCAGTCCCCGTTGTCGTCGTTCGAGGGCCCACTCATGGGATTGCGTGGTCTCATCAACCTGGCCAAGGACGCACACGAGTTTGGTCCAGTCACGCTCCTCTACGGCAGCAGTCTGGGTATCTTCCGCAGTAAGTGGCTCCAGAGTATACTGATTCATAGGATGTTGCTCATGATGACACCAAATAGACTACAAGGAGGCCACGTACCCCAAGGAGGTGCCGATCGCCGCGAGCGTCGCGGTTGGCGCTGGGTACGCGGAATCCAAGTGGGTTGCGGAACGGCTCCTCGAGGTCGCAGCAGAGCGGAATGTTGTCCAGTCTGTCGTCATTCGTATTGGGCAGCTGAGCGGCGGGGCGAACGGCGCCTGGAAGTTGTCGGAATGGCTGCCGTCCATGGTCTGCGCCAGCGCCGCCCTAGGATGTCTTCCTCAAGGGCAGGGTGTAAGTTCGCATTTCACTCTTTCTCGCAGTGCGGAAAACTCACAACAATGCAGGTCATCTCGTGGCTTCCGGCCGATACTTGTGCTGTAATCATCGCTGAGATCGCGGAGACGACCTCCACTACCTCGATGTTCCATGTCCGTCACCCGCGCCCTATCTCTTGGGCAGACATCATGGGCCACTTCTCTTCAGTTCTGAAGATCCCCACGGTGCCCTACCAAAAGTGGCTTGCCAGGCTGCTCGAGGAGGTGGAGTCCCCCAACGCTCAGCTGGCTGAGTATGTCGCACCTGCCATCAGGCTTTTGTCGGTTTGGCAGGCCTCCTTCATGAACCCCACGAAGCCCCAGGCACTCATCCCCGAGAGCCACGGCATCGCGATCCTACTCGACATCGAGGACAGCACCAAGCGCTGCGCCCCTCTTCGTGACTCTTCGTTGCCGCAGATCGGAGTGGAAGACGTGCGCAAGTGGGTCGCCTACTGGAGGACTGTCGGTGCCATGCCTTCGTCTTCTGCTTGAATATCTCTCTGCATTATCTCGATAGAACCTCCTATTATATCTCCAACCCTTAATAAGTCATATAATATACTTGTACTGTCGCAATGTCCTGAAATGTCTGTCATGTCGTCGTTCCGTCTCACCAATAGATTTCCCTTGATTTCTGTTCACTTACTGTAATGCTTTTGACGACCATATTGCAGCCCCACTCCCAAAGGATTAATAGAGTGGGCTGACCGGGAGCCGAGTTTGAAACTTTATCGGAAGGCCGATAGTCATGTCTAACCAGTCTTGAGGCTCGCCGCTGAAGGAAGCGTTCACCGCCGAGCAGCTGCACGTCGCGTCGCGGCGGACGAGCGAAGATCTCAGCACGAAGGGTAGCCGGCAGTCGTCGCCGATGAATAGGGTCGGGGACGAGGACGACGAGAACACGGACGATGACGATGGCGCGAGCGAGGTGAACATGATCGACGACGACTTCCTAGCACGCGAGCTTGAGGAGGAGTGGGGATAGCGGGTAGCGTCGTGGGGGAGGGGATTAGTGATCTGGGACTGCCGGATTGCTTGTTTGTGTTCGATGCTGTGATTCCGTCTGTTAGCTCGCTGTGCGCTATAGTACTAGTAGTATTGTGCGATTTACTATACCTACAATGGATTCCTTCTACAGTACGACTATAGATACTGTCTTGAACATCGTGTTGTTCAACGCTCTGAGCAGCTGCGATCCCGCCTCGTAGCTGCCGACATCGGTGATATTCCATGAGTCGAACGACCCAAGCTCGGCAGATGTCTATGTCTAGACTCTACTGACCACCGTCTACAACATGGTTGATAATTTACTGCATTACGACCGAGCTCCCACTCCGGCATCCCGCCAATCCTTCGGCCGACGATAAAGAGGGCCATGCCAGACTTTTGTGTCCATGTCCTCTTACATTGCGCATTATGAAGTGGCTATATGCATAATCGGCGAAACGACCACCATCCCGTTCGTGAAGGGCTCGTACGCTGGTAGAGCACAGGCGCAGCCACAGCCCGATGCACAGACGGCATCTTCCCTCCTTCGCCAGCATTTGAGGTGTGAAACATGGAGACACCTTGAGCAAATATGATACAACCCTGAGTATCCGTGGCATCATCAGCTCAACCCGCACTCCAAGTACTATTAGTATTTGGAACTCGACATACCTTTGATCGTGAGCCGACAGATCGAGCACCGAGCAGCAAGCCTGCTAAAGCAATGGGGACATAGGACGGTTCCGGGGTCGTTTGGCGTCCCACAGTTCTGGCAGGGTCGCAGATAACCTGTGAACAAATTCACTGGTTAGGTCTATGTTCGCCTCAATTCACCACAACTCACCTATTTGTGCCGAGTATAGTGTTTCATCGGCAATCACAGTGTCAAGTGCCAACCCCTGGATGTCGTCCTCGACAAGCTTGAGGAGCTCGCCTCGCTTTTCGGGAAGCTGCCACACGAGCAGCATCTCACCATACGCGAGCACATGGCACAAGAGTTGACTGCGCATCTGAGACGACAGGAACGGTCTGCCAGTTCACGAGGACACTAAGTAATCTGTTTCCGATCACGGACGCGATGATAACTCACGGATAGCTTTGATCCTCCACGGAAGGAAGGAAGGATATACGCCTTTTCTCCGACAAGTTCGATCGTCCAGATAGCACCTGCGAGAAAGTCGGTCGCCTGTTAGACCCCAAGTGCGCCATACCGCCGAGGGTATCTTGCGCTTCCCAAGACAACTTTGCCACAGGGGAGTTGGATGACGGACGAGCATTGTCGCGCTTGACCACTGCACGTATATTTCCAAAAGGCTGCCCCTTGCCCCCCTCGGGAGTCGTACTGGCAGGATTTCGAACGCCTATCACATCCAGTGAGTCCAACAGCCAAGGGGAAGAGAAAGAGAGACGCACCTGATACAAGCTGCCTCATGCTACTTGCATTGAACAGACTTGACCACGATCCCTTCGAAGAAGGTGAATTGAGCGGAATCACATGTCCCCCCGGGGTGAACGTCGGTGTGCTTGGGTTGGATACTGAGGGAGAGAATGGACTGCCTTGACGGGCGCCACGTCTCCGTGGATCAAAGTACTCCATGCTGATTTTTCGTTGAGCAGCTAACGCTCCAGGCGGAGGCGAGATGGACGTCGAATGCCTCCCCACCTTCGAACGCTCGGTGCCTATGCCCGTAGTTGCACAATTAGCCGACGTGGGGACATATGAAACAAGAACTGTTCACCTTTTGAAACCGACTGTAGGAGAAGCACGGAGATAAACACCAGCATTTGAATGTCTTTATCAGCTAGTAGCTCCTCGTAGCTACGTATAGTCAGCACTACGAGCTATTCAAAAGGCAAGAACGAAACCACTCACAGTTTTGTCGCCAAAACAGCAAGCAACGGATCCACCCCTCCATGAGCCATTATCACGCTCTGATCCGCCTTCCTACTTGCCAGCACATGCAGCATCCCAAACACCCTCTCATGATCACTCCTTCCCAGCAACCTTGCCACCGCCACGTTCGTCTTGCAAATGTCCGCGAAGTCCCTACCGCTTAGCACATACCTCGCCGCCGCCTCAGTATCCGGAATGCCCAGTATGCCCTCCGTCCGCTTGATGTACACACTCCGCCGCCTCGTGGGCAGCAGCGCGTAGTCGTCCTCCACCGGCCGCGAGTTCTCCGAGACGCGGCGCGGCTTGCCAAGTGGTGCTGCCGCTGCGTGCGGGTAAGTCGATTGCGAGAACGTGAAGAGGTTATCCATGATCCTCAGTACGTTGTTCGGGATACTCGTGTCATCGCCCCGCTTTCGCTCCACAGATTGTGGTTCTCGATCCGTCGCCGCGGAACTCAACCGTTTGACTGCATCAGAGAGCAGCGCCGGTGACTGGAAGAGTCGAGCAGCACCGTCGGCTGCGCGGGAATTGACTGAAGGCGACACGGAGATCTCGCGCAGTGGATTGCGAACGATTCGCGGAGGCGCACGGAAGAAGCAGACAAGCTGACCTTCATAGTAAACGAGGTAAGTACAGCGCAAGGACCATGGCCAGCCGTCTACCAACGCACCATTCACGCCAAACACCCCTTGAGACGTCCGCGGCTCCGCCAAATTCTTGTCGCCTCTGAGGACCGCAGACCCAGGGTCACCCCTCCGCGCAGCAGGCATTTCATCCTCCGAGGACTCTTCTGAGTCGATGGCCGCACGATGACCGTTGTCCTCCTGCTGATCGCCAAACAGCAAGAAGTGCAAGCACTTCTCGAGACACGGCCGCTGCCTCTCGCGGATTTCGCGGACTCTGCGGAGGATGAAGGCGCGCTGCCTGATCGAGATCAAGGGACTGCGCTCCAGATCGACAGTGGGGATGCCATCCGGAAAGTTGGCCTGCGGGTACTCTCGAGGGAAGGTAAAGGTGATTCGGAGGAAGACGGATGTGGATTCTCCCCAGGGGCCTTGCAGGCCGAACGTACAAGTGCGCTTCTTGCTGCTGAAATCGGCCTAGACGTCATCATGTCAGCATCGCCTCTCTTCTTGGACAACTGGTGCAAACCTTCTCGAGCTTCAGCTTTGGCAAGTTGAGTTTGTTCACGACAGCAGTGATCCTAGAGATAATCAGCGTTAACACTACGGAGACAAACGGTAACACTCACTCTTCCTGCAGCGTGAGCGTAGGGTCCGAATACTCCTCCATCCCGTCCCGGCTCCCACTCCTCTCCCTCTCTCTCGAATAAGCCTGAGACGTCGAATACCCCCGCAGTGACGGCCGCCTTGACACCGACATCGACCCGATCCTCGACGCGTTCCCACTATCCCCCCCACTTCCACTGGTACGACCCGAACTCGCATCGCGCGGGGCACCGACCTTGACGTTCGACATCATGATCCACTGGTGCTGCGTGATCTGCGTCGAACGTCCACCAGCAAATGGCCCGCGGCTCATCGTACCAAGGTTCCCGCCATCCTTCACGCTCGTCGCCATCGGGGGGACCATCATAGGCCGCGAGCGCTGCTGCTGGTGCCACTCGGGCTTCTCCTCTCGAACGACCTCGGTCGTCTTCCTGCGACCCGTCGACTCGCGCGGAGAAAACCGGACAGGGAGATGGGGCTGTGGCGCTCTGACTTCGGCCAGGATTCCACGGAAGCCTATAGGGGCAGATAGCGTAGGAGGGAGGTCGTTGCCTATTAGCGGGTTGCTGAACGATACTTTGGAGTCTCTCCGGTTGGGAGCTACATTCATCGTCCGCGTGGGAGTCATACCCGCTTTCTGTAAACCGAAGAGTCAGCTTGGGTGGTTGTGCGGTATCTAAAAGGGATATACTTGGATCGTCTCCATATCGATAGGCCAGAACTGGAGGGTCTTGTCCTTCGACCAAGTGATGAGTTGAAATTCAGCGTTGTCTGCGTCCATGAATGAGTGTCGCAGGGAGCGGAGACTGTCAGTGTAAGCGCGACTGACCTACGCCGCCTCGTCTCCACACAAACTCTTTCACAACGTCCGCATGCCCTTCAAACTTTTCGATAGGCAGTGTCGGGTCCTCGTGAACATACATTTCGAGTGCGGTCTCGCCTCTCTGGGGCAGGCTCAATACGCCCTGGCCGAACGGCAGATCGCGGGCACGCCACACAGGGTACGAAGTCCTGATCTCAATGTTCGGCGTCGCGGTATGGGTGTCCCATATTTTGATGGTCTTGTCCAGAGAACAGGTCACGAGCTCGTTACGCCTGTCGTGTGCCCAGTCGATGCCGTAGATTTTCGCATTATGGGCTCTTATGCGCTGGATAGGCAACGACCCTTTCTTTGACCACACATTAGGCATGAAAAGTGCTGACCGGAAAGATGGAAACACACCCGTCTGTCCCATATCAGGATTTGGTTGGAATGCGAGGACGCGAGGATGTTCCCATCCACTCGGTTCCACTTGACTTGGGTCCCCCCGGCTGAAGCAGGCACCCAAATTAGAGCGACCAACGGGAGTTCGGCAGATCTATCACTCACGGCCAAACGCACAAAGCCCTGAGAGAAAACGGTCGATGAGTGCAAGTCATGCGAAGTGTTTGCTACGTTCTCACCCATGATAGGTTTCTGCACGGCCCGGAGATCCCAGGCCCATTGCCAAGAGTCGATGCCGGTGCTGATGACGATGTCTGGCTCGATGGTGTGCCAGTTGATGTCCGTAATGGCACGGAAATGGGACCGTAGGACGTGTTCGATGGACGTCCGCCCGCCCACGAGGAGGTTCCATATGAGACTATCCCAAGAAATATGAGGACAAAGCTAGGTGCCTTGGGGTCGGACTCACAGCTTCTCGCTGGACGTGGAAACAATGTACTCGTTGTGGGATGGGTGCGGGTTCCACTGGACATCGGCCACATCCCAGGTACCGCCTTGAGGGAGAAAGCTATTCACTCATTTCAACAAGGGGCCCCATTTTTACGAAGCACACGTACCGAGGGACATTGAAGGGAGCTTCCAAGTCAATGATTAACAAGCCTTTCCGACTACACGCGGCCAAGAGTCAATGGGGACAACTGAATCATTCACAGTACACGAAATTACGACATACGATGCGAGTACCACATCCCGGTTGTCTGGACTAATGCTCATCTGTCCGGAGCCAACGAAGCTCACTCCATTGAGACCTCGCCGGGAGAGAGAAAGGAGACAAGACTCACGTTGCCAACGGCGTCCCCCATGTGTAGCTTCATGTCTATTTGGAGACTGCTCTTGAGGTTCGTGCCATCCTCTGGTGAGGAGGGCTCTACCATCTCCGGCCTGATGGTCGCTGCAACGGACGCGGGCATCCCAGGGGGCACTGACCCTATGTACCGTTCTTCCATCACATTTCAATTTGAGGTTACGTTCGAAGACGAGATGCCCATCGTGATAGATGTATCGTCGGTGAGTTCGTCGGGTGAGTGCCTTCAGATGAGATGAGAGACGGTGCAGCAAGGATGCAGACGAGGCTCAGTTGCAGCGGCCAGATCCTCCTCCGCCCCGGCGCTTGTCCTCCCCCGGCCCGCCGGACCGCACTGGGTTCATTCACTTGCATTGAACTGGGGCCGACTGGCCTCTGGTCAGTGCTTTCCCCCCACGCATAAAGCTCCTCTATCGTCTGCCTTGGGAGACAAGCTTGACCCTGACTTGATCTCTGCCCCCTCGAGACTCTAGGCTGGAGCAAGCTTGCCCGTGTGGATCACCATGTGAGTAAGAAAGTGGCAAAATCTGTGCTCTGCTCATAACTCCAGGCCACCGAAGGGTTCCGGAAAGAGGAAGAATACCACAGTATACAGCGACGACTCCCCCACACCTCCTATACCCGTATGTCCATCCGTCTCTTCTTCAGCTTGTTCGAGGTACTGACTTACCGCTTGAAGACACTTGCAGAGCAGCTTTCTTACCTTCAGTACGCCAGGCCCTTCAAGAACCCCAACTACGGCAAGAACGTGAACCGCCGCACGAAAAACCTCAAGGCAGTCCTCACTCAGGAGCGCGAACGAGAGAAGAACGAGCGAGAGAAACGGAGGCTTGAGAAGGAAGAGAGCATGGACGTCGACGGTCAGCATGCAACCCCGGAAGATCTACTCGAGGACGACCTCCCTACTTGTGAGTTTTTCCTTAATGTGTATGCTTTCGTTTGTCCCCAACAGTCACTGTAGATGCCTCAATAGAGGCTCCGCCTTCAGTTCTTCCACAGCGGCGGTATTGCGACATCACAGGTCTCGAGGTAATGACCTCTCTTCCGGGTGCCAAATGTGCCGTGTTCATCCGTGTTTTGCCCAGGGTCCTTATACCGATCCCGCGACGGGTCTCCGATACCATGACAAGAGTATCTATGAGTTGGTCAAGGGCCTCGTAAGTCCAAGTCCGTGCGCCCCGAACATGTGCTAATTCTTTTCAGAGTGCACCGGCTGCCAAAGAGTACCTGGCGGCTCGTGGTGTCAACCCTATAGTCAAGTAGCCCGGCGCTTGCATGTTCATGTCATACCTTCTATGCGAGCGAGGGCGCTCTACACATTCACTTCTACCACCCGCGTACATTGCGTCTATCTCATTGCTGTAGTCCTTTAGAACGGGGATCCCACGCAGCACGCCTTTGACACCGTTTGAACAGTTTGGAAGGATGGCGAAGCTGCTCCGATCGTGCGCACATGCCGTAGGCTGAGTAGATGGTAACACCCCAAGACGTAATGGCGTCCTCGACCTTTTGATCAAGTGGAGCTCTGCCGTACGACTAAATTCCTGCTTCAGAACATTGCCAGAAGAGTAGAACCTCCTATGCCTTCCATGGATGGTTTTCATGTACGTAACCTTGTTAGGATCGCGGGCCCACGGCTGCGGCATGCCATAAGTTCGACTTCCTCATGCATCGCAATGGATACCCATTTCGATGAATAGGATTCATCGTCATTGAATGCGGGCGCCATCGTGACAAACTAGAAGGATGTCTGGATGATAAATGAATTCGAGAAAGGTTTCTGTCGCAAGTTGGGATGCCTGGCGGCGTCTGTGGCGGAAACCTCGCGAGCAAAGATTCAGCATAGGCTCATACCAAACCCCTCGCACGTGAAGGTGAGATGCACGCGGACGGTCTTGGGTCCATGATGTGGATGCCTGGCCAACAGATGAAGTGCATGTTCTGTTGCGATTGGCACATAGTACTGCATGATGGGAAATAACATATATCTGTGCCGCAAGACGCAAGACTCTGATGTATCTGGCAACCCCTGTGTTCGCTGCTAGAAGAGGGCCACGGGCCAAGAATGGTGTTAAGCTTCAATTGTGAGAACCACGATTCGGACCGACTCCCGTCGGAGTCTTTCAGGTCGGATCTGCTCGAACAAGACTCATCATGATGAATAGAAGGAAATCTTGAACATTCGAAATGAGCGCATCTTCGATGAAACACGTTAGAAGGGAAGATGTGTAGGGTGAGGGGGAGGGTGGAAATTTCAGGCAGGGCCAGATGAGGGTGGGTGCAAGCGAACGTTCAAGTTGATACGGTCACTGCGGCGCAGTTCCGAAGTCGGACCAGTTCCAACGTTGCAAACTTGCAAATGACCGACAATGACCGACATCGGGTAACTCGGCACTGCTTTGGCACTTGTTAGAAATCCCTATTTTAGTAGTCGCGAGGTTTAGATCCTCACCTGTACCACGGAAGCTGCCAGATTAGGCTCGACCCGGGATGCGTAAACCTACCCCTTCAAGAGCTTGAAGTTGTCGACCTTAAGCCAACTCTTCGTCCGCCAAGTACTGCCAGCCGGCGACCCCCGCACGCTGAGTGTGTGTAATGTTACATAGTACATACAAACGCGGGCCCACCGAATCCTGATCGCAGTGAACTACGGAAAGGTTAGAGGTCTAGTACTCAGAACCACATGGCTGCGCGACGCTCGCAATTCAGCCGTCCGAGGGGTCCACGGCGAATAACGAATGCCGGATGATAAAAACCAGACTTCTTTTGTCAGAGATGGCGTTCACATGAAAATAAATGAGAAAAGCTGGAAGGAACGAATTCATCAAGTACGCATCGACACAGAACGATTCGCTCAGTTACAATCAGTCGTTTGCGTACAGTTCCGCGCTGACTTGAACCTTCGCCCAGGAACACGTTACACTTGAGTGCGTGCCTGCTGCACTTGCAAACGATAGAGTTGGCAGGGCTCTTCTGTGTTCGATTGGATGGTCAGCCGACGAATGCGAGGGAGACGAACATTGCACGCGCGCGTGGAAATTCGCCCACCTCATAATCGACACTAGCGACGAACCAGGCTGCGGACAGTTAGTATCGGGGCTGGGGACTTGAAGGCACAGGACGAAGCAATATCGCTCACAATCTTACACAGCAAGTACGCTCATGACCCAAATTGAGGGATTGTCCAAGCACCTCAGGTGCGTGACGGATGAAGCGACAACCGTTATCATCGGGGGTAAATACAATGCTATCAGGATCCGGACCTGTGGACCAACTCTAAGCATGCAACCGTTGTTAGTGCGAGCATACATCGAGGCTGGATAAATGTGAGTACTCACACTTTGACAGTGGGGATAGTCGCGTTCATAGTGACATTAGACGTGAACGTTTTAACCCGAACAGTAAATAGAGTCTACAAGGTCCCCTCATCATGTACACGAGTTCCTCCCGACATTTCCGCAGTCGTGGACAGGTGAAAGGGGACCTTCCCTGGGTTCATCGAGTACCATGTGTAGACAGACTCCGCGAATACGCGGGGGACATCAAAGAAGGCTCCGCGTCAACGTTGCCTCGACACTAGAGGCCCACGGACAACCTTTCTGATTTCCAAAAAGAGGATCTCTTAAAATGCTTAGCCATAGAACGGGAGAAATTCTGCGGCGATCGCGGTATTCTGATAATGGTTGGCGAGGAGAAGAGCAGGGCTGTCTGTGTCACCGGTGATGGCATCTATGAGGCAGTTACAACTTACGGCGGTTCTTATTAGCTCCGCTATATTGTCTGTCCAAGAGTCGATATATTGGACATAAGATGTTCGGAAAGGGATACAGGAAACTTCGGGGTGGAGGAGACCTTTTGAATGCCCACATATATACATTGTTTCTGGTGGATCGGCATCATCTCATGAATGACAGGAAGATAACAGTTAGTATCTGGCGTACTTCAGTCGTCAACAGGTACTCCCAATAACTGCACGTAGTACTTACCTGCACGGGACTCGGGAGCTCAAGTTTTCCGACTGGTCAGAAGCGAGAAGGTATGGCTAGACAAGTCATCGACCACAACCCCCGTTGGAAACGGAGGAAATGCCTTCTGACGACAAGCCCCTGGGCACTGCCACCGTGCGACTGTTTCGGATTTCAAATTCCTGTCCAGGTTAAATTTTACGGTCACATGATGGAAACTAGGTAAGTACTGTATTCTCTAGGTTCGAAGCAAGCGCCGGCGCAAGGCTTGTTTCAAAGTCCGTCAAACGGGCAGGATGTTGTACTGCTTCGCGTACTTCCGTCTCACCTCTAATCCCTTAGCTTCCAGTGAACCACTTGTATAAAACATGTCTGAAAGTGTCCTACATTTTTATTCTATTTGTTGGATGTCATTTACGAGCGATATGAAGTGTCTCGTCGGCGTCACGGCCGGAAGCTTTTGAGCGACGACAAATCAGTACTCCGTAAAATGACCAAGGATTTGGAAGTACATGTGCTTTAACCTCTAGAGAACGCTCTGCTGTTTTATATCTCGCCCTGCAACGATGTATTGCAATATCGAGGCCAAGAGTCAAAGAGCCGGGGATTTGTGACTGAGGATAACGCCGGTGAGTGACAACATATCAAAATATATCACGTGCACAACCGCGTCTCGTCGCGCGAGATTGGACAGGTCTGGTCCCCCTCATCTCATGAGCCGCTACGTAGTGCTTTCTCTCAACCAACGAAAGTGCAGTCAATTAACTATCTCACCAAAGCGCTACACTCTTGTACCACCGCCTCTCCAACGGAACCCAGATTTCATCTGGCGCCTAAACACTTGTGCGACTCGGCTCTCACGACTGGAATGGAGGCTGCTGGCACGACTCCGTGACTTATTCTCTCAAGTACTCATCTAGCTTCATGCTTGCCTGCGTTGCGTTGCATCAATGTGCACCACGTTCGTGCTCTCCAGGATAGTCATGGGACCAGAAACAGCCTGCTGGTGTTTCTGCGCTACGTACGGTGATTGCTCGTCCTCCGACCCCATGGCTGGATGCTTTTGTGGATCGCCGTCTCCGAGTCCCATCGCGTCTAGGTTGTGGCACGCAAGTTCCTCACTCACCATCAAACTGCGGCTGACTACAGAGTGCCGTAAATCTCCCTCTTCTATCCCGGCTTATGTTATATTGCTGACCCCTGGCTGTTCAGTGTCCCTTTCGCCGAGACTTTGACCGCTCTTTTTGGATATCCCCCAAACCGCCGGCGCACGCCGTTGATTGCGGCCCTGAAAGATGCAAACAATTGTCTGCCGACCTCAGCAATCCGATGGAGGAGCATGGGACACGCCAGAAGCCACTCCTCCAACCCTCTTCTTCCGACTACCGGTCAGTTTACATCGCGTCTGACATAAGACCTTGTGCTGACTAGCTCGGGGCTCGATGCTGCGGGTGTCTATAATACTGTATGTATAGAATGTACCTCTCCGCGATGCTCTCTAAATCGCCATAAGTACTGTAGTTTATCCGTGACTCCGACGCCGCTACCCTTGATCTCCGACGTCGTATCAGGAAACATGGAGATATCAGTGCACGATGCGTCTTCATAAACTCAATCACAACTTTGATCTTCCAATATTCTATGCAGACTCTACGTTTAGGCATGACATACGTTGTCATATCCATCTGGCATCAAGCACGGGACAGAAGGTACACTTGCCTGCGGGTTCTTGTCAAGCCTACCTTTACCTCACACATGGTCCGCATTCTCTTCGCACGTTCCTCACCAAGCCTAGGGCTAACTATTCGCAGCATCATGCGAGAAATATTCCTTGGAATCCTAATAAGGCTGGCCATCAGGACGCTCGCTGGCTCGCGATGATATGGGTCAAACGAGACCAATCACAGCCAGAACCAACAGCGTGGGTATTGGTGGTATCGCTGTTTGCTCGTGCATATAAAGGGAGAGGTGGGATATGAGAGGGTGCTTAGAGACGTCTTGCACTCCCATAGATCAACACTCATCGCTCTAGACATGCACGCCAACCAGACCAAGATCGCCGTGGTATGTTTGTCAAGAGTGTTGTGCCTCTTGATCGTTCTCATGGGGCATCCACCAGGTCGGCATCGGTGCTCAACTGCCCAGCGGTACCTCCTCCAACACTAACCTCGACTATCACTCCTTCTTCGAGTTCCTCCTCCAGAAAGGCGAGGCTTACGAGCCCATTCCAAAGGAGCGCTTCAACATCGAATAGTAAGCACATTTATCCGACTTAGACCTGTGAGCTTGTTGGCTAAGACCTCCCCATCAGCATCCGCGGCAATGCGACAGGCAAGATCCTCGCCGACACGGGAGCCTTCCTCAAGGACATCGACCAGTTCGACTTCCTCGAGTTTGGCATCACTGCTAAGGATGCGAAGTACATGCCGCTAAGCACTCGCAAGCTCGTCGAGGTCGCTTTCCTCGGCCTCCAGGATTCCGGCATCGACTATCGCGGGAAGAACGTCGGCTGCTACATGTCTGGCGTCGCTCACGACTTCTACTCTGTTTCCGGCCATGTAGGTACCCCGTCGAGTCGCTCGGTGAAAGGTGCTGACCCATGTCTGCTTAGGACGACAGCGAGGCGAAGGGTTCTTTTGCCTACACCCCAGCGATGGTCGCTAATCGTGTCTCGTATCACCTTGACCTGCGCGGCCCGACGGTCCCTATCGACACTGCTTGCAGCTCCACTCTCTACGCCACCCATCTGGCCGTGCAGGCACTGCGCAATGGAGAGTGTGAAGCTGTCGTTGTTGGAGGGTGTCAGCTGAATCACCGGTATGGGTCCCATGCGGACAGCACTTAGCTCACAAAGAAAGCTGATGGACCATGCTTGCTAGGCTCACAGATTGGTTGGTTTACACTCAGGGTGGTATTCTATCCCCGGACGGAAAGTGCAAGCCATTTGATGCGACTGCCAATGGGTAAGAGCAACCATATGATGCTTTGACATTTAATGACATATGTTCCAGGTTCGGTCGCGGGGAGGGCGCGGTTGCCATTGTTTTGAAGTCTTTGGATGATGCCATTCGCGACCACGATCACATATATGCTACTGTGAGTACATCCAATGGTCTTCTTTACAAAATCATAGACATTGCGCAGATCCTTGGTACTGGTGTGAACTCCTCTGGTTCTCTTGCGCCTGTCAGCGCGCCCGTCGCGTCGGCGCAGAGGGATGCCATGCGGCGCGCGTTCGCTCAGACGGACAGGAAGCCCCAGGATGTTGACTTCCTCGAGTTGCACGCTACTGGTACGTCTGACGTTTCGGTCACCCATACTACACAGCGCATGTCCTCATCTTTCTCAGGTACTGCCTCCGGAGATCCCACGGAGGCCAACTGGGTCGGTGCGGAGTTCAAGCGTGATGATGAACTCGCGTTGGGCAGTGTCAAGGGCAACGTCGGGTACGTCCATGAACCTCCACGATGAGTGTTGCGTTGTATGGCTAATGGACGAAAAATGTAGTCACCTGGAGCTCACCGCCTTCCTGGCGTCGCTCTGCAAGGTCTGCGGTATTTTCGAGACCGGGCTCATCCCTCCCAATGTCAACCTTGTGACCCCGAATCCCGCGATCCACTGGGATGAGTACCGCTTCCGAGTGCCAACAGAGGTGGAGCGCCTGAAGGTCCGTTCGTCGACCCGCCCAGCCCTGGTTGCGATGACGAGCTCGGGCATCGGTGGCGCGAACGGGCACGCTGTCATCGAAGGCCCTCCTGTTGCGAATAAGTCGACCCCTGCGTTCTGGGTGGAGGGTGTTGCCGCGCCTTCCTTACTCATCGCTGGTGGCCTGTCGCCGAGGTCCACCACTGCTGTCGGGGAGTCGCTGTTGAACATTTTGGAGAGTGAGGACGTCACCGGCTTGTCGAATGTCTACGGTCGTCGGGCACGATCGATGACATGGCGTTCTTTCGCTGTGACGAACACCAGCAAGGCCCCGAAGTTCAACGAGGCCGCCATTGTCCCGAAGCACAAGGCTCCGATCGTCTTTGTCTTCTCTGGCCAGGGCACCCAGCACTTCCAGAGTGAGTCCGCTCGCATGGTAATGTTGTCAAGGTTGATGCTAACATCACTCCAGTGGGACGCGATTTGTTCAGGTCGTGCGCTCCTTTCCGCGCCAGCATCCTCGAGCTCGATAGCGTTTACGCGGCTGCGACGGGCTCGTCGCTCATCGAGTTGGGGCTTTTCACAGAGACCGGCACGGACAACAAGGATCCTCTCGGCGACCCGTGGCCCATTGCTATCACTCTCCCCGCTCTGACGATGCTCCAGCTCGCTCTCGTCGACACCCTCGCTGCCGTCGGAGTGACGCCCGACATCGTCGTCGGCCACTCAGCCGGCGAGACTGCGGTGATCTCTGCTTCCGGTTCTGGCTCGAAGGAGCTGGCCTTGGAGGTCGCGATTGCGCGTGGCCGCGCCATGGCCCTGCTCGAAGAGGCCAGTGGTACCATGGCTGCCGTATCGTGCTCTCCCGAGGATGCTGACCGCATCATTGCCGAGGTCCATGCGGAGCTGGGCGAGGGCACGCTCACGGTTGGCTGCTACAACACTCCCGCTGCTGTCACGCTGTCCGGCACGGAGTCGCACATCGACCTGGCCGTCAAGAAGGCGAGCGCGGCCGGCATCTTCGCCCGCAAGCTGCGCACGAGGATCCCCGTCCACTCTGACATGATGGCGCTCTGCCAAGCGGAGTTCGAGAAGCTCGTGCAGGATGTGTTCTCCCGTTACCCCACGTCAGCGCCCACTGTGGAGACATATTCGACGAAGACTGGTGGGCTGTTCACGGAGGCATTCGACGCGCAGTACTACTGGGACGGCACCATGGGTCCAGTTCGCTTCACCGAGGCCATCACCGCACTGGCCGCGACGCACAAGCATGCGACGTATGTCGAGATCGGGCCTCACCCCGTCTTGACAAGCTACATCTCGTCGATGACAGAGAAGAACACGCTGATCACCTGCCCGCTCCGCCGTCAGCGGACTCCTGAACCCGGTGCGGAGGCAGCCGAGTTCCTGACTGCTCTCGGCAAGCTCGTCGTTGCCGGACACAACTGCATCGACTTCGACGCGCTCACTGGCGGGGCGAAGGTCGTGGGCAAGGTCCCTAAGTACCCCTTCGCGCCAAAGACTGTCCCGTGGCGGATTCAGAGCGCGGAGATTGTGAGGCAGGGCCAGCGTCGCAATGGCCCCCTCAACTACCCTCAGCTTCAGGTCAACGTTCAGACTCACCCCGACCTGGCCGACCACATCATCAAGGAGGAACCCATCATGCCGGCGGCCGGGTTTATCGAGATGGTGCGCATTCCCTCAGCACATTGATTTTGGTTTACAAACGCTGACGGCACCATTCGCAGGCATTCGAGTTCGGTGCCACGGAGGTCTTCGATGTCGAGTTCCACGGCCTACTCCCTCTTTCTTCTGAGCGCCCGGTGCCCGTTGAGGTCAAGTTGGAAGGTACTCGCTGGAGCGTCAACAGCGCGTCGTCCACGGACTACTCGAAGGCATGGCCCATTCAGGTATGGAGAGGTTCTTACTTCTGTGTGCAGCAGTTCCTGATTCTCGAACTTGACTGCAGTACAACCGGCGCCATGCAACTGGATTCTTGTCCCTCGAGCCCATCGACCAATCAACCGTCCAGGCTGTTGACGTGGAATCTCTTCGCAACAGAATGACCGCAGTGGACATGGACGGCGAGTCATCCATTCAAAGAAGAAGTGGGAAGAGGATTTGCTGACACCGCTTCTGACAGGATTCTACGAGAGGATGGGTTCTTTTGCGCAGTTTGGACCGATGTACCGCCGCATTCAGACTTGTCACGTTGCCCGCGGACCAAACGGCGCTGTCGAGGTTCTCACCCAGGTCCGGGGCGCCGACATCGATATCCCCAAGTGTGTTTGAACTCAGTGGATTTGTGGACCGTGGCTGACGTCATATGTTTTAGCCTCGCGGACTATCGCATGCATCCTGCCATTCTGGACGCAGCCATCCATGTCATGGTACACCCGATCTTGACGGGCAACTATCACTCCGAGTTGTACCACCTCCCATCCAGGGTATCGTCAATTCGGCTTCTGCGCCACGGGCCGCTTCCGAAGACTGTGTATGGATATGCGACCCTCGTCAACTGGTCGCCTGGTACGTGATCGCGTTTCGTCTGTCACCTATGCGGTAAGGTGCTTACCAGTCTCGATAATACCAGACGCGATCACGTACAATGCCATGATTCTTGACAAAGAGGGAGCACCCATCCTCGATATCAACGGGATCGACGTTACCTTGCACGGTCACCGCGCCAAGGCGATCGGGAGTCGCTTCGAGGTTGTGTACCAGCCTCTGGGTATGACTGTTGGGGGCACACGCGACGCGCCTGCACTGCCGGAGGCTTTGCACCTGGACATCTCCCGTGATGAACGGTCTTCGACTCATAGTGGCTCGACGACGCCGTCGAACTCCGGAACGGAATCTATCACTGGTGAAAGCACTTCGCCGTCGTCAAGCAATGACACGTCTCGAACCATTGTTCTTGACTACGTCCGGGGCGAGGAGATGAAGCTTCAGGCCACGCTTTCCACGCTGGATGTCTCGGAGCCCCTGTCCCTCCTCTTCGTTGCTCAAGGAGAGTTGGACGGCAACGCTGCAACCGGCTTCACGAGAGCGCTGCGTCGCGAGTACCCTTCTTGGACGGTTCGCGTTGCCACGTTCGACTCCTCTTGGGCGCCCGCTCGTGTTGCTCAAGCATCGCGAGAGCTGCTGTCTCTCGCCGGGAAGGAAGTGGAGCTCAAGGTGGACGTCGAGGGTTCTGTGTCGGCGCCCCGTGTCGAGCTTGCCGAGCCTCCCGTGTCTCATGTCCCGCTCTCTCTGGATCAGCCTTGGATGCTGGAGAATGGTGAGGTCGTTCAGGTCGACCTTCCGCTCCCCTCCGAAGCGCACGTGGTTGTCCAGGTCGACGGTATCACGCCCAACTCGGCGAGCGTATGGCAGTTCGTTGGGAAGGTCGACGGCTCCTCTGTCCCTGTGATCGGCATCACCACCAAGCCCATTTCCAGTCACGTTGAAGCCCACAAAGGAAGCATCATCGAGTTTGGATCTGGGTCCATTTTGAGCAGCAATGCATCCCCCGCTGTCCCGCCCCTTGTCGCGTCTACCATCCTCGCTCTCGCTCTTAGCCCTCCTGCATTCGCACAACCCGAACGCCTCGAGGGTGCCCGAGTTCTCATCCACGATCCTCAAGGGGAACTTGGTCGAGAGATCTGCAACATTTGTGCTAACCTTGGGTTGGAGGCGATTCACATTGCTGGTCTTGGGAGAGCAGAGCTTGCGCCAAACTATCTCAAGAAGCCCCACTTCATTCTCTCCGGTTCTCGCGAGAGAAAGGACGTGACAATCCTGCGCTCCTTAATGGCCTCAGGTCGCGGACAAATGCTAGTCTGGAACGATCCTGAGGAAGGGGTCGCCGGCATCACTGCCAAGGTGCCGTGGATAGTCGGCGATGCCCTGCGTGCATCGCTCAAGTACCATACCACTCGTGGAACACCCTTTGTTTCATTGTCCCGCCCCTCCCAGCTCCTCCCGCTGGAGGTCTCCTCGGCATCTTTGTCCGTCAACTTGTTCGATTCTCACAAGAGCTATCTTCTCGTCGGCGGCGTTGGTAGTCTTGGGCTATACATGGCTCTTTGGATGTACAAGGTATCATCCTTCATTTCATCTCTGCGTATCCACCATCTGATCGGTACGTTAACAGCGTGGCGCACGGCATATCACTCTCACCTCGCGCTCTGGACAAACCACCCTCGATAGGGCAGGCGACTGGGTCTCTCAGCGTATCCTCCATCATTTGCATACCTTGTCTGACCTGACGATCCAAACGTTCGCCGCCGATGCCGCATCCGCGAACGATATGGCGGCCGTACTGAACAATTTGTCTGCCCCTCTCGGTGGATGTATGCTTATGTCTGTCTTGCTCAATGATCGTTTGTTCGTGTCACACACGCAGGAGAGCTTTGAGCGCGTCTTCCCTCCCAAAGTTCAGGCTTTCGAGGTCCTCGAGCGTGTACTCGCCCTTAATACCCTGGACTTCCTTGTTACCTTCTCCTCAGTTTCGGGAATGTTCGGCAATGCCGGTCAAACGAACTACGCGACGTGAGTCGTCCTATTTATTGGATATGCGGTCTTCACTCAGTTTTGGTCAATAGGGCGAACACTACATTGGCTGGAATGACGCGAAAATACAAGAATGCGTTCTGCATTGTCTGTCCGGCAATCACGGATAGCAGCCTAGTCTCAACAACAGATCGTTCCTACCAGTCCCGCCTGCGTCACCTTGCTGCATGGGGAATGTCCGCCCGAGGTTCGTCGCCCTATACGCTAAATTTCACCAATTCAATCCTGATCAGTTGCACCAAGATCTCTGCGACTACGTTGGCGATGGTATTCAGAAGTTGCGGGATGGCCCTGTGTGGCAGTATCTTCCCAGCTTCGATTGGCGTGGGGTCCGCGACAACATGGGCTCCTCCCCGATGTACGATCACCTCGTCCCAGATGACGGCGACGACTTCGCGACACAAGATGGAGACAACAAACCATCACTGTTGCGGATCGTTTGTCGCATCCTCGACATAAAAGAGGAAGATGTCTCGCCTGACGTCCCGCTGACTGCGTACGGGCTGGATTCGTTGTCTGCCGCGTCACTTTCTTTTGCCATCCGCCCGATTGTCGCCGTCTCCCAGCTGCAGCTTCTGGCCGATCTCACTGTCAAAGACCTCCTGGCGAGGGTTGAGGAGGCCGCAGACGCGTCTACGCCTGAGCAACCATCTCCTACCTCGCAGGCGGCGGTTGAACAAGACCCTGCTGCAGAGAAGGTCCAAGAGATGGAGGCGTTGCTCGCGCGGCTCAGCGCAGACCTGGCTCCATCCGCGGTGAAGGGCCCCGCGCAGCGCGAGTCCCTTGGCGCAATCGTTATTACAGGAACCCCTGGAAGTCTCGGAGCCCACGCACTCGCACACCTCCTCGAGAATTCCAGTTTCAAGAAGGTCTATGCCCTCGTTCGGCCGAGTGGTGATGGGGTTGGTGCAAGGGAGCGCCAGGTGTCCGCGTTCAAGAACCGCGGTCTCGACATCGCTCTCCTCGAGTCCTCTCGCTTTGAGGCTGTGACGTGCATTCTCGACAAGCCGTCGCTCGGTATGGCCCAAGACGTGTACCAGGAGGTGAGCAAACTTGTCGATATAGTTGCATTTTCGATCTCACTGTGATATAGATCCGGGCTAGCGTTTCTCATATCCTTCATCTCGGTGAATGAATACCTCGCTTCTATCCGGCCCCGTGACTGAATCATCTTGCAGGATGGCCCATTAACCTCCAGTCCCCGTTGTCGTCGTTCGAGGGCCCACTCATGGGACTGCGTGGTCTCATCAACCTGGCCAAGGACGCACACGAGTTTGGTCCAGTCACGCTCCTCTACGGCAGCAGTCTGGGTATCTTCCGCAGTAAGTGGCTCAAGAGTATACTGATTACTAGGATGTTGCTCATGATGATACCAAACAGACTACAAGGAGACAACGTATCCGAAAGAGGTGGCAATCGCAGCAAGTGTCGCGGTTGGCGCTGGGTACGCGGAATCCAAGTGGGTTGCGGAACGGCTCCTCGAGGTCGCAGCAGAGCGGAATGTTATTCAATCTGTCGTCATCCGCATTGGGCAGTTGAGCGGTGGCTCGAATGGCGCCTGGAAGTTGTCCGAGTGGCTGCCGTCCATGGTCTGCGCCAGCGCCGCCTTGGGATGTCTTCCCCAAGGGCAGGGGGTAAGTTTGCGTTTCTCTCTTCGTGTGGCGCGGAGAACTCACAACAATGCAGGTCATCTCGTGGCTTCCGGCCGACACTTGTGCTGCAATTATCGCTGAGACCGCGAAGACGACCTCCACTACCTCGATGTTCCATGTCCGTCACCCGCGCCCTATCTCTTGGGCAGACATCATGGGCCACTTCTCTTCAGTTCTGAAGATCCCTACTGTGCCCTACCAGAAGTGGCTTGCCAGGCTGCTCGAGGAGGTGGAGTCCCCCAACGCTCAGCTGGCTGAGTATGTCGCACCTGCCATCAGGCTTTTGTCGGTTTGGCAGGCCCCTTTCATGAACCCCACGAAGCCCCAGGCACTCATCCCCGAGAGCAACGGCATTGCAATCCTACTCGACATCGAGGACAGCGCCAAGCGCTGCGCCCCTCTTCGTGACTCTTCGTTGCCGCAGATCGGAGTGGAAGACGTGCGCAAGTGGGTCGCCTACTGGAGGACTGTCGGTGCCATGCCTTCGTCTTCTGCTTGAATATCTCTCTGCATTATCTCCATGGAACTTATTGTTATATCTCTGACCCTTGATAAGTCATATAATGTACTTGTACTGTGGCAATGCCCTGTTATGTCGTCGTTCCGTCTCACCAATAGATTTCTGCTCACTTGATCATGATGCTTTTGACGACCATGCAGCCCCATTCCCAAAGAATCAATGAAGTGGGCTGACCGGGGGCCGAGTTTAAAACTTCTTCAGAAGGCCGATAGTCTTAATGTCTTGCGTCTTTCTGCTTCGTGACCTGCATCTGCAACGTATTCTCCCTAAATGCGATTGTTGGAAATCTCGGCGGCCTTCAGCATCCTAGGAAAGCCTTTACGATACTCACCATACTGATATTACACAATGTTTATAATACACTACTTTTCGTGTGGAGCATATACAACTGCAGCCGCAATGCGCACCTACGCCTCCGCTTCCGTGATCGACTTGAGCACATATCCCTCCAGCCCACCACAGATCCACAATTCCTGTACGCTCGCGCCGACACGCCCAACACTGTACGTCCTCCTCTCCCCTGTCGGCCAGCGCACCTCCACACGGCCCTCGGCGACCCTCACGTCGACGTTGTGGCCCCGGTTCACGGTGAGCTCCCCGTCGGTCCCGCCCGCGCCGCGCTTGCCGTCCTTGGCGTACTCGCGCGTGAGGTCCGCGACGAGCTCGGGCGACTCGATGCACACGAGCCCGTTGTTGATCGCGTTCCGCTTGAAGATGTCGCCGAACGAGCCCGCGATGACGAGCGGCACTCCGGCCGCCTTGAGCGCCGTCGCGGCCTGCTCGCGCGAAGAGCCGGTGCCAAAGTTGTAGCCCGAGACGAGGACGACGCCTGCCTGGACGTCTGGCGAGGGCGACTGCTGGGCGCGGAGGGAGGCGACGAGCGCGGCGAAGGACGGGTCGTAGTTCTCCATCACGACCTCGGCCTGGCGCGTGAGCGTGATGTCGTCCTGGTACGTGTACTTGCCCGGGTAGAGCGCGTCTGTGTTCAAGTTGTCCTGCGGCGCAAAGAGCAGGGGACCGGAGAACGTTGTGGGGAACCCGTCGAGCACAGGCTCGTCGGCTGCTGCACTCGCAGGCGTCGTCGCATTGTCCTGTGCGGGATTGACGAGCGAGAACGTAGGTGCGCCAGAGGGAGGAAGAGACGACTGGTTCAGCGAGTCGGGGCTGGCGATGTAGCCCTTGATCGCGCTCGCGGCGACGACAGCGGGGGAGGCAAGGTATGCCTGCGCATTCGGATGTCCCATACGGCCCTTGTAGTTCCTGTTTGTCGCGCTTATACCCGTTTCGCCCTCTTGGAGGAGCCCGACGCCGAGACCAATGCATGGACCACAACCAGCGGGGAGGGCCTTCGCACCGGCGAGAACGAGCGTCTCCCAGTCCCCGCGCTTCTCGGCATCCAGCTGAACCTCTGAGCTCGCGGCTGCGACGTAGAACTCTACGCCGTCCGCGACCTTGCGGCCCTTCATGACCGCGGCAGCCGCAGAGATATCAGAAGCACGCGCGTTCGTACAGCTGAGGAGGTAGGCCTTCTGAATCGGGATTCGCTTCGACTCGAGCACAGGAAGAGGATTAGAGACCTTGACGCTGTTCGGGCCAGAGACGTGCGGGACAAGGGTGGAGAGGTCCAAGACGAGGTGTGAAGCGTATGCAGCGTCGGGATCTGAGCGGATGTTCGCAACACGGAGAGCGTCGAGGCGGGCGCGGTTGATCCGAGGGTGTTCTGGGGGAGGGGGGATGGCGGAAGAGACAGCGGGATTCGCGAATGTGCGGAATTCGAGCCGCTTCAGGGAGCGCTCGTACCACTCCAATGTCACATCGTCGACGGGGAACACACCTGCCAGGGCGCCCCACTCGGTCGTCATGTTCGCAATCGTGAGTCGGTCATCGACGGACAGGGCAGGAATGCCATCACCAGAGAACTCGATGGCGCCGTTGAGAACTTCATCGTTGTTGAAGTAGCCGCAGAGGGCAACGATGACGTCCTTGCCAGTGACGCCGTGGGGGAGGCGGCCGTTGAGTTCGACCTTGATCATGCGCGGGACCTGCCACCAGGTCTTGCCAGTGGCCCAGAGGGCGGCAGCGTCGGTGCGAACGATGGGGGTGCCCACACAGCCGATGCCACCGTACATGTTGCTGTGACTGTCGCTGGCGACGGTGAGGGTGTGGGGGAAGGCGTAGCCCTCTTCGACGAGGACCTGGTGGCCGATGCCGCGGCCGGCGGGATAGAAGTCAATGGCATGGTGGCGGGCGAAGGCCTCTATGGAAGCGTACTTGGCGAGGTTCTTGGGAGACTTGTTTTGGACATCGTGGTCGAGGGTGAATACGAGTTGTTTGTGATTGTGGACGCGGGTTGCGCCCATGGACTTGAACCTTTAGAGGGGGGAAGAGGGTCAGCAGAGTTGGTCGAACAGCTACCTAGCCACCGAGACTTGAGCGCAATAACCGCGGTGACTGGGAATGGTGAATGGAATGGCGCTTGTGCGATACACGCAACCAATGGGGACGGAAAGCAGCAACTCACTTTGAGATGACGGGGCCAGTATTGTCATGGGTCATGACATGCTCTGGGCGAATCATGACATAGTCCCCGGCCTTGACGGCTTTGCCTGGAGGCAAGTCGAGAGCATACCGTTGGACGACCTTCTCGATGACCGTCTGGGGGACGCGCGGTGAACCCGAAGAGACAGTGGCAAAGCCTCGTGAGGAGAGGAAGCTAGTGCGGCGCCATCCTGTTGGTATACGCATTGGCGTAGGTACCACAGACGACCAGAGCAGGAGGAAGACCAAGACTGGGTCAAGAGAGGGAAACTCGGTTGGAGTCAGTGCGAGTGAGTATGTCGTCGCCAGCATCGGAGGCGCTCGCGGGCCGGCCCGGTGGCAATTTGCGCAGGCGCTCAGTAGGCGCTCGCTGAAGCTGAAGGTTGAGTCTGTACTTGAAAGTTGAAGTTGCTCCAGTTTGCAGCTTCTCCAATTGTACTCGTCATATTCCTCCATGGATTCTCTCATCGAAAAAGCCGACGCCATCCGGCCGCTGTCCAAGAAGGCCTGGTCAAATACCCGCCACACTCACCCAAAAGCTGGTCCTTCCAAAAAGCCTTCCCCCGACGACCCCACTGCCGCCTCGCTCTCCCAACACACCTCTCTTCCCCGCTCTCTCCGGTCCTCCTCCCCCCCTCCAGAAGAGGCCAAGAAGTACTCCCACATACACAACAAGAAGCTCAGGACTCAGCTTTCCCGGCAGTCTGCCCACAATGCACGCTCTAAAAGGCTGCTCAAGGATGCAGAGCTCCTCCTCACAGAGGACGCAGGCCTCATGCAGGTAGAAGGCGACTTGGACAAGACCTGGAGAGTCGGTCAACATGAGATCGCTCGTTCCGCTGGTCAGCAAGCCGCACACGGACGACAAGAGTGGAAGTTGGATGGAGGTCCCTATCGCATACGATATACTCGCAACGGAAGGTTCGTCATATCGGTTCCTGCCCCTCCCACCTTCTCGGTCTTACTTCCTGGTTCAAGACACCTAGCTATCGTTGGCAACACTGGCCACGTTGCTACTTTCGACTGGCAAGCAGGTACCATGCACGCCGAGCTACAACTACGAGAAACATGTCGAGACATCACGTCCGTGCTCTATCTTGTCTGTTTCCTCAATATCCCCTGACCTATCCACAATCAAGGTTCCTCCATGACCATTCCCATTTTGCGGTAGCACAAAATAAGTATGTTTTTATCTACGACCGCGACGGTGTTGAGCTTCACAAGCTCAAATCACATGTCGAGCCCACCCGACTCGAGTTCCTCCCCTACCACTGGCTCCTCGTCTCCGTCGTGCGTGCATTCTTTTTGTTCCTCCACCGTCCATTGATGCCAACCTCCTGCAGGGTAACGCCGGGTACCTCAAATACCAAGATACCTCTACAGGACAGCTCGTCGTAGAGCACCGTACCAAGCTCGGCGCATGTCACACAATGTGCCAGAACCCCCATAACGCCGTCATTCACCTCGGACACCAGAACGGCACCGTCACCCTATGGACTCCCAACCTCCCTCATCCCGCCGTTCGCCTTCTCGCACACCTTGGGCCGGTCGCAAGTGTCTCTGTAGACCCGAGTACCGCTGGGAGGTACATGGCAACCGCCGGCCAGGATGGTACGGTGAAAGTGTGGGATTGTCGAAATTGGAAGGGCGCGATCAGGACATGGAATGCGAGAGGCGGAAATGCAGTCCTCGACTGGAGTCAGAAGGGCGCATTGGGAGTGGCTACCGGTGGTAGCGTCAACGTGTGTCCATCCACTCATGCTTCCGCACCGTGAGTCTGTTACTGATCGCTCGATTTTCGTGATAGGTCTACACAAAACCTGCGATCCAGACGCCCTTCTCAGCCGTCGTCGCACCTCCCCTCTACCTCACCCACCCCGTCCCCCACCGGCCCCTGTCGTCCCTTCGTTTCTGCCCCTTCCAAGATATCCTCACGATCGGCCACCCTGCCGGCGTGTCTGGCATCCTCGTCCCGGGCGCGGGCGAGCCCAACTTCGACAGCGCGGAAGCCGATCCGTTCGAAAACAAGAAGGCGCGCCGCGAGCGCGAGGTCAAGGGCCTCCTCGACAAGGTCCAGCCCGACGCGATCGCGCTCGACCCAGATTTCATCGGCTCGCTTGCGGCCCCGCCGAAACTCACCACCGCGGTGAACGGGCAGCACGACATCCCGTACGCGCGCTTGCCGAGATTCGAGCGGCTGAAGGCGGCCGGGAAGGCGGACGAGACCGAGGTCGGCGACGAGGACGATGGCACGGGCGAGGCGGATAGGGAGGCGGAGGCGGAGGGGAGGAGGGGGCCGAGCAAGGCGGACAAGGAGAAGAAGAAGATGCGGGGGAAGAACAAGACCCTGAAGAGGTATCTGCGCAAGCAGCGCAAAAATGTCATCGATCCCCGCGCGGTACGTCTCTTCTGCTCTGTGAGCAGCACGACCACCTTGAGGCTGATGGCGTGGTGTAGGTCGCGGTTCGGACGAAGCTGGAGAAGGAAAGGGAGGAGCGGCGGAAGGCCAAGGCCATCGCGAGCGGCGCGGAGGAGCCTCGTAAGCCCTCGGCATTGGATCGGTTCAAACGGTCGGGCTAGGGTTGTCGACTGCATGATGCTGCTCCAACAAGCACCTACGCCCTTGCGCTTTGAACCATCTCCACGTCCTGTGCGCCAAATGTGATTCTCTCCGTCCCCTCGGGGTTAAATTGGCGCTTCATGCCTACAACCTATGTCGACGCAGTTGTTCCATGATATTGCGACGTATTAACCGTCGGAGAAATTCATGTTCCGTGTTGCAGAAGGCTTTGAAGCCATGCCTTCAATGTTTCTCAGGGATACTTCTTTCGACCTGCACACTATGAACCTAGTCAACTGTCGTCTGGGTGTGAACGTCTAGCCCATTAACAGCGGTAGATACATCGTTACTAAGGTGGCGCAGCAACAAGATTGTAGAATAACTTTGGTGACTCGTCAGTTGGTCATAGGTAGTAACATAACTGATAGCACTGTGGCACTAGGCTGCGGCCACTCGTTTTCAATCACCAATGGGCTCCTCGAAACTCTATGGGGTATGCGTAAGGCAGCTCAGTCAACAGTGCTGAAGGTATGTAGTCAGTTTGCGAAAGAACACGAGCACAAATAAGAGCAACCTACAGGATCTCACGGTCGGGGTGGACGTGGATCGAGTTGTGGCTGGGCACGCCGAGGATACGGTGGAATGCGTTCAGGTTCTTGTGCATCGTGATCTGGAAGACAGACGCTCCGCCTTGACTGCAGAAAACATCAGTCAAACGACCCTTCATGATATTAAGGATGTGCGATACATACCGAGAGATGATGGTCGCGGACGCAAGGAAGAAGACCCAAATGCGGTACCAGCGCTCGCCGTACACCTCGATGACTTTGTCCTTGTTGCTGATCCAGTTCTTGTACCAACGCCAGATGGTCGCAGAGTAGTGGACACCAAGAACATCGATGTTCTTAATCTCGAAGCCGGCATCCTCTAGGTGGGTGATGACCCAACCAAGCGAGCACGACGCATCGGCACCAGGGAAGACGTACTTGTTCATGAACAGACCCCAAATGAGGTCCTCGTACTGCCAGGAGGGCCGGAAACCGGCGACCTGGAGAACGAAGATACCATCGTCGTCGAGGAGATCGTACATCTGGCGAAGGAAGGCTCCGTAGCGACGAATACCGACGTGCTCGGCCATCTCGAGCGAGACGATCTTGGTGTACGCAGCACGACCGCCAGGGATGTCACGGTAGTCGAGGCAGAGGATACGTGCGCGCGAGGCATCACCACCATTGGCCGCAATGCGGTTGTTACCGAACTTGGTCTGGTTCTTGCCAAGGGTGATACCGGTGACCTCGCAGCCGTAATTCTTGTGGGCAAAGGCAGCGAGAGTGCCCCAACCACAGCCAACGTCGAGGAGATGATCAGTGGGCTTGAGATCAAGCTAGTGGTCGGAGAATAAGGACAGAATAGAGTTAGTGTCAGCGAGCGCCCATACGTGAACGTGGGCGGAAGGGGATGAAATGGGATGAGGGGAAGTGAACGGACCTTCTCGCAGACGGCGGTGAGCTTGTTGTCCTGGAGTTGCTCGAGAGACTCCTCGATGGTGAGGTCACGTACGATACCCGAGGTGTAGATCATGCGAGGGCCAAGGAACCTGAGGAGGTGTGAGGTTGGAATGTATATGCAGGGAAGCAGGAACGAACCATTCGTAGAAGTCATCGCCGCCTGCAAAGGAAGATGAGAGACGCGAAAAGACGCGAGAAAACGCGTGACGTACGGTCGTAGTGGTCGCGGACTTGCTCCTCGTCCTGGGACTTGGAGTGCATGATGACCTCGGGAAGGAACTGGGTGAAGACGTATTTGAAGAGTTCGGGAGTGAAGACCATCTTGGCCCAGTCATGACGAGACTCGAGGATCTCAAGAACATCACCTAAAGCAGGAGAAGAGGACGATGGTGGAGCATAAGAGGTTGAGGGGTGAAGGAGGGGAGGAGGGAGGACAGGACGTACCGTTGAAGTCAGCCTTGTCGTCAAAGAAGGCGTCGTGGAAGACCTGCATGGGGATCTTCTCCTTGCCGAAGTATTTTGCCTTGAGCTCTGGGTCCTTGATGGTGATGTACTCTTCGATGCTACGGCCAGGGAGCTGAACCTTCTGGTTCTTGCGGGGACCGTAGGTACTCATGACGGTCCAGTAGCCGACGGTGATGGGGATGCCGAGGAGGAGGACGAGGAAGAGGTAAGTCTTGAGGCCGCCGTGGCAGAAGACGGGGAGGGTACGTTTGACGAGCCATGGGACACCGAGGACGAGGGCGGCGAGATGAGCGTTGGAGAAGTACCCGTTGCCCTCCGCGAGACCGATGAGAGGGGCATTCTTGATGGCGGGGGTGTCTGTGACGGCGACAGAGTAGGACGACATGGTGCGTGCGTGGACACGGCCGTCTGGGGGAGGAGACGGGGGATGTGTCGTGGCACTTGCGCAACGTTGAATGCCAGGCTTAACGAGTACTTAAGGCCCCCTTCCCAGCGCCTGATTCACCCGCTCGCGCTGTTTGTCCTTGTTTTGCCCCAGCGCACCCCGCCTGCCCACGTGACTTCCACGTCGTGCGCGCAGACTGAGACTGAGACTGCCACCGCTGCCACCGCCAGTCACCGCGACATCCTCGCCCGACTCCGACTCTGCACACACCCTCCTCTCGCTCGCCCTCCTCCTCTTGCTCTCCATCCGCCGGGAATGTCCTACTACACCAACAACAGCAGCCCCCCGCCCCTCCAGCACCCCGTCCCCACTCACCCCGCCTACATCCCAGAGCCCCCTACCACTCCCATGTCTCCCCAGGGCTACCAACGCTACGCTAGCTCTCCTTCCGCTCCCAACTATGCCCAGCCCATCCCCAATCCCTCTCATCCAGATCATTTGTCTGCCTCCTACGCCCCCGCCACTCAATACCACCCCCCGCCCCATCAACCTCACCTCCAAGGCCAGATCAACCCCGCCCCGCATGTTGACTTCTCCGCCTGGGGTCTCGACAATGCCACCGCCGCTTTTGGCATGCAGCTCGGACAGAGTGCAGTAGCAGCTGGCCAGGAGTATGTTCAAAAGAACGTGAGCGTCCTCTCCTCTCCTCCATCGTCACCTTCATTCATCCTCCCCATAGCTCGGCGGCTTTATCCCTGTCTCCATGCTCAAACTCCATTTTAATGTCTCCAACTCATACGTCCTCTCAAAACTTCGCCTTCTTCTCTTCCCCTGGAGACATAAGCCCTGGTCCCGCAGCGTCCGACGCCTCGAAAATGGCCAGTCCGAATGGTCTCCTCCCAGAGAGGACATCAACTCCCCAGACCTCTACATCCCTCGTCAGTATCATCCCCAGCCCGCCACTACCGTTGTATTCACTAATATACTATTCACAGTCATGGCTCTCGTCACCTACATTCTTCTCGCCGCTTTGCACTCTGGCTTGAATGCCCGTTTCCACCCCGAGATTCTCGGCATTACCGCTTCAAAGGCACTAGCAGTCGTCCTCCTCGACCTTGTCTTCGTCAAGGGCGGTTGTTATCTCCTCAACATCCCAGTGAGCACCGACGTCCTTGATAGCGTCTATGATTAAGCAACAATCACCTTTCAGGGCGGTCTCTCCAGCCAATTCCTCGACCTCCTCGCATATGGCGGCTACAAATTCGTCGGGTACGTAGAACCTCCCACTGAACCCGACTTTCTTTTAACTAATTATTGGTTTATACCAGCGTCATCATCACGCTCATAGCTGGCCTCCTTGGCTTCGGGCGCACCCTCTACCTCCTCGTCTTCGTCTATACCTTCCTCTCAACCGCTTTCTTCTTGGTAAGCCTCTGTACCATTTCACCTCGTTCTTCGCGCATTCGAAATGCTCATCGGTTTGTACCGTTTCATCTAGCTCCGCTCTCTTCGCTCGATGGTGCTCCCAGACGCATCTGCAACTGCTGCCGCAGTCAACCCGTCCCAGCGCTCGAGACGGATCACCTTCCTCTTTCTAGTCGCGGTGAGCCAGGTCCTCTATATGGGCATCCTAACACGGGTGTAACGCGTAACGTCCCCGATACCATACGAGCGTGTATATCGAGCGGAATGCAGTGCATTCTCAAAACCCCTTCTTCCGAAGACGGATTTCGTGTAGGAATGGAAGTTACAACAAACATCGTTATCGTTACAGTCATTGGAAGGCAAGTTTGTAAAGAGGCCATGATTGTCATAAGGTGGGTCCAAAGAATGCTACTACAAGACTAGAGCAAGGAGGGGTTAGGTTCCAGCAGAAGTAAAAGTAACCACACGGCGGATGTATGTAGGGTAAGCGATACAGATTTGTTGATGACCTTGGAACAGGAAAAGGCGAGGGTGACAAGTCGAAGGTTGGAAGTCGGTGGGCGTCGTCCGGGCCGTCGTCGCGGTCCGAACTCGGGTCGGTTCAAGTTGCAGGCGTCTGTGCGTCGACTGCCATGTCTTCCTCGTTCTCTTCAGACATATCCCCTTTGGTCTCAGCTTGAACTTTGTCGCCTCCCTCGTAGAATGCGACCAGCTCGTGCACGTCAGAGGTGTCGCTGGCGACGCAGATCGTCAGTATAGGAAGAACGTAATACTGGGCCTTCAACGAACAAAGGCTCGCCAGACGCTTCGACGTCGCCGCCCGGCGCACCTCCCACCGCTCCATCTTCGGTGCCATGGGATCCGCCACCTGTCCCGTACGACCCCATCATGTGTGTTGGTTGCGAGTAGAGTTGGACTGGGCCCAGGCCATCGCGAGTGCGCAACGTGTCTGAAGAAGGTACAGGACGGAGGGCGATCCTTCGGAGGTTCGTGTTCTCGTTCCACCATTGGAGCTCATCGCCACATAGGAAACAGGGACGTCCATAGGTACACATGGGACACATACCCGCCCTGCCATCCACTGTTGCAAAGTTGTGGGATGCCAACATGACGTCCTTCGGGGCAAAGGGAGGGTACATCCATGGAGCATCGTTGCGTCCGCCGTAGGACGTTCGTGCATGGAAAGCAGTGAGAGAAGACCAATGGTATGTGGCCATGGGCGATTAGGAGGTGAGAATGGGGGATGTTATAGCGGTGACTGGGAGAAGTTCGAACATCACAGAGCCTCACGCTCATCTACTGCTCAATATATACGAGCAGCAACAGATTTCCAAAGAACACATGCAAAAGGGTCCCTGTAAAAAGCAAATTGGAACATTCATCATGTGTTGTGTGCATCAAAGACGAATGAGAAGAGGGTCAAAGAATATGGACATACACCCAACCTTGACTTCAACCTGAGGATGACGCTGCCACTAGGTCATACTTGCCAGGAACTTCACGCGTCCCGAGCCTAAAGTAAGCACAGTGTAGTTCAATATTAGACACCGCTTGTCCAACGGTTGTTGGAGGCAAGGAGGGCCCACTACGACTCGAGATTCTACCGGCAAGGCTCCCATAACTGGAAGCGATGGGGTGCGATAACAAACGACAGCATCAAGTAGTACATCTAGTGATACAACAACAGGTCTACCAAATGTCCGGTCTAAGGATGGCGACGCTGCTCAGAAACCGACGAAGAGTTGTGAGCAGGAAGCACCTACCCAAAATGTTCCCCATCTGGCACTATCCGTAATGGAGTTGCGTGCCAGTCTGCAGTGTTCTTGAAAACGGTGTTGCCCCACCACTCCTGGGTAGTATTACGGCCAATCTCCCCGTTCCTAGGATACTGAAGGCTGGGGGGAAGATGTTGAATTCCTGCAGCTAGGCGATTCTGGTACTTGAGACTCACATAAAGTACACCAGGAGGGTCGAGATCGCGGTCCCCGCATCCAGCGCGGCGGAAAGGACATCTATGTTCACTTCAGTACATGGCTATCGTTGGACAACAAAGTGACGACGCACAGTTATATTTGGCCCAAAAGGGAAAATATCGTCTTCGAATGACATACTGCGACAGGAAACCGATCATAGCCCAGGGAACATAATTCACAGCGCTGGCGGGAGGGATGAGACCGATACCGGTAAACATAAGACTTGGATGAAGTTGGTCAGTCGAAACGGAGGAAACAGACTCGGCGACCTACGGAAAGCTACACAGAAAGTCAGCGTGAGACCACACAGCGGGATGATAGGGACTGACTTGACATAATTCAACCACGAATTAGGATATCTCTTCGTCAGCAACCAGACGATCAAAGGGCATGCAGCCCCAATGATGAAGAAAAATAGCAATGCTAGATAAAGGTCGAATAAGTGGCGATACTGAAAGACACCCGATACGACATACGGCTGGGTCAGGTGTCAGCGTAACGCTCCTCGGATGATGGAAAAAGTTAAGCTCACTAGTACAACTGGTTCTTGGAGAACTGCAACGTGGGACCGATAACACCGAACTAATAGTACCGTGTCAAGAGTGCGACTTTTCCTGATGATAATACACTCACAACCACGGAGGCCGTAGCGAACACCTATGGAAACCGTATCAAGGAAGAATCATATCCAAACTGAGCATCATCTCTCACCTCTGTGTTGGGGCAAGTGAAACCAGATATATCCTTCTGCATCTGAGTGCAAATCAATCTACATGTATGGTGAATACCGGCTGGCTGACTCGAGATAAGCCATGAACGTACGGAATATTGGAGAACATCCAGTTTTCGACCCCCAACTGCACGGTGCCTGCAATGACTGTAGCCACGATCTTGGGTCATCGCTCAGCAGCGATCGTTTGCATTGAATGTAATTCAACAAACCTGGCACCAGAACATCGGTCGCGGCGGGATCTTCATGTAATGTCCAAGCTTGAAGTCGGACGTGAAGATCATCGCTAAATGGGAGCTGTTATTAGGCGCGCCCTGATCTTATATGTCATCCAAAGAACCTACCTTGCGACATTGTGATGTACCCCCAGGTCTGTTGAATGGAATTACTGAGAAACTTGGAAGTCGGCTCTCGCCACTATCGTCCCATACCTTAAACATCATCATCGCCACCGGTCGGCCAGGAAGCATGTAACCGACTACGAGTTCCGTGACAACACTAGACGGGATATCAGAGGCGTAGAATATTGGTTTCAGCAACTTAACTTACTTCAATCCAACTTGTCGATTAGTGATCGCTTGGATCATGCCTGGGTGCGTGCGCATTATAATCAAGAAAGCATCCCGGCGGACTTTGGTGAACACGTACCAATTGGGATCAAGTACACCTGTGCATATCGTTGTTAGCTCTCGTAGGGACGAATGAAGGCTGATGACTCACGAGAGCGATAAGAAGGGCGACAATCAGGGCCCAGATGGTCATTTGGGTCGGGAATAACTTGATGCAAAGGCACGAGAAACAAAACGTGGCGGCAAGGATGCCAGCGTACCTTCCAGGTATGTCAGCGTATCAACACTCGCAACACTACGTCATGCGTACCACCACTCCGGGACCGGAGGATATTGCGCCATGAGGCGCGCGTGGATGTCAGGCTGCTCGCCGAGTGAGCGGTGTAAATGTATGCTAATAGGTTTGCGGAAGTATAGGATGGCGTGGACAATGGTGGCAGTGATGGATGCGAAAGCAAGGCCGTACGATATCGCGAACGTGGCGGAGAGGAAGAGGGGGCTGTACGATTTGTAAGCCTCGAGGTTGAACGTGGAGTCCGGGTTGATGATACGGGTGAGGTTGTATGGCCGCCCTGCGTAAGCAGTGGTGTAAGCATACCGGGGAAAGAACGCGGAAAGGATTGCTCCACCTGTGTTGTCGAATGGTCCTAGAGCGGAAATACTGGGCGAAGTCAAATCCTGAGTTCACGGGAAGAAATTCTAGAACTTACGGCATGTACTGAGAATACCAGACGTTTGTAAACTACATGCCACCCGCGACGGCGTGTGAGTAGACCCATAGCGACGTAGGGCAAGGAGGACGCACATAAACAAGGGGAGCGAGGAACCCTGGGAGCGGTCGAATGGGTTTTTGGACGAATCGTAACATCGGGGATGAAGGCTTACAATAAAACATCAGGAACCCTGCGATGACGTTTGCTTCTGCCCACCCTGGAGAGGCGTCAGAGACGCAGATCATCAAGGTGGTAAATTTAATCATAACACGTACAAGGGGTAGCGAGCGGGCTGCCGATGAAGGCGATCTGATTCCAATCGAAGGACAGAAGCGAGAAGCCCATGCCACTGTGGTATCTGTATGTAATAAGATTAAGCAAAAGTCACTCAAGGTGATGGTATCCTACCCGAAGAGCGCATTGACTTTCTATAACGACCAGGGACGTGAGTCAATGGGAATCGTACACAACTGGTCGAAACAAACTTACCACATTCTTTGGTGCTATCCAGCACACCTAAGAGCATGGCAGTCAAAGAACAGGAAGTATTTTTTACCTATCAGGGCGCTTACCCATGTGAAAACGCTGTTACAGTCAAGGCGGATTAGGGCGCTTGATTGGCCATTGAATGGACAGGACCCGGCATACCTCAGTGCCTGGAACAAATATCCCGGTACGATATCTAGTGTCCATCCAACAGATCTCGTCAGTAGGGAAAGCTTGGAGGGCCGTCAAACGGCGGGACGGAAACGCACACCATACAGCCGCAGAGACGAAGGCATATGCGAAGAAGCGTTCTCGGGAGAGACCATCGTGACGACCGATTCCTGCGTAGCTCTGGGAATGGAGCGTGTTGAACAGCGCGCAAACCACCAAAGTGTTCGGCCAGACTGAGATAGTGGTTAAATATGAATCGAGTTGAAAAGTTATGGACGCATAGCCTACTCATGGACGCTGGTGCGACAAGCTGTTGGCGCAGATGTGAGCAGCGAGATGAGCGATAGGGATCGGAGACACGCGCCATACCAATCTACGTGCAAGACCTCCGACGGAAAAGCCGATAAGCTGTTTTTGGGGGGAGTTTTAGAGTCATCCCTGTCAGAAATGTGAGCAACGGCCTACCTGTGTGGACATAACGAGCATCCATTGATCTGGTTCATGTCAGTCAACTCCCAACCGCGGAACGACTATCAATGCGACTTACACGCAAAGTTGAAGTTCTGGTTATACCAGACCCGCTGCACCGCTATTATCTCGGTCTGTGGTGGGTTTCGGTCAGCGACGGGACATCACCGGCTTTGCCCAATGATAAGGACAACACACCGCGTACGCCGACTGCGCGCCGACACCGGCCATGATGGTAATCAGCACCTACGTGTGGAAGAGTAAAGATGGTCGTCATCCTCGAGGTCTTCAGACAAGTAACGGAGGCTCCTTACGTGTTCTTTGATGGTGAAGAAGCCAGGATTGAGGGAAACGCCAAAGATCTTGCAGTGGGGCAGCCAGCGTGCCCAGGCCCTTCCGAGAGGGAAGGTGATGAGCTGCGCGACGATCTGCGGGCGTAGTTAGCCTCGTTTTGTGGGGGTTGGTGATGTGCATCATAGGGGTGGGCGCAGGAGAGTGCATGATGGAGGACAGACTGGATATGCAAGGAGTAGGAGAGGTGGGACGTACACCAGTGACCATGAGGGAGGGATAGCGGAAGTAGTAGAATTCATTGATGCTGGGGAGGACGATGGCCCAAAGGATCCCAAGGAGCCAGGCGCGGAGGGTGTTGACGGGCATAGCCTGGTCATCATAATTTGCGACGGCGGAACGGACCTCCGGATAGGGAGAGTCGTCCTCTGAAAAGGCACTGGGAATGAGTGGAGGCAGTGAGGGGTAGACGGGAGAAGTGGGCGTACCGAGCCAAGTGATGTCATGGTCGTAATTGGGATCGAAGAAGTCGGGAGGGTCGTCGGGAGGGTTGTCGGTAGGGCGGGAGGACAACGATTCCGAGTCGTCAAATTGGCGGGATCCTGGGGGCGAGGTGAGCAGAGGGCGGAGGAGGGTACGGGGGGGATTGGGAGGGGATGATTGAAAATCGGGATGACTGACTTATGGACTTCTCGCGGTCGAAAGATGAGAAGCTGGCTATCGAAGGGGCGGCACGGTTGTCCTCCTCGACCTCTGCGGACATCTCATGCCACTAGGTGGGTGGAGAGAGGGGACGGAGAGCTATGTTCCAGGGCAGAGGATGGGAGAGAGGAGCGGGGAGAAGAGGGGAGAGGAGGAAGGGGATGAGAAGGGGACGGGCGCGTGAACGAGATAGCCCCGGGACAGAGAAGTGGGGGAGGGAAAGCCGTGGACGGGGGATGGAAGGGAGCCGGAAGGAAGGGGCGCTGACGAGAGGAGGCCAGGTCAGCGCGATCGGCGGCAGCGGTTCGCAGACCCGGGCAGAGGACGGTCGGGGAGAGGAGGAGACGTCGGGCGGGGAGCGTGGGGGATGGTGTGGACAGGGAGAAGGGAGGCTGAGGACGAGGAGGAAGAGAAGAGTCGCACTCGTCCCCGCACACGTCCTGCTCAGCCGGGGACATGAGCATCCGCGTCCATGATCATCGTTATCCACGTGCGAGATACAACAAGGACGGACCGGAGACTCTGCTCCCGCTTTAGATGGTTTCTCAAGCGTCGCAACCTTGTCGGTACTCTATCACCCCAGCTACCTCTTCCCCCAACCCTCTCTTTCCTCTCGCCCGTCTTCGCGCCCGTCCCCGTTGGCACCATAGGGCGAGCTGCCAGCGGCCAGCCGTGCGCTCGGACGGCGAGATAGTATGTCGTGGTTGGCGTTATTTAGACGGCAGTCGTGCCTTGCCGGGGCCAGACGGGATGTGAGAAAGAAGGTCGAGATGGCGTCAGTGGCCAGCAGATGACATGTCCCACACAGACATCCAAGGCACACTCCGCAGCATCCCTTCTCCTAGCTCCCCCGCACTCGGCCTTTCCAACACGTCCACACCGTCTCGACAACCATGCACTCATTTCACGCTGCTATCTGTCCGAGTGCACACCCACTAATTATAAATAAATAACATACAAGAATACAGCAGAGACAAAGATATTTATTCTCATTCCAGTGCCAACCGGCCAAAGTCCAGCGTCGCCTCTTCAATCGACATCTTGCGCACCACAAGCGCCTCCACAATCAATCGCGCTTCCCGAACCCTGGTGCTCCCCATGTCCCCCAACTCCCGCACCTCCACCGCAGCCGACATCTCCAGCGACTCGTCCTCCCCATGTCCAATCTTCTCCATCGCCGCATGCAGACCATCGACTCCATGGGCGAGCGTGCATGCCTCCGAGCCCACCTCTGCTATCAGTGCCGACGCTGCGTCGCCCACATCAGCCTTCTCAGAGTCACCGCCCCCCGCCGCGCAACCCGGCAGGCCGCTAGACACGTCCTTCTCCGTCTCCCGCGTTTCCCCTTGAGCGACAGCGATCAGAGCGTTACGCTTCTCCTCCCGCTTCTTGTCCCGCGCAACCCGCCGTTGCAGCGCCCTCTCATCCTTGTTCAACTCGCCCTCCCCAGAAGCCACGTCGCCCTTCTGGTGCCATGGTTGAGCTTTCTTCTCCTTGTTCTTATTGTATCGCTTCGCGTGCCTGCCAGGGGCCGGGCCCAATGCAACAGAGACCCCGGGCCGCACTCGGTGTCGCATGGGACGCGGTTTGTAGACGGCGGCGATCTCCAGTCCGGCGAATGACGCACGACGAGGACCCAGACCAACCTCGACACCCACAACGAGGTCTAGCTCGTCATCCGCTATTACTCCCGAGGCGGGCGTGTCCATGTCGGTAGATTCGTCTTGGAACGCGGGTTCGGGCTCCATAGAGAACAGGGCGAGGTCGTCGTCGATGGGTGCTATGAACGGGGAAGACTGGGCTGTCGGTCGAGAAGGGTTGGTGCGGATGGGGCGATGGGCTATGGTGGTCGCTGTCGCTGTAAACGAGGCTATGCCGAGCCCACGACCGAGATTGGGGAACGAGGAGGAGATGTCGTCGACATCCGTGCACTCGGCGTAAGAGAAGTCGGTCTCCGCCTCGGTAGTGGTGGCGGAAGTGGAGCCATCCGCTCCGTCCGAGTACAGAGAACCAACGGCGAGAGGACGTTTGCGCATCTTGCGGGTCCACTCACCGGTATCGGGATTGGTGTAGCCGCTCTCCTTGTCGGCGAGGGCGGCTATAGTAGGAGGGACTTCGATCTCTTTGACGACGATGACGGAGGCGCCGATTTCGCCGGCCATCATCTCAAGAGTCTCGAGGGACTCCTCGAGGTCTGCACGGGAGAGGCCAATGAGGGCGCCGGAATCTGCGACACCGAGCTCATAGTAGGCCTGGCCGCCCCCCTCGAGAAGACGCCATTTGAGCTGAGTGACCAGTCGGGCGAAGCGGGCATTGGAGATGTGAGTGAGCTTAAGCTTGTACTCGATATTGCCCTATCTTAGATGAGTAACTGATAGCAAGGACGAGACTGGGGAAGTTGGTTCACCTCCTCGACTTCGGGGACGAGCTTGGGGATGCCGTTGTGGAGGGCGGTGTTGAATTGTGGGGAGGGACCAGGAGTGGGAGGAGACGGGAGAAAGGGGTCCCAAGGGGACGGAATGCGGGGGCTTTCAGACTCGTGCTCACCAAACATGGGGAGGATTTGGTGTGTATATCACTTTACGGCTGTTTCGGGGAGGGATGACGGTGGACGTGTTAGGCAGCTATTCGAGTGATCATTGTGGGTGGTGTGAAAGTAGGAGACGGGAGGGGAGTTCAGGATTCCGAACGGGTGGTGGACGTGGTGGGGACAAGACTCAGAAGGTGGGCAGCTGGAGAGAGAACATGGTGGTGTGCGGAGGAGGAGCGTGTGTGTGTGCGTCACCAGCGACTGACTCACTCTCAGCCTCAGCGCCAAGTCGCCGGGCAGTGCGGCCCGTCGGGTCAGTGACCTCGGACTCCGGACTCTCCATTATGGCGATCGACGCGGCCAGTCAACGTCGTCCTCTTCCTCCTCGACGCCGACCATCCCCTCTTCAAATTCATGCCGTTGCCTCACAATGTGCACGAGGTCGCCCAGGGCCAAGCCGTCAACGTCAACCTCGACGAGATCTCATCGAGCGCATCTACCTCCCCATTGGCCCGTCTGCGCACCCCGTCGTGTGGCCACCATCCTACTTAGTACTTACCCAGCGTCGGCGCGGGAGGCTGTCCCATCGTTCCAGGCACTGGGCCATGGGGACCCTGATATCGCATCAAATTCGCCAGACTAACCCAATAGTCTAATTCCAAGTCCATTGTCCCGCTATATATTCATGGGCCAGCATGGCAGACCAGCCTCAGCAGTTTACTTAGAGCCTCAACGATATCGTCTCTGCCCAACCCAGCTTGCCTTGCGATTCTCGCCTCACCACACAGAATGTCTCACACCACCAAAATCGCCGTGGTATGCTTGTTTATCTGTCGTCGTCTTGTACCTCCAATAGCCAGTTGACTGGATCACTCTGTAGATCGGGATAGGTGCTCAGCTTCCGAGCGGGACCTTTTCAGACACAAACCTCGACTACCATTCCTTCTTCCAATTTCTCCTTCAAAAGGGTGAGGCATACGAGCCAATACCCAACGATCGCTTTAACATCGAACAGTATGTTTTCCCCTCGTTTCCACCACCCATTCAGGGCTCATCATTTTCAGCATCCGTGGCAACGCGATAGGGAAGGTCCTCACAGACACCGGCGCATTCCTCAAGGATATCGACCAGTTCGATTCCCTCGAGTTTGGCATCACCGCCAAGGATGCCCGCCTTATGCCCCTCAGCTGCCGCAAGCTCATCGAGGCCGCCTTTCTTAGTTTGCAGGATTCGGGCATCGACTATCGCGGCAAAAACGTCGGATGTTACATGTCCGGCGTTGCCCACGACTTTCACGCCGTCTCGGGTCATGTATGTCTTCGTTCGCACCACCACAATGAAACCCCTGACATTCGTCCCATAGGACGATACGGAGGCCAAGGCATCTTTCGCAGCAGCGCCCGCTGTCATAGCTAATCGTGTCTCGTATCATCTCGACCTTCGCGGACCTTCTATTCCCTTGGACACGGCTTGTAGCTCTTCGCTGCACACAACTCACTTGGCTGTGCAAGCACTTCGGAATGGAGAATGCGACGTTGCTGTCGCAGGAGGGTGTCAGATGAATTATCGGTGAGTATTTCTTCATCTTCGAAGGCGGAAGGACCTGACGTCTCGCCGCCCAAGGCTCACGGATTGGTTGGTCTACACCCAAGGCGGTATTCTGTCTCCAGACGGAAAGTGCAAACCTTTTGACGCCTCTGCGAACGGGTGAGTACAGTCGATGTACGATAAACGCCCTTTTGGCTTATTTCTGTCCTTGCAGGTTTGGCCGGGGAGAAGGCTCAGTCGCCATTGTTTTGAAACCTCTTGAAGCTGCGATCAGGGACCACGATCACATCTATGGCACTGTATGTGCATCCCCTAAGTATCTTATGGATATCCTTCTAATCCTCCCGATATAGATTCTCGGGACCGGTATCAACTCTTGCGGATCTCTTGCTCCAGTCAGCGCTCCCGTGGCATCTGCTCAGAGGGATGCGATGAAGCGCGCATTCAGTCAGACTGACCGTCGTCCTCAGGAGGTGGACTTTATCGAGCTGCATGCCACCGGTACGTTTTCCATCGGTGGACTAGCATAACCAGGTTGGATTGATCAATGGCACACCAGGAACTGCCACTGGTGACCCCACTGAGGCAAATTGGGTCGGTGAAGAGTTCAAGCGCGATGGTGATCTGGTCATTGGAAGTGTCAAGGGAAACATCGGGTCAGTCTGCGAAGTCGTCATATCTCGGGCAGCTGGATTCTAAAACGGCAAGCAGTCACCTTGAGATCACCTCCTTCTTGGCGTCTCTCTGCAAAGTCTGCGGGACTTTTGAAACGGGTCTCATCCCTCCCAACGTCAACTTCAGGAAGCCCAATCCTTCTATCCACTGGGCGAAGTATCGTTTCCACGTTCCCGTAGAACCTGAGCCTTTGACATACCGCTCGACCGGCCGCCCTCCACTCGTGGCTATGACAAGCTCAGGCATCGGTGGCGCGAACGGTCACTGCGTCATTGAAGGCCCTCCGTCGGTCCTTCCTCATTCCTCCCCCTTCTGGGTGGAGAAGGTCCAAGCCCCTGCTCTTATCGTCGCTGGTGGCCTCTCTCCGAGGTCTGTCGTGGCTGTCGGAGAAAGCCTTCTGGATATCCTGGAGAGTGGCGATGCAACTGTGCTTGCGAGGATCTATGGTCGTCGTTCTCGCTCGATGACCTGGCGCTCGTTCGCCATTGCCAGCCACGGCAAGGTTTCCAAGTTCAGTGATGCTGCGATTGTACCGAAGACCAAGGCTCCGGTCGTCTTCGTTTTCTCCGGGCAAGGCACTCAGTACTGGCAGAGTAAGTACCTTCCTTTTGCATGACTTTTGCTGTGGCTGACAATTAAATAAGTGGGTCGCGACCTGTTCAAGACGTGCGCCCCATTCCGGGAAAGCATCCTAGAGATGGACTCCGTCTACACAACAGTCGTTGGCGCATCGCTGGTTCACACCACCGGCCTTTTTCTCGAGTCTCCTGAGAACGCATCCGACCCTCTCCGTGATCCATGGCCTATCGATATCGTGTTGCCCGCGATAACCATGCTACAGCTTGCGCTTGTCGACGCTCTGGCCGCGGCTGGCGTTACACCTGATGTTGTCATCGGCCATTCGGCTGGTGAGACCGCTGTACTTGCGGCCTCCGGATCGGCATCGAAGGCCATGGCGCTCGAGATCGCTATTGCACGAGGGCGCGCTATGTCGTTCGTAGAGGACGCCAAGGGAACTATGGCGGCCGTTTCCTGTTCCCCCGAGGAGGCTCGCCGCATCATTGCGGAGGTACACGCCGAACTTGGAGATGGTGTTCTCGAGATCGGATGCTACAACACGCCCTCTGCAGTCACTTTGTCTGGCTCTGAGACTCATGTCGACCTTGCTGTCAAGAAGGCAGGGACTGCCGACATCTTCGCACGTAAGCTCCGTACTCGCGTTCCGGTCCACTCAGCGATGATGGCGCTCTGCCGTACGAACTTCCAGCGGCTCATCGAGGATGTCTTCACCCGTCACTCGATTTCCTCCCCTACCGTGGAAACATACTCCACGACAACCGGCCAGCTCTTCCAGGACACATTCAATGCACAATACTTCTGGGACGGCACGATTGGCCCCGTTCGCTTCGCACAGGCGATTACGGCGCTGACGGAGAAGCACAAGTATGCTACGTTCGTTGAGATTGGCCCACACCCTGCCCTTTCGAGTTACGTCTTGGCGATGACCCAGAAGAATACTCTTGTCACCTGTCCTCTTCGTCGTCAGCGCACTCCCGAGCCCGGAGCCGACACAGTGGAGTTCTTGACCACCCTCGGCAAGCTCGTTGTCGCTGGATACAACACCATCGATTTCGACTCTCTATACGGGGCAGCAACGAAGTTCTCAGGAACTCTTCCTCCATATCCCTTCGCACCAAAGACGGTTCCATATCGTATTCCTAGCGCGGCCATCGTGAGGCAGCTGCAGCGCCGCAATGGTCCTCTCAACTATCCCCAACTCGAAGTCAATATCCATACCCACCCAGAGCTTGCTGATCACGTTATCAAGGGCGAGCCTATCATGCCAGCGGCTGCATTTATCGAAATGGTATGTTCATGATGATCCAGTGACATCCTGGCAACGGAACTCACTAACTTAAACCTTTCCCAGGCTTTCGAATTTGGTGCCAAAGAGCTCTACGACGTCGAGTTTCATGCCATGCTCCCCCTTTCCAGCGACCGTCCTGTACCTGTCGAAGTCAAGCTCGAGGGCACGCGGTGGACCGTGAACAGCGCGGCATCGACGGATTACGCGAAGATGTGGCCGATCCAGGTTAGCTCAGTTGACAATTAATGCCTTTTGATTTCAGTCTGATCGCCGTATCAAGTACAACAGGCGGCATGCGTCGGGATACTTGTCCCTCCAGCCTACCTGCGAGTCGACCGTTCCACGTTTGGACATCGAATCCCTCCGACAGCGTATGACGCCTGTAAGCATGTCAGGTGAGCTCTTTTGTCATGCGAAATGAGCCTCTATAAAACTTTCTCCCTAGGGTTCTACGAACGCTTGAGTTCCTTCGCGCAGTTTGGCCCTATGTATCGCAGAGTGCAGGCGTGTCACATTGCGAGGGACTCTCGAGGGGGTGCTGAGGTTCTCACACAAGTGCGTGCCGCCGACGGTGACCTTCCCAAGTACGTCACCGATTCAAGCTGCCTTTGCCTTGACTCCGCCTGATATTGTGACTGTCAGCCTCTCAGACTACTGCATGCACCCCGCGATACTGGATGCTTCTATCCACGTTATGGTGCACCCTATCATCACAGGAAACTTTGACACCGAACTCTTCCACCTTCCCGCTAGAGCCTCGAAGGCTCGCTTCCTTCATACCGGTCCCCTTCCTCGGACCGTGTACGGGTACGCCAAGCTTGTGGATTGGACTCCAAGTGCGTTCTACAACCCTGACATTCTTTATGTGATCGGGTTTTAATGTAAACGCAGAGGGAATCACCTACGATGCCACAATCGTTGATGACTCTGGGGAAGCTTTGCTAGTCTTAGAAGGAGTCCAGGTCGCGCTGCATGGCCATCGAGTACGGAAGCTGGAACGGCGATATGAGGTGGTGTATCGCCCTCTCGGTCTCTCGCTTTCGCGCAAGCAAGACAACCCGTTCCATCGCATTCCTTCCCTGGCAACGATCTCTCGCCCCGTCCTGCTTCACAAGCAAAGCTCCTCCGACACCATCCCTGGCTTCAAACCTCTGGATTCTCCCCCTTCCCCCTCACTGTCATCATCCACTGAAGCGCACACACTCTCGGACAGCACAACGTCATCCGCTCATGGCGAGCTCCCCTCATTTCTGGTCCTAGACTATGTTAGGGGCGAAGAGATGAGGATCCAAGCGGAGATGGCCCCATATGATTCCGCTGAGCCACTGACCCTGTTCTTCACCACTGGGGACGGTGTAGACGGAGACGCCGCTGCGGGCTTCACTCGAGCCCTCCGCAAGGAGTACCGCCTGTGGGCCATTCGCCTTGTGATCTTTGATACGTCTTGGTCGTCGTATCAGAGATCGCAGGCAACCCGCGAGATTTTCTCCCTGGACACGAAGGACGAGGAGATGACGGTGCAAGCCGATGGTTCAATCATTGTCCCTCGCGTCGAACTGGCAGATCCCCCTTCGCTAACCGCTCCTTTGGATTTGGAAAGGCCCTGGAAACTGGTAGAAGGCGACATCGTTCAAACAAATCTTCCGATTTGTCCGCCCGACCATGTGGTGGTGCAAGTCAATGCTGTGGCTTCTGATGCCTCGGGACTCTGGGCGTTTGTGGGCAACGGTGCTGCTCACCCCGTGGTCGGGATTTCCGCAATGCCTATCTCTAGTCATGTTCATCTCCATCGAGGCAGCATTGTCGAGACGGAAGCTACCCTCCTTACCACCGGTGACGGCTCTGTCCTGCTCGGTCCCCCTCTCCTCGCAGCCACCATTGTTGCACTCGCAGTCACTGCACCAGCCTTCTCACACCCTGAGCGTCTCTCAGGCCGTCGCGTCTTGGTTTCCGGTAGAGACGGAGAACTCAACACGCAGATTTGTGAGGTCTGCTCACAGCTAGGAATGGAGGTGATCCGTCTCGCAACTCATGACGGTGCGCAACTAGCGTCATCCTATCTCAAGAAACCCGATCTTGTTCTTTCTGGTACATGTGATGTGCGGGAGGTGGTCATCCTTCGCTCTCTTCTTGCGCCGGTGACCGGGCGGATGCTACTCTGGAACCATCCGGAGCACGGTGTTGCAAGTATCGCGGCTAATGACCCCTGGGTTGTTGGTGATGCACTCCGCGCTGCGCTCTCATATCACGACAATCGGCGCTCAATGTCGGTTCCCTACACACCGCCCTACCAGCTTCTCCCAGAACATCTACCCATCGTGTCGTTGTCTACCAACCTCTTCGACTCGAACAAGTCATATCTATTGGTCGGTGGAATCGGTAGTCTGGGGCTCTTCATCGCACTCTGGATGTACGAGGTAAGTAGTTTATGACCTTTCTTCGTACAACGCAGCTAATACAGTATGTTCGGTAGAATGGAGCGAGACATCTAGTCCTCACGTCACGTTCTGGAGCCATGAGCTTGGAGAGGGAGACGGCGCACGATTGGGTTGCCCAGAGGATACTTTGCTATCTCGGTAGCCGCAGCGATCTGACTTTGCAGGCCCTTGCTATCGATGCCACCTCCGAGAAGGATATGGGTGCCCTTATCCGCGGGCTTTCCCGCCCTCTTGCCGGATGCATGCTTTTGGCCGCGGTGTTGAACGACAGATCGTTTGCCGCACAGACGCTCGAGTCGTTTGAGACTCCATTACCTGCAAAGGTCAAGGCATTTGAAGCTATCGAGCAGGCATACGATCTGGATACTCTTGACTTCCTGGTCACTTTCTCGTCCGTCTCTGGAACATTTGGTAATGCAGGCCAGACAAATTACGCAACGTGAGTACTCCGTGTTGATGACTCCAGTCGCCGGTCTTCTGACATCTTTATGCAGAGCAAATACGCTGGTCGCCGGCTTGACGCGCAAGTACAAGAATGCTTTCTCTATCACCTGCCCTGCTATCTTAGATAGTAGGGTCGTTTCGACGACGGATTCAACTTACCAGTCTCGACTGCGCCATGTCGTTGCATATGGCATGTCAGCACGAGGTATTTACGCTCCACTTCACCATATATCCAAGCTGACTATGAGTTCAGAACTCTGTGACTACCTCGGGGACGGCATTCACAAGTTACGCGACGGGCGCATTTGGCAGTATATACCCAACTTCGATTGGCGGCTGGTCCGCGACAACATGGGTTCCTCAAACCTCTACGATCACCTCGTACCTGATACCGCTGACGACGTTGAGGATCACGCTGGAGATGGAAAGCCCTCGTTGGTGCCCATCGTCTGCCATACTCTCGACATCAAGGTCGAGGATGTATCCGTGGACGTCCCCCTCACATCATATGGACTCGACTCACTTTCGGCGGCTTCTCTTTCGTTTGCGCTCCGCCCCCTTCTCTCTATCTCCCAGCTTCAGCTGCTGGCCGATCTTACCATAAAGGACATTCAGGCGAAGATCGATGATGCAGGGGAGGCGGAACCATCTTCTGGCCAACTTGCTCATGATCGGCCATCGTTGGAGCCAGTTGCCAAGCCAGCAGAAGAGACGGAGATCGTGGCCAGAATTCGCGAGATGGAGGGGATGCTCGCACGACTCAGCGCGGAGTTATCGCCCTGGCCCTCATCGACTCCCGCGCGTAGGACCGTTCCGAAGGAGGCGATTGTTGTAACAGGGACGACAGGCAGTCTCGGCGCACACGTCCTAGCGCGTCTCCTCCAATCTTCGGGTTATAGCAAGATATACGCTTTGGTCCGCCCCGGCCTGGACGGCGCACCTGCAACTCAGCGTCAAATGGCCGCCTTCAAGGCTAGGGGGCTCGACCCATCCTTACTCTTCTCGCCTCGACTCGTCATCGTCACCTCCGTCCTCGACAAGCCTTCCCTCGGGCTGTCTTCGAAGACGTATGAAGATGTGAGCAGTTCTTGCTCCATTCCACTTATGATCTCTTTCTGAGTAGTCTGCACAGATCCGAACGTCTGTCTCCCATATCATCCATCTCGGTAAGTCATTGTTCTGCTCTGCACCGTACCATGTCTTGAATTCTGCAATAGCATGGCCCATCAGGTTCGAATTGTCGCTGTCCGCTTTGGAGAGGGTCCTCCTGGGGCTTCGCGGCTTAGTACATTTGGCACGGGATGCACGCGAATTAGGACCAGTTACTCTACTGTTTTCGAGCACTGGAGGCCTGTTCAGGAGTACGTCATCACCATCGGTATGCGATACTCCAGCTGAGCACCTTATCTTTGCCACTCCAGACTACAGCGGCCCCGGACTTCCGAAGGAGGAACTCGTTGCGCCGAGCGTCGCTGCAGGCACCGGATACACTGAATCGAAGTGGGTTGCTGAGCAACTGCTCAAGATTGTCGCCGAGAAGAACATCGCTCACTCGGTTGTGGTGCGCATCGGGCAACTTTCTGGAGGCGCGAACGGCGCATGGAAGGTGTCCGAATGGCTTCCTTCGATGATCAGTGCATGCACTGCACTGCGTTGTCTTCCCCAAGGACAAGGGGTAAGTTCGTAAAAGCATTCGACGTGTGGCGCGATCTGACAGTTTACCGCCGCAGGTTGTCTCCTGGATTCCAGTGGAGACAGGCGCCGAGGTCATACTCAGCATGTCGGAGACGGAGCCCGCCTCCAAATTCTCCATCTTCCATCTCCGACACCCCCAACCAATCCCATGGCAGGATATCATGGGCTACTTCTCTGAGGTTCTTCGAATCCCAATCCTCCCCTACTCCGACTGGCTCTCCAAACTCACCGGGACGCCGGAGCCTCAGACTTCGGAGTACGTTGCTCCCGCCCTCAGGCTATTGCAAATGTTCCAGTCGGCGAGTGTCCTGGATACGGTGCACGAGCCAGTACCGGTTTTGGATAGCAACGGGTTCATGGTATTGCTGGATATTGAGGACAGCTCTCGCCGTTGCGCGGCCCTCCGTGATCCAAGTTTGCACCAGCTCAGCGTGCATGACGTACGAAAGTGGGTGGACTACTGGAGGGGCGTTCGTGCTTTGGCCCCCACTATCTAACGTGCCAGTGGATTTATCGTCGATCTATGCCGAGGGAATGATGGTTTTCGGTTTATGCTGGCTGATAATGTAGGACTAGTCCCCATGTTCGGACGATGTATGTACTTGGAGAGATCACAATACCCACGACGTCTGTCAGTAGTTATTCCTGTACACTACAAACAGTTCCGTCATTGAAACTATTTTCTCTCAATTTCAGCCGGACCGTACTTAGTCTTCGATAACGATGACTTCGCCAGGGTCTGTCCGCGCCCCACCGACTAGTGTTGAGGAACCCACAGCTCCTCCTCGACGTTTCCTTGTCCGCCTCTCTATCTCATCCTCTTCCGACAAGTCGATGTCAACCTCTCCAGTATTTGCGACTAGTCCTCGTTTCCTCTTTGAGGCGCCTGTTGCTGGACCGCCTGCCGTCGTCGGAACTCTTGCACGAGACCGTATTGGCGTATCGTCATCAGAGTCGTCGATGGTGATCGTTTCTGCTGCGGCGGGAGTGGCCGTCCTGGAAGTTGGCGATGAATGTGTACCACCGCCGGTTGGTGCCGGAGGTGGGGGAGGACTGTGAGATGCCTTCGCTTTGCCCTTGTGATCACCGGGTTGCGGACGGGCATAAAGCTCTGTCCAGCGTCTTGCTTCGCGATCATGCTGGACGCGGTTGCGGACATATTCTGTGGCTATAGAGGGAACTAGACAAGGGGGTAAGGTGGGCTGGAATCAGGAACTAGTCAGGAATCCGGAATCCTACCTAAGGGGTCCTCTGAATAGCGAGGGAGTAGGTGGTTAGAAATCCGATGGAGCCACATGGGGAAATAGACGCACTGGGGTTTGGATCAGTGAGTAAGGACGATAATGATAGAACGACTTTGAAAAGAGAGAGGGCAGGCGACCAGTTATGCTTGAGGATGTCAATGCAAATGCTTCCACGTTCGTTGATATTCATGTGGTAAATCCTACGAGTGAAATCAGACAAAGGACATGCGGCAGCGGTGTGGAAGAAAAGACGAACCGGGTACGAAAGGTCATCCTGGGGGCAGAAAAGCTGAACAAGGGGATGGGGGTAAGGAGGGCAGGAGAGAGAAAGAGAAGAACGACCGACTGACGGGTAGTCGTGAGCGAGTACAATCTCGACCTGGAAGACACCGCCTTCGTAGACGCTGCCCTCTGGACCTGGAATGGTGGCCGTCCAATGAAAGAGGTCGTCGTCGGATGGGGCGAGCTTGATGGAGCCGAGGTCCTCCTTCTTGAGATCGACGATTTCGCGGTGTATGCGTTTGAGGGTGGTCTGGGGCACAAGTTGAGATGAAAACGGAGAGAGAGGGGCGCGAAGACGTACTGCTGTTGCGTGTGAAGGAGGCATGCGAGGAGCGGGTGTGTGTGTGTTGGTTGAGTGAGACTGGGACTGACTTTGAGTGGAACTGCGTTAAGTAGCGGGTGGGCACGTGCACCTGGAGACGCTCGGGCTCAGTGAATTGAATTTAATTTTAATCTGCTTCCTGCTCGCAACCGCGGCCGTTCGCTTGCTCTCTGCTCTCGGACCCTCTTCTCTCCTTTCTGTTCGTGCTCTTGTCAGCCCTGCCCGTCTATTCCTATGGCTCTCAACCTCAAGAGGAAGAGGGCAGACTCGGCGTCTCGCTCTACCGAGCATGGCGACGAGTGGGCAGGCTTCAACGACCAGGAAACCCCTCCTCCGGGCTCCAGCGATCATGTCGCCGTGCATCCCCTCAAGCCGCCTACTGGCGAGGAGCTGAAAAATATCAAGGATGCCACCGACCTTTATCGGTCCACCTCCTTCAAGTTGCAGGTCCGTTCCCCCCTTCAGCGTCTCTCACTGCCTTGTGTCCCCACACTCTTCTGCTAGATTGACGCTCTCCTACCAAACGTTCGGCCAAAGTACCACCTCTCCCAATCACTCGACAACTTCCTTCTTTCCTTGCACAGTTTCCTAACTGACCTGCCGCCCCTTCCGCCTCAACATCCCCTTCACGCTGCGCGTAGCCTCTCCGTTAAAGCTATTGCGGTGCCCTATATTCGGCCCCTACCCACAGAGGAAACAAATTGGAAGGTCGCTTTCGAACCCCCATCCGAGATTGTCCTTGGTGGGAGTTGGGCGACGAAAACCGCGGTCAAGGGCAAAGACTCCACCAAATATCAGGTCGATGTTGCTGTCGCAATGCCTTCGGTGAGTCTGTCCTGATTCCGTCAGCATACGCTTTCTGATGGATCTTCCCCAGAGCTTACTACAGGAGAAGGACTACCTGAATGGACGTGTTTTCCAGAAGCGCGCATACTACTTGTCGGTCATCGCCTCTGCTCTTGCGGACGCGAATCCGGCTTACGAACTCGTCTACGAGTCAACCTCTGGCGACCCAAGGTACACAACGTTAGTCTTGAGCCCACGTAGGTGCTTTCTGTCACGTCTTCATGCCCACTCAGTGACCGCTTTGCCAGCTGTCCAAGATATCGGCAAGCTTAATGCCCAAATTCGCATCATCCCCTTCCTTCCACAATCACCTATTACCCTCCAACGTCTATCTCCCTCGCGCGGCAACATCCGCACCTCTGGTCAGGACCATGAGTTGGAGCAAGAGTCCACCCCTCTCTACAACACCGCCTTCTTGTATATGAACACGCCAAAGGCTCATCTTTTGTCTGTCCACGCCCTCAAGCAAGACGTGCCTGGCTTTGCCGATGCTTTGGCCTTGCTTCGCGTGTGGGCAAATCAGCGAGGGTATGGGTTGGGTGGCACGTTATGTGTACGTGGTTTCGAAGGGAAGGGAATGTGGTGGGCGTCCTTACTGGACATGCTCATTCACGGCGAGGAGCCTCAGCCCGTTGACTTGGGGAGGTCGGGCACCAAGCGCAAGCCTTTGGGGAAAGGGTTGAGTTCGTATCAACTGTTCAAAGCCGCACTAGACTTCCTTGGTAAGTGCATAGACTTGGTCATTGTGCGCCGCTACTGAGTTCATGATCTCCCTGACGTACCTCACAGCACGGCACAACTTTGCAGAGCGGCCTGTATTCGTCAGGTCGAAGGATGGCCACAGAGTATGTCTGATACCTCTTCTCCTCGTTTCAGCTGCGTGGTAATCATTGACAATGTCAGTTTCCTCCTGCAAGCTACGCCAGCCACGAGGCGGTTTTTGTTGACGCGACTTCTTCTGTCAATCTCTTGGCTGGCGTTTCATTGTCCTCGCTCGACATGGTATAGCTTTTGAACCACCTAATACCGTGCATCCTACTGAAACTTTACTAGCTGAGACACGATGCACAGGCAACACTCGAAGTGCTGAACCGGCTGGGTAGTTCGGAGGATCCTTTTCGTACTGTTTTCTTGCAAGACCACCGGGATGTATTTAGCCGGTTTGACGTTGTTATCCAGTGGGTATTTCAATCATTTACGAGTCAGCTGCGTCGTTTTAATTGAGCCCTGCAGAGTTGATATGTCGTCTGCCGAAATGCGCGACCAGTCCTTCCATCTTGTGGCTGATCATGGATCTGTCTATAACGCGCTTATGGCGACTCTTACTTCAACTATTCGCCAAGGTCTCGGGAGTCGTGCAAAGGCTATCTCAGTCCTGCACCCATCCTCGGATGTACGCCCACTCTCACAAGCCCTACCAGCGAGTCCCGCCGTCATCCTCATCGGCATTATCTTGGACACTGAGCACGCCTTTCGCTTGGTTGATCACGGTCCCACAGCAGAAGACCGGGGCAGCGAGCAGGCGGAGAAATTTCGTCATCTTTGGGGCACAAAAGCAGAGTTGCGTCGCTTCAAGGATGGTTCCATCACCGAGAGCGTCGTCTGGGACGTGAAAAGCGCTGACGAGCGGGCGTACATTCCAGCCATGATCGTCAAGCATCTACTGGGGAACCATTTCGGCATCGGTGCGGATGACGTGAAGACCTGGCAACCTCAGTTCGATGCTCTTCTGAAGGCACCAGAATCGATCCGGTCGATGTATGAAGCACGAGATGTGGTGGCTGGTTTCAAGGCGGCCCTTACCGCTTTCGACGCGCTCGTCAAGCGCATCAAGGCCCTCGACGACAAGCTGCCACTCGCGATCCTGAACGTGAGCCCCGTATGTCCTGCGCTCCGGTATACGGAAGTCTTCGTCCCTATCGCTATGACGCCATCATCTCGGGTCGGGCTGCCTACTGCCGCCTCGTACGTGCCAGCTATGGAGATCATTGTGGAGTTCGAGAAGTCTGGAAGATGGCCAGACGATCTTCGCGCTATTCAAAAGATCAAGCTCGCGTTTTTCGAGCGCTTGGCTACGGCACTCATGGAGGCAGTGAAGGGGTTGCAGGCGACTATTGTCCTCGGGGAGCGTGCCGACCGGAAGGAGATACAGGACGCGGCCGCCATTGACATTGTCACTCCGGAAGGTTGGGCGTTCCGCGCACGTATATGGCACGACCGCGAGGCGACGCTACTCGATCGTGTCATCGACGACCAATCCTACATTCCAAAAACATTCAGGCGCCATATGACGGGGGACGAAGCTCACGAGCGACGGGTCGCACTTGCGACGCGCGACGCATACATTCGGAGGTTCATACATGCCCCACGACATCACCGAGTTATCGCTGCCCTTTCTCACAAATTCGTCGCCTTTGCGGGGACTGTGAGATTAACGAAACGATGGCTCGCGTCTCACTGGTTACTCCGTGGTCACGTCTCGGAAGAGGCGGTAGAGCTACTATGCGCCTACATCTTCCTGCGGACTGGTGCTAGTGTTGTGGCTGAGACGCCTCCAGCAGTTGTACCGGGAACGAAGGAGCGAGGTTTCGCTCAAGTACTACGATTCCTCAAGGACTGGGACTGGACGAACGGCCTGGTTGTGCCGTTACTACACCTCGAAGAACAGGACATGATACTTTCGGGCGACGTAGCAGGCGGCGCGGCATGGTCCTTGATTACCAAATTCGATCCATCTGGTCACATCTGGACGTCACTTGGTCCGAACGCTGTGATCGCCCGACGCATTACGGCTATTGCCAGGGCAACATGGGAGAGCTTTGACTCTCAAGATTTTGACGTCAAGGTTTGTGGTCTTCAATATGTGAGACGTGGACTTATGCTTTTGTCACAGCACTTGTTTCAACATCCGACAAAAGATTACGACTTCATTGCTGAGCTGGACCCTGGCGCCTTGCCTCGCTATTATCAGAATGTCGGCGCAAATCCATCGGGATGGGCCTCAAAAGCCAAATATGCAAATGCCAGCCTGGCTAGCTCAGTTGCGCCAATTTTTCCTGGATTTGATCCCGCTGCTACATTGTTTGCAGATCTGAGGGTAAGTTATCTCCCTACTGGCCAGATTAATATCAAATTGATGTGTAATTAGAGTGTGTATCAAGACACTGCCCTGCTCTTCTATGATGCACTCGGTGGAAGCAGCATTGGTGGTGTATGGCAACCCATGTTGAAAACTCCTCGACCGTTCAGGGTTCTTGGCGGCTATTCAAGTCTCCCTGTGAGCAAGGTGTGTTTATTGATACATTGATATACCATTGCTAAATGGGATTATGTAGAATGGCAACAAGCTGAAGGAGAGAGAAAAAGAAGTGGTTTCTTTGAACCAGAAGGCATTGGTTGCAGAGACTGAGAGGATAGGTCATGGTCTGATAGTAAGATTATCATTGCTCCACTTGGATTAATTATTATTAGTTTATTTTGGTGGAGTGTAATCACTGTGAACTGCAGTGGTCCCAGTAATTTACATGAGATCAGGTCTGGTATTTTTCCTAAACTAAGATGTCATATTGCAGGGGACCTAACCACTGCAAATTTGATCACCTTTCAAGGAGGAAAAGGAAATGTGCTTACACATACTTTTAGAGGTGCTCTGAAAATAGTTGTCGGAATGGGTCTGTGGTAGGCTGTAGCAAGGGTGTCATGAACTCCTGAGGGTTATGGAGGGTTTAGACCAAGGGTAAGGGTGGGGGTCAGCTTTTGCTCACCCTTGGCAAAACCCTCACCCTTGGCAAGAGTATGACAAGGGTATGGTTGAACAGATATATTCACATACAAAGTAATACAAAAGTGTAAGTTTAGAACTTACTATATCTTCTACTGCTATTATCTGCTTGCGGATAGTAGTTAAGAGCATCTACAATATAGATTATAGTAAGAAAGAGCTTATTTAGACAACAAACCCTCAAGGATCAAAGGTAAGGGTAGGCAAGGGTAAGGGTAAGGGTCAAAATATTGGCACCCTTCGCAAAAACCCTCACCCTTGCCAAGGGTAAGGGTTTTTGGAAGGTAAGGGTGGGAGTTAAGATCTAGACACCCTAGGGTTACCCCTGCTACAGCCTAGTCTGTGGGTGGCACACTGGGTGCCTCTGGCCGTGTACTGGTGTTGGAGCTGGTGTTTGTCATAGTTTTTGTGCTATGTTTGATATTCTATGCACTACCACCAAACCCTGACCCTGGACTAATCTGCTTCTGGACTTCATACAGGAGTAGCACCATACTCAGGGGTGACTGTCTGGGTGACTGATTTGGTTGACTAAATAAACTCTAATGACTAATTTGAGTCCAATAGAGTTACACAAGCACCCACACGTGCAAAGTCATATGAGGGGGCAGGAGGATGAAGCTGGTCATTTTGCTGGTGCAAGTCGCATTTTTGCCTATGCAACATGTAGGGACTTGTGCAAAATATGGTACCTATGCAATTATGGTGCTTCTTCCTTATAAATAATTTATATCTCGTGACTATGCACTTTTTCTATGAATTGTTTCTAGACAGGGTAATAAGAGCACAGTGAGCCACTGGACTTGCATAGTGTCCCTTTAATGGAGGCATAGATAGCCAATATCTCATTTGGTTAGAAGTGGGCCAATTCTGGCAAGTGATGATTGATGAGGAATGGGACTAATGAGATTGCTTATATTGATGAATTTTATTGATGATGGATTAATAGTATATAAATCACTTTATATTCACAAGTATCCACTCTGCAATGTCCTGCACTGTCAAAATTTTATGCCAGATGCAAGACAATATATGGGTATTACTTCTATTAGATCAAATAGAAGTGTGACAGTGTCAAGTTTGGTGATCTTTTCTTACTCAACTCTTATATTCCTCTATATGAGGGCTCTGTTATCTTAAGCTTACTAGACATTAGCAGGCAATTCAGATTTCCTTTGAGGAGTAAACTCCACCACTACCATGCTGTGAGGACCTGGAGTGGTGGTAGATGGACCATATATGAGCTATTTATCTGAGTATTACACTATCAGCAAAAGTGCATAATGTATACCTGCAATTGCGCTAGTAGGCTCTGAGGCTCCAAATCAGGCCGGCTTACATTCGGACACAGTTGAGCTAATTGAGCGCATTCATGTGCAATTGGTAGAGGCTCTGAGAGGAATTGCCTTCATATATGAGGCAGTAAATTCAACCCCAGGAGCCCATCTATAACTTGGGTAGTTAGCAATGTACTAGTGCTCTAGTGATTTACTAATACTTACTCTAAACCCCTCATCGCTGGCATAGCAAGTGGTTTTATGGTCTGAAACTATCTGCTCATGACATTACAAAGGTGCAGAACTCACTATAGCATGGATCTTAGTTGTTAGCTCTAGGTTAGCCCTCATCCACATCCCTGCAATCTCAAATCCTCCTCTGCATTATCAATATGACAAGAGCCATCTCTGAGTCATGACCACCTCTGAGTACAAGCTATTCCTGTCCTCCAACCTCTAAATTGATGTCTGTACAGCTATTACCATCTTGCATTATTTTCTCATCTTAACATATGTCTATTGCCCTTAAGTCGACTACTCCAACTATCAAAATTAGAGGTAAAGAAGACAAAGCTGGAGACAAGGATGACTGCAAGGCTGGCTGGCACTAACAGATGCTCCAGCTCATGTAGCGGTGGAGCACATTCTGCAATTTTATTGGCTTAACTATATTTGGAAGCAGCGGCTGACATTTGAACCACCATTTATCTTCCTACTATGAAAATTTCTCTTCTGCCAACATGCACTCTGTTCTCAACCACCATCTCAGTCTCTTGGATCACAACTTGCATTTGTCCCCAACATTCCTTGCTCCCCTCTTTTGCTGGACTTAGAGAAAACTACTAACACCATATTTGCTGATAAATATAGTTAGGCTCAGACACTGGGAATACTTCAATACTGATGATGTATATATGGTGTTTAACAGTGTTTAAGCATATTAGCATTGAGAAGACTACAGATATTTGTCCAAGTCAGCAGCATCATAATAATATGGCAGATATATTGAACACAACCTTATAAGAACCTTTGAGTGTCTTTGAGAGATAGATATAGATTATGCTGATGCTTAACAATGTACCTCTAGAGATTAGGCAGCTGGAGTAGTGTTAGGAGTACTAAAATAGTGTCACTATAGTGCTAAATAGTACTATTAGACATGTTCAACTATGAAGTAGTACAATTTTAGTAATATAGTTATACAATATAGCACTACTGAAAATGATATAAAGTCTATTAGAACTTGTTGTTATTAATTGCACTATCCAAAAGTAGAATAACAATAGTTCTATGCTAGTATTCAGTAGAACTATTGAATACAATCTCAAAAGTGTAATTTCATAGTAGTGATAAAATAAAAATAGTTGACACTTGATTAGTGTCAGTTTTGACAATAGCGCTCATTATTACTCATTTGCAAAGGCTGGTTTTTCTGATGTTGCACTTCTCAGGCTTGATGAAGAGGTTATTTGCTCATAACTTCTGAAGCACCCATTCCATGAGTTGCCGGTGAAGTGTGAGGTCGTCCGTAAAGATAAGAATATCGTCGATGTAAACTACCATATGTCCCGTTGCAATCTCTTCTTTAAGGATCTCATTCATCATAGCTTGGAAGGTACTTGAGGCATTGCAAAGACCAAACCTCATCACCGTTGGCTCGTACAGACCACAGTGGGTAATAAACGTAGTTCAACTTAGGTACAAACAATTCCTCTAGGTGGTTTACGCTACTAGTACATATAGATCGGATGTTATGGCCAGTTCCCATTACATCTGCTGGAGAAAATCCTGCTCATTGATCTCGACAATTCATGCAGCAGTCTCCTGACACTCTTGCTTGCCCCTGAGTTCAAACTCCTTGAGCACATTGACAACAAACTCCATTTTGTCCCAGTCATTGGCCTTGGCTTCTTTCTCGATAGTGCATATCTTGGTTGGTGTGGTGCCCTTGCCTTTGTTGTCTGGGAGTTCATAGTAACCCTTGTACATGGGGTTGTGGCACTTGGTGCCAGACTTGTATGGGTGTTTGCCGCACCGGAAACACATCTTCTTGGCTAGCCAGTCCTCTTGTTCCTTGGAGAGCTTCTCTGGCTTGCACATTGCATCAATGTCCATAGCGTCAGAGTCCCTGGTGGGTCTTGATGAGGAGGCAGCCTTGTACTTGTTCCCTCAGTAGTTCATCTCGATCCCAAGCATCCAATCCAGGAAGTTCTCCCACTTTGTCAGAATAGTAAATAGTAATAGGGAGCGATGAGTGATCATAGTGGTACAGAGATCTCCCTTGCACTGAGCATCAATGTGGTGAATGAGCTCCACGTCAGAGTACCCAGACTTGATGGCAAAATGGTGGAAGTTCTCTGCAAACAAACAAGGCAAGGGACGAGTGGAACTTGGCACAGAGTTCTTCCAAGGATTGCTGAGCAGACTTCTCTGGTGCCAGTTCTTGGTATCCGCTCTTGAGCCAGTCAACAAAACTGGTCCAGGTGCCAAGGTAGGTGTTGTCTGCGGCCTTTTGGGCGTAGCCATCCATGTACGACTGGGCTCCTCCTTCTAAGAACAATAGAGCAGTGGTGATCTTGTCATCATCTGCTGTGATGTTCTGATACCGGAACCAAATGCCGAGTTTCTAGAACCATTGCTCCACTATAAGATCCAGAGTTTTGCCTTTAAACTTGGGAGGTCCGCAATTCTAGGCCGGTGGGTGTTACTAGATGAGCCAGTTGTTGAGGGTGTCTGAGCAGGTGCTGTGACTGGACGGGCAATGAGGGAGGCAACTTGTGTCTTTAGGTGTTGCCATTGAGAATTTCCATCTCAGTTTTGAGAGTGCTCTTCTCAATCTTGAGTGCCTTGTTCTCCATCTCTAGTTCATAGCAGCGGATTTCCAGCTCATCCACACTTTTACGAAACACTGTGTGCATGACACACATTTCTTACCATGCTCGGAGGTTGTGAGTGTCGATGGCGGTTGAGTTCTGGTGTTCATACATCTTGTTCCCTAGCTAGTTGTATACTCCTATGATGTCCTGCCTGATCATATCATTCACTACGGCCAGAATCCAGTCGATGTACTCATTGTCGATTTCAAAGTGTGTGCTAGATGCTCGAACTGTTTCTTCGAGTGAGTTATATGTTACCTCTTTAAACGTCCAGCTTGTTGGAGTCTGTATAGGCTCAAGGGTCGGCATCGGTGACAGTGGGCATGTGGGGTGTTGCGAGGTCGGCTGGGGGGTTGCTTCCATTTCAAGCAGATTTCTTCCACCAGGTGGGATACGTGGTCCCTCAGGTCCAAAAGCATCCATTGGGAGGGGTTCAAAACGAGATCTAGAAGGCATGATATTCCAAACTCCAGGAGAGTTGTACCAAAGGGGAAAACTACAAGACAATCCAATCTAAGTACCTAAACTTGTCGAGCTCAACGATTGTGTTTGCTACTCTAGGGAAGTGTTGTCCTAAATCTGAAAACTTTATCTTTCCAAACTCCTTATAGAACCAATTGATGCTCTGCTGTTGGCTGTGGATCCAGCTGTGTCCGCTGTGGTTGATGTTGTCACTGATCTACTCGAGTTGATCACCAATACATTAGATAGCTACATCAGCAAAAGTACACCTTCCTGAACCCTGCTGAACGACCCTGAGTGCCTGGGGAAGCAGTCTAAGGAGCCCTCAGGAGCCCTAGGCTCTAAGGCATCAGATGCCTGAGAACCTGAGAACACCTGAGGCAAGCTGTCACGCTTACCCAGGAAGTCCAGAAAGCTCAGAATCTGGACAGGAAAAATGTACTTTTGCTGATATAGGCGGTGGTCATAGGGGAGGTCATCGAGGAGTGCCTTGTGGTCAAAGATGGCTTGGAGGTGCTTCAGGACAGCGTGGACCTTGGGTTTGATGATAGCGAGGTTGTCATTGACGTTGGTGTGGATGAAAGCTGGAAGCAGTGCAGCAGAGATGCGGCAAGCAAGGGGGATAGATAGTAGGATGGCAGTGGGTAGCGTGGGCATGGGGGTCAGAATATGAAGTTCGTTGAGCAGGGGTCAAGTGTAGAAGACAGGCCAAGGCAGAGCCTTGTGATGAGGGACTAGAGGTGCGTGCTCCCGAAGGTGGTAGCAAAGGCGATCCTCAGCAGAGTCCTCAAGTACGCAGGATATCTGATCCTGGACTGGGAGATGACCGTGCCTCTTGAAGTGGCGATGGGTAAACTCCTGGAGATCTTGCTCCTCGGAGAGAATGGGGGATAATGATAAACATGTATAAAACTCCTGGGGGAAAGAGAGACGGCTGGCTAGTGTCTTGGGCACTGAGCCAGGGGCCTAGGTGTGAGATTCTGTCTAATGTCACAGCTGAAAGACTGTGCCACAAAACAAACAAATACAAAGGCTCACTGGTGGAGACACACAGAGGGCGGCAACAGAAGTGGACAATAGATTGGCCTAGACTAGAAGGCAGAGGATGGCAGGGGCTGTTAGGCTGCCTACAGATAATGAGAAGCGAACAAGAGACAGAATCTAAGGTCTCTGAGCCCACATCACAGCCCTTATATACTATACATGACAGGTGCACAGACCGCCTGACTTCAGGGCAGGCTGGAGTACTGATGGCAGGTGAGCCAGTCCGAAAAGAGAATAAAGAGGTAGCTACTATTACATAACGATGATCAGTGTACAGTATGGAGTCCGAAATGGGTCAACCCTGGGTTAGGGTTGGTGGCTGTGACTAGGATATCAAATGTGGCGCAAAAAACTGTGACATATCTGTTCTTCTTCACCCATTGTCCTATGTATTACCTATCTGCTTGATTCTTTGAGGACTTACTAGAATTATCTCAAGCTTCATATCTCATCTTCCAGGCTTCAGCAACTCTGAGCACTGCAAAACTATGAAGATAGGTTGGAGCCAGAGATATAGTTTGATCAGATCTTGACCATTGGAAAGCTGATTTTTAGGATTTTCCAACAAGTCTAAGAGGATAAGTCATTGTACTTCCATTGTTTATTTATTCACTCTATACTGTGTCCCCCTATCTTACTATTTATTTCCTCCCCCTGGCTTAAATTCTTCTTGGATCCTTTCGCTCTTTTGTGTGGTACTCCTCCATTCTGCTCTAAGGCTGAACACGGATCCAGATTAAGTTGTGGATAACCTGACCTGGACCTAAGGAACACAGGTGCAGATTCCCCTGCGGGTATACCTGACCTGACCCATGGGTGCAGATCTTGTGGGTGTAGGTTACCCACATATTGGGTACCCTGTGGGTGTGAGTATGGTTCTCGGGCAATATACATTTACCCGCAGGCATCTGCGAGGTTGCATGACTAAAATGGGGCACATAGAGCAAGGAGAATTGAGATGCACTGGCATACACACATACATCTGCTTATTCATTATATAACACAAGACTGTTGGCTAGCCTACTACTACCTACTTATTCATCATCATCATCATCATCTGAGGAGTCTGTGATATAATGTAAGCTTGGCATAGAGTCATTGGATGCATATTCCAAGTCAGTCTAAGGCTTGGTGAGAAGGAGGAAGTACTCACGCTCCGTATACACAGGGCTGGGGGGTACCCTGAGGATGGTCTAGCCCTCGGATGAGGAGGCTGCTGGAGTGCACTCACTATAGGTGGTATGCGCCGGGATGAGATACGTGCACATCTCAATCAGCGCGCTAGTGGGGGAAACTAGTGGGAAAAGGTATAGGATTAGTTCTCATGCCAAACACTAATATGGCGGAGATTACTTACAATTGGCTAGAGCACAGCCCGAGGAGCAGCTGGCAAGGCCATTTATATATTGCTCAAGGCCCTACCATTTACGATGAAGTGTGGCGGGAGTGGCGTGAGCAGCCAAGGTGCAGAGGGGAAAGGGGTGGGAGCGGGGAGTGAGTACATGGCGTGAGCACTACGAGCTATATAGTGTGGCATAGTACAGAAGGAGGGTGAAAGACAAACCTCGTGTTGCCACAGTCTGGCAATATTTCAGCCTAAAAATATGGACCATATAGTGTTGAGGACACCGTAACTGGGGTGTATTCAACATTGGTAAGATAATGCTGGAGAATTAGTGCCATGAGGCGAGTGATTGGAGGCACGAGAACTGGCAATAGATCAGGCACCTGTCCAGATAATGATCTTTTGCAATATTTCCAGATGCTGTGCTGGTGGTAGGGGTGGCATGCTGACTGTTGGAGGGATTTTCGGGGGTAGGCTGAGATTTTATGTGCTCAGGAGATGATAGTTGAGTGACTGGAGAGTGAGGGAGGTTCTGGGGATGGAGCGCGGTTAGGATGTGTGGCGGAGGAGGTGAAAACTAATAGCTTCCCCATGAGACTAAGAAGCTCGGTGAGCGCTGGGTACTTCCAGTGCCCAGCGAGGTGTATATCTCCCGTGGATGAATGGCCATGTCCATTCACTCTGCCCCCTTCATCTCCATTGATTTGGTCGTTGGGCGACCCACATTCCATCTCAACTCTGATGATGAGTGGCTCTCTTGGATACCTACCTGACTGCATCCGAGATGTCCGAGGACATGTACCTTGACTCGATGCTCACCATTAACACCCCTTGTGGTGCGCTATATGTATGGTGTCCAAGTTTTAGTGCGTGCTAGCTTATATGGGCTGATAAACATTGTTTTAGATCGCTCAGCAGCTATTCAAATCATTTCAAAAATGTTTGAGGCACTGTGGGGGACTTTGGTGCAGCCTGGGGAGAATGAGCAGTCATCCGGCAGGGAGAGGTAGCAAATCAACGCTGGGGAGCAAAGACTTCAACACTCTAGAGAGATCTTTCATTTTATGTGTGCAGTATAAAGAGAGGGCATTGGAGCTGCAATGTATATCCAGGTCCTGACCTGTTCTCATCTCTCGTGCCTCTCCCACCGCACTCATCGCCAAACCACGCCTGCTAGCCCCATCTTTTGCCCAACAATGCCCCTCAAGATCTCCAACAATGACTCTGCAAGCAAGCATCACCGTTGCCCAAGCGACATCAATGGTGAGCCAAAGAGCACATCCGATGGCAATGATTCCACTGTTGGTCTGCCCAAGACTCGCTCCTCTAAATGGAGATCTGCGACGAAGCATGCCAAAGCTTCCGCTGCTAAGGCCGCTTCAACTATGGACCTGGATGAGGAGGCCGAGAGCAGCATTCCCGAAGATGGCACCAAGTCTGACATGACTGAAATGGTGGGCACGGTGGGGGTTTCTCAACCAACCTTGACTTTGTTCACTATGCACTGCACTGTGCATGTGGGAGAGAAATATGGTAATTTGGTGTTGCAGGAGTCACTTGGTATGTCCCTTTCTTTCATAGCTTGAGCTATACATGGGGTACTGACATTGTTCAGGTACCTGTTTAGATGCCCGGGCCACCAAGTGGATGTCCAACATCTACAAACACTTCAATACACCCATCCTTGCCACCAAAAAGGACGGAACAATCACTTCCCACTTTATCTGCAAGCGGTACATGTGTGCATCCCTTCGTTAACAGGTTGGAGAAGCTGATGTTTTGTCCACCAGGCACCCATCGAAGAATGTCGAACTGACGAGTCGATGAGCAACCTCAACTGGCATGTTCAAATTTGCCCGCCCGTCACCTCCGCTGAATTGCAAAAGATCACTGAATATGCACAGGGGGTGAACTACTCTTACATGCACCTTCATTTCCTGCTCGCAATGTGGATCGCGAGGTGCCACTGCCTCTTCACTATTATGGAGAACCTGGAGTTCAGAGAGATCCTTCAGATGCTCTATGTGCATGTGGAAATCCTGTTGCGTGTGACCATCTCGTGTGACCTGAAGGACATTTTTGATAACTCACGTGAATGGGTAAAGAATAAGCTACAGGTGCATACTTTACATCCATGTGACTGCTGAACAGTCACCTTACATATGCATGCAATGAATAGAAGCTCCTGGAGAAGATCCACATTTATTTAGATAGGTGGATGTCCCCAAACATAATCTCCTTTCTCAGCGTCACTGCTCACTGGCATGCAAATGGCTAGATCCAGCATATAATATTGGATTTCATCAAGTAAGACCCCCTCAGATCTCTCCCTGCACCATGATATCTGACAGCATGTCTCCAGGTTGACCAAGGGGCACACCGGCGAGTACCTCACCCATAAGCTAATGGAACTCCTACGGAAGTTTGGGATCGTCGAGAAGGTGCATACTCCATCCTCAAGTGAGTGCGTGCTGTTCTAATTAACGATATAGCTCTCAGGTCCTCGCCATGACATGCGATAATGCGTTGAACAATGTTTGCATGCTCAAGGAGATCAAGAAGCTTGACCAGGATTTCCGAGGGCCTGATGCATATGTCCGCTGCTTCAGGCATATCATCAACCTCGTGGTCAAGGTGTGTGTTCTCCCCGCCCCTCCTGTGTATGAATCTGACACCTCTGCATTCCTCTTTGGGCTGTTCTCTTGCAATTTGGCCAGAAGGTGAAGGCTGAATCTATTGGCGCAACTGACAAGGATCTTTCTACCCTCGATCACCATCTGTTGTGGTAATGAAGTATCATTTTATGGTAACAGCCTAAGTGCATTTTACATCATTTTATGGCTATAGGCATGATATATCACCTTCTTCCAGAGCTTCCAGTACAGCCACTAGCTACCTACCGCATTTAGAAGGTACTCCTCCTCTGGGGGCTCTGCATCAGTAATTCATTGATTGTCTGAAATGGTCTAAAACAGTCTGATTCAGATGTTTTAGACCATTTCAGACATGTTCAGACCCAATTCAGACCTGTCAGAGTGTCAGTGTTCAGACACGGAAAATGCTCTATTAGACATTTTTGAAAATGACCCTTCCCATGCAGTGATGGGTCCCAAACTTACTCAATTCACTTGAACATCATCTCCGATGGCCCCCGACTGACGAAACCGGCACACAGCTACCTGCATCATTGGTAACAGCGGCGGCTATTGTCAGTGGCCATGCAGCGACCATGCAAATACTATACATCGTCCTAGCTGTATGTGGGGCTCGCGTGTTCCCAGACTGTCAGGAGTATGCAATGTGAGCTTCCGCTAAGGCTGAACGTAGGTCAACCTATAGATGATCCAGATCTGAACCTACAAGTTTGCTCAAATTTTTACCTCTGATTGGGATCTGTTTAGGTTGACCTGAAATCTGACCTAAACCTATAGCTCTCCAACCTATAGACTGCAGGTCATAGGTTACCCAGATTTTATTACCTCTAGGTCACATATTTGAGGCAATATATCAGTGGTAATGGCAATATATCAGTAGTAATGACAGATTCAAAGGTGTTTCTAAGGATATATCAATAAAAAGTATAGAAACACACTCAAAGTATAGTGATTTAGAGTGTAGAACATCATACAGAAGTTCAAAGAAGTGTCTTTTTGACTGCCCTACAAGATATGTCAAGTATTTACTATAGTCATGCCTTAAGTATATTCTATATGGCTCTTCAAATATGAACTATTTTAATGAAAAAGTTAGATCTAGGTTATATTAGGTGACCTGCAGCAGGTCAAACATTTCCAAACTCTTGATTCAGATCTGCAGTTGATTCATACAGCAGGTACCTAAACCTACAGATCTTAAACCTATAGGCTTTTTTCCAGGTCAGGCCAGGTTGATCCACAGCATAACCTGAACCTATATTCAGCCTTAGCTCCTGCACCTCGAATTTTGGCATCGTGAGATGTGTGTCGCTCACGGTGGGTGATTGTTGAGTTTCAAGCTGTTTGGCATCCGGGCACCAGATCTGTCAGACTTTCAGACAATTGAGGAATTACTAATGTGCTGGCAGCTCCCTGGGCTTATCTAAGCTCCCCCGGAGGCTCTCCCAGGCACCCTTCCATCAATTCTGCCCTTTCGGGTATGCTCCCGGGCCTCTTCCATCAAATATTCACCTCTTGGCCTAATTAGAAAGGTCCCCCCTCCCGGGAGGTGGGGAACCTTGTATCCCTCATTACTCACTCATTTCTAGGCCATTTCCCATGGTTATTAGTGTGTTCTGTTCGCATTTTGAAGGTGAACAAAATGCACCTATTGCACTCTCAGGAGATGCGTCCTAACTATACCCACAGTGCTCCCTAGGGTCGCTCTAGGGGGCCTTGTTTTGCTTATAGCTCTACCGTTTCTTGGCAGATTTATACGCATGTAGGCTCATTCGATTTGCATTGTTAGTGTGCATCAAACGAGCCCTCATGCATACGGATCCATCCAGTAGTTGCTCCGATATAGATACCCTCTCCTCCTGGGGGGCAGGTATCCATATCTTTGCAACCACTAGTCAGATTCCCATGCTGTTTTCACTCACCTATACCTATCTATAAGCATTCTGTAGGCAACTCATTTGTTTGTGCACACAGTGGGGGGCTTCTGCATGGGAGTACCATCAGTGGTCAGCCATCCACAACCTCCACCCCCTATATCTCCACAACGCCTGCACCGATTCTTTTGCCCCAGGTACTGCTGGAAAGAATATCCAGCCATCTGTTCAGGGTGTGCAATAGCTCATTGGAAAGCTCTAGCCCAGGGCTTTTCAGCAGTACCTGGGGCAAAAGAATCGGCGCAGGCGTTGTGGAGATATAGGGGGTGGAGGTTGTGGATGGCTGACCACTGATGGTACTCCCATGCAGAAGCCCCCCACTGTGTGCACAAACAAATGAGTTGCCTACAGAATGCTTATAGATAGGTATAGGTGAGTGAAAACAGCATGGGAATCTGACTAGTGGTTGCAAAGATATGGATACCTGCCCCCCAGGAGGAGAGGGTATCTATATCGGAGCAACTACTGGATGGATCCGAGCATCCGGCGGTCGGTAGCGTACTATCCTCGCAGCCATTGTGGCCTTAGTGTCACACTAACAATGACAACCTTGTAAGATAAATGTGTTATAAGGTACGTACTTGTTGTTTGACAACCAAGATATGCATTGTACTACTGTCACTCCGGTCCTTGAATACAGTACATGGAACTCGCATCTGTAGGTTTCACAAGCGGGAGTTGGCTGAGTGGGACAAATGGGGTTATCACTGCGCTGTGTAGATAATATGTGTATCTCCTATATAGCATACTTCATGCACAATAAATCAGTATCCTATTCAATCATCTATTGTATCCCGAGTGGCAGCGTGAGTAGCGGTTGACCCTATAAGCCATTTAGGGTGGCCTGTAAGTTGCCCATAGGATGCCCGTAGGTTGCTCGTAAGTTGCCTATAAGATGCCATGTCTTATGTAGGAAAGGTACATAGACTATGTAAGTTGACTTGATCTTAGAACTTACAGTGTCTCGTAAGTTCTAAGATGGCCCTATAAGTTCCCTAGGATGGGGTGTGATTTTGCTGATGAAGGCCTATATCAGCAGTGCCTATATCAGCAGTTGCCATTCCGGGCAGTAATTATATAACTCAGCCTCAGGGACCCTCGCTGTACCGTCTTGATTTCTGTCATTGTCCACTCGGGTATGATGGACAACAATAGTTTTCTACACTATCTCCCTGTTATATAATCACTGCTCAGAATGGCAACTGCTAATATAGGCCGAGTATAAAATTTATTCCCACGGACATTGTTAAGCATGACATGGCACTGGCAGGAAGTGCACCTCATTATAAATGATTGATTTCGTTCCTCATCAATTGTAATATAATCTCACCATTAATTGGCAAATGGGACTGGTCAAGTTCAGTATGAAAGTCATCAAAGAACAGCAATATATTCACAAGTATTAAGAGACATATGACGCCCCTGTCGGAATGATATAGGGCCTTCCCTCACAGGAATATTACAGAGAATGGTACTCTTCTACATCGAGTCTACCGAAATCGACATTGAAAATGAACTGTTGACCCATAATCTATCACGAATCATCAAACACTTAGGAGAAACTTCCGCAATTTGCAGGATGAACAAGTCCACAGAAATTGAAATAGCAGCAGCACAGGGAAAGAAGGACATTCCCCTCGATGAACTCGTATCTGAATATACATGTGAATTCACAGCTGTCTTTAAAAAGAAAGCAGCTGAATGGTTCCCGCCAGCATGACCATGGGACCACGAAATCAAGATCAAAAAGGAATTTAACCTAAAGCACAGACAATGGATGGGCCAGGATTTATCCTCTAACCCTCCATGAACAAGGCAAATTACAAAAATTCATCGACAAAAATCTAGCAAAGGGATTCATACGTTGATCGAAATCACAGTTTGCATCACCATTCTTCTTTGTGTCCAAAAAGGATGGCAGTCTACGACCCGTACAGGATTATTGAACATTGAATGAAGCTACAGTTAAGGACATCTACCCCCTACCACTCATTGAGGACCTTTTCAATAAGCTGGGACAAGCATCAATCTTCACCAAGTTCGACATCTGGGCTAGCTACAACAACATCCAGATCAAAAAGGAAGATCAACACAAAGTAGCCTTTATCACACCACTAGGTCTATACCAACCAATGGTAATGTTCTTTAAATTATGTGATGCTCCAGCCACATTTCAATGCATGATGAACGAAGTCTTCAAGGATTTTTTAACATGTGAAGGATGGATCATCATCTACATGGATGATATCCTCATCTTCTTGACCAACGTAGAGGAACACCACATTTGGACATGCTGAGTACTGAAGTGTCTCGAGGAACACGACTTACATTTCAAACCGGAGAAATGCCTATTTGAAGTTCCAGAAGTCGAATTCCTTGGAGCGGTCATCCGAAAAGGCAAAGTCACCATGGACCTCATAAAGCTAAAAGCCATCCGCGAATGGCCTGCTCTCAAAATGGTCAAATAGGTCCAGGCCTTCTTAGGGTTTGGAAATTTCTATTGCAGGTTCATCTGTGATTACTCAATGATGGTACGACCCTTGACAGACCTTACAAAAAGAGACAAACTGTTCGAATAGAAGCCAGAATGCAAAGCTGCGTTCCAGGAACTCAAGGTTTGATTCACATTGGAACTAATACTGCGCATCCCAAACCTACGAGAACTATTCTAAGTGGAATATGATGCCTCCGGAGTAGCGACGGGGGCAGTTCTATGACAACAAGGACCGGATGGCTTATGGCACCCTTGTGCCTACCTATCCAAGTCATTCTCACCCATGGAATGGAATTACCAGATCTACGATCAGGAAATGCTCACCATTGTCTGTGCATTCGAAGCATGGAGACACTTCTTACAGTTCACCACATCTAGTAGAAGGTCTCACCGATCACAAGAACTTTACCTACTTCAAAACATCGCAAAAGCTTGATTGCTGACAAGCCCAATGGCACATTTTTGTTGATAGTTTCAATTTTGTCATAAAATACCACCCCAGAAAGAACCTAGTGTAGGCAGATGCTGGAGACCAGACCATGAGGGGGGGAAAATGATAACAAAAATGTTACCATGCTCAAAGAAGACATCTTTGAGAACACCGTCAACATCGAACTCCAGGAATGAATCCAAGGCAATAAAGCATGAGACCCGCAACTTATTCCCCTTCTGTCCAACAAAGGCAAGACCATACAGCGACCTGGATATAGAAAATCTGATGACTGGACCGAAGACTATGGCATATTACTATTACTATACAAGGACAAGGTCTATGTACCACCTGATGATAATCTCTGTCAAGATATTGTCAGAATGTAATATGAACCCCTATATATGAGACATCCTAGAATCTAGAAGACCAAAGACCTCATCAAATGGAAGTATTACTGGAATAGCATGAGTCAATTCATCACACAATACTGCCAAAGTTGCGCAGTTTGCCAGACTACTAAAGTCTGGACAAATCTGACAAACCCTCCACTAATGCCAATCTCACATGGCGGCGATACACGCCCATTCCAGGTCATCACCATGGACTACATCATCAATTCACCACCCACAGAAGACGAATATGATGCCATGCAAGTGGTCATCGACCACGATGTCACTAAAGCAGTGGTACTGTCACAGTTTTTCGCACCACATTTAGTATCCTAGTTACAGCCACCAATCCTAACCCAGGGTTGACCCATTTTCGGACTCCATACTGTACACTGATCATTGTTATATAATAGTAGTTATCTCTTTGTGCTCTTTTCGGACTAGCTCACCTGCCATTTGTACTCCAGTCTGCCCTGAAGGCAGGTGGTCTGTGCACCTGTCATGTATAGTATATAAGGGCTGTGATGTGGGCTCAGAGACCTCAGATTCTGTCTCTTGTTTGCTCCCCCACTATCTGTAGGCAGCTTAACAGCCCCTGCCATCCTCTGCCTTCTAGTCTAGGCCAATCTATCCTCTACTTCTATTGCCACCCTCTGTATGTCTCCATCAGTGATCCTCCCCCTTTGTTTGTTTTGTGGCACAGTTATTTGGCTGTGACATTAGACAAAATCTCACACCTAAGCTCCTAGTTCAGTGCCCAAGACACTAGCCAGCTGTCTCTCTTCCCCTCAGGAGTTTTATACACGTTTATCATCCTCCATTCCCTCCGAGGAGCAAGATCTCCAGGAGTTTACCCGTTGCCACTTCAAGAGGCATGGTAATCTCTCAGTCCAGGACCAGATATCCTGCGTGCTTGTGGACTTTGCCGAGGATCGCCTTCGCTACCACCTTCGGGAGCACACACCTCTAGTTCCTCATCGCAAGGTTCTACCTCGATCTATCCCCTACACTCGACCTCTGCCCAACACACCCGTGTCCAGGCCCCCACGCCCCCACTACCTACCACTGTCCTACCACTGTCTATCCCCCTTGCATGCCGCATCTCTGCTGCACCGCTCCCAGCCTTTATCTATACCAACACTAATGACAACCTCACTATCATCGAGCCTAAGGTCCACGCCATCCTTAAGCACCTCTAAGCTGTCTTTGACCGCAAGGTGCTCCTCAATGAGCTTCCCTACGCCCATCGCCTAGCCATCCAACACATCGGTGACCAGCTTGAGTGGATCAGCGACAACATTGGCTATAATAGACACAGCTGGACCTGCAGCCAGCAGCAAAGTATTGATTGGTTTTGCAAGGAGTTCAGAAAGATAAAGTTTTCAGATTTAGGACAACACTTCCCTAGAGTAGCAAACATAATCATCGAGCTAGACAAGTTTGGTACTTAGATTGGATCGTCCTGTAGTTTTCTCTTTTAGTACAACCTCTGGAGTTTGAAAATACATCATGGCTTCTGGATCTCGCTTCGCAGTCCTCCCATTAGATACCTACGGGCCACGTACACCACCCAGTGGAGGAAACCCACCTGAGATGGAAAAAACCCCCTAGCCGGCATCACAACATCCCACACACCCATCATCTCTGACCCCAACCTTAGAATCAATGTGGGAATCCACAACCTGGTCATTTCAAGGGGTAAAATACAACACACTCGAGGAAGCAATCTGAGTATCTGGTGCACATTTTGAAATCTACATCTTATACATCAATTGATTGCTGGCAGTAACTAATGACATGGTCGGGAAGGATGTTGTGGAAGTTTACAACCAGCTAGGAAACAAAATGTATGAGCACTGGAACTCAACTGTTGTCAACCTCTATGACCTCTGAGCTCAGCAAAAAAAGTGCATCACCCACACAGTATTCTGCAAGAGTGTAGATGACCTAGAAGCCGAGAATGGGACACTCAAGGCGGAAATAGAAGTCCTCAACAACAACACCATGAGACTCGTTGATGCAGTCAAGGAGCTAAGGACACAGGTTGTTTCCCTCACTAGTCGCCCTAGTATGACGACCGCTCATGTACCTTCGACAACTGTTTCCTCTAGCAACACTCACCGGCCTAGGATCGTGGACCCCCCAAGTTTAAAGGCAAAACCCTGGACCTTACAGTGGAGCAATGGTTCCAGAAACTCGGCATTTAGTTCTGGTACCAGAACATCATGCCAGATGAAGACAAGATCACTACCGCTCTGTTGTTCTTGGAAGGAGGAACTCAGTCATATATGGATGACTATGCTCAAAAGGCCGTAGACAACACTTACCTTGGCTCCTGGACAAACTTTGTCGAATGGCTCAAGAGCGGATACCGAGAGCCGGCACCAGAGAAGTCAGCCCAGCAGTCTCTAGAAGAACTTTGCGCTAAGTCTCACTCGTCCCTCGCCTCATTTGCGGAGAACTTCTGCCATTTTGCTATCAAGTCTGATTACTCTGACGTGGAGCTCATTCACTGCATTGACGCCCAGTGCAAGGGTGATCTCTGTACCACTATAATTACTCACCACTCTATATCACTGTTTACTATTCCAACGAAGTGGGAGAACTTCCTTGACTGGGTGCTCAGGATCAAAATGGACTACTGAGGGAACAAGTACCCCAAGGCCGCCTCCTTATTGAGACCCACCAGGGACCCTGACACTATGGACATCGACGCAATGCGAAGCCAGAGAAGCTCTCCAAGGAACAAGAGGACTGGTTAGCTAAGAAGATGTGTTTCCGGTGCGGCAAACACCTATATAAGTCTAGCACCAAGTATTGCAACCCAGTATACAAGGGGTACTACGAGCTCCCCAACTTCAAAGGCAAGGATGTTGCACCAACCAAGATACGCGCTGTCGAGGAAGAAGCCAAGGCTGATGACTGGGACAAAATGGAGTTTGTCGTCAATGCGCTCAAGGAGTTTGAACTTAGGGGCAAGCAAGAGCACCAGAAGACCACCGCACGGATCGTCGAAACCAACGAGCAGGATTTTCTCCAGCGGATGTGACAGGGACTGGCCGTAACATCCGATCCATATGTACTAGTAACGTTAACCACCTAGAGGAGTCGTTTGTACCTAAATCGAACTATATATATCTCCCTTCATCATGCAGACAGCGACAGTCACTCGATTTAAAGCTCACCCTCAGGCAAGGTATATGTGAAATTCAGTCAGAAGGCCTCCCTATTCGAGTTTTGCACACTATCAGTTTGTTTAGGAACATGGCCTGGAATTACGACGCCTCTCACGAGAGATACAAGTGTTCAATGCTGATGCAATGGAGAACAAGAAGGGCGGGATCACGCACTATGCCCGGTGTCTCATCACAATTGATAGCCACACTAGTTGGCAGATCCTCAAGGAGGAGATTGCTATGGGATACGTGGTAGTTTAAATTGACGACATCCTCATCTTCACGGATGACCTCACACTCTACTAGCAACTCACGGAATGAGTGCTCCAGAAACTACAGGCAAATGATCTCTTTATTAAGCTCGAGAAGTGCAAGTTTGAACAACAGTCGGTTGAGTTCCTTGGGTTGATTATCTCGAAGGATTCTATTACAATGGACCCGACTAAGGTCGAAGGCGTGAAGAATTGGCCAACACCTACCAAAGTCAAGCATGTACAAGCTTTCCTCGGCCTTGCCAATTTCTACCGGTGTTTCATCAAGGACTTCTCGAAGATAGCTGCCCGCTCACGGTTCTCACCTGCAAGGACGCACCTTGGCAGTGGGGAGAAGATCAGGAGAACACCTTCCAGAGCCTCAAGACTGCCTTCACCACTGCTCCGATCCTCCAAATCCCCAATGATACTGCACCCTTCTGCCTGGAAACAGACTCATCTGACTTCGCCACAGGGGCAGTACTGGAGCAGTTGGGCGAAGACAAACTATGGCACCCAGTAGTATTCTACTCCGATTCCTTGAATGAGCATGAACGCAACTATGAAATTTATGACAAGGAGCTACTGGCCATTATATGTGCATTGGAAGAATATCACCACTACCTAGAAGGCCACCCGGAGTCTGTTGAAATCTGATCGGACCACCTCAACCTCACCTACTTCTGATAAGCCCAAAAGCTCACTCGTCGATAGGCACGCTAGAGCTTATTCCTTTCATATTTTAATTTAAACCTATGGCACTGGCCCGGCAAGACAATGCTTCACACTGATCCTCTGTCCAGGAGGCCAGATCATGAGGAGGGGGTAAGCAGTGACAATGTTGGACAGACACTGCTGAAACTGGAGTTTTTTGCCATCAAGGTCATACAAACTGCCCATGCCTCCGAAGTTGATGATAAACAACTACTGGAAAAGATCAAAAAGGCGCTCGAAGATGATGCAATGACCAAGGACTACAAGGCACTGCTTGATAGTGGCCCACGGGAGTTTGGAAAACCACTGCAGGAATGGAACTTCGAGAACGGCCTACTGCTCTACAGAGGAAAGGTTTACATCTCAAAGGACCAGTAACTACGACTGGAGCTGCTCAAACTCCATTACGGCACCACACTCGCAGGGCACCCTAGCTGATGGAAGACCCAGAAGCTTATCAGCCACAACTACTAGTGGCCTGGAATGTCAGTCAATGTCAAGAAGTATGCCAAGGGGTGCAACACATGCCAAAGGAACAAGGCCTCACGCAGCCCTCGCTTCAGACTGTTGCAGCCAAATGAAGTCCTGGCTGGACTATGGGAGATCTAGAGCATCGACCTCATCACTCAACTTCCCGAGTCCTGCGATAGACACGGCAATGTTTACATGGTCATTGCAGTAGTAGTAGACCGGTTGACCAAGCAAGCCCACTTCTTTACATGTGATGACCACTTCTCAGCCTCGGATGTGGCAGAACTCGTGTACGAACATATACTCAAACACCACGGCCTACCCCAACAAATCATCTCAGACCGAGGAACACAGTTTGCTAGTGCGCTCTTCAAGGAGTTTTGTGGAAAGTTGGGTATCCGAGCCTCAATGTCGACTGCCTACCACCCCCAGACCGATGGCCAGACAGAACGAGTTAACCAGTCATTGGAACAGTACCTGCGGATCTTCACCGAACATCACCCAGACGATTGGGCCTCCCTCCTATCCACTGCGGAGTTTTCCTACAACAATGCTGCATATGAGTCCACTGGCTTATCACCCTTCTTTGTGGAATACGGATACCACCCCAAAATGGCCCCAGACATACAGAGAGAACTAGGCTTCCCAACCATTGAGGACATCTTCCAGTACCGAACGGAAGCCTGAGAACAGGCTCAAGCGTCCCTGACCCTCACTGTAGCACGTGCTCCTTTGACCGCACCAAGTCCCGCTTTGTACTATACATAGTGCGTACTGTACCCTACCCTCTGGTAATGTACACATCGCTATATTATGTGTTCTCATAGAGATATAGCATACTCTTACTTAGTGACTTGGTTGGAAATGGGCCAATTCTGGCAGATGACAATTGATGAGAAATGGGACTGATGAGATTGCTTGTATTGATGACTTTTATTGATGATGGATTAATAGTATATATTATCAAGGTCTGCCCGCCACTCTTTTTCATCGAAGGCTTCCTGGACCAGGATATCGAACTCTCTATCAGTGGGGTAGTGGTCGGCGATATAGTGGAGTTTGTTGAGTCGACGGATAGTGGTCGAGAGTTGGAAACTGTGTTACATTGACAATGTTGAGTCCTTCAATGCAGAGGGCAAAGAACAGAGTTGTAACACCACGGTCGGGGTCTGGTTCCATTGGTATGGCAGGGGTATCCGGGAGGAGGTGGGACGCCTTCTAGTTGTAGCATGGGAAAGAAGAGGTATAGTTGTTAGGATGCAGTAATCATGCTTACTCATCCTTCAGGAGTTGGTCCCTGAACTGCCATAAGACCCCTCAATGTACTGTGCATTGTATGAATGCGGTAGTGACATGGAGCTACAGTTACACTAATCTACACTAATAAACTGGTGTCTCTACTGAACCCAAGACCGGATAGCTCAGTGGTAGAGCATCTAGGTGCAAACCAGAAGGTCCTGGGTTCAATCCCCGGTCTGGTCACTTTTCTACCGCTAATAATAGTGGCTTGTCGGATGTAAGGTCATCGAGGGAGAGGACGCTCAGTGAATCTGGGATTGGAGGTGTTTGGCGGCGAGAGGAGGAGTCGTTGATCCAGCAAGTGAAGTAATCATTCCATCTAGCCTGAAGGGATTCCGTGTCACTGTCAGAGATGTAACTGACATCTGAGACTGATGATGACGGGGTACTGATCAATAAAGAACAAATCGACGGTGTCAGAGACTCGACTGTTCGACCTTCAAAGATGGTGAGTAGGGAAGATGGAGGTTCCAGGTTCTGAGAGGGCAACAGAGTTGGTGGATGGGTGGCGATGCTCCGGTGACTGATGAGTGGGATGTTTTCCTTGTTGGAGTCATCGACAGGTGAGTCGAGACTGTTGGTCATGGCTTTAGTCAGCTCCTTGCCATTGTGAGCCAGGGGGCTTGCGGAGTTGACTGGCAGAACTGTGAGATTCTTGGGATCAACTGTCGGTTGGCTGGCAGGGAGTGTCTATAGTTTATATATTAGCGACACAATTTCTTGAATTTGATCATGAAGGAGTACCCAAGGGTTATCGTTCAGCGGATGGAGTATGGAGATCTGGATTGCAAAGTCGAACTCGATATCCCACTTGGTACCGTCTTGCTTGGCGAAGAACTGAGCAGAGGGACCGTTGTGTAGTTCGATGGTGTCGTCGTGTTGAAGTCGGCGCTGTAGCGCGCGCTCCTTTGACCGCGCCAAGTCCCGCTTCGTATCATACATAGTGCGTACTATATCCTACCCTCCAGTATTTTCCACATCACTAGATTCTGTGTTCTCATCGAGATATAGCATACTCTTACTCAGTGACTCGGTTTAGTGTAGATCTGATCCCCTCCCTAGAGTGGACTCTACCTTACTCATTTCTCGTCCTTTCAGCGCCAGACCAGCGCCAGTTAGTGTAGGGTCATGTGAGCTACCTAGCACGTGCTCAGTGCGCTGTCACCTCGCCTTCGTCGAGCTCTGTTGTTCTTAGACTTCTTAGAGCTCGACTTAGGTGAGTAGTTTAGTTTCCTGTTAATGATAGACTTCTTAGAGCTCGACTTAGGCCATTGTGACTGCTCTGAGGCGCACTGCAGCTAACAGGTTATGAGCCCTGCGCTCTGACTGCCTCAAGACGTCCATCCCTGCCTGTCCAATCGCTCTACAGCCTCCCCTGGCTCCCATTTCATCTCTGCATCCTCTGCTTGTCTCAACCTTCGCTCTGGGACTCTCTCTCCATCTTTCTTCGCTCCTGCTCTCGGTTTTCGTCCCCTCACTTCGTCGTTTCGCCTGCTCGTCGCCTGCCACGTCACTACCCCTCCACTATGGCGCCAGCTGCTGCAACCTTCCCCAAGCTCTCCAATCGCAACTACCAGCAATGGCGACTCGACATGGAGGCCAGGCTTCGCATCCTGGGTGCCCTGCGCATCATCAAGGGTACTGAGACCAGGCACACCTTCGTCGCACCCCTGGATGCTGAAGAACGTCGCGATTTGCGCGATTTTGACAACAGGATGGATTTGGCAGCTGGGGAGCTATGGAGTTGTGTGGAGAGGGAGCAGCAGACACATCTGGAGGCCATCAGGGACGACCCTGTGGCCATGTGGGCGAAGCTGGAGTCTGTGCACATGCAGAAGCGACCAGGTACGAGATTTAACACCTACAACGCGCTCCTGAGCCTCTGCAAGAGTGAGGACAAGTCCCTGTCCTCCCTGTCAATGTGAGCAGTCCAGCTCAAGTCAGACATGAGGGCTCTTCGCCCTGCCACCTTCTCCATCACCCAGCTCGACGATGAGCTCGTCCTCATGGCCCTCATCCGTGCCCTGCCTGCGGAGTACACCTCCCTTCGCCAGACCCTGCTCCTCGACGACTCCCTCACACTGGACAAGCTCCAGGAGATGTTCATTGCACTCGAAAACCAGCCTGGTGCCTCGTCGTCGACCCCAGCCCTCTCCAATGTCGCGTCGCAGGTCTCCTGCACATTCTGCGGTCGCCCCAACCACTCCGAGGACCAGTGCTTCAGCAAATGCAATGCCAGTGCGAAGGCAAAGGACAGGATGCTGCAGCACACGCAGTTTCGCTCCCAGCGCAACCAGCACAAGCAGGAAGCGTCCGAGGCCTCCAGCGCGTCGAACACCACGTCTGGGACGCAGTCCAAACTCCAGGAGTCCGCTGGGGCGGCTACTGTGAGTGCTGGTTGCGCCTCTGCCCTCCTCTCTGCTTCAGATCGCTCCTCCTGGCTCTCGACTCCTGCTGCTGCTAACTGGAACACCGACACAGGTGCTTCTGCACACATAACGCCCCACCGCCACTGGTTTCGCTCCTACTCGCCCCACACCATCCCCATTCGCCTCGCCAACTCGCACATCGTCTACTCGGCGGGTTTAGGGTCTGTGGTGTTCCAGCCTGAGGAGAGGGGCGGCGTTTTACCACCTGCTGTTGTGCTGCACGACGTCCTGCATGTCCCTGCCCTTGCCAGCAACCTGCTGTCTGTTTTCCACCTCACACGCGAGAAGGGCTACACTGTCGAGTTGCGCGCGTCCTCTGCGCTGTTCCACCACCAGGGGGAGCTGCGCTTTGAGGCCCTGGTCAACGCGCACAATGTGGGCTACCTCCTTGGTCGCACTCTCCCCCAATCGACGACTGCGCTCTCTGCGTCGACCACCTGCAACGAGGACCTCGCACTGTGGCACCAGCGCTGCTCGCACGTCAACCTCGACGACCTATGCTCTGCGATCCGCAAGGAGCTCGTCCAGGGCCTCAGAATTCGTTCCCAGCGCACACCTGACGCGATCTGCGAGCCCTGCCTTGCTGGCAAGCTCAATCGTCACCCCATTCCTCGCTTCGCCTCCAGGAGGTTCGTCTGCCTTGCCCTCGTCCACACTGACCTCAAGGGCAAGCTCCCTGTCCGCACACCTGAGGGCTACCAGTACTGGATGGTGTTTGTCGACGACTCGACGCGTTTCTGGGCCATGGCTTACCTCAAGCTCAAGAGCGACGCCTTTGTTGCGTTCAAGGCATTCAAAGTGTATGCTGAGAACTGCCTGGGCCTGCGCATCAAGGCCACGCGCGACGATAAGGGCGGCGAGTACATGGGCCAGGAGTTCATCGACTTCTGCGCAGAACACGGCATCCACAGGCAGCACACAGAACCAGATGAGCCCCACCAGAACGGCGTCGCAGAGCGAGCGAACAGGACGACGTCTGAGGGTGCCACTGCTCTCCTTGCCCAGGCAAAGCTCCCTCCTTCGTTCTGGGGCCACGCTGTCTCCACCTTCGTCCACACACGCAACTGCATGCCCACCTCTGCACTTGATGGCGGCATCCCCTACACCGCTTGGAAGGGCGATGGGCGCAAGCCTGATGTCTCCTACTTCCGCGTCTTTGGGTGCCTGGCCTACGTCCTTATCCGCAAGAAGGACCGCAAGGCGCTGCAACCCCACACGAGGAAGTGCATCTTCATCGGCTACCCGGAGGGCACAAAGGCCTGGCGATTCTGGGACCCTGCTGCGCAGAAGGTGATCATCTCGTCGCATGCTGTCTTTGACGAACAGTGCTTCCCTGGCAACTCGCCCTTCATCAATGTCTTTGGCCTGCCCCTCGACGATGTCGACGTCCCTGGCCCAGACGCGGACGCACCAGCTCAGGCCGATGCTCCAGATGTGCCAGAGCTGCACGATCAGGGGGGAGACGACGACTGGGATGATCCTGCACCTCCTGCACTTCCTGCGCCGCAAATCGCGCCACCACCAGCTGCACCACCGCGTCAGCAGTCCCCACAGCGCTCTCCATCTCCTCCTGCGCCTCCTGCGCCTCAGCCTCCTCGTGTGCAAGCCCCTGCGCTGCCCCAGGCTCCTCCACGCGCTCCAGCGATCGCACATGCGCCTCCACCACCGCCTCCTGCACCAGCAGTTCGTCCTCAAGCACCATCTGTGCACCACCAGGCCCAAGGCGAAGGCGGCTTCAGACCATACCCTGCACTTGCTCGCAAACAGCTCCCTTCGCGCTCTACTCGCTTCCAGGGTTCGCTCAACAACAGAGAGCTGGAACGCCAGAACCTCGTCCCACAGCGTCTTCGCATTCGCTCTGCATCGCCCGCTCCACCTGCTCCTCCTCCAGCTCCTGAACGCGACTCATCGCCAGACCCTCTCATCGACGCGCCAGTCGACGAGCCAGCTCCTCCTCCTCGTGCCAATCGCTTCGCCCCTCGTTCCATGTCGCCCCCACCAAGTCCCACGTCCTCAGACGACAAACTCGACTGCATAGGTCGCAGCAACGGCAGCGACGAAGAGGCACTCCATGCGATGCTCGCTGGCATCGAGGACGTCTACTCTGGCCAGCATTACGACTACCTGACCTACGACGAGGCCCTCGAGGTCGCATTTGAGTCTGTGGTCGAGCATGCGTCGAAGGCGAACCAGGAGCACATGGGTGAGCCCCGGTCGATCACTGAGGTCATGGAACTCGATGCAGATGAGCGTGCCATGTGGCTCAAGGCTGCTCAGGACGAGATCCAGTCCCTTGTCGAGAACGGCACCTTCGAGCTCATCCTCCTCCCTCCAGGTCGCAAGGCCATTGGCTCCCGCTGGGTGTTCCGTGTCAAGCGCAATGCAGACGGCTCGATCGAACGCTACAAGGGCCGTCTCGTCGCAAAGGGCTTCTCCCAGCGTCCTGGCTTCGAGTACAACGAGACCTTCGCCCCTACGCCGAAGTGGGTGTCGATTCGAGCCATCCTTGCCCTCGCTGGCCTGGAGGACCTCGAGCTCGAGTCTGTGGACATCTCCTCTGCCTACCTCAATGGCGAGCTCAAGGAGGAGGTCTACATGCGCCAGCCTGAGGGCTTCGAGGAGAAGACTCCTGAGTGGGTGTGGCGCCTTCGCAAGGCTCTCTATGGCCTCAAGCAGGCTGGCCGCTGCTGGCATGAGAAGCTCGACAAGGTGCTTGGCAAGCTGGGCTTTGAGCGACTGACCTGCGAGCACAGTGTCTGGATCTACCTGCGCGATGGTGTGCGTCTCATCATCCCTGTATTCGTCGACGACATCACCATTGCTGGCAAGGACAAGGCTGCGATCCAGCGCGTCAAGGATGACCTGTGCAAGCACTTCAAGCTGCGCGACCTGGGGCCCACGTCGTGGCTCCTCGGTGTCCAGATTGTGCGCGACCGCTCCAAGCGTTCCCTGTCGATCTCACAGCGCCAGTATGCCCTGGACATCCTCGAGCGATATGGCTTCTCCAACTGCGACCCAGTCAGCACCCCCATGGACCCTGGCCTCCGTCTCAGCGCAGACATGGCCCCAACGTCGAAGGCAGACATCCGCGAGATGCAGGACATTCCCTATGGCCAAGCAGTTGGTTCCCTCTTCTACCTCGCTGTTGCAACGCGCCCAGACATTGCTCGCACTGTTGGCAACCTCGCACGCTTCTCCCAGAACCCTGGCATGACGCACTGGAAGGCAGTCAAGCACCTGTTCCGCTACATCAAGGGCACACTCGACTACAAGCTCACCTACTCCCCCTCGCCTGAGCCAGAGCTCTTCACCTCCTTCACCGACGCAGACCACGCTGGCTGCCCTGACACTGGTCACTCGACCTCTGGCTATGTGATCAAGATGGGCACAGGTGCGATTTCCTGGTCGAGTCGTCTGCAGTCCCTCGTCGCTCTGTCCACCACAGAGGCGGAGTTCATCGCTGCTGTCTCGTGTGGCCAGGAGATGCTCTGGTTGCGCAATCTGTTCACTGAGTTTGGCTTCGACATCTCCTCTGCCTCCAAGCTCCGCATCGACAACCTCTCTGCGCTGTCCGTGGCGAAGAACCCTGAGCACCATGGGCGCATGAAGCACCTCGATCTGCGCTTCTACTGGCTGCGAGACGAGGTGGCCAAGGGCCGCATTGAGGTCGTCCATTTGCGCACCTCAGACATGCCAGCAGACATCCTCACGAAGTCGCTGCCCAGGCCAAAGGTGCTTGAGATGGTGAAGATGCTTGGGCTGGGGACTTGACTCGTCAGGGGGGAGTGTTGAAGCGCGCGCTCCTTTGACCGCGCCAAGTCCCGCTTCGTACCATACATACTGCGTACTGTACCCTATCCTCTGGTATTTTCCACATCGCTAGATTCTGCGTTCTCAGAGACTTCTTAGAGCTCGACTTAGGCCATTGTGACCGCTCTGAGGCGCACTGCAGCCAACAGTCCCATCCCTCGCTTCGCCTCCAGGAGGTTCGTCCGCCTTGCCCTCGTCCACACTGACCTCAAGGGCAAGCTCCCCGTCCGCACTGCTGAGGGCTACCAGTACTGGATGGTCTTTATCGAAGATGCAATGCGCTTATGGGCCATGGCTGTTGTCTGCAGTGGGCCTCAGAGCAGTCACAATGGCCTAAGTCGAGCTCTAAGAAGTCTATCATTAACAGGAAACTAAACTACTCACCTAAGTCGAGCTCTAAGAAGTCTAAGGACAACAGAGCTCGACGATGGCGAGATGACAGCGCACTGAGCACGTGCTAGGTAGCTCACATGACCCTACACTAACTGGCGCCATTGTGGTGCTGAAAAGACGAGAGAGTAAGGTAGAGCCCACTCTAGGGAGAGGATGAGATCTACACTAAACCGAGTCACTAAGTAAGAGTATGGTATATCTCCATAAAAACGCAGAATCTAGCGATGTGGTAATTACCAGAGGGTAGGGTACAGTACGCACTATGTAGGGTACAAAGCAGGACTTGGCATAGTCAAAGGAGTGCGCGCTACAGCACCGACTTCAACACATTCTTCACCATCTTCTTTGTCCTCCCTTTTATCACTTGCTTCACCATGGTGGATCCACAGCACCAGTTCAGGTAGAAAGCGAGGATGGCATCGTTGATTGTGTAACTGGAGCATACTCTGTTTGGCCTGTGGCAGATGCCTGACTCTGGTATATTGCTTCTGCAACCCTGATGACAAAATGTGAATAAACTGCATGCATTATCACTGGAAGACACACTTACCAAGATCTGATTAGTCTCCTTGCTCTTCTCAAGTGCTTTAAAGAAGAGTCTTGATGTGGTATAGGCCAGAATGACGAATTTGGACTGCGACACATTTGACAGCACACCGCAATTCTTCACCGCAATTCTTCATGAGAGTGCTTTCAAAGAACCGCTGCCCTTAAAGAATGTGGAGAATAGAGGAAAGTGGGACAATTGTCTAATAAACTTGAAGATCATTGGAGGGTGGGCTTATCACTGCTTTTGAAAAGTCAACTTCTCAAACTCCATGAGAGGCATCTTTGGAACATCGCTGTCAGACTGTGGTGCACCAAGAATGACAGAGTTGATAGGCATGCCAGCTAGAGCAGGAACATCCTCATCATTGGGCTGCAGCACAGGCACAGCAGCTGAGGCCACATTGAGCAGGATATCTTCTTTGCTGTCCTCTTCTTCTCTGTCCTCCTCCTCATCTTCAGTGCCTTGGAAGGTGTGGATAGGAGGAGCCAGTGGCATAGCCATGGCGACTGGGGCACCATCAAGCACAGTGCTCATAGTGTTCTCATAGTTTTCTCGCAGTGCACGCTTCAATGAATGGTGCCTCAGTCATGAAGGTCAAAAGATGGACTTACAATGGATGTTGAGGCTATATTGTTGAATCTATATAGCTTCTACATGTTCCACCCCCCTGATTATCAAGGTGGTTTAGAATTCAACAATGGGGGCTTCTACAGTAATCATGAGAAAATTGCAATCTGACAAGAGTATCCTGGTGAGGGAGGACTGTCATATTAGAGTACAGTTAGTGGTTAGTAATGAATACTGATTTGTAATTGGGTGATTGCACGTACTGGGGAGTTGTAGGTGATGATACCTCTTATTTCATCTTTCAAAAGCAAGGAGTAGAACTGCGCATAAAGCCCTTGGCACTCTAATGAATATCAAAACTCCATTGCCTTGACGAGTGCCTCTTAAACCATTCTTGAATCTGAAACCACAGGCCAAAGGGAAGGGCCATGAATGCAGAAATGTTGGATCAGAACTAAACTTTAGAACTACAGGAGGGCAAGGAGTGTAAGTTAAACATAGCGAAAAATGATTCAAATATAGATGCAGAGGTCATGTCAGCCACGATGGTGGATGTGGGGCACAGAGCAGAGCAAAGATAGGAGTTGTCACTGAAAGCGAGGTTGAGGAAGATTGTGGGCATCTACACCCTTAATATGCACCTGGTGTCTCAAGTTGAGTACTTCAAGACAGTGCAGATGCTTATTAACCACTTACCGCTACTAAATAACATCCGAGTAATGGCATGAGGAGGGGCGTAAGAAGCTGGGGCACACATGCAGGCATGGGGCAAGGACAGAAGGTCTTCTGCTAAAAACAAAAAGGCCAGAAGCTTAAATGCACTATTTTAGCTGCCTTAGGTATTCTATGTTCTCTAACATAGGACTCACACATCTGTATGACTTAAATCAATTTATGGATCATCACATCTTGCCAACAGTCCAATACATATCTGGGGCATTTGTCATTGTGAGGGCTGCGGCTCTCTCAATGTCGATTGAAGCATGATTTTTCCCTTGAATTGACATTATTAGAGGCCAGTCTGAGTCCCCAATTGCGGATGCATCTGGAGATGCCTTAAGCTATACAAAACCTTTCTCATCATAAAGTCCGGTAGGAGTCCAGCATGTCAGGGAGAAGTCCAGTGTAACGCTCATGGGGAACCTGCGCGCATACGGAAAGGTAGCGTGGAGAAGGCCGGGCCGCGAACAAAGGGTGCGAGTGGGCTCAGGGTGTGTCACGAGTCGAAGGTGAGAGGAGGAAGAGGAAAGGGAATAAACACACTACCCAGAGATATGGGCAACGAGCCTAGAGGCGACGGGCGTATAGAATACGACTGGCAACGGAAGTCAACTGTAGAGACGAATCAAGGCGAGGAAGTATGCAGCTTCGACAACGGCTGCGAGACTAGCTGCGACGGATTTCTGCGCGCGGGCTCCTGCGATTCTGCGGGCGAGCGATGAGCGAGTGAAATCTGTGCAGGGAAACGTAATCTGCCGTCTGGAATTCCCGAACTTCCTACTAAGTACATGGTGGGAACTAGACACTACACAACACTACACACGGACCCGGCATGGACACTGCACGGTCCTAAACACCGCCTCATCCTCATGCACTCTGCGTGCACAGTCAGTGAGCCAATTGGGTCGCCGGAGTGTGGTCATGCTGATTCTCGCGTTCGTACATGGCAGAGAGCCATACGGCGCGGCTGTGCAGGTGACCATATGGGTCCACGCGCCCGCGTGCGTCTCCGTGCTGAGCCCGCCGGGGCCTGGATACATCGAACGGACGTGCGTGCTGACGTGCGTATCTTGCGGTCTTGGCCTCCTACGGAACCACCCTCGATCTGGACCTAAATGGGGCTCATCCGTAATCGAGCGCGCACCCACTATGGGCCTGCCGAGTGCACAGACTGAGCTCGAGGCGGACTGCGGGCTCGACCAATCATACCTGAAGCAGCTGTGTAAGCCGGTGCACTGTCGAACCTGAAACCGGGAGATGGACGATTCGTAGGGGAAAGTTGGTGTTGCATGAGCTTGTGCGCAATTGGAGGCCACCTCCGTGGTACGAGGGGATGGCGCGCGAGCCAGGAGCGGTGCGGAAGCACGAAAACAGAGTCAGGCCAAAGCCGAACCCTTACACCGGCAGAACTTGGTCCATTGGACCTTGGTGTGCTCATCAGCTGTCCCACCCTCACAATGCCAAACAGTCAAAAACATCTGAGCAACAATGCTTGAAGTTGCAGACTGGGTCTAAATGGGAGAGGGTGGCACTGCTATCAGAGGCAGGTGGGGACATGGATTTACTGCCTCCGCACATATGTGGGGGTACAGGGTGGGGGATCATTGAGAGAAAACTAAGCAAGTACAAATTGTATAGCAGGGCGGTGACTGCCAGGAAAGGAGGAATTGACCGTACTCGGGAATGGACTGATGAGGTGCAGGCACAGGGGAACTATGTTATAGACATCTGAAGCATGCAATAAAATGACCAATATTCAGATGGTGGGTACACAACACGGTCCAGGGCCAGACAACAGTGATGGGACAAGGGGATGGGCTAGAACTTGAAGGCCAAACAGGGCACCAAGGCTTCTGGCCAGGCCAGTTCTCCAGGTGCAGCAGATCACACTGTGGCACTATGGCTGATGGACTTATTGAAGTAGGGGATGGGGGTGAGCCTCCACATCTGCTGTCTGTGTTGATGGCAGTGGACCTTAGTGTTGGCTGCAGTGCGCCTCAGAGTGGTCACAATGGCCTAAGTCGAGCTCTAAGAAGTCTATCATTAATAGGAAACTAAACTACTCACCTAAGTCGAGCTCTAAGAAGTCTAAGGACAACAGAGCTCGACGATGGCGAGATGACAGCGCACTGAGCACGTGCTAGGTAGCTCACATGACCCTACACTGGCGCCGTTCTGGCGCCGCAAGGACGAGAAATGAGTAAGGTAGAGTCCACTCTAGGGAGGAGATGAGATCTACACTAAACTGAGTCACTAAGTAAGAGTATGCTATATCTCAATGAGAACGCAGAATCTAGTGATGTGAAAATTACCAGAGGGTAGGGTACAGTATGCACTATGTATGGTACGAAGCGGGACCTGGTGCGGTCAAAGGAGCATGTGCTACAGCGCTGACTTCAACAATGGTATACCTCAAGCTCGAGAGTGACACGTTTGCTGCGTTCAAGGCATACAAGGCTTATTGAGAACTGCCTGGGCCTGCGCATCAAGGCCACACGCGACGACAAGGGGGGCGAGTACATGGGCCAGGAGTTCATCGACTTCTGTGCAGAACACGGCATCCACAGGCAGCACACAGAACCAGATGAGCCCCACCAGAATGGCATCACAGAGCGAGCGAACAGGACGACGTCAGAGGGCGCCACCGCTCTCCTTGCGCAGGCAAAGCTCCCTCCTTCATTCTGGGGCCACGCCGTCTCCACCTTCGTCCACACGCGCAACCGCATGCCCACCTCTACACTTGATGGTGGCATCCCCTACACCGCTTGGAAGGGCGATGGGCGCAAGCCTGACGTGTCCTACTTCCGCGTCTTTGGGTGCCTGGCCTATGTTCTTATTCGCAAGAAGGACTGCAAAGTGCTGCAGCCCCACACCAGGAAGTGCATCTTCATTGGCTACCCTGAGGGCACAAAGGCCTGGCGATTCTGGGACCCTGCTGCGAAGAAGGTGATCATCTCATTGCATGCTGTCTTTGACGAACAGTGCTTCCCTGGCAACTCGCCCTCTATCAACAACGTCTTTGGCCTGCCCATCAATGACGTGGATGTCCCTGGTCCAGATGCGGATGCCCCACCTCAGGATGATGCTCCAGATGTGCCAGAGCTGCACAATCAGGGGGGAGACGATGACTGGGATGATCCTGCACCTCCTGCACCTCCTGTCCTGCAAATCACACCTCCACCAGCTGCACCACTGCGTCAGCAGTCCCCACAGCATTCTCTATCCCCACCTGCGCCTCCTGCACCTCAACCTTCTCATGTGCAAGCCCCTGCACCTCTGCCAGCTCCCACGTGTGCTCCAGCAATCGCTCATGCGCCTCCACCACCGCCTCCTGCATTAGCAGTTCGTCCTTGAGCACCATCTGTGCACCAGTAGGCCCAAGGCGAAGGCGGCTTCTGACTGTACCCTGCACTCACTCGCAAACAGCTCCCTTCGCACTCTACTCACTATCTGGGTTCGCTCAACAACAGAGAGCTGGAACGCCAGAACCTCGTCCCATAATCTCTTCGCATTCGCTTTGCATTGCACGCTCCACCTGCCACATCGCTAGAACCACTACAGCGCGACTCCTCCTTGCCAGACCTAGTGTTGCAGGGTCCGGTCCTAGGACTGGTCCAGGACCACCCAAAGGACTGGACCGGCATAGGTTAGGACCGCCCCAAGGACCGGACTGCCCTCAGTCCCGTCCTTGGTCCCAGTCCCAGTCCTATGTCAGGGTATCTCTTCAAGGAGACTGGATAGGACCAGTCTGGACTGGTCCTTTCAAGTGCAAAGGACCAGGACTGGTCTTTGGCAGTCATTTGTTATCTTATCACACACCAGCATGCACAATCAAGATTCAATTATGGCAATAACTGTATAGTTGCAGAATGTGTGGCTAGCGGCACGGCGGCGGGATACAATGACATACTAGTTGGAGAGACAGGCGCCCTACAGCATCAACAGACTGAGACGATGACACAACACCGAGCTGGGATAGCGAAGACACAATGGGGGCCAACACACGTACCAAATGCAAGCGAGTGCCAGAGAGCTCCGACTCGGGGGGCGACAGTGACAGCGAGGTCATCATAGTCGATAAGAAGAAGCCGAAGGTCACGGAAAAGGGAGCTGCCAGTGCGAAGAGTGGCACGAAGACGACGAAGGGGCAAGCAAAGGCCGATGGTGAGAAGAACCCAGGGAGGGCTCCAAAGGCAAAGATGGGAGCAGGTAAGCATGCCCACAAGGACGAGGATGGGAGCGATGATGAAGGATCAACGGTGGACGATGAGCGTGAGCCGGCTGATGGTGATAAGTCAACCAAGGGGGAAGGGGCAAAGGGAGGGGAGGAGAACGCTATTGAGGTACGTCGATATGTCAGTATCTGAGCAAGACGAATGTAAATATAACATACCTTGTGCTCAGCTACCCTCTGATAATGACAACGAAATCAGCCTCCTCAGCGAAACGGAGATGAAGGTCGACCAGGCTCGAGACCTTCGAACAATCTTCACTGACTGAGAGAGGAAGAAAGTGCAGTGCGAGGGGAAGAAAAGGCTGGAGCGAGGAAGATGGTGCACGATCTGCTGGTGTGTGCAACATTAGCTCATGCATGGGTGGACACAATTGAATGGACTCAGCATAGCGATGATGAGGGCGTCAAGAAGCAGAAGGGACCAATCCCAGGCTGGTACCATGGGGACAACTCAATATGCCATCGCTACATCCGGGCGGCACACTACAAGGAGTACGTAAAGTGTTGCCAAGAACAGAGGATCGAGGAGAATTGGTTGTGTGTGCCAAAGAAAATACTTGCCGCGAGGGAGGCAGAGCAGGAAGCAGCAAAGGGCAAGAATGGGGCGCAGACGACGCTTGACGGGATCATGGAGAAGGTTCGAGGCCCGACCGAGTTCTCCTGGGAGGGAATCCTGCAGGCTGTGACTGAGCACGTCGTCTGCAGTAACCAAGTACGTCATCGCCGCGTTCCATGGGATTTGTCACACCCTCCCATTTACGGTGACTTCTTCCGCAGGCACTCGCGCTCGCCGACGACATCTCCTTCTACAACTGCTTAGTTACAATGCGGCCGAAGATGAAGAAAAGTGAGCTCCCGAGCCGGGAGAGCGTCCGGACGAAGATCATCAACTGTTTCATCGAGTTCATGAAACAGCTCAAGGCAGACATCGAAGCAGCCCCAGGGAAGATCTCAACAATGTGGGACACGTGGACAGCACCTCACACGTCCGACCCCTTCATGGGAATGCTCATCCAATAGATTGAGATCTGAGAGGACGGTACGTGGGCGTTTCGGGATGACATTGCCACTTTCTGCAAGATCCTCGGCAAACACGATGGTGCCAACCTCGGACACCTCTTTGTGGGCTGCCTAGACCGAGTAGGAGCGACGTCGAAGACGCATAGCAAGGTACGCAGAGCCCGCTTGCATTTGTGCATCATTGTACTAACACATCGCCCACATAGCTAGGCCACATTACCAACAACAATGCAACAAACAATCAGACAGCGGCCGACGAAATGGAGGCTCGGCTTGCACGACGTGGCATGCAGGAGGACTGGAGCGCGATTCAGAACAAATTAGGATACGTCATTGAGATGTTCTGGGTAGCGTGCGAGTCATGATTCCGGCTGTGTCATAGGTGCTTCGGCCACATTGTCCAGCTGGTGATCGAGGATTTCATGGGAGCTATCACCCAGATAGCTATGGCGGAGACGAAGCAGGCGATATGGGACTATGATCCACAAGATCCAGCAAGCCTCCTCAATGGCGGTCTTGACGTCATCGTGGTTATCCGCACGCTCGCGGTCAAGGTACGCACATCTCATGTGCTCATATGCTGTCCATTTGGGGATGTGCGGTGCCATCAGAATCATCGTGGAACCATTTCCGCTGATGGCAACCGCCGATGCCACATCCCACTCATTGTCCTCGGCGGGACATGTGCCTGAACGCACAGTAGCAACCAACTGACCTTCACCTCCAGATTCAAGCCTCTGGACAGTGGAAGCAGCTGTTCCAGCAACTCTAGCTCGATGCAAACATTGAGGGGCTCAAGAAACTGCTCGTCATTCCCCTACACAACACTACACGTTGGGGCACCGCCCTCAAAATGCTCAAACACTTGAACTACTTGGATACCATATATGGCCGCATCTCGATCATCAGCTAATCCGCTGACCCCCACGACAGCGAATCAATGAATTCATTGCGGTCGCAGACCTCCGATTTGGGCCCATCACCACCATCCGCCGCGCTGGACACCTGATCAAGCACATCCCATGGGCCGCATTCAAGCTTTCAGACCTGGACTGGAAGCGCATCCAGTTGTGCATCGAAATCCTCAAGGTTAGTCTCCCGACAAAGGCATTCCATCTACTTTACTAACCAGATGCACGCACGGGTGACGGCGCTCATGTCACAGGATGCCGATGTATATCATCAGATCTGTTCAAGCATGTGCGTTCCAACCTTACACCAGGTGATTCCCACGATTGAGAGCCTCTCGTCCAAGTGGGAGCAGAAGCTCGGCAACTCGAAGTACCGGCTTTTCCACGGCGCGCTCAAGTGTGGCCTGGAAAAACTGACGAAATATTATAAAAAACTCGACAATTCGGACGTATATGTCCTCGCACTGTGTAAGTCCGGTTTTATTCACGTGTTTGCACTCGCTAATCGGACATGACTAGTCATCCATCTGTACTACAAGCTGGAGTACATAGAGGAGCAGTGGGGAGGCGAGGAGGATTACGAAGCCGAGCTCGCCGCCGGTGATCTAAATGCTCGCAACTGGCAGAAGTATGCGCACGATATCATCGAGAAGGCTGTAAGTAAACCTCGCTCTGATCTCATGCTGGAACTGAGATATCTGCCACGACAGATGGCGAAGTACTGGCCGCTTTGGCTTATAAAGACTGCGCTACCGGCTGGCTCTGCTGATGACCCTGCCAAGAACCGACCCAACTGCGCACCTCGGCCGCAGCCCTGGAAGATGACTACAATCACATGCGCAAGGAGCGCCGCAAGGCCATTGCCAACTAAGGAGGATGGAAGTCTGAACTGCAGCGCTACCTTGACGACCCCACAGACGACGTGACGAAGCGCATTGATACTGTGGCCTACTGGCAGGTACGGTGAGCGGCACCTTTTCATATCAAAGATTTCTGAGACTTACTTCCTATTAGAATCACTCAACCACTTATCCGACCATTGCCCGCATGGCCATCGACATTCTGCCAATTGCTGGTGCATCCGTCGGCTCGGAATCCCTGTTCTTGTGCGCGAAGGAAGTCGCAACTGACAGGCGCTCTCTGCTCGATCCGGAGATCTTTGAGCAGATTGAGTGTCTGAAGTATCATCGGAAGGCCCGGATGGTGGATTTGGCGCGTGCAAATGAGGAGATGATCGAGGAGCTGGATCTCAATGCCTTTACTTACTTCGAGAACACGCAGGCACTTCTCGCTGATGATACTGAGGACGAGGAACTTAATACGTGGGGTAGTAGTGGTGTAGTGCAGTGTATTTCTAGTACAATCTATCAATAATATCTTGTTCTAGCCCAACATAGCCTGATAGTTGTATGCATAAGTAGTATAGGACCAGTCCAGGACTGAATAAGACTGGTCCGGACCAGTCTAGGACTGATTTCCGGTCCAGGACTAGTCCGGACTGAGGACAGGACCGTAGTCCTGGGTGGTCCTTTGAGGACTGCAGTCCTGGTCCCAGTCCTTTTGTTTGATGCCAGTCCTGTCCCTGATCCCAGTTCCAGTCCTCAGATTTTTTTGGAAAAGACTGGACTGGACTGGACCCTGCAACACTAGCCAGACCCTCTCATTGATGTGCCAATCAACGAGCCAGCTGCTCCTCCTCGTGCCAATCCCTTCGCCTCTTGCTCTATTTCTCCCCCACTGAGTCTCACATCCTCAGACGATGAACTCGACTGCCTGGGCCACAATGGCAGCAACAAAGAGGCACTCCATGTGATGCCGGCTGGCATCAAGAATGTCTACTCTGGCCAGCACTACAAATACCTGACCTACAATGAGGCCCTGGAGGTCGCATTCGAGTCTGTGGTTGAGCACACGTCTAAGGTGAACCAGGAGCACTTGGGTGAGCCCAGGTCCATTGCTGAGGTCATGGAACTCGACGCAGATAAGTGTGCCACCCAGGACGAGATATAGTCCTTTGTCGAGAATAGCACCTTTGAGCTTGTCCTCTTCCCTCCAGGTCGCAAGGCCATCGGCTCCCGCTGGGTGTTCCATGTCAAGTGCAATGCAGACAGTTTGATCGAGCGATACAAGGGCCGCCTTATCACAAAGGGCTCCTCCCAGCATCCTGGCTTCGAGTACAATAAGACCTTTGCCCCTACACCCAAGTGAGCATCGATTTATGCCATCCTCGCTCTCTCTGCACTAAGGACCTTGAGCTTGAGTCAGTGGACATCTCCTCTGCCTACCTCAATGGCGAGCTCAAGGAGGAGGTCTACATGTGCCAGCCTGAGGACTTCGAGGAGAAGACTCCTGAGTGGGTGTGGCGCCTTTGCAAGGCTCTCTATGGCCTCAAGCAGGCTGGCCGCTGCTGGCATGAGAAGCTCGATGAGGTGCTTGGCCAACTGGGCTTTGAGCGACTGACCTGCGAGCACAGTGTCTGGGTCTATCTGCATGATGGGTTGCGTCTCATCATCCCTGTCTTCATCGATGACACCACCATTGCTGGCAAAAACAAGGCTGCAATCTAGTGTGTCAAGGACGACCTGTACAAGCACTTCAAGCTGCGTGACCTGTGGCCCACATCCTGGCTCCTGGGTGTCCAGATTGTGCACAACTGCTCTAAGCATTTCCTGTTGATCTTGCAGCATCAGTATGCACTAAGGCTAAATGTGGGTCCACCTACAGGTTACCTGGACTCAAACCTACAGGTAATTGAACATCTGAACTCCCACCTGGATCCACATGGGTACTTGGTTGAAAGTGGGCCAATTCTGGCAGGTTACGATTTATGAAGAATGGAACCGATGAGATTGCTCATATTGATGACTTTGATTGACTGTAGATTAACAGTATATAAATCAACAACTCTGCAATGCACTGCATTGTAATAATGTTATGCTAGATGCGTAGCCTAAGATGATTATTTGTTCTTTATTATAGATTTGCTTGTGGAGTAGCCTATAAATACATTTAACTGAGATTGTATATCAAGGTGCCATAGCTTAGTGGTTAACATGTTCTTTGTGAACTTTTTGAGGTCGAGGGTTCGACTCCCATTCATCGCTATTTATCTATTTCAAGCTATTTGAAGGATTTTTTATAAGTGTTCAGGCCTAAGTGGCAGAGGCTATTGGAAAGAGCCCTTTGAACACTTTTTAATGGTGATAGTTTTATAGAATTAAAGTCACTATTAGCGGAGATAGTAGGCAAATAAAAAAATGCACAAATGCCTCGTATTAGGCGCTTAATCTATAAAATGAACACCACCAAGCCGCTTTAAACACTTTAAAATGCAAGTAATTCCGCATCATTCGACCTGATATTAACTGAGCTATAAGCCAAACAACAAAGTATACAACCATCGCCTATATTAATGTATACACTAGTAGTGCTATCTATTATATCTATTGCAGCTTGGTGTAAACAAAAAGACTAGCAGCATACCTCTTGTGCTTCAAAAGATCTGTGGAAGTCATATTAATAATGTTTCCAATATACTCTGTATCTTCCCCCATTTCAAATTCATCATTATACCACACTTCACTGGACTTGGCTACAATTTTGGCTACAAAGTGGTTTGGAGCAAAGTATATCTAGTGCCTTAGTTTCTTTTTTTGAATAATCTACTTCTCACATCATACTTATTGTTCTTTGTTGCATTGTATCTCGTCCTTTGTTCCTCAGTACAATAGCTCCTCATTGTCTATCATCGCTATTGTTCTGTTCCTATTGTTCTCTCATATCTATAGTTATCTATTGTTTCCAGTCTTCTATTATCCTCTATACATATATAAGAACCTGTACCTTGCTGCCTAGAGACCTCAGTTTTGACCTCTTGTCTCTAGGTAAGCCTTACTGTATTTTGCTTATTAGATACCTCGCTCAATACATCTTGTCTTCAGCCCTGATCATTGAGCCTTGCTCCGCTTTTGCTGCACAAGCACTTATCAATGCTCTTGCTCATCTTGTAAGTCTCCCTGGTCCCTACTCAATGGCCAGTTATAACAAAACCCACTTTGAACACTAATTTTCTCAACGTAAAAATCCTGGTTCTCTGATACACCCAGTAAAGGGCATGCTAGCTCATCAAGAGATAAGACCCAGCTAGACAGTATATATAGTTATGCAGACCATCCAGCCAGATATAAAGTTCAGCTATGAGCTTTTTAACTGCGACAACTTTATGCACTATTGGAGCTGAAATTACCACAGCTACTGATACCAGACTTGCCCTTCAATTGTTCCTCATTAAGATATTTAAATTATACTCATTTTAATTATGAGACCCAAAAGAGCTCTATATTGTCATTCATTATCACTACCTCTCTGTGTTGGAATTGGATAATTTGTGTACCTGCTACCTTTTTTTAAATATGATAGCCATTTTTCAGGCTTCCTCTCCAGAATTGAATAGTTATTCCACATTATTCATTGAAACTGTAGCAGGCTTCTGTCCTACCATCAAAAGTTGATAGGGCAGATATTTGAATGAAGCATCACCAGTGCAAGGCTGTGCGATTCAGATCTGACTGGACACAATCTGCGACCATTATACTCAACCAGTCCTAGATCCCCTTATTTTCTGATCCCACAAGTTTTGAGTGCGCTCTCCTAGTCCATGGGACTAAGATTGGGGCCTTAGTGAGGACTACCAGCAACTGACATTCTGGATCTAGGGGTGATGTGAGCAAGCAGTGACAGTGATTTTCACTAGTAGTGACAGTGATTGTCACCAGCAGTGTACTATTGACATCACAGATCTGGGGATGTTGCTCCAGTGTTATTCTTCCTCCTCTCTAATGCTCAGGCTGCAAAATTATTCATTAATAATGTTAATGACTTGCACTATATACACTCATGTATCTCATACCATTGCTCTCAGTTCATGACAGGATAGTCAAGGAGCATCTTCGGAAGAACTATTAAATAACAGAATCAACTTCTATCTTGTGTGTCCACATTTAAAAAAATCTTCAAACAGCTGGAAAGTAAACAAATAGTGATGAACGGGAGTCAAACCCTCGACCTCAAGAAAGTCACAAAGGACATGTTAATTGCTAAGCTATGGCACCTTGATATACAATCTCAGATAAATATATTTATAAGCTACTGCACAAGCAAATCTACTATAAAAAAACAAATAATCATCTTAGGCTATGCATCTAGCATAACATTATTACGATGCAGTGTATTGCAGAGTTGTTGATTTATATACTATTAATCTATGGTCAATCAAAGTTATCAATATGAGCAATCTCATGGGGTCCCATTCCTCATCAATCGTCACCTGCCAGAATTGGCCCACTTCTAATCAAATGCTAATCATATTAGCAAATCTGGAGAACACCTGAGAGAATAGGTTCCAGATTGAGACCAACAGGATCTGATGCTTACCTTCGCTAGCCACTACCTCACATCGAGTCGCGATGCTAGAGAAGAACCTATGGCTGATTTGACAGAGTTTATGGATCTATTCAATGTGTTCCATCCCTTGCTTTGCAGTGAGGTGCACACCAACGACAATGTAGTGGAGTACTGGGAGTGTTATAAGTATAGTGAAGGGTACATTGCTATCAATTATGTTAGTGTATGCTGCCTCTGCTAATGGCCAAAAACTTAGCTTTGATTATGATGCTGTCAAGCTATTCATGTTTACCCTCACCAGTCTAGTAGAAGTTCAAGTTAGCTTCATGATTGTGCGTATTGCACATCAAGAGTATGCTTTCATTCTCAAACTGCACACTATATGTCTGTTCAATCGCATGGTGGAATCGGTAAGTCATATCACATACATTCACATTACTAACATCAGTTACTTACCATGTTCAATGACTATAATCTATCTATCATATGTGTCCTCGCTAGCGGACAACTGTCTCCTTTGAAGAAGGTCAAGTGCAAGATCAGTTATGGATCAGTGTCATCATCAGATTCAGGAAGAGATGGTGAAGATAAGATGCCTAGCAAGGCAAGGAAGCATCTTTGTTTGTTGGAGAACAATAAGGCTGATGTTGAAATGAGAGGTATTAATTGATGTTAGGTCTTAGTCATCTGCCTGCCATCTGTTGACAAGTTTGCCATTGTCTACCAGTATACAATGCATCAGATTATAATACAATCCCATATCTGTCTACTATGTGAGATATCAAAACTTCCCAACTCCCAACTTGCCCTTCATCTTGCGCATCAACCACTGATACTTGCAAAGCATATACTCCACCATGATTGGATCAAATTGAATCAATGCCCACTCATTCTGCGTGAGATGTTCTTTAAGAAAGTCATAGATCCAGCAAAATGCCACAATGATATCATCCTTCGAAGGCATACCTGCAACCAGTTGCCCAGCTTGATGTAAGCCACTACAGGCACCAAACCCTTGCAGATCAGAAAGAATTTGACCCATGGTCCAGGCATCTAGAAGGGCAACTTAGCTGATATGTGTAAGATGGGCAGTCAACACATATTCTGGTAATTTACCCATCAATAATAGTGCCAGAGAGTTGAAGAGGGCAACTAGGAAGATGATAATGCTTGCAAACACCCTACTAAAGAAAATATTCAGGATAGAATAGAAACTGAGAGGAGACTTAGAGATTGGACAAGAGAGTGTCAGTTCTCAGAAAGGCAGATAAAAGTTGAGGTCTGTTTGTACCAGAGACTGAAGGGGTGTGGAATTGACTAGTTGTTTAGAATGGACAAGTAGTATAAGAGATTTGATGAATTGGGGTATTTTCAAGAGCTCTTAAATATAAAATGATTCTTCAGAGGCATGAGAGTTGGTGCAAAGAGCCTGATGCAATGATTAACAGGTAACAGACAATTTGTGTTCCTTCAATCAAAATCTGCATATTCAATGTATATTTATATATTGTGTCCCTTTATCTTCCTGTGCAATCCCTCTGTATTTTTAAAATAGTATATTAGTCTTTAGTGATGATAAAGCTAATAAACTATAACTTGCACCTGAAGATGTTTTTTTAGTTCTGTTGTAGCAAGAGGATGGGAGAGAGAAATTTATTATATTTAGACTTTCTGCTATTGTTTTAGAATTACAGCTAATGCTTTTTTTGTTCTTGCATTTTACAAGTTGTACATGTCCTCATGAGGTCCTCACCCTAGCTTTTATATAATACATAAGATATCTATTTATGCATACAATGCATTTGTAGTCTAAAAACTTTGCATTATGTATTATCTCATGTTCATTTAGCATTCACCACACTTTATTTTATAGAAGAGCATCTGCACATCTAAGAATATGCATGATGTAAACCACATTTATAAAGCATATATATTAGAGACTCCGGTTCTTCTAAGAACCAGTTATCATAGAGGGTGTGGCAGGTCGGGGCACATGCCGCATGTGTATCCGCGTATGCCCCAGATGTACCCGTGGACAGTCGAAATCATGTGCTGGTGGCGTAGGGGTTCACTTGAGCCCCGATCGTCCGTGTAGGTGGCGGCTTCCCCTGCACCCACACTGCATTTTATTGTTTAGCGTTGTGGGCTTTAAAGGCTCGTTTAGGTCGCAGTGTGGTAAGTGTGGTCACCATGTCTCACTCTCTGTCTTCCGCTGCTGAGCAAGAGCTTGCTTGCTTTGTCGCAGAAGTTTGGGCCCTATATTACGGCTATCAGCTGTGGCGGGTCCCGTACATTATCACCGACTTCCTGCTGCGGATGTCTGTGTTTCCTAGTGGCGCACTGCTTCGGCTCACTGATGCCTCTTTTCGGGCTGTCTTTGTCTACCTGTTGGAACAGCCGGCTTACAAGCGTGCCTCTCCCGCCATTCTGCGGTCATTTGCGTGTGACTACTCGAAACTCACCTGCACGTGGGCGTTGGAGGTCGCTCACGATTGTCTCGCCATGACAATTGATGCCCATTGTGCTGCGAGTCAGCTTCACAGCACCGCTGTTCTTTCCTGGATCCTGGGCTATGCCCCCGCTGGCTGCCCGCAGTTGCGAGAGGCACTGTTTGCGCTGTACATTGTGTTTGACGCCATGCAAGAGCAAGAGGACATATGCAATGCCGCAAGGAAAGATTGTGGGTCCTTCGGCTATTGCTGGGTTTTGTCATGTGCTCACTGGCATTTTAGTCGCTACGGTCGATGCCTGGGCCCAATACTGGGCTCCTGAACAAGGGCCCCATCCGCCTCCTTGACTTCCTCTCCATTCGCATTTCCCTTCCATCGTCCTCCAATGTCGGGCACTGGCCACTCAGTTCCGTGCACTGTGGGCGCTGTGTATTACTTCAGAGATGCAGATAGTTTCTCGCTCATTGATCTTCCTTTTCCCACTGCGGGTACTTCGTGAAGGTGGCTCTGTCATGCTCGCTTGGTCCACGCATCTGCTAACTTGCAACCCCCAGTAACACCGAGAACTTGGCCGCTGTTTTGCGTGCTCACAGCAGTCGTGAGTGTGCGTTTTGATTCTGAAGCTCGTTGGACTTCGTTTCGTGGATGATCTATTCACGCGTCTGTTCTACATTTCCTTCTACATACTGCATTCTCTGCCCCTCTGCAATGCATTCCGCTGTACCTTAGGGTTTCCATCTTGTAGCATTCCCTCGCTCCTGTATCTGTGATGTACACCATTTTTAGACACATAGATGAGAAGTTGGGCATTGGCATGTGATACGGACGCTAGGCTCCATTCTGTGATTTTTTATAGTAGCCGTGCACCTACCACGGTGGGGAGTGTTTTTCCTTTTGCCTTCGTTGTCAGCAAGCATCCATTCCACGCCATGGGCTTTCAGCACAACTTCAACTCTTCAGAAATGGCCCGGTGGCCTCGCGTTGGCGGATCCACTGTGCATCGTTCATTCAATGCGGACGTGGTGGGCATTGTGCCCCTGGCGGATGCTCTTATACGGTGTAATAGCAGTCTAGATCTAGTTGTGTTCGATGTCCCGTTAGGTGTCATTGCTGCAAAATTACCCCAGCGCCGGCTTCGCGAGGCAGCGGTTTTGCATGACATAACTTTTGGTTGCGGGACACAGACACTGGGTACTATGACTGCAATGTTGAGTCACCATCAATACATAAACTGCCCCGACACCGCGACGGTGTTGCACATGTTGTTGCTGACTATGACGTCAGCTGGTGCAGACTTCGTCAGCGCGGGCACCTCAGCATTTTCTCCTCAGCCGGCCAGCATTGAATGACAAGCAGAGTGCGTCCATGATTGGAATGAACATGTGAGTGCTCACAACGTGTTGGAGCACTCTTGCGCTGTTTGTGCATGCTTGTTTCCATAGAGGTGCCTTGAAGATGTGGCTGCTGATGCGGTGGACCTCAGTCCTTTGGTGTATGAGGGTGCCGGCGTGACTAGGAAACTGTGGGAAACAGCGGACAATCTGATTGAGGAGATCGGGGGCCCTGTCGTCGACAAATTAGGCATGTTTGAACAGGACAGTCACCACTATTTCCGCCTATGTTCCACTTGCTAAAATGTGCTGAGGTGGGGTGAAATGCTGGCGGCCACGCTTGTGAACGGGTGCTGGATTGGGTCGGCGCCACCTGCTCTACAGGGGCTGACTTACGCTGAGGAACTATTGGTGTCGCTAGTGCGGCATAACAAATGTGTCGTGTACATGACTCGTGGACGTCAACGATATTTGAAAGCGAATATTCTACTGTTTGAACAGCCTGTGGCCACGGTTTATGATGAGCTGCCACCGCCTCAACACGAGGTCGAGGAAACTTTGACTATCCTGTTTTCGGGTAGAGTGAAACCCACTGATGATGAATTCAAACACACACCTTTAATGGTCCGCCACAAGGTCATCATGGATGCTTTACATTGTTTAAGTCTAAATCATAGTGAGTTTGAAGGTGTAAGAATTTCTCCCGAAAATATGGCAACTTATTTGAACAATGAACCTGTGGTCTGTGTTGTATTTCGCCAGGTTGGCACCGATGCAGCTGATGCGGGCGAAAGTCTGGCGGTGTACAAAAAAGAGGACAAAGAGGAAGATTGTCCATTTGTGGTTTGTGCATTGACTGTGCCACATCTGGCTAAGATGACTTACACAAAATGACTGGCATTTTCCATCAAATATTTTGAGGAGGGCGGTAAAGCATTGAGCATAGGTCACGAAGACTTGCCGGAGAGGATGTATCACAACCCAGCTTTGTACCCTAAATTATTTCCCTGGTTGTATCCCTATGGACTTGGAGGATTTGAAAATATGCTGATAAAAAAGCGATTCAATCGACTCACCCATATATGTGCTCAGCTGATGTATAGTGACCGCCGGTTCCAGATAGACCGCACTTTCCCATTCGTAGCCTTCAGCCATGAACAGATGCGCTCGAGTTACACAGGGGGATACCTGTTAACAAAACAGCGGAATTTTCCTCGTGTGGCTGACAAACTATTGTCAATAGATGTGGACGTATTGGATCGTCTAATTGCCCAATCTAAAAAGACGGATTACGCTGCTGCCGAGGACGATGGTGAACGTGCTTGCTTTGAATTAATGTCCATCATCAATCACATCGCGGGACATGTGGCCAGGACCAATACTTGCCAAAAATGGCAGCACAACGAGCTTCGGTCTTTAACATATGCGCACAGGACCCCAACTTTCTTTCGTACCTTCGCGCCTGCTGATACGAAGAGTCCTATCTATCTCGCGATGTGCAGCCAAGATGTCGACCTCAGTGTTTGATGTCCGCCACTACCTGATGAGTGGGCGCGGATGGCGGTGGTGGCGAAAAACCCCATCGGGGCCGCTAGGTACTTTCACCACATGGTAGAGGGGCTGTTGAAGTGTGTCATTCGTGTGAATGATGAAAAGACGGGGATATTTGGCCCAGTAGAGTCGTATTATGGTACTATAGAGGAGCAAGGTAGGAAAACTCTGCATCTGCATCTCTTAGTATGGATAAAAGATGGTGCATTGCCATTGGAAATACGTGAATGGGTGATGAATAATGAGCAATTTAGAACGGACCTTGTCCTATGGCTCGAGTCCTGTCATACTGGTGACTTTTACATGGGCACAGAGAGCGATTTGAGCGAGGATTTGGAGATGGTTGAGCCTGACCGCCTAGTCAACGGTGTCTTCTGAAAGGAAAAAGCTTGCTTGAAGATTCGAGACCCTGCCATAATGCTCATCAGTGATCTGCCATCGGAAGATGCCTGTAAAAATGCCAAAGTGTTAGCGAGCTAGTATAAAGAGTTTCAGCGAGATGCTGATGAAGTTGTCTTTGCCTCGAATCGACACTCACGCGAACATGACAAGGGCTGTCTTCGTGGCGACCCTGTGTATTGTCACGCAAGATTTCCCAGAGAGCTTGTAGAGCATACGAAGGTTGACTTGAGCACTGGCGCGATCCAATTTCTGAAACGCGAGGAGTGGATAAACACGTACTATCTAGTAATGGCTGTGCTATGTCAATGTAACATGGATGTGACGTGCCTGTTATCAGGAACCGCAATTCGTGAAGTGATCGCATATGTGGCCAATTATATCACCAAGAGTGTTTTAATGACTCACAAGTTCTTCTTGCGGATAGGGCATGTGGTTAGACGCAACGAGGCCTTGATGAGTGACAACGTGGCGGGAGACCGTCAGGGTCGCGCCCAAAAGCTTGTGACAAAAATGGTGAATTCACTAGTGGCTGGCGCAGAAATCGGCGGCCCTTTAGCGTGCTCTTCGCTGTTGGGATTACCTGACCATTACACTAATCATCAGTTTAAGACAGTGTATTAGTATACGTACGTGCACAAAATCTTGGATGATTCCCTGATTGAACTACACCTTCGTGTGGAATAATTAAACCTGACGCACGAGTCTTCTGAAGAGGAATGAGTGGTGGTGGGTTTAAGCGAAGGCGGTATTGTGCAGCTATCAAAAACTAACGATTACGTGTACCCACTGTTGGAATTGGACGACATGTGCCTCTATGACTTTTTAACTGGGACGGATGTACGGCCTTTGCGGGGTAAACAACAATTTACCACGGAAGCCACCGAGGACTACTCGGAGTTTTCTGATTCGGACAGCGACGATTGTCAGCAACAAAAAAGTAAAGGTAAAAAGGAGCGACCGTTACAATTTATGGAAGGTCGTCCACAATGCCAGAAGCATGGTGTTTTCTTGCTGAGTTCTTCTTCGCGATATATCTTGAATTTCACGAGAGGGACTCTTCCGCGCTGCGACAAGGGTAATCAAGAGGAATACGCACTAACAATGTTAGTATTGTTTGCACCAGGTGGCTGGCGAAAAGGTGCAGATCTACTAGGAGACCGTCAGAGTTGGCTCTCAGTGTTACAACAGACAACTTTTGCGCACGAACACGAGACTGTGATATGGAACATGATGGCATTGTATGAATGTCTCGATGCCCGAGACGATTACTCGACTTTGCATCGACAAGGTGCACTGCCGAGTGTCGATGTTCCATTCGCTGTGAATGTAGCTAGTTTCAAAACTGATCTGAATAATGATGACGTACATTGCAAGGAAGCGGAGGATCTGGATGACTTGTTAGAGGATGATGACCGGGTTGAGGGTAAGACTACAGCTTTAAACAACAAAGTAACGTAATAGACTTGCTGTTCGGTGTCACTCTATCGATTACGGAGATCAGGCGCCGACGAGCTGCCCATCTGAGTCACGTGCTATCAGATGCAAGCTCAACGGAGCCTCTCCACCTCCACCAACTGTATTGCATTTATTCCTTTTCACACACCCTACGCTCGCTTGACACATACTTTTCACACTCGTTTCAATGGCCGGTCGCCGGCCTCGCATCAAATGGAGGCCCAAGGATGATCAAACCCTAATCACCAAGCTCCTCGACTGCAAGGCAAATGGGCTTCAGGCCGACTCCAGTTGGAAGGGCACGGCATGGACACAATGTGCGGAGGCCTTAGAGGGCTCAGAGTTGCTGAGTGGAGGTACCGTTAAGACAGCAGACTCATGCCAGACCCGGTGGCAAAAGGTGTGTCTTTTTATGTCGTTAATCCCACTGTGGCACTATCTGGTAGGATTTACTGGTGGATGTGTTGGGATGTAGCTCAAGGCCGACTTCCTTATGGTCAACCAAATGAGGGGTCAGTCTGGGTTTGGATGGGACGATGAAACAAAGACCCCTACTGCTACGGCGGAGGTTTGGGCGCCGTTTCTTGCAGTGAGTATCTTTATATTCATATAGCAGCATTTTTCGAGCCTTCTGTGACATTCTGCAGTCACATCCCAAGGCCAAGGACCTGTTTTCCAAGCCTTTCCCCCTGTATGATGATATGTTTGCCCTCGTTGATGGCATTGTTGCCACGGGCAACTTCGTCTTCAGAGCGGGTAAAGGCAGTCATTCTAGTTCAGCTGCGACTCCTTTGGTGGTGCCAGCCGCTACTCCGGCCGCTACTCTGGCTAGAGTCCAAGAGCACAGGTCTGCTTCCTCTCCATCCCCTGAGTTGCCTTCAGTGTCAGAGCCAACGGGCGAGCATGGGGGAGATAGTGTCGATGATACACGGTCTGGTTCCGAGGTGCGCTTGTATTTCAATGCCTACTTTCTTTATTCGCTGACAACACTATGACAGTCCCCAATGACACCACAAAAGAAGACAGGTCAGAAGTGTCCTGCCACACCATCATCAGAGCCTGCAACACCGCAGTCGTCCCACTGCAAGAAGGGTCGTGTATCAGGTGCGGATGCCCTTCTGAGCGTGTCTCATGCGATACGATCAGTGGGTGATGCCCTAACGACTCCGGTGAATGGTTTGACGACCCCTGAACGAAGGGCAAAGGCAATTGCACTCGTCGAAGAGGAGGAGGAGATGTCGGATGGTGAGGTTGTTCAGGTGGCAAGGATGTTCCATGTGCAACCAGACATCGCTGATATGTACGTCGCACTCCAGTCAAAGGTTATCCGGTCCAAATATGTGCGATTAGAGCTCGAGGAGTTTTTTAAATAGTCAGTTGTATCATTCTACATCACATCCTATGCCCTGCTTGTCCGGTCTACTTGTGTGTCACGCACGATGATTGTCAAGCTCCTTTTGGTAATCTGCCCATATCTTCTCGGTGAGCTGATCCTGGTATCTGTCCGCACGGGTCTTTTCCGCTCGAGTTATTTCACGTGCCATTGCCTCTAGAGGAACTGGTGCTAGACAATCACCGCCCCAATGAAGTCGCTCTTCACTGAGACTCTTCTGAACGTTGCGAGTATCGGATGGGTCATGAACACCAATAAAGTTGTGGACAACCGACAGTCCCACTACCAGTCGTGCTTGAACCCCAAAAGGATATGATGGTCCAGCATTGAGAATCTTGTATCACGCCTTGAAGACTCCAAATGTACGCTCGATAATGTTGCGTGCAGTTGCGTGGCGGAGATTGAAGAGCTCTTTGGCATTTGCTGGTCTAAATATTATAAGTGTGGGCCACGACAAGCACACATGATAAACCTACTTCTGAGATGACTTTTCCCACTCCTTCAGATGGTATCATACACCACGATATGGAACGACACAGTCGTCACAGCCTGGAAAGCCTGCATCACCAAGATAATACTTTCCATGAGGTACGACAAAGTTCCGAGTTCGTGCATCCTGAAAAATCATAGAATCTGCAGCACTGCCCTCCCAGCCAGGAAGAACGTAGACAAATTGCATATTGAAGCTATATGCCGCAAGCACATTCTGCGTAATGTCACTTTTACAGTTCCGACATGATGCAGAAAGGTCTGCAGGCACAATCGCTTCAATATGCGATCCATCTATTGCACCGATGCAGTCCTTGAAGTACGGATGGAACTTGGGCTCCTGCCGTATCTCATGGAGAGTCACCGTAGGATCAGGTAGCTTTACAAAGGCCCCATACATCTGCTCGCATGTAAGCGCACTCAACACCAAGTGGAATTCTCTACATCATTTCATACAGTTCAAGATTGAAAATAGAAATAAATATTGCATAGCACGCACTTGGATATGGTCTCTCCGCTACATTGAAAGCGCTCTTGGAGCTTGCAGTTTGACAACCCAGTTGTGCATGCGTAGAGGAAAATAGCGAGCTTTTCTTCTGCTGAAACATGCTTGCTTCCTCCCCAGCCAGCCTGCTTGCAAAGAGTTGCAATGAGCCGCTTGAAAACAAACTTCTCCATTGCAAACTGGTTCGAGAAGTGCAGCTCATGACTATTGAGGAGCTCGTCAACCCAAGCTTGGCCTGAAAGGATTGAGGTATGCATCGGAGTTTTACAGTAGAGTGAGGCAGTGTGCATAATAGCAGCTGTGGCACCAAAAAGTGCAGTATACGTTGCAAGGCATTGTAATTTGACACGGGCGTCGAGGTTTTTGTGGTGCCGTCGCTTCGCTGTCAATGTCGGAGCCATTCTGTCGAGGGTGCGGAGCTGCCAGAGTCATGAGGTGCCCACAAACGACGGCAGCTGCCCACAGTGGCTGAAGCGCTTGTTTGGCCAATAGACTTCTCACAGATTAGATTTCACGCCGGTTAATGGACACTTTATCTAATAGGGTCTATTATGCGTAATAGACCCGTGCCGAACGGGCCCTAAGTAATCTCATTGATCTCATTCCTCATTAGTCGTCATCTGCCAGAATTGGCTCACTTCCAACCAAGTCAATGTTTCAGATAACAATGCAACACTAGGCTATATTGGTGATATATTCAGCAAGTGCACTGGACTCAATCTACGGCATACATTGAGAAATAAAAAGGACATTATAAGAGGCTATATTGGCCAGCAAGACCCTGCACTTGGCTTTAATGGAAGTGAAGGCATTAATGTAATAGCCTTAGGACAAAAGCTATTGGATACCAGTGATATTACAGTAAACAAATAATATCTATGCAGAAGTTGTTGTCACAAGGGCCCTAGTATTAGACTAAAGATGGTGATGTGGATGTTTGATAAGTTTATCTAGAAGAATCAACTCAACAAGATGGGGTCTTACAAGAACAGGCTAGTTAATCTGTGGCTGAAGGCGTACTTTACTCAGAAGTCAGAGAAAAAATGTCCCAACTGTGTCTAACCTATAATCAAGCAGCTGACTTATACAGAGGCTCCTAATTTTATAACCTGCATAGTTTATAAGCTAAAAATTGAAGTGGAGAACTCGATCACAATTCTAGAACATTCACAGTTGTACAGATTATGTGGCATAGTATACTTTGCTCCAAACTACTTTATAGCCAAAATTGTAGACAAGTCTGGTGAAGTGTGGTATAATGATGTATTTGAAATGGGGGAAGATACAGAGTATATTGGAAACATTGTTAATATGACTTTCACAGATCTTTTGAAGCATAAGAGGTATGCTGCTAGTTTTCTCGTTTACATCAAGCTGCAATAGATATAATAGTTAGAACTACTAGTGCATACATTAATTGAATATAGGCAAAGGTTATAAACTTCTTTATTTAGCTTATCACTCAGTTAATATCAGGTCAAATGACGCGGAATTACTTGTATTTAAAAGTGTTTAAAAGCGACTTTGTAGTGTTCATTGTACAGATTGAGCACCCAATATGAGGCATTTGTGCATTTTTTATTTGCCTAATATCTCTGCAAATAGTGACCCTAATCCTATAAAACTACCACCATTAAAAAGTATTCAAAAAACTATTTCTAATAGCCTCAGCCCCTTAGATCTGCTCACTTAAAAAAAATCTTCACGTAGCTCAAAAACAGACAAATAGTGGTGAATGAGAGCGAACCCTTGACCTTAAGAAATTTACAAAGGATGTCTTAACCACTAAGCTATGGCACCTTGAGATCTAATCATAGCTAACTATACTTATAGGCTACTGTATAAGCAAACTGACTATAAAGAAACAAATACTCATCTAATGTGATACATCTAGCATAACATTATTATAGCACCCTGCATTGCAGAGTTGATAGTTGTTGATTTATATACTATTAATCTACAGTCAATCAAAGTCATCAATATAAGCAATCTCATGACTCCCGTTCCTCATCAATCGTCACCTGCCAGAATTGACCCACTTCCAACCAAGTTATGAATAGGATGAATATTGAGCCATATCGCACTTGTCTCCAGGCTGATTTGGACAATTGATATAGCATTGGAAAGCTATAGATTAGGGCTTTCAAATGAAGCTAGTACCGTAAGTCCTTGTATACTACTACCTTTTCTATCGCACCTACAGTTTATTCTACCCTCCTACTCCATATTTCCATTGTAGTGTGATGGTTCCTTCCCATATCTATTTGCAAGTTATAGAGGAGCTTCCCCTCACTATTGCCCTTCCAATGAGTCCCAAACCACTCTATTTGAACTGTTATAAGTCTCACTCTGGACCCTTTTTCCTCCTCTCTCTGCCCCTGCTGCTGTCTGCTCAATATCTCTGCGAGGCCCTCACCAACTGTTATGTTCTATATACCGTTAGAAAGCCACAGTCTGTGGCTTTCCAGCAATATATAGAATATAAAATTCGGCCTACAGAGTGATGAGATATCATTTATCCATATTACCAGAACCAGTCCTAGGCTGGTGGGACTGCACTTTGATCCAGGACTGGTGGGACTGCACTTTGGTCCAGGACTGGTCTAGACTAGTGGGACCACACTTTGGTCCAGGACTGGTCTAGACTGAGGACTGGACTGCAGTCCCAGTCCCAGTCCCAGTCCTTGCAAATATAACTAGTCCTGTCTGGTCTTCAGTCCCAGTCCTCTCAAAAATCTCCTGAGGACTGGGACTAGACTGGATCCTGCATTACTAGTACCAGCTAAGTGTCAAGCCAAGCTTGACATTGTGCCCTTTTGACGTAGCTGGTTTAGTGGCTGGTCTGTCCCTAACAGCTCTGCTCTCACTGCATAAGTGCTCATTGATGCCCTTGCTTGTCTCATAAGTCTCCCTGGTCCTTACTCGATGGCCAGTTGTAATATTAGATCAAAACTACTTCATGAGCACTGGCGTACCCACAATCTTTTCTCTTTCTCTCTTCTATAGTATGCACTTAAATCCTCTGTGTTGGCCTAGCATATTACGCGCTCTAGTCACACCATCGGACGTGGTCTTGATTCAACTCAAGACTTGTCACTCTTAGTAGTACAGTGCACAGAAAGCTCCTAACCCGAGACCCCAATACTGACAGAAGTGGTCCACCTCACAATGTGGGAGGCTAGAGAAAGGCGGTGAAATGAAGCTAAGGCAGAACACTCCTAGGTCTGTGTCCCTTGAGGTTAAGACACAGCAATAGGCTGAGCAGGCTGAGCAGACAGTGTTGGATTGTGCACCTGCTGTTCTCTGTTCCTGGAATAGGAAATGAGACATATCTATCCTTTTTCCATCCCTGCAACCCTCATCACCCTCCTAATGACAATCTCCACACCTACACAAGCTGCTGAGCTGAGTGACCTAAAAGCTCAGCTTAAGGCTAAATGTAGGTTGACCTACAGATGATCCAGATCTGAACCTACAAGTTTGCAAGATTTCTTACCTCTGATTGGGATCTGTTTAGGTTGACCTCAAATCTGACCTAAACTTACAGCTCTCTAACCTATAGAATGCAGGTCACCTAGAAATTGACCTAAACCTGCTATAGTGTCACAGCTGAACGACTGTGCCACAAAACAAACAAGGGGGAGGCTCACTGATAGAGACACACAGAGGGTGGCAACAGAAGTGAAGGATAGATTGGCCTAGACTAGAAGGCAGGAATGGCAGGGGCTGTTAATCTGCCTACAGATGATGGGGGAGTGAACAAGAGATAGAATCTAAGGTCTCTGAGCCCACATCACAGCTCTTATATACTATACATGACAGGTGCACAGACCATCTGCCTTTAGGGCAGGCTAGAGTACTGATGGCAGGTGAGCCAGTCTGAAAGGAGAACAAAGAGGTAGCTACTATTATATAACGATGATCAGTGTACAGCATGGAGTCCGAAAATGGGTCAACCCTGGGTTAGGGTTGGTGGCTGTGACTAGGATACTAAACGTGGCACGAAAAACCGTGACACTACCCCCTCCTCAAGGCTGAGCTCCAGCGAAGCGATCATACCAAACTTGACGATTAAACTGAGCTTGCACTGGTCGCGGGTTGGTAAGAGATATGGGCTGAACCGCATCTGGGTGTGAGGCGTGGAATTCATCAAGCAGTTCCTTGCAGTGTTTGACATTCCGTACAGGTTCCCAGGTGGCCTCGCTGATGTCGTACCCAACCCACTTCACAAGGTATCAGACATACCCATAGTAGGTCTTGGAGTCGAGGATCTTTTCAACCTCAAACTCGTCATGTCCTTCTACTTCCATGGCTGATGGTTTGGAGGGGTTACGGTTACCGATCTCGTCCTCGTGGTAAGGGATGAGCTTGGAGGCATGGAAAACGGGGTGGACCTTGTTCTTGGCTGGGAGTTGTAGACGGAAGTCAACAGGCCCTACTTGCTCAACAATTTCGTAGGGCCCATAGTTCTTCGCCGATAGCTTGGCCGATGACTGTTTGATCTTGAGATCTCTTCCTTTGAGCAGGACCTTGTCCCCAACTTTGAACGGTACTTCACTCTTGTGCTTGTCATAGTACCACTTCATTTGTTCTGCAGCGAGTGTTAGGGATGCTTGAGCCTGTTCTCGGGCTTCTGTTCAGTACTGAAAGATGTCCTCGAGGGTCGGGAAGCCTAGTTCTTCCTGTACATCTGGGGCCATTTTGGGGTGGTATCCGTATTCCACAAAGAAGGGTGATAAGCCAGTGGACTCATGTGCAGCATTGTTGTAGGAAAACTCTGCAGTGGATAAGAGGGAGGCCCAATCATCTGGGTGATGTTCAGCGAAGATCCGCAGGTACTGTTCCAATGACTGGTTAACTCGTTCCATCTGGCCATCGGTCTGGAGGTGGTAGGCAGTCGACATTGAGGCTCGGATACCCAACTTTCCACAAAACTCCTTGAAGAGTGTGCTAGCAAACTGTGTCCCTCGGTTTGAGATGATTTGTCGGGGTAGGCCATGGTATTTGAGTATATGTTCGTACACGAGTTCTGCCGCATCTGAGGCTGAGAAGTGGTCATCACACGCGAAGAAGTGGGCTCGCTTGGTCAACCGGTCTACTACTACTGCAATGGCTGTGTAAACATTGCCATGTCTATCGCAGGACTCAGGAAGTTGAGTGATGAGGTCAATGCTCCAGATCTCCCATGGTCCAGCTGGGACTTCATTTGGCTGCAATAGTCCGAAGGGAGGGTTGCATGAGGTCTTGTTCCGTTGGCATGTGTCGCACCCTTTGACATACTTCTTGACATCGACTGACATTCCAGGCCACCAGTAGTTGCGGCTGATAAGCTCCTGGATCTTCCATCAGCCAGGGTGTCCTGCGAGTGTGGTGTCGTGGTGGAGTTTGAGCAGCTCCAGTCGTAGTTCCTGGTCCTTTGGGACGTAAACCTTTCCTCTGTAGAGCAGTAGGCCGTTCTCAAAGTTCCATTCCTGCAGTGGTTTTCCAAACTCCCGTGGTCCGCTATCGAGCAGTGCCTTGTAGTCCTTGGTCATTGTGTCATCTTCGAGCGCCTTCTTGATCTTGTCCAGTAGTTGTCTATCATCGACCTCGGAGGCATGGGTAGTTTGCATGGCTTTGATGGCGAAAAACTCCGGCTTCAGCAGCGTTCGACCATCATTATCGCTGCTTACCCCCTCCTCATGATCTGGCCTCCTGGACAGAGGGTCGGCGCGAAGCATTGTCTTGCCAGGTCGATGCTGCAGGTTGAAGTTGAAACGGGAAAGGAACAAACTCCAGCGAGCTTGACGACGAGTGAGTTTCTGGGCCTGTCGGAAGTAGGTAAGGTTGAGGTGATCTGACCAGATTTCAACAGGCTCTGGGTGGCCTTCCAGGTAGTGGCGATATTCCTCCAATGCACGTATGATGGCCAGTAGCTCCTTGTCGTAAATCTCATAGTTGCGTTCGTGCTCATTCAAGGACTTGGAGTAGAACACTACTGGGTGCCATAGTTTATCTTTGCCCAACTGCTCCAGTACTGCTCCTGTGGCGAAGTCAGACGAGTCTGTTTCCAGGTGGAAGGGTGCAGTGTCATTGGGGATTTGGAGGATCGGAGCAGTGGTGAAGGCAGTCTTGAGGCTCTGGAAGGCGTTCTCCTGATCTTCTCCCCACTGCCAAGGTGTGTCCTTGCAGGTGAGAACCGTGAGCGGGCGAGCTATCTTTAGAAAGTCCTTGATGAAACACCGGTAGAAATTGGCAAGGCCGAGGAAAGCTTGTACATGCTTGACTTTGGTAGGTGTTGGCCAATTCTTCACGCCTTTGACCTTAGTCGGGTCCATTGTAATAGAATCCTTTGAGATAATCAACCCAAGGAATTTGACCGACTGTTGCTCAAACTTGCACTTCTCAGGCTTGATGAAGAGGTCATTTGCTCGTAACTTCTGAAGCACCCGTTCCGTGAGTTGCCGGTGAAGTGTGAGGTCGTCCGTGAAGATAAGAATGATATCGATGTAAACTACCACATGTCCGGTTGCAATTTCCTCCTTAAGGATCTTGTTCATCATGGCTTGAAAGGTGCTCGGGGCATTGCAAAGGCCAAATGTCATCACCGTTGGCTCGTACAGACCACAGTGGGTAATAAACGCTGCCTTCTCTTCATCTCCCTCACGTATACGGACATTGTTGTACCCCCACCTCAGGTCCAGCGGGGTGAAGATCGACGACTGGGATAAACGGTCAATAAGGTCCAGAATCCGTGGTATGGGAAACTTGTCCTTTTTGGTGACAGCATTGAGGGCACGGTAGTCCTGTACTAGTCGCAGGCTGCCATCCTTTTTCTTGACAAAGAATACAGGGGCGGCAGCTGGGCTCTTTGACCGTCGAATATATCCCTTAGCTTCCTGCTCATCCATCCATCCATCCAGGGAGTTCCGTTCCTGGGGGTTGAGTGGGTAAAGCTTGGCCGGCTTTGGCAGTGTTGCTCCTTCCACAAACTCGATGGGGTGATCATAGGGCTTGCGAGTAGGCATTCGCTCTGAAGCTGTCTTGGAAAACACATCACCATACTGATGATAGTGGGCGGGTACATGGTTAGACCAGTAGTCCTTGTCCTGGCTTCCTGGCAGCGGTGTTCCTTCCTTCTTTTTCTCGATCCGTGTTCGCAGCGCACAGGCATCAGGGTCATCAGAAAACTGCATCCAATGCACAAACTGTTCGGTACTGTCCCAGGGCTCGCGGTCTAGCTGACCGTAGGTGTCTCGTGCAAACTCCTCTAGTCGGGGCTCTTCCACCGTCTGGATTTCTTCATCCTGTACTGAGACTGGCTTGGGTAGGCAGGAGTGTGGACAGTGTGTAAACTTTATTTGACTAGCCTTCCAATCGACTTCTGGGTTATGTTCCCGGAGGAAAGTTATGCCGACGATGATATTCCGGTTTCCTATATCTGTGACCAGGAAAGACTGCCAACTAGTGTGGTTGTCAATTGTGACGAGACACCGGGTGTAGTGCGTGATCAGACCCTTCTTGTTCTCCGTCGCATCAGCATTGAACACTCGTATCTCTCGTGAGAGTCGTCGTAGTTCCAGACCATGTTCCTGAACAAACCGGTAGTGTGCAAAACTTGAATAGGCTCCACAATCTAGGAGGCCTTCTGACTGGATTTCACGTATACCTTGCCTGAGGGTGAGCTTTAAATTGAGTGACTGTCACTGTCTGCATGATGAAGCAAGATATACATAGTTCGATTTAGGTACAAACGACTCCTCTAGGTGGTTAACGCTACTAGTACATATGGATCGGATGTTACGGCCAGTCCCCGTCACATCCGCTGGAGAAAATCCTGCTCATTGATTTCGACGATCCGTGCGGTGGTCTTCTGGTGCTCTTGCTTGCCCCTGAGTTCAAACTCCTTGAGCGCGTTGACAACAAACTCCATTCGGTCCTGGTCTTCGGTCTTGGGTTCTTCCTCGACGGCCCGTATCTTGGTTGGTGCAACACCCTTGCCTTTGAAGTCAGGGAGCTCGTAGTACCTCTTGTACACCGGGTTGTGGCACTTGGTGCCAGACTTGTATGGGTGTTTGCCGCACCGGAAACACATCTTCTTGGCTAGCCAGTCCTCTTGTTTCTTGGAGAGCTTCTCTGGCTTGCGCATTACGTCGATGTCCATAGCGTCGGGGTCCCTGGTGGGCCTTGACGAGGAGGCGGCCTTGTGGTATTTGTTCCCTCGGTAGTTCATCTCGATCCTGAGCACCCAGTCGAGGAAGTTCTCCCACTTCATCGGGATAGTAAACGGTGACATAGAGCGGTGGGTGATCACGGTGGTATGGAGATCACCCTTGCACTGAGCATCAATGCGGTGAATGAGTTCTACATCAGAATAGCCGGACTTGATTGCAAAATGATGGAAGTTCTCTGCAAACGAGGCAATAGACGAGTGAGGCTTGGCGCAGAGTTCTTCCAAGGACTGTTGGGCGGACTTCTCAGGTGCCAGTTCTCAGTATCCGCTCTTGAGTCGGTTGACAAAACTGGTCCATGTGCCGAGAGGGGTGTTGTCCGCGGCCTTTTGGGCATAGTCATCCATGTATGACTGTGCTCCTCCTTCTAAGAACAGCAGTGCGGTGGTGATCCTGTCCTCGTCTGCCATGATGTTCTGGTACCGGAACCAAATGCCGAGTTTCTGAAACCATTGCTCTACCGTAAGATCCTGGGTCTTGCCTTTAAACTTGGGAGGGTCCGCGATTCTGGGGCGATGAGTGCCACCAGATGACCCAGTTGTCGAGGGTGTGTGGGCATGTACCGTGGTTGGGCGAGCAGTGAGGGAAGCAACTTGGGTTCTCAGCTCCTTGACTACATTGACGAGCATCATGGTGTTGTTGTTGAGGACTTCCATTTCAGCCTTGAGCATGTCGTTTGCGTTCTCCAAGTCATAGCAACGGGTTTCTAGGGCATCTGTGGTCTCGCGGAATGTTGTGTGGGTGACAAACTTTTCTTGCTGAGCTTGGATGTTGTGGATGTCCGTTGCAGTTGAGTTCCGGTGTTCGTACATTTTGTTTCCTAACTGGTTGTAAACTCCTATGATGTCCTGCCTAATCATATTATTCATTACTGCCAGGATCCAGTCGATGTACTCATTGTCAATTTCGTAGTGTGCACCAGATGCTCGGACTGTCTCTTCGAGTGTGTTGTATACTACACCCTTAAACACCCAGTTTGTTGGCCTCTGTATGGGTTCGAGAGTTGGTGTCGGTGACGGTGGGCGTGTGGGGTGCTGTGAGGTTGGCCGGGGGGTTCTTTCCGTCTCGGGCGGGCATTCTCCGCTGGGTGGGGTGTGTGGTCCTTCAGGCCCAAAGGCATCTATTGGGAGGACTGTGAAGCGAGATCTAGAAGCCATGATGTATTCCAAACTCTGGGGTGTTCTATGCCAAAAGGAAAACTACAAGACAATCCAATCTAAGTACCCAAACTTGTCGAGCTCGACGATTGCGTTTGCTACTCTAGGGAAGTGTTGTCCTAAACCTGAAAACTTTATTTTCCCGAACTCCTTGCAAAACCAGTCAACGCTCTGCTGTTGGCTGCGAGTCCAGCTGTGCCCGTTGTGGTTGATGTTGTCGCTGATCCACTCGAGTTGGTCGCCGATGCGTTGGATGGCTAGGCGGTGGTCGTAGGGGAGGTCGTCGAGGAGTGCCTTGCGGTCAAAGACAGCTTGGAGGCACTTCAGGACGGCGTGGACCTTGGGCTCGATGATAGCGAGGTTGTCGTTGACGTTGGTGCGGATAAAAGCTGGGAGCGGTGCAGCAGAGATGCGGCAAGCGAGGGGGATAGGTGGTAGGACGGTAGTGGGTAGCGTGGGCGTGGGGGCCTGAACACGGGGTTCATTGGGCAGGGGTCGAGTGTAGGAGACAGGTCGAGGCAGAGCCTTGCGACGAGGGACTAGAGGTGCGTGCTCCTGAAGGCGGTAGCGAAGGCGATCCTCAGCAGAGTCCACAAGTACACAGGATATCTGGTCCTAGACTGGGAGATGACCGTGCCTCTTGAAGTGGTGACGGGTAAACTCCTGGAGGTCTTGCTCCTCGGAGGGAATGGGGGATGATAAACGTGTATAAAACTCCTGGGGGGAAGAGAGACGGCTGGCTAGTGTCTTGGGCACTGAGCCAGGGGCCTAGGTGTGAGATTCTGTCTAATGTCACAGCCGAACGACTGTGCCACAAAACAAACAAGGGGAAGGCTCACTGATGGAGACGCACAGAGGGTGGCAACAGAAGTGAAGGATAGATTGGCCTAGACTAGAAGGCAGAGGATGGCAGGGGCTGTTAAGCTGCCTACAGATGATGGGAGAGCGAACAAGAGACAGAATCTAAGGTCTCTGAGCCCACATCACAGCTCTTATATACTATACATGACAGGTGCACAGACCATCTGCCTTCAGGGCAGGCTAGAGTACTGATGGCAGGTGAGCCAGTCCGAAAGGAGAACAAAGAGGTAGCTACTATTATATAATGATGATCAGTGTACAGTATGGAGTCCGGAAATGGGTCAACCCTGGGTTAGGGTTGGTGGCTGTGACTAGGATACTAAACGTGGCACGAAAAACCGTGACAGCAAGTCCCGAAGCGATTCCTCGAAGCGACCTCTGAATTGCCATCTTTGACTACCCCTAATGGCACATCCATAATACTACTAATCTAATCTATCTTCCGCTTTAGGGCGCTTTTTTGATATCTTTGGTTATCAAGCTGTGCTGTGTTGATCTAATCTGCTGTACACTTGATCAGCTCGATCTAATGGGCGCTTTTTTTGCGATCTACCTTCCTCAAATGGTAGGTGGGTGCTGGGGATAGGTGGGGCACAGGGTAGGGATACCTGCTGGGGCCATTATGGGCTCAATACTATAGCTATTCACTTCATTCTTTTTGCAGTATGTTTGTATTGTTAGGGAGCATTAAATGGCACTAGAAGCGCAAGGATCCATCCACCACAACTATTGATATAGCCTATACAGTACTGGGGAGAAGAGGGTACTGCAGCTTGGCCATTTCCTGGGCTTTTCCCTTCGTTCTTTTTGCATAGAGTATGTATTAGTAAGGGTATATGGGGTTTACCATTTATTTGGGGCAGCATGGCCTGGTACTATTTGGAGATAGCCTGCACTATTCAGCCACTGGGCACTTTGCAGGCCCATATCTTGGGAACCAGTTGGGCTATCACCTGGCCCCTAGTACCGTTGGAAAGGGGTAAATCAGGGCTTTCTAATGATATATTATACATGCCAATCCGACCACTTCACCCTACCCTCTCCTCCCCCCTCTCCCTGCTAATAATTCTGCTATATATCAGCAACGGATGGTCGGATTGTCCTCAAACTTGGTACACATATTGCACTATAGTATGACCACATACACCCCATATGGCAACTTATGAATGCTATCCCACCCTTCGATTCATTGTGTTCTTTCTTACACTCACCCTCTGTATAGCGTTCCACATATCATATAGATCCTCAGGGATAATTCGGGCGCGTTTTTTGCAGTGTGTGTCCTTCATCGAGAGGTACATGATACAGCCTTGCATTTTCTTATCAATGAAGATGTAAAGGTATGCTACCCTTGTCAGTAATAGGACATGATGTGTGTATTGTATTAGATTGACTTTGCAGATTGCAATATATGAGATACCATTGGAAAGCAGTCAAATATAGCTTTCCAACGCAATTTAAATTATGGTAAACAGATGAGAATTGAGGGAGATATGAGGAGAAGAGTGGGAGATGGACTGTTTGTGCAGCACAGCATAGTCTGTTGCCTCCGGAAATTGGTGCACAGCTCTGTTCCACCCAGTCCCAAACAGCCTCCAAGCACCATTTACCTCATATCTCCCTTGAATCTTCATCAAATCTCGTGATCTAAAATGCGTTGGAACGGTGTATACTCCCACTACATGATGGTGCTATCTGATCTGTGGGGCATGACGTCGATCTTATACAATAGTACTATTGATGACCCAGCACTGATAAGAGTGCCATATAGGATTATGGTCTCTGATAAGGAATGCAAGGCTCGATCTCAATATGCCCATTATCAGGTAGTATAGAACAAAAGAGATCATGAGAAACGAAGAATGTTGTAGAAAGATATGGAGGAAACAATATTAGAGGGGTATGCACAGACAGAAGTGTTGATTCTATTACACAGAATGGTCTATGAGCAGTGTAATGTCAAACACAGTCTAGTACATATAGCTGCTATATGTGTACCAAATTTGATATGGATGGGTGCAGTGGTTGGAGCAGGAATTAGGTAACAATATGAGGGGGAGGAAGGAGGATGGGGTAAGGTGAAGTGGTCGGATTGGCGTGTATAATATATCATTAGAAAGCCCTGATTTACCCCTTTCCAACGGTACTAGGGGCCAGGTGATAGCCCAACTGGTTCCCAAGATATGGGCCTGCAAAGTGCCCAGTGGCTGAATAGTGCAGGCTATCTCCAAATAGTACCAGGCCATGCTGCCCCAAATAAATGGTAAACCCCATATACCCTTACTAATACATACTCTATGCAAAAAGAACGAAGGGAAAAGCCCAGGAAATGGCCAAGCTGCAGTACCCTCTTCTCCCCAGTACTGTATAGGCTATATCAATAGTTGTGGTGGATGGATCCTTGCGCTTCTAGTGCCATTTAATGCTCCCTAACAATACAAACATACTGCAAAAAGAATGAAGTGAATAGCTATAGTATTGAGCCCATAATGGCCCCAGCAGGTACCCCTACCCTGTGCCCCACCTATCCCCAGCACCCACCTACCATTTGAGGAAGGTAGATCGCAAAAAAAGCGCCCATTAGATCGAGCTGATCAAGTGTACAGCAGATTAGATCAACACAGCATAGCTTGATAACCAAAGATATCAAAAAAGCGCCCTAAAGCGGAAGACAGATTAGATTAGTAGTATTATGGATGTGCCATTATATTACAACAGTGGTAATACTAGACTAGGGCTGTATTACAATGGTTGGTGCATGCTATCAATGGTATTACAATCACCAAGCTACTATTGTAATACTACATAGGCCAGGAGGAATAATAATACTTCCTGGCCAGGAGGAATTATAATACAATGCTGACCGCTGCCAGCATTATGAATGCACTAGGAACCTGGGCTATTGTATTACAATGGTGGCAACTACATGTGCCCGCTCACTATCATCAGTACGGCGATGTGTTTTCCAAGACAGCTTCGGAGTGGATGCCAACTCATAAGCCCTATGACCACCCCATCGAGTTTGTGGAAGGAGCAACGCTACTAAAGCTGGCAAAGCTTTACCCACTCAACCCCCAGGAACGGAACTCCCTGGATGGATGGATCGATGAGCAGGAAGCTAAGGGATATATCCGAAGGTCAAAGAGCCCGGCCGCCACCCCTGTATTCTTTGTCAAAAAGAAAGACGGCAGTCTATGACTAGTGCAAGACTACCGCGCCCTCAACGCTGTCATCAAGAAGGACAAATTTCCCATACTATGGATCCTGGACCTTATCGACTGTTTATCCCAGTCGTCAATCTTCATCTCGCTGGACCTAAGGTGGGGGTACAACAATGTCCGTATACACGAAGGAGATGAAGAGAAGGCAGCATTTATTACCCACCATGGTCTATACGAGCCAACAGTGATGATGTTTGGTCTTTGCAATGCCCCAAGTACCTTCCAAGCCATGATGAATAAGATCCTCAAAGAAGAGATTGCGACGGAGCATGTGGTAGTTTACATCGACAATATTCTTATCTTCACGGACGACCTCACACTTCACTGGCAATTCACCGAATGGGTGCTTCAGAAGTTATGAGCAAATGACCTCTTCATCAAACCTAAAAAGTGCAAGTTCGAACAACAGTCGGTCGAGTTTCTTGGATTGATCATCTCGAAGGATTCTATTACCATGGACCCGACTAAGGTCGAAGGCATGAAGAATTGGCCGACACCTACCAAGGTCAAGCATGTGCAAGCTTTCCTCGGCCTCGCCAATTTCTACCGACGCTTTATCAAGGACTTCTCAAAGATGGCCCACCCGCTCACTATGCTCACCTGCAAGGATGCACCCTGGCAATGGGGAGAAGACCAGGAAAATGCCTTCTAGAGTCTCAAGACGGCCTTCACCACTGCTCCGATCCTACAAATCCCCAATGACACAGCACCTTTCCGTCTGGAGACGGACTCATCTGACTTCACCACAGGGGCAGTACTGGAACGGCTGGGAGAAGACAAGCTCTGGCACCCTGTCGCATTCTACTTCAAGTCCCTCAATGAGCATGAGTGCAACTACAAGATCTATGACAAGGAACTGTTGGCCATCATACGCGCTTTAGAGGAATACTGACACTACCTGGAAGGGCACCCTGAACTGATTGAGATCTGGTCAGACCACCTCAACCTCACCTACTTCTGACAAGCCCAGAAGCTCACTCGTCGACAGGCACGCTGGAGCTTATTCCTCTCACATTTTAATTTCAACCTACGGCACTGGCTCGGCAAGACAATGCTTCACACTGATCCTCTGTCCAGGAGGCCAGATCATGAGGAGGGGGTAAGCAGTGACAATGTTGGACAGACACTGCTGGAACCGGAGTTTTTTGCCATCAAGGCCATGCAAACTGCCCATGCCTCCGAGGTCAATGATAGACAACTACTGGACAAGATCAAGAAGGCGCTTGAAGATGGCACAATGACCAAGGACTACAAGGCACTGCTCAATAGCGGACCACGGGAGTTTGGAAAACCACTGCAGGAATGGAACTTTGAGAATGGCCTACTGCTCTACAGAGGAAAGGTTTATGTCCCAAAGGACCAGGAACTACGACTGGAGCTGCTCAAACTCCATCACGACACCACACTCGCAGGACACTCTGGCCGATAGAAGACCCAGGAGCTTATCAGCTGCAACTACTGGTGGCCTGGAATGTCAGTCGATGTTAAGAAGTATATCAAAGGGTGCAACACATGCCAACAGAACAAGGCCTCACGAAACCCTCCCTTTGGACTACTACAGCCAAATGAAGTCCCGGCTGGGCCATGGGAGATCTGGAGCATGGATCTCATCACTCAACTTCCTGAATCCTGCAACAGACATGGCAATGTTTACACGGCCATTGCAGTGGTAGTAGACCGGTTGACCAAGCGAGCCCACTTCTTCGCATGTGATGACCACTTTTCAGCCTCAGATGCAGCAGAGCTTGTTTACGAACACATACTCAAACATCATGGCCTGCCCCGCCAGATCATCTCAGATCGAGGGACACAGTTTGCCAATGCACTCTTCAAGGAGTTTTGTGGAAAGTTGGGTATCCGAGCCTCAATGTCAACTGCCTACCACCCCCAGACCGATGGTCAGATGGAACGAGTTAACCAGTCACTGGAACGGTACCTGCAGATATTCACCAAACACCGCCCAGACGATTGGGCCTTCCTCCTATCCACTGCGGAGTTTTCCTACAACAATGCTGCACATGAGTCCACTGGCTTGTCATCCTTCTTTGTGGAATACGGATACCATCCCAAAATGGCCCTAGATGTACAGGGAGAACTAGGCTTCCCGACCCTCGAGGACATCTTCCAGTACTGAACAGAAGCCCGAGAACAGGCTCAAGCATCCCTAACACTCGCTGCAGAACGAATGAAGTGGTACTATGACAAGCACAAGAGTGAAGTACCGTTCAAGGTTGGGGACAAGGTCCTGCTCAAAGGAAGAGATCTCAAGATCAAACAGTCATCGGCCAAGCTATCGGCGAAGAACTATGGGCCCTACGAAATCGTCGAGCAAGTAGGGCCCGTTGACTTCCGTCTACAACTCCCAGCCAAGAATAAGGTCCACCCCGTTTTCCATGCTTCCAAGCTCATCCCTTACCACAAGGACGAGATCGGTAACCATAACCCCTCCAAACCATCAGCCATGGAAGTGGAAGGACATGATGAGTTTGAGGTCGAAAAGATCCTCGACTCCAAGACCTACTATGGGTATGTCTGATACCTTGTGAAATGGGTTGGGTACGACATCAGCGAGGCCACCTGGGAACCTATACGGAATGTCAAACACTGCAAGAAACTGCTTGATGAATTTTACGCCTCACACCCGACGTGGTTCAGCCCATATCCCTTATCAATCCACAGCCAGTGCAAGCCCAGTTTAATCGTCAAGTTTGGTATGACCACTTCGCTGGAGCTCAGCCTTGAGGAGGGGGTAGTGTCACGGTTTTTCGTGCCACATTTGATATCCTAGTCACAGCCACCAACCCTAACCCTGGGTTGACCCATTTCTGGACTCCATACTGTACACTGATCATCGTTATGTAATAGTAGCTACCTCTTTATTCTCTTTTCGGACTGGCTCACCTGCCATCAGTACTCCAGCCTGCTCTGAAGGCAGGCGGTCTGTGCATCTGTCATGTATAGTATATAAGGGCTGTGATGAGGACTCAGAGACCTTAGATTCTGTCTCTTGTTCACTCCCCCATCATCTGTAGGCAGATTAACAGCCCCTGCCATCCTCTGCCTTCTAGTCTAGGCCAATCTATCGTCCACTTCTGTTGCCACCCTCTGTGTGTCTCCACCAGTGAGTCTTTGTATTTTTTTGTTTTGTGGCACAGTCTTTTGGCTGTGACACCAGCCACCTACCACATTCTCCTCCGTTCCTGGGCTTATCTAAGCTCTCTCAGAGGCTCTCCCAGGCACCCTCCCATCAATTCTGCCCTTTCGGGTATGCTCCCGGGCCTCTCCCATCAAATATTCACCTCCTGGCCTAATTAGAAAGGTCTCCCCTCCCGGGAGGTGGGGAACCTTGTATCCCTCATTACTCACTCATTTCTAGGCCATTTCCCATGGTTATTGGTGCGTTCTGTTCGCATTTTGAAGGTGAACAAAATGCACCTATTGCACTCTCAGGAGATGCGTCCTAACTATACCCACAGTGCTCCCTAGGGTCGCTCTAGGGGGCCTTGTTTTGCTTATAGCTCTACCGTTTCTTGGCAGATTTATACGCATGTAGGCTCATTCGATTTGCATTGTTAGTGTGCATCAAACGAGCCCTCATGCATCGTAAGTGTCAGTGGCCGGGATGAAGGGGGGAGGAATATACACACAACAGGGAAGCAAGGTGTGTGTGCCACGCGCCACAATATTGCAGCGAAAGTCAGGAAGGACGAGTTCATAATATAGGTGCGGCGAAGGTTAAAAATATTGATGCCAGACTGTCTCACATGTGCCCATTATGGTGCTAGCATGATGAGGGATGGGCAACAGGAGTAGATGATAGAGGGATGGGAAGAGGGATGGAGAAAGAACGGGAGGCGAGGTGGTCGCTGGGAGCCAGAAAAAGGAAGTGGAATAACGCACTGGAAGAAACAGTATACTCTCCAGTCTCCAGCTTCTTGATGGGGCTAGTTCTGCCCAGGGTGCGAGACTGGGGAACTTCCGCAAGTAGTGAGGGATGCTGTGCTCAGACACCAGGACAAGGCCACTAAAAGTTACCAGCATGCATTGCAGTTGGAGGGCCTGGATGAGCACAATAAGGTGGAAGCGGAAATGATGAAGAACATACCTGAATTTGTTTCACAAACTGTCAAGGCCTTTGAGTCTGTGTCTGGCTCAAGTAGGCACCATATGTTGGATGTCCCAGAGGTACGGCCCATGCACAATAGGCTCAATATTGCATGCTGAGATGAATAAGACTTACCTATACTGCGCTCAACAACAGCAATTTAATTTGCTGAACCATGCTTGTCGCTTTGCAGCCACGTCAGATAACAGGACTCCAAAGACGAAACCAGGATGTCTAGGTAGCTGAAAATGAGAGGACGAGGGATGGTGGGACCTAGTGCGAAATGCGAGAGAGAAAATTGAACACCGGCGCTTGAGTGCTTGAGTGCTTGAGCGCTTGCCCAGCGCCATGATGATTAGTGCTCAGATTAAGGGCAGGCTGGCCAAAACTCGGACACCTTCACGATCGAGTGACTTAGTACGACTACCAACAATTGGCCTGCTCAAGCTCGGACTCGTATACTTCATTTCCCAGGATTTAAATCGATATTGCTATGGTACAGTCACACTCCAGCCTTATCACAGTCAAATATAAGTTAAACATACTCTCAGTGTTGATACCATGAGCGTCGCTATGGCTAAGGTCGCCATAAGATGGCTTTAGTAAGTTCAAAGTTCAACTGTAAGTTCTAAGTTCTCCTAAGATCCGTAAGATGGGGTGTGATTTTGCTAATGTTATAGTTAGTTGTTTTGCTTGTACCGGAGTCAATATTGGGCCAAATAAGACAAATGTAGGCTCATTAGAAAGCTATTGAAAGGGGCTTTCTAATGGGCTTATGTCCATTCTAATGGCCATTGAAACTGTTGTATGAATGGGTAAACAACAGTGTTAATAGTATAAGTACCAGAATGTTTACCTTATATCTTGGCCAATAGTGGACCAAATGGAATATAAGTAATACCGTTAGAAAGGTATTGAATGCGGCTTTCTAATGGGACTCATAGCACCATTATGGCATTAGCTCCCAAAGCTTGAAAGAGGCATTTGCACATTTTTTTGTTTGGCTCATAGCTCAGCCAATAGGAGGTCAAATAATATGAAACCACCACCATTTAGAAGTGTTTGAAAGGAGCTTTCTATCGGACTAAACAGCACCCAAACTCTAAAATAAGTGCCCAAAATCAGGCATTTGCGCGTTCTTTTATTTTGCAGCCAATAGTAACTATAATAACATAAAAGTACCACCATTAGAAAGCTGTTAAAGAGCTCTATCTAATGGGCTACATCACTAATACATAAGTAGCAGTGCATCAGTGCATTAGTGGGGCACTTATTACTTCTATACACAGTTGAACTCACCACTATACAAAGGGTGGATGTACCTCTGCTGAATTCATTACTTACTTACATACAAAGATTGCACTTACCTCTCTTTAACTGGTTAGTTACTCGTATACAAAGGTCAGACTCAACTGGTTACTTACTTGCATATAAACTTGCACTTATCCACATTCAATCATATACCTACTTCTGTATAAAAGTCGAACTTACTCGTATTTAATTGAGGGTTGTGGCCTGAAAATGCGAAAATGTGCGCAGGCAGCTAACATTGTGCAAGGGGGAGCCCTGCCAAAATGTAATATAGTGGACACCACTTTTCACGCCTCATGCATGCCGGGTCCTTGCCCAGCAACCCAGACTGCCCTGCCTATCTTAAGAGGACATCAGGAAAACCAGCCTTTGCAAATGAGTAATAATGAGCGCTATTGTCAAAACTGATGCTAATTAAGTGTCAACTATTTTTATTTTATCACTACTATGAAATTACACTTTTGAGATTGTATTCAATAGTCCTACTGAATACTAGTATAGAACTATTGTTATACTCTACTTTTGGATAGTGCAATTAATAACAACAAGTTCTAATAGACTTTATATCATTTTCAGTAGTGCTATATTGTATAACTATATTACTAAAATTGTACTACTTCATAGTTGAACATGTCTAATAGTACTATTTAGCACTATAGTGACACTATTTTAGTACTCCTAACACTACTCCAGCTGCCTAATCTCTAGAGGTACATTGTTAAGCATCAGCATAATCTATATCTATCTCTCAAAGACACTCAAAGGTTCTTACAAGGTTGTGTTCAATATATCTGCCATATCATTATGATGCTGCTGACTTAGATAAATATCTGTAGTCTTCTCAATGCTAATATGCTTAAACACTATCAAACACCATATATACATCATCAGTATTGAAGTATTCCCAGTGTCTGAGCCTAAACATATTCATCAGCAGATATAGTGTTAGTACTTTTCTCCAAGTCTAGCAAAAGAGGGGATATATTGACCTTGTACTCTCGGCAGATATAAGGTCTTGTGGTACAGTGGTCAAAGGTGTCTGCTCGGAAGGTGGCTATGCTGGCAACACTGGAGGTTGAGGGTTCAATCCTGGCATAGGCCAGTGTTTTATTTTATTTTATTCCGCTACTAACCAGCTGCTAGCTTGATCATTGTTGAAGCATACTCCTATGCTTTTTGGGTGTGAATAATGGTCAATTGAGCCTTGATCTATCTAGTTGTTCATTCTATTCTGTGCTACTTCTGAATACTATAGTACTATTGAGCTGCTAATTGTCCCTAATTGTACTAAGGTTTTAGGTAACCTGTCTAAATAGTACTACTGTGTACTACTGTGTATAATGCAAAACTCCATCTATTGTAGTACAACTCAGGTATAGATAGAGATATTTTGCAAAGGTGGGTTTTCCTGATGAGTGCGCGTGCGGACCAGTCACCCAGCGCTCCGTCCGCACTATCTCCGTGTTCCACCAGCCGCTTGTCCTTGGCCCGCGCATCATGTCCGCACCACTCTGCCATCCCCTGTCTGTCTGCTGCGCCCGCGCTATTCCGTCTCTCTGCCGCTGGTGTTTGTTGAGGGCATGTTTCGGCTGGACACTAGCCGACACGCGCACACTTCACATGTGACGAGGTTCATTCCCATCATTTTATTGGCTCGCGGTCCCCTTGCTTCTATTTCTGTTGGTCCCTCAAGTACTGGTAGGAGTAATTCTGGGGTATTTGTATACTGTACATAGAGCCCGGTAGTAGGTCTCATATCAATAGACTCGTCTCCCCGTTCTCTCTCTCTCTCCATGAGCACGCACACTTGCATCGTCCATCTGTCCATCTGTCCCATTCTTCTAGTGGGCCCGAGTGCCCTCGTCAGCTTGCCGTGAGCTTCCGTGCCGTGCAGGTATATTTTGATTTGTGTTGTGTTTGTGGTTTAGATCTTTGCGGCCTCGAGCACCCGATGACTCCCTCCTTCTACCACGGTCAGTAGATCTGCAGTACTCCGCAGATTTCCTGTACCGTATACATCAGTGTATTGTGCCCAGTGCGGTCAGTCTGATGCAGTGGCTCACGCATCACACGGAGGTAAGTTAAAGGGTGTAAAGAGATACTATTACAATCATTTTGAGGCTTGTTCTTATATACTATATACGACACTACCTATAGCTCTTTCTAGACTAGTGTAGACGAAGATAGTACTGGAATATTTGAGCTGAGCTCATCATTGTCTGACTCATGTATTGTGGCAGAAGCTGGGAGAACTTCGGTCTGACTGACCAGTTTGAAGAGATGCGCTGAGTCTACGCAAATGCGGTCAGCGCGTAGTCCAGTATCCACAACAGCCAGAATGTTGGCGGGCCATAGGTGTCTAAGGTCCATCTGTGGGATTAATTGCAGTGAGAATTCCCCAGCTGTGGGGGAATAATATTGATTAAAAGTGCAGTCTACACAGCATAGTTCAACAATCACCCCAAATATGTTGACAGTGGACAGGCTGGAGGAGGGCAACACCCAACTGCAGATATGATTGTGCCTCGCATCACTACAATTAATCTACTCAGCACTTCATTGCTGACCAATGTTCTCAACAATGTTAATCTTAATACAGGGTAAGCTGACAGTCATAATTGTGGCCAGGATTGCCCGAAGGGCCTTACCCTACTACTGTGCCTTGCATAATTGCGTGAAACCCCCAAATTTTTGCGAAGGGTGTCTAAACCCCATAACGGAAAGGCGACGGTCATAGGTATCACTTGCGTGACCTCACATGATGCCATCTAGTCACACTGTGCTGTCCCACCGCAACAGCCAGAGCCTGCATTGGATGGGTCCTGTCTGCCCTACCCACCGAGATGTAGTGCAAGTGTCATGAACGCTCTATTTGGCGCCTGCTACCAGCGCCTTAGTTTCCTTTTTTGGACGATTCACTTCTCACGTCATACTTATTGTTCTCCGTTGCATTGTATCTTGTCCTTTGTTCCTTAGCACAATAGCTCCTTATTGTCCATAGTCGCTATTGTCCCATTCCTATTGTTCTCCCGTGTCTATAGTTACCTATTGTCCCCAGTTTCCCATTATCCTCTATACATATATAAGGACCTGTACTTCGCTGCCTAGAGACCTCAGTTTCAACCTCTTGTCTCCAGGTAAGCCTCGCTGTATTTCGCTCGTTAGATACTTCACTCAATACATCTTGTCTCCAGTCCTGACCATTGAGCCTTGCTCCGTTCTCAGTGCACAAGTGCTTGTCGACGCCCTTGCTCGTCTCGTAAGTCTCTCTGGTCCTTACTCAACGGCCAGTCGTAACGGCAAGCAGACATATACTGCTAAATTACTAGTAAAATGTGTATTAGTACTTCATTTTACCCCAGGAGTGAAGCACAGTGCACAAGAACTTGTGGCTTCAACTTTCAAAGACTTACCACATCAGGAATCTGTCCGGTACTTTTCCAAACCTGAACGCCTTGATGGCACTGGTATCCACTGGAGCAAACTTATCTTCTGGAATCTACTGAAATCCTCTTGGACTTCATCAGTGATTCGTGATGCTGGCATCAAGGATGCACCACACAGTGTCAGGCACACAACATCTGACCCCAAATTATTTCTTTCGAGGCCACAATGCCCTGCCCTAAACACCCGCAGCAGTTCCTAGAGCCCATCTGATGGCCTTACACAACTTTGCCAGTGTCACATCATGTTGACCTTCGACTTCTCCCCCATTGTTCACCTCTGACTCCCTTTTGCTTTCACAGCCAATGCACCTCCCTCCTTGCCCCTTCCCTCACAAGCCCGCTCCACTCTGACCCTCCTCGTAGGTGCACTAGTATTCCACCCAACACCTAGCTCTCAGGCCCGTTGGCTGGCGGAAAGCACGCCCCGGCCCTACCGTGTAGATACATTGGGTGATGTCGGATGACTGACATGAGCAGCAGTTGCGGCGGATTTGCCGCTCGTAGCGTGGATGGTCCACGTGGGGAAGAGAAACCTGTGAGTTTTTGTGAGCTTGGGCCGGAGACGGTTGGGGGCTGTGCTTGGGGCTGTGACGAAGGATGTGAGGCTCGGAGGCGTACACTGTGAGTGGATTTTCACTATTTTCTGTGATAGCCAGTAGTGACTAACGGACTGCAGCGCTGGATGTGATTTTCTCCCAGGGGCGGAGGGTCTGGGTGAATAGTCAAAGTTAACGAAGGTGTGTAGCATTCAAACACAATGTGAGCATTTTGTAACTTCCCTGCAGCATAGAATTGTTCTCAATACGTCCTCATGCTCGCAGATGCGGGGTTTCCAGACTGTGGAGATGCATGGTATTTGCCTACATCCGAGGATGGTATGAAGACGGTGGCGGCCTCATATTGCATACACTTTGAAAGTGCCCCTGCTGTAGGTGCGGCCGGCACACTCTTTGCGGACTCCTCGCCGTGCATGGTGCAGAGCTTCGGAACACCCATGAGCAGTTCATCCACGGGCTCGGTCTGTCTTCTGGGGTGGACTCGCCAGGCTTGCACAGATCCCTGTCACAAATGTCATTCCGGGCAATGTGCTTTCCCCTACAGGCAAGTCTGAGACTCGAATATGTACTTCGCGCTGCTTGCATGCAGGACACATGATGGGCTGTTGTCGAGCGCGCATATACGGGCCAGTCCCCACTGTCACGAATGGGTGGAACGTGGTCTACCTTCGAGTCTGCGTTGTCTCCGAAGCAGCAGTACACCGCATTCTGCGTGACCATTGCACTTCCAGCTGAGCCTTCCAGTTGCCCGCATAGGTGAAGGTTCTTGAAGGTACATTTTGCTGCCTTCTCGTTGCAGATGTGATCTAACCGTACCACAGGGATTACAAGGTGCATCAGCCATAGGTACTGGGTGGAGGAATCTCGGCCGGCAGCGCTGTGCTCTGTTTAAGTGGTTTGAGTAGGTACTTGTCAGTGTATTTGTAATCACATACTGTAGCATGTGAATGGACACCACTTGAGCCGACTTAAGCTGACTTGAGCTGACTTGAGCGACCACTTGGCCAGAAGATGAACCTAATTATTCAGGGCTTTCCAGAGGCACTAGAATCCCCTTGGTGTCACTGGATAAGGTCAGATAAGTGAAATAAGGGCCGTCAAGTGGATCAGACGGATTGCTGATGCAACTGGGGCTGGGACAGGTATACAACCCTCTGAAATTAATTTGACATTAATCTGAATCATAATCAACACAATTATGTGGGCTTCAACTCGAGAAAACCCAATCTTTTGTGGTGCGGTCAAGAGGTGTTGAGTAGCGATGTGACCGTGACATCAGGGATTAGACGCCAAAAGAAATTTGGCGTCTTGCACGGAATTATGCAAGGCGCAGTATATATTATTAGACTGAGTAAAATGCCTTGCAGTGCAATGGGCTAAGACAAATAGATAGTAATAAAAACTTCACATTAGAACACATCCCCTAACATCCAAACCTAACTCCCTCATCTCTTCTTCTGCTGCCTCACGCTCATTTTGCTGCAATTTCTTTCGGGCTTCATTTGGGAACCAATCATTCATGAAGTTGAGAAGGGCCCAGTCTACATTTGCTGTGGAACATATGAGCAATCATGCTAGCGCCATCTTCAGATAACTCACATCGGTCAGCAGATAATACTGTTGGTGCCCGACACATTGGACAATGCTCTTCTCCCCGTTTTTGCAGCTTTACAAGACACCTATTATAGATGACAGTGAGTGATCCCGAGTGTAACCAAGTCACCTATCAACTACGGACCTCACGCAGAATAGGTGACTACAGCGGAGGCGTATAGGCTTGAACGCAAGACTCGTACAGATTACACACGAGTAGTCATCAATGTGGGGGATGATAGGTAACAAGGTCTCTGTTAATGCCTGGACGAGTAGGAGCGAGAGGGTGAATGAATTGGCATGCTGAGAGGTTGACCGTGATAGGACAAGCGCCCGGTCTCGAGCTTCCGCGTTAATGGTAAATGGCGAAGCCAGGTCGGGAGCCAAGGGAAGGGCAGTCCGCTTTGCATGCTTCTTCAGGATCTTCCGAGTCGCTTCGGTCGTAACATGTTGGAACTGTTAACAGAAGAATGGTTTGAAAGGATTGGCGAGGGGCCACGTGCTGAAGACTCACCTTCCTTAGGTCCAAAATGAACGTATTGAGCTCCATAAAGGTGCGCAATGCGACTTTACTCCTCTTGAGACTCAGTTTCAAACGACCCACGGATGATCGCTCCCGTAAGGCGGACGAGAACGCAGCGAGTCGCGCGGCCGCATCTTCAAGGTCACGCTCACCTCTGAACCTTTCCTGATGGCCTTGAAAGATGTCCGCCTCCATATACATCTGAAATATCTCCCTCCAGGTTTCAAGATCAGATTTGGAGTTGATGGCAAGGGCAGTGGAAGACACCGCGATTGTGGCAGCGTCGGAGGAAAACGGGGAGTATGGGTGGAAGGACGACGTAGAGGAGGAAGGGCGCGACGCCGAGGAAATGTCCTGAGAGAGTGACTGCAAGGTTGCTTCGAACTCCGCTTTCCTACCGATCAGGTACTCGGACAGAGACGCGAGAGCGTCTGAAAGTGTTCGAAAAAACGCGGTGTCGGAAGCAAGCGGGATGATGAGTTCGTGGGGAGTGATACTAAGGGTACGAGTTGGGTGGTAGGTAACAAGTGATGAAAGGTAATTACGCACGAGGTCACGTCTTCTGCCAGAAAGTGGTCGTCCCCGAACGAATCCAGGGTATCTGGGCCTTGCGTCGAAGGAGACAGAGCTAGTTGGAGAATGTGCTGAGATATCGGGAGCGGGATGTTTAGGCCCGAGGAATTCATTGGAATACTCTGGATGGGGTATGATTGCAGGACATCGTCGTCGTCGAGATAAAGGTGGAGGCGGGGTTCAACGTGATCCACAACATCGGCAAATTCGTAGACGACCCGGGGGCCCGACGCATGCGGGGCCAATTTAGAGTCCGGCAAGGAATCCTCCTTTTGCTTTCCTTTATTGTTTTCCTGCGATGGTGGCTGGATAACCCCTTGGAGAACATCTGGAGAGAGTCCTGCGAGAAGGTCCGTCTGAGCCGGCCGGGCACAGGGTACGAGGTGAGATGCTCACCAAGAGAGGTAAGCTCCGCGACGACCTGATTGATGATCTTTTTGAGTTGACGGTACTGGATGGCGCTCTCTCTGAGGTCCGGGGGGAGGGTAAGAAGGAGCTGAGCGTAGGTCTTTGAGAAGTGCATCGTGCGACGAGTGCAAGGGACCCACGTCTTGAGCGCCCGCTGTTCATGCCGACATCGAGCGTCATTCTTCCTCTGCCTCATTCCATCTCTCCCCCCTGTCACCATGTCATTCCGGACAGCATTCACCAGGTCTCCTCAGTGGCATTGCGCCATGCATTCCGTCTTTCGACCACGGTTCGCAGTTCGCAAGGTTTCATCACATGTCTCCGGCTCGCCTGTCCTAGACGCGGGACTCCCACTTCTCTCCTCGACTGTGCATACTCATTCGTCGCCAAACCTCAAGGCAGAGGACCCGGTCGAGTCAAATGCACCTAATCGGAAGTCAGAGGGCCCAGGAGAATTGTCCGACCAAGAGTGGGAGATACGGACCGGTATGTCCAAACGCATCTCGTCTCGTAGTCTGAAGGATCTGATGCTACCCCAGCATGTATCTTCCTACAACCGTCGCTCATTGTTATGTTACATGGCATCCTTATCTTCCTGTTCCGTCTCACCGTGCCGATGAACGATGCCACTATCAGGACGTGCGATCTACATTCTTCAACAGACCCTTCCTGGCTTCTTCTCCACGGGCCTTATCACCTCCCTTGATACATCTGGAGGTAGCGAGAAAGGAGAGGACGGGGAAGAGCTATCAATTTACAGCCCCTCCATCCGGCTGGAGTACCGACCACCCACATCTTTCCCCCCTCCCTTTCCGCGAACAGCTCATGTGGAAGGTGAGCTGCTTGGTGGGTATATTACTGGGCATAGGAGCCTTATTTGCCAAACTCAGGGCTTCCGCTGTACATGGCTTCGTCCGTCTTCGTGAGGCATACCCTTAGTGCACTCTACACCGATCTTCGGGTGGAACTTCAGCGAATAACGGTCCATGGCCCTCGTTCGGCTTCCGGACTCTGTTCGACCGATAGCGCGGAGCCGGGTGTGTCCGGAGACCTACGTCGATCCCAGCAGGGCGAGATACGCAGCATTCGCCAGAAGAGCTTATTCATTGGCCTCATGGTTCACGGCACCAATCGGGTTAGTAAGGCTCAAGGTGGTTGGCAAGTGTATGTGTTTCATCCTACCGTACTCCTGGTCACTGAGCGACGTTGCTGCAGAAACTCAACATACACGTTCTCACCGACAACTGGTCTCATAGGCCTGCACGTTGTCAACTCCATCCATCCTGCCCCCCACCAAGCGTTCTTCAACGCTCTTCGAGCCGCATTAAACAAAATCGGTCTTGGCGGCGCACAAGGTGCAGGCGAGGGAGGCATGGCTCGAACAACTCCCTCATCGCCTCCTCAGTCTTCGCGCACAGGTACACATCCTTCTTGATCTTGACCTAGTACAGCATCCCAACCTCCGCTTTCAGTGACATGGCAGTTTAGACGCCTCCATTAATATAGACTATACATACGCGCGTACTGGATAATCATATTTCACACCACGAAATGAGCAGTCGAATGTCACACAGCTGACACTTGACAACAGACCAGATATGTGCGTAACGGAGTCTATGGTACAACATGCGTTCTATAGGGTTAATTGATGACGCCCGTCCAAGATTCGATGAGGTCGACAACGCAGTAACCATTGAGCGGAACATATTGCTCTGTGATGACCTTGATAGCTTCTTGGGCGACAAGCCCCCCTAGGAACGCCGCCACATTGGGTAGATCAGCAGTTGGAGCGCGCGCGCTACGAAAGCATGATCATTAGCGGGCTCCCGATGGTCATAATTGTGGAAGACACACATCTCCCCTACTGCAGTTTCGAGCTCCTCGGGAAGTTCGACTCCTTCCCCGATGACCCCTTGCACCTCAGCGTTCAAAGCGTCGACAGTGACCTCTACATTCACACCAGAAGGGTCACTATGCGCGCTTTAGTAATAATCACATAAGACTGACCGGCATCACGAGCTAACAGCGTCGAAAGCGCGGAAAGTGCGAGGTGCGTTGCGGTTTCGCGCGGCTGGCTATTCAAGGAACAGACTAAAATGACGATCAGTAGTATGGTTGGACGGGAATGGAGTATTGCGCACCAATCGCCTCACGGTCCCGGTCCAATGCACCCCACTGCTTCCCACGTAAGACCCGAATGTGGTGGGCATTCTTCACGAAGCTCTCGACCTCCTCCAGGTTCGTGGTCTTGGCAACTTTGGGGTTTTTGACAGTAAATAATTCCTTGAACTGGGCCTATGGGAAATGGTTCAGAGACAAAGTGTCACACCTTACGATTGTATTGTCAATGGTGTCGGATGATCTTACCTTCTCCACCTCCGCTTGCGCGCGGTACAAATTTTGTAGCTGAACGTAGCTCTTTGTGTCAGACTTCATGTCGGGGAGAGTTGCATTAACAGGTAGAGTACCAGACCCGGCAGGATCCGCGACAAACTCGGACAGAGACTGAAGTAATGCGTGGAAAGTCGTGTTGTGTTGCGGGGCAGTGGGAAGAGGGGACAAGGAAAATAGGGCTTGAACGTCCGAGGGAACCTGGCATATTCGGGATATCAATGTTAGAAGAGGGCGTAGGGAGATAACACATCTACAGACAGGAGGCTCAGACCAGACACGCCAAGCCTGGGCTTCAGCCTCCTCGAAGTTTTCTTCGTCAGGCTTGATCCTCATAGCTAAAATGCTTTTCTTGAACTCCTTCTTTTCCGCGGCAAGACGAGGGAGGTTGCCATTGTGCTGTAGGTAAGACTGATCAACTTAGGCAGTTAGTTTTGTAGAATAGGTACACGCACGCTCTTGCGCCAGTCATCCATGGCACGGACGAGGATAACAACAGACGGAATATGACTGTGCGTAGTAGGATCCATGTTTTGAAGGTCCAAGCCACACGCCCAGTCGAGCAATGCGGGGAAAGGACGAGTAATGCGAAGTGAAGGAGCATTTTCCGAATGGGACTGGGATACTGAACGGATATGGAGTTGACACGATGGAATAGAGCCCATAAGATTATGATGTGACTCACCACAGTGCTCATGGTATTGAATGTGGAATTCTGCGAGAAATCCGGCGGAACGGACGGAGATGAGGGGAGGACCGTTAGGATCGGCCCACAGGAGAGTGGAAAGTTGGGTGAGCACGTCCTTGTTCAAGTTGTGGGCGATGACGAGGGAAAAGGATGATATCCAATCCCTCCCCTGATCAGTGTCAAGAAGATCTTTGAGATCTTTGACGACGGCCTCTCCCTGGACGCTTTCGTTCAGTTCGCGAAGGAGGGGGACGGCTTCCTGGGCCCGATGCTTGCCGAGGCTGTGGGTGGCGTTGAGGAAGAAATTGTTGCCAGCGTCTGCAGGGGTCGTGATTGCGGAGTCTAAGATGGAGAAGTGTCCGATCCCTGGAAGAACGAGGTTCTTGAGGATGGAAGTGGAAGTGGCCGAGGAGGAGGCGACAAGGATGCGGCAGGCTTCGAGAGCCGCCTGTCCGGAGGCTGCCCAGATGCTACGAGAGGGGGGAGATGGGATTAGAGAGTGATTGTGGACATGGAGGTTTCTCACCGGAGCTGACGGTCATAACGCCGGGTCTTGTCGTCGGGCTGGCCAGGGCTAAGGAGAGGATGAGCAGGAGGAGATGGCATGGGTGCGTGAGGGGGGACCGTACGCGATTGTAGCGGTGGCTTGCCCGATATCCTGGGACTCTTGGCTGGACATGCCGTCGAACTGTGTCGGAGAGGGGCTAGCGGTGCGTGCAGGAGATGAGTCGTTGACTGTAAGTAATGAGGAGGGGAGCCAGTGGGAGCTACTGTATGTAGGCCGATGAACGATGAGGGATCTAGACGCGTGCAGATAAGATTAGATCCATGCCTGGGTCAACGTCGCGTTCGCGTCTTGCTCCTCGACGTCGACCACCCCCGCCTCCTCGTCCTCCCCGTCCTTCCCCATGCACGCCATCACCCGTGTCCCAAAGCTTCCCGCTCGTGTCGCCCTCCGTGTCCCTGTAACCCCTGCTGCCCGCGCACCTGCCTACCTTGCCCGTCGTGCCACTTTCGTCCCCGTCCGCTCCCTCACCTCAGGTTCCAGCGCTGCCCAAACCGACAGAGTATGTCCTCTCACTTTCGTTCCCTCCCGTACCCCCTATTCATCTCCATCCCGTATTTCTAGGATACCATCACCCGCCTCCTCTATTCGATCGGTACCAAGCGTGAAGTTGAACGCTACCTCCGCATCTTCTCCTCTTCTGCCGACGCCTCCCACCCCGCCAAATTCGCCGTCATCAAAGTCGGCGGCGCTGTTCTCGACCAGGTTGACGAGCTCGCCATCAACCTCAGCTTCCTCTACCGCGTTGGACTCTACCCCGTCGTACTCCATGGCGCAGGTCCTCAGTTGAACAGCATCATCGAGAGCGCCGGTGTCGTCCCCGACTATATCGACGGTATCCGTGTCACCGGTGCGTTTCAACCAACCCACCCTCTCCCGTCCTCTTCTTAAAATCGAAATCTCTCCTCGCTGTTTCCTTTCAGACGCGAAAACCCTTCAGATCGCTCGCCGCGTCTTCCTCGACGAGAATCTCAAGCTCGTTGCCGCCCTTGAGAAACTTGGCACCCGTGCGCGTCCCATCACCTCCGGTGTCTTTACAGCCGACTATCTCGACAAGGAAAAGTACGGTCTCGTCGGAAACATCACAAAGGTCGACAAGCGTCCCATCGAGGCCGCCATCCGTGCCGGCGCCCTCCCTATTCTCACCAGTCTCGCAGAATCCGACGCTGGCCAAATTTTGAATGTCAATGCAGACATTGCTGCCGGAGAGCTTGCAAAGGAACTCGAGCCAATGAAAATCGTTTTCCTCAACGATAAGGGCGGTATGTTCCATGGTATCACCGGCGAGAAGCTCGATACAGTAAACTTGGACGAGGTTCGATATTCAATTCTTTCCCATGTCCTTTGATCTCTCCCTGATCTTCCGACATTTATCAGGAGTACGACGAGCTTATGAAGCAATCATGGGTCAAGTACGGTACCAAGCTCAAACTCCGCGAGTTCAAGGAGCTCCTAGATCACCTCCCGCGCTCGTCTTCTGTCGCAGTAATCTCGGTAGATGCACTCCAGCGCGAGCTCTTTACGGATAGCGGCGCCGGAACCCTCATCCGGAGGGGTTACAAGCTTTTCCGCCATCAGAGTCTCGACTCAGTTGGTGCCGATCGCCTCCGACAGGTCATCCATGACCGTGACCCTGATGTCCTCTCTGGTGAGGAGAGCGTCACTGGGGTGCTCAATGCGCTTAAGGAGACACCGTACACCATCTACGGCGACGAGCCTCTGGATGTTGTCGCCATCGTCGCCCATCCCGAGGGGGAGATCCCCATTCTCACCAAGCTCCTCGCCTCGCGCACCGGAGTCATGAACGGCATCGTGGACAACGTCTTCAATGCTATCAAGAAGGATCACCGCAAACTCTTTTGGACCGCACGCGCTGATGACGAGAACCGCGCATGGCACTTCGAGCGTGCGGACGGTAGCTTCACTCGTGCAGGCAAGAGCTTGTTCTGGTACGGGGTTCACGACGTGCGCGAGGTTGAGGAGATTGTCAAGGGTTTCGAGGAGAAGGGACGCATCTCGCGCACCTACCTCCCCGTTGGTCCATCTGGGGCCTCTCATCGTGCTGGTAGCATCCCAGGCAATGTGCGCTCCTTCTCCACCATGACCCACCGTCGTGTGCCAGGCACCTCGCGCGGCTACGCCACCGCCGCCCCCACCGCAGAGGAAAAGCGCGTTGCTCTCATCGGCGCACGGGGTTACACGGGTCAAGCACTGACCTCTCTCCTTTCATCCCATCCCCATCTCAACCTTACTCATGTCTCGTCTCGCCAACTCAATGGTTTCCCCCTTATTGGCTACACAAAGTTGCAAGTCACGTACTCGGACCTTTCAGTGCAAGATGTCGAGCGGATGGAGAAGGACGGGGAGGTCGATGCCTGGATCACGGCTCTGCCCAATGGCGTTTGCAAGCCCTTCGTCGATGCAATCGATCGAGGCACTGCTCAACGCGAGGACGGGAAGAGCGGTAGCGTTGTTGTGGACTTGAGCGCTGATTACCGGTTTGAGGGCGGGTGGACGTATGGTCTTCCTGGTGAGACAACTTCATGACAACTGCCTGGATCTTACCCCCATGTATTGATCGATGTACTTCATTTTAATTATATCCGTTTCCCTCTAGAACTGTACGGACGAACCGCGGTTCGAACCTCCAAGCGGATATCAAATCCAGGCTGTTATGCAACTTCAATGCAGCTGTTGGTCGCCCCATTGCTAAAGTACCTCAAGCCCAACGTCTGGCCGACCGTATTCGGCGTGTCTGGATACAGCGGTGCAGGCACCGGTCAGGGTCCCAACGACGCTGATGGACGTCCCACGACTGTACCCAAAGTGACTTCAGAGAGTCTACACGGTGGCATTCGGCCCTACTCGCTCACGGATCACATTCACGAGCGCGAAGCGGGACGACACCTCTCCAAGCTCTCTTCAAGCGGCGCTCTCAAGGTTGCATTCATCCCAACTGTCGGCCCGTGGTTCAGCGGCATCACATCGGTAGTGTCAATGCCGCTCAGCGAGAAGGTCACTGCGCGGGACATTCGCGCACTGTACGAGCAGAAGTACGGTGGCGAGAAGCTCGTGACGATCCAGAACGACGTGCCCACGCTGGTCGACATTGAGAACAAACACGGGTGGACCGTCGGCGGCTTCCAGGTACACAGTGAAGGCGACCGCGCTGTCGTTGTTGTACGTAGTTTAGGTCATGTCGCCGGACGTATTCATGGGATGCTGACACGCATGCGTGATAGGGCGGTTTGGATAACCTTCTGAAAGGTGCTGCAACACAATGCGTACAAGTACGTGCTTCCCCTATTGACGAACGGGTTCACCTTCATGCCTTCCATGTGACAGAACCTCAACCTTGCGCTCGGCTATGACGAGTACACTGGCATACCCATCGCTTGAGGGACCATGAATAGAGGGATATCAGTGTGCCGACTTGCGTACCTATCATCGATAGAGAATGGTTCAAAGTTCATATAGAAAAGTATTTGGATATTGATCATAATGTCTAGTTGTTGTCTCATGAATCCTTGTGGACACAGGACGGGTCCCACCCTTGCCATCGACGGAATAGAGACCGGCATTGACGAACTCCAACATTCGGTCCCACCTCTTCTTTCATAATAACCAAGGGAATGGGTTCGTGAATGTACATCGTAGAGTCGAAAGGCGACTGCCAAGGTTTGCATACCGGAGCACCCCGTAACAAAACTCGTTGTATTCTATCCTATGTAATGGCAGGGGCAGTTTCTCGACGTGAGATAGTAGCGCTATGAACTGAAGGCTCCGAGTGTGGTCGCATTAGCATTATTCTTCGATGTATATTATAACTGGTGCAGGACATCCTAGTGAAGCATGTATACGAGAACAAAGTATGATACAAAGCCAAAGACCAATACAACTGCGATAGTGCGCAGAGTACCACCAACCCAGACATAGCTTTATGATAGACCCACATAAATCCATAACGTCAAGCAGCAGAGCAGAGCTACAGAGCACATTGAGAGCGCAGCATTGAGCGAGGTCCAACACGTCCCGTTCCCGCCCGCCCACAGCCCAATCAATCGAAGCATGCCCACAGGTCAGCACTCGAGTTCACATCCTTGTCATCCTCATCCTCATTGCCCCTCGGTTCCGGCCTGCGCGCGGACATCTCCAGCACCGGTAACTGCGAGCCCAGCGTCTGAGCGCGCGCGACAATATGGGGCGGGTCAGGGATAACGGGCGACATGCTCCTCCTGCCCTCACCATCATCCACCCAAGACAGGGTTGTCGACTCGCCAGCCACTTCCAGATATCGCTCGGGACGATGTGGCGCTGGCGAGGGAGTCTTCTTGGCCCTTGTGGGAAGAGGTAGCTTGTACGGCTTGTTCACACCGGCGGACGTCGAGGTCTGGCCGGGTGCACGGCACATCCCGAGCGGGCGTGGACGTTGAGAAGCACGCGGGCGAGCACTTTGGGTCCGTGTGAGGCGCATTTGAGAGGGGGGGGCAAACGGGCGAGAAAGCGAGGGAGGAGCGGGGGTCGGGGTTGGTGCCGGCGCTGGTGTTGGTTGAGTTAGGCGGGCGGGGGGAGGATTAGGTCTTGCGGAGAAGAACGGCGGAGGTGGGGGCATCAGGGCCGGTGGAGAGGGAACTTCCGGAGATGGCTGGCCGGGCATTGGGCTCGGAGGATCGACAGGTGAGACTTCTGTGCCTTGGTCGGTCATGGAGGCGTCGTCGTCAGGAGAATATAACGGAGAATGAGAGCGGGGATGGATGGTGAGGGGAGACATAGCAGACGAGGAGGAAGAGGACGCTTGCGAATCGTAGTTGTACTTGGAGGAACAAGAGTCAACGCTAGAGCGGTTCCTGCGATGTCTCGGGGTCGGAGTGTTGGACGGGATATTGTCCCAGTCAATGTCCATCGGTTTGCGTAATGTGTCGAGGATGGGATGGGAGACATGTCGGGATGTGCCAAGGAAAGGTGTACAGGGACCGTTTTCTCCACTTGCGCGAATTGCAGCAATATCTGACTCGGAAGCACGGGCCGGGAGGCGAGAGGGCTTGTCGGGGGGAGGTGGAATGGCACCCTGAAAGGAGTGCTCTCGTCTGAGTGGATTGATGACTGGCTGCTCTGACTTGGTCGTTAGGTTTGTGAACAAGGAATCGGGATCCAGTCGGGTGAAGTCACGACGGTCCTTGTGTGCCTTCTGTCTGGCATTCCGCTTGACTTTGCCGTTCATCTTGTCGACGGCTGAATGAAGCTCGTCAATATGCTGGGGCATGGAGGGAGAGTCTTCTTGCCGTAGCTCAAACTTCTTAGCCTTTGCTGGATGATCTGAGGGGAGGGGATTGGCGAGGTCGAGGTCGGGGTAGTGGTGAAGTGAGGCCCGAGAGCGAACGAAAACATCGGGCTGTGGTTGTACTGACTGGAGGTTGGACAGATAGAGGTATGACAAGGGAGGGAGAGGGGCACACCTGGACCATCTTTGAGCTGTTGTTTCAACAGGAGGCTCTCCGGATTTGAATGAGACCAGCGTACGTGGGCCGAGGAAGGTGGAGGGTCACATTCTGGGATGGGACACTGGGAGGACGGGGGCTCGGGGTCGACGTGCATGAGATTGTCAATGGTGATTCCGAGTAGGACGCTGTATGGGTGTACAGTGAGTGGCACACGGAGGGGATGTAAGAATACTGGAAGGGCTGACGGAAATGGGAAGACACATGGGTGGGGATCCGAGGACGCAGACTGGTCGTTGTCGATGTGAGGAACGGAGTTGCTGCCCAGGGCAGATGGGATGGGGACAAGTGTGATGAAGACCGGGGACGAGGAAGGGAGAGAGGAAATATCGAGCAGGGGTGGCGACTAAGTAATGAGTATCAGTGGCATGCCCATCATGTTGCAATGCGCGCTCCGACCCGTCCATTGTGCCGCGTTTATCAGTCTCTACATGATAACGATGCTCTGGATCCGAGATTCGCGCATCCATGAAGGTCTCTCTCGCTTTCCTACCATCGACCTTTGGGTTGTGCGTTTCAAGCCAGGGGTATCAGAAGTGCGCACTGACGTCCTAGCATTGTACTACGGTTTGTCATTCAATCTCGATCGCCGCTCGTCGAACGTACTACCCGTCACCATTCTGGTACATTAGTACACTCCAGACACTTGAAGTACGACAGAAAACCATCAGTTGCAAGTATGCGTTCACCCTCAAGCTTCGCTTCGCATGCCCGCCGCCATCTATCCTCACGCAGCCATAATATCGTCAGAAACCATGGTACTTCTTGATGATGTCAGCAGCTAGAACCAAATCCGTGAGCTTTACACGACATTCAAGTAACAAGAGGGCTATGAACCTTGCTCAGCAATAGCATATACCACAGCTAGGCCGAATTGTCAGCATTGCACGCATGGCCAAGTCACAACTTCGACGTACTCTGCGTGTGCGCGGCAGTCAGGAGAGGCAAAGTCGAGAGGTCCGCAACCCGTATGTTCCTCGTGCCGTACACCTGGAACCACAACGTCAGAGGTTGACGTGTCTCGCTGGTACGATGGAGATCAGAACCTTGAGACTGGCGTCAACAACCCCTCCCTTGTCCCGCGGAAGCATGGAGCAAGTGCCGCAGGCATCTATCCGGAAGTTGAGTGCCCGCTCCATGGCATAAAATGTCGGATTACTCACGCCACGACGTGCTAATGTTGTTCCTAACAAACTCTGCAGGTGCGAGGATGAGGGAAAGAGGACCGTGCTTGAACCGCTGCGATGCACTCACCACGCAGACCCTCCTCGGTCGCGCCGGCAGGGCCAGGAAGTAGCTGCCGTTCGGCGACGTCCTTCCAGGGCGCAGTGTCGGCCACTTTGAGAACAAACTTCGCGGCATCGAAGAGGACCTCGAAGTCGACCTCTTCCCCAAAGTAGTTCGGGTCGATAGAGGGCTCGACGCGTGGATCGTTTGTGGTAGCATGCTGAAAGGCGGACAATGAGTACTGTGGGTATTGAGGTTTCGAAGACGTGGAGACGTGAACGCACAATGGATCCACGCGAGAACGGGTGGCTAAGGATGGGACAAAGGCCGATCATCGGTATAGCAGGGCCTATTCGCACCCTTCAATGCGCTGCACAGCCTGACGAACAGCGAAAAACTAACCATTCGGATGCGGGTTAAACGGGAACACGAAAAGCTCAGTTTGTGTCACGTTTGCTGACTTATATAGAGCCAGCTGAACGTCGTATTGCTCCTTCAAACCAGGGGGCAGCTTGCCTGCTTTGCTGGCAATATCACGCTCCGTCGCCTCGATTAACTCCTCGGCGCGATCCGAGAAAGCCTTCATAGGAAGGAACGTGAGGCCGGAGGCGGCGAGGGAAATTGGCCCACTCTGGCCACTATCTCCTGGGTGAGGCGCTGACGTGCGTAGTTAGTCACTTGTGACTCACACTATCTCACGAAGCCTTGCTTGTATGTCGGGCAGTTGGAAGGTATCACTGGTGACAAAGTTGTGGCCGTCCTTCATTTCTGGACGGTGTTCAGTCCAACAAAAAGGTGTGAGAGAATGGGGAAGGACGCACGCCACATGGATCCGCCGAACACGATGTGATCTTGGAGGTTCTCACCGACGGTGGGCAGATCGACCTGAACCGGAACGTTGGCAGTTTCTAGGATGGCACGACTCCCAATTCCGCTCAGCTCGAGGATGTGTGGGGACTTGATGGTACTAATGGACATGAATGGATGGATGAGATAGCCTAACGCTGCTCTTGTGATTGTAACTTACCCAGCACAGAGAATTACCTCCTTGCTCGCGCTGACCGTATAAACCTGTTCGCCGTGTTGGAATTCCACACCAGTGGCGACAAGGCCATCGCTGTGCTTGCTGGTCAGGAGGCGGCGCACATAAGCACCGGTTAAGACACTGAGGTTGGGACGGTCGAGAGCGGGGAAGAGATATGCCTAGATAGCAATTATAAGGAGGTGGAAATATGCTTGAAAAAACATTAAACCGCACAGTAGCTGCTGAACTGCGGGTTCCCGTGTGGGGATCGATGTTCGATACAGATTTGAACGTGCCAGCGTGCTGGATGAGGGGCGGTGAGCGGGAAAGGCCATTTTGATTTCTTTCATGAAGTGACGCACCGCTCCACCGAGCTGTAGAAGAGACTGTCAGTAAATGACCACTGAGGCTACATAATCCTGAAACTTACCCCATCTTCGATGATGTCGACCCCGAAAGCACTCAGTGCCTAATATTATTAGATCGCGGCTTTCACGCAAACGCGTATATCTTAGTTACCTTTTGAAAGCGCGACTCCGCACCAGATACCGTCCTCGTGAAACAGATGGAGACGGGGCCTGTTGAAGCGAGTAAGAATTGAGACATAGTCATTGCATTCAATAGCAAGAAGACGCTTACCATCAAGTCCAACGGATTCCTTACTGTACTTGTCCGCGAACTCTGCATCGTTGGTGCGAACAGTGGGGTGGAACCTGCGAGAGAGTGAGCAGCACCCCGAAAGGCAGAGATTTCAGCACCACCTACCTCTCCGATTTCTTTGAGGCCTCAAAAAATCGGGCCCAGTTCCAGCCCTCGTTGCCGAGGGCCTCGATAGCTTTTCGTCATTTCGGGTTAGGAATGCTGGTGCGGCACGTAGTATATGGCTCGGACGTACCATCGATCTCTTCGTGCTGAGGTCTGGTCCAGACCATGAGGTTGATCGCGGAACTGCCACCTAGCCCTTTGCCTCTGAACATCAATGGTCAGTATGCCGTCGCATACTATAAGAAACAGATGATTGACCGTGTCCAATAGAATCTGGAGTCGGCGGACCCATCAGCGGTGGAGATTGTGTTGCTGGAGTTCTTCTGTGGAACTGTGCGGTAGACCCAGTCATACTCAGGGTTGTGGATCTGCTTCATCCAGGCGTCAGGAGCAGCTTCGAGATCGCAGCTGGTCAGTCTGACTGTGCTGCGATGGCGCGAGTGACAGAGGGAGGGACATACTGATGGTGGGGTCATCGATGTGGGCGTTGCCGGCTTCGAGGAGAGCAACGGTGACATTGGGGTTCTCGGAGATGCGTGCCGCTAGGGTGCATCCCGCGACCTTGAGAGGCAGAGAGTTGGATCAGAAGAGTACAGATCCAACGGTGCGCTGAGCTTACTCCGCCGCCTGTAGATTTGCAGAGGAGTCAGTAAGCGAATATAGCAGGAGCAGAGATGGGAACAGCGTACCGATAATGACAAAGTCGAAGGACTTATCGGCAATGTGGGTGATGTTGGCAAGCTGTTGGACCATGTCGATTGAAGCTGTTGTGAGGGTGGGGTTGGGGAAGTGAAGGAGGCTGCTTATATACGAAGTCCTGAGGGGTCAGCGGAAGATGATGAGGGGTGGGCCCAGATACGGGAAGGATGAGGCTGGAGGATGGCGAAGGGATCGAGCGCACGGTGCCCTGAAAAGAAGATTCATGGGTGGGTGTCAGTTGTGGTTGTCCTTGGGAAAACGGACGCGGGATGGTCGGACTTGGAAGTCTAGAAGACGACGAGCCATCGGCAGCAGGTCGAGGAATTCGGGGGACCTCAGGCCGTCGAGCGGCGAGGTGATTAAGTTGAAGGGCGGTGGACTGATGATCGTTCTATCAACGCCAGAGGGCATGAAGGTTTTCCGAAGAGACTGACCTATTGCCTGTTATGCATCGAGCATGCTTCTGGAGGAAAGCTTACTTGCGCTCCTGCCAGCCTTCAAAGTTCCGAGCCATCGGAGGTTCGCCGCCGACCGCTGATATCAGGCTAAGGTTCACGTTCAGTCGCGCGCGAGCTCCTAGTACCAGTGTCAGTCCAGTGACAACCGCCGGTCACCATGCTAGACGCCGGCGGCTGAGCCCTCCGGGATATCTCTGAGCTTCTCCACGTCCTTCTAACGCTTACAGTCTCGCAGCCTTCATCATCTTTCTGATGCAACATGAGATTCGGAA